>OY783196.1:20252826-22652826 GCA_963678675.1 Xiphydria camelus
ATACTAAATCTAACGATCACCAATGTTAATGCTGATTTTCATTCGAAACCGTTTTTAACGTTCAACACACCGATGACTAGAGAAATATTCTCGAACCTTGATATTGCGGACCAGCGACAATTTACTCAATGACAATGGTATCGAGGACACTCAGAATTCCCGGCATGTAAAATCGTTAATTTGTTCTACCGAATTGCAGGCGAAAATCTTTCCAAAATCTCTGACGAAAGAGAGAATCGAGATGCATTAAACGCTTTACTCTTTTTTTTTACAATTTCCCTTGCTTCGCAGAAAGCGTCGGAAGGCGTTATTCGCACTGTAATTGTATTTTTTTTTAACTATACCAAAATTTCTACACGCGGAAGAGCAGAAGAATGATAATAATCTATTAATTACATTATATTCGTGACGTGGAGTGTCGTGAGTAGAGAAGATAGGTACGAGTATATTACAGAAACGTCGACAGCAGCGAAAAGCAAAAGCTATACGAGTACAGCGAGGAGCAGAGCTACATAAATTCGGCGCAGTGCTGTATACATATTTACTTACGCATCTATATAGCTATCTCTACTCGGATGTCTCACAATTAGTCCAATTAGTAACTGGTTTGTCTTCGAAACTGACGACCCGCGTGCCATTTAATCAGCCGAGGGGTTCGCCGAAGAACGCTCCCTGCTCCTCGCGATTCGCGTTGTCGAAGCCGCGAAGCAAAAAATGCACAGTCGCTGAAGCGTTGCAACTTCTAAGCCCCTTTCAAGGGGAAATATGCGGAAGATGCAGCGAAACGTCCACGTCGTCGTGTGTTCGTGGGACGTGGGATTATGAGAGGAGTTTTCAACGGGGACCGCAAACGAAAAGGGATATGAAAAGAAAAAATACGTTCCTTTTTATATAAATAATCGAGACGTGTGGCCAAATAACGCGATCTATGTTACTCTTTTTTTTTTAAATGTTCCTACATAATTTACGCGACGTTACGAAGAGTGTTATTCGGTCGAACTATTCGATAATCGAAAAGTAGATGTATAATAGAAAGAAATATTGCAATCTTAATTATTCGCTATTTGTTCGAGTTAGTCTCTATAAAAGGTACAAATTACACGCCACTTCGCGGACTAAATCACGCGCGATAACTTTTGGTTAAATTTATTCGATAGGTATACCCGCGATATATAAATTTGGAAACCGTTCGGATAAATTCTGTCTTTTGAAGGACGAAGGTATGAATTATACGGAATGTATACAGTGACCGCCCCCCCCCCCCCCCCCCGCCCCAATTAGATTCCCTTGCGTCGACGTGGTTTATAGACGCGGATTTCCGCCCGGTGGCTTCGGTGTAAACGATTCCTCTCCTCTTCGGACGCTCTTACCCCAATTTCTAGATCGGTCACTCCGCTTCCTACCGGTAAGCCGAATAAATTTTACCGCGATCCTATTTTGCGAAGATTGAAATTATCACTGGGGAAATTCGACATTTATTCGAATGAAAAATATCTTTCGTAACTTTTTCGTTGCCCTTGAGATGTTATTCCAACATCCGAGTTATTTTCGATTGTCTAAATTGATGTCTCGTGATAAAAATTGTACCGTGGAATTTTGTTTTCATATGAACGAAGTCTATGCTGCCAATTATTGCTTTATTTTTCACTTATAATATCCGAGGACGAATCAAAAATCAAATTTCCGGAAAAAAAAACGATCAGTCCGAACATCGAGAAACTCAAATCAAATGAAAACCAAAAAGCTAAACAGTGGGATAAGAGCGCCTTGTCCGTTTGAACATTTATCACGCTGCGGCGACAATTCGAAGTAGGAAAAACTTCAATGAGAATTCTATTGAAAAAAAAAAATTGGAAAAAAACGCGAAGCGCCTGATCCACGATTTACAGTGACTTCAGCAGCCTCGAGCGTATATGCAGAGCGGACAGATGTACAGACGGGACGAACACAGTCGCAAGATCATCAAGCTCGCACAGACACCAACACATCACCGGGACGCACAGCCTTGCCATTCTCCTCCCTTCTTCCCTTCAGCACGAGCACGAGCACGGCCGATTGAATATCGGTACCGCGATCGGAAGACGAGGACCGCCGTCGCGCAGTACAATTAATTAAATGATAGATAATTCTTAAAAAATTGTGCTATAAAAATAAAAATACGCCTTTTAACATATTCACTGCCCAGACCGTCTCAGCGGCGTTGACCTGACCTGGCCTATATATGAGGGCAGAGTGAAAAGTCCGATACCTACTTTTCTAGATGAGAATGATTTCGTTTGATGAGAATTTCTTCCCAGTCAGCCATTTTTTCAAGTCTGGGAAGAGAAAGAAGTCGCAGGGAGCCAAATCCGGCGAATAAGGTGGATGCGGCAGCAATTCGAAATTCAAAAATCGACCTATTTCGCTGTTGCAACAGCAGACGAGTGGGCAGGCGCATTTGCGTGGTGGAACAGAACTTTTTTGTTCGCCAAATCTAGGCGTATACTCATCTTCGCGATTGCACCACCATCTACTAGAAAAGTATCGGATTCTTCATTCTGCTCTCGTATTATTGGGCAGTGAATGTGTTAACGATAATATCGAGCGCTCGATAAAAATACCTCCGTATTCTGTAGCGGAAACAGAGGCGTCAAAAAATGTCAAAAAACTGAAAACAGAAAGGGGAGTCCAAAAATCGGCACTGCGCGACGTCCATTGACGATACCGAAATCGGTAACACGAGCGTAACGTCCGGAGTAACTTGCCCACGCCGAAAACGTCACTCTTTTTTTGCTGTCACCGATGCGAGATGCCGCGCGTACTCGATGCCAATCAAACTTTCTCTCAAAGACTCCAAGTGGACAGACTGGCGAGATTCGTGAGAATTTTTAAGCAGTACAAGAGAGTTAGTATAGGTGATGCGTATTATATGCGCTATAACGTGTGGCCAAAACAAAGTAAAAACACACCTGGCCACGTACTTCACTGACGCTCTCTTCGAGATTCGATCATTCGGTTATGGTTGCGCTCTATTCGTCGAATTTTCTGATAGGTCTGACCTCTTTTAAAAATATTATCAGGCGTGACGCGAGTATAATTTACCAGCAAAATGCATTTTGTTGCATTGGGATAATAAAAATAACGAACTCTAATCCTCGTATTTATTCCGCAATATTTTAGCCAATATGAAAGTTATGCTGCCAATAAATATAATTTTGCCATTAATTATTTTTACATAATAATGAATCGTTCTTGATAATATAACGAAGAAGTGTAAGTACCACAAATACGTATACCATTAAGAACGATCAATGTTTTCTAACAAAGATATTCTAAACTGTTTAAATCATTTAACATAGCTATACTACCTCGACCTGATAATATTTATTCACAGAGGCGCACCTCGTCATCGATTACCGGATGGCCTGGTATGTTCGTACAACGTTAGTGTCGTTTGATATAACTGCACAACGAACTTCTAATGCACAGCACAGCGAGTATAACGCATATGTATATCTTTTTTCAGAATGTATTTGGAATGTTAGATACTTGTTACTGCGAGCCATAGATAGACTTTTTACGGTAGAGTGAGGCGTGTAGGTACGAGTACGATATAGGTCGTTGATCGAAATCTTACGTATTTCGCGTAGGAAGAGATTATTCCTTTCTATTGTCTGAAATTTGAATTGTTTGCTTTAATCGTTATGCGGTTTCTGTATTGCAATTGATTAATCTATAAAAATTCGACTGTACGTGATTATATAGAAAAAAAAAATACATTCGATTCCGATCACGACTGCATAGAGGTATAGGCATAAGGCAGAGGTAGCCAGTAACGCTAGGAATCGATCCGAGTTCTTCGTACAGTTCTCATCTCTCTAAGTTCTCTATACTTTTATCTCTGTACAGGACCGTCACCCATGTTCGACTATACAGTCAGCCGGAAGTGAACCGAGGGGAGTTCTTATGGGTATATCATAAATCGGAGCACAAGCTGGTATTACTTTATAAAGACCTAATCCGTGAACCCGATTTCCTCTCCCCTAAATAGTAAGGGATGATATTCCCCGGAGGACCGAGAACCGGTGGCCCAACCGTTTCCTGATCGGACGGGATATGACGTGACGTACATCGATGTACGGAACTACCGGTACCCAAAATATGAAATAGAAAATATACAAGATGGTCTGCAATATACGCAACAGAAATTGCGGGACTTTGTTTATAGCATCAAAGTGAGAACAGAGATTCTCACTCTAATTTGTTCATTAACATCAACTGAAGAAAACATTAACTAGGTTTGTTTCTATTACGATAATTATAAATGTTCGCATACGGCATCATTTGTCACCATAAACGATAAGAATTTATTATTTATACAACAAGAAAGAAGCTGTAATTAAAACTTTTCTTGTTGCTGTTAATTAAAAAAGAAAATGAGTGCTATGAATAATAAATACGAACCTGTTATCTCTTGTCTCAAAGATGTAATATCTCTCTGGCGTTTTTTTTTTTTCCAATTAAAATAACAATTTTAGCCAGCAAGTCTTGTTTGAGAACTCGCCTCTTTCGTAATTCCTGCTAAATTTGTAAAGAAGCTCTCCCGAATCCGTGTTTATCAAAACTTTCTTCTGTTTTTATTCCCGAGATTTCTGTCGCACACTGCGAACCACCCTGTTAGCTATGGACTCTCTCCGAAACGACATAAACTCTCCGAAATCGTATCGTGCGTCAAGTCGACAGACTGACTGACGAATCACATGCCCATCCGTGAGCGAGGCTTCGTGTCGTGTAGATATATGTAGAAACGAAACGAATTAAGTCTTTATACGTAACGAGTGATTTCTTGAAACGTGATTTACACAACGTTTGTCAAAGCCTTGCAACATTTGTCGATAAATCAAGAATGTCTAAAGAACTCTGAAAATGTCCACACTGTAATATCGAAATTACAGGATCGCGGTTAATTTTTCAATTCACTATTGAAAACCATCGCGCATATCGTAAAATTGATAAATCAATTAAATCCCCCCGCGGTTTCACGGACCGTTGACAAACGTTGCGCCGTAATGCTCTCGTTTGAACGGTGATACTCGCATTTAATTCCTCATCCGATTTCTCCTTTGAAAAGATTCTCTCATTCGAGCGTTATTCAGAGATTAGGAGCGCTTTGCGTGAGTTTACGTATACACGAGCAAATCTGTGTGTCGAAAACGCATTAATTGTCGCAGAATATACACACGGGTACGTGTTATTCCATTTTGGTGGCAGTCATGCATACACCATGCATCACCATTCAAACAAAGCATTCATTTCGATAATACGGGAAGGCGTCCCACGGCAATCGTTTTCGCGTTTAACCAGAGACATCGGTTGAAGAAAAACGTCGAATTATGTCTGGCGGGGGAGTGTCCGAAAAAGAATTCGTATTTTATGAATTTAAATGAACGTGGGAATTTTTGGCGACGGAGAAAAGCACAAACGATTGACGCTGGACGATCTATGCTAATTTGTGTCTCGTGGTACGCGCGTGTACGCACAAACGTCAGTTTTCTAGATCTCGCGGCTGCGAACGAATTTTTTTGGGGAAAAAAAACGTGTCTAGATAAAATCGTTTGCTTTTGAAAGAGAGCCGACGGAGACCGGCGAATGCGCGTACACGTAGGACGACTTCCGGTGAGGGCACGAAACGAATAAGTACGTCTGAAGATCTCTCGAAGTGAAGTGCATAGTCCCCGGACTGTCGCGTTGCGACGAGAGTCGCCGCGGAGAGAAACTTTTTCCAGAGAAAGTCCTTCCCGGCGATATAACGCGACACGAGACCGGCGAGCGATATTCGTTTCGTTCTTCCGGAAGAAGCTGGGACTGCCTCTCACTGCCAACGATTTGATGGAGCGTACAGATGTACGTACATGATGGATATACGGAGCATTTTTGCGAAAATATTTCGATTCTGGCCGTTTGACAAACTCGAGCGATATTTCGAGTGACTCGACGCTTCGTTGCACATGGCACGTGTTTATTTCGAATTAGCTAAAAGAAAATTCCGTCGTCCCAAAATATACCTAGGAGATTTTCTACGCTCCGGAATTCCTTCCTCGTTATTTCCGTTATTCGAAAATCTAACGTAGTCGAAAAAGAATGAATTACGTTAATTGTTGATTATTGTTACTTGGACGTTTTTTAACAAAAAGAATTTGCATGCTATGGAGAGTTAATCGCACTGACTTTCCCCGGGACAGCATTAATTGTCATCGAGGAGAATACAGGTGGGAAAGAATAAAATGACGTTTAATCTAGCGCGCATCGCGAAAAGCTCGCAGAGCGGAGAACAAGAGTGATTAAATAACCGGCGACGCGACGCGCACTCCTCGTCGTACTTCCGCGCTCGGGGCAGTCCGAGCTTCCGTCGCGTATGGCCCGCTTACGGCGCTTTCGAGGAGCTTATAGACACATTGAGAAGCAGCAGTTCGCAGTAAAGAAAGTTCGCTTACCAAACCGACGAGTAGAAAAAATACTAGGAATGTGCGGCCGAGAATCGTCTGGCAGTAAACGTCGCCGTATCCTACCGTAGACATCGTCACGATCAAGAAGTACACGCAGGTCCAATACGAAAGCTGTTGCGGATTCGTGAACTCGAAAGGGTCCCCTGAGTTTTCAAGCTGAAAGCCGAGCGATCGACGCACCGTTACGGAGGACTTTTGAGCGTTCGCGATGGAGGCGAACGAATACGTATATCGATAATTATTACTTTAATAAAAATCGATATATCTGATAATAATGATTATTACATTAATATCCCCCGGTTAGTGCGATAGAGGCGAACGAATACGTATGTCGATAATTATTGCTTTAATAAAAATCCATGTATCTGATAATAATTATTATTACATTAATATCCCGGTTAGTGCTCAAGGATACGCGGCTACAACGTGGAGCGCTAAACGAGGTCGTTATAACATACGGCACTGGCAGCCCTCGCGGATATTGCCTGGCATTGGCGTTATAACGTATGGGCGCTGTAACACGAGGCAGTATTAAACGAAGCATCAGAATATCGTTCCTCGAAAAATTAAAAATCTCCAAAAAAAAAGCGTTGATTATTGTTGCCTCGATGTATAGGTACGTGATAACGCGGATTAATCATTACGCGTCCACTGACGAGCACTTTACGGTTCTCCATTGAGGTGGACTCACCAAATGAATGATGCCAGCAGCGGTGAGCCATACGGAGATGAAGATGGAGACGAGTTGGGCGAGACGAATGGAGCTCGATGTCTTTAGAATGTTTAGGTACTGGAGGATGTCAGGGACCGTCATCAGTCGTAGGGCTCGGAGGAACCTCAGTCCGATCCACGTCCGATCCAGATAGATGGAGACGAAAGACGGTGGTATCGTAAAGTAGTCCACGAATGAATACATCTCCAGCATGAACCACAGCTTGTCACTGGCGGCGATAAACTGCGAATATCCCGAAAGAACGATTCTTCGTGCGCGAGGGTCACGCGGACTTTGCAGATGCGAAGGCTGGGAATCTCGTGAAAAAAAAATATGTGCGGTCGCGGGAAATAATCAGTTACAGCGGAATTTAATGCATTATCAGTCACCCTGATTATTTCTCCCGTCCGCACAAATTGCATAATATTTGGGAGCAGGCCGTGCACACGTCCCGATGCACTTCGCGATTCGCGTGCAATCGCGTTGGCAAGTAATACAGCTGCGCGCGGACAACGGGGAATCGATTTCCTCACGGAGGAGACATAAACGACGAGGAGACGACAGCTGGATCATGCTACGACTCTCCCACGATTCGCCGTACGATCCTCCGCTCGTATACTACGACGATATTCGCTCGAGGTACCTATGTGTCTTTATCGCGATTCCCGATCGCGATTGAAATTGAAGAAACGGGTAGAATATGAAAACGGGTAACGTTGAATTTTAATACTCACGCGTATAAAAAAGTAGACCATAAAAAATATATTGAAAGCTAAGTCTATCTGCTGAGTAACGTTGTTGCTCCACTTCTGGCAACGTTCGACCTCCTCGCTGCAACAGAACGATGCAAAAGAGCAGATGTTGAATCAATTTAAGTGAAAGTCGCGCGAAAAATTCCGTCGTCTGCGTACCTGGGTGTGTGTAATAATTCTAATCCGTAATTAAAAGATTTGAAGAAGACCGATTATTACTTATTTACACATCAGCCGTAGTAGAGAAAATAAATTCTTCTCGCTGCTTTATCGCGTTCGCGTGCGAGGTGAGAAATTGCAATCTCACGTAACACACGCGTGCAATTAAATCTACTTTCCCAGTGATCAAAATCGAATCGCGCGCCTGTACCAAATGATATGTCCTTACCTGGAGGCATCTATGAAGTATATTATAAGCGATGCTATACTGAGAATGAAAACTAGCACCACCTGCAACAGAAAGGAGAAATAGTACTGTACAATTGTACGTACATCATCAATATGCCTTATCTCTCGAAAGGTATATCTCTCGAAGGATCGGAAAATAATAACCACGATACTAATCGAGAGCAAGCGACACGTTTTCCGGCGGTATAACAAGTGCGTCGTCCATAATGATCTGTCGATCATTAGCAAGTATTTTTTATCTTTGTACAATATTATATTTAATATTGTAACGTTATATTATACTTGATATATCACACGAAGATAAAAAATACTTGCTAATGATCAATATATCATTAGAGATGAGGCACTTGTTATACCGCGGAAAAACGTGTCGCTTGCACTCGATTAGTATCGTAGTTATTATTTTCCGATCCTTCGAAAAACACATTTCTTGATATCCGTGCAATATTATACTTAACCCTTATTCTGGCAGTCATAAAAAATACAGGAAATATTTTTTTTTTTCGATTTTATTGAAGTATTCCCTGCATAAATACTGGAAAATAAAGGTTTTTAAAATGTTCATTTTAAATGAAAAATAACGTATTATATATGACACGTTGGCAGAATAAGGGTTAATACTGTACGAATAGCACGTATGTATTACAACGCAACAGCCCCGATCGGTTCGCCAGAGAAGTGCGTTCGCAAGCGCCCGCAAACAGGCAGCGCGCCTATCTCGAGCGTCAATCGTAATGCCTGTTATAGCGCGCGCGCGGCGCGACATAGCCGGAGCTAATTAAACCACAAAACGCGAAACGACAAACCGATTCCGGCGTCCGGGTGATATTCACGTGTCGTGATAAGAGATTCGTGTCGCGCGTTCAACGATTAACTACTCTGAGTTAACCGCGTCGTCGGTTATTCAACTTGAAATCTGTTCTAATCGTCTGATTACCGTCTGAATAATGCGATGCGAGGGGACCTTATTCGAGTATCGCGTATTACTATCGAATATAATTGACGAAGAGAGGATCCGGTGGGAAATGATTATTAGTCAAATACATATATCGAGCACGATCGTTAATGACGATTAACGCTATCCTTCGTTCGTCTTAATCGGTTCAAATTCGGTGTACACTCTGGCGGATTAATATTTACGATCGCCGCTATATCGTAGCGGACAAAATATTCCTGGTGATAAAACGTCGTGTAACTGGCTGTTTCTCTTCATTTCGCCGCTATTTTGCCTTTACAACGCCTATATGAAGTCGGAGGGTAAGCCTCCCCTGGAGTATATCGCGTGAACGGCACCCCTCGATGTGAAGCATCTATAATAATATTACAGGTACTCTACCCTGAAGCGATACAAGGACGCTCCAGGGATCTTGCCGTTAACCAGGATCACGCTCACGCAAACACTCGCCACGAGGATCTCGGTAGGCTCAAAAGACACTCGAGATACGCCGAGATCTAATGGCATCGAAAATAGAATCACAGACTCCGAAATATACGCTGGGATGCAGAGTCGGAAGAGGAGGGTAAAAATATTTAGAGGTGCGATAGTAGGTATATCCCAAGTCGAAGCATTTTTCTACAGAAGATGCGCGGGAGAAAGGATCGCGGTGGCTTTTCTTACGAAAACATAATGTGTTCCGTTTAATCCGCACGGATTTATGGCGATGCCGATTGATGCATGAGGGTGTACAGTCAGCGGGATCGTCCGCAGTTTGTACAGCTGCAAGATAAATTCGGATCGAAAGATCAATAACCGCGTGGAATTATAATAAATCGCCATTAATTGTGTGTCAATGTTTGGCCAGTGATAAGGCTTTGATTTAGAGCCTATTTCGTTTCATAATCGGATCAAATTAATCTTTCGTCATTTACTTAATGTCATAGTTTCAACAATCAGCCTCAGCTTGACTACAGTAATCGCAAGTAGGTACTACGCATTCTGAATACTTTTTTGGCAATCACTGCATTTTATCGAGGTGTCATCAGGGAAGATCATCGATATAATGGTAATCTTTCGGTCGAGCTTTAGCATTGACACTGATTATTGATATCGCCAGGTTTATCGACGATATAGACAGAGTTCTTTGAATGTGTCAATAAAAAATACGCCGTCGCTACATACATATTTCGGTCCATATGTACCGATACCCACACGTTATGAGCGAGCCTCGTCCCTTCCGAGACGTCATTTTTCGAGCAACCTTCCGGAATAAAATAAACGCTTCCGGGATGAAGCAACACACGGCCCTACAAAGAATAATCGACCGTTCGGTCGTACATATATTTCCCCGTAAGCCGTTCTATCGACCGGTCTATACCTATATATGCGCCGTCCAATGAAAACAACGGAAACCCGAAAGGGACCTTTCCTCGCATCGATCGAGGCTGCGTCTTTTCGTCTCTCCAAGAGAATAGAAGACCTTTCGAGCGCTCGAACCGGAAGGCGTACGCGCGTCCCATCCTTAATCTCTTTCCAATTAAATGGATTCGAGCCCCCGTGTCAAACCGAATCTTGCCGAGTCACCGTAGGACAGAGCAATTCCACTTAAACCAGCATCCAATTCGATCATTATTATCTCGTTACCCGGTGAGCTCTGAGAAGCGTACTCCTCGAATGTAGTCCTCTGACGAATATTCTATCAGCTTGGAGAACATATTTATAGGCACCGACATAATATAATAAAATCGATTGTTATCGTCCTCTTTTATGATAACAAATTGCTGAGAATACAAATGGACCAGGTTCATTGTCCTATTAGGTCTACCGTTCAGATTTCTATCCGAAAATTAATTTATTATCAGCCCCTCTAGCGATAATACCCCAACATAAACGGACGTTCCTCCAGAGTTCAGTGTGAAGACGGTCGAACCGCGCGACGCGATGCGTGCGCGTCCGTCCGCAGATCAATACATACGTACTGAGAAGCCGCCACGCGCCGTTAGTCAATTACTACTGAGGAAACAGCAATAGTTATGTACGTCATTGAGAGAGAGAGAGCCGTTATCGTTGCCGAACGCTGGAAAAATTATCACGATTCCAGAGATTCTTCATTCTACCTTAAATTCGTGCCGTCCGGCGCGTATCGGCAATGCAGCCTCCAACTGCGGAGAGTGCGCACGCACGTGCATCAAGCGCGGCTCGCCTCCCGTTGCGTATCGCGAATACCGCTCGGATAATAATCCGCAGTACTCGAGAGTCATAACTGAGTCGTTTCCGAACGGTTCGTACGCGCGTTTATAAACTATAAACGCAGCCGTTAAATTTGGAAAGTTCGTCCGTAAAGAGGCGACGGCCAATTTCTATTTCCCGAGACCGAACGTCTAAAGTTGCGCGAGTGCGATTGCACGGGAAACGCATCGCGAGAAATTATCGATCACCGAAACGTGAAATTGAAACAAAGCCGGTTGGTGATTCGACTCGACGTGGCTTCGATATAGTCCCGATCCTGCCGAACTGCTCCTCGCGCGCGGCAGAATTTTCGACCGCCGTACACTCTCCTTTCTCCGCGAGGATGAACTCGAGCGAAGTGCACATCGCGGACGCTGCGGCCGACCGACGTCGTTGTCGCATCGTAATGCGGCGGTGTAAAATGGATGCACGCGCGCGCGCGCGCGCCAGCAGCGCGACGTATGATATTCTTGGCCGAACGCGTTGGTCTCACGAGAATGATACTATAAATGTTGCGTACAAAAATAGGCGGTACAGTTCTTGAAGACGAGACGAAGAGAGAAAGACGGTTAGTGAGAGAGGGGTAGGCAGGGGGGGGGCGGGATGAAGCGAATTTGACTGAAAATTTCGCTCGGTGTTGGGGACCCTGCAATAGCAGCGTCGAGTGCATCGCACCAAAGTTATTTCGTCGCGTATGAGAAGCTTTCCGTTTAGAATTATTATTAGTCCGTTGCTCGTTTCTAGATCGCGACTAGCTGACCTTGTCGAGAGGCCGATATTTCCGTGTTAATGATCTGGTCGTTTAAAATCCAAGGTTGCACTGCTGAAGACCCACCGCGACGCCGTTGTAGGTGCGCGAGTGTCTCCTCGCCGCGGCGCGAAGCAATTCGCCGCGCGCGGTTTCTGGCACGGAAATTATATGCAGCCCCGATATACGCGTGTTTAGGAAATTCCTTTAATCGTCCGAGCTTCCTCGGAATTTCTTTCGGAATAGCGTTTGTCGTGGCAATTGTTTAAACGATTTTCTGATTTTTCGGTCTTCGATTATGTCGTACTTTTTGATACCGGAGTAAGAAGTCATTTGATAATTCATTTATTTGCTATCTATTCATCATTCATTAATATTTTTTATTGAATTTTTAATACAGTTACAGCAACATGAAAACCAGCACCGATAAATGTCGCATTTCGTTCGTTTTCATATGCCTTTATTAATTATTATATCTCTACGATATATTATTTCATTAAATACATGCAGGTGAGCGCACCAGATGTACCGAAATGTACGCCGCGGCAAGATGGTTTGCCTTTATATAGGGGTGGCTGTGCGCCAATTCAGTACTTGGAAGAAATTACATCTCCGAATATCTGGTGTATGCATCGAGAACACGGTAAATACCCTTCTTCACAAAACAGTTCGATTCTTCCGTATCGCGAGAATACCGTTTTATTCATGCTCCAATATTTACACGTTCAATGGAGAAAAACACTCGTATGTATAGCCTAGATTTTGTGAACCATCTATATTTCTTTACGAGTAGCTGTATAGAAGTAACATTTTGTTGTGTCAAGAGATTTGGGAAGATATACTCAAATACGTCACTTTTATGATAAAAAATAACGAAATTAAATATTTCATAAAATTTAACTATTAGGTCTACAACTTTGATTCCGCCGTTTTTCTCGTAAGCCATTTATAGAAAAACGGCGGAAGCAAAGTTGTACACCTATTAGATACATTATACTTAAAAAAATAAAGGAAGCTACATATAATCTACACTTGCCTAAAATCTTTTTTCGGTTTATTTAATAATTGCATATGAGGAGAACAAAGAGGTATTAAAGAATTTCTAATCATATATCACCGATGGAACTAAACATTTCTTTATATAATTATATTGTAGTGAAATATTCCTCCGTGCCGCTAGACGAAGAGCTCGAACGAAAGAAAACCGAAAGTATCAGCTTTCAACGATTTGAAAACCTTGAAAATAATTTTTTAAATCCATCTGTCACGCGACGTGGGATAAGGTCAAGGGGGAAGCTTCATCGCGGAAAGATGTTTTCCTTCGCGTCGACAAGAACTCTCGACGCGAGTGAAAAACAACTGGAAGCCGACATAGAAAAGCCGCGAGGAAATGTGGGCCAAACGGTATAGAAATGGTCAGCAGCCAGGGCCTTGACTCGGTTTTTGGTCGGCTGTCAGAGTGATTCGGCTTGGTGCAGGTGTCACTGCAGCGCGTTGGTAATTCATAGAATCGTCCACTCGTGCGGGGCCGCGACAAATGGAAGGACCTTTCTCTCCCGATGACATTTCCTCGGCGCAGAAACGTTCGGACTGTAAATAGAACGCGGCGACTATGTCTCAGGGCGGATCAAACCAGAGGGAAGATGAAAATATGTTGGTAAAAGAAGCAACGCCCTCGAAAAAAAAATTGTCTCTGTTCCAAGTGCTACACGACGTGACGAGGGATGGATAGATAAACTAAATTTTAATATTTCTCAGAAGAGAGAGAGAGAGGACTGGAGAGAGAGAAAAGCGAAGATGAAAAAAACGCGAAAAGACGACGAACGAGTACGCGTCGCTCGTTCCTCCGATATTTTCATTCGATCAGCTTTCCCAGTCATGCAAAAACTCCGCGGCATAGTGGACATCGCCGCCGTTTGGATGCGAGAAGCGCGTGCTCGTCGGCTGTTCTCCGCTTTACGACATCGTAAAGGGCAATTGATCGGCCGAAGTTTACGGGGCACCTTTATTATGCTTGCCTCGAGTGGACAGTGACTGCAGCCAAGAAAAGCTCGCGCTCAAAAGTTAAACAGCGTATGAGGGGATGCCGTTCGAGAGGCGGTGACGCGATTGCTCGTAACCACGGCGGGAGGGGGGGGGGGAGGAGAGATCGAAGAAGACTGGAAACGGGTGGAGAAATTACCGAGTGCGTGAAAGAAAATCGATCAGCTCCCGAACGGAGCGAGTAGATAGAAAGGAAGGGATATAGTGGGTGCGCGATGCGTAAATAAACGAAGAGACGCTTGCCTATATATACGAGTACGCCGTACGTATGTACACTTTACTGTACCCGATCGATTTCGGTTGGCTCCGTTCCAGGCAACGACCCGTTAAATTTCAAACCGTTTCATACCTCGGTCCCGTCAAATAAAAACGAAGGAACGGAAGCTTCGAGTTCTGGCTTAAATTCGTTCGTCACGAAGAGAAACTGTTGCTGCAGTTCTCTGCATTGCGCAGGGTAATTCTTTCAGAAGGCATATATATATTCGTACGAATGTAGGAGGTAAAATCACGAGCACACGGAAGAAAATATATTTAACGCGATAAGAGTCGATTAGCATAAGCGGTAGAAAACTGTACATTAAATTTCGCCCCAATGATAATCCCGTCAACAACGTCCCTCTGACGAAAGTGATATCCACGATCCATTCTTTCATATCTCCAGCTACTTCTCGCATCACTCTATCGAACTGTTATTATTATCGAAATCTTTATAGCGAAATCGTGTTCGCAAAGTGCTCCTGAATTCGCTCGACCCCCGCAGCCGAGTTACGCGTCGCGTCCCAAGGGAGTAAACTTCGAGGGAAAAGGGAAAAAATATACGCGACGCTACTTCACGAGTTTCTCGTTAAACCGGTATATACATTCCGTGCGACTCGTGACGTGACCGGAAATGGAAATTGTGCTCCGCATCGCTTCACCCTCTTTGAGTGCATACGTAGAGTCGCGGTGTACCTTCCATCGTCATTCGAGGGGGACGTACACCTTACGGCACACCGCAAACATGATCCAAGTCGTACGAGCGGACCAGGGGCGTCTCTGTTAATTAAATAAAACTATATCAACTGTGAGAGACCCTTCGAGAAATGTGTCGAGTAATTCACCAACAGCAAATACCAATTTTATTGCATGAATGGACTCGGGGTATCGAGAAATGAATGGTCGAGCATCCTCCTGAAATTCTATTGAAGGATTCTCGAATTCCCTGGAAATAAATAAAAATCCGCTCGAACGGATATCAATTTCTTGTACAAATGGACGATTCGTTCCTCGATGCCTCGTGTCCATTTTTGCAAAAAGTTGATATTCGTTGGAGCGGATTTTTGAAATACTCGTTCGCAGAGTATTCGGGAATCCTTCGATAGGATCTCATACGACTCTCGCTTCGCTCACTCCGCCGATTATAACCTGATCGAATCTAGTCCCCCTCCACTTGATGAAAACCATTAATCTATAGAAAGCGTCGTGCAAATAGTTTTAGCTCCTGCAAATAGTTTCACTTTCGAAATTAAACTATTTATTCAGGCAAAGAGTTCAGTTCAAGACGTTTGCCTGGAATAACTATTTGCCTAGCACACCAAAATTGTTGTATCAACTGACTTATCATACAAAAAACCGAATAACAAAAATCGACAAACGAAGTATGACATATAAATGATGACTCGCGTCAGAAGTTCGATTCACTGTTATGCCACATTGAAGCATTAATCAGCTAAATTTTTTATTAATTGCAACTGGTGCCAACGCCCCTAATATTTCGACTATTTCATCACGTTCACATTGAGCCTATACAGGGTTATCACTCTCGCAGTGCTCTTCCTCCCCGAATTCGCCACTGCTCTCCTAAGATGACACGCGAACGAGGCGACTCAGCATATCCGCGGCCATGCAGGTGGTAGCGCATGTTCGCGAAAGCTCCTTGGCTTATCTCCATCCCCCCTTGCCACTCCGAGCCACTATAGTCGCCCCGAGACTTTACTCGACCACCGCTATCGATTCTTGTGATTTTTGTCGGGGTACCCACTCACGCGGCGCGGTCAGGCAGTCGTGACGTGGTCGAGAAATATCGCACACGTGTACTCACTCAGCCGGATAGCTCGTAACGAAGCTTTCGGATGGACGAGATTTGAATGGTGGCAATATATGAACACACGATCTTAGGATTCGCAGCGCCTTGATTGCCGTTGAAACATAGAGACCTTTGAACGAATATGGAACGTGACACATGCATTGATCATCATTGTTGTGAAAATAGATTCAGGGAAAAGGTCAGGTTGAATACGAACCTGATATAAAAATTTGATATAAATGGGAATGTACTCGTATATTCGCATCGAATAAAAGTGTATTTGAATTAAATAAATATTTCAAATATTTTCTTAGTCGAGTACGAACCTAGTAGAACGTTTATCTAATTCAAATAGACCTTTGTTCGATGCGAATAAATTCCTATTCATCACAGATAAATTCTTCTATTAGATTCACATTCAACTAGACCTTTTCCCTGGGTTTGCACGGAAAAAAAAGCAATGTTTACTGCTTCATCCAGTAGTGCTGAGACTCGAGCTCGTTTTCAAGAATTTGTACAGAGGAAATTGTTCTATGTACTGCTTGCCACAGTAAATAAAAATATCTCCTTTGTACAAATTATTGAGAACGAACTCGAGTCTCAGCGCTACTGGATGAAGTGTTATAGTAAAAATTGGTAGTTTTTTTCCCGTGCAGGATACGGAAGATTACAATCCTCTCAAAAAGTTCGAAACCAGCCGACTCTCCTCCATATTCGGAATGAAAAGTATAAATAGTTATAAAGCGTAGGCGAGCACTCGACTAGAGTTTCATCGAGAGTACTCGTCTTCCTCGAACAGCTGCTCCTCAGGGTCGCGTATCGCGTTACAGAGCCGCACGCGCCTGACGACACGCCTCCCGGTTAAAATAATTCAAAGTGTAGGAGCCCGAACGCCCCCGACAACTGCTGCGGTGTGTCGCACGCGAGTATGACGAACTCGAGTGACTCGACTGATGCCACTGCTACGAGCGAAGTTACTTCCACGTGGAAGCGTCCTTCGTATCCCGGAGAAGATGCGATGACGATGATGTAGAAGCTGCCATGGTTTCTCGCGTGAAAATGTTTTCGCGTGTCCGCTACGGCGAGAGGGTAGGCGAATGCAGTCGGTGTCGATAAATAATCCGTCGCTGACGGGGAAATAAACGTTTCATTATTTCGATTAATTACTCGACCGAAACAATAAATTCGCGCTGGAAGCGAATAAGCCGTAGACGGGGTGGTTTCTCCGGAAATATTTATTGAAATAGCTCAAATGTTTATTCCTTCCACACTTATAACTGCTTGTTTGTAGCCGAATCTACCATCTAAATATGTATATACTTGCCGCCTCGTAAGTGTGTTTAGAAGGCATTACGCGAACAAATCTCGAGAAAGAGAGCTACATTAGAGATAATAAACCGTGGGTTTATATATGCCTCGCCTATCGTTAATCCAGGTAATAAAATCGAATGCATTTATCTCTCGTCACTGGATATGCAATCTTGCGTCTTAGATATGGTGCAATAATATACAAGGTGTTATCCTAGAGCACCCTGTGTAATCATAGATAATTGGGGGAGGATGCTACCAGGCTTGAAGAAAATAAAGATGTTTCAGCACTACATATAGTACAGTTTCCTCTGTATGAATTCTTGAAAATGAGCTCGAGTCTCGGCGCTACTGGATGAAGCAGTAAAATTTCATGTTTTTTTTTTTTTGTGGGAATGGATCGACAGAGAATTTTTAAAGCAGGGAATATTGAAATTGCTTTATAGAAAGAATTCGATAAACTTTTCACCCCGAATTTTTTTTGACTCGTCAATTAGGTATTTCATCCACACGCATTGTATTGCGATTCACGTGACACTTGCCACTTCGGGCGCAGCAGGCGGGCACTCGGTGTGTATTGCGATAGATCCCGAGAAAATCCAATATGACCGTCTCCTGAGACACGCCACGCAGTACGGTGCAAACATTATAGCAGTGAAAAAGTAATAGTAGTAGTAATAGTTCGCTCTGTGTCGCGCTCGGTGATAGCCGAGTAATTGTAAGTGCGACGAGGGACTAGAATTGTACCCGTGTCGATGCTCTGCGGAAAAGGGGTATTCGCTTGGCGCGAATCGCAATTTGCGGAATATGGAGACTGAGAGCGCTTCGTCGATTCTGCTCCTCGTTTTGGTGAGTACATCACGTATTATCGATTCAATTGAACACGAGCAATTGACGTTTACCGTATACTGTAATTTTTTAAATCCTGTAATCGACGCACTGTGTGCGTACCGCCCACATTATTTTACGATGAATCGCTACAAAACGTTCTATTTTTTCGACCCTCGCATCCCCTTATAGAAAAATACCACTGGAATAACGAAATTACTACAGGAAACTATTGGATTTTAATAGTACTAACTACTGGATTTCAGTAGTTCTCTGTAGTTATTTCATTTTTTCAGTAGTTTTTTTCATAATGGTGGGACGCTTCGCTTTCCTTAATCCTTGGCGCGACACTCAATCGAGGCTCTAGACTTGATTACACACTGAAACAGTGTAGCATCGAAAAATCGTGAAGCGAAATTTGAGGTTACGCCTCGATCCCCTATCAACGGTTTGCCCCCAGTTTTCTTTTATTTCAGATTCCATTTAATTTCGACGAGAGGAAATGAAATCCGTACCAAAATACGCGTTTTACCCTCGAGAGACCGCGGAGCTTTCGTATCCGTGAGAGTACATATACAGATTTGTAGATATAAACTTATGCACTCTTGAGAGTAAAACTACACGGAGAAAAAGAACAGTTGGATCTACTAAAAATTACTTGCGGGGTCGCAAGTAATTATTTATTTTCATTAATTTGATCTTTTTTAATAATAATCACATACTATTTCAAATGATTATAAGGAAGAGATATCAAATTGATTTATTAAAAAATTTCATTGCTGTAAATGAATAATTACTCGCGACCCCGCAAGTAATTTTCAATAGATCCAACTAATTCTTTTTCTCTGTATATGTATCATATGAAAATTCAATTGTGGCGGTAATGCGACTCACTACGCGTGTTCCCATAAAAGAAAATTAAAGCTTCGTTTTCACCGCTTTGCTCTCCGGTCTCATCGTTGCCTTCCTTTTTTATCTGAGCTTATTCGACAGGCGTTTACCCTTAGAATTATCGGCGCTTCGAAAACTGGCGAAAGAAAATGAGGCCGAAACGTATAAACGATACGATACGACTATTTATAAAACTTTTTCGAAGCGGGTTCAAACGCCGACTATTTTTAAAAATCATTTCTATGTATATACTCTACACGGGGACAAATATAGTAGATTAGACTAAATTGGCGGTCACGGGCGGGGGAACGTCGATCAAGTTACTTGAATTAAATAATTTGGTTAATGATTTGAAATTGTTTGATGGAAAAAAGCTGTAATCAAGTTCAGCTAATTATTATTAGTTCAAATAACTTGATCTGCGTTCCCTGCCCGTAACCGCTAATTTAGTCAAATCTATCACATTTTTTTCTCCGTGTACGACGCAACGTTACATCATCTTAGACACTTTAACACGACAGCAACACCAGGCGACTCGCTGTATAATCCGACTAAGTGCATATACTCATACGCGACAAAGTAAAAACCCTGAAATCGTCATTGACGTCAGAATACGCCCCGGTAGTTCGCTCGCCCGGGTTCGAGGTGCTCCCGACCTGGCACTTCTCGACATCAGGCGATACGCGGCGGTGACGTTCGCAAACCAATCACATTTTACTATAAATAAAGAGTAGTGTTCTTATTTTAGCGCATGAATTAGTGTGGGTCTCGCGCGGGACAGCTTACCGCGGGCCGTGATCGCTATTTATATCACAGACGCGCGCGTTTCTTACATTCGGGTCCTAGGGCCTAGGCCAAACGCGTGCTCGCATCTGCCAACGTGGATTCCCTGACAAGTCGATCGTGACACTCACCAGACGCTTTCCTACTTTGTTTCACGCGCACTTTTTGCTCTACTCGCTGGCGATCGACATTATTGCGGTGTAAAGTGCGTGTTAACTGAACGAAAAATTGAACAATAAATATCCGTCAAACACATAGAAATAGAGACTGATGCTTTAAACGCTGCAACACGTATGCAATATCTACGCGAATGCGACTCTGTTCGAAAGAATAACTATCGATCGAAAACTTCCGCGGTGAAGCGTCAAAATCGCAAGCGGCGGGAAACTTAATCGAAGGGAAGTGATTACAGAGTCAAGAATGCTAATGAAGGAAACGAGAAAATGGCACGGATTATCCCGTTGGAATATTCAGAGTAACTTAACGGCTTTTCCATTGCAAATTGTTCGACGGTGAAGATCAACGGAGACTCTGATGATGCGACGCGACGGTTTGCTGAAAGTTTCCATCAGTCGTCGTGTGTGCGTGATTCAATGGGGAGCTATTAGTTGTTCCGACTGTCTGTCGAATTGATTCGTCTTGGGGGAAATCGGGAGTTTCGATTAGAGGGAGGAAAAGACGTTTGATCAGAGGAACATAGACCGTGATAATTTTGTTCTTTAATTAATAAGATTGCAGTCCTTCCATACGCTCAAACGAAATCTCTAAAAGAACTACTAAAATATTTCATTGCGTCTTGTTTCGATATATAATACTTATTTAATAATATAACATATCTGAAAAAAAATTATTCTTCGTTTTCCTATCGATACTCTTGCCAAATTTTATTTCATAAAATGCAAGTGTCATTGTACACGCACTTTCACTTGCTTTCAATGAAGCGCGACACAACAGACCCAAACGACCGTCGCAACGACACCTGTTTCGTTCCGGCTTAGCAACCAAAATGCATATTCGCACCGAGACACTAAAAGCCACAGACGACCAAGTTTCAGGGTACCTCCTATATATATGTATAGGCATTCACACTTAATTTTATTAGCAACTCTAAAATAGAATGACTTCGCGTTACTCTCTGTCACGTGAGAGATTTCCTAGAAAACGCTCGAGATTAACTGCAGCGTCGACGGAGATCGTGGCGCCTGACGCGCGGATTATCGTCGGTGTGTGAAAAAAAAAATGTCGAGTGAAAGTCTCTGGAAAAAGTCAAATTCAGTCAAAAATGATGCGTTAGAATCTTTCGAATAAATTATAGGAGTTTTTCAAAGGGAAATCTCCTCGCATTCGGCAACAACATCTTTTAAAGTTAAGTGAATATAATTTGTTATCGCGTTTCATGTGTCAGGACATCCAGAGAAATTAATTGCTGTCATTAAATTTGTCCGAAATAGAGCCACTTTTCAATACTATAATAAATATATCGCCAGAGATGGTGATAAAAAATAGATAAGTCGAACTTTTCTTGTCACACGCCTCACGCATAACGCAACCCTTCCATAAATACTTCATATACGTACAACATGCCAAGTGTGTACGAAGTATGACGAAGGATTACCATGACAAAGGTCAGCTCCTATGAATTACTTCGCGTGCGATCATCTTCGCGTCACTGTCCGCGTAGATCTATCGTGCACGTAGCACCGCGTGCACATAGCGTCCATCTGTGTCACGTGAGGGATGTTTCGAAATCATCTTGGCATGTGGCTCGAATCGACGTAGTTAAGCCGTATTCCTAAAGGTTCATTCTCACCGAAGTCGACGTTATGCCGAAACGTGGCGAGGAAATCGCTCGCCATACGCTGAGTTATCACGATATCGCAGATAACTGAGGGGCGCCAGCGTGGTAACCCAAGACGTCGGGACGGTTGCGTTGTACGCCTCGTCGAGACGTAGAACTTCGAACTCGAGAGTCCCTAATGTTTGAAAACTATCGCCCTGATGAGATTGTCGTGACTTTTTTCAACTTCACTGATTCCCAGCGAAATCGTTCGATCCATCGTTCACTTTTATTGCACCTATCTGTGCATTGCATGTCGGGAGGATATCTACAGATGAAATCACCCGTTTGCCGTAAAGCTCTTCTTGCCAGATAACAAAGCTACTCCACTCAAACCCAACCCTCTCGTGTCCCTATCTGCTTCTCTCTATAAACAGATCAATGATCATAGGAACAAGGAGAATGAACTAACGCTTCGTACGCCCCCTCCCTCTCTCGTCTGGGTATCTCTCTTATCTCTATCATATTCATAAATGGAAAATCAGGGATAAAACCATTTCTCATAGTGTTGCTTCCACTCCTTAATTAAATTGTCTTCTGAGCTCTACTAGATACAGAAATTCTTGCTAGAGGCAACGAAGCCTTCATACGGATCAATGATTAAATGTATGAAGGGTATAATTAAAGAAGAAGAGAGATGCATATAGGAATTTTCACCATTTTCTCTCTCAATGTCCTAATAATACAACCACGTGTATGCAATAGATTTCGATATATTTAGGTACACCAATAATTATCGAAACAGAGTACGCGTAAGAGCAACCAGCATCAACATCTCAATGTTCTTCATCCATTGATCATGGTGAAACTAGGCTAAAGGTTCCATTTCAATTGTTAATCGATGTGACCTCAGTGGGGAAATAGGCCTTGGCACGCTGAGAGTCCGTGTCGCCGGCGACTATATATTTCTGATAGCGAGGTAAATGCCAGGGCACGGCGCGATTAGCCTCCTCTTCCTTCCGCGACATGACAAATCTGTTGCATTCCTGAAATCGGATACTGGCACTCGGCCAGCCCCACTGACGACTTTTCTTCCAAATACGCCGCCGCTTCTATGCGAATTCTTAATTCTCTTTCGACAAAGCGCGCCGATGGATTTACGGTGTCATATCGCGCCTTCGCTGTTCGCTTCGGTTAATTACTATCTGACGACAGACGTAAACGACTCGGACACCTCACTCCGGATACGGATATTCTGCACCACGTGTTCCCGATATATCGAGTGTTGCTACAATTTACAACTCGGATTCCTTTTTTTTTAAACCGTCGTCAATTTCTACACCTCTAGTCATCCAAATAGAAATAATCGAAAATGAAATAAAGTTCGAGTTAAAGTTAAAGTTATTCGTAGAACCATTCAAAATGTAAACAGATAAACCGAGAGAAGGTCTAAAATTTATTCCGATACGTGATTTTCCTTTTTGGAATCAAACATTAAAGGACGCTCTCTATGATGTCGAGAGAACTTCAGTTTGGAGAAAAATGTTTATGCGAAATAATCGAAATGATAATGCGATGGTTGGTTCATGACGTCTTTCACGAAACTCTTTCAATAGCAAATCGATATTTCGCTGTTCAGTATATATCTTGCGAAGCGCTTGAGATTGGAAGTGGAAACGAATTCTCCAAAGTTACGATACTTTCGTATAGCTACGCGAGTAATGGAATTAAAATTAAATATTCGATGAGATTGCTACGCTCTCGAATCTACAGAAGGGGATGTGCGAGATGGACCATACGTACACGCGAGCTTTGTTATGTAGGTCGTCCGTGTGGTCATCTGGTTGGACATTGACTAAAGGTTAAATTCCAATTATAGAATGCAAATAAATAGGTATATAAATAGATGCCTACGATAATTAATTAAACTTGACTCTAACTGCACGAGATATACGAAGAAATTCAGATAACAAAGTTACGTCGAGACGCCATAACTGCTCCACATACCTTTATTTCAAATCATATTGCTTGAAGGTTACAATTAACGTAGAATACAGTTAGAATTTCTCATTTAATGGATGTTGAAATATACTTGAATTCCGATTCAAATTGAAACAGACCTTTGCTGCTCGTCGCCCACAAAAGTTGATACGTCACATATACATACATATACAATCCGTCCCTTTCAATACACGCCAGCGTAGTGGGTTGCATATCGGTATCCGCCTGGCGCCGGACACAGGTGCATGGCCCCTGCAGCGGATCGGAGGCGTCAACCGATATGCAACCCGCTACGCTGGCGTGTATTGAAAGGGATGGATTGTATATGTATAATCAAAGATAATACATCATCCTCAAATTTCGACGAAATCATACATTAAAATTATTAACGATGTGAAAATATATACGTCCATTCATTCCAGAGATCATAAAATATCCCGCGTCATTTTAACGATGATTCCCCTTAATTAATTAAAAGAGAATTAAGTAGTTATGGAGTTTCGAACAAATCCGCAGTGACACTGCAGTTCCAATTCAAGGAATCAATTTCAGTGACATTTAAATTGAGTTTATATGCACTCCGCTTGCAATGGTAGAATCATATTGTGGTATCCCATAAAACAGAGCCCTTCGAGAAATTCTAATTGATGCCAAACGTGTCCTCCTACCAAATAATCCCAAATTAAATTAACGAGTCCCTAAAAAATCGTTGAAACGAAGATTCATAATTATTTTCAAAAGCTAGTGAATCAATTTAATTGATTTTCTAACGAATACAAATTATATCACTATAGAAAAAAATGACAAGGACTCTCGATACTGTAACTTACTTGACCTGACGTCACCCTCGAAGACCAGAATAATTTTTCAAACGAGAAACACCGCCCGTGTGTGAATAACTTAGTAATAATGAATGAGCGTAGGAACAATGATGGCAAACCGTGGCGAATTTCTAGCCGACGCCGACGGTCAGTCACGTTTTAGTGCCTCGTTCATAACTACCGTCGTATAGGAGTCAGAGATATAGGCGCGCATAACAAGTAGCTCGATGGGATAGAGGGTAGGAACAGTTGTGAATGACTGAGGAGCGGTATATCGCGTGAAATTTTTTTTCATTTTCGAACATACGTTCTCTCCCAGGTCTAATAAGCCACTGAATTCGTTCAACCTCGCCACCGTTACAATCATAGGCATGTCTCTGCTAGACGATGGGAGGGTAAAACATGAGTGTGGATACTCTGCATATCTCCGCGGCGACTCCGTTACGTCCTATTTACGTTTTCGCGAATGCAGGAAGCCACGGTGACGATATTTTCGAGCGTGATCAAGTTCGTCTCGAAGGCAGATTTTGGTAGCAGGAATTCCGGAAGCCCCGATGTGGGACGGTTAAAATTAATTTTCTTCGTAAGTGCCCGCGATAGCTGAAATTGGCGTTCCTGTGCTTTCAAGGAATTTATTGGACGGGGAAGCGTGGGATGAGTGTATGTAATTCTCGTATGCAAGGGAAGCTGACCTGAAGTATATGAATTGAATGTTAAACAAGTTATAAGTAGACCGGGAATATGAAAATAAAAAAATTTGATGTAGATAATATTTCAAAATGAATTTCGAGACTCACAGAAGACAAAGTCTGATCCTCATAAGTTCATTTTTGTAAAGTAATTAACTTTGACGCATGACTACAGCACTATCATTAAGTTAAATTTATGTAATATTTTAATAAGTAATATATACCTATACCACACAGTCCACTAAACACACGACGGTACATTTGGTTGCCTGATTATAGGAACGGTTGCGCGCCAATCCCGTCTGAGCAGTCTATATCTATCGATTCTTGCGATTGGCTCGCACCCACCTCTCAGGCGAGGCAACCAGATATACCATCAAATGTTCAGTGACCCGCGCTGTAGAAAATTGGTATACACGTGCAAGCTATAGTCGTCATAATCATCGCGATAAAACATACTCGTATGAGTATTATCGATCGACACAAACAAAAGACGCGCGTGACGTAGCCTTATATATATGTACGTGCTTCTCCTTACAAGTATAATACGATCGCATAAGGAATGTATGTAATCTACACAAAATATAGAGGTGTATGAGTAAGAATCGATTGATAAAAGGTAGCGTAATCTCCGCTCAAACCGACTCGTGTCAATATAATAATGCTGAAATTAACAGCCATAACTAGTAGGTACACGTACCTACCGCGTGTTCAGCGTCACCCCTTATCGGTAATCCCATTCTGCAACCCCTCGTCAATCCTTCCAAGCACATTTTCCGTGCACAACTTTCTCGTCAGATTTTTCAGAATATTTCCAAAAGCTTGAACGACTTTCACCGAACTGTAGCTAGACTGCGCACAATTTTAGCAAAGACCGGAAAGGATTGGTAACGGGGAGAAGGAGAGGATCATCGATGGCATGACCCGCGCGCCTCGGCGATCAAATTAGCGAGCTAAAGATCTCGAAGCGGCCAACGGCGGCAAACCACATGTATACGTACATCAAAGGCACCTTAGATAGGTACGTTGCGACAGTCATTAGCCCTGGCAACCGTGCTATTAGTGTTAGCTAACTATCCGACGCCCCGTTATACACCTTATAGACTTCAAGGTTAGCCAGAGCGTTGACGCGATTTTTGGAAAACATTGACAATATTAATAGAACCATCGTCTCGCAATTGCGACGTACGAGAACCGAGAGGAGATTTTGACGTGGGCCTCGTCACGGGGACCATGCAGTGATTAATTTCTTGTAACGCGTTAGAAACTTAATTTAAAATTCTGAAGTGAAGCGAAATATGGTACGCGCGAACCTAAATTATTTCATTAGATTATTATTTCATTTCATATCTTTCCATTCTATGGTCTTTCCGGGTTGAGAAAAAGTCAATCAAATTAACGTTCCGGCGTATCGTATTGTCCTTGTTAATTTTTCCTCTGGTTACTTTTGTCTTGCTTGTGAAAAATACAGTGAAATTTTATAGGATCGACAGTACAGGTAACGAGACAACGTAGTTGAAGCGGTGTGCAACTACTAGTCATTCGTTACTTTTGCTCCATGATATATCTACCGCATATGTCGTACGGTGGTATTAATTACTCCTTCATTACCGGTGCTCGCTTGCGGACCAATTCGTTATCGCGGAGAAGAATGACATATTGTCTCTCGTACGACGCCACGAGAATAAAAGTAGGTTACCGGAATGTGACAAAGACAATACATGTTCTTCGATCTAACAAATTTAGCGCACATCGATATTGTCCACTGCGCTGCTCGAGGGGTGTCGTATAGCAAATATGCCGTTAAGCTCGAAGTGGCGTGCATATAAGCTGTGGCATAGTTAATTAGGGATTTTAAATTACGATGGATCAAACGAGCAAATAAAAAGTAGCGATTGGTAAATCTCTATTTTAGGAATGTATAGTGAAACATCGATAAGTTAAATATTTTTCTATTATTATACATTCATTCTCACGTGGTATCACCGTTATGTTATTAAAAGTAATTATTCTATAGTGAGATGCAAGTTCATGAAAAAATATCTATTATGCCTAATATACAATTTGAAAAGAAACGGAACTTAACACCCCTGAAACGCAACAGATTCTCTCTGATTCTCGTAGATATGTAAAACCAATCTAGAGTTTGACGTAACGATCACTCTGGTAGATAAAATAATTTCACGGTTGATAGCGTAACCGATACCAGAGATCGTGATTTAAATTTGACAAATTAATTTTAAAAATCGCCATTATACAGGCGACATAATTGTACTTCCGTCACCTTCTGACGCACGTTTCCGGCATCTCCATGATCGCTTCCTAACAATTTCATCACCCTAGTTGGATTAAAGTATAAATATAATGCGAGCCGTCGCTAAAACTATAACTTAATAAATCGTAACTCGAAGTGAGAGGTGCACATGACGCTTAACCTAGATAAAGTACTGGAAGTAGTTCATATCGAACATAATGACGCGGGATGATGATTCTACGGAATCAAATTTTTTCGGAGACAACAAAAACCGTCCGAAACTCAAGCTTCAAGCGAAGTTAGAAATCCAAGAGCAACGAAAACCACGAGTGACGGTGACAAGTGGGTTCGAGTTTGATCCAATCGCAACCCACCCATCGAACGAAACGAGAAAACCATTCGATAAGAGATCTTCCATCTAGAAGCCTTCAACCACGAGAGTGTACCTCGGCGTGTGCTTCGAACAAGAAGACGATACAGGGCGATCCAAAGCCATTGGTGGCTCGTACAAAGGGGTAATCAAGAGTAAAGAAAAGAAACGCGTAAAGAGAGAGAGAGAGAGCGAACGAGGGTGGCACCGTAATCTCTAGTAAGAACACAGGGTGGAAAACCCATCCCACGCAGAACACGCACTGCGTAGAAGCCACCCAGCCTGACGACAACATGTCTGGCTCCGAAAGGAAACTAGGTCACCAGCGAATTCCACCCCCGTACAAGTACGAGAGAAGATATTACCCCCCGCGCACACGGCGGCATTTTTTTTTCTTCGCCAGAATAATCGATAGGAGAATGTATACGATGGAGGGACTATTTCGCTGAAATTCAAATGTGCTTCGAAATTCGAAATGAAGCCTCCGAGAAGCTGGAGGGTGGAAATGTTTTCCCTTCGTCTTCCGGAAAGCCGATATTGCATCGCTCGCGAAAGAGAATTTAACCGAAATTGCATACATTTCCGAAATGCGATTGTCCGTCTGAAATTGTTTTCGCGAAACGAAACGGCTTACGCTTTTCGCATGATATATCTGAAGCCTTGTTATTGTTTTGGAATTAATTCGCGTGTTTCGGAACGTCGTTTCCTTTGTTTGAACTGAAATAACGTGAAAAACACGTTTCAACTTTGCCGGTTGACAGGTATTCATTTTGTATACATTTACGAAAGTGAACATAACCGTTTCTCTGGAGAATAAATCCTGGTTGCGAGAATGAGATAAACAACGTATATACCGTAGATCGATAGGTGCACATTCGGATTTGATAAGATTTATATCTCAACGCTTGAAGCAGGTGCACGAATGGCAGGGGTTAGAACGAAACGTGTTTTGCTTGCTAAACATTTCCACTTTCCAAATGAGTTACAACCCTTAAATGCTAATTAACTCGCATTGGAGTGTGGCTCAGTATACACAGTTAATTGGAACGTCTAGAGTTGGAGCAGGCGGGCTTTTAACGGCAATTGAAAAAATCTCATTAAATCGTATCTTAGCAGGGGAAAAAAATATTTAATTCAAAATAGGATCATTAAATTTTCGGCTTTCTTCGTAAGTGTAAATGGAAGACGGAGTAAAGAAGAAATGTTTTCTCCCTCGAGGAAAACCGACTCGATTACAGACAGACGAAATAGTCGAAACGTTGAAATACGGAACAGGTGACGGGATTCAAAAATGAAAATTTTAACTGAAAAAAGAAACGACATGTGGCGCGGACGATCTCGGAAGTAAAAGTATATAATTATAGCACCCTGCGATCTACAAGTCATTAATCAAGATTTTTGGATTAGATCCAATAGAGGCTCCCACCCAGAGGCGCGAATCCGTTGACGCGAATTTGAAACTTTCCTTTCCCACCGGAATCGCTCAGCAGGTATTCGACTAGTGTGGAAATTTATACGCAGTAGTTGTCGCTCAACGCGCTTTCCGCGCGAGTTAAAATCAAAAGCACACATTCGCCGTCCGAAGAGACTAACGGAGCTCCCACAAATCACCCAGTAACGCCCTGGAGTCGGACCCCGACGTCTTTACACAAACATACAAGCTCGTATAAAGCACACCGCGAGATACGTTTCAACTCGTGGAATTCGAACCTCGCACCTGTTTGAAACGGCTTCGATGGCACTTCGTACCGAGAAAGTGTACGGAAAGAACGTCGAGAACCTCCCCCCGTTCGAGCGGGACGAAATTTCGGAGCTAATCGCGACTAGCCAACGAGGCCCAAGGAGTGCAAAAAAAATGGATGAAACACTCACGAGGATACGTCCAGTGGTGGTCTGTCCGGATATCAGCTCGCCGGCCCAGTCCTTGGCCTCGGTCATAAACGTCCCTTCGAACTCTTTGCCCTGCCGGGCTGCCTTCTGCTCCTTCTGTTTCGGGTCATTGGGGGCGAATTCGGGTTCCTTGCGACAGCAGAGAAACGCGAACGCCCGCCAAAGCAAGACGATAAGCAGCCCGGCGAGGAATGTGAAGATGCTCGAAAGGAGGAAACACCACCATTTCCGAACCTTGAGACAGTCGTCTGCCGGAGGCTGCACGGTTGTTGCCTCTTCGCTCGTCATTCCGGCAGATCTCTGCCTCCAGGTCACACATTCACCGGCACTGACCAGCCAGGAGTCTGCATTTGATACGCTTCATAATTTCGACGGGGTTGCCGCTGTCCCTTTTATGTCCCCCCGCCTCGCCAAGTCTACCGAATGATCTCCCACTATGGCACTACGGGAAACACGAAGTTACTCGACGCGCTTAACCTAACGCTTCACCACAACCGCGTCGATCACCGACGACCAAGTGTCTCGACGACCATACCACTCCGTAGCAATCAATACGCAACAATGGACCGGGACCAATAAGCTCGGAGCTTTTCCTGACGTAGACGCTCGCTCGCGAGTGCCGAAGCCCTCCGTCGCGGCGCTAGTTCGCGAGAGGTTGCGTGGCCCGATAAAGCTCGGTACGAGCGCGCCGACGCCGAGCTTGCCGCTCGGTGCATCCGTACCTACTTCGCCGCCTGCGAGCCTCCCTTCCTCTTTCCATCGCGCTATTATCCTTCCCGTCACTGTGATCGTGAGATATGTCTGGTTCTCGCCCTACTGTTGCTACTACCACTGCGCCCTCTTGTCTGTTCGAGGTCTTCGCGCGATCAGGTGCATTCGAAGTACGAGTAATGTGCGGCATTGGATTTTTTCCGTGGAATGGGGCGAGACTTGATTCGAAGGAGATTTCCTTTCGCGATGATAAATATATTTTTTGTAGAACGAGATGGTAGTATGAAATGGCTCTCGATCGGTTGCAAGATCGACTTTGAAGGTTTTCAATGCCGTGGCCTACGCCGGAATAACAGTTTCTTCGAATTAATTGAATTTTCCATGTTTCTAGAATTGTTTCTATGAAGAGCACTCGGATTTATTTCGAATTCGAATGCACGCAGTCAAATGCACTGCCAAAATTGATACAAATTACATTACGAAGATTTTCATCTAAATTTCGAATAAACATCTATGTGGCCCGTATCGTACGAATATGTTGCTATATTTTGTTACCAATTTTTTTTTAATTAATAGGATTTACATTACCGAAATGAGTATTCTGACTTTATTTCCCTTCAATAGATTTTATTCAAGGAGACTTACAACTCCAGTAAGGCGTTAACTAGACCGGTGCTGATCGATCCTGTTAGCAATTTTCCAAGTTACCAGTTTAGTACAAAAAACGTCCGTTAGATGACGGACTAAAACATGTTTAAAGATAGTGAAAGTGATATTCGTTATCATCCTAAGAGAAGGACGGAAATTTCAAAGCATTTATTTACTTATTTACCCATTCTCAACTCGATGCTGAAGCTAACCACCGAAGCTACAGCAAACAGTCGGTACAGTTCTTGATAAGGCAGATCTTGTACTGGCCGTATCTACTGGTTACTAGAACCGACTGCTAACTTCAATACCTATTCTATTTCTCAACCTGCTAGCTACTAATGATACAATATACCTAACAATAGTCAATTAAATGGACAATTAAATGGAATAGGTCGCGTTTATTCATCATATACGAGGTAATACGCTTCACACACACACACTTCGAAGTAAATGAACTTTACGATTGTCTTCCATTGGGCGCAGCTGGTGTCGGTAATAATATTGTACCTATAGAAGGCAACCATGAAATGAAATGCATACTGGGATATGTAAAAGGTATCACTTTATATGATTTTACACGGTAACAGTGAAAAGAAACATTTTTGAATGTATGTAAGTAGGTATGTAAATGTACCATACATATATACCTAATTATAAATATATTACAAACGTATGAGAGACAAATATTAGACGAGGTGTAATCAAATGTTAAAATCATTTCATTACCATTAGCGTTCGATAATTAGAACACATTAGTTTCTCGGTATATTATTTGCTCGTTCTTTTATACAAAATTATCTCACATCAATGTTGTTATCAGTTAAGTGTACCTGATATAAATATTACAATTTCCTTTTTATAAAAATAAATACATGAATGTCATAGGGTCCGCACGAATTCGTATGGCAAGCGAATCTTACATATGAATGTAGATATTTCCAATGAGTTCAAATAATCTGTCTTCGGATAAGTCGATAAGGCGAAGCATAAAGTACTTGCTTTATCTAGTATTCTATTAACGCAAGAAATGCAGAATATATGTATACATATAGGGAAACATACATCGCGCGTACGAATAGAATATATTTTTCTTGCATTTTCTTCTTATTCACCAATTAAAAAATTTATCAATACAGTTTGTCTGTTCACCACACCACTGAGTTTGCCGTACTTCTCGAGAGCACGGAGTGCCGCCTCTTCTCGCTCGTACCATCACTTTGCGTATCCTTGTTTGAACACCCACACCACAGGAAGCAGAGCACGAGGACCAACTTGACCATTGACTCATAACACAGTTTACTGGGCGTCCTAAAAAACCAGAAGAGAAATATGTATTAGCAATGACAGATAAAACGAGCAACATACACTGACCCTTGCGATTACAATGATTATCTTTTGATGATTTTCTTCTTTACCTCTGTTTTGTAACAAGCGAAATTGAAAAAAAAAATCCTTAGAAAGATTTCTCAAAGAATAATAATTCAAGTGTAACGTTTTCATAATAATCGAGATACTGATGTAAATTTAGTAGCGTAAAATGGTTTTTATGTTTACAATCTATTTTGAGTAAAACGTGATGAATATCGAGGTCAAGGTACGCGAAACTAATATTAACAAAAGTCTAGACATTATAAATACTATATTTAGTTACATCTGCGTTATTCATTCTCGTTGACCGCATTTTAATTCTGGATGACACGACCGCGTTATGACGTTTCCCTCTCTCGTATGTATCTTCGAGTAGTAAATCAATCTCTCTCGTAAATGTGAATGCTATTATTACAATGGGCAATGTTAAGTATTTAGGTAAGATGGTCAGAGACGTACTGTCATAAGTTGATCAACATTCTCTTCTTCGTTAACCAAAATAGTCGAACAATCTTCCCCCCTCTTTTAAGACTATTTATTCGATTACTCCTCCTCATAATAATCATCCGTTAAGTTAACATTTTACGACAAGTGTCGCAATCGTTAGTCATCGCAAGTATGTAGGCAGTCGCTCTGTTTGCTCATCGTACACTTAACCCCTTGACAGTTTCGTTATTGCATTTGCATACATCACACTTCTCATTAAGAGTAAGCGATACTATTTGAACTTAACGTTTCATTTTCATTGATTCTAAATTAATTAGACCTTGACAATGAATCCTGTATACCCAGGTGGAGATTTGTGTCAATTGTAATTTAAGAAACTAGAGTGGTACTATTCCAATTAACTTCGATCATGATTATCTCATTACTTATGGACTTTTTGCCTGTAATAATATAATACTTTCTTAGAGATCATATTTTGATCTACAAGAAATTATTACTATTCTAGGCGAAAAATCTACGGATAACGAGATAATCGTTGCTAAGACTTTCAGGCATACAATCGCTCTACCCATAGCAGGGTAAGTACCACGCGTACGAGAAAAAACGGCGATCGAATACGCGAGAGGAACAAAAAGTGCAAGAGTATGAGAGATAGCGGCGATCGAGTATACGAGAGAAAAGGAAAGCGAGTCTTTATTCGTAGTGCTCGGTTGTGTTTACACACTTTTCCTACCATATCGTCGATCTTTAAGGGCTCGCACATAGAAGCTTGCGTATCTGTTGTCAAAATTTCAAACATTCCTTAACAGGAATACAGAGCAGGTATAATTGCTTGCACAATTTAAAATCGTTATTTGGAGATTTTCGGAGTCAATAAATCCGAATCTGTGGGGTCAACATTTTTAACTTTGATATGGCGAATGTAATATCGCGAATCCAAATTCGTAAAAATAGTTTAATCTCTATCAGAAATTCGTATTCATTCATGCCATATATTACGAGTTATTTATGACTTGACGATGGTTTATAAAATAAAATCGAACACTGTGAGAACAATTAAGTGATAAGAGGCTACTTGAAAATATAAGAAGACTGTCCGTGCGCAAAGATCGATCCAGAATTATTAGCAAAGTTACCCCCTCTATTTCTCATATATTGGGAAAGGAATTCTCGTTATTAACTATTTTGCATAAGTATATTATGAATAATATGCGTAGGTTGAATCTTACTGGCAAATTTTTTATGGAGTCTCGTGCGATGTACTCTTTTCTGGATCGAATGTGCAAGGTTACCAGTCCGGCTCACAATTCCAGTCTGCGCAGCATCATTGGGTAACGGTACCACTATAGGGTCACTTATCGGGAATTTTGTTTTCTTCGGTTTCTTTTCCAACCGCGATTTCGAAGGCTTCATCTTCACAACTTCCTTGTATACCTTCTCCTATATAAAACAGCCATAAGCACATTATTTAGTAACATTTTAACTTTTATGTGATACATTTTTCCCATTTACACCAGTCATTTTCAAGATACGCGAACTAGTAGCATTTTATCCTTCTATCCAATTAAGATACCGAAATCAATACTTTTTTTCAAATTAATCGATTTACCTTTATTACGTGAAATGTAACGAGAGGCGGTAACTCCTTGCGATCGGGATAGTAGAAACTATTCGCCGGATGAGACGGTTCTTGAGATGTGATGACGGTTATCGGTGTCGGCGGATCAGCGGACCAATTCGGAGCAGTGAATGTAAATCCATTATCAGTCCCCGCATCTATCGGGCCTGTCTGAAAGATCATCAATTACGTTACATGAACCCTGCCCTTTTCAGCGACTAGATGTATAATTTCCGACCGGAATGAACCTTTATTAGACAATTGTGTGTGTGTGTTTGTGTGTGTGATAGATATATTTATAACTCCCACATAGGAATAGTTAATTTACCCCAATAATTTCTACCTTCTAAAAATTGGTGCAAGAGATTGACTTAAAGCATAAGAAAATATACTAGAAAAATTAGATGTGTCCAATGTAGAGTTCTTTTTCATTAACTATTTCCTATATAAAATACCTCGATCGTTAGATTGTTCATCCAGTAACCCTTTCGGCATAATTCTAAACTATCGAGTCCGACGAACCAATCAGGAGAAGGGACTATCTTCGAAATAACAGACACCTAAAAGAAAGAAATTTCATAAGAATCCAAACGATTTACTCTCACAGCCTAGTTATGTCGGCCGGTTTTTTTAAAGCCACGCGTCGTGCATGACGCGCTTCCTTGAATATCCTCACGATAAAATTACCTGCGTATGCTTCGCATCGGAATAAAAAATCGTTTCGGTAGAACCAACACCTTGGGGCACTTTGGCTGCGACGAAAGTGTCTTTCACTCCTGTCTGCTGTTCCAAAGATTCCCCTGTGCCTTTCTCAGCTATCACTCGCACTATGGGACTAGCGTCATTCCCTTCCCGCCAAAGGATGAAAGTGGAATCATGCACCATTCCTAACAAAAGAAAGAATTATTAGCACGAAGAATTGGTACACTCTCGGATCGTTTAAAAAACAGTTTACTTTAGTGAAATAACGAACAAAGAGCTTCGCATATAAACTGGATGATTTATACACGTTTCCCCGGACCCTGTGCGCAGCTGGACCATGTGCTAAACTAGTTTAATGTTTGCAAAATCCGATGATCAATGGGATACTAAACGCGAGGCGCCGCCAGGCACAAACAAATCATAACAATATGCAACGTGAATTACGAGTAATTTTGATCCAAGTTTTAGTCGGATGATCTTTAGGCTCTTCTTATAATAAGAGTTACTACGACTTAGTAAAACCGAAGTTCGTATAAAAAATTATGCTAAACCAAATAATAATAACTTATTTATAACTAAAATTCCGCCTAAAGCTAAGAATACGTGAACTAATAACTTTCCAGGTGCGCGTGCACCTACTACAGTGCCTGAGTCGACAATTAGACGCTCTCCTTTCATTCCGTTAGGTGTAGTACTTGGCCTTCCCGTTATATATACTCCTCGATCTCTCACCGAGAGTCTTCTAATGTTATTCTCATGGAGCAGAGCTACCGATTCTTAGATTAGAGTTTCGTTGAACTTATAAGGCATTGACACGTAATTGTTACAACTAGATGATTGATTACATAAGAGTTTGGACAGACGGAGCGAACTAAATCGAGTGGAGAGTTGGATTTGAAATGTGCGGTTACGAACGAACTTACAGCCCCGGTTTATGGACAGAGTATGCTCGTGACCATATTCACGTGCAAATGAGGTGCGCACGACCAGGTGTTGGAGTCGTATTCTTCGCTATACATATAGACGGTGTCTGGAATTAAGAATTACTACGTGTACCTAGACCTGACTCGAATTTTAAATACCTTCCAAGTAATGCTCGCTCGGTCAGCTATCGACCAATTCGTACATCGGTTACGAGAACGTACCGGAGTTCAATACAGTTCTGAGTCGACATTCAAGTGACCCCTGAAATAGATTACTCGCAAATTTCTTCCGGAGGTCAACTAGAAATCCATTCTCGAACTGCTACCCTAGGGATCAACTCACACTCGACTTAATTCGATGTTCTCTTGCACAACGACGATTTAGATTCATCCCACGACTTGTATGCTTGACAACGTTTTCCTCTTAGAAAAAAAAATGAGAAGATTGTCTCGAGAGTCAGATTTCTTTAGGATTAACCAATTTTCACAGGACATTGACTAATGGTTCTCGTGTTTTTTTTCTTTTGAAATGTGTGTATTCACGCAGAGCGAGGATTCGACCTAAACGCGACCGAGTATAGTGACTCATTCCGGCGCTCTGTAATTTTGCGTGGTCACCGGTTACTCTTGATTGTTTTAACGTTGCCACGAGCTCCCTTGAAAAAATCATCCTACGTACTCCGACTGAAAAATCAGTCACTGTCCGGGATAATGACATCACGTGCGCGAGTGTCGATGTCTAAATTTAAACCCGCGGAAATGGTTTTTGATCGGGTTTTTCTTTCTTGGTGAAATTGAAAAAAAAAGGAGCATTCGACGTATTTTACGTTTTCGGGATTTCTTCTTTATACAACTATCTGATACCATTATTTGTTTTATTAAGTATCTTTGGATCCTCGAATAATTGTATTCCCTTTATATTCTTTCCTTTTTCTTTTCAAATCTCATATCTATACTGTTCCGTGAATACCAGGCGCAAAATAGTATAACGTCTCCATCAGTATTTTCCTTTAGACTCTCCCAGAGTCTCTTATAAGTAGGATCAAGGATAAAACAAGAAAATCATGATTCATGAGAATAAATAATAGTAATGTACTTCGAAGAAATGGTGTAGCTTATCTTTTTCTTTCGATAACGCTAAATTTCTTGGCGCAAAGTTCCCGTTTCGTCTTCCAAGTAAGATAATTAATATCGAGCCTGTGCGTTTAGAGTGCAACCAAATCCAACTATCTTTATGGCTCGAGAGCCGTCTTATCTCGAACCACGTAAGTTAACTACTTATTTCCCTTTTTCTAACCGCACACGCAGAGCCTGATATAACGCAGCACGCATTTCGTAACGTAGTTAAGTGTTTTGGCGTGATTTTTTACACGTCTGAAATATGACGGTTAATTCTACTTGAGTTGTCCAAAAATACTTATTCCCATAAATTAAGATTAGATGCAATTCACTACAAATAATAATTTCTTAGTCATAGCAACTTTAATAAATTAGAAATATCTACGAGTGATAAATGACAAATGAAGTGGATTAATTTATAAAGAAATTAGTTTCTCCAGATTATAGAAAGTATATCTCTGTGTAAACCGTATCTGTAATAAATGTAAATAAGGGATATAATACCAACAATTGACCTCCGACCATTTTCATTCAAAATATGATTCAGGAGCCAGCTACTATTACTCCTTATTCGCATCGTCTCTATAAATCTTAGAAAATACACGAGGAAATATCTCATATCATTACCAAGCAGCCGGGAAAACTGTGCCGGTGGTCTGAACGTTGGATATTGCTTCGGAAAGGATTCCTCCGACCAGTGAGTCTCCATCTGAATTTTATAAACGGCTAAAGTGTCCGGGCTGCAAATATCCTGACTGGTCTGCCCACCGGTCATAAAGAATATCAGGACGAAATACGGCACGAGTCGTTGTAAGCCCGAAATACCCATAGTCGTTGACCTCGTATTCTCCGCTTTTCGTGGGAAAGATGGCATTATATTCGCAAACACGCGGAACAGAGATTTATCTAATCTTTAGCGTCGGTTTATCCCTTTTCGACGAATACCATTCTACGTCGAATGTGGTCAAATACTTTACTGTGTTTATAGCATTCGCTAAGCCGTCAATCACTATTTAAATTATTTCATTAACTTGACAAAATTAATCGGATTCTAATTCGTAATTCAGTCCGATCAATGAAAAGTCGTAAATCACTTCACCATTTCATTATTTTTAAAATTTTTTATTCAATTTTAATTGGATAGTTAATTTGGAGTATTTAATGGAGTATTTGGTAAGTATTGTTCATTTTAGGTAGAATATAAAGATCTTGTAAAAAATAATTATATCATTATCGCGGATTACATTTAACCGGAAGCAACGAGGAGATCGGGAGTCCTATACACTTCGGAACGTTCGTTTATGACGATTCCGGAAAGCCGCGTAGCAGGGATTCTCGCGTCTCGTAATGTGGCACCGTGATGTCTGTCCCGACGGTCGCGACTCGCCAAACTGTTTCACCGCTTAACGCGTGGGCCATTATTTATACCTAGGGTGAGCACACCACCGCCGCATCCTGCAGACTATTTTAGTCTCACACATCCCGAAAACACATGGTCGAACAAACGATTGAAACATAATTCCGCGAAGCACGATGCAGCGTTAATAATCGGTCGATAAGATCTGCTACTGATTGCAATATTGCACATTTTCGTTTGCAATCATCCTTTCTAGCGTGATTGTATTGTGATATCTTCCGTATAAACCTCACCTTCAAGTTTTTCATCTCGTCCAACTGTAGCAAATATCGAACTAGAGAATTCATAATATGCTTTCCCGTATGCTGGGGTACCGTGACATAAACTATTTTTGAACAAAACTGCAAAGCTTAAATCGTCCACCGAGAATACACGACTGCAGCTGCCGACGAAATTAGATTTTAAAAAGGATTTATTTATAAATTCGATCCTTTCGACTGACTTACTATTTTTTACCTCATTACTGCCTTTTCCTCCGATTTATCCTCTTTCTCGAAATGATATTTCAAAGTATATGAATTTAAAATTGGAGGAAATAGTTTATATTTTCAGTATATAATTTTAGAGCAAGCGTTTTTAATTCATTTAATTGAGCGAGTAACGTTAGACTCTCGAAAATCAGTCGCTGAATTCATTAGGAATACGATTTAAACGATTAATGAGATGCGTCCAGGAAATGAAACGTACGGACGTGCCTGCGCGTACACGTGCAAAAGCCGTATTGTATTTTAAGGTGAACGCGCTCAAGGCAACCAGTCGTCTACTTTTTGCATAACATGTTCAGACCATATATGGCGGAAATAGTGAAACAGGTCCATTGATACTAATGACGTTCTTAGAATCGCAGGCGTCATCTTATGCTGATCGAGGATCGAAATAATTGAATCTTACAAGGTGGATTAGGAACTGGTATCATGAAAGTCATAAATGTACGTAACAGAGAATAAGATACGAAAGTAAACACATTTGAATTAGTGGAGAATAGAAATCATCGCGATGATTAAAATTAGAAACTGTAATAAGCATATATGAAGGGTTTCTTTCAAAAACAACATTTGTCAAAAACGCCAATCCCTGTAGTATTGGTAATAATGCCTACTCTTTCGTTGTATCTAGGCGTGTAGTGGTGCATACTCTTTCGTTATAATATAATGAAAGAGTAGGCACCACTACACGGCTAGATACAACGAAAGAGTAGGCATTATTATCAATAGTACATGGATTGGCGTTTTTGATAAATATTGTTTTTGAAAGAAACCCTTCATATATATATAATAATAGGCATATATATAACTTAAATTTTGGCTCCCCAAAAACAATATAATTCAGTTTAATATACTACCATGCAAATATAACGAAATGAAGAAAAGCTAATAATAATAGTCGTATTAAACAACTAGCACTTTCTACAAATAAAAATGTGACATCCTTTCTAATCTACAAAAACGATTAAACTAAAACAATCAACATTTACATAACAATTTTTTTACATTAATATATTCTCTTTTGCACGAGTACCTACTTGTTGTCTCGCAGAATGAAAAATGACGTTACATCGAATTATACGAAATTCCATAGTTGAATCTCTTCTTGTTTCGAATCGATGAATAAGAATGATAGCGCAGCAACGATACGTTGAGTGTGCAACCGCTTTAAATTGAACCTTGAACTAAATTTGCGTGGAAGTAACAAAGAGAATATCGTGTGTGTGGGTGTACGACTGCATAATAGAAAAAACAGATCGAGCAAGTTAAAATCTCGAACCACTTGACACCTAGAACAACATTCGCTTCATGGCTATAAAATTAATGAAGGCACGTGGCCAACTCTCTATATGCACCCATGACTAACACGAAGATGTATTCTTATCCGTGTTAAATCTTCGTTTGTATTTTATTTATTTTTTTTTGGAATGCCAGCATAGCATTTATCATAGTTGAGAGCCTATACATTACAGTGCCTTTATATACTCATTGGCGATGTTGTACACGTAAAGATAAAGGAATGTTTGAAATGATTCCTCTCAATTGGCGGTCTAATTTCACAAGAGAGAAGCGGCTGAGTTCTATATATACGCACGCTATAATATTTTTGCAAGGAACGATAATTCGCCAAAGAATCTCCAACTGCGGTAATAATACTTATGCTATTTACGTTACTTAACTATTATCTTCTTATCTTATGTTAAATTAACGGAAATATTTTACAAAACATGAACATTTTAATTCCACATCTTTAAACGTGGTAGAGACTAACTTATTTCCTATAGCAACAAAATCATGAACTATCGGTAAAGCCATTACCTACGCGAGCATGCATGAAATTATTTCATTCGTGCGCCATCTACTGGTCAACAACAATTTCATTTAAATTATGAATCTATACTGTATCTGTATTTATTTTTTATGGATAAAGAACCTTACTGAGCTTCTAAGTTTATTAGGTAATCAGGAACTGTATGGATTTTATAATAGAAAATTGAAGTTTAAAATCAACAAATGTGTAAAACTTAGTAGAACATGATCGTAGTATAACTTTCATGTACGTGTTAACATCGCTGAAGATCTAACTGTCAGACGGTAACGTAGAATAAGAAATATCAATATCCAATACCTAGGTACTGAACCAATACTAGCTACTGGTATATGATTCAGTAGCAATGTTTCGATCCGAGAGGCTTGTAAGATAAATGGAAATCTTATACCGTGTTTTGTTGACTACATCAAGGTCATTTCCACTCAATAAAGAATATTTTTTAATTCTTTTTTCATTTCCAACTCTCTAGTTGAGTTCAAGGATCAGTAACAAAGGAGTATTGCGATAATGAATTGTCAGCTGATGTACAAACAAAACAGATTAATTCCAGAATATTAAATTAATTAGAATGACCAATATCAGTAGTCTTCCTTATACGATGAATGCAAAATATATAATAAAGTTTCGCTCCATTTACTTCCGCTTCCTATAGATGTCTAAATAAAAGGAAGCAGTCTTTACAAATAACGCATACTTTTATACGAAGCGAGATAACATTTTTAGATGTGTAATATTCAGTCACAAGAGATAAAGCAGCGATGCTCATCTAATAATGTCGTAAAAGATTGCTGAGTTGAGAACACTAAAGCATATAGGTGATCCTTTTTGAATATTATTGTCCTTAAAGAATCTTGCAGAACCAGTATTCTCCGTATACGTACTCGTGTCTCCCATGGATGAGACGACGAAGCCGTATTTAATTTTGTAGGATTGCCACTGGACACAAGGTTATACGTAATCATTCAATATATATCTGGAACAATATTGAAATAAACATTTCTTGTTCATAATCTTAAACAACGTTACTAATAATTACAGATTTGTAACGTTAGTAATCATTTCGTATTAACTGCGATACGTAGTATTCGACGCGGGGAATTCCCAGGTCAGTGGTCCGACAGTTCATGATGTGCAATACTGGTTTTTCTAAAAAGAGTTTAGACTTACAATTAGATGCGATATAGAATAACAATTATTGGATGTATAAGTGATCTCAATCAGCTAAACGAATATTACTATTTATTTACTCTACAATTTGTTTATCTCTATGTATAATACATGTATATAAAAAAATGCATAGATACTATATGTACATAAAAATATCATAGTATCATAGTATCAGGGATATAAGCTCGAAATAGCCAACTTAAAAATCAGTATTTTTCTAATTGAATTTAAGTAAATATTAAATTTTGTAAATCTTTCTTTAGACCAGATAATTGTTTAACATTTATAAATATTCAGTAGGTAAGAGGAAAATTATCATTCATTTGAATCACCCTATTACTTCTCGGTGTAGTGACTTTACTAATAAACCATTAAATAAGTAAATAGAGCAATATTATCGAACCTCTTGACTACGTCAAAGAGAATCACCACTGCGGAACTCTGAAGCTTTTACTAATAAATTCTCTGAAATGGCCTTGGGCTACAATTAAATTACCGATTCAAAGCGTTGCCTCAGCGGAAAAAACCTTGCGTTTCAAGTTCATGTTCGGTCTTCTATTTACTAGAACGTAAATATATACTTCACGCAGACATGTCATTCTTTTTAAATGGATTGTTTTTCAGTATTTTATTTACATCAAGTTGGAAGTAACGGCGTGTAAACATTTCAAATTATCGAATTCATAACAAGAATTTGGAGTAAACTATACCAGGAGTTTTGTTGATGCAAAATTGTATTCAATTTCCTGTTGCCACGTATTTAAACTTAATAGATATTTAGCGGGTATCAATCTCCAATAAAAAGTAGCTACTGCGTCAGCATTGATATGAGAAGGAAAATATAGCTAGTGTTTACTTCCTCGTTATTCTCTCTGGTAGTTAAATATAAGTACGTAAAAAACATAACTTCATATGAGATTTTACTTTATCGAAGATCCAATGGCACTTCTTATTATCCTATTATTGACTGACAGACACCTCGATAGATTAAAAATTACTAGAAAAATCAATTAATACATTGCGAGCGAAACAGTTACGAGAATTACAATCGAATGAATATATTTTGTTGAGTTATTATCGTTAAATTCTACTTTCATTATCATTATTACGTTATTTTAAGATACCCTATATATGAAAGACCCTAGCATATCTTATAGGGACTTAACTGAAATAAGTGTAATCGCTACAGGTCTTCTCAAATCAGGTGACTTGAAAATCCGGTTCCATGTATGACACGTTAGACTCAGTTTGTATTGACTTAAACACGGCCATAAATTGGATGGAGTGAACATTTCTTGTCTGAACATATGAGTTGCATATACGGAATATCCAGACACGTAGGCATATAATATAAATATAGACAAATGGCTAGTAGTGAGAAATCTCTGCGTTGAGAACTAAACGTATATAAACTGGTTTCGCTCATTCTCTCTCAGTGCGGTTCTGACAACCGGCAAGTGACCAACGTGTGGAAGTTGACAGCTGATAGTGCTCAGATATATAGTTCATAATTAATCTTCATTTGCCGATTACAGTGATTGAACAATATTTTCAGAAATGCGTCAATTTCTTACATTCGTTTTCGTTATCGGTAAGTACTCTTCTAATTATTGTACTTTAGATTATTTGATATTTTTAATCAAATGCTTTCATATATTATCAAAATATAATTAAAAATAAACAGACGAATTTCTAAGTTTACGAAATTAGTTACGAAAATGAATTTGATAATTATTTTTTCACTTTATTTAGTGGTGCTTAACTTTAAGTCTATGCTCTTTAAATAACTTTTTTCAATGTGCGTAAATATCAGGCGGATGAATAACGGAAATTTTATTTCGAATTTTTCTCTTAAAGTTCATATATATTTTATGAAGTATTATATAATTCAATAATTTTATACACTATCCTTTGTCACTCGAGAATTTAGCACTAGCACTTATCAACGAATCGATTTAATGATCTAATATAGATGTATATTCTTATTGTTGTAGCGTCGGCATTGACTATAAGTCACCTTGTTTCGGCAATCCCAGGACAACAAAGAGTTCACGGTCCACAAGTAAGCCTTAATGAACCGTACCTATTTCCGGTTTTCTAAACCATGTGTAGACAAACTGTAATAATAGAGTTTAATCGTTCGTGGGATTACCTACCATGACTAATGACACTATTGTGCTTCACCAAAATCCTCACACTGCAATATTAATTTCAATCTATCGTTTCATTTGTATTTACATTTCTACATTTTAGAATCCGTTCCTTCCTCGCAACCCTCAGAACTTCGGAAATACTCTCAACAATTTACAAAATAATCTGAACGCAGAAGACAATGGATTCGTTTTTGATGGTCCAGCTGATCGGCCACCAAACAGAGATCTAAATACCGTTCCTACCCCTCGTCCTAGGACTACAACATCGACTACGCAAGCTTCTCAAACTGCCTCATCTACCATGAGTTCTTGCGAGACCAATTGCCCAGTAAATTATTATTCTTGATAGACAAATTAATTGTTCAAATAATTGTATAACACAAAAAACTTGTTTGGTAATATTTTGTACCAAAAAAATTCCAACGAAGATACAAATTCAGTGGAAATAACTGGCTATCACTTCAAATTTAATTTAATCAATAATGAACTAAATCGATCTATACAAAGATATTTGTAATATAATATGTACTTTAAATTCTAGACGACCCCGGAATATAATCCCGTTTGTGGTACTGATGGTGTACTCTACAGTAATCCAGGAAAATTAGGATGTGCTAAACAATGTGGAAAATGTGAGTGAAATCGTACTTTTCAAACGCTGTTTTAACCTTACTATTAAAGAGTTGTACATTTGGGTAGGTATAATTTCTGGGTTATATCTCATTTACAAACAATATTAATGCCTAAATTACTTGCAGCTGTGGATATTAGAAATTATGGAACTTGCATAACCTCGGCATCACCTGTGAGAAGTTAAATCGAATGAAAATATAATCCATTCGTAATGTGTGTTTTGTATTAACGTACTTTGTCTATTGTTATATTTTGTATGAATTTGCACGTAGAAAGACTGGTATTTATACTTACCTGGTAATATTTTTTTACGAATAAAATATGTATTAAGGATATGTGCAAGAAAGGGTATCAGAAAAATGTTTATTATTAATGACCTAAACTATCTTCATAATATACGCGTGTCTTTGGCTAATTCAATGGTATTAAAAGTTTTCCGTCGATTCTAAAAATACAAAGTGAATACTGCAGGAATTTAAAATACTTGTTTCCCCTCGATTAAATGTTTACAGAGTAAGGCAGTCGTATCTTATTAATTGTGGTACAATTAAATTAAAGAAGTTTTCGTACAAAAAGTTGACGGGTAAATTTGTCCTTTAAATTAATGTGGTCGTAGAAGGAACGTACTAATTATTTACTATAGTTACGACTCATGATAACAAGTCCAGATAAGAGATGCACGAAAATATACTAAATAGTAAAAGACGGCAAATATACTATGCTATTGTTCTGGAAGACCATTTCTTTCTTCCCTATATAAAATAGGAATTATTAGACTTCTGGACAACGAGTACTATTTGACTAGTTCTTCAATAAAATATTATCAAAGTCTTTTGTCCACCGAGCATCATTTCGTTCCATTATTCTGATTAATTCAACAAAATCTAACATTCCTTTGCGATCTGTTTTAGTTTTAGTTTATAAATAAAACGCAAATACGTGATTTAGCCTCGAATATCGAAAAAGAATAATGAACACTATATTTTAGCTAACGGACGAACCATTGTGATCGGCCCATCGAACTCTTCTAGCTACTTCAAAATTTCCTCCATGAATTCCATAAAGGTGCCTGGCTAAAATATCCGCTCTGTCTTCTTCCGCTCGCTTTGCTAGTCGTCTGTATCGTTTTACAGCTATCAGGCAGCCAATAGTCAAAATTATCTGAATTATCAACCAGAAAATTAATAATCCAAGAGCCAGACTCGCGTCCACGCAAAGCAGACCATCTAGAGATTCTGAAAGAAATTCGAATTATTGTCATTTTAAGAGAAATTCATGAATGATTATCCATCTTAATAATAGATTGAGTTTTAAATCAACTAAGGATTTGAACGTTTCAGTAAATGTTCAGTATTAGTAACTCATTCTAACTTCTACTTCTACATTATTACCTACTATTGGTATAAAAAACCAGTCGGTCTTATACCTCCATATCTCTACGAAAAATGATTGTTTTTTTATAATGTACCAACATTTATTACAGTGTGGAGAATATTTTATATCGAAATAGGAATATTCTAATTATTTTTTTCTCAAACAATCAATGAATGGTCGTGAGGAAAGCTAAATATATTCAAACGATGCTAAAGCTAGCGTCGGAGTTATACCTAGCACAGACAGCAGGTAGATATACCATATTCCGACATACGTCCGCCGCCTTACCGTTCACCGTGATTGCTAAAGCTATACCAGCCGATGCTATAGCAGGTAGTAGATACGGTCCGTCATACGTCTACCATCGTACTCTACTTATTCGGTAAAGCGGCCGAACTATGACGGTCCATACTTTCTGGTTGTTACATTTAGCATCATGATCTCCAAATCCAACTAACTGACTAACAATTATTAATTTTATCCTCGTTACCTACTGAGTAATCTTTGGTATAATTATTGGTAATAAGTGTATTGGACTTACGACCCCCCGCAATAAGAACCGTGTCCGGTGCTGCACTCTCCCTCGATAGCAAAGGATCCGGTGATACCACTGGACTCTGAACTATGATGGATAATTGCAGAGGTAATTCATCGGGAGTTTTATTCTTCGAAATTTCGTATACTTCGGATACGCTCGCTTCCGACGTTTCAGACAAAATTGAACGACGTTTTCTGCCGTAAGAGATCACGCCGTTTCTGCATCTTGCCTGGAAGAAAGACGAGATAAAGCAAATATTAGATTTTATTATTGTTAGATTTTATCTAATAATTTAGCGTCTCATACATCATCTTACATCTATTGGATTAAAATCAAAATATTATTAAATATTCATCAATCAATCAATTTTTCGATTGCAAATCCTCTCTTACCGGTTTACATTCCCCCAAGCAAAATTTGATGATAACATTAAACCTGACGAGTTGACTATTAGGAAATTTGAACGCCGTAAACCGCGTAACGAGGGAACGGTTGTCTGTGGGGTCCTTCAAAAGTGCCGGAAAAGTTCCTGGATCAGTTGGACACCCAAGCTCGTCGAGCAAAAGATAAGAGGAGTCTCCAACTGCACTGCTAGCAACAAAATGACCCGCTATGATGTCATAGGGCCCTGAAATCAAATAAATGTCTTATGTTCATTAACCTGTTTCTTTATAACCAATGTAACTGTTATCAAAATAACTACCATCCGGAGGGATGATTTCAATCCTGAGAATTAATTTCTGTCCAAGTTGAGTGACCACCGTATCCTTGAAGGAGTCATCAAAAATCCTCATAGTTACAACCGGCACCTCCGAAGAAGTATTGACTACTGTCGACACTATAGGCGGTACTCCTGCACTGTAAAGCCAACACGCTGAAATAAGCTCTCTAACGATATAATTCTATATCAACTAATGAGCAACCGTTATTAGGCAATTATAAATAAAATGTCAACTGCAGAATATTAGAATTAAAATTACATTCATACCAAAACTTAACAATTCTGTTAGCCAGTACTTGAAAACTCAACTGCAACTCACTTAGGATCTAGAAAAGTGAAGCCCGAGTTTATAGATATATTTCGCGGTTCAGGTACTTCATTCCCATTCAAGGAACATCCCACTCTCACTGCCTGATCGCCCAACCTCTGAATAATTGGATTAAATTGAACGACGACTGTGGCCCAAATTACTGCTCGGGTCCTGAAAATCATTATTCAATTAAGATATACGTTTCCCTTAAATCGTCCTGAAATCCTTACTGATTATTGTTGTCAATCGAGATAGCCGGAGTCAGACCACATTCTATCCTAGCCGAAGATAGTTCTTCTCGATTGGGCAGTGGTAGAATAAGTATTGTTAAATTTCGTCCCTCGCCGTGGACTCCGCACTTCTCACCCCAACCACTCACGTAGATCCTACCCCAAAAAGCCTCTGTCGTGGACAGTACCACTGTTAAACTAGAGTTATGACATTGTACGCTCACTGAAAATAACGCGTTGGAATTCTGTCTCTGTTATTTGTACGTAAAAATTACTTTTGCATAATTACACAGTAAATCACTAAATTGGGTATTGAAATCTGACTTCAGAGTATGTTTCGGGCTGGTCCACCATTAACAAAACTGATTTTGGTTTGGTTGTTGCTGCTCAGTTAAGCGTTTTTTTTTCAATTTTGTAGTTTTAGGAAATATGAAGAGAAAACGGTCATTATTAAATTTAAAAACAATGTTTTTTTTCACAAAATAGTTGTGGTGGGGGTTCTTAGGTATGAGGAATTTTATTTTTGCTAAAAATATCCGCCAGATGGCGCTACAGATAAGTTTCCTATAAACTTTACGTATTTTCGACGAAAGATCATGCTTGTTTTATATATTTTCATACATTTTCTTACTATTTCTGTTTTATTTGCTCCTTTTTTTGCAAATAATAAAAATAAAAAAAAAGTTAAAAGATATTTTTAAAAGTGTTTATTATTTATTCTTAGTCGCTGTCGCTACTATAAATTACAGAGCGGGTTTCTTCTTCTTCGCCTTCAGCAGCCTCCGCTTCTATTTCACTCTCCTCGTCTTAGTCCGTCAGATAGTGACAGATTCTGGTGCCCCATTTTCACATACAAGCCTCGAAGAGGGTTGAAAAGTACTTCGATTTTGAGTAGAATGAAAGGAAATTTACGAATGGTCCCTGGGGATAACATATGCAAAATTAAATTCTTCTTAACAAAAAAATAAAAGGTGTCTCTTGCCCATTTTTTCACGCAAGCCTTGTTCACTAAATGATTAATTAATAAAACCTGGCTTCTGAAAACCAAAGGCTTGAGTGTTGCAGGTGGCTAAAGGATTGAAATAAGGGCGTAATCTTGTAAGGAAAAATCGAGATTCTCTCTGACCGATTTTCCCACACAAGCCTTTGATTTCCGAAGCCAGGTTTTATTAATGAATCATTTAGTGAACAAGGCTTGCGTGAAAAAATGGGCAAGAGGTACCTTTTATTTTTTTATTAAGAAAAATCCAATTTTCCATATGTTATCCCCAGGGACCATTCGTAAATTTCCCTTCATTCTACTCAAAATCGAAGTACTTTTCAACCCTCTCTTCGAGGCTTGTATGCGAAAATGGGGCACCCCAGAATCTCTCATTATCTCACGGTCTATCTGTATCATATGCGTCAGCATCACGTCTGAAAGTCCAGCATAGATCGGCGATCATAGAATTTAATTTCTTTCCTTGATAACGTGCTAAAAAATGTATGAAATATAAAAAAAAAGACAAAATTTATTACATTCATGTTATAAACCGTAAAAGCATTCTTTACCTTCAAAAGGCATGCACACTTGGTGAAATCTCTCACCCTGTTCATCACTTTCTGGTTTCGATATTCAAAATGTTATACTTTAAAAATGAGTAAATGAAACAAATAATGAGAAAATGTATGAAAATATATAAAACAAACATGATCTTTCATAGAAAATACGTAAAGTTTATAGGAAATTTATCTGTAGCACCCTCTGGCGGATGTTTTTAGCAAATATAAATATCAGAAATGAATTCCTCGTACCTAAAAACCCCCACCACAACTATTTTGTGAAAAAAAAACATTTTTTTTAAATTTAATAATGACCGTTTTCCCTTCAAATTCCCTAAAAACTACAAAATTGAAAAAAATGCTTAATTGAGCAGCAACAACCAAACCAAAATCAGTTTTGTTAATGGTAAACCAGCCCGGAACATAAACTGAAGTCAGATTTTAATACCCTCTTCATGACCCCCAAAATGACTTACAGTGTTATTTTCATTAAATCATATTTTTTATAAAACTTACTGTCGAGGCACGGTTCACGTTCTCTGTAAACTGCATTGGGCGTGCTCACGAGTGAGCTGAGACCAACGGTGATAGTGTCTTCGGAATGTAAAAGACATGTCGGTCGATGGGGCGGATTATTAATTACGGTGTATCCTCTACAAATGAAGCCGTCATTCTCAAGATCGCACCTCTGTTCGCACTGCACCAAAATCCCAATAATTAACCAAATCGAAACAGGTAATCGAAATTATCGACCGCTTCATATTTACCTCTTTGAAGTCGAGTCCGGGTAACTTCACATCTGAATATGTCATGGTTAAATTTCGAAATTCTGAATAAGAACAGTAATCGGTCTTTGCTGAAAGAAAATAATAGTTAAATAAATGTTAAGACCGATTAAACTGACGCCGGTGATGATAAATCTTGACTAACCAGTATTATGGCACTGAGATTGAAGATACTCGTCTCTATACATGGAAGCTCTGTAGGATTGCGGCCTAGTACCTCTGTCGATAGCCGACAAAGAACATTTTCCTATGGTATCACCTATCCACAAATCCCGTCCAGTGCGGAACTGTGCAGATTTACAGCGTTCGCCTGCAATCTCAAAAAATATATCCTTCACAGTCCATCATATTTAAAGTGCAATTAAAGAAAAAGTGAAAGCAAACGTTACCCTCTAGTATGCACCTCTGATAACATTGACTCCTCGACATAGTTTGGGGCAACCAATTGGACGATGTATCGATCAATACGGCTCCCAAAGTTCTCTCGACATGCCATAATCTCGATTGATTACAACTCGGGGGAACTGAAATAACATCGCGTTTAAAGGAGAAAGATTAAATCATTACGTATACTCTGTCTTGTATAAGAAGAAAGAATTTAGCAGTGAAAATATCTATATACATATATGAACAGAAGTTCTGAAATACAATTTTCGTGAAACGATAAAAAATGAAAACACGAGCGCGGCTCGAGTAAAGTTGCACGTATCGTTATGCGCCTTATCTCACCTTGTATGCAAATCTTATGGTAAAACGTGACATTGGGCTCTGGCACAAATTCATTGCCGTCCGGGACGACGCTGATGCACCCACTCCTCTCGAAGTCGATCACGAAGGCAGTACAACTTACGTGCCTACACCTAGGGAGAGAAATAATTCGAAAGAAATTTACAATTTACGGAATGCGTAAGCCCCTTTGGAAGAAATTATCCGTACTTATCGAAACACGTGGCTACAATCCCCTGGGAATCGACACCGGCATACAGTATTGCGCTGGATACGATCAGCTCGGGTCTCACCCCGCTCACTTTTTCCCAGCCGGTGTCTCGACACATCTGACACCATGCTGAAAATCATGGAAAGATGCGAACCACTTCTCGTTAGAGGAGGAAAGAAAAGGAGACCCCGACTTGCTCGATAAGGTGCGTCCCTGACACCGCGTATGGACTACCGAAACTGCATTTAGCGAGTATGAATCACTTCGACGTGTGTGATATCTCTTTTTCGTGACGCGAATGACTCACTTTTCCCGCAATTGTTATTTATCGCGACGACCTTCGAAAATGCGATCAAAGGTAGCTATACGTCGTGATTTTCGTTAGTAAAATTGTATGCATGGGGAAAATATACGAAAATACTTCGCGGCGTGTCGTGGAAGATAAAACGCGATCTCTTCGCGCATAACATTAAATTGAAAGTTCTCCAAATTTAGGGCAGCTAATCTGGATGGCTAAACATTTCAAGCTGAACAGAGATTATCTCTAATTCTCTTCGTAGATGAAACCAAATTGTAGTGATTTAAATTTAATTGAGTGCGCTATTTATGTGTTAATATCTCGCACAAAACTCTTTTGATCAAAATAGCGCGTGTTCATCTTAATGCAGTACGAACTTTCAAACTGTGAACGACAAAAGTCAATAGAAATATCCCAGTATATTCGGTGGCAGGAACAAAACTCGACTTTCGCGTGTAGAAATCGTGTTAATACCGTCATTTCAAAAGAGAATAATACCATATCTGTGTACCACAGAGCCAGACTGTGTAAGTCCATAGTCTTAACATAGAACTTAACATAGTCTGGCTCTGAGGTACAGATATACAATAGTTCCTCGCTCGGTAAATAGGCTATCGTTAGAATGAATATTTCATGCTGAAAGCGTTTAAAGGAGAGAACATAGTTACGGCGAAGCAATATGTACAGCGCAGCGGTAAACTCAATGCCGTATGACCCTCACCTGCATCAATGGCACTGTACATCAAAATTACACGTACGAGGCGTAGCAGCCGCCCCATTTTCTCTCCAAAAAATTCGGATCGCGCCTTCCACCATTCACCCTTTCGTTCAAACGGACGCACGACTGACTCCCTCCGCGATCACTGCTCGTTCGAATTCACCTCGCACCTCGCCATATTATCCGTCCTCGGCGTTCTTGGTAAACTTCGCGCGAATCACGTTATATAACTTTACGATGACACGTGGACGGCGTGAGAACGACACGCCAGTTAGTGGAGTCTACCTCGCTAATTCCATCACCGGCATCGCTTCCCGTTCAAATTCGCGGCCGATCGAAAGATTGCTCGCACTGCTCGTCCTTCGGCGCGGATTGCGATTGTCACTTTTCCGTTCTACGCGTCTACAACATCTGCGATCATCGTTCTGCCTTTCGCGCACTTCGATCTAAGCTCGTTAGATAACACACGTTCGTCAGCTTCTGCGGGCTGTCAACAGCACCTTTCATTGGCACGATAAATTAATTCTCGTGTAAATCAGTCGTCATTTTCAGTTAAGTCAGCGCTCTCTGTTATTTCTCTCACCGGACTTGGAACAGTTTGTCGATTTTCTCTTTAGTTACGAATTACGGTCGATCGCAGGTGAGATTCGGTGCTCTGCAAATTCCACGAGGAAGTGGAAGGAGGAAACGATCCTACGAAGAAGGATCCTATGATCTCTCGCTCTTGCATCGAGACACCGAGAAGCGGGATCAACGATGACGGAGAGGAAATGAGCAGCCCCCGTTTGGAAAACTCCGCGAAACGAAATGAAAAGTGAACTCGCACCGGGGAAACTATCGGTTGCCGACCGACTGACTGACTGACTGACGGTGCACGGGATGCGGGCAAAAGTCTATATATCTGCGTGCATTGTCGTAAAAGCGAAGAGACACATACCGCACGGCCGCACACCTGTATCGTCGCACACCTACGCCGATTCACGCGTGACACAAATCCGGCACACGCAAGGTGCGTGCCATTGTGCGGGGCGGGACGAGTACCTCGGGCCGTACACTTAAATGTGTGTCAATCGGCTAAAGACAATCGTCACTGACATCGGTACGCAAGAATCTGCCGGTTTAGAAATTGAAATTGACGTTTTTACATCACATTGCGAAGCGCTCGATGACACACCCCTCTCGCTTCGAAAGGAAGAGTATTTCTTTGTGATGTAAATGAAGCGAAGGGAGGATCTCTGGTATACACACGTACGTATCGATACGATCCTCTGTAAGGCACCCTCGCTCGACCGATCTCTGCCGAATGTACGGATCAGAGCGTACAAAATTTGGGACGGACACTTCTCGTTCTATGGGATACGATAAGGATCTGCTTTCGAAAACGTTTAATTTAATTTCGCTCGAGACTCCGTGCGTTTCATTTATCAATGAAAGTTGCGGGAGGAGCGATGTGATATACTGATGTAACGCCAGGGAGAATAATATAATTTCACTCTAATTCCGGACTTAATGGCGCGTAGGTACGTGTACGTATGGGTCATTTGACTGACGAGGAAGTAAATTGCACGTTACTGCCGCACTCTACAGAAGTCTTCGATATAAGAGAAACCCCCTTTACATGTTCCTCCGAATTGCTTTCGTTTATCCGCGGTGAACTTAAACGCAGCCTCGGGTCGGGCGGATGTTGCGCAAGCATTGATTCACCTTTAATTTCAGAGCCCAGGTTGGAATATCGTTGCAAAAGCGGACTCGTCGTCGATTCGAACACGATTTGATATCGCTTCTCGATCTTCGCTTATCGAAGTTTTTCGCTTGGGATGAAGAAAAGAGCTACGTACATCTCTCGCCTTTCACGTCGTTTGAGTTCTACTTTCTTGCGAGCATTTTCTCCCGATCGCCGCGATGTTTTCGTCGAAATTACGCATCCGGCCAACCGCCGCCGAAGAAGAGCCGGCCGGAGGGAACGCACTTTCGTAATACAAGAAAATGCGTAACCACGGACGTAAGCATTCGTTTGCACGCTCAGCCGTGCTTGAAATGAATTCTCTCGAGAACAATTACCTATCCTATGGAAAACGATCTTTGTTTCGGCCTACTTTTCTGCGTGTACCTACGCACGTTCGCGCATACCTTAATACTTATACGATGTACACCTTTGACGGGTTACGTGGCTATATGAATGAGGTGCACTGGCCCGTGACAAAAGATCTGGTCGAACTTTCACGAGGGGAACATACGTATGTGTAAATATACCTACAGGGTGGTCTCTGACAAATGCCACGGTATGACGATTGTAATTTTTATATTTATATTTCAATTTCAATAATATTTCCCTAAGACTATAATTGACACTAATTTGATAAGCGGATAATCGAGGTTCGTAATAAGGACCTTTGCACTTTTTTTGTTCAGGTTTAATATTTATTAGTTTTCAGATTGCTTTTATCCTAATGAAACAGTTCACTTTCTAATGCAATTCATGTCTTATGAATTTTTCTCTAATTTTTCCAGAATTTACTCTCTTTCATTCTATTCCCTTTTAAGCTAATCACTTCAAATATCAGTTTATTACAACCGGCACGTCTGAAGTTGTGCAGAATTCCATTTCAGAAGCGCCACAGCCCGAAACGTAACCCCTTGTCGACCTTCGTTCCACGTGGCTACCTTGACATTCTGATGCACCATAAACGTATCTCGCGGGAATCAGTACATCGTAATAAACATAATGCGCTGGATATATATGTATGCGTAAGCGCGGAAAACCGTGACACGCTGCACCGATTACTATACTTATTTGTGCTGAGGATCCTAGCGAAACGAGTGCTGTACGTTTGTATATCCCGAGGAAGGAAGCTTGTTTAACGCACTGCGTTATATATATCCAATGGACACAGTAATACACCGTGTTGATTAGAGCAACGTATTTAGTGTTGTGAACGGAAACCTTAAAATTTACAGAAATGTACTATTAGGAGCAGGAGAACAAGAACAGAGCTATTTTACTGACAATGAGATGTATCTAAAGTACGATAGTCTCCTCATGACGGATAAACTATTGACTAATATGTCATTATGATTAAATACTATGGCAATTGTATGTACATTATACCCGGCGACTCGTTTAAGTGTTTCGAAAACTATGACGCTCCAGCTCATGCTGGGGAATAAGGCGTCTGCCCTAATAGCGATTTAAGTGAAAGCTTCTCTGAGCGAAATAGCTCCGCATAATCCTATAGATGTGTACAAAACTAGGTCACTTGATAGATGAAGATAAGTAAATATTAAAACAACTGTTTTTGCAGTTGTATTACGAAATATTAGGACAAGTAGTCTTGAAGTTGCCTTTCTGGGTTAATTCGACGAGAAGCACAGTTATCGACATGTATCGAACTGAAGATCTCAAATAATATTATTAAAACATGATCATTATTCGTGAGAAATATGACTTGAGAATTTAAGATAACCGAACGCGAGATAAAATGATAGTATGCTCAATCGAAAATGAACTTGACACGAAACGCGATTTCTCCACGCCTAATTATGGAAGTGGTACGTCCGGATGATACTCTATAACAAGTAAAACTCGATCGAGGCATCGATCGCTCGATCACCGGTGATCAATTTAAATGACAAAGCTCAGATACGTACGCATTAACATTTTACGTTAAAATTACGATCTACACCGTGGATCATGAACTACATTCCCAATGCCCTTGTGCTTATGTAACGAACATTATTGCCGCTTATTAGACGATCTGCTTTGCGACACAAATTAGCTTCTTTTTGAATGGTTGTGTTAAAATATAAATGAAAGGCCAGGATCACTATTTTATATATCTTTTCGAATTTATGATTTACTTTCAAAAATTATTCAAATTGCGAGATACGTCGAAAAGAACTCGATTGATTATTGACATTATTCTCCGGATAATCAATCGATCGTTTATTATCACGATACACTTGACGCGCCGTAGTAAGTGTTAATCGCGCAAACGGAGCCTCATATGCACACGATATGACTGTAAATATGTTAACGGGCACAATTTACTGCAACCGAAACAAATTTTACAAACATAACAAAAGTGCGCCATTTATATGGAAATGCGCAAGAAATACCGACGAACGTGTCTGCTTCCACGGTTTGGCGAATCAAATTGGATGCAATTTCCTGCCCGGCTACCGTACGTACGTCCCAATCTGTCCACAACGTCGGTGCTCTTTACACGGGCCAATGACTCTGTCATCGACGATACAGCGGCGTTTCACGCAAAATCAATTGACGACGATTCGCTCATTGTCATATGTCGCATTACGAGCGTGGGACTAAATGAGCGATAGACATACGGGTGTTATACATCGCGTGCACGCATTACATGTATTACGGAATAGCACTACAGAGACTCCTGGAACGCACCTGCTAATTTCAGTAATGCGTTCCAAGTGACAAAAATTGCTAGGCGTCAAAATAAATAATTTTTTTGAATGAACTGTATATATAACTATGGAAGCGAGGATATTTTTAATTCATAAAAATGAAAATACTATGTGAAAAGAGTAGGTATATCTGGTTATTGCGTGAAAATAAAGGCTATCGATGAAATAATAAAAAGAAATTCGCCGAAAAATGTAGAAATAGGGAAGGGGTCACGCTGGATAAGTTTGAACGTGTAATACAATCATACGTCTTCTTGAAGGAGAAATAATTTCCGTACTCCTAACAACTCTCTATCACAATTATTCTTACAAAACTCCATTTCCGTTTCCTAGCTGTATCTTTACGATCTACCGCATGAAAGACAATTCCTTCCCTCCCATTTCACAGTAATTTGTTTCGTTTCCTAAATCGACTATAGATGGTTTAATGTTAATTTTATGAGGTCCCATCATTTCCCTTACTTTCTTTCTTAATAATCATGAACTCATGAATATATTATAAATTGAATCTCGTCTATAAAACCATTTCAAACTATAGAAAAATATACCTATCATAAGAGAGACGCAGTAACGTAAAAAATTAAAATTTGAGAAAAGAATGTTCTCCGAAATTAATTCCAAATTTCAGAATTCGATCTCTATGCTATAACTAGTGAGCAATTTTCAATTACATTTCGGCCAGCAGTTATTTCTCCTGGACTGAAATCAAAGTTTTACGTAGCACATTTTGTCAAATATGAACGATTTTCTTTCCACTCACGCGTCACTGTTCATTTTTCCTGTATAATGTAGAAGAAAGCATTTCGGTTTACCTCAACTTTACAACTAGACCGTATAGCCACTGATTTTCCATTCTATTTCGACGCACCAAGATTCTCCAGAAACTCCATTCGCACTTCGAAATTAATTATGCTCATTCAATCGCGTTATTGAATGAAAACTTTAGCACCGCAATAATGTCATCTTGGATGTTAGCAGGAACTACGTGGCTCTGGTGCTTCTGACATTCGTTGCACTTCTGGTAACTCGTATGTATATGCAAACCATATTCCAAACCGACAAAGGCGAGAGAACACGCTTCGATATCAGAGAAAATGGTAAAATTTGAAGCGCGCACTTCTTCGAAATCCTCCGATCAAAAATCGCGTAGTACCCTTAATTTCCACGTCAAAACTTAATTCAGGATCAAGTCATGATCCGACACTCTGGACGCTGCGAGATACGTTACTCCTGCACAATTGCGCGGCACTCCCGAAACTACGAGAAGCGCGAAACCAGGGTTCGACACGGAGGGAAGCGTGAAAGACACTCGTGCAAACACGGGTACGCCAATTTTGTTCTTTCGCGAATGTCGAGAGACCGTAAATAGGACGCGCGTCTTATTAGATACACGCGCACTCGTGCACCCAGCGAACACATAAGTACACCTCGTCCGCAGCGATTTCGAGGCGAGAAGTCGCCTTGAAATTCGTCTATTCACATTCCGATACTCGTCGTTCCGTCGACACGAGACAATGGGAGTCGCCGGAACACTTTCCGCCGTGCGAACACATCGACACGTTTCCCGAAGGTTGCGCAGGCTCTCCTCGTCTCGCTTGAGCAACGTCGACGACGAGGAAGGAGGACGAGAGTGTGGAGCGCCTTGGTGAATTTCATCCAGTGTACGATTTTTTTTCGAAGTCTTCGTCATTCTGGGTGTCTCTTCGGAGATATCAGGTGTACACAATTTTGCTTCCGCAGATTTCCTTCCGCCGTTCGTTTCGAAAGATGACCAGTTTTTTCAACGCGGAATTTGTACGCTGCCCGAAAGATGGGAGAAAGTAGTGGCCAGCGATGGAAAATACTTTGAATCAATATAACAAGATTTTTACAATAAAACCTCAAATTTCGGAAAAACAGCGGAAGCAAAATTATATACCTATTATTACATATCGAGGAAGTTCTATTAATGGGAAATATAATTTCTTTTGAGATCAAAAATGCTTTCTATTTTATTATACAAAGAGAAGATCCACAAATATCTATTTTACGCAGCTTTGAAAAATGACCGTAACGTACTGGTCGGACGTTTTCTAATTAATTGTAGTATGACCCAACCCGGTAGACCTCTAATTGTACGGAATATTTGTAGAGTAGGCGAGCGAGTGTTGCGAATCTTCGTTCCGCAGAGTTCTCGACGATTACGAAACAAGCGGATAGGAAAACGGTACCGATGAGATGCCAATTGACAATATTATTAAAATATAATCACATCGATAATAATTGCAAAGACCTTGATGCGCTCCGTACTAGCGAAGCGAGTAGTTAATTCTAGGATGCTCGGGAAAAAGAGTACAAGTCAAAAAATGGGATTGCTCAGAAAACACCTTTATTTGTTTATATTGAAACACAAACTGTTGAAAAAATGTATAAAATGAAAATAACGCTTCTCTCATAAGAACGTTAAATGCATGTAGCACACAAATATCTCTAGGAAAGTAGAAGAAAATTGTAGAAGTGTTTTGGTAGGCGATTTTGACTTATACTCTTTTTCTCTCCCGGGCATCCTAGAATTTTGCATCCGACGTGACAATTTATGCGGTTGTTTTCGATATTATACATCAAATCTCTCTCTCCAATATTAATTGCAATAAAGCAACGGAAGTCGGATATTTCTCCAACTTTGTATGCACCTAAGTATATTACTAATAGATTTACCGCCTAAAAACGCGATGCGCGTCGATACTATAATGTATTTGCATATGCTCAATTGCGACGATGAAACATACGTTGCGCTATTCTAGGTGCAGGCTGTGAACATCTATGAATACTTAATATACCTACATGGATCGTGACACTCGATGTGCATAAGTGGCTCCAATTAGCAACTCCTCGTCACGGTTGCCACTTGTCCAAGTTGCTCCCCGTAGAAATTCATCCTTTGCATTATCGGATGTGAGCAGAGCTCAACATTCGCCCAATTCTCCAACTCGGACGTTTTTCACGTATATTTGGATAGCCGCGCGGGTACATTAGTCTTCCTTTCTATGCTGAAGTGAAAGCCCCGTCGTATATATTAGAGGTATGCCTCGACGCAAAATAATCTAATTCATCGTCAGCTGGGGCACGATAAACATTTCTCTTTCAGTTGGTTTAACGGATATTTACTTTTACAGATTTCATACAATTACTTTTTTATGATTTCTCTTCGGGGAGCGATAGTTTATTACTATGAGAAGATTACATCGGAAAACGGAAGCGTTCCCGGTACACGCGAATGTTTATAGCTTTGCAGCTATTACAGAGCAATCGTAGACGAGCGATTCGCGGAAGAGTGTAACAGTTAAAAGTTGCGACAATGCGGGACGCTTCTTCGTCATATTACGACTGACTTACGTATACACGCAATGCGGTTATGGATCCGCGCGTTGCGCACGTATTCGAGGCATGTACCTATGATGTTGAGGCATTCCTTCAACGAAGCGTTAACACCCGCAGATATACGGACATACAACGCTACCGAACCTTACCACCCGCACAATTCGGTCTTTTTGCGTTGATGTGACGAAAGAGCGAGAGTTTCCCCGCGTTGCTTAATTGGATGATGCTAGAGCGGTCGTTTAATATAACTTTAATTACTATCATTTTGCAACGACCTAACTCTGCTTTCTAGATGAATCCGTAGGAAGATATAGGTACATAAACGGATTCGAAAAGTGATTTTATTCACCTCGCGGCTGCCACGTGATATTGAATAAGTGCCTAATGATAAAGCTTTTTTATAATAGTTTTAATTACGCCATGCACGATAAAAAGTGTTTTATTTTAAATATCCACTGTACGATTTTTAAACGTTTCTAATAGTAATAACCATCGAACAGCGTTATGATAACTATACTAACTGGTACCTATTTTTGCCCCACTTAGTTTATGGCGTGGCAGTTTTCGATGAGGGCAAATAGATTTTATTACGCTCTCTCTATCCAGGTTTCATTTCATACCACTAAGAGTTGGTAAGTATTATTCGAAAACTAATCGCAACAGGTGAATGAATACGAAACAATTTAGGCATCCACTTGAGAGATACCGAGGTGACCTTAAATCGAAAAAATAAACATAGTATATTGATGATAGTAATTATGAATACAGACTATCCGAATTTTAAAAAACTAATAAACTGCATTATATGTAATTATGTTATGATATCTTATAATTGGATTGCTAACAAATAAATTACTTCTAATGAGATTGACGGTTAAATAAGCTCATTAATCGAATTATGAATCGAAATCGTAATAGTACCTACATGTAATACGATACAGTGACATAAGAGGAAAATCCATACGAATTTTTATATTGTTGTTTAGACCCAATAATAAATTTATTTATATTATTTCACTATGTATAAATCTCTTAAATCTAGAGAATGTTTTAATCCTGGCCCAAAGAAAAGAATAATCTTAAGTACATCACACAGTATAATTACTCAGTTGTAATTTCACTTTCTACCGGAAATTTCTTTTCAATCGTTAGTCATTAGTAACGATAACTATGTAAAACGAAATAAACACAATGGTGACTCATTTACCAATGACGTCTTTATGGTACTTAGAACCAGTTAATAGATTAACTCTGACGAAAAATTTTGTAAATACTGCATGAACTCTTTGCGAGTACCAAAATTAAAAATTTGGCAGAGACTTGTCTTATAAAATATTGAAGAAAATACTCACATACGATAGGCATAGATATTATCGGATGAAAAATAGAGTGGTAACTGATAAAACCGTTGGTAGGAAAGAGCGGAATGTGTCATTCGTGTAGCCTACCGCATTCGTTACGGATGTTTGCATGTATGTATTCGCGTGGATATGCAAGTTAGTTCGCCATTACAAAGATAGGAAGCAAGCAACATTTTTGCGTATAATTAGCCTGACACCCCTATAAAGAGTGTTCTGGAAGACATTGGTGTCACAGTGTCTTCGCGAAATATTTTTCTTACATCTCTGAAAACATGCAGCGAAGCTCGGTGCAATGGCTCATCGTGGTTATAGGCTTAGTTTCAATGTGTGGAATCGTCAGCGGTCACAGCAGTAAGTATAAAAACAGTGCAAACACGTGGCCCCCCATGCACATATAAAATATTTTCTTGTTTAATTCCAAAACGAAATCACGTACTTCAAAATTATTGCCGAATGCACGATAGAGTCGATATATATATGTATATTATATAAAAATAGCAGTGCTTTTCATTTGAATAATGTAATAACTATAAATCAATAAATCACCATTCATAAAATTTCATACTAACTTTACCAATTCTTTTAGTTGTGAAACGGCAAAGCAACACGGACCTTGCAAATTTGGGATCCGCCCTTGGAGAACTCCTTAGTAACCCCATCGTAGTATCTCTAATCAGCAACATCAACAGTACTGCCTCTGATCTGTTAACACATCTTGGCCTGTCGGGAAACGGGCTATCGAGCATCGTTAATTCAATCTTAGGTTGTCCATCATCGTCGGCAGGAAGTAGCAATTGCTCAGCCGAGAGTAGAAATGGAGCACTGGCAGTATTAGTCGCAAACTTAGTACGTGATGGTCTTCTAAAGACAGTTGTCACTCTTCTGATCACTCTGCTCTTTGGTTCTGCAGTTGCTAATGGATTAAATGGGGTAACGTCGAGAAATACCTCGTAGGGTATCGTGAAAAATATGCTTCGTGTAACAATGACATATCGTATTATGAATTTAACATTCTAATAAATGTGAGAATTTGAAACACTAATAAGTTATACGTCGTCGTTCATTTTTTCCTTTCCCTTTAATCTGTCCACAACATTTTTATTATTGTTTACACGGCAGCTCACGGATACAGTAAACATGGATCAATTTTACTGATACGTATTTAAATTACATCTTAATTTAAAAATTATGAAAGATTAAACTTACATCTTGACAAGTTTGGCATTTTACAATCACGAACATGTTAATCTATCAATTGTTGCTTTATGAATAATTACGCTTACCGTGGTATACATTCCTAAGCATGTTGTGAAATATAGACTGACCACAACCACATCACCTATCAGATATACATGTGTATTACAATCCTCACAAAACTCTTGTAATTGGGAAGAAACAATAGTATGAACTATATAAAAACTATAATTGCTTTTAGAAAATTTCTCTCCTGGTAAACATAATCCTGTAGGCAGATTATAAATTCGTTTAATGATCCAATAGAAAATTCTCTGTAAGACTAAAGGAAGGAAATTAAAACGTTTCAGTAATACTGTTGCATTTATTGCAAACCTTTTAATAATACCGCAAGAATCATAAATATCCCAGTAACTTTAACAGGGTATAACTCATATGATAATCAAGTATTAACATTCGCATGAATTCCGGAAGAACATATGAATCCTTCAAATACATCGCCCACAAATCTATCCTTGGAAGTACATAGAGCTTTATCATTAACCATATTTGTCGTTTTATTATCTGGCTATTCCCAAACAAAATGTAATTAATGACAGGGCCTAGTAAGCTCGTTATAGTAGTTAATAAAGATGCTGGATGCGCCAGCACAAATAACAAACTGGGGATAGTTGAGATGATGTTATAGATGAGATACAATGGGCTCACTATGTTGGAGGAAATGTTAAGTAACGAGGAGTAGTTACTTATTAGAGTTTGAAATAACTTTATAATATCCTGCATACACCGTTCAGCAAATGAGTTTGGATTTGTCGTAACTGACGTCTCTGTGGTTGCGGTCGAAATATCTGTGGATAAATATGTATATTTTCTCTTAGTGTTAATTCGATGATCTCGTAAATAGTTAGTTACAAATAAGGAACATTATATAATTACGTTTTACACCCAAGAGAAATAAATTGCGTCACAATGATTAATGGAAATACTACGTAATCGACTATGATTCAAACGGATTAATGTTGAATGCTTACTGTGATTTTTATTATCGCCTTCTGTCGTATAATTACTAGCTGCAGTGCACAATTGGCAAATCAATAATAGAAAAAGCACGAAAAGAACTGCCTTCGTCATTGTGGAGTGCCGTAAACGCTTAGGAATACTGAACGAAAAGATACCTGCTACCGTTTTACTGTACCCCTACCTTCGACGTCTTATCGAACGGAGAAATATATTCTAGAACGAAGGTAAATTTTAATCTATTGCTAAATATGAACTGCACGGTACTCATTCAGGTTAATATTTATACGTAAGTTGTTAATCCATTTCTTTTGAAGACTCTTCAATAAATAGTCGCCATGAACTTTCTTCCGCGCATTGTAAGCAAAAGACGTCAAAATGAAATTGTAGTAAATAATTTGAAACTATGCATGCATACTAATAATTTTCATACAGTTAATCAAAACTATTTAAATTGTAATAGGTTCGAATTTCGGTTCGAATTTCGAAACGAATATTCGATATTTCAAACGAATAATGCATTGCGATGAACTTATGACGAAATGCACCAATACCTTCAAAATTCAGAAAGATAATATGCGTCAGAGAGAGAGAGAGAGACGCAAGTAATTTGCACTAGCAAAATATTCATACATACCACTGACGTCAGCCCCTTCGGGTTTCTTATCCTGTGCTCACAAATGATAGATAAAATAGTTTTGCGTAACATCGAGGGAGGGGCGTAGGTTGTTATACTTTTTCTGACTAAAACGAAGCGTCACTTTCATTACTTTCCAAGTGCGTACTTGTAGAATATAAAGATTGTACTATCGCCGGTTTACGACTTTCGATAGGTATCGAGACTTATTATTCTTGTAGTTCGTATAGTAGAAAGTTGGGTCGAGTTTCAAGGTCAACTAAATATCTACATTCGTTTTTTACAGTTACTCTAAACATTTTATTTTTTCAAGTTGTTCTATTTAGTTATAACCTAACTATATATATGTAGTATATACGAGAATGCGGAATGCCTTGCTATTTATAGCGAGAGGGTCCCAATCTTCAGGGGCTGTAAAGCGGTTTCGAGGTAGTGGCGGGTTCTCTTTGGCATTCCGATAGGGATCGGCAGTAGAGCCCCAACAGCCTGGCGATTAGGGATTAACGTTGTTTCCCGGTCCGAGAGCTGACCTGAGGGTTCGGCAGCTAAGCGAGTCGTGCAAGCATGAGTTCGGAGCAAGACGTTAACGACGAATGACGGAACAGGTACGGCCTGCGTAGTTCATTTCGCGATTCCTCGTACCCTACATGTGTAAAAGAAAAATGTTTTTGATATTATTTAAAAATGACCACTTATTGTTTAATGTTATGTCTACAATATAATATTGTGCGTAACTCATCTGGCTAAATAAGTCGGGACGATTACAGATTTTTAATAAGATTTATCTAGATGAGAGTAGTGTAGAAATGTTCGAAGTTTGATTAAATTATCTTATTCCGCCACCCTTGAATCGCTATCGCCGATTTTATGTCTTGTATCGAAGCCTTCCGGATGAGGGCCACTCGTCATCCTTGAGTCAAGAATATGGATTCCGTAATTCCGGTAAATTCTTCCGTAGGAGAAACCTCGAACACAATCGCGTCTGGAAGACTCAGATTCCTATTGTCTCCCCAAGAGTTTAATTCGTTATTAGGATTAAAGACAAAGACTCTTTTTGTTTTATCGATCTCCTTACAACTCGATCTATTCACCATTACCACGTAAGTTTTAAGTAGAGCGTAAAATATCAGACCTGAAAATTGCATAATTATGAGAATTCAAATACTCGGATTCAACAGACAAATATCGGTGAAATATTTCGTCAAGATAACTACATCACGAAAAAGTAGTAGCAGTCGATCGAAGCGAAGAATTCATTTGAAAGGGTTGACGAAACTTGTGTTTCGTTCATTTCTATCTTTCTAGCAATCGGATAAAAGATTTAACAAGTAAAATATAAGTTTGGCATTAGTCCGACATTATGAGAGCATTCAAATATAATGCTTGTCTTTCTATTTCATTGTTACGACGTAAGTGAAGCCTAATGATAAAACATCAGTATCTCAATTAATCATCATCTCATCGTTCATCTTCATTGGATATCTTCTGATTTTTCCCACAACGTATGTAAATCAGTCATCCTCGAAGCTGTACAAGTTTTATACCATACATCTCCACATGTCTATACTCAAATGTAATATTTACTAATAATAGACTTTCCAAAATGTTTTATTTATTAATTTGATCGATAACATTTCTCCAGAATGAATCATCCACGGCAACCACACACAAAAGACTTGATAGTTAGGAATTATGATATTCTAATCCTATAAATGGAAGTTTCATTGGTCAATACTAATCTATACGTGTAGATTATTATAATCTCACCGACGACCCCTGAGTAAACATAAGCTGTATCTATCTATACCTATTCGTCTGTCAAATAAATAACTTCCTCGTACGTGACATTATTTCTTTCGCCGGATAAGATTTTCCTTCGATAGCCATAAAAGTAACAAATTATTATATAATTAATGCATCGCCATTTCCTATACTAACGGACGTCGATATTTCTTCGCGATAAATCCTTCCCTTCCCTCGTAAAAATATGCACCGATCAGTTTCATGTCGTTCGTGCCACTCAGTCGTTTAATCATTCACATGAGAATCCTCCGCTGACCATGTACACAACCCGATCGTAAATTCGCAGCTATTCTCAGATATTCCAATATTAGAATAATCCTGCCTCGTTTCCAATGCAAAAACTATTTTAAAATTGCATGAGAAACGCTAAATGCACGAGGATGCGAAAGCGGGCAAATAATGTACTGTTCATTTTGGAACCGATGTGAGCTACGATATATTCCATTATGTACTTTTAACTTTATTATTCATTGCGCTCTTTCTTACATAGCTAGTCGCAAGAACTTTCAGTAAGCATCAACGATACCCATTGTGCATCATCAGCGTTGGAAGTGAAGCAGGCAAAATTGTGCGATAAAAATATTTCGCGACTAGATAATTTATCATATAAGTACATATAATGCTCGAATACTTCTCGATAAAAAACTGCATCAAATTTTCATTGCATCAATGCCTTCGCTAAATAGTTTCATATTTATTGACAAAATAAGAGTAGTACAGCCTTCACTTATCCAGCTCCGTTAGGAAGTTACATTCCACTCCTCTCTACTCTTTTGTGCCACTTCATTTTATCTGCTTTTTAATCACTTAAAATACTTTCACAGTAGAAGCTGAATGGCTCTTGCACCGCGCGAAAAAGAAATATTCGCAAAAATAATAATTCATACCTTAAAAAGGTCCAATTGAACTAATGGATTTTAAAAAATCGTGAGATAACCATGGGCGATGAATTCTAGAAGGAAACTGAAAGAAAGTAAATAAACAAATTATGTACAACATCATACTGATGTTATTGTTGTGCCCCTCACATCTTAGCAACTATCGTGTCGCAGTGTAATCCATCGATGCAATGATACGATCACTGTGGCATAGGAAAATTGCCGTATAGTGAATAACAGACCAACGTTCGACTAGTGATGTAATTCGAACCGGTGCATCTAGAGTATCGTCATAAAAACGACTGCGTGTGTACAAATGTCGGAATGTTTAATTGGTGAAAAAACCTGTTCTCATTATTTAGTGCTAGATAAATCATTGCTCGTTTATTCTTCCTGTCAGGCTTTATGAGAAAAAACTGTTAATGAAAATATTCTTACATTACTACGTAAAATTGTATTTAAAAAAAAGACATTTTCTGTAAAAACAAATACCGAATAACGATTAAACGTATTAAAATTCGAACGGCTTGAAAGTTAAAATTCTAAAGTTCGAATATCTTCAAAGCAAAATAATATAATATATTACTTAAATGGTATTTCAAGTTAAAACTGTCCGAGAGACTCTAATAAAAATTATATGCATGATGCTGATATCACATGGATTGGGCCAGTTTATCAGACCTCTACATGTCTATGAGCATATCATAGAAGGTATCCATCAACGTTACAATAACACGTGTATCTTGCTTCTGTATGGGACACCAAACTTCACGAGAACGCAAGGTAAGAAGAGCAAAATCTTTTCGTAATGTGAGACTAAATAATAGTTCATTGTTGCTCACGAAATGCTATTACTCAGAACTTTGACAACGATAACATCTATAGGGCTGCAGAGTTCCGTGCTGTTGCGAAATTTACAGATGTACTTCTCCAACACGCATCATATTCGTACAGCTATGATCGACCTCAAATCCTTTAAAAATCGAGTAAGTGAAACAGTAAAGTCCTTCCTTTAACTTTACCTCGTACGCTGGCAATAATCGCGTACAAAACGCTATATCATATTGTCACCAGATCGGACTAAATTACATTAAAATTAAGCGACCCCTCTTCGTTCTGATGAACGACCACGAAGACCTCAGGAGTGAGTTTGCACAAGTAAATATTACAACATCGCTACGTATTGTTTCTAGTAGAGGGAGAACGGGATTTCATCCTCCCGATTACGAGATATTTATTCAAACAGCAGATTTCCTCTTGGATCAACATGGCTTATCCGACGTGGCTGATATTCTTCGGCAACGAGACCAGCGTAGAACAGTTTTTCACCGGTATTTACGTGCCTTTCGATTGCCGATTTATGGTGTCGCAAAAGAGAGGGAACGACGAGCTTATCACCGAAATATATCAAGTAGCGTCGGAATGGAAAATAATGGAATCGAGTTTCGGTTCGTGGAGTAAAACTGGTGGTGTCGAGGTGACCCAAGTCTCTTTGTATAAACGGCGGAACGATCTTTTTGGAAAGACTTTACGAGTCGCCGTTGTAGATGCGAGTACTTTTGTAATATATGAATATACACCGAAGTACCATGAGTTACCTAATTGCTGGAGCAATCAACCTAGAAAATAACCTATCTTACTTCAATATACACTCCGGGATACCTGATGTATCAAGTCATCATCTAAAATTATGTATATTTATCCTTTTCAGGATCCACCATTTACAATGATAGTACGAAACGATCGTGGGGAAATAACGAGGGTGGATGGTCCTTTGGGTTTAATGGTGGAAATATTGATGAAGAATATGAATTGCACGTAAGTCCTACGAATTTAAATTCGATAAAATGGTACGATAACGCAGAGTAAGAGGTTAGATATTATTTCAAAAGACAAAGAGCTAAATGATACCCGTGGAAAGTTGTCAATATTGTTTATCCAAATGGAAATACGTATTAACACGGTAAATGTACAGCGTTAGGACGAGATTATCGTGCAACTTGATCCTTGTTCTCCGCATTATTTTGATCTTCCTTCGGACAAGACATTCTGAGCTTCATTTTTAACTCCATCAACTGACGCATCGTCTCCTTCTTGAAATACTCCGTTTCTCCACGGCTCCGCCGATCCTCGAAACTCTCAGCGATGCTTCCGTCATTCTTCCTTTCATTTTTTCGATTCCCAATGATCCCTTGACTTCGACTCCAAAATGCCGAGCTATAAAGGCGACACCTTTGAAACATTTTTCAACGAGGATTTTTCGTTTAACAAAGTTAATAAAATGCGTCTTTGATGAAACTACTTTCAATTTAATAAGCAAGAAAGAGGAGAATTTATTTCGAAAATGTATTTAAAAAAACAGAAGGAACTCTCCAAATCCCTGATTCATCGAGAACTTCGCTCTGTTTCGACTGATGCAATATCGATCTTCAGATTTCTTTGCAACTTCATATCGTCGAATAAAAAAACCCATGAAACGATTCAAAAATTTTACATCTACCATAAAACTCCACCTTAACCAATCTAACCTGATAATTCGAATCGCCATTGAAATTTGTCACGAATCGATCCATTTCATTTTCGCTTTTTTATCGCTATCACTAAGTCGTCATCGACTGTCCAAACTATGAGCATCCGTTCATCAAGTCAACCAAAGTATATATAGAGGGTGTGTTATTTCTTTTTTTCATCGAGATTCACTGACTTCCCCACGTCGCCCTCGTCAATCAGTTTCTCATCCTTCCGTAACTTCTCCTGCTCTCTTTTCAACTGCTCCTTTCTTATTTGTGCCAACTGTCTAGCCGTCTCCTTCCTGAAATATTCCTCCTGGCTAGCGGCGGATCTTTCCTCGAAAATGTCTCTCTTGGTGCCGTCACCGCGACGACGTCGTCTCTCCGAGTAGAATCTTCCGTCACGTCGCATGCCGAATCCGTTTCGCGTCAGATCAAGATACTGAGCTCCCCTCCGAAACATCCTTTATCGGTTCATTTTTGCTCGCGTCAGCAGACATCACCGACCGGTTAACGATGGCCTATTAGCTTGACAATGGTTGCTTTCGAATGTACGATAACGTGGAAATAATTTATGAGGTCGAGAATCGGGAATGTATGTAGATTTGGGCGTGTACGCGTGTAATTTTGAAGAAGGCCTGAAGAAGATGACGTTGACTACTGTTGGGCGAAGTTCGCCGGAAGACTTGAAATGATTACTGTCGAAGTCGAAAATTTGTATAGCTATATTCCGAGCGTCGATGTCGAGACACTGCAGATTCGATATTTAAGGACGTTGCACAATGAGAATAAAGCAGAGAATGAGATTTTCTCCATTTTTAGATGAGATAAAAATTGTCGCCCTCTGGGACCCTATTCTCGAATGTCGTGCGAGAATTGTCGTATACGAATCTTTAGTTGTGACCAATGAAATAGTGGACCGAATGGAATAACCGAAACGAGATTGGTGAGATTCAAAGATTCGTATACGAAAGTTTCTCGCATGAGCTCGAGAATAGGGGCCCTGTACTGAATCACTAAGAAACTGCGAAAAAAAAAAAGATTCAGGATTAATTAGAAGTTCTACTCTTCCTAATTTTTTCTCTGTTGCACATTCTAATGTACAGATTAATTACAGCTGTAAATCTGATTGCTCATCAGGATCGAGTATAAGGGCATTGATACTTGGGGCGATTTGCACGAAAATGGTTCATGGACCGGTATGCTAGGTATGGCGCAAAGAAATGAGGTCGATCTACTTCTTAGCGACCTGCTCATGACGGATAAACGAATGATGGTTGTAGAATTTACGACGCCGATATTCTCTTCTAAGTGAGTATTCTGCGATATCTTAGAATCTTCTGGAACGAATAAATCAAGAATATAAACGATTACGACAGAATTATCGTGTACTTATTGAACGCCAAACTCTATAACCGAGTTATTTAATTTTTCGTTGAAATCTATACTCGCGCTATCCTCTGCGTCACATTATAGGCGATATCAACGTTATAAAGACGAAAAAAATTAATTCATTTATTACTAAATATTTACTCAATATTTGTTCAGATGTCGAGTGTACATCAAAAGGCTTTCGTCATCCTTACAATTAGTAAAATGGAAAAGCTTTACCGATCCTTTCCAACGGAACGTTTGGATGTCCATCTGTCTACTAATCATCGTCTCCAGTGCAACGATCGCCCTCGTTAACACGGCAATAAAGAAAACAGAATTCGCAAATAGATTGAAAGTTAAATCTACTCGATTTTTTTTTACGGAATCGCTCTTCGAAATCTTTGGAGCTTTCTGCAATCAAGGTCAGTGGATAGATGGATAAATCTTCGCGAATAAAATTTGTTCAATTAATCAAGACGATCCAACTAGAAATTCAATTCTTTTTCAGAGCAAAACTCTATTCCAATTCTTCCTTGTCGTATTTGAGAAGTGGAAATATAATAGTAATAATTTTAAAAAAAGCCTCGATTTTTCCTAGAATATAGGTCTAAATGGAATATTAATACTTGGTTAGAGGAAAAAAGGAATTCAAATTAATTTTCTTACGTAGGAATACATCCCTCCTCGTTGGATCCCATCAGAGTCATTCACTTTGTCATCCATTTGACCGCCGTGATAGTGATAGCGGCTTACTCCGCCGCCGTTGTCAGTTCTCTGGCCGTACGTGAATTTCACATGCCCTTCACGACCATGCAGGGTTTTTTACAAGACGGCACCTATCGATTCGGCGTCGTAGCAAATACAGCGGATTATCTCTTCTTCCAGGTACTCCTTTCTCTCCTTTACCACCCAGGATATCTATACTTCCGTCAATAGCAATTACGTTACAATATCCTATAGAACAGCAAGAACGGGTTGCTGAAGAGAATGTTCGTCGAGGTAATGGAAGAAAAAGAGAAGCTACCTAAAAATGTCTTGGTGGGCTTGAAGCGACTTTGCGAGGAAGAAAAATATGCGTTTATGATCACCGATACGCTGGTGACTAATATGGCGAAAAAAATAGATTGTATTTTGAGACCATTGGACACAGTGACGCAGGTATCCCTTGCTCTAGCGCTTCCTAAAGGGAGTCCGTACCGTGATATTATCAATAGCAAGTAGGTCTACTTCCGGATTCCAAACGCTGACAGTATAGTGCCGATTTTTCGAAGGATAACGACGCGATTTTCCATTTCGGTCCGTTCACACGACTCTCGTTGCAGCTTCCTAATGATCAGAGACAGCGGTATTCTACACCGGATATTGTTCAGCGATACAACAACAAACTTCATGTTGGTAAGAGAATCTGTACGAGTTGGAGTATTAAATATAAATGGCTATATGTTGTCATCGCTAAATTATTTTAATATCAAGCAACTTATAACTATATTTAATTAACACCCTTCAAAAATGTGAACTTTTTGTTAGTAATCGATCATTGATGCACTGATGTTCGATTGTTCACAGACGCGGCATGGCTGGACATCGGTGAACATCTTGGATGTCTTGCCGCTCATGATTCTTCTTGTATTCGGAACTTTTCTGGGCTGTATTTTGTTCTCCCTGGAAAGGATCATATCCTGGAAACTGGGCAGTGTACGAACACCGGCAGAGAAAAACGATGCAGCCAAGAAATGAGAAATTAAAGATTTTAATTTTAAAGCGAGTTTAAATTGCATATACAAAGAATAATCAGTGCACCATGAGGTCTTAACCCATTTGCATCATTAGTGTATATATACGTTCAATTTTCCTGGTCACTATCACCAGAGCGTATATATACGCTCAACTTTGATGGTCACTATCAGTTTGGTAATAAAGGCCTTTTTTTCATATTTCCTTATGATGTAAATGTGCTGATAAAACTTTCGAAGACCTCAAAATCTTTAAGAACTTTTTAATTTCTACATGTCAGTGAAAATGTGAAACTTTAAGTTTTGAATTTTCATGCAATTGAATGTCATTGCAAAAATCAGTTTAGAAACTTTTGTGGTAAATGACACGGCGTTATGTGTAACGTGCCGCACTGATTTTCTTCTAATTTTATCGTATACTTAACTACATCAATATTCTAATGCCACACGGTACATTGGGATATTGCTTCATTGTATTTAGATGACTAATACGGTTGCCAGTATATTGCGGATCGTTAGACTGACAGTATTAAGAAAAAAAAGTGAAAACAAACTTTCGGTTCTATATTGTGTGTAACTTGAATATTCGACACAGTTGGTACTTCAAGAACTCGTCAGATTGATTTTAGTAGTTCATGAGTAAGCAGTGAACGAGAATGTGCCACAAATCTAAAGGAAAAGTGTGACTAATTGAAGTGATTTTAACGAAAATTGTAAGTAATATTTTATATTGTATATATACCCGGATGAAATATCCAGTTACGATATTTATTTATTTACGTCGTACCAAATTACGTTCCTTGCATTGTGACTAAGACATTTTAAAAAAGTGAGAATGAAATATATAAAAACGAACTGTTTATAAGCATTTATCATTGAAAGAAATGATCACATTGTTTAGATATGATAATTCGAAATAACTGATAATTTTAAAACCTTCCTCTATAAGTGTAATTGTACGGCTCAATATTTCAATGAAGAATAACGCGAATTAAAGAGGAATTAGTAGAATTGCCGTTAACTTTAACGTGCATTTTTATCGCACGAATATTTAAGTCAGAACTCCAAATAATCGGTAACTCAGAATATCGCATATGTTCGAGTCTAAATTAGACTGGCATTTCAACTATCCTTCATTTGACCCGCATAGAACTGTTTTCTTTTAGAATATTATTGAGTGCGAGTATTAATAATATACTCACTCATTGCTTCTGCATATTGCTCACATGATAATCATCTTTAAAACGTCCGCTTTTATCAAACTAGGTAATAATGTCGGATTTTCGGATAAATGTTGACAAACGAAAAGCCTCGATGCTCTCCGAAAACACATCACCCTTCACGAGCCGAAAGTCTCGGGAAAACGTCGATCTATCCAAGGAACAGCATCGTCTGAGAACAAAGGCATCAGAGAAGGAAAACATAAAGAGTCACGGTATTTATCGAAAACATCTAGAAAAACATCGTTGTCCGAACAGTCCATCACCCCTGTCGGACATAAATCGTTCCCAAGGTACATTGAAAAAATCCCGCGATCAATCCAAAAAAGTTGATTTTCGCCAAAAGAGAAGATGTTTATCCTCCGATTCCGAAAAGAAGAACGACGCTACTCTTCCAGAATGGAAAAGGGACGATATTCAATGCCTCTTCGGCAAGCCGCGATTCGCCATTTACGAGGACAACTACACCGCGATTAATCAAAAAGAGTCGAAGAAATTACCCGAAGAAAATCGCGGTCGACCGAGTGCCGTAGGCTCTTATAAAAAAAGTAAAATTCCACGGCCCAAAAGACGCACGTCGTCCTTCACGGCGTTCTTCAGCGATAAGAGCCAAGGCACTCATTTAAAGCAAGTTACACCCAAAGAAAAAGATACGTCGATCTTACCTTTAAAGAAATCGGGATTCAAGGAAAAATTTATGAAATGGGAGGCGTCACGTCGACGAATCGGAAGCGAAAATATATCGACAAATCCGACGGAAATGTCAAGTTCCACCGAGTGTGAGGAGAAAGATTTCGAAAATCAGGGAATGTCGCCTGACCGCTACACGAAGCTGTTAAAACCGAGTCCCGGTTCGTGGTCGAAGAATTTAAGGATTTCCAGTTCTACGAGGAAGTGGTCACAGACCCCCGAGAAGGACACCGGTCACAACGTCGATGGTACGGTCGACGACGATGTAGAATTCAAAATTAAAATAATCGATGCCGAGGAGGAAAAGGCAGTGGAGGAGACACCATTTCGAGAGAGAAGCATGTCGCTCAAAAGTCGATTGATGGCACTGAAGAAGTTAATGAACACGCCAGAATATCTCAGCAAAAAAGAGCAAGCCACCGACGATGCCTCGAAGAGCGAGATGCCGATAAAATCGAAAGTCTCAAAAGCCGTTTCTAGGTGTTTAGAATTCGTGGGCGAGAGCGCGATGGCCTCGACTGGAACGATGAAAATACCACTGATTTTTCCGCAGGAGAGCAAACGTAAGGTTTTGAAATTTTCCGAAGGAGATTTGGAGGGTGAATCCGATGCTGTTTTCGAAGACGAGCAGCCGCCACGGGATGCTGCTCGCAAGGTGAAGCTAGCGGAAATAGAGAAAACCAAAGAAGATACTTCCGAAATGAAGAAGAGCTCGAAAGTGACTCATCGCAAACCATCACATGACAAGATGAATTCGACTTATACAATTGAAAGTGAACAGTTGGAACTCGAATCTGACGTGGATCTGCAGGTGGATCAAGCAGCGAGAGCGGCTGTTAAGATACCGAAGATATCGTCGCAAATTCCATACAAAGGAAACGAAAAGATTCTACGATTTTCAAGAGAAGCATTCGATTTGGAAGAAGAAGCCTTGGATGATGTGTTTGAAGAAGAGCAACCTTCGGCGGATCCTTCTCCCAAGACGGGGCTAACGAAATCTGGGAGGAAGGTCAATTGGAAGCCGGAAATCGTGACCACGCCTGAAAATAAGAAAACATCTAAAATGTCTTATCGCAAAACGCCGGTCAAAATCGATAAAGCTTGCGCCTTCGATGGAGAATCCTTAGAACTGGACGAGGAGAATGATACACCGCCTGCGGAGCTACCAAAATCGAGAAGGAAGATCAGCTGGCATCACGATCTCGGAGAAAGTATCGAGACGAAAGAATCCTTGCAAAGCTTTTATTCCAAATTGCCATTTAAAAAAATCGATTTGACTTACGTGACTGAAAGTGAACAATCGGACTTTGAATCGGATGTAGTGGAATTGACGGACGAAGCAGCGAAAATAGCGACAGAAATAAAGGAAATGCCGTCAGCAATCCCACGAGAAGGAAACGAAGAGATTCTACAATTTCAAAGAGAATTATTCGATGTGACAGAAGAATCCTATGAAGTTTCCGAACAAGAGTCTCTATCGGAAGATCCTTCCCTCAAAACGAAGTTGACAAAGTCTGGGAGGAAGATCAAATGGCAGTCCGAGGACAGAGAAATTCTTGAAAATCAAAAATCACCTGACTTATCTTATCATGAAACACCGATTAAAATTGATAAGGCTTGTTCGTTCGAAAAGGAGTCCCCAACATTCGAAGTGGAAAACAATTCTTCGTCTACGGGGGTATCAAAATCGAAGAGGAAGGTGAGCTGGTACCCGGATCTCGAAGAAACTTCTGAAATGGGAGAGAAACCAGGAATGGCTTATCGCAAAACCCCGATAAAAATGGGGAAAAATCGTTCGTTGGAGAAAGAATTCTCGGAACTGGAGAACGAGTCTTCATTTACCAAGTCACCAACATCCGTTCTCGAAGAAGACGAATTCGATACAGTAAACCTGGCATCTGATGACACGACAACATCGACTGAAACAACAAAGACGCCATCGACGACCCCGTATCAAAGCGGTAGAAAGATTCTAAAATTTCCGAAGGAAACATTTAACTTCCTCTTCCAGGACGAATTCAACGAAACTTTCGAAGACGAGTTGCTGAACAATCATTTGCTCGATGCAGAGGAGGCAGAATCGCAGAAGAGGATCAGCTGGTATTCCGACGTTGAAGAAATTCTCAAGACGAACGAATCTTCCGCTAAAACAAGAAGTGAAACGTGCGAGGAGAAGGCGGCGGATAATAAGATACCTTCGGGATCTACGAAATTAGAAGGCGAGTTGACATTATCTTCTCCAGAAACAATTTCGTCCAAGACGATAATAAAAGCCACGGCCGTGGTTCAAGAATTTAACTGGAACTTTTTTAATAACGTGGACAATGCCCCGCTCGGCAAATCACCGCAATTAGTTCGTCGCAGAAAACTGTCGATTCATTGGAATCTGTTTGATAGCGTAGATCTCGAAGAACCTCCAATGACAAACTCCGAAAATAATCGGGCGGAATCGAATTTTTCTAATCCATCAAAAGAGCCTCGGATGAAATATTTGAGACGGATGAAATTGGTCAATTTGTTCATGTCGAATGTTAAAAGATTAATTGGGGAATATGTCTTCGACGAAACTAGCAAGCAAGAGAAAATCAATTGCGTTGATGAGGAAAGAAACAATTTTGATGAAACGATGAAAGAGAAGGATGATGAAAAGAAAATCGAAGAGAAGTTACAAGATAAAACCAAAGATGAAATCATCGTAGAAGATATCATCACTCCCGATCAGCATTTTACAATTCACTCGACGAAATCCTCGATGACTTCTGATATCGGAGCTCCGATACAGAAGAAGAACAGCTACCACGCTGAAGATAAAAGCTCCTCCGAGCTCATCGAGGGAGAAAAACAATTCAAAGAAGACGATGAAGAGAGGATTCAGTATACCAAACAAAATATCAAGGAAAAGAAAAACCAAAGAGAAATATTTCCCGATCGAGAGAAATTGCTACGGAATACCAACTCATCGATTCATGCGACGGAGCGGCTGCTTAAGATGGAGAAGGTCGCGGCTTCGGAAAATATTACTCCAGTCCAGCATCCTACGACAGAAAAGGCAATGTTTTCTGATGACGTACTCCTCGCAGAAGGAAAAGACCACTGTGTCACTGAAAAGAGAAGTTATTTCAATCTCGTCGAAAAGAAGCAAATCCCCGAGAAAAATGATGCTGTAGAAACAAGGGAGGACGAGCAGAATATCGAGAGAGAGGGGAATCAAAAAAGAACGTTTCCTAATCAAGAAGAACTTCAGCAGAATAGTGGATTATCGGCTTATCCGGCAAAGGAGTTGGTCAATGTCAAGGCGGAAAATGTCACCGTTCCAATTAGATTTCCGACGATTCATGCAACGGGAAGCGTGATAACTCCTGCCGACATACCACCGATACTTTTACCACCTCAAAAAGTAGGTCGAAAAGTTAATCGAGTAATTGTGGAGGTGTATAAAATAACAGCTGAATTAAATTCGTTGAATATTTTATTTATATGGCCTTACAGCGGAGTAGAAAAATCTCAAGGAGGGATCACAAAAGTATACAAATATTGCCGGACTTAGATGTAACACCGATAGAATTGGCATATAACTTTAAATACACGGATGAATTTATGGAGTTTCAAGCGGAAAAGGATAGCTTGTGCAAACGCTCAAAGAACTTCTTGGAAACTGAAGAGGTCGTACTACAGAGGGAAATCGTGGTTAATTTTCTGATTCGCATCGGTGTACGTGATTATAAATTGCTAGTTTATAAAACTAGCAATATTTAACACGTTTCTTAGAAAAATAAAAAATAAACTGAATCGCATGAATGAATATAAATCCAGTAAGAGTTTTCAAATAAATGTTCCACACAAGCATAATTTATTATCTTTACTTTCAGTCGTATTACGAGTATCCCTCCTTTATAATATATCAGGCTGTAAGGATATTCGATGCGGTGTTAGATATCAAGCGCGACGTGCCGGTCACGGAGCTTCAGCTGATTTCGCTGGCATCATTATGGATCGCGTTGAAAAGGGAAAGCTCTCCGGTGCCGACGGTAAAAATATATATTTATCCCTATTTCGTTTTTCACTGCTGATTTTCCGAAATCATCATGTCGATATATAAAAAACACCCTAATTTTAGGCGACTGAAATAATTTCCTTCGCCAAAGACATGTACAAAGGAGAAGTGTACAAACTCGCCAGATGCGAAATGGATATTTTGAAGACACTTGACTTTGAGATTTCCTTTCCGGACGCCTTCTCTATGTTGGCTTATTTGGTGATACGGTCAGTGGAAGATAATTATATGATATCAGACTGGGAGCCTATTTACTACAGCAGCAGCTACTTGGTACGAAGTATCTAATATCGAATTCTAAAATGAAGAAAAACAGCTAATGAGAGGCGACGACCGTTGACTCTTTAGGTCAACTGATGAAGTCTAATACCCGTCGATAAAAGTGTTATCCACTGCGGAAGTTTGACTGCATACGCGTAATTATTTTCATTATAGCTCGATGTGTCGCTCGTGGATGAACGTTTAGTCAAATTGTCGTCGTGTTTCTTGGCAACCACCGCGACAGCGACTGCACTCTTCCTAGTTATGGAGCCGGAGGATAAGTTGACCACTCCTCATTTCTCTATCCGCATGCCAGTAGTAGATTGTCATGTTCTCCGTAACTTTTCCGAGGAAAGCATTAATGCAACCGGATCGAGGATGATGCACTGCGTAAAGGTTTCAAAGACTCGCCGGACGAACGCAGTCTATAAAAAGTATTGTCAAAACAGATACGGTAAAGTTGCCGATTTTTTATTGGATAAGATTTCGAAAGTACCTCTATGAAATCATTTGATAAAGTTATGTTCTGTGGTTTCGTACGACTCGCAAACTTTATTCGTTCTTTTAATTATTATTCTCTACGTTTATTATCGTTTTCATTATTATTCTATTAATTATATTTTTACCTAGATATTTTCTACCTCCATTTTCGAAGTTCGCAGATGTTGCAGAAAATTGAGCTTCGGGTGGTTTTTTATTTTCGCAGATTTATTAAAAACTCGACATATCTCTATATAAATATGAAATTGTCATACATTGAATAAATAAAACATACCAAACACAATCCGATATCCGACGACTGATAATCTTTCACGCATTTTGTCATCTATCGCGTAATCTCGCCGCGTTTAATGAAGATACTCTTATTGTTAGTCGGAAATTGAACATTCGGAGGTATAACAGTGAGTCGATCATTGCACCGTTGTCCCGTACCTGCGAGACAGCATAACGGTAGTGAAAAATATCAACTGCGTAGCCTAATATTATTGTTTTTCACATCTTCAATCCTAAATCTAAATCTCAAATGTTAATATTTCAATAAACTACGAAATATTCACACAGCTGCATAATAAGTGTTCGCCTGGTAAGACCCACTCGTTATGCCGCCTAATACGCTCCCAAAATATTTACGTTTTTCGTGACACCGAGCTGCTCGGACACTTTTTAAAGTTAAACTGTAAAATCGCTGTAGCGCAATTCAGGAAAAATGTCGATATTGAAATAACGAGGAATCGGAATGGTAATAAGATATTTCCGGTCAAACTTGACCAAAAATAGTCTAGTCGAAAAGAATTACATTCCTGTCGACAAATTCTAAAGAAAATATAGATATTGTACAATGTCGTTTCGAGAATTAAAAATTCGTACGTCCGATATTTGTTTACGGTGGAGCGTACGCAAAAAGTACTATTTCGCCGTAATTTAAATATCCACTGAGCCATGATGAAATATATAAAAATTTGGAAAAAAATTCGATCGCCTATTCGTGACGCCAAGCGAACAGCTTGAAAAATGAGTTAATCCGTCGAAGTACCGCCGTTACGACGACGTAATGCTCAGTGCTTAGCGTATGTCGTGTGCCTTTTTCATCGCGGATGAACCTTCATGCCGCCTCGTCGAGAGGCAAGGATTGATGGAGGAAAGTTCTGGAGCCACCTTCGCTGAAATCGGCGGCTGCGTGACCGTCACCGTTCAGAACCCACTTTGTCGTCAGCAAGCCGTCTACTCCAACGGGGCCGCGTGCGTGAATTCGGGCAGTGGATATACCCACCTTTAAATAACGAATAAAGCCCATGATATTAATAATCCATTACGAACTAGATGACATTTATATTATAAGAGTCTAATGAATGAAAGTATTTTTAATATTGAATTTTCTGGTAATGCAAAATACGTCAGATACATGGACCCTATAAACGCGTTTATCTAAAAAAAATTACAAAATTAACGTGACAATTCTGTTAATCGTAGGAAACTTGAAACAGATTCACGAGACGATTGAAGAAAATCGTTCGATAAATCATCGACGTACATGTGTTACTTGGATTGAAACAAACTTTCCACATACCTCAGCACCAAGACCAAATCTATAGCCATCGGCGAACCTCGTACTAACGTTATGGAAAACACACGCACTATCCACCTCTCTCTGGAAGTGGGTAGCTCGCGATTTATCCTCCGTGACAATAACGTCGGTATGACTGCTGCTGTATTTGTGAATATGACTTATGGCATCGTCGAGGTCCGAAACGACTTCGATCGTGCACTCCAGGGCTCCGTACTCGGTCTTCATGCTCTTCGCCTCGGGCGGGCCGAAGGTCAGTTGTTGTCTGAGCTTCGGACCGGAGTGAATTTTCACCTGGGAAACGAAACGTTCGATTTCTTGAAACCCTGACTCGTCGTTTTGAAATATCTTCTCTTGCAGGGACGAAGGTAAATATTTTCCAGCAACTACAGAAATTACTTACGCCTTCTTTCTGCAACATATTGCAGACGTCGGCGAAGAATGTACCGTTCATGTGACTCTGATGAATCAACAGAGTCTCCATAGCATTACACGCGGCGGGATAGTCGCACTTGGAGTCCCTGACGATCTTCAACGCCATTTCTAAATTAGCCTCGCTGTCGACGTATACGTGGCAAATGCCCTCCGCGTGTCCGAGCACTGGAATATGCTTGGACTGTTCTTGAATCGAACGTACGAGATCGGAGCTGCCTCTAGGAATGATCAGATCGATGTGTTTCTCCATCGAAAGAAGATCGCCGATTTCTTCCCTCGTGGAGACGAGGGAAATGGCGTTCGATGCACCCACGGAGCTCAACGCTTCCTTCACCAGGTCCATTAAGCATCGATTACTGTGCGCGGCCTCTTTACCGCCCTTCAGTAGCAGTCCATTGGCGCTGGACATGGCCAAGGCCGCGACTTGAGGTAAACTGTCCGGTCGTGACTCAAAAATGACCAGCAAAACTCCAATGGGCACGGTGATCTGCTTCAGCTCCAGTCCCTCGGCTAACTTCGTTCTCCTGAGAACCCGTCCGACGTTCTTCAAGGAGCTGTCGGCTATCTGTCGAAGTCCAGTGCTGAGGGACTTTAATTTGGAGGGCGTCAAAGACAAGCGAGAGAGAAGGGCTTTGGCGAGGCCAGATTTGCTGGCTTCTTCGAGGTCCTTGCTATTAGCGTCGAGGATCTCGGACTGCTTCGTCTCCAGCAAGTCGGCTAAGGTAGTGATGCAGCTGGCGCGTTCTTCCGGTAGAAGGGACTGTAATACTCTGCTCCCAATGCGGGCTATGAAAGAAATCGGGAGAATTGTTATAAGTGGTGGCGATACGGTGAAGAGAGGGACATGAATATTTATCCTACAAATTATACTATTAATACTGTTTATCTCGGCGAAGTAATTACCATTCTCAGCCACCACCTCGACCGGCGCAGACGCACTGGTGGTCTCGGTGAAGAAGGTACCGATCTTCCGTCCAGCCATGATGCTCTTAATGGCTTTCTCCTGCATCCCGTTGCAGATCACCACCGACACGCCTCTGTCCAAAGCCCACAGCGCCGAGTTCACCTTCGAATCCATGCCACCGGTGCCGACTTTAGACTTTTCGCCAAATTTAATAGCGCCTCTCAGGTCGGAGCTGAAGGTGTGCAGCATCCTGGCGCCATCGTGCCACGGAGGAAGGTTGTAAATTCCGTCGACGTCGCTCATGAGAATGAGGAGGTCGGCCTGGACTTCGGCTGCTAACATGGCTGCCAATGAATCGTTGTCCTTGATGGATATGCCCTTGCGTCCTCCGCCACCGGAAACTTCTTCGTCAGCTTGAGGCGGTGGTGATACGGCGTCGTTGGTATTGATGATCGGCACGATATTCAGACTGATCAGTTCGCTCAAAGTACTGAAGAGATTCTTGCGAGTCTCTTCGTTGTAGAAGTCGGGTTTGGTGACCAGAACCTGTGCCAGTTTAACGCCGTATTGGGCGAACATGGCGTCGTACAAGGACATCAGGCCAGACTGACCCACGGCAGCAGCTGCTCTTGGTTCCAAAAGAGTACCTGAGTCGTATGACGCATATTATAAGGCATGAGTGAGGTGATACGAGAAGAGGTATCCTTAGAGTTCCATCAAATGAGAATAAGTGAAAGTGAAGAGCAATCTATACACCATAAGTGCGCGTAAAATGAAGAAGAAGCGGAACCTACGAATATTTCTGCAGATTTAAACTCGAGCACGCGCGTATAGTATTTGTTCGCGCTATCGTAATTCTCTGTAGATATAGATAAGATTGTAAAAGTGCATTCTTTCGGCTCGACATTTAATAAAGCAAATTGATCACGTATACGCATCTCCCTTTAGTTCACATCGCGCATGCCTTAAAAATAATTGCACGCAAACTTGTGCATAATATAAGAGCTACTATTCGTCGAAGAAAATTATTTTCGAAAACTTCCACGGCTAATTAGGACTTAATATATTACCCAGATTGCAAGACAAATGAACAATTATACTTCTACCTTCATCCTACTAGCACGACAATAAAAACCAACTTACAAAATACATCACAAGTCTCAAATTTCAAAATACAGTAGCATTATACTTTGCGCCTGTGAGGTTACATTTTTCTCGTCAGTAATATCTGTGGTAGTGAGAAAGTAGACAAATTATAGCAGACAAAGAATTCAGCCTAATAAATACTACTATTAATTTTTCAAAATAGAATATTTAAGAAGGATCCAAAAGTTTCTCGTTCATAAGTAAATCAACATATTTCCATTGTTTGTGCACAAAGATTTTCATTATTTTTCCACTTCGTCAATGTCGTGTAAAAGATCGATCGACAGACCATGAATTCATCAAAAGGAAGTACGCAGAATATCATATCACTATCGTGCGACCTCTTTTATTGAACCGAAAACTTTCTCAAGTGTAACCCCATCGAAAAATTTCCACACATCATCCGAGAAACTCGAAAAATTACTCTGCGACATTTTCGGCTAGTAGCTTTCAACGTTAAACTCGATCCATCACTGCCATCCACGAAGTGCTAAACGAAAATAAATTTGGGAACCGTAGCCGTATGCTTCAAATATGTGTACTGCAGATTGTTGATGATTACCCCACGGAGCCATAAAATATTTATTTCATCGTTCAAGGCCAATCCCGAATATGATTTTACCTACATTGAGATACAAATTTGCTTGATCGAAAAAAAGGTGTTTTAGAATAGTCCTAAAAGAACATTTATTCAGTTCGAATGAATATCGATTTGGTCCAAATAATATTCAGTTGAATCAATAATATTTACATAATTCCAATCGATATTCATTCTAATCGAATAAATGTGCCTTTAGGACTATTTAAAAGCACGTCTAATTGTGAGTCAAGTAAATTTTTTTCTCAGTGTAATTACATTACCTTTTGATCAATAATAAGAGTATAAAATACCCTGCCATTCTTCTTTCCCTCGTATGTGCTCCTTTTCAGTATGTAATTACCATTACGTAAGGTCCCCGTTATCGTAAAGATATTTCATATCGTTTATATATATATATAATCGTATGAACACCGTAGAATACATGCGGAATTTGCACGGGCAACATTTCGACCATCGCCATATGACAGCATACGATTGTTCGGATAATGAAAAATGAAAAGCGGAGATTCGAAATAATTAAATTAAGGAAACATACTGGTGCAAACACTCGCGACAATAAAACTGAATACATCTTTGAATAGAATTACATTTCATTATCCATACAAGAAAAAACGTATGAATTTTATCAGCGGATTTACCAAAGCAAACTTAAAATAAAAATCAGATACGCCGCGCAATAGTAAAATATATTACTTAAACTAATCCACACCTGCGTGCTCTCGAGTGTGATCAGCCGGACTAAGGGTCTCCCTCATCGAAAGGGACATGAGTAGTTCCTGAGTGAGCTTCTGCTTCCCGAAAGCCACCGCTCCGCTCGTTACCATGATGCATTCTCTGCCTTCGTTTTGACACTCCGCAACCTGCTCGACGATCGAAGCGAGACGACCAAGAGCCAATCCATGTTCGTCCTCCCTGGTAATGACAGCACTTCCCAGCTTAACCACCAGACGACGAGCGTATTTCAGCTGACTGCGTTCCGTGAAAGTTGATCTACGAGGTCTGTCCGAAGTTTGCAATGCTCTCCGCAGGTCCACCTGGTTGTTCTAAGGCCGATCAGAGCGGAAACATTAATTAACAGTAAAACGCTCGTAATTAATGCTATTGATAAAATATTATAATAAATGAAGGTTTCAACACGACTAAACGGGATATAAACTAGATATAATCAAATTCGATTAAACTAGGAGTAAAGTTCAAATGCGTATTGTGAAAAAAAAATGACATAACAATCGTATCACCAAGTGATATAATCGACAACTAAGACGAAAGAATGATCTACGAGAAATGCCCCCGCATAAATATTGGACTCTTGGACCAGAATGGACATCTCGGGTCGCCGTTTGTATTTCGCTCTGATGCGTTCTTACGTCAAAAGTCTGTATCTGCGATTTGAAAGTCAGGGTTTAAGAAGGTCGCGCACATGAGTATGACGGAAATTGCTGAGAAGGTCCCTCGTCGATTAATCTTTCAGTGAGCATTCGATAAGGCCAATCCGTCAATCTTATCAGGATCCGCGAGACGCGAGTATATATAAATATTATATTCGAAACATCTATAAAACGGAAAGACAAAAATCAGCTTGAGATTTTCCGATTTCATCGACAATGAATTGTACATTGATCTATATAATATACTTCGGGTCGAGGACACCGAAGCGGTCTTATCTTTCGGCGAGACCGATATGCATTTTACTCATTGAGATGAACTTTATGCTTGAAGCGACGTAAGCATTTGATAAGCTCTGATACAGCTGTAGGGCTGAAATGTCGTGGAAGCGTTGAACCGAAAATGTGGAAACGTCGTTATTTGTATAAATAAAAAAAAACCCTACGCCTTGCCTATCCTATTTACTTCACTTATTCTCCGGAATCCTCCTTTTAACCCGTGATTTTGAAAACGGAACTAAATAAAGTGATCCGAGAAAATAGCACCATCACTACAAACTCAAATTAAAATAAAATACATGTAAATTACATAGCTTTAATATTTTGACCCTTCATCCTTCCACGTGTCTACCTTCCCTTTCCTTTTTCTATGGTTTTGTTTTTTTTTAAATACACGATTTATTTTTCAAGTAAACGACGTTACACTATTAGAATTAAAACGTTTTGTTTACTACACCGTAACGCACACAACACGTGATATACTAGCTCGTCAAATTCAAAGACGCGATTCTAATGTGAACCCGACGGAATACCTTTGAATCGACACAGTGTCGCGTACGTACAGTCAGGGGCAACCCCGTTGACGAAGAGGCCAAACGTTGCTGCAACCGCTTGAGCCCCGCGAGGACCGAGGGACGCGATGACTTCAGCAGCAGGGTCACGCACATCTTAACTCGTCTTCGTGGTAGCTGACGGAGCAAACGCGACGACGCTGGTCAACGACACACTGGTAACGTATGATTCCCTTGGTATCTTCGAAGAACACGATGTTATCAGTCCAGGCTTGTCGAGTCGAACGAGGGGTGGGGGGCCTACCCCGAGAAGTTTCATTGGCTCGGATCGTGCTGAGTCTAGCCGTGCAAGGACACGCAAAGTCCATATGTGCCTTTTGCATTTCTCGGGGAAATCTTGAACCGGCAAACTTCGACCTGGGCCAGGCAAAAATGTTTGTGGATCTTTGATACGCGCCCTCGCGCGTGCAGCTTCAGTCCCATAATAAATTGTGCAAGAACGTATTGTCTGCTGTGCAATTAGCTCGCAACGAAGAAACGATCGACCTGACTATTGGACACGAATTAAAGATGATTAGGGCTACCGCGATGCGATATATCTAAATCTTTACAAATACTGTAACGGTTGGTAGATGGGTATTTGAAAGCTTAACTTCACTGACGAATCACCACTTTCTACGCGCTGACCCCTGATGACGGGTTGATCACACTGACTGATATCAATTATGACGAATATGTCGTGGAATATAACAGTGGTTTATTATCAGTGAAAGGGTCTGGCTCGAATCACCATACCTATCGAAACTCCGCTTTCAAATTATAAAAAATATTTTAAATTCGTGTCTCTCTTACATTAATTTTGTTTATTTAAACCTATGCTGTAAATACCTAGTCAAATTTAATTCGAAGATCGAAATGCTTTTTTCGACATTTCACTAGTTAAATCTGATGCGAATAGAGTTATCGTCAAGATATACATACCATAAATATGCAAATGGAAAAATCATTCACTTATTTGCTTTCGAGTGTCCATAAAACAGGGACGAGCAAGCAGTGTGGATTGCGCGCAAAAATATTTTCCATTAGAGAAGCGAGTTAAAATCTTTATTCGTACGCGCGGGATGACAGATAAGTACCTTTTCCATGATAAGAACTCCTCGGAGATTCACTATCTTGCGCGATTTTGAAGAATCATAAATCACGATGCGAGGTAATATCGCGTGTCTGTGATCCAAAAAAAAATACCCATTTTTTCGAATACATAAGAAGGGGCATCGCTCCTCATATATCCGAGTCTTTCGCAATTTCAGTCGTAATGATTTCACTCTAGACACGGAGATTCTGTCGACGAGAGTATATATATATATATATATATATATATATATATATATATATACATATTATATGTGTGAAGGATTCCACCAATTCTCTCTCCGAGGACGAATGATGTACTGTATTTTGCATTTGTCAAAAGATGTTCTTAAATATGGCTTTTTTCGAGGCTTTATCGATTCTCACAAAAAATACCAAGAGAGATTTTTCTGTAGAAGAGTCTCAGCTTTGCGATAAAAATTATAAGAAAAATTGTGATTGGAACAAACGCACAAAAATTGATGTTAAAGTCTGAAAAACACGTTTTCAGTAATGTTTTTTGACAGTTACGCTATTTTTTCGGAAGCTGAAAACTTTTTGTATAAAATTATCATCAATTTTTAACTGAGGGAATTTTATTCGTCATGAAAAAATAATTATTTAAAGATATAGTGTATCTTCTACAGCTCTTATTATAATTGCCAAATTTAAGTTAAGTTAATATCTAGTTATTAAGTTAATATTAAGTTTATATTTATCATAAAGAGAAGAATTTAATAGTTAACAAAATTCACTAATTAATACAGTTCGTTGATGACGACGGGCATTTATTGAATATTTATGAATTAAATAGTGAACTAAATAGTTACTTATATATAATGGATATTTATTATATTATGTTTGCTGCTACCAATAGACTTGTCTCAATTAGCAACGAAAGTTAAAATTAACGTACTCTGGAACAACAGTTGTTTAGAAAATGAAAGAAATTCATTAATTCATACAAGTTCATTGATAAGGGTAGCCATTTATTTAATATTTATGAACTAAATAGTGAACTAAATAGTTAATGAATATTCATTATATGGCTGCTGCTTAGATAAATAAACTTGTATTAATTACTGACGAAAGATAATATTGCTCTACTAGGACAACAATTGTTTGAAAAATTAACGATATTCACACTTATTGATAAAAATCTATTGACAACAACAGTCATTTAATAAGTATTTAATAATTAAATAGTTAGTGAATTTCAGTTATTGTTAATCTCTTGGGGGTCTTACGCCTAAACTTATCGCTATCGTTTATTCGTAGGAGACACGCCGACGCGACTCGACACGATGATGCGTCGTCGCTTTTCGGAGCCTCTGTAGTCATATCGCGCGTCCCGGTAAATATATACATATATGTAGCGATACTCTTATTTTCATTCAAGCCTGCATTTTTACCGAATCATCGTTGCCCTGGATTTATGAAAAACCAAGAACCCCCATGGAGCGAGCGGTTTATATCGACGATTTCTATTTTTATTCCACGCATCTATTATTCTAGGCATACGTTTACTTTATTTTTGTTCATCGCAGAGCCTACGAATTATCAGTGAATAAGCGATTGGGTGAAAGCATCATCATGGATTTCATTGTTAGACATACTAAATATACAATTTCTCACATATAAATATCGAAACAAATTACCTTCGAAAGCATATCACGATAAAAGGTCGAGAAATAAACGTTTCGCTGACATCTTGAGATCATAAAAAAGCGCATTTTTCCCAAGTACCACATCAAAGTAACCCTTTCATTCCATCCGTTGCGTCGAGTCCGAGCGAAGGACGAGGGTGCAGGCGATCCGTTCGTCCATCCGCATCGGACAAAAAAATACGCGTCATCGGATGAAGAATACAATTTCGGTCCGTCGCTACCGATCGGCAAAAAACTGGGAGAAAGTTTTCTTCGGCGGCCGCCAACCGCCGAGAGGGGTGATCCCGTGGCCGGACACTCGGTGGGGGGTTAACGACACTGTAACGAGGGTGCATTGAAGAGGTCCGCGCGGGAGGAGGGCCACAGTGAGGGATGCTAAGAGCGAAAAAGCTTGATAGAGTGAGATAGAGAGAAAAAGAGAGGGAAAAGCTCTTTTCAAGCCACGTTATCACGTGGCTGCGCCTGCGCCACTTCCGCGTCTTTTCGACGTCGACGCAACCCTGTCAGCGCAGAGCTCTGCTCAGTGCTCGTTGGACGGCGCTGGGACGGGACCATGTCGCCGCGCCCTGTAACACCAAAAGACGCATCTCAGGTACAATTTTTAGCCACAATCATCGAGTACCGCGATTCGGGGGTCTTCCGGTTTGATCGTGCTTCGTGTAGCGTCGCGGCGAGTGAGGAAGCGCGAGAGGCGAAGAAAAGGGGAAGAGGAATAAGATGGTGAAAGGAAGGTAAATCTCCGTGCTTCCTCTTTCGGCGGCAACTCGAGAAACGCCGAAAATGGACGAGTAGTCTTGACGCATCGAGAGATATACGGAAGTGATTGTTACACGGTAGGATGTTACTCGTTGGGATGACCTCATCGAAAAAAACAAAAGAAATGCCGGACTTCCGCGTAGCCAGATTGAATGGAATTCGAAGTCGCTCCCTTTCGGCACTTCGATTGATAGGAAATCGTAAAAAGAAAATCACGCTACACTCGATCACTGAAGAGTGTGCAAAATCATGTGAGAAGGTGGATAAGAGGGGGAGGGGGAGGTAGTGGTGGTGACGGTGCCCCGATCCCGAGTGAATTTCGCCGTGCAGGAAGAGGCATAGGTTATTGATTATCGCGAATTCTCCTTTATAAATAACCGAACGTGTAGACGGGGATGAAAAAGATGAATGGTGATATCGGACTGGGTAGTCAAAAAGCGTTGAAATTGCTGAGTGATAAGACTCTTCCGATTGTGACAAGGTGTAATGCAGGAGGAATGATGCATATGATGTTGTGTCACTTGGTGAACTGTACCTCGATAAAGAATCGAGTCGATTTTCAATTTCGGTTTCTTAATGACGGTAACAAGAAACGGACATCCGGTCTGTATAGCACGGGAACTTTTTCATGGAGACGGAAATCGGATTTCGTTTATTATCGTATTACCTTTCAGACGAAGCGTGCGTAGCAGGGTTCTCTTTCTGACTGCTTGAGATTCTTCTTAAAAATTCGGAATATGGAGCATATTCACACATTTATGTCCACTTTCTCACCCCCTGTTTGTTCTCCCCTTAACTTGTCTCTCTCTCTCTCTCTCTCTCTCTCTCTCGCTTTCTCTCTCTCTCTCTCTCTCTCTCTCTCTCTCTCTCTCTCTCTCTCTTTCTCGTTCTCCCTCCCGCTCTCTCGCATTGATCGTGGAGGTTGAAGTCTTTGAAAAGAAAATGCTCCGCTTCTCGAGGCACGAATGCAACGCGATTACGACCGCGTTGCCGACTGATTTTCTCGAACGTGAGGATTAAAGTAACGGGGAAGTAGGTCACTGGGTGGTTGCAGTTATGTATTCGCGTACCCCCTGGAAATTGGATATCTTCATTTAGAAATTTCAGAGGCAAAATCGACGGATTTCTAATTAACGATCTTTATTTCGAGGTGGAAGATATATTCTTCAACTGATATAAATCATCCCTGACATTAAATCAGTTCCATTTGATGCCAATCCATTAAAATAAATATTAAATATTATAAATTTAACATCAAAAGTAGTTTAAATAATATATGTAATATGTATACGTCCAGACTATTCGATTTTTTATAGCATTATATTATGGAGGCTATATTTTTTTAGAGCGATAAAATAATATTTTCTTGTGAAATCTATTTTTAAGCCTATTAATTCGATTGAGCCACATAAACGAAATAACTCATTCGCGCAAGAATAATGGAATTACAGTTGCAACATATTCTACTAAATCATGGTGATTGCATTCATGTAAAAAAAACTTTTTTGGAGAATGTGCCTTTAAATATTATTTTTTGGAAATATATTTGAAGCGTATAAAAAGCAGTTAAATCGAGTTCACTGTTGTATCCAGTTCAAATATTGGAGGACGTTCCTATATGAATAATACATACATACAGTAACGGCTGTGCAAGCAGTACATTCTCGAAATTGCTAACATTGCATGTTTATACGAATTTCTGATATTCGTCAGGTATGAGAAACTCCTATTGCGTCCAAACTGCATTTGTATATTTAAGGTAAATTGAAAATAAAAATTTATATTAACGATTATTCGTATTATTTTTAGAGTGAGCTCTCTATTTAATAGAATATTTCTAATTCATGTACAAATTCCTTATCTTACTTATATTTCTGCATTATTTTATAATTACCTCACTAATACAACCTAACTATATGGTATGTAGTATAATTTTTTCGAATGTGCGATCAAACAGAAACCGTATGAAATATCATCCTCTGTACACTTTAATCGTTTTATAATACAGATGTATGTGGCATATGTAATCTTTATAACAGTTGAAACATATTATCCTATAAAGTAGCATAAATCTATATCAAAATCCATAATTTCGCCGTTTGATAAATCGGAGCAAGAAATGATACAGCCTTCCCAACTGTAGATCTAAAGCCAGAATTATGCGTGCTTTCATTGGCAAAGTACCGTTAGTTATGGCCAAGTTTTTACAGTGGACGATGTATGAATTACAGTCGTTTTTGTGAAAACCCACTATTCATTGTTCGTTATATAGAGAGTCGAGTGACCCACTTTCAGCTGAATATATTTAAGGGTCAAATTAATATGACCAACTCTAAAATTCTAACAAATTTTTTAACGAGGGTTACGACAGTTAGTTTTAGTGACAGCTCTCCATTGATCTCGCTCTTCCGAAATTAAATTATTTCCAAATTAAGTTAAAAGTTAGCCTTTGGGGTGGGGATGATTTCAGAAGATAAAGTCAAAGTGCACGTCTTCGCGCGCAGTTTATTTGATGTCACCGTTAAATTCGCCACGAATAAAAGATTTAGTTAAGCCGTATAATGTTTATTTGATTCAAGAAATATAAGTACCAAGGCACCTAGAGATGATTAAAGTTTAAATTATTAAAAGCCAAAATTTTGTCCTTAAAGCACATTTCAAAGTTTACTTAGGCGGTAATGAAAAAAGATAATTTAATTATTATCCAAGTTATTCCACTTTAGCAAACTTTACATCGAGTCTTACTTGAAATATTAATCTTTAATTTAGATCTCATTTGCATACTAATGCTACCGTGTATAAAACTGCGAAAAATGTCGGCTGCTTCTTGTACAATTATTACGTTAAGAACCTCTTACATTAGATACGCTTGGTAATAATCGAGAAAGGATTATCGATTGATCTATAAGAATCGGCAGTATAATTCTTCTTTTCGATTGCATTACTTTGTGGATTAATTATCGCCAAATGTCAGTTTCGGTTACAATTAATCTTGGTCCCCTTTGAAAGTCGGACTTCTTCGCGTGTTTGTTATCGGGCAGTGGTATCACTTGAGGCCAAGCTTTACCAGTCACAACCTCAACATTATCAGAGCCGCCGTATCGTGTATACAAACACTCGGCGATTCCGCCTCGTACGACTTTGACTCTGATTGCCGCTCCGTGATGCAGACCGTTCAGTTCGGCCGGAGCAAGGCCGGGTATCGAAAAAACCGAGCCTCTCCCTCGAAAATTAAAACTTCGTCGCGCTCTGATAGCGATAAGAAGTCCCACGATTCTCGCTAGATGAGTCAATCGAGTTTCTTCCGATGTTTTCCGCAGTTTCATGGGACCTCTGAGCATGTAGGATCACGTGTTCGTTTCGTTTAAACGTCCCTCGTCAATTTTATAGAGTCGCTTAAGTTTAGGTATATTTGTATCCTTATTACACGGTACCTCTAACGCGCGCGTTCCTCTATTACCTGTTTCTCTCGTCTCTTTCGAATGAAGCGAAATCGAGCGGGCCTCGTTCCCTCTCTCGTCCAAGGGGAAAGAGAGATTTATCCTTTCCTCTTCCGTTCGCTAATATTATCACAATTCCATCCAATTTCAATGCCGTGGCATCTCTATATTACCAAGAAATCTTTCAACTCATACGACAGATCCAAGGACTTCGTTCGAAATTTCCCGTTTGACGCAAACTGGCGGTCTTCTCGCTTATCTCTTTCTCCAAATTACTATCTGCCTCCCGCAACTCTTTAACCTCATTGATATCTTCTTTCTACGGTGCTTTTAATTGCATGAGTGTTTTCCTTGAAGCGAAATGGAACTGGATAAGCCTCTCGCGTATTTTCCACCTGGCTCAAAGAATGGAGAAAAACAGAGTAATAATGTTCATTGCCTCACGTGAAGAAAGAGAGATTTATTAGGTGAGTATTTCCTCTTCGAGAGGCGAATGTAAGAAATTAGCAATTTTGTGATACGACGAGATTGTTCATACGTGAAACTAAAGAAGAATATTGAGACGCTGATCCTCTTCGTCGTCTATTTTTAACGTCTTACACGGCTTGAAAATTAAAACTCTCTCGCGATAGCGACGAGAAGTTTCATCTCAAGGCCTCTAATTTTACGAATTCATGCAGATTCGCCGCCATTTCGCTTATCTCTTCCTTGTCGTCATTATCGGCCCTCTCTGCAACTATTTAAACTTATTAGACCTACCGTGTTTCCGTTTCTCATTTTGCGATTCTCCTTACTGCAGCGCGAAATGAGACTGAGCGAACCTCCCTAGCTCCTTTCTTTGCTCTAAAAAGAGCTAGAGAGACTGATCCTTTTCTTCTCCCTCCCTCTCCTTGACGTATTCGTAAATTCCGTCCAACCTGAAAGCGTTCCGCACCCTTCGTTCTACTTCCCCATTATATTACGTAGCGTTAGTATATAATCATCGCTCAACATTGGTTTCAAAGCACGACATCGAGTGTTCCGAATTCTCTGATTCCTTTCAACACCTGGTCGGTTCGCGAGAGGCAAATGTTTCGCATTCAAATCTATCAATCGCACGTGTACGTTTCCCCGCTGAAGATGGGAAAGCAGATGCGACTTCTCGGGTGGATTGTCAGCCATGCATTTCTTTCTCTATTATGCGGTGACGTATAAATATACCCACGTGTACCTATACATTTCAATCATTGTACACCGATGAAGCTGTAGAGGCTCTTACGTGTACACCCGCTCACTCACACTCACATAGTTCTCATGACAAATTTCCTCACTCTAATCCCGGTGTATAGCAATGTAGGGTGCTGAAACGTATACGGTAGACCTACGCAAATGTACATAGCTAATATTTTATAGCACGCGGCGATCGTGAACGATAAGCATGCTCGCCTCTTAATACATCATAATATATTACGTATTATAATGAAGTCCCGTGAATAATTAGCGGGAGACACACGCGTCGGGGAGAAGGACGTTACGGAGAGGGCGAGAGGTGAGGCTAAAGTTCCTCTGGTAACAAGTTATGTATAGGTATACTTCGGAAGCTCCGAGTGAATTAAACTTAAAAGTTAAACTACTCAATTTTTTCTTCTGTTCTTTAAAATCTCCATCAAATTTTTTCCTCGCTCTCGAAACTTTGCGAATATGCTGAAAGTGGGGCCGTGAAGTCGGGAGCTTTTTACTCTGATGCTTCTCCATTAAAAAATTACTTTATACCACAGTTTATGCGGAAAGAATAAAGAACGGACTAGACATTCCAAATATTTTAACTAGTCTTCAAATTTTATTAACCGCTATCAAAGAAAAAAAATAATTAGTAATATTATTTTTAGGGCACACTGAATTTGCATACCATTTGAATACAAGGGTAGTTATTACTCTAAACTTCACGCGTACTCGATTTCGTCGGGAAACCCGAATTAACTGAGTTACTAATTGCGCGCACATTGCGGCTCACTTGAAAGAGATTAATAACGAGGCAAGGTGGCGTTTTAAAGGCGCTCTTTAACTATTTACCGCGTAATTATCATGCTAAATGCGAGGGGGGAATGTAACGAACTAGCTCCATTTGTGAGTGAGGAAAGAATATATTCGAAAAAAAAGTAATTCAGTTTTTACAGCAATTAGCTTCGATGCAATCATCCGACTCTTCTCTATGAAATAACCGGTGTTGCTTCTTTTTATACGTTTAATTGTCTTTCTTGGGAAAATTTAATCACATCCTACTATTAATAAAGGCGAACGGAGCCCGAGACTCGTATTGACAAAGGAATACCTCAAAACGGCGCTTATCCAAGTACAAATGTTTGCTTTAAAAGCTCGGTTTCCACAGTCCATCCGTATCCGCAGTCAATATTTCCTGTGTATCGCGCAAAAATCTATAGATGATTACGCTGTCAATATCTTGTATATAAAAGGGCATGTCCTGACTGCATGATTGATTCATCAACGCCGAGCCGAAACCGCTGAAGCTAATTACATGAAATTTGGACAGTAGGTTTCTTTTGCGATGAAAGTAACCACTAATTAAGAAAGGATTTTACAAAATTCTTCCCCTAAAGTGGTAAAATTCTAGATGTAAGTTTGTATGAAAATCCGTCATTTTTTAAGTTTGATCCATGAAAATTGGTATTTGGCCTTTTGGTTAGAAATTAAGAAAGACGTGTTTCAGGATTTTTGGAAATTTATCCCTTAAGGGGGTAAAATATGGGAAGGGATTATTTCGAGATCCACGCGGACGAAGTCGCGAGAGTTATTTTCATCTACTATCCATCAAATTATCTATTTCCTTCAAAAGAGACGCCTTTCGAGCTTGAGCCGACTTAATCTCTTCTATTAAAAGTGGATGAGAACGTTCGAGGCTTAGATCCGAATAGCTTCAACTCGAAATGGTGAATACCCGCGTATACCTGCTTGCTTTGAAAGCTCGATAATTTACCTTTGCGCCACTTCAGCCGTATCGAATCAGCGCTTCCACTATATCGTACAGAGCTGGCTGCATTGGCAGCGTAGAGAAACTATAGAGGATGTATATTCTTAGTCGCTGTGTTCTACGTATATACGCGAGACCGTATCGAATCCCGGTGCCTGAACCAATGGGAAATATCGGTTAGCCGGTACTCGACTCGACTCGACTCGGACTCCACCTTTGAAGCTGCACTGAAAATATCTTCAGGTGGGAGGTATTAGTTTCCGTAGCCGATTAAGTGGATGTTATTCCGAAGCACGAGAGTCGTAGACGAATAAAACTGCAAAGTATTGGATTTTGCTCGAGATATTCGAAATATTAAAGCTGACCTCTCTCGGTGTTACGTAATACCTTACCGTCATCTCTACAGCACGTGCGATAAGACGGTCCCATAGTCATTCCGCCTCTCAATGAGAACCTATACCGTCAATTTCGATTTCTTCTGCGCGGCTCAATGGTATCGCGCTTTTTAACTGATACTCTCTCAATTTAAAGGACGAATCGAGTCTTCGAATAAAATCGCACGTGTTGCATTAACGTACGCTACCATTTCTATGGAAATTGAAAATATTTCCTACCTCGAAGCGCGCACTACAAAATGACCATTACCTGAAAGATATTTTTTATTATCTTCCAATCATGATCAGGGATAATATTGATTTTCCGTTAGAGTAGACACTGAAAATGCACCAGCTGCTTGCAATTTAATACTTCCAGCTACCCTGTATTGTGTGTGTGTGTGTGTGTGTGTGTGTGTGTGTGTGTGTGTGTGTGTGTGCGCGGCGTATTGAAATCGATTTCGGAATGAAAATGAACCACTATCATCAAGCGCAACTGATGTCAAAATGCACTCTCGTCGTCATAATCGGAATTTTACATGCGGGAAATTTTGGAACTCCGATATAACTGCCCTTTCGTGTTCGATACATACTCGACCAACATCCGTTTCTTTCTACTCTGTCCTTTCTAGGTCGCTAGTTTTTTGTGGGGGTGGTAGGAGAGAGGTGGCAGACATCGAGCGTACCTATACTTAAAAGTACCCACCGGTGCAGTGCACCGGTATACACATCCTCTCTCCCTCTCTCTCTCTCTCTCTCTCTCTCTCTAGTTCAATCAACTTTTTTCCCTCGAGATGCCTGCAAATGGGCAAACCTGAGAAGTGGAATTTAACTGCAACACCATCTGTTCTTTCAACTCGACGAAGAATAAAGGGTAGACTCTGATAAAGCGCGAGCATTGGGTAACGAGTCTTCCTGTAAATCTTCGCACAATGAGGAAGTCACGGACCTCTAGCTCGAATTTTTCACGGTCTCGCGCGAGACGTATAAAATGGAGCGTGATATATGGAGGATTCAGAAGCCAATCAGTGTAAGTCATCAAATAAGTTAAATGAGATAATTGAATATTTTCAAATTATTACAAATGAAAAATACCACTTCTTATATCGGTTTCAAACAAACTTTTTATTGAAAAGAAAAAGAAATACCTAAATAGAGTTTCTTCCATTGAAATTAAATGAAAATTACAAACGTTTTTAAAATAACTTGTGGAAATTAGACTTACACTGATTGGCTTCTGAACCCTCCATAGGTATGTATATGAATTGAAGAAAAGAGAAATGGGTATTTCTGTATTGAAATGTAATACGTGGAAAACTCCAACCCGATCGTTAGGTTGCATCATCAATACTCGCGACAAGACGCAGGCCTCGTAACGAAAAACGTTTCTAAAGTTCTGGAGCTTTTGTGAACATTTCCCCGATAGTTCATATAGTAGAGTAGTCCATCGCAATTACGGTACCTTCGAACCAAGCTTTCATTCATCGATTCAGAAATTATACTCGGAACACACACACAGCCAACAGTGCGCAACGTGAAGCGAGGGAAACAATGACGGATAACAATCGCTCTTAGACATTTGCTCAAGAATCCCTCAACAATGGTAATGACTTAACATTGCGAGCAATTTTCATTTCCAAAACTTTTTCAGATCGAGCGGTGAAGAAACTTACGCCCGAAGAACCACTTTACACTCCGTGCGATTATTTTCATATTGCATCTGATATCGTGTCGTTGGGCAACCCTTTTTTCTACAGACCAAAATTTATATGATGGGTAGAATTTCTTCACCGTTCTAACTGGAAACTGAGCCAATTCGCAAAAAAAACCAGAAAGAGAACGACAAACTTTATTAAATTCAAATCTTAACGGGTGCCTTGAACCCCCTACAGATAGCAGCTCGGAGGGGATGAATTCGAGCGGCGAATCCGGAGGAGGGACGGTGGGAGGGGATGATTACGACAGCTGTACAAGCGAGGAGGATAGCGGGGCAACGCTTCCCCCTTGGGAAACCGCCGCTGCCTCGCTAACCCTGGGCTTCCTGGTCCTAGCGACCGTTCTGGGCAACGCTCTCGTGATCCTGAGCGTTTTCACTTATCGCCCACTCCGCATCGTCCAGAATTTCTTCATCGTATCGCTGGCGGTGGCCGATCTAGCGGTGGCGATCCTGGTGATGCCCTTCAACGTGGCGTACCTCCTCCTGGGCAAGTGGATCTTCGGTATACACCTGTGCAAGCTCTGGCTGACCTGCGACGTGCTCTGCTGCACCGCGAGCATCCTGAACCTCTGCGCGATCGCCTTGGACCGCTACTGGGCCATCACGGATCCCATTAATTACGCGCAGAAGCGGACGCTCAAGAGGGTCCTGGCCACCATAGCAGGCGTATGGATCCTCTCCGGGGCCATCAGCTCGCCTCCGCTGGCCGGCTGGAACGATTGGCCCGAGGAACTGGAACCCGGCACACCTTGTCAATTAACCAGACGGAAGGGTTACGTCGTCTACTCCGCCCTCGGATCTTTCTTCATTCCTCTGCTGCTCATGAGCCTGGTCTATCTGGAGATCTTTCTAGCGACGAGGAGGAGGCTTCGCGAAAGAGCGAGACAGAGCAGGCTTGGCGCGGTCCCGTCGACCCGACACCACGATACGGACGATCCCGAAGAGTCGGTCAGCTCGGAGACCAACCACAACGAGAGGTCGACGCCGAGGTCGCTGGTGAAGCCGTCTTTCGTGGAGGACGGGCCCACCGTCACTACCATCACCACCACCACCACCACCACCACCACGACCGCCACCACTGCCGTCGTTGGCGGACACCGCGGAGGACAAAGGGGCGGCTCTGGTACGAAGACGACCACCACGGCGACTGCGTCTACCACGGTGTATCAGTTCATCGAGGAGCGTCAGAGGATTTCTCTGTCAAAGGAGAGACGAGCGGCGAGGACGCTTGGGGTCATCATGGGCGTCTTCGTCGTCTGCTGGTTGCCCTTTTTCCTCATGTACGTCATCCTGCCCTTCTGCCCAGGCTGTTGTCCCTCGGAGGGGCTGGTCTACTTCATCACTTGGTTGGGATACGTCAACAGTGCTCTCAATCCTCTCATCTACACCATTTTCAATCTCGACTATAGACGAGCCTTCAGGAGGCTTCTGCATCTAAACTGAGATGAACTGCGGGGAATTGGAAACCTTGTCGCGGTGAAGGAGAAGGACGAGTCGTGTCTTCGAGGTGCGTAGCAGACATGATCGTGGCTCTGTCCGCGGAAGCTCCTTCCGGGTGTACAAGGAGGATGCTGTATTCGAGTTACTCACGGTATGAGATGACAATATGGTCCCGTCTCGAACACCGAATGCCTCGCAACGTTTGCGAGATTTCTTGGCCTCCGAGAAAACTGCATTTACGTAACTCCGATGCGCCGTACCGCGAGCATATTCATATAATACATATATACGTAAAATGGTATTCGAGGGCTGAATTTATCGGTTTCACACCACTGGGGGATCATTATTACGCGTAGAAGCATTTACGCGCGATCGGGAGTCGCGCCTGGAAGATCGATTCTTTTTGAGAATTTATCGTCCCACGCTACGGGGATTCAGTTAGAATTGGCGGTACTTCCGATCGGGACGAACTCGGCGCCGAACGAGAAATATCATTGTTTAAGCGCGTCGGCAGAGTTAAATCAATTCGTACAAAAACGAAGCGGAGCGTTTCGTTGACAGTCAAAAGGCGCTGATTAAAATAGATCTTCCTTCGTCGATAACATCCTCAAGGATGATCGAACGGATTTTGGCACTCGGGAAACATTACGCACAATGGGCAATGAGACGATTTTTTGGAAAGGATATTGTGATCAGTTTTTTTATTTTCAGAGTATGAACGCTAGCCACTATATACACGTACACCATCTTTGCCATTTATTTACCATGCTAATTTTCAAACGATATGTAGTTGATACCTCGAGTCAATTGACATCAACTTTTTATGTGGAAACGAGGAGAAATTCAATGCATTATCCAAACGTCTCGATTATATAGACGTGATAACATCATGATCACCATTTCATCACGCCATTGTGAACAATCTCTGCAAGTATACGCTTCTCATATCACGAATGAATTTTAAATACTCCTCTGATTTGTCGTGATCGAGAATGAAATTAAAATTTTAATGCAAGAATGATCAAATATTCAACATAGACGTTCAATTCGCTCCTCAGAGAATTTCGAAAAGAACGATCGGCAGATCTATTTTAATCGCGAAACAATGAGACGTACGGAACTCTCATTAGCAACGATAACGACGAGTATTTCGTAGGAGCGGTTGGCATACCTACAGTTTATTATTATTAAATCGCAAGTATTAAGGTTGTGAAGTATTACTATAACAAAAACTATATTAATGATATTATTATTATTAAAAGTTGGAAATTATCGTGGAGAAAGGACGGGGTTACGTTGCATGCGTTGTTAGGCGCACGACAACGACAACAATAAGCGTACTATAATAACACTAATCTTAACCGCGAGTGAGGGAACGAATCCGTGGCAAAATGGACCGCGTTCCCGCCTCGAGTGCCGCGCCAAAAGACTCAAAATATTCGACTACGTCATCGAGGCACTCTTTAATAAGGTTGTGATAAGGTTGTGAAAAACATTCTTAGCCGTACTTCGAATGACACAGGATTTTTAATTAAAACATAGAAATTTTACTTATATACATATAAAAAGAGACGCTGTCCGATGCGCGCAGAAATTCCGCCCGAGATTCAGACCAAATCCCCGCGATTCCATCCCCGGAGGACGTTCTCTTCCCTGTTTCCCTTGAACTCGTATCCATGTGATGCATCGAGAGAAGGCAATTTTTTTCTGATGCGTCCGCCGTAAAATCAAGTCCTGAAGAGTAGGAATTTTTTAATCAAGTCTAACTGATTTTGCCCAAGTCACAGTGACAATTACGCGGAACAAGTTGTTCCTGTCTACGAATAATTTTTATTTAAAAGAATTTCAATCGCGAGATTCCATTTCAGCTCTTTTTCCGCTTTTTCATTAATATCGACTGGTAAACTGATCGCCATATCCATTGGATCTATAACACGTCCGTGTTATTTCTTCCTACCGTACTCTAATGGAGGAAAACCATACCCCTGAAATTAAACATTCTTAACATCGGATAATTAATATTTCAGTGCAAGAGAAATTCAAACAAATCATAATATCTGTCCGCATTAAATCCCTCCTCCGGATGTACTACCGAGTCTGTTGACATGTCTAATGAGGACACCTTTGCGCAATTATTGGAAATACGGTCTCCAATCTGAACATGTGACCCACGATTCATCGTCGAACTGTGGAGGTCGTACATATCTGTCCTGCCCTCGGTATCGCGTTATTCCGGCACACCGGATTTCTTTTACAAAACCGCGAGAGACAACGGGGAATCCGAATACCGCAGCGGGAATTAATTACGTGACCGTGTAATTACGAAGCTTGAAACAAACGCCACCCTCCCCTTTCCGTTCCGACGACTCCCCACGCTCCGCCGGCACCCTTTTCTTTCCACGCCGAGACTCCCGCCTTACCGGATTCCTATATATCTCGAAGTAATATTCCGTCGTCGTACATTCCTCGCGTCGCGTCCGCGACGGTAAATGGCCAAACATTTTAGCCCGCGTAGCGTTGGCGTCACGTCCGCGTCCCGTCTGGCTTGACAATAAGAGACATCCGTGTTATACATAAATAAATGAAATGCACACTGGGAAGCCGACGCGAAGTATTGTCAACACGTATACCGCGTGGGCAACGAAACGTGATTCTGAAAATTATCGTATTTGGGTTAAATCACTGTGTTATCAGTTTTCTCCGTTCACAGTGGAACTGTGTCTTTATCGCGCTAGCTTATTTTTTTACCCGCGCTCATATTCCAGACACGCAGCGATATACCTATGCACACGCAATGTGGATTTCTGCACCCGATATACGGTAAATACGATATTTTAAATTATGTTATATCGGATACAGAATCTCATCCCGTAAGGACCGCGGAGCCCGCGCAACGTGACGCATTCAGCGTCCGAAGTACCTAAACGCGCTCGTTTAGAAACATCCCTTTCGGCTGTAATCCGGCGCAATCGCGGTTGCAAATGGGGAGGGCGAATCAACCGCGATAGCAGGGTTACCCGCGAAGGTTAAAATGGTACGGGAAATCGTATTTTCGGAATTGGCGCAAGGATAGGTACGTGTTCTCCGTTATACCTATACGCCGCTACACGCGCGTCGCGACTCATCCCGGCAAACTGACGGTTCTGCCTCGCGGAGAAAATAATTCATTATCATCTCGGGCGGAATGCTCAAGGCGCACAGATATAATAGTAATGTCGATTTTCGCATTTCGAATCTCGTTTCTGACTGGGATCTCGAAAGTGCCTTTGTTCTTCCCCTCCATCGTCTCCATCCCAGTTTTCTTCCCTCTGAATCCTTAACCCATATTCCCGGCTACATCCACCGAGTCCCCCGTTCCTTAAATATGTATAGAGAAATCAAAATGGAATGCGCGCGCGCGCGTCCCGTTGCGCCGCGAATGCGAACGCGAGAAACCGGACGGGGAAGAAAAGTACAGAAACAAATGTATTTCGAGTTACGAAAACTTCGGATGCCGGCAGTGAAATGAAATGTCATCTCACTGCGGAGAAATTATAGCGCACTGTATCGAATTTTTGTCGCAGGAATGCTACAGTTGCGCACGAGTCAATGAAAAATTTATGGGTCGCAACCGCATTGCGTTATAGCGCGATTGTACCTTCGGCCGATGTTCCATAGCCGCGTTTCGGTTGCAAATACCGAATGTGTTTCAAAGCGTTTCCATTGCCGTCGTGCGATTGGTATTCTTTTTACTGACCGCGCGACGAGAGTGAAGCCGCTTTCAGTGAAATCACTTCGCCAGATTCTCATCGCTCCGGGGAGTACGGCTCTGGCGAAGCAAACGAACGGTATTACTGCTGAGCAGTGACGATGATTCATGAGGGTAGAACGTATCGCTTCTTGCGCTCCGTATTCGTAGACTCACGATCGATCACGGGTGGAGTGAGACATGACAGAGACACCGCCACGGAGTTATATTCGGTAAACACCGTTGATTTTCGAATAATCGACTTGCGATAAAATTTTCTCTGGTAAAACATTTTCCGAGAAAGTCGGTAACGGAAGATCGAGTTGGACAAAATCAAGCTCTATATTTCCGATGTATGATTGTACAAAGTGAAGAGATACCACGCGTAAGCGCTGTTAAAGACGACCACCCTAAATCTTCCAATTATTGATAATTATACCAATTACTTTTCGATCCCTTCGTTCGTACCCTATTCGTATGGTGATTCAAACGGCCACTTTCCCAATTCAACCGTAATCAGTTAGCGTTGGACTCGCTCCGTTGCGAGGCGCACCAGTTATTAACTTTGGCCCCTCGTAAACCCAATAAATAACCCTCTATATATATACTCGAGTACTAATCAACTTCTAACAGCGCGAGCTGAATTCTTCCCGTGGGAAATTCTATCGACTTTCATTAGTAATTGCATTTTATTATACGAGGTACATTCTGAGTAGACAAACGCGCTAAAGGCCGTCGTATCTGGCAAATGGTTGGTCGCACAAATAAATATTTTCAACAAAAGTTGCACAGTTTTGATAGCTCTACAACTTTTGTTCGAAGTATTTTTTCCTCGGACCTACGCATCGTGTTATACGACAACACTTAGGAAAATGTTCCGTCTGCCCGGAAGGTTCCTTTTTCACTCGACCGCCAGCATCCGAAGCTTTCACCAAACAGGTGCGAGATCTCAATCCGACTTGAGGTTCGATCGACATAGCACATTATCGGGCCTGGCTGCCCCAATAAGAGACGTATACACTATACGATATAACGTTAATAAACTAATACTCTATTGGTTGTGATTTACAAGTATAGCAATACAGAAGCTGCGTCTGTCCGCAATCGCACCGCGGGGAGCACCGACCTTCCCGCCGCACCGTTCCCCGTGGCGGTACGGCGGAAGACGTTGCGCGTATACGTAATTAATTGAAGATGCGGAAGTCGTGCGAAAAGACGACATCCAAACGACGGCGGAGCGTTTCTCGCGTCGTCGAGCGCTGACAGGCGGGCGTTCATGTGAGCCTGCCGCTTGAATGTGTAAATACCGAGGAAAATTCGTATGTGTGTGTGTGTGTGCGCGTATACGAGTTACGCGTCGCGTGAATGGATGACTCGTTTGATGAAATTTACGGGGTGGGAGGCGACGGAAAAGAAACTACACTGAGAAGGAAGTGTATTACGAGTGAGAGAAATACTATTTAAGGCTAGTCAAAGATTTTTAGTAAGATCGATACCCCGAGATGCCGGAGTAGGCTCTATAGTCTATATATTTTAGTAGGTTAACCAAATTATTGTCGTACCTAAAATCCATCAACAAAAGCACCAGTTTCTTCCGGTGAAAGTACGTTCTCCTTAATATTAATCGTGCGATTAATATAACGAGTAGTTATGTAGTGGTCACGCGAACCCATCGTGAGGGGTATAGGCGCTCCTGCTCGCTGGGGGAGGGAGATGAAAGGGGGTAGCACTCCAGGGCTGCGGCACAGCCACCCTCGCCTGTCGGGCAACCACGCTTGGTGCGAACTATTCGCGTGCACCACACTATATAGAGGAAATTCAAACGCGAACGAACATTTTTGTTGTACCTTCGACCGCAAAATCTTGTTACCTACTTACCGCGTCTTTTACTCGCGCACAGTCGGTTGGCGGATATCTACCGTAACGGGGCTGTACGATATCCTTGTACCACCCACGCGTACATCCACATGTACAGCCGAAAACTTAGCAAATGCGATCAAGCTTTTTTCTCAGTGTATGTACATACCGCATATTAATATATAACGATAGTGTGAATGGGACCCGAATGAGAGAGGGGAATAACGTTACGGTCAATCAATGCAATCCAGTCGATACGATTCGACGAGAGAGCCGTTAGAAAATTGCCCGCATGCAGGGATCGATTACCCAGCTACGATCGACTTTCCTTAACGAAAGGGGCGGAAGGTGATCGAGGGGGAGGTACAAATGACAAGGCGAGAATTATCGCGTGTCCGGAGCAGGGCTCGTCGGTAGGTATTCGACTGGATTCCACGTGATGTCGATTCGAGACTAAAGCGAAAACCAAAAGTAACGATGAACATTACAAATATATCCGTGAAAACACGAGTCGATCGGTGTCGTTCTTTCCCCACGGTGTCTTTGAAGAATCCCACCCTCGTCCCACGCATGCGTCTGCAAATACCTTCGCGTGGTCGATACACCCCGGGCACCCGCCTGACGCTTTCGTCGCAAATACACAGGCGGCTACGTTTGACTAATTATGCCTTGGAGCAATTAAGTTTTACACCCCTTATTTACCGGTTGTTCGCCGTTCAGCTCATCGCGGATCACTTTTGTATAGCGCTCCAACGCGCGGCAAGTGGTGTCGGGCATCGATATTCGGTGATGCGCCTTCGAACGCTCGATGAATGCCTCTAACAAGCCCTTTATCGTTAACGCAATGCACGCAACAGGTCGATAAGCCGACGTCGAGAGAGCCGCCCCAGCTGTAACAAAGGGGATGCGATAGTCGTTAGAAACAACGAGGGTGCGGAGGACCGCAATCTGATTCGAAAGCGTGCATCGTATAGTGCGTGCGTCGAGAAATAACGCACTCGGCGGAGCAGAAACTCTCGCGAGTTCTCGCCGATTAAGATCGGAATTGGAGAAAAGCAGCATTTCATTGTTGCGAGCAAACGTCGCATGCAGTACCAAAAGATCCATCGAATATTACTGCGGTACGATATTCCGACCTTCAATTAAAAATCGATGTAGAACAGTGATGGAGATAACGAATTGATAACAAGGTTGAAAGTCTGCTCGAGATATTGCAGGGTGTAATCTTGCGTTATGGTTTAAACATTTTTTTTGTCTTTTCCAGTTCACTTGCTAACGTCATGTTACTACGAATTACATCATCGAGACTCGTTGATTTTTATCGTCTCCCGTTCAAATTCCCCTGTTAATATTATAAATTGCATGATAGGTTAATGCAATATGTTGAACAATCGAAATCAATCAAAATTATATAACGCAGCGTAGGTCACAATTCCGGCCATTTGTGCGCAAAGCTCGCAACGAGAAAACGCAGCTTATTGAAAATATGTATAGCTTGAGATAATTCTTAAGGAAATCGTTAGAAAAAAGGAGTCGGAGCGAAATAATACCGTACTGTACAATATATGCGATTTTTATCAGAAAAAACACGAAGCACTTCAACGTGGCATAGGTGATGCAGTGTTCCAAACTGCCACTTTATGCTACACGCCATCTGTCCCTAATGTCAGATCTCTCCTAGAATTGTTTTGTGCATATATCAAGAACTTTACGTCAGAAGGGCGTGTCGACTTTTGCCCTTAGTCGGCATACACCCACTTCTACCGCGATTATCTTCCCACCAGAGAAATTTTCTACGATGATGGACAAAACGTTCTTGAAGATTGAAGTGTAATCTTCAAAAAAAACGCTGCGAACCATCACGAGCCAAAAGTTTATAGGTCATGAAATAATTGCGATACGGGTAAACGTTTCCGCGAGCGGAAAATACCGATATGCCCTTTTATTGTGACGTCTTCGTACGCGCGAAAAATCAAGACTATCGGTAAGCAATTATTCGATATAAAAAATTACTTTACGAACCATAACTCGTCCCGTTAATATATTCCTATTAATTCCAACAGGTTCTTTCAGCCACTTACAAAATCTCCAGGTGCGACCTTCCAAACCTAGCGAAGTTGAAACGTTAACATCACTCCAATCAACACGCGAAACGACTATGCCAAGCGCAAAGCTCACTCCAATGCACGCCATCATTTGCTAACACCGTACATATTGAAAAGATATCAAACCACAAATATATATATACGGATACATGTGCCTGTAATTAATACAAATGCATTTCACGCCACTAGCATTACGGGGTACTCTTGTACATGCGTGTAATTAAATTGCATTGGACGTATTCCATGGAATGATAAATATTCTTCATATTTTAAGTTCAAATCACAGTTCAACGGTAGGTAGCGGATACAATATGTATGAGGAGTTCAACGAACAGATTAATCTGTACATCAATCTTTAATCCATATCATAGAAAGATGTCTCGCGACCTGACTCCTACTTTACTGCAGCCGCGTGTCATTTTTCACGCGAATATAAAAATAGTACTTTTTTCCGCTACCAGTTGATGCAAATTACGCCGTCCTCTGAATGGTTCGACGCATTTCTTGGTGATTGCTAGAGTTGCGCCCACACAGTCTCGGCCCATCGTATACGTATAATCTTCGCGGGTCGTTTGGAGAACAGGACACCGAAGAGAAAAAGGAGCAGCCGAGGTGTTGGTGTGCGACAATTGATTGGGTCATCCCCTCGGCAACCGATAGCCAAACACTGATAAACTGACCATCGTCCAGGAGAGAGAAACCTGCCCACCCTCAGTGCACGACTCGCATCCTTTTTACGGCGACGTCCAACGCACTTCGAATCGTCCTGATACGCGGAAGAGCGCATCAAGGGCGAGATGGTGCTTGTGATTCGCGTGACCTTTGCCCTCGTCTGTGTCGTTCCGCTCGGATGGCCTTTCGTTCGTGCACAGAACGACCAGGATGTTGGATCCTCCTTCGGCAACTCCAGGGGAGTCAATCTCTGTAGGTCTCTTATTCTCCTTTTCTCGCTCCAACTGCATCAACTTCCTTTCCCATTCATCAATTTTTGGTTGAAATTCGAAACAATCGAAATGGAATCGATACGCCGTTCACGTTAGATTTCGAATTTCAAATTTCATAAACGAAAAGTACCCAATAAAATAAATTTCTTATTCAACTCTGGAAATACTAAGTGTGAAAGGTCTCTTTCTTCGCTGCGGGCTCTTCAGCGACACGTAGCGCACGCACGTTAATGCAACGGAAAATTGTCGTTGGGACGAGTTTTAATCCGAGATTTCTCGTCCGCCTTTAAAGGCAGAAATATACAAGCGGGCTACTCGCGAGGAAGTTGGTCGAGTCGAGGAAAGTGTGTAAGAAACTCTTCGAGTTTCATTTCTCTTGTCTGTAAATATTTCAACACTCTTGGAAGTCGCCCGCGGAGTTCCGTTGCATCTGTGTAATATTTATCAAATTGCGCTCGAAAGGCAAGTCAACGAGTGAATTTCAACTTCAACAATAAGAACCGACTATAAAATTGTATTTGGAAGCGCGAGACGTAGTATACGTACTTAAAGTAGTATCCGTTTCAACTCCCGAACTCGAAAAGACTGCGGTGTATCAGTTTTACTAGGTACTCTATAAAATCATAAAATTGTATATTAAGGTTTTCGTCAATTTTTACAGCAACTCGGAGCAACTCGTCTTCCAAAAATACTAAATTACGTTATTTCGCGCCAAAGCCATCTTACAAATATTGCGGTATTCTCGCCATTATCCTCGAAAATTTAGCAACGGCTTTAGAACTCGCTCTCCACAGTTATCATCAACGACGAGATCAACGAAGTAGCGAACAAGAGTGTGGCCAGTTCGCTAAAGGTGATCAGAGATAAACAAGCGGGTCAGATAGGTGAGATCTACGTGGTGCAGATCAATGGATCGAACCCCAAGGATACGCTGGACCGGATATGCACCGCGTGGAGCACTGCCCTTCAGGCAGGTCCTTCCAAGGTCCCGGATCTGGTGCTGGATACAACGTTGACCGGCCTGGGTGCAGAGACCGTGAACTCCTTTACTTTCGCCCTCGGCTTGCCCACACTTTCCGCCCAATTCGGCCAGAAAGGTGATCTCCGTCAGTGGAGAGACCTGAACAAGGACAGATCGGGCTACTTGATCCAAGTGATGACCCCGGCGGACTTGATCCCCGAAGCAATCAGACAGCTGGTGATCACCATGAACATTAGCAACGCGGCGATCCTCTTCGACGACGGTTTCATCATGGACCACAAGTACAAGAGCCTCTTGCAGAATGTGCCGACACGACACGTCATCGTGCGGGTCAAGAAGAGCCGGGCTGAAATCGAGGCGCAATTATCCAGACTACGGGACCTGGACATCGTCAATTACTTCGTCCTCGCCAGCGAAGACACCCTGACCGCCATGCTGAACGCCGCCCAAGCGAAAAACTTCACCGGCAGAAATTATGCCTGGTATGGCCTCAGCCTTGAAGACTTCAGCCCCAAGTGCGACTGCCGGAACATCACGGTCTTGTTCGTCAAGCCGAAGCTTGCCTCGAATCAGCAGACCCTGAGCGAATTGATGAGTAGAGGTCTATTGCGGAAGCCTCTATTGACTTCCACCTTCTACTATGACCTCGCTCGGTTAGGGGTCGTCGCCATGAAGTCCGCCCTGAGCGACGGTGTCTGGCCGGATCAGCCGAAGCACATCGACTGTGACACTTACGAAGTCAACAATACGCCCACGAGGAATTTTAATTTTCTGGCGAGGCTGAAGAATGCTTCGAACGATAATTACTTCAACCCCATCTTCGCGAGTTTTTACTGGGGTCGAGACAACGGGGAGCATCGTGCCAACTTCGAAATGAGCGTCAATATGATCGCCATATCCAACGGGAACCCAATTTCTACCGAAGAAGCCGGCTCTTGGTCAGCTGGAATCGACTCGCCCCTGGAGGTAGGTCTATGCGGAAACTTAATTGTCTCCGATAATGACAGAGGTGGCATTTGACGATCGCTCGATTCCTCGGCAACCGATAAAAGTGGGGTAATTGCCCGATCAATGAAAGCGGAATTCTGAGGTTCGCTAATCGGGGAATTTGATGTAGGTAGGCTAGCTCTTTTGCATAATTTTGCGATTTTTCTAACCACCGTTCTGTCGAGTATGATAAATTTTAAAAACTCAGATAATGTCCTTGGCACCTTGCCTGTGAAACTTCCTCTGTCTGTATTTAATACCTACCTCGCAACGATTAAACTCGAAGATCCTTTTAGAAAATCGTAAAGACCTCCGAGTGTATTTATCATATCCTTCATCCATCCACTCGCGGGTAGACATTTAACTTGATAATTTCTGATGAAAGATCTACACCGAAGACCTTATAGCAAACCATACGGCGGTAACGAGCTATCGAGTCGTGACGGTCCAGCAAGCGCCTTTCATCATGTACGATGCCGAGACCAACGAGTGGTCCGGATACTGCATCGATCTACTGGAGGAGATCCGCAAAGTGCTGAAATTTGAGTACGAAATTCGCGAAGTCGACGACAAGCTATTCGGCAATATGGACGAAGACGGCAACTGGAACGGGATGATCAAAGAATTGAAGGAAAAGCGAGCAGACATTGCTCTGGGATCGCTATCGGTAATGGCCGAGAGGGAGAACGTCGTAGATTTCACGGTACCCTACTACGATCTGGTCGGCATCACTATCCTCATGCTCAAGCCGAAGACGCCCACCTCCCTCTTCAAGTTCCTCACGGTCCTCGAGAGCGACGTGTGGCTCTGCATCTTGGCGGCCTACTTCTTTACGAGCTTCCTGATGTGGGTGTTCGACAGGTGGTCGCCCTACAGTTATCAGAACAATCGCGAGAAGTACAAGGACGACGAGGAGAAGCGGGAGTTCAATCTGAAGGAGTGTCTCTGGTTTTGCATGACCTCTCTGACGCCGCAGGGAGGTGGCGAAGCCCCGAAGAACCTCTCCGGCCGGTTAGTGGCGGCCACATGGTGGCTATTCGGATTCATCATCATAGCTTCCTACACGGCCAATTTGGCGGCGTTCCTAACAGTTTCTCGATTGGATACGCCGGTAGAGTCCCTGGATGACCTCAGCAAGCAGTACAAGATTCAATACGCTCCCCTGGACGGCTCCTCGGCCTATACCTACTTTCAGAGAATGTCCGATATCGAGATGAGATTTTACAAGTGAGTCTTTTTTCTCTCCCTTCTCTCGTTTGATTTAGCATACCGTGTGTCTTCGACCTTAAATCCTTACTGCGTCTCCTGCAGAATTTGGAAGGACATGAGCCTGAACGATAGCCTGTCGGACGTGGAGAGATCGAAGCTGGCCGTCTGGGACTATCCGGTTAGCGACAAGTACACCAAGATGTTCCAGGCTATGAAGGAGGCTGGCTTTCCCGCCGACATGACGACCGCTTTGCAGAGGGTGCGACGTGGACAGAACTCGAACGATCAATTCGCCTTCATCGGGGACGCGACGGATATCAGATATCAGACCATGATCAACTGTGACCTCACGATGGTGGGCGAAGAGTTCTCCAGAAAACCCTATGCAATAGCGGTCCAGCAAGGCTCGCCATTGAAGGATCAATTCAACAACGCGTCTGTATTCATGCTTCTATATATGTATATCGTACTTTCATCTCCTCCCCCTCGGGCGTTTTAATACGTAACGCGTCCTCTCGACTCTTCCTCCACCCCTCGTTACGTCTCGGCGAAAGGTAGAGATGCGAATGTCGATGAGGAAACGTGACCTTGTTTAAAAGCTATTTCGTCATCAGTATCCAGCACAAGTTCAAAAGTTCCAATGAAGCGACAATGAAAGACAAAAGAGAGCTCGCCGCCTCCTTTGGGGACCAAAGGCACAGTTATTACCGGAAACTCCCCTTTGAATATGTATATTTCTTATCGCGACACCAATATCCCCGCTCCCATTACGCTCCGTAAAATAAAATATCGGGGAGACGCGGTAATTTGCACACATCCGTGATATTTTCTCTTTTTAGGATCCTTATGCTACTGAACAGACGAAAGCTCGAGAAGTTGAAGGAGAAATGGTGGAATCAAAACCCATTGAAGAAAGTCTGCGAGAAGGAGGATGATCAGAGTGACGGTATCAGCATACAGAATATCGGTGGCGTTTTTATAGTGATATTTGTTGGTATAGGCCTCGCGTGTCTAACCTTAGCCTTCGAATATTGGTGGTACCGATATCGACCAAGGGCAAATAACTTGCGTCGAGCTTCGGAGCGAATAGGAAAAGCGTCGTCGAATATGAAACCAATAAGATTCAATTTGCACCCAGCTCCCCGACCAGCGTTCGATAATCCGACCAACATGAAGTCGAGGTTCTGAATTCCTTATAATTTTTTACTTATAATACTCTCACACCAGTTTTACTCTCTTACCTATTAAAATATTTTTATATTGACGGAAACGTATTTCTTGCAAGAATTAGTAAGTGGGTTTATTTTTACGGAACTCTCTACTCTTTCACATTGAAAAAAGGACTATTTAAGACCGGTATAAGATCTCAAGAAATAAAATCTCAAGACGATTTAGGAGGTTTTCCATTAACCAGAACGCTGCCTTAAAATCGTCTGATAAATTGCTTCGATTTACGACTTCTTTACTGCCTATATTTTCCAAGATATAATATACTATACACACAAAAGATTGTAGCTTCATGAAGTGTACTCTAGGATTAGATTCATTTTTCTGAAAAATGGTGGCGTATAAGAATATTGTACTCGATGCAAAATGAAACTAGTATACAAAAACATCCTAACGATAAATCATGTGGTGTGAATCAGTAGGGAAAGAAGTGATAACTTTTCACGAATTTTTTACACAATAATATTGAATTAGTGATGCACGGTAGTTGGGAACACAAGTAATATTTATAGAACTCTCTTTTCTTTCGGAAATAAAAGGAGAAAGAGAAGAAGGGAAGAGAGGACGGGAGTAGTGCATTTATTCTGTAGTTCCTGCAAGCACTTATCCAAAATTTACTTTCCAGTAGTTCATCTCAAGACCGAAGCGAAAAATAGAAGCTCGCCTGTAAAAAATATCCGTTGCTTCGATTATTTATATGTATAGTGATATTGTAAAATTGATGGTACAATTTTCATATATTTATGAAGGCATTGTTAATACTATAGGCGCAAACTGCAAATTTTGTAAATAGGGACTTCGATTGCTCCTATACTTTGGCTATGTTTCACGAATCGTCTTATAGCTATGACTTTTATAAGATAGTCTGCTCGCAGGGCGGTGTAATGCGTTAGCTCAATCCTACTCTTTTGCATATTTTCGAATACTTGCCGGCACCTGATGTAAATGAATTATTGTCATTGGCAGATGTTTCTTTTGCCATCAAACCATAGAAACATTATCTCTTACTTACAGTAAATGATGTATGTTATTGCCATCGAACTGAGTGATTTTAACGCACAAAAGGTGTAATTGTTACAAAATATGATACGCAATTAAATGTACATGTGTGGATGTAAAAAAATGCCCATTAAAAGGTCGAACCCCAAATTTGATAGTTTCAATTTGGCATAATATGCGTGTGCTGTGCGTACGCATACCGATGATTTGCTGCATTAATTTCGATAAGCACGACGATCGAACCACGCCTCTCGCGAGAATCCTGCTGAAAGAAAATAGGACGATACGCGACGATGAATAACGGTAATAAGTAGAAGACGACCCACAGTCTCGTCTGCAATGCCTTTATTTGGTTACTCCCATCGCGTACATTGTTCGCTCAAAGAATATACTCCTTTTTTGTTTTCATTGCCAGGCTCGTCTCATTTCATTACACTCCTCATCTCTCATATCTGCCAAGGGAGCATTCATTAGAGTTACATCTCTTCGTCAACGCTGACGCTTTATTTCCTCGTTTAACAAGTATCTCACACTCTAACGATTCCCGTTCCATTTTTTCCCATACCTTTCTCCGAGGTATGCTCTTTTCATCAAATACACTTTGATATATTTATGTATGTGTTTCGAGTTACTTGATTCCCTTTCAGGGAATTTGAGGATGTAGAGGCGAGTGGAGAGGGAGGAAGGGGGACGGGGAAGATCAAGGGACAATTGTAATTCGAGAGGTACGGATTAATCTTCTAAGGAGTTAAATTATAATTAGGACATACGATTAAGATAATTAATTAATAATTAGGGAAAACAACAAGAAAACATAACAGCACTTCGACAGCTTTAATCTTGAACGTCGCGTCTGTGTATATCGTTTCGAACAGATTCAAACTTGATCTCGAATTGAATTTCAACTCGGTTCTCTCGCGAAACGGTTTCCACGCGAACGAAGCCTGAACTGAAGTATGATTCACGGTTGTCTTGCAATTTTTGCCGAGTGCCAAACAGAAGAAAGGGAGAAAACTACGTGGGAACGAACGAGATGTAATCTGCTACATTTAACAATAGTCAGAGGAGGAAACATTCTTCGTTCCCCATAAGTCTGCGAAAAAATCAACAGGATAGAATATTAAACCGGAAATCACTCGTACTACATTTTCAAAGTTCTCTCATCATTAAACAAGGTGAGGTTAAACATCTCGAGGTATACACTTTTTTTCTTTCGTTTCATTGATTTTCAATCGTCAAAGGGGTTAATAATAATTAAATTATCTGAATAAACTGTTATTACTCGTATCTCGCAGTACTCTCGCGCGCGCGTTTCCCGACTTTTTTTTTTTTTGTTCATTTCAATTGCTGTTTCCTAAGGACGGCGGGAGGGGTAGCCGCGCCTCTTTGGGTTCATGCATAACAAATTCCACATGCCAAGAGGACCCCCCGCGGTCGTGCATCGTATTATTTTTCACCGCGCGTGAAAAAGAAAATTGCAGCTAAAACACAACTTGTTGATCTCGCGGTATCCTAACGGCTTTCGTCGTCCAATTACAATGTCAACGGGCGCAGGGCGGTCATCGGTCGACAGTTCAAGCTGCTGCTATGCCGTCTGGAAGACAAATGAATGACTGTTAACGACGTGCCGCGGAGTGTCACACGTATAGCCAGAAGAGCAGATTCGTTCCGCGGGCAAATTCCTAAACTAACGTAAGGCTTTAATTTAACCGATCCAAAAATTCCAAACGTAATTAAGAGTAAAACTCCATCAACGCGCTTCGAGATAAAGTCCTGGCATAGAGAGGCGTGTGATACATATATACGTTCTTCTTCCCGCGTAGCTCTTTTCCGCGCAACTACGCTACTGACCTTTATCTCGTGCATGCAAGTCCTGATTACGGTAATGACTGTAAATTATTTTAGAAACTTGCCCTCGTAAAAAAGCCATCATGACAGGCGTACCTTGACGTACAAAGGAAAGTTATATCTTTACCTTTTTCTATCGTTGTGCGAGGTGGGTACGTTAGGTGGTACCCAGCTCAACTGACCCAAAGTAGAGCAATCTTTTTCAGTTTCCAGAGTTTCCTGAATAGTGGTCTCGCTACCGATCGGGGGATGGTAAAAGTAGTCCTGCTCGCAGAGAATTCGCCGTTTGACAGGAGACCGGATGGGTTCGGTTTGAACGCACTTATCGCACTGGCGCACCCTGAACTTGAGCGTCAGATTCGCAGTCGCGGGAGGTGTCGGCGAATCGTTCTCTCGATACTCCATGTAAGGACTCTCTCCCCCGGGCAAGTAAAGCAAGTTCCCCGAATCGGACCTCCGATAAGCAACCCGCTCGTAAGTGTTGTTCACGGGAAAAGTTGTACCATCGGCCCAGTGACCGTCATCCTTTATCGGACGAAAGTGAGTGCGAGCCGATGTCAACAAGTCCTCGTCCGGCTCGGTGAAACTGTTCTCCTTCAATTTCGCGCGAGTCTCTTTGCCAGCTCCGATCGGGGATTTACGTGGTTCGACTGGAAAGAAACAGCTGCCCGTTCGAGAACTGTGACCTAGAGTCGCCAAGCTACCACCGAGCCCTCTCCAGCCCCAGGGTCCGTCTATGATTGAATCCGACCAATTTACATTGTACTCTACAACAAACGATTATACGTTTCGATAGAGATATTGGAAACGGGCGCATGGAAGTGAAGGTATTCTGTGTCTTCTTAAAGTAAGCAAATATGGCGGAATAACCGGGCGCACTTTTTCCAAAGAAAGAATTTCAAACACTCACCCAGCTTATCCTTTTTACAGGACTTGTCCGTATATTCCTCAACACCAATCAAATCGATATCCCATGGGATAAGCGGTGAGTCGTCGACGATAGATTCCTGATGCGGAGTTTCCACTGTACGACTAATTTCAGAAGATTGCAGAGCAAAATGAACTTCGGAAGTATCCGCGGGCCAAAGAGGTTCAGAAGGAATTGAGAGTGAGGGCGCGGCCCAAATGGACGATGTATCTTGCGCATTTCCCGGGCCGGAATCCCAAAGTGCCTCTAAGCTCTGATCGAACTTCGCCTGTAACTGGGCCAATCGTAACTGGTCTAGTTCCAATTCGCGTTCTTTTTCTCTCTCCCGTTCCATGGATTTAGCGAACCCATAGCTCTCCTTGTTATCCGATCGTTGAGGCTCTATGGTCTGTTAACAAACATTTGTATGTCTACGCGCGTCGAACAATTTCCTCTCGTGACGTTTCAAAGTTCGAGAGTTCAAAGTACTGCTGAATACTTACGATGGACATTTTGGTCTTCTTATGTCGTGTCTTACTATTATTGCTATTCTTCTTGTCGATTATGTTGTCGTTCTTGTTGTTACTATTGTTCTTGTCGTTGTTGTTGTTGCTGCAATTGTTGTTGTTGTTGTTGTTGTTGTGGTTGTTGTTGTTGCTGCTGCTATTATTAATGATGTTTCCCAAGGTCCTGTCCTTCCTGTGGGAAAATTTCTTAGGGGTGGCAGGTTGTAAGGCCGGGAATGCTGCGTAATATCTGAGGGCTCGATCTTGCGGGGTGAGGGACTCTAGGGATACTTTCGGTTCGCCATCTACTTTGTGTTCTTCCTTCCCGTCGTTCGAACCACCTCCCTCGAGTTCCCTCAGCTTCGCGCACAATTCATCCACCAGCGTCTCCACTCCACTTTTCTAAACATTGCAATGGATTTTTGCATTAGCGCTGAGAATAATTTTATTTTTAGTTACAGATTGTGGATCAAGCGTCATTAGAATCTATGCCTAATGTAATTACAGAAAGAATAATCATGCTTACTTGGTCAGCAGCGCTGGTAAGACATTGTACGACGGCACGCCTCTGCTCCCGGTCTCCCTCTAGGGGCAATTTTGGTCTCGGTCGGGGCCGAGAACGTCGACCTCCACCTCTTCCTTGACCCACTGCCTCGTCTAGAGGGCTAAGGGCCGAGTCGGGGCGGCGCAACAGGCTGAGTACAAAGCGCGAGTACGCGACCGGGTCAATCCCCAATGCGTCCAGGCGCGCCTCCAGCCACTGGCGCAACTCCTCCTCGGCCCTTGTACCAAACACCCCACCCCCTCCAGGGGACGCCGCAATCCCTATCAGACGCAGTGCCGGATTCCTCATTCCCTCCCGACGGACCTCTTCCGGGACCCACGAACTCTTACAAACTCCACTGCCACCGGGGTGATCATCCTCTCTTCTACAAATTATGTAAACATTCGTACCACGACATCCACGCCAATAAATGAAAGAAGAAACGAAGTCGAGACAAAACTCCTCACCTGTTTGTAATTCAAAATCGTCCGTTTCCTCTAAAGTTAAGAGTCAGCTCGAACCACCACCCCGTCACCTTTCACGTTTTACAGATCGTTGTTAAATCTTTTTTTTCCCAAATTAGGCTTCGTCTGTTCGATCAAGTTTCCAATGGATTGCGATCAATTGTAGTAATAGTAGCGATAGTAATAGTAGTGGTAGTGGTAGTGATAGTAATAATAGTAGTATTACTTGTAATTTAGTTTCCGTAGCTTAATAAGTATTCGGTTCAGGTACGCGGGTGGTGGATGTGTCGCTGTCGAGCGGATGGCAGGCCTTAGCGAAGGATGCAAAATATAAGCTCCTTCCCATTTTGACGCTGCAACGAATACTTGTTTTGTATTGCTAATTAAGACCTAATGTCTTATACCAAATGATACGAAAAAATTGTAAATACACATGAGATTCTAAATTTTTTCTAATTTTCACTCATCCCACCATGTCATTTAATCTCAATTTCATGCAATCGTGACACAGTATCATGAACCAAAGTATTAGAAACACTACAGAGTTGAAAGTTTAAATAAATGTGACAGAAATAAATAAATGTAAGGTAATTTTTCGATCCAAGTAAATGTGCAATCGCGGGAGAAGCAGAATACGTAAATGGGGCGAGTCTGTGACAAACTGACCCATTTAACGATGACATTTCTGTCAAGAGGGATGAACGTACATATTTACAGTTACGAGGCGGAGCAAGCGATAAACTTTTTCCTGTTACCGCGCCACCCCTGCGCTAATAGCTCGTAAAATATGATTCAGACATCGAATGACGTGTAACCTTTTGCGAGTCGAAGGAAAATAAGAACGGCATACTTCTAAACAACAGAGTCGAAGGTGCGTTGTTGATAGAGAGGACGAGAGCGCGGGTTAATGCAAATAACCTTGTCGATTGTGTTATGCATTTTCCCTGAGTCATAGGACGACGGAGTAAACGAGTAGGTACGAGAACAGTCGTTGCGAAATTATGGCAGACGCAGCATCCATTCCAAGGAAATCACGGGAATTCGAAATCCCTACGTACCCGCCGAACGGAATCGATGATAAAATACGTAAATCGTGACTTACCTGCATATCCCGAGAGATGATTTTCACCCCGGCCTTCTCTACACACCCCACTTGGTGAAAAACATGGCGGGCCACTGAGCCCGAGCTTCGTTCCCCAAGGTCCTACCTTCGATGATTTTCATCAGGGGCGTAAGTTACTTGTGGGATTGTCGGGCGCGAAATTTCGTCACTTCTCGTATTTAAAAGGCGATGGCAATGGTCCGTTCCAATGGTTCCACAATCAAGAATTAAAAACCTTCGGGAAATTATTGCATCGCTAAATTTTAATTCGCTGGGTAGAGAGTAAAGCTACCAATAGAAAATACTCGATACTTTTACTACATCCATGCGATTGGTTATCTTCCTGCACTGCGTTTACTTACATTAGAATGGAGTGCTTCATGTGAATGAGGCCTAAGTTTGCTAACCATGGGGCGGAACAGCTCAAGGTTCACCAATCCAAGTTAACTTAAACAGTCAGTTAAGGGCCAGTTTCACAACTCGGGCTTATCTGGATAAACTCGGTTTAAATCCTCGTTCTCGCGGATGACTTAAGCTCCGTTTAAGAGTTAAGCACGAGTTGTGAAACTAGCCCTAAGTTAACTGAAAGTAGAATCAACATTTATAATGATTAAAATTTGAAATCCATGCGGGAAGGAATTTTACGTAGAATAGAGAATCGAAGCCTCACGTCATATACATTATCAAAAACATTCAATATTCACGTGTGATAGTTTTTTCAGAATCATTTTTTTATATATAATAATAACAATAATACATACATACAATAAACTACTGTTATTATGACGAATTATCAATATGTATAATTGTACATCACAACTCGCTCGTTTCACGTATACGAGGGAGTGTCAGTGCGTGTTCGTACACCTGTACTGCAAAGAAGAACTCGTATAAGTTATGTAGTTTCTTTCATAGTTTTTCTTACAATAACAGGGAGAAATTACATGCGCTGTTACAAACACTCGAAGATACTATTGAATTTCTGACTTAGATGGAATGATATTCCCTTGCGGAAAGCAGTGTAACAAAATCGTGTTTGCACCAATCGAAAAGATTTTACATGCGCAAATTATACATCTTGGTAGTATCCGTATATGTGCATGTTACCTACACGGGCGTATCACCACTCGTCAAAGGGCTTCATCTACCCGTTCCGCGATATGCGGACAAATTCACTCGAAAAATCTTATGTTCTTCGTCTTATCCACGCGATCGGTTAAAAAAAATATTACGCGATACACAGTAAAAACTAGGAAACTCAATACAGGAATAACGTGAGTGCAAATGAGAACACTGAGAAGTTGACTGAACGCATAACAGCTTTTCTGTTGGATACTCCAACTGGACAGATGATAGATGAATGCAGTAGAGGCGCCATTATGAGCTAACCATGATTAATCGGTGTTGTCACTCACACTCGCATTATGTTCGGTTTCTTCGTTTTTATCCTGTATGCGCATACGAACGATGCAAAACTAACCAGTAGTTTCTTTTATTGCAAAATGCTTCGATCGATGGTGTCTTCGTAAAGTTGTGCACCTGTCGTAACTTATTCAACTTCTACCATACGATCAAAACTGCTGGAATAAGCTTCTCTTCTCGACACAATTACGAAGTAATGACGATGCTGATACAGCTTCTAATGCTTGAACACCGTGTATGTATGTTATTGTTGCATCCACAGCTATCCCAGTATCGTAACAAAATTATTTATTCTAGGGATATATTATAATTTATTTTCCTTTGTGCAGTTCATCACAGTTGTTTGGATCCTTCGGCCTTCTTTTTGGGTGTCGGTGGAACGTTTGAGGTAATGGATGATTCCTGAACAGAGTCCGAATTATTAGTTGATTTTGCGACAGTAGTCGCAGAGTTTCTACTCTTTTCGAGAGAAGGCTTAGCCGAGGCAGCTGCATTCGTATCCCTTTTCGTCCCTTTGTCCGTCGATTTTAGCTCGGTATTAGATTCGCTCTTCGCTGACGCGATCGAGCCGGGCGACGCCGTTTTGTCACTTTCGTTTTCCTTCGCATCTTTTCCTTCCTTTTGCAAAGCTTTTTGGATTTGATCTTCCACTTCCAAAACCTCCTCCTTGTCCATCAATTCTATTAATTCACCTAATTGTTTCTTGTTCAATTTGATCTCCTCGTTACCGATCAATTCCACTACCTGTAAAAAACCAAGCAGGATCATTTAGTTATAAACTAAATCAATACCACAAGGTTCATCTCTGATGAAACATACCTTCAACACATCTTCAATTTTAATGGAACCATCTCTGTCGTCGTCGATCTTTCCTAAAATTTCCGTTATTCTCTTCAGCCGGGAATCGTCCGGTACACTTTGAATTTGTTTAATTGCCGCTATTAACTCGTCTATCCGCACCAACTCGGCGACTTCCTTGGCGACCTCTTTGGAGTCTGTTTTCTTATCAGAAGCAAGTGCTTCTACCTTCTTCTTTACTTCCTTCTCAGAGTGCTCAAGCTCCTTCAGAACCGCGTCCATCTTACCAATCATTTTGTTGACCTTCTTATAGAGCAGATTGGCGCCCTTTGATACCTTAATGCGTTCTATTTCCGTTTCACCCTTAGCATCAGCCTTAATCTGATTCAATTCCTTAATATCCTCTTGATACTCGGCCAGCTCTTCTCTCAATTCTTTCAGTTCTTCTTTCTCTACAGCCATTTTCTTGTTCTCCTATAAGCGTAACAGTATTGTAAATCATTATTCCCCGATTTTCCGACAATAATTGTAAGTATAAAGAAATTCTCACCTTTCCGACCGAATCCAGAGCTTGCTCTAATACCTTGACGTCCGACATTGTAATTTCGTCCTTTTTATCTTCCCGTACGGGCGTAGCTGGTTTCGGTTCGACATCCTTCTTTTCTCGCCTTTCCTCTTCGATTCTACGTTCTTCCATTTTAATAATTTCGATTTTCGTTCGATGATCCACCTTGCCTTCCTTCTCGCCGATCGCGCCCTTTGTTTGCGCAAGGACGTCGTCGGGAAGCGCAGAAATTGTAGCTTTCAATTTGTCTGACATGGGAATGGTCTCAGAGACCATAAGTGCACGAGATAAAAGCAACAACGAAGGAGGCACCTTCTTGTTGAGACTGAGATCAAGCCACTGTTCTAATTGCATCCTCAATCTATTTTCTGGCATTCCATAAGCACGCATTCCACGTGCCCTACAAGCCTGCTGCAGCTCAGCTCTCGTAAGCGAGTCGACCCCTTCTTTCTCGATTAACTGATAAGAAGGGAAATAATATTATTGCTATTAATATTTTATTTTTGGAGCACATATTCTTCGAAATGAGGGAAGAGAAAAGTGAAAGACGTACCCTGTCGTCGGCCGCGAGACTCCGGAGTTTCATCCTAAGCAAGAAACGTATGAAATTCGTTGTGCCGATTGTTTGCACGTCCAGGACTCGACAAAGTGCAATTAACTGCTGTCGCGAGATGGAGTCCAGCGTTATTTCATCCTCGAAAAGCTTGCTGAATTTCATAATCTCCTCGTTAGTCGCCTCGGCACCCGTCGTTCGAAGTTTATAGAAAAACTCTGAGAATTCTTTCGCCTTCTCGGATTTACGATCCGTTGACTGCACCGCCATGTCATCCAATGTTTTTTGTAAGAACTTTGCCATCTCTATTTTTACCTAAAACGTTCGAACGACATTACGCGTTATTCTAGGAAGAAGAAATCTAATGATAAAAACGAGTACGATTTTTCCTTTACCTGAAAAAAGGAATATACATGTATGTATTGTATACCTTTAGAGCTTGTTTAAGTTTATCCTCCTTCTCGCTAGAAGTTTGGAAGGTAGACGGTAACATGCCGGGAAAAAGCTTTATCGCTACAGGCAGTAGGAACTCCATAAACGGGACGATAATAAAAACGGAAAAAGGTATCAGTCTGAACATGTCTCCTGTAGTTTTGACGAGCTGAAAATAACGTATATAGCAATGATTTCTAGAAAAAATGTCCACAGTGTTTTGAAGGAAAAGTATTTCTCAGAAATACATAGCATACCAATCTGTGCTCCCTCCTGCTGAGTTCATGTCCACGCAGAATTCTCCAAATCAATTTCGCGGAGACCTTCATATCGAGTCCTAGCAATCGAAAGCCATGATAATAATGCAACATTTCAGCTTTAACCTTCTGCCACATGGTGCGCTTTTCAGCAATCGCCTTCTCGGGTGCTTCTACTACATCTTTTGGTGGTGTGGTAGTTTTTTTCTCCTTTTCCACTTGCTGCTCTTTAAGACTGTTGACAGTCTTTTCTACTTTGGAGGACGCCTCTTGTCCCTTCCGCGACAGTGATACATAAAAGTGGCGTATTTGTATATCAGGTTTACCAAGAAAATAAAAATTAGATAAAGCCGGCTCTATTGATCTCGGAACATCCTTGAATTCTTTTCGTTTCACAGCGACTGCTGTTGATCTGATCAGTGCGTGATTGTAATTGAACCATGGTTTATGATTGTAACTACCTATAAAAATAAACATTACTGTTTTTAAGGGGATGTTGAAAATTTTTTCAAATAAAATTGTAAAAATGAAGTGTCCATTCGTTGAAGGTAAAATTTTTGTGATAAATGAGAAATAAACTAGGAGCATGTTGCAACAGCTAATGTTAGTTTCATTTTTGTCACAGATTTTTAGAAGATTCATCCTACTGGACACAAATGCAATATCGTTTGTTCTTCCTCTTTATCCTTCCTGTATGATTTTATAATCAGGCTACCAAGATCTATCAGACTGTACCTGTGGAAAATTCCATCCAGTCTGTCAGATTTCGCGGCTGACGCGGACCAATCACAGAGCCGACAGATTAAGCCGAATAATAGGTCATCCTGGTAACCTGATTTAAAAAACCACCTTATCGCAACATCGAAAATAGTTTCGAATACCTGACGAATGCAGGGGGAACCTAACCTACAGCTCAATCGGAGATTATCCCTCAAATCAAGAGGGTCAATGACAATAAATATATTCGATAGAATCGGATAACCTCCCTCGTGTCACGCATATTAATAGCTGTGGGAACGCGTGTTATTTCGCGTTACATAAACACCAGCGAATGGTGTGGTATACATCGAACGCGTGCATAGAAATGTACTGATTTGAGATAAATGTAGATACCGAACAATAATTAGTACGAAATCACAGTACTTACGTCTAATAACACTCGAGCGAGCAACGATAGTTGCTTTATTGTAAATCAAGGGATACATCCCGACTTATTTATTTCGTTTTCTCAAAAATTTTCGAATTCGCGTTCCCTGTAAATACACGACAGGATACGGCCATCAGACATCTCCCGATTATCGAGAATGCTGCGTCAAAGCTGGTGATCAGCTGGTACCAAGCGTACCACGACAAATGTTTTCTTTTTTTAATATTTGTGGCCACCCTGCAAGCGTACTTAAGTTACTTCATATCGATGAATAGGTCTCCATTTTTATTTCATTTTGTTGTGCAAATAATTTTAGTACACACAAGGTCAGAGCTAGATAATTTATCATGGAAATCGTGCTGGTGCAAGTGAGAATACCAACGCGACCTCTTCGGATGCATAAAAGTTTCTTCGTTGTGCACTCTCGTTGTTCACGGTTTTCCTTGTCTGATTGGAGCGTGTAATAGAGAGGCTCTTATGTCGTTATTGCGAAATTGCGTCGGTGTTCTCACTCATCTCGCACGATTCCCACGACAAATTTGCTCGTATTGACCTTGCAGGTATACTCTCTCTCTCTCTCTCTCTCTCTTGACGTATAAAATGATCAATAGAATATCTTTTCTAAAACGTCTCTAAATTATCTAAACTCGATCTATCTCGTTAGAATAAAAAACATTCGACTATAGCTAGGTAGTACTGAACTAGGTATAGCCACGTGTAGTATACCTATACTCCATGTTTACTTCGAACAAAGAAGTTGAGAAAACGTGGTATTGTACTTTCAGTTGATGGGTCCTATTTATGTACATGCAAGCTAATTGTTTAGTCGTGGAATTTAAAAAATGAAATGCAGCAGAATTAAATTTATAATACAAAACGAAATCGAATTAATGTATAAAGCGACGGATAATAACTGAAGCATTTATCGGATTTATCCCATTTGAAAGCCCGCCATGACGTCGTCGTGACGTAGAGTCCAAAAAAACGATCGGAACGTGTAATGTTATTTTCAAGATTTGGAGAATTTCGGAGGCTGATTTTCGACGAAAGTACATCGTTAAGAAAGCCACTTAATTCACGTAATGTACAGTTCGACTACTGTAACTATTATTTCGTTCGAAGTGGTGTAATTTCGTAAGAAAACAATAGTCTCGCGTGCGATGAACTTCCAAATTCTCCCGACGTGAGGTGGCTGCCTGCTCGTGGATTGGTGGAAGCGCTCCCCCCGATTGATCGTCGCAGTGTTCATGTGATCTTTTCCCGTTTATGCAAAACTCGAGATATTTTTCTTGCGATCTCGTGGCAAAACAACAACACATGTCCTCGTTGAGTGTTGCGTTCTCCCGTAATTAGTGTGTTTATGCACGTAAAAACTTGTGTGGGATCCTTCTGGAAGTGTGGTGCGCGTTCTACGAGACACGAAGGGTGAAAAGTGTTAAATTCGATGATTTCGCGATGCTGTCAGTCACGGAGAATAGTTGCTGATGAAAGTCACGGTCATCACGCGTACAAGTCCTAAACATAGGACGGCCACTATGTAATCCAGTCGTTCGGACGCTCTACGAATCGGCTAGTGGTCTGTTTACCGCGACAAATGTACACACGTTCGACGTCAACGAATCTCGACGATTCGACTAGACAGTTGTTGATCTAATACATAGTTTGCACAGTCATCGAGTGGTCGTTGTCCCTCCCACGCGTCGAGGACCACTCGTGTTGGCATTCGAGGAACCTACTCACGTTTTCGCGACCGATTGTCAAAATATCGCCAACGATTATCGGACAAGGCGCAATTGACGTTCAAACGTTTCACCATCGTCGGAGATATGTCGCTTTGTTTACGTCCCGCGTGAACGAAACGAAAGATAACCACGTTCCCTAGTTGTTATTTACCCGGAAACGATTAATTGATCTTTCGAACGCTTCGACGAAGAGACCCGTTTCGAAGTATTTTCGTTACCACACCATCGATCAGAGAGTATAAATTTGGATCGAAGATTTAATTTCACGTGGATCGTCAAAGCTTTCGATACACGAATCATTGCTTGACAGTTGCTTCTGACACACAAGTGGAAGACTAAGCTAGTCGATTTTTTATCCTAGCTTCGGCAATATCGGCATTAGAAAGCTAAAACACCTTTTCGACGTACCATAAACGTGATACTCGCAAGGCAAAGTACCACGCCAGTGGCAAATGGGAGACTCGGGATATCCAGAGTTCTTGCTGGATTTAGGAAGCAACGCGATGGATAGCATAGTCAAACAGGAACCTCCCCAAGAAATGGGACCATCATCAGCATCCGTACCAATCCCTGGGGGTCACAGAGGGACAAGAGGAGTTTACGATCAGTTTTCACCCTCTCCGCTGGCAGCACCCTCTGTTTGGGGCACCAGACCCGATCATATGGAATCTCCGTTCAAGCTTGATCCTGATCAGTTGGATGTATCGTTTAAGATGGACGATGACGATATCTTCCAGGTCGACAAGGCGGACCTTATTCAAGGGCCTACATTGGCGGAGCTCAATGCCAATGATGATACGCTTTTGGGTGATTTGAATTTTGATGACTTACTCCTACCCGAGGAGAGGCTTCAACCCTTGAGAGTGGGAATCGACCTGATACCGTCTGGTGGCTCTCTGTTCAGTGGTGGACAAACGGGTTTTGCACCCAGTAGTTTTCCCCAAACTGGCTTGACGTATCGTATCTGCCCGACTTACACCACTACTTCTGGTTTCGCTTCGAACGGAGGAACCAATTTTATGGATAATTCAGAAACTATCAGCCCACCTCCGTTTCCAAGTCCAGGGACGAGCAATGTCGCAGGTATATATTTGATCGATGTACGGGGAAGTATAAGAACCTCGACAACTTCTTAGCGGGCTCCTGCATTTTAGTCAGCATATTTCACATAAATGGCTCTTTATTGAGACAAATATTTTTATATTCACGATAGCCACACACCACTGCGAATACGGCAATTCTAAGAGCCGTAGAGGGGAATTGGACAATTTTTTTCAAAGTTTGTCTACTTTTCCTCAGGTAGTTCCACAGCAAGCTCGTCCACGTCTCCCCACCCTATTGTCAGGCCTACTGGACAGTCGACCCTTCACGAACTTCTAATGAGGAAGAGCGAAAATCCTTCCAATAGTTCCATGTGCAGTCCTATGGATACATCTCTAACGGGATCGGGCAAACCCAAGGTTTCAAGGCTCTCCATGTCTGCTCCAACACAAACCATGGGATTAGAGCAAATCTGGGCTCGCAGAGAACCTCGACAACATTTATTAAGCACTGGTAGTTTAGGATTGGCTGAAGCAGGATCAACCAGTAGTCTCAGCACGGGAGGTGCCCTCAGTCCGGATCCACTCTATCACCTCGACCCCTTCAGTCACGACGAGGGCTATGAGGACAGTGACGACGACAGTGACCATTACGATGACTTCAGTAGTGATAATGGTAAGTATCATATTTGACAATTGGAGCAAAATGTTAATCTTCTGGCACGTTAATCGGTTATGTCTTAAAACCAAGAAACTCTGGCTCAAAGTTAACAGATAAACTTCTTTTTGCTCTAAAATATCGAAGGTTGGGCCTTCGAACTCGTAGCAAGTAACTTTCAATGTTTTTACTTGCACTACTTGTGCGCTATTCTGATCTATTCATATCTGCAGACTCATACTTGTCATTATTTTACTTGCAAATGATTCAGACACAGAAAGAATAGAGCCAAAAGATATCAGTCACACCGGCATATGTGTATAGAAAATCTATCCTCCGAGAGTAGATTAGATGCGATAAATCGAAGATAAGGATCATAAAGAGATTTAATTTTTCAATTTGAATTTTCTACGACTCATCAGGATTTAATTTAGTAGTATGAGCCAAATTGGCGAAATTTCCCCTGATATTATCACAACCCTGAGCAATAACAGTGGCATTCCTTTTGAGTCCTTGAAAACAGTGGCACTGCTATTTTTTTAGATACTGGTGGTAGCGACGGAGAAGATCAAAGTGGAATAAGAGTTTTAGGTACCAGTGGAGAGGCTGGTAAAGAGAGTAGGCAAAGTAAAAAGGAGAGGTATTTTTGGCAGTACAATGTCCAAGCGAAAGGCCCAAAAGGTCAGAGATTAGTCGCTCGGGCTCGCTTGGAAGACCCACACGTCCTGAACGAGGCAACGGATCCTGTATTCAGTCCCCATTGCGCTCTCCGAGGAATCAAACACAGCGGAAAGGCACGAAAAGGAGACGGAAATGATCTTACGCCAAATCCTCGGAAACTTTTCAGCATCGGTCGGGAGTTGGATAAACTTTCACGAGTTATCAACGATATGACTCCTGTTTCTGAATTACCATTTAACGTGCGGCCTAAAACACGCAAGGAGAAAAATAAATTGGCGTCACGCGCGTGTCGTTTGAAGAAAAAGGCGCAGCACGAGGCCAACAAGATAAAACTGCACGGCTTGGAACAAGAGCACAGTTGAGTATACAGTTTCATTAAGCCTTCTGCAGTGCGATTGAGAAGGAGGTAGTCCACTTGAAAACCCGAATGATAGCAAATTAAATCAGCCAAACTCAAAAAAATTATAAGCTCTGAAAAAGCTGAATCTTGCTATTCTGTGCATCATTCTTATGTTCTTTTATGTAGCGAAGATGGTCCTCTTGTTTAAGAAATGCTTACAACTAACCTGGAAAGATTTGTTAAGCCACCATATATATGTAAATAAAATCGTGCCTGAAAATAGATCTTTCTTCCATAAAATAGTTTTATCTAAAATGTGCATTCTCTTTGTACAGAACGACTTATCCAGGGTATATCACAAGCCAAGCATACCCTTGCCGCGAAATTGACAGAGCCGAATCTAGAGACTCAAGAGGAATTGTCACGACAAATGGACAAATTTTTCAAATACGCAACAAGTAAGCATGGTACCCCCTGAAAATTCAATGACCAATAACGAATCGATGCATTAATACTCGTTCTTCCCTTCCCGGTACAGAGGTACGAATAGCGAATCATTCGACGGAATTCGTGAACAAAGTACTGGACAAAGTAAGAGCTGGTGTTCCTGATGGAGGAATCGACGAATTTTAGTATACTGTTACTATTGTCTATACGCGTTGCGTCCGATATCGTGTACAATTGTGTAAAAGATGAATCTAAAAGAGTTTGTACTGCACCAGCAGCTATATTTTTATTATTATCAAAAAGATACAGTTACTGTTAATTTATTGATTAATTTTAGTTACTAGTAGAGCACTTTACATTAGCTGTAAAAGTATCTATGCTCGAGAGCCGACAAACCTTAATTGATACCATAATTCTGCTCATCCGTTTTCAGAGGGTAGTTTGGCATTTCTTTCGAATTTTTTGTGTAGTTTTGATTACGTGTTTCTCTCTTTGGTACAGTTAAAGGAAGCTGAGATACCGATCTGCGATTACAATTTTAGTTTAATCAAAGGTTGATCTCTCTTTGCCCTTAGGAAAGTATCGTGCATGTGAAAGCTAACGAGAATGTTGTGTAACTTTCTTCTGTTATTCAAAAGAAATTTTGAAAAGAAAACCTTAGAATCGATATACTACGAGTTTCGAAATAACGTTCGACGTGCATTCTTTTAAAATTAAAGTGGCCCATATGAAGTTTACTTTTGAATATTTTCATTTGATATTTCAAGAAGCAATGACAATACAAGTTATGTCGCATTAATGATTTAGAAACATTTGGCTCTCGAGTATAAGAATGATAATTGACTCGGTCTACCTCAACATGAAACGCTATACCTGCATAAAATGTTTAAACGATGAAAAATTGACTATCAATTTATAAATTATACATGCATATATATATATACCTATATATATATATATATGAATACGAGAAGCTACTTTAGAGAAGAGGTATAAGGAGTATAGCTCTGGCAGCTATATTGCCAGTTACCATTGACATATATCGCGTTTGGTTTTTAAATATATTTTATTAATATATTCCATATATATATACTATGTAAACATTATGGAATAAGAGACGTTGTATCGTTATTACATTATATTTTTTACGTTAAGAAACGGAGCTAATGTCAATTGGAATTGCCTAAGTGTTTTCTATGAATTTAAGTTGGAACCAGAAATATACTGTGGGCGAGAGTTATTTGAGAGCGTGAAGTTATGACGGCATTTTGACTGGCTTAAAAGTAATATTTTCATATTCTCGCGAAATCGTCTAGACTTTGATCAAAGGTTGTCAAATACTGCTTGCCATAGATCGATAAAATGATAGGTTTACGAACAGATTCTTTACACGTCGAAAAGTCGAAAGGACAAAGAATTTCCACAGAAAACGTGTATCTATCCAGTTTTTTTTAAAGCAATTAGGTGATTGACCTAAAAACCTATCGACTTGTGCGCGCCTGTAGTCTTTTGCACAATGAAAGGAGTAAGAAACAAGATTCGGATTAGTCGTATAATAGCGTATGGTATTCGTTACTGGATAAAATTGTTGAGTCAATTTGATAGAAGTGGGCTAGAGTTAATCCAGGTTAAAAGTATACTACGAAGTTACACCAGGACCAGCTTTAGTCTTACTCCATAAAACAATCCCTTTCCTCCTATTTCTCATTTTCTCACAGTGTAATAGGCTTTAATTCTCTACGGAAAAGTACCTTTGTAGAGAGCAACGAAAAGGACCATTGAGAGTCGTATTTATTTTCCGCAAAAGAATAGGCAGGTTTCTACCTAAAGATACATAGACTACTCGCATTTTCGTTGCATTCTTTCAGCTAAAGTTTGCACGAAAACGTGTATACGCTTGTTGAAAAATAAGGCGAAAATGGGAATACTTCGCCTTAGTTATCTTAATTAAAAGAACATTACTTGGAAATCGATCTGTGTAAATAGAGGGGCTTTCATTATTCAATCGAAAGAAAATGTATGGCAAAAAAAGAGGAAGGAGGATACGAGTAAACTGTACATTGCAAACGACTGAGAATCTGCGGGTAATTTTCGAAGATTTTTTCATTCAATCATACAGATATTAGCGTAGAACTTGTATTTTTTAAATAATATAATATTTAAACACATTGAGGGATCAAGCGAAAGGGAAAGAAAGGGGAGGGTACTTTCGAGAGGTGGTGTAGCTGCGAAAGCTTTATCGGAGCCAAGGCCTTTGACACACGTCGGAAAAAGTAGCAAGGAAACAAAAGAAATCTTATCGGAGGTATTACGGTATTTTATTCACATTATATTCATATTAAATATCGTATAACATACATGTGTATAAATAAACAATACGTCATCTGTACAACGCTACTATGTATAATAAAAATTGTGATCAATTAAAAATGAGGTCAAACGAAATGCTCCTCCGTTTAAATGAGACTACTTCGATCTATAATTAAAGAGATACACTATATATAATATTCCTACATAGTGGCATCAGTCATTTAATAAAAAAAAGAGACTTTGGCTTTGTGCACGATAAATCGACTTTCCTTCAAAAATGCATATGCTTGTACGGTTACACGTACCATGTAGAAACTGTGATTGCAAAATTATGCATTTGTTGAACATCTTAATTCATTAAAAGTTACAGCGCGCCACTTATTCTCCTTCGGTTAACGCGCGCCAAATAAATACTGTCAATTCTTATGTACTTGCAAAATGCGGGATAGAAATTAAGGACGCTTTGAATTTTTATCAAACGCGATTCAGTTTAAATCAATGCGTATCAAGTCAGATGAAATTATCGCCAATTATGATTAGTAAACTCTGTCCGTTAAATAATTCAGCAAGTATTATTTACTTCACATTCCCCATTGTGTAGAATTTGTACGATAACGCAAACGCTACGTACGGACGCGTCATGCGAAATTATTAAAAATCGTTGTTACACGCGAGACCGTGAAGTACAATGAAAAGTAAATGCATTCTATGTACAAAAATATTGCAGAGGACGTGTGTGAATGTACAAGCGAGAATTGCATAGGTAACACTCCAAATCGCGATGTGTAATCACGATCGCTGTGGGACTAGATCGATTTCACTATATACCTATCTCTTACTGTATTGAAAATTATCGCTGATTCCGCCCCGACGGACTATCGCAGATGAAATTACCTATCTAACAATGCCATGGCTTTAATTCGATACCAAAGTGGATTTGTCTTCCCAGGAGACTGTGCGCACGCAAGTTGTTCTCCACTTTAGCGCGAAAAGAAAATGTAACATCTAGAGATAAGTTCTTACATTACAGCTCGTGGCTGCCAATCGTCGCTGTTTTATCGCCTTGCGAAATCTGTAAACCAAGGCGCTGCCGTAAAATACGCGTTTACCTCGACACTCAATCATCTTCAATATGTACAATACACGTAGCTCAAAGGCGACTTTCAAACATATTTACAGGACTTAATATGTTCGTCAATGAGACTTCTCTACGAACCCCAAATCGAATGGGGGTATGTAAAAATGTCAAATGCACGATTTTTTCGATTCTTCGAAACGAACATAATGGCGTAAGCTCTCGTTCTTTGCCCAGGGCATAGAAACGGGGAGTATATGCATATAAATACTTTCTACGTTCAAGCTGTTTCTAGTCCAGGGAGATTCCCTGGATCCAGGAGCTGAGATCGCTAGTGTCTTCGCAGCTCAAACTGAGCGATTGCTTCTTGTTCTTTCTCGATTCCAGACACATTTGCGCCGCAGTGCGACCAGTTAAATATGCCCCATGAACTGTACTATAAAACGAAGAGTGCGTATGCTCCCCTGCGAAGGCCACTTTGACTTTGCCAGGATCCTCTCGACTCATTAGAGGTTCGGCAAGGCTTTCGATGTCCAATTGACTTGCACCAACGGCCATAGCGGTGTAGGAACCCCTCGTGAACGGCTGCGAGTTCCAGGAAGTACGTAGGCAGCTCTTCGGCGCCGGGACGAACGGATCGTTCAGGAAGCGTCGCAATATCGTAGTGCACACTTCGGCCACCTCGCTCGTGCTAAGGTTCTCCATATACTCTGCCGCCTTCCCTGATATCCAACCAAGAAGGAGCGTCTCCGAAACTTTGGTGAATGAGTAGATCTTCCGAAACCAAGATTTGCTGAGATCGTGCCGCTCGTCATCCGGGAGCGCTCGATCATCCCAGAGAAGCATGACTTCGGACACTCCTGGATTTAAAAAGGGTCTGTCGTATTCGAGGAATATCTTATCAACGGTTCCGAACATAAGTCTGTCTATAGCTTTGTGCTTATAGGTGGGCAATGACGGCTCAAACATTTCTTCGGCTTTTTCCTTGAGGACTCCCAGTGGTAGTGTACATATGATTTGGTCGGCAGTGATTTTTTTACCGTCCTCGCAAAGTACTTCCACGGGACAGTCGTTTCCATTGGAACAAATTACAGTGTGATTGGAATCATCAGATTCGTTTCCATCAGAACTGGGCGAGTCCCATCTGCAGATAACGATAAACATCAGCGACACGTTAGAACTGCCCAATTTCTATTCCTCTTTGTTTTATTGAGAAGGCAATATATACGTGATATTTTTAAATATCAATTTAAGTTATAAAAAAAAAAGATTAATTTACCTGATTTTTGTGACCACATGCCTGGTAAGGATGCGATCTTTAGATATGTGCTTGGCAACTGGTTCGAGAATGGCACTGTAACCATCTGGAAGGGTAATATTGCCTCCCTGAAGTTCGGCGTATGAACCCATCTCTAGAAGATCTACTTCCTCCATGCTATCACACCCCGTAATACAGGTTTCCCTCTTGAGCAAACAGTCGAAGAGCAATTGTCGCGCTCTTCGTTTGTCAGGTGGCAAGGCGGATAAATAGAGATCAGCCTCCAGAGAGACATGTGCTCCCACGCTATTTATCCCTTCGGGTGGACTATACGTACTTAAATAATACTCTTCGCATCGCCTCAGAAAACAAACATAGGCTTCGTAAATCTCTTGCAAAATCGTGAATGGTAATTGTTTTCCATCTTCCATGGCAGCTACCACTTTATGGGGCTTTGGAATGCTTACTATATCTATCAAACCATTTGCCATTGCAAGTTCATACATTGGATTACCTAACACCCCGTGAATCCAATTTGCTCCCAATTCTACCTTTTCATTACCTGCAAGAAAGTGATTTCGTTATGAGTGATATCGTTGTTCGACCGATGTTACATGCCTACATGGACGTAAATGAATTATTTAACGATACATCAGTATTAAAGATGAAAAATTAACATTCAATCCTTTGTAAGTTCAATCATCGTTTGATTTCTTAGATACTCCAAATTTCAATTCAGATTTCTAAAATATAATAAAATCATCGTTCAATTTAAATTCTTTATATTAAAGGATACGAAAAATTGGAATGAAACCAGATATATTCGACAAGCAAGTTTCAGCAAGCCAGGTTAACTTCGTCCTACCTATTTCAGTGGCGACTATTCGTCCACCGATGCGTCCCCTCGCTTCGAGAATAAAAAAATCTGTTTCACTATTTTTCAGCAAGTGATTGGCAGCCGATAGTCCAGCCATCCCGGCTCCAATAATTAATACTTTACACATTATTCGATCATTCACTGACTCGTCCGTGGACGCTGCCATGTTCATTTCATATCACCTGTCAAGTATCGAACAGACGACAGAAATCTTCACGCGTGCAGTGCTTTTGCGGATGATTACAGATAAACGAGTCGATTACATTCCAAATGGGTACGATTTTATAATTTTAATAGGGTTCTCCGCCGCGAAAACGTGTTCTTTATCTGAAATCAGGAGTACGAAAGAATAAGAACGATCATTTCGGTGCTAGCACATTCGTTTAAAGAGCAGCGGGGCTAGAGTGCAAGGTGTAGACTTGTGTATGTTCGAACAGCTGTTCGATTGAATAGGTTATGAGTGTACAACCACTACGTCGAAAGGGAAATCAAAAACCGAAAGATGAATGTTGAGAATGAAAAGGTTGACGATTTGCTTGGACATTTGGAGAAGAAACACATAAGGTTTCGTGGATCCGGGAAAGCAGCCGAACTTCACGGTAGCCGTATTCAGGATGTGAACACTGATAAAAGTAGTCCAACTCAGCAAAATACGATAAAAAGACCTGGTTCGTATCAATGATTATATCAACGGAAAGTTTTTTCCTACTTCTTCCTCGGTAGAGGAAAACCACATTGCTGACATTTGTAACGATTTGTACACTTGCTTCTCTTACATAGATGTATAAAAAAAGCCATATACAAAAAATCAGTCCATGCTCATTTGTGTGTACTAGGTATATCTATTTTCAGGTGTATCGTTAGGTCAATTTTTACGAACAGAATTAACCCGAGGTTACCAACTAGAACATGACGAGGAGCGTTACTCGGCGAGAAGGGAGAAGATTTACTCGTTTATGAAAATCCCTCGAGAATTGGAAAAATTCATGGCTTATGGATTCTTGCAAGTGGGGAATTTTTGAGAATCGACAATGTAGCATTCCGTTAAATCACAAAACTACATATATTAGTAACGAACAATCTCTATATTTCTAGTGCGCAGATTCCTTTCTGTTTGTCTACACATTTTTGCCTTTAAGGTTCATAATGGCATTGTGGGCGGTAATAACAAGACCGCTCATGCAGTGTTTACGGTAAGCACGGGCTGTAATTGTTATCACCAAATAATGTAATAACTATCACCCAAAGTTATTTCATTGACTCTCTTATTTTATCTTCAGTGGTAAAAGGGGCAAAAATAAAAAGGGAGAACGATACCTGAGACCAGCTGAAGTTTGCGACTTGTTGAAAGGCGTGGTGGTGGTAGGCTGCTGGGCAGCTACCTGGAAGTTGGATACCTCTATGATGTATCACGTCGTAAAAAGTCAATCTGTTATAAAGCTGTATATCTTTTACAATATGTTGGAAGTAGCGGATCGTCTCTTCAGTGCTTTTGGTCAGGACACGATTGACGCGTTACTCTGGACCGCCACGGAACCACGTGCACGCTCTCACTCTACTCATTCCCGACATTTTGGCACACTGCCACATCTATTTTTCGCACTTCTATATGTCCGTATCCTTATAATTACGAAAAGAAATAAGTAAATTAGTCTACTTACTTCAAATGTAAAGTTGGAGTAGACACAGAGAAATATTAGGGAGAATGCTGTGAGAATAATACGTACTCAGTTTCTCAAATTTTTTTTTTTCCGTGACAATCAAACTTCTTTTTATCGAGATTTAATTGAATTAGTGTTAGAGGAAGTATCTATTCTTCATCAGATGATATACACTCTTTAACAGTGCCATTAAAGTACTGCACAGTATACTGGTGCTGTTTCAAGCTACGACTTTAAACGTAGCAATAAACAGCAACAACAAAGCGCTGCTCACGATTATGATGTCTAACAACGTAAGTTACATTACGCTGAAAGCTCATACCGTCAATGAAATTTGATGCAAAGTTTCTCTCAAGCGGGAAATCTCGTTTGAAACGAAATATTTTTTCCGCAGTTTGTCGAGCTGAAAGGGTCCGTATTCAAGAAGTTCGATAAAAACAACCTATTCCAATTGTCCTGCAACGACGTTAGAGAACGCTTCCACCTGACGATCCTACTCCTTGTAGTCAGTTTGCAGACAATGAAGGAATACGCATGGCGCGCGGATCGTCTTGTAGTGCTTTTACCGGATTGCATATTTGTCCTATTAGCAGAAGTTCTCGTGGACTGGGTTAGTATTTAAACGTTGAATTTATCGAGTACAACAGTGAACTTATATCGATGGTCGCATTTCTCGATTTTGCTTAAAGGTCAAGCACGCCTTCATAACACGATTCAACGAATTGCGTTCGACGGTCTACCGGGATTACATAGTAAGTTTGGCCTACGACATGGCTCAGACGCGACAAGAGACTGCATTCTCGGATCAATCTGACTTGGTGGCGCGCCGCATGGGCTTCATTCCGCTTCCCCTTGGCGTAGCCATGGGTCGAGTTCTCTGCACGACTCTGAGCCCGTCGGCGAGACCCGCGAGTCTGATTCTCCTGATATTGGCCTACTTAATCCTCGTGTCTTTGAGGATTTTAAATAGTGTCGTCATTCTGGGAAAGGCTTGCGACTTGATAGCTTCGCACACACACGCGAGCGAGAGTGAGAGTGATCTGACGTCGACGACCCCGAACGTTGGTGAAAATAACGCCGATTCAAACGATCCGAGCCTCGCTATGGCCATATTTTCCAATAGCGCCGTTAGTCTCAACAATGTGTGCCTCAACGAAGCTCTACTGAAGTCGGAAACGCCATCGAAGATAGGAAAGTCGGAGCAAGATATGGAGACCGTATTCACGGGCACAGCGAGGAACGTTGCAAGAGCTGGTAGCGAACCTCTTCTTTCTCAATGACAAATATTTGTGATGTGACTTAAATGTAATTTTTTTATTTATCGCTTAACCAAACTGTAAATAATAATACTTTGTGTATATATATATATATATATATAGGTATATATATGTTGTAGCTATATCTAAGTATCGAACACTCAAGTGTTCACTACTTTCCGCGTATATGTTCTACCGGATGTAATGTTATGTAGGTATATAAGTATAGGTTGTACTATACTTTTGTGCGATGCGCGCTAAGTTTTAATTTACTATAATAAGCTATTGGATTTCGGCTAATCAACGTACACGCGTACGTACCCGTGATTTAAATGGCATTGCTGTGTTATTGCTCTTATCACGCAAATACTTATACTGTAATAATTAAACCCTTGATAATTAATGGTAATCTTATTTATGGTGTAGCTATAGTATATAACACACACGTATATGATGTTTCTTATCCTTTCCGATAGTACATTTTACACTTTTCGGATATAAACGATACGATACGTAAACATTCTACTTTCATTTATCGCAATTGAAGTAGAAATGTGCTCACTAAAAAATTCCTAAAATAATATGATGTCTGATTATCGGCAATTATTTCATTAATATTTTTTTAGAGTGCTGCACATTTACTGTAGTATGTAGTACGATATTTTGATTCTTCCGCGTTCTCGCAAAACCTCTCGATTGCGAAAGGTATGGACACTGCCACCTGGTTATGGCCGTTTGGACCAGTTTGGACCTGGCTGCCCTAGTCTCTGCCAGTGTCAGATCATGGACATCCAGATCTTCGAAGGTGTAGGATAATATTTTTAAAACAACTGTCATCGTAAAACAGATCGGAAATTCAAAAAGTAAGGTGAGTTTCATTGATTGACGATATCGTTTAGATTCAGTGAGAGACATCAAATCGAAAACCTAACGTAACCATTGAAGGGAATTGCCCGCAAAGACTTTCATCTGCTCTTATTTTTACTTTCGATTAGCAGCTGTTTCTGGATTTCTTACGGAAGTAAACATATTTTTCGAGCCGAGTACATTTTTCATCAATAGATTAAAGAAAATCATATTACCGTTGATTAATTACTGACGCGAGTGACATACGTTATTGCGCGAGCTTTGATTGTGTACATATAGGTATATTTGTATGTATACAACAAAATTCCTCTGGGAATGACGTCATATGTGCCTACATATGTATGGATGTGTTTAGCTGTCAAAAAAGTCACATGATTCTTATAATACCCAAGGCTTTGCTTTCACCATTTTCCATTTTCTTGCAGTTCTACCTATACTATAATTTTATCAGTTACTGTAAACACCACTATGTGTATTTTCCACACTAAATCTTACTGCGAAAGCTTTAATTATTTGATAGTTATTTTTTGAATGTCTATGTTAATAACCGTTGATTGGTTAGATATCTATAGTACAAGTACCTATATTAGAAAATTTTATGATTTGCAATGAGTAGCTCACTTTCAAAACCATAATTTACTATCAGCAAGTGTTAATTGCATCATATCTGGTAGATGCAATGTAGCAGACCTCCATGTAATAAAAGATTATTATATAATATATTTTTGGCAAGAGCGGCGCTACAGATCTGCATCACCTGATTCGGTTATTTTTGCACATTCATTTCTGCTCAAAATATATTTCATGATCATGTAGGAACTTAGATTTAATATTTACACTGTTGTTTACTCTCTTTATATAATACCTTAAAGTTGTTAAATATTTCTTTAACTTCCTTGGGAAGTTAGAAAGCATTAATGAAATTTTGTGTGTTGATATTCTTTATTTTAAAACAAAAATGTACAACAAAACTTTACTTATTTTTAACCACTCTGTATGGTACAATAAAAACCTTATTTAAATCCACTTACAATTAGCCAATTATCCATAACAATATGAAACTGGGCAAATTGATTATGAAATAAGTACATGCCTTGAATTACATTTTGTTTCTTGTTAACTTTAATTCTTAGACAAATATATCTCAGTTTATCAATATTTTCCTTGTGATTTTCTGGCTTTTGCTCGATCTGAATAATTAAAGTTTTAATATATTCTTTATTGCTGCAGAGATGGAATCTTTTTTGGGGCTATTCGACCCGGGGGAGGAAAAGGTGGAGAGGAAGGAAACTTGGGATAAGTTTGAATGCGAAGGAAACATTCTCTCCGACTGTGAAAGTTCCAGCAATGACGAGGAACAGGAGCAAAATAATTCTGACGAAGAAGAGAGACTACCCCCAGAGCCCGAGCAAGGAAATATAGAGTATAAATTGAAGCTGATCAACCCATCGAGTCAAAGATTCGAGCATCTTGTCACCCAAATGAAATGGCGGCTGCGCGAGGGCCATGGAGAAGCCATCTACCAAATTGGTAAAGAGTCTTTCGAATGCGGCGAATGTATTATTCCTCCATATTAATTCCATTCTTCCAGGAGTGGAAGACAATGGAAGAATGGTGGGTCTGTCGAGAGAAGAGTTGAAGGCATCTCTCAAAACTCTGACGGACATGGCGTCCAGATTAAGCGCCACTACGCAGGTTCTCCGCGAAAGATTGGCCAGTCCCAAAGCCAAGAGCCGCGTTGGCGTTAATAAGAACGAAGGAGAAGAAAGAAGGATCGCCGAAGTTCTCGTGAAGAAATTACGAAAGGACGACAGAGAGGATCAGGAGAGCGTCGTCGAGTTGAGGCTGGCAGTGACCGGGGGACAGGACGCTGGAAAATCTACTCTCTTAGGTGAGAGGATTAGCAGACGTCGTTTAAGGTAGAGAAATATATCAGGAGTCTACTTTGCGACGCGTTATTTTGTCTTCTCTGGAACAGCGACACCAAACGTTGGGTTTGAAAGGGAAACAGACGTTTATTTCCTTAAACTTTTAGGGGTGTTGACTCAAGGGGAGTTGGATAACGGCCGAGGGAGAGCAAGGCTAAATATGTTTAGACATCTTCACGAAATAAGAACAGGACGTACCTCCTCGATATCTCACGAGATTATTGGTTTCGATAATGACGGGCACGTTTTAAATTATGCGGAAATGACCACTGCCGAAGAGATATGCGAACACGCGTCAAAAGTAGTTACGTTTATTGACCTGGCAGGCCACAGGAAGTACTTGCGAACTACACTGCTAGGACTTACAGGTATAATTTACTTACGCCGATATATTGCCGGCACGTTCTTTATCTCGGATTATTTTCAATGATACTTGGCGCTAGTAGAAGCGGCGTTATGGAAAATTTGAGAAATAGAACGAGACTCTTCATCTCTCTTCTGCATAAACGTCTATACTTATTCGAAAGATAGCGCTACAGATTATTTCTATTTTCGTGTTTCTTATCCTCCTATTAGCGTAATCTTCCGAAGTTTAGATATTTTTTTGCATTTCATTTAAAGGCTATTCTCCTCATCATGTGATGCTGGTCATAGCACCTCCCATGAACGAAGCTTCCCAGGAACATCTGGCTCTTTGCTTGGCCCTACGCCTTCCTTTTTTCGTCGTAGTAACTAAGACTGACCTCGGTTTCTGCAGTACTCGAGAAGCTTTAACGCAGTTAAAATGTGCAGTACGAGCACAAGGCTGCACTAAGCAGTTGATTCTATGCGGAAATGACGAAACGTCGAACGACTGCAAGTTAGATACCATTCCGGTGTTTACTGTCAGCTGCGTCACTGGGGAAGGGTTAGAGGAATTGACAAGGTTTATTAGAGATTTACTACCAATCGAACCTACGCCACCTGACTCCGATTCGGAATCTTGTCTATTCCAAATTGACGAAACATTCAGGTGCGACATGTTTTTCTTGCAATTGCAGCGACTTATAAAACACATTGGCATAGATTTTAAACAGTCAGCTATATTTTTGTTTCGAACGCAATATATTGACAAATTAGGAGGAATTTTTAGCATCATGATTGCACATCGTTTCAGAGTGGCTGGGTTGGAGAAACCTGTTTTGGGGGGTTTACTTGTACGGGGGGCAATCGCTCCCGGAACTCGACTACTCGTCGGTCCCATGCCGGATGGCGAGTTTAGTCCTGTAAAGGTAGCTAGTCTACATCGAAACAAAGCCCCTTGTTGTCTCGTACGAGCATCGCAAAGCGCTAGTCTGACATTAGCGCCGTTGACTAATCGGGACCCTCCATTACCGCACTTACGTCCGGGCATGGTGTTGGTCTCACTTCGAGATCATCCTCACGCGACTTACTTCTTCCAGGTAAATCAAAATAAATTATTTCTTAGAATAGATACTGTTATGTACTAAATTGCAGGCGACCGTATTAGTGGTATATCATGCAACTGCAATCTATCCGGGATTTCAAGCGACGGTACACGTAGGTAACGTGCGACAAACGTGCGTAATTGAGGGAATAATGGACCTAAAAGAAGAAGGACTCCAGACAAACGACACGGCATCTGTACTATTCAGATTTGTCGGTCATCCGGAATACCTCCACGTCGGGATGCGTCTATTGTTCCGTGAAGGTCGGGCAAAGGGAATCGGGAAGATAACGCAAATATTTCCCTTGATATGCTCGCAAAGCAATTCCCAATAAATCAAATTATTTTACTTTATTTTTGTGTAGTTGAGGAATTCTAATCGTTGATCATTGTGTCGAAATACATCGATTGAGCCATGGGGTCCTAAGAATATGCTCCACTCTTTGCAGGAAAGAGAAACGAGCAACATGATAATATACTTGCATCAATCTTTTTTCGTACCCACACGACGCAGTTGTAAAGAGAAAATCGACCAGCAGTCGATTGATAGCAATCAATAAACTTATGACTTGCAACTACGCCGTGTGAATCATATGAGTTTAGGTAATACATTCACGATGCAGCGATTAGTTGATAGATTTCGCGGTATGTCGTAAGTCAATGTAGAAAGTGTTCCTTTGTTTTAATTTTTCAATTGGCAAGGTAAATCTCGATAAATGAGAACGGAAACATCCTTGTCTATACAGGATTTAGTATATTTCCATTGTGACTGCGTTAAATGCAGCACCACTATCTATCTAACGTTGATTAGCGATATACGCAATGATTCTAGTGTCTTGTGGCTCTTCGACACATACGCGTGCTTAGATGAATAACGGCGATTAGGCCACTAGAATTTACATTTTCCTCCTAGAGTATTAAAATGAACTTTTGACAAAGTATTTTAAATTCAAGTATAAAGAGACTATTATTGATTTCGAATGTTACGGCTTCGACATGTCGAAGTTTGATCAATCATTGACTAATAGATGATTTTTTCATTTCCGCTTTATACAATTGGGCCTTGTATATATGTACACATTAGGTTGCTTGATTCGCATATATTTTGTACATTAATGTATAAGATACATGCAACTCGAACTGACCTATTATAAATAGTAGATATCGTACTTAGAGAGCTTAATATTAATGATAAAATCGGCATACCGGTGTTACATGTATAATAGAAATGTATTCTATACAATTTGGATGGAATGTTTTAGGTTTGTTAATAACGTCAGAGTTCTGGACGCTCAAAAACTTAGGGTACCGTATTCCTAGTCGACATTTGCTATTGTTCGAATGTCGGGCTGGACTCGACCTTCAGTGTATTACACTTGTCCGTACTGACTTCGGGTAGTAATGCTAAGTTTAGTCCTGGTTGCACCGTTCTTGCTTAATATTTGACAGAGCTTTCCTTCGATTGCTTTCAGGATGTTTCAGGAGTAGTTCTCTTGGTTTAAAATGCCTAAGAGTACTAAAAAACAAACAAAAAATACTTTTCAAACACTAAAAATGAATGAAAGCATAAGTTCGACTTAAGCGTCTATTTAGTATCTTCCTCGATATTTTCGAAAAGCAGTTCGAAATTTTGGCTGAACGTAAATTTGAAGCAAACACTGTGCAACTGGCTCCTAGTGAACTTCCCTTATCCTACGTTTAGTCTTTATTCTCTAGTGGAACTTTTTTGCGATTAGTGAACATCTACTCGCGATTCGTAACGTGATTAATGCATGAGTAGACTATGAATTACATTGCAATTACATATAAAGTTAGGATTACGGAGGCTGACTAAACCTGGTATAAGAAACATAGTCCTTAAAATATTTCGTTATTCGACAAGGCAGTGCAATGTACTTGTCCGTGCCCGAGTAGCTCTCTACGATTCGTAGTTCATATATCGTCAAAAGACGCGGATAGGAATTACTCTCGTCCTTTCTTTATCAAGATATTTTCGTATCTTAACAAAAATGTTACATTTGGCAAATTTTTGATGTGAAAATTGTAAACTTTCAACTAGAAATACATTAATCAGTAAACTATTCCGTGTAGAGTATATTTAAAATGCGATTAGTATGATAGTCTTTCATTATGGTTTGCACGCATTGCTGCTGTTTATAGATATGGCGAAATCGAATTATTATTATATACCGCTCAACGGTAATTTTATACATATTATTCGTCAGGTTTATTCAAAAATACGCCCGAAGATCACAGCCTTCAATTTTTGTCATATAGCGGCTTTGTATTTTATCAGTTTGTAATGTAAGATAAATGATAGAATGGGAGTTTGCAAACTTGATAATTGAACAAAAACATGAATCAATTTCATTGCTCCGATGTTACGAATTCTCAATCGCAATGTTTTTGAAATTCACAATGCATGAGCTATTTTTAAGCAATTCAGTTGAATGTAAACTACGGCGTGGGCCAGACTTGTGTTTCGATCCACTCTAAATATGCGAATACCGAAGTGTATACGCCTGGAACCACAGTGCCGCAAACTTGTCCGAATGCCGTAACTCCTACGACAACAGGGCCCGAATCTGAGTCCATTAACAGAGGACCGCCGCTGTCACCTTGGCATGCGTCGGCTTTTCTTGTTGTATTAGAATCGATGGCACAAATCAGGGTATCGTCTAGACCTCCAGGGAGCTTTCTGGTGAAACTCCTGTATGGCTTTGCGCATGTATCCTTTTCTACAAAACTATTATACCGCTAAATTAATTGACTTTGTTCGAAGATTCCTTCCGTTCATTGAGTTGGCCTCTAAATGATTAGGGTTCAACTCAAATAAGGCAAGGCCATGCATTCTATGCATCCTCTGGATTATTAATGAATGTAAAAAAGGAAGATCATTTGACGTACCGAAGACCTTCCGCTTTCATCAGTTTCTGAGAAGTTTCGCCTAGATTCTCGGTGTAGCCAAAACCGATGACCGTCAATGAAACATTCGCCGAACTTGTTATCAAACTTGTGGGAGATTTTGACTGAAGACAAATCGGCTTGACGAAACTCGACACTCGAACTTTCGTTTCCAGTCTAAGAATGGCCACATCATGGTAGTTCAAGCTGCTTTTATACTGCGGATGCGGTACATGGTCGCGTACAGAAATTCTCTGTACCTCTGGACCATTATCAGTCAGATCCACTGATCCTAATCGGACCTGTATCAATCAGACGCCAGGCTTAGCAATATAGCATTACTGATGTGTGTAATTGATCTAGATATACCGTAATTCGAATTTTTTACTAAGATTAGCTGTTCACGTATGATATCGCCCAAAAATCTGATACGGGTATATGATTGAAGAAGTCATGGAGGTAAAGGAATTTTATCGCAGAACACACACACTGTTTAACATATTTGATGTGAATGTGAGCATAACTTCAGTGCCTTGGCTTACTGATCAAATATAAACACCCAAATAGAAATGATTAAACGTCTTAAATGTATCCCATTATGTTTCAGGGTAACTTACCTCAACGGGGATTCTGTTATCTATATTTCTGACACAATGAGCAGCGGTCAGTACGTGCCACTCCGAAATTAAAGCACCTCCACAAGTGTACCGGATGGCATTCGTATCTTCATCTTTATATCCCAGCGCTGCCATATAAGGAAATTCTTTCGGCCTAGCTTCTTCGCCTTGCAAAATGAGAAATCTGACATCTCGAGAATCCGTTGCAACTTCGTTGTCATACTGATGGCAAGCTGAGATATGGGCAAAAGGAAACATACAGATGGTGGACCGTTCTCAAAGATTGTTAGGTATAGTATACTTCAGTATTTTACATATAAAGTGAATGAACGATTTTTTTTTAAGTTACATGCACGCGCTTCTGCCATTTCAATGAACGATTTTTTGAATGCACGTGTTGCTATTGTCTCAAGGGTCTGTAGATTATCAAAAGTCGATGCCAGTACAAATGAAATCCAATGTTTTAAGATGTTTGCGGTATAGAAATATGTATAACTTTTTTCAATTTATTGTCAAATATCAAACAGAATACCCTAGTAGCAGAGGATATCTGTCAGATATCTACAAAATGTCTATATGTCTAGAAAATGATATCTATATTTGGTATAAATGTGGTCGAAATCTAGATATAGACAGCGCGTATATATAGATGTCTGACAGATATCCTAAGTTGACAAGAATCGATATTCTGTGGTAAATATAATGATTGTTTAAAATTAAGAGTTAATACTATTAAACAAACTTAATTATAAAGCTCTATATCAGTCTTCTCATTCTTTAATAAAAAACTTTAAAACGAATTAGCAGCTAGCATTTTATTAGGTCTACCTATATCTAGATTTCGACCACATTTATATCAAATATAGACATCATTTTCTAGACATATAGATATCTTGTAGATGTCTGACAGATATCCTCTGCTACTAGGGATAATTTCTCTAGAAATACTCTATGCCTCTCAAATCTGTTGAGCATCATTCAGATAGGATGCGGTCACTCGGTGACCTTTTCTTGTTAGTATAGTTAGAACATTTGTCTGGGGATCGAGAGGTCTCGAGTTTAAACCGCAGACTGATCAGAAATTTTATTCTCAGTGCATGCGTCACGCGTTCAGAGTGTAATCCCTCTCTGGATATCTCAATATACAGTAGTATATTGTATATAGAACATTTCGATTGTTGATACTTCATCCTGCGTGAAAATGGGAAATGAAGTTAATATTTTTTACGTAAATCTAGCAAATCGATACAACTTCTAGTGATCAAAGAAATTTGAATATCGTAAGAGCGAAAGCGCAAGTCATTCATGTAGGTGTTGACTCCTGACGAGTTCACCGCTCGCATTATAAACACATTGAATGTGTCGGCAGTATGCTAACACTTTGCCACTTACGGTTGAAAAAAATTGACTTTCGATAGGTGGACAATCGAGTTATTCTTCTATGAATTTTGTCCTCAACTTCTGACCAGCTCATGAGTGTTTTATATATGACAACATCTTTTCAAATCTATTTACATAACTAAAACAGATTCATATACAGCGCTGCACCACAGGACGTACCTTCATCAGCAGGTCGATGACCGATTTTGTCAGCAAAATTCATTGGGCAACAGACGATCTCCACGACACCATCGAAGCCACAGCGTCCACCGGAGTCCCCATTTCTTCTTCCTTCTTGAACATCTTTCAATATAACGGGACATGCCGGTAGCATCTTGCAGATGCCGATAGCGCCGTTTTCAAGCAGACACTGACTTCCCTCTGTAAAGAACGACGGAATTGGATTGAATAAAATTATTTTGATGACGTCATAACGACATAGATAAAGCGGTGAGTGACTATTCAATTATCATGCTAAGCAATTTTTCCTCTGATTTGATCCTTCTTGTTCCGTAGTAACGCTTTCTGATATTTGACGTCTATATATGTAGACGCAAGTTTCATTCGTTGCGCTTTAATGAATAATCGGATTCTTTTCTTGCATCAAAAACTTGTTTTTTCATGGTTCAGGTATCCATTATGTATTACATCATGAAATCATTAGTATAAAGTCAAAACTACAATACCAAGCTATACAGAATAAATTAACGTAATGGTACGGACACGGTATGGTCATTTGAAAGTAGTTATTCGTTGATCGTATTAGAGAATTATAGATACGATACAGAAATAGTATGTTATCGTATAAAAATGAACCTTATGACGACTGAGATAAAATCTTAGTGGATAGCTGTTCGATAGTAAGATAGTGTGAGGATTTGCGCAGTGTTTCTAATATTTGCCAACTTATAACTTTACCTGTAGGCATTGCCTGATACGTAACTGGCGAATTACCTCTAATTAACGATCCAAATTCATCAACGTCGTTGGTGTCGAAAATTTCCGGATACCCATTATAGGTTCTTCACCAAACCGTAGTGATTCATGTACCGAAAAATCTACTTTTATGATAGCACCGCATGTGACGTAAACAGCTTGAGGCGTCTTTTTTGTGGTCACAAAGCATACAGTATAGGATATGTAACTAACTGTATGTCGACGTTGTTGATATAACTACGAAGTGCTCGACCATACCGGATTCTGTACGAGTGACGAGTACCGTGCCTTTATCTCTTAATGTGTGTCTGCATTGAGTAGGTCATTTTTCTCCTCCCTTTCGGAGCACTACAGAGCTTTGTATTCTTTAACTGAATGTTTCACACGTATTAGAGAGAAGACTTTACAGAATCAAACACAATTCTGAAGTCACTATAGACATGGATTTGTATAATCTCGAAAAATTAAGATCCGCGTGATTCCATTTGCATGTAATATACCTAATTATCTTTACTCATATTACTAATTGATTAGACGGAGCCTTGAAATTTGCGCAGTTTTGGTTCAGATTACATGCCTACAATAAGATGTAAACCTATTTTGTTGATATATTTCGTTTAAAATCGACTTGTGTAGTATATGTTTCTGTAATTGAAGTTAATATTTAAGAGCATATTAGCCAAATGAATAGAGTAATTTTTGTACTAAACAAGTAGCAAATTCAACACCAGTTGTCAGCAAACTCAACATCAGTGGCCGACTAAAAATCAATTTAAAACGATTTTGCGTTCAGGATTTCCATTTTCAAATGCTATGATCAGATTATTATCGTTACTTACTGCAATGATTTCTAGAAATTACATTATACAACTTTCATAGGATTCAATTGGAGAATCTACACAAATACTAGAAAATTATGAGATGAAACCCCTTCCTCCGTTTATAGATTTAGAAAATTGATAATGGTCTTCCATTAACGAGTGACGTAACTACTTGTTTCAATCACATTGAAAATGTATAAATTTGCCTAATTATAACGCGACGCGTTATTTGCAACCAGAGTTATCAGAAATGAACTATGAGTACATATAGATAGATGGTAATGAGATTGTCTGGTTTTACTCAAAGTGGAAAATTGCGTCTTCGTTTGATCTTAATTTGCATGTTATTTCACTAGACTATGATTTCTTATTGCACAATTTTTGGTTTAGAATTTTGCAAAGAGCAGTAAATTTGAACTTTTTGTTTATAAATTTTGGGCGTTAACGAGAACGCGAGGATTTAAGATTAGAATACATCACTTCCCGGGTACAACGCTCATTTCAAATTATATTCAATATCACTTGAATATTCGATAGATAAAATGTTCATCTCAACGTTTCATCACTAGTCGTGGGTAATATTGAAATTTTTTTCAAGTTTCGCAATCGCTCTTTCCATGCCGCGAGCGATTATATCTATTTTTTCTCGCAGCATCCCGGGAATGATGTCAGATAAGAGTATTGCGTACGCGTAAAAATAAAGGGTCTCAAATAATTTAGTTTGGAATTGCAAGGCTATTATTATTAGATATTTTACGTTAACACTATATAACAATAATACTGAAGATAGATTTGTTCGTGTACCATAAAGCTCGTCGACAAATGGAAAGCTGGTAACGCAGGTTGCGGAGAACGCGAAAAGAACACATGAGATCAGTAGTCCGCAGGTCATTTTGCTCACGCGTTATTTTTTAGTCACTGCTTGTACATAAGGAGAGGGTAATATGTTCCGAAAACACACTGTAGTATATACACGAATGACGAAGACATCCGCAATCTTCGCGGTCCACTATGCAACTAACAAAAACTTGCTCGTCTCTGGCATTTAAAACTTGGACATTCACACTTACACATGCAATGCGTGTTAACATGTGAGTCGTACGGACGTAAATGATAGAGCGTGTAGTGTGTATGTGCAAATACATGTTTTCCTATGTTGTGTTATGTGTGATGAAGAGAGCAAGGTAATTCAACACCATAAACAGACGTATATGTATATGTATGTTTGTTCCAAAGAAAATCCCCTTCTATTTTATTTTTAGTGCATCCGAGGAATACCCGCGCTAATCTATTATTACCATCGTCGTGGTGGAATCATTTATTTATACAGATTTGAAAAAAAAATGTGGCTCTTCGCAACTCATACAGGCCAGGTATCATTGCAGGAGACGCGAGAGCGCGAAAAGCGAGTGAGAATAAAAGAAAGAAAGAGGAAGAGAAAGAAATAGTCTTCACATCACTCATAAGGAATTCTTTACCTTGCGGTAAGTGCAATGAGGAAAGTCTAACACGCGACCGTCTAATACTTTATACTCATACGTCGGCTATATCTTACAAGCTCAAACTCACGTTGTATATTCTTTTATGATAAATAAGCAATATATTTATTTACATATTTTGTCAAATAATAGTATGATACGTAAACTAATTTTGATTGATGTCTATATCTGTACCTTGGAATAGAAAGGGCGGTTGTCCAAAACCCTGCATTCGCGTAAACAGTTGATTCTGTGAGTGCGGTCAAATAGGTCAATGTAAATTCATTTCTTTTGCTAATTTGTTAAGGAAACTGTGATTTTTGTGGTACATATTATATCATAATTAACCCCGTGCTCAATGAAAATATCGGGCTTTTTTATTCTAGAATACCTATACATTTATCCCAAAACTTGAATTTTAGGACATCCGCCCTTTCTATTCCAGGGTAAAGATATGTATATTCACACAAATACGAGAGCTGATTATAATTCAAAGATGAAATGACCGTACGAATTATAATGGTTTTGCTGGCAACGTTATTGATTGTTTATGCTCTTCAATCAAACCCGTACTCCTACCGCTAGCTTTTATAAATGATCATTTTCGTTTATATTTCTACCACCGCTCCTAAATGACGTAGGTAGATTTCTCCATTTTTTGCACGGGATTTCTCGAGACCACATGCTTTACGCAGGGCTTTCACTTGTCTATTTTTTTAATGATTGGTCATTTTTCTCAAGTAGGAAGTCTTTTTTATTTTCAAAAGTCTATTATTTATATTTTTAAAACGTTGTAACAATTTGTATGAATTTTCAGTGTTGAGTTGGTCATGCTTTCAATTGTTATGATTGCGCGTAACAAGCAGTCGGTATCGCTCCGCGTGTAGTATGAGAAGATTTATTGAGGTATTTGTTCGTTAAAGAGTGATTTAATTTGTTATCTTCCATGCCTCACAATTTCGATGTATTCTTATAAAAATAAATCATTTCAATTATAAATCTCAATCACTTTCTTTCAATATTATTTCCTCAAAACTTTTCCGAATTTATTACAAATACCCTTAGACCGCTTTTTCTTACCCCTTCATAATGCTTAAACGGGGAAAGATTTATTATTTTTCGGTCATTTTTGTCAAATAAGGAGTCATTAAAACTCAATATTTGTTAATATCTGACAGGATGGGAGTTCTGTTTACAAATTAGTATGTAGTTTTAAATTATCTCGCACTTATCTCTTCCGCTTTGATGAAGTAATCTATTTTATTGTATACACTCTGATAAGTGTGTGTGGAGTGCCATAACAGCCTAAATAAAAGGAGCGAATGTTACGTTTCAGATTCTGAGGAAGGGCACAAATGAAACTTTATTATGGCATATATGTGTCATACTAAAAATATAGTTACCGCGTATTTTCAAATATTTGTACTATGTTCGAAAGTCTGATGAACTTCCTTCAATTATCTGTTGTTACTCCCTCTAGATGATAACATCCTAGTTATATCCAGTTAAAAAATAATAAAATTCAATTTTATCCAAAATAATATTGGTAGTACATACGTGATTTGGAAAAATTTCTATTCCTCCTTCAAGTCTATGTTTCAAAATATTATTCTTGAGTAAAGAATTATTTTTAGAGTAGGTCTCATTAATGAAATTAAATATTAAAATAGCCATTCAATTATTGCGATTTTGAAATTGAGTAGTTTATCTGTAGCGCTCCTTTAATAAAACCGGCCTCAAGATGATTTTCACTAAGCATTATGTATGTAAAAATCACGAGACATAAGAAAACTTCAAGATATAAAATAAATACACACGAACAAAATATACATATTTTCAAATCTTATTTCTTGGGATATCTATGAAAGTACAAATTGCAGTATGCAGAACAAAATAAAACCATCTATACCCTTACATTTATGGGTATAAGATTTTAATGCTCCTTAGATAGTTTTATGATTAAATTAAGATACTCTCTCTCTCTCTCTCTCTCTCTCTCTCTCTAATCAGATAGCCTAGTGTCGAACAAGAAAAAATGCTGATAGAAAATTTTTATTTCAATCGTTGTGCATATTGGCAGTTGATATTGCAGTTGCAAAACACTTTTAGATCGATATCTGCGTAGATTTACTTATGCACGCTTTGCTATCGGGGAGCGGTTTGGGCTCGGACATACGGTACCTACAAAGAAATCTATCTTAAGAAAGTTCCGCTAGAGGTCGGTACAATAGGAAAAAGTAGCTACATTTTTGTAGTGCAACTCGATCGAGAGATCGTTCAGTAGGTATCGATCGGCTATTCGGAGTAGTTTATTAGTTTTTCTCGTCAAGCTTGCACGACGCTTGTGATTTCGGCAAAAATATAGTGATGTTTACATAGCGCGAATTTTTAAGCTGTTGCATTTCTGACTCTGCCGCTGTTATATTCTATTCCTCTAAACGTAGTTTCAATTTGTCAAGTTCCTTCAACCATATTCGTGCTCCGATTACAAACAATTGTGCCTCTTGTATTCCGCAATGGCGGAGACGAACGGGGCCGCAAATTTAAATACGAAAAATGGAAATTTTATCTGCGGTGTCGTCGAAGGTAGGTGGATATTTCAGCATCTTTCGTTTCACCACGTGCTTCACCATTTTTTTTCTACTCGTAAAAGTGCTTGTAATTCTTAACCTGAAACGCAACTCTGTAGGAGAAAAATGTCGATGTAGCTTCACTATTTACATTTCGATTTGACTGAGCGACAATACGATCTTTAATTTATTTCATATTCTTTCATTTTACAGGATTTTATGGTCGTCCGTGGACTACTGAGCAGAGGAAAGATTTGTTTCAAAAGTAAGTCTTTGTTATTTAGATTGAATATTCTGTAAGCTGATTCCATAATTATCCTATAAACTTCATTCTACTGTTCATGTAAAGTAGTACTCGCTTTTGTGGGAGTTGTGTGATTCACAGAGAAGTATCTTCTATTTTACGATCAGACTGATTAGACCTTCATTATAGGTAGCAACTTGAATAAAAATTGCATCCAATGGACAATACCCCATTCCACAAATCTTATTTGGAAAGTTACTGGATGATTATTTTGTCCTACCCTCTTTCAGTTTATAAATTTTAGAAATTACCTTTGATTGTATTAATCTTTTCGACTAATCATGATTCCCAGAATTTATTGATTGAATTCAGATTAAGTAAAAGTATTTCGAGCGTATGTGTCTCATAATCAATTACTTATATTCTGAAGGTAATTTTATAGGCTCCTTTTCCTAGATATGAAGGTAATAAAGAAGTATACTAATAATTTGTTATATTTTCAGATTGAAAAAATGGGAGATGGATTCATACCTTTATGCTCCTAAGGATGATTACAAACATCGCGCTTATTGGCGTGATTTGTATACCGTGGAAGAAGCGGAACATCTGACGGGATTAATTACAGCAGCTCGAGAGTCTGGAATTACATTCTATTATGCACTTTCACCTGGCTTAGATATCACGTATTCCAGTGTGAAGGAAGTAACTGCTTTAAAACGAAAATTGGAACAAGTCAGTCAATTTGGTTGCACAGCATTTGCATTATTATTTGATGATATTGAACCAGAAATGAGTGAAGCTGACAAAGAAGTATTTCAATCTTTCGCACATGCACAAGTACGTAGAATTTATTATGTTACTGCTCAAGCCCATCCATAATTTCCAATTTCCTGCATACAAAGAATGGAATTTTATAGATTATTATTAGCCATACACGATTACTCAATAACTTTGCATATCAACGTACTATTTTCTCCCAAGGTTTCAGTTACAAATGATATTTTCCAACATTTGGGTCAACCTCGTTTCCTTCTGTGTCCCACGCAATATTGCGCGACTCGTGCGATGCCCAATGTTTCTACTTCGGAGTACCTAAACACTCTGGGTAGCAAATTAGCACAAGAAATTGATATAATGTGGACTGGACCAAAAGTTATATCGCGACTTCTGACTGTGGAGTCCATCGAGGAGATTACAGAAGTTCTTAGGAGGCCGCCAGTTATTTGGGATAATTTACACGCCAATGATTATGACCAGAAACGAGTATTTCTTGGACCATATTCCGGAAGATCTCCTGATCTCATTCCCAAACTCAGGGGTGTTTTAACGAATCCAAATTGCGAATACGGTGCAAATTTCGTCGCCATTCATACACTGGCACAATGGAGCCGATGTAACGTCGATGGGAAACGAGATTTAAGTTTAAGTATGTACCCCTGATTACTTCTGAATAAAGGGGATTATGTGTTAAGAGGCACCACGCCTGTGATTACCGCGTAAAAGTTATATAGCGCAAGTGAATGAAGTCGATTTTCCGCGCAATCGCAAAAATAAAACGCAAAATATTCGTCACTCGCTTTTCATAATTTTTGTATCTCTCGTATGTTTACAGACGACACAGTTTCCGCCGACATCAAACTTGAAACAGAGACTGAAGATGGTGTAGTCGGCGAGGACGTTCCTTCCACGTTATCGCCAAACATGTACCATCCGCGGCATGCTTTGAAGAATGCAATAAACGACTGGCTCGGAGAATTCGATAGAAAACGTGCTGCGTGGGGCGTTATAGCAAAACCACAACCTTGCGTCGCTCCGACGGTTCCAATTCCTATAATTCCATCGGTGAACACGTGTATGAGCTTGACATCTACCACAAGTACTACAACTCCGGCAACACCCGCTCCCGTGAACAACTCGAACCACCTTCAAGCATTGGCGGAAGTATGTGCAAACGTGACGGGCAATGAAAGTTTTGTACAACCCACGTCGGGTCCCGTAATGAATTCCTTGGTCTCCGATACGAAAGTTGTGAGCGAACCGATTATGTCGGCAGCGGTTGCGCCTTCTACCAATGAGACGCCTTTACACGCACCAGCTACGACCGAACCGATGGACTGCAATACGACGCCTGGAAACTCGCCCGCCCATCTCGTAAAAGTTCCGACGGAGGATGATGCAATGGTAGAAAACACTTCTGTAAGTTTATTTTTACTAACAACGTACAGTTCGATTTTTGATGATGCGGTGATTTGGAACAGTTATGTGAATGCTGCATTTTCCTCTTCTTTTTAGACCTGTAGTGGGGCATCGGGTAGTATGCAGGTAGAGGTTGACGGTATATCTCCTACAGTAAATGGCTCACAAATGATAGTTGAGAATGATAGTGAAAATCATGAAAATAACGAAAACTCTCAGGATGATTCACTTGACGTAAAAGACGTGGATAAGCAACTAACTCAGGAGGATTTATCACTGCTGTGCGACTTGTTTTACTTACCGTTCGAACATGGAGGACAGGGCATTCAATTACTGCATGAATTTAACTGGCTGAAGAGTAATGCGCATGTTGTCATGAGAAAAACCAAGGGCGAGCAATGTGATAAAGCAGACGTAAGTAAAGTATTTCGATTATAATAAGAAATTCGATATGTAATTTTATTCCTGCACCGAAGAATCATTTGAACGAGACAGTGACGAAAACTCTTTCTTAAACGAAGTTTGAGCAAGTTGATCTAATTAGACTATTTATTTTACGATTTCAATGATACTGATCGATGTTGGAAGTAAGCGTTTAGCAATGAAAAAAGTGATCTGTTTAACATACGGCATATCATACATAGTCGTAAATAAAGTTGAATGTATACAGTTTATAATGTTAGAGAGTCAGGGGAGATGAAATTCACATGGAGGTGGTTTAATAATGTGAAAGCGGAAAACGCACATATGACCCATGCAAGTCAGGGAATTTTATAAAACTCTAAAATCGTAATTGTTAGGGTTATCTACAATTGTAAGTAGAGAATGGGAGCTTCAAATTTGCTGCTTTTAGCGTTCCACATGAATTTTGATTAATTTCATAACAAATGGAAGACCACATATTGTTGCTTACGAGAAACAGAAAAATGTATCTCTATTACATGTTTCGAATTTAGAATCTTATATGAATTCAATGATTATTTCAGGTTGAAGAGTGGCACTCTCGTGCGGCTAAAATGAATGATATGTGTAATGCGGTCAACAGATTGTTTCAAAGACTCACGTATTGCAATAATCGTGAATTATTATACGACCTTTACTCGTATGTTTGGGATATGAGAGGAGTTGTTTCTCTTTTAAACAGTTATATCAAATGGCTGGGTAAGTCAGAGTGGAACTATATTTCGTCTTATATTTTCTATACTTTCACGTAAAACCTCTGAACAAACTCATTTTACGTCATAATCAGAATTATAAAGTTCTAATATTTACGATTCGAATATTTTTTTTCATATCTACAAAATTTCACTCTAAAACAACCGTGAAAAGATTAATTATGAATATAATATTATATTCGGCGAGCTTCACCGCAATAAAAAATCTTCTATACATCTAATTGCATAGTTAAACGAAGATTTATTTATATTTTCAATACAAACATTTTTTAAATGTTTTCTAACGCGTAAAATGGAAAAGAAACAGTTCAAGAACCTAAATCTCCAATTCAATAAGCTCTTAGTTTCCTTTCACCTTTTCTGTTCGTACATTACAGCACAACAAATGTGATGTCACTATTGGATAATAAAATATGTTTTAATGTGATTACTTATAAATGGTAATGAAAATCAGTTAGTGTTGCTAGTATGCTGGTACAATTCTGTCAACATTTTTAACCTAGACAATTGCTGTTTAAACTCTTATTCAGTGTTTGCTATTCACTGCAGTATGATTCGTATATGTATTCCGACTTGAAGAAGTTTGCATTTTATTCTGATAGGCTCGGTAAAGTTTATGGTGATACTATTTGTATATTCAAATGAGGTTACTTTTGATAGTTCATCTAGTATCGACGATTACGTAATCCATTAGAAGCTGTTGTTGATCTTTCTTAAAAAATGTTGTAATCCATTAATTATATTTCAGAAGAAAACTCTCTCCGATTTTGGTAAGTTGTCAACATGTTACGTTTCGATTGTCTCGTTCAGTCCTTTACAAGGGAGATAGTGTTGTTTGAATTTTCGATATCAGTTGTAGTGCTTAACTGATATTTCTGTTATTTTAATATTACAAATTTAACGAACATGAGTAGGTCTAATAGTTTTCGAGGGTTCGCTCGGTCATATTCATAGGCATTGTGATTGAAATTAGCATGCATCCCCTTTGAATTTAAAGTTATTTCTTACTCTAAAGGGGAATAAAGATAGTGAACGTTAATTTAGCTTATTCGAATTTTGAGAAGTTTTTTATGTAGTTCAACTAATTCAAGTACGACGTTTATGAATATATAATGGTTAATTCATTGTTCCTAATCAAGGGGATAATTCTATAAATTCTTTTCGTTCAATTTCATCTGTTAAATATTAAAGAACTAACATTCTAAATGAAACTGAGATTGAAGGTCGTTAATTTTACTCTTCCTTGGAAAGAACGATCTCTTGCCACAAGTTATTTTACAATTTTAGTACTTCTTTTTAGTCGCGAGAAATGGCAGTTAACCATTAATATACATGTGCTATGGTTAATGAAAAATCTGGAGCTGTAATAACTTTGGCAATTGAACGGGGCGACAAAGCTGGCTTTATGTAAAATGATTGAGGCGCGACAAAAGAGATTATGAAACAGCATGTTGATTACAATTTTTTTTGACAGAAATTGGTGATGCATAATGCCAGTTTACCGTGTAGATACTAAAATGCAGCGCGTATATAAAATTTTTTAATTTGGAATGTATTGGGGAGAGAAAAAGGGAAAGAAAGAGTATGTTTGCGTGTACAAATGTTTATTAATAATTGGCAAATTGTGTTGGGCGTATCGAACTTGAAAAATGGAAAAACATGAAAATTTACAATAAAACTGTGAATATCGCAATTATATTTGCTTCTGCGCATTAGAAGTGAACATAATGCGCCGCGCGCGTTGTAATACGAGAGAAAATGAGGTTGCCGCGAGTCGAAATATTAATTGATTTCTGTTTATATAGTACCTAATTTTACTTTCCAACGACTCTCTATATGTCCTTTGTACGCATTCATTCTATTCACGCCCCTAATAATTATAAATACTTGATGGAAATAATTTCTTGAATGAAGATTTCTTATTGAAAAAAGAGGTATATTTAGATTCGGTAAAAGTTATAACGTTTTTTTAGTCAACCAGTGGCGTGAATGAAAGCTCAATAATCTTTTGATGCACTTTGAATTTGCGATACTTGTAGTCACAAAAATGAAGAACTCGAAAGATTCTGTGCTATTTCGCGAACAAAGAATATTTTCTCCTTCTTAGACTAACGGCTGCCTCGTTACTATCGTAATTTTCTTACCATTTAGTCGGACAGATAAGTCGTAGCGCTTGCAAAACATTTTCCTCCAAAATCGAAAGATATGTTCTCTTAAAAATACTGTAGATCTGGAATTCGTTTAATGGAACAGCGTTGCGATCTTTTGTACAGGATCAAAAAAGTATAGAAGAATCATCATTTTATTTATGGAGAAATGGGGGAGCGCTACAACTTTCTGACACGTTTTTTTTTTACATTATATGAATTTTCTCTCATCCGACAAGAGGAAATACTTATTGAAATGAGGATAACCGATCAACAGCATCTTTAATGGAGTTCAGCTAATTCATTAAATTTTTTCCTTATACCAGCTATTAACGCGCTAATTGATTTTTCTTACAGCCTGACAACTAGGAGGGACGTTCGCCGATTCGCGTTATTAAATTCATCATTAATATCCTCGTCAACATTGTTTCAATCGAAATACCTTAAAAGTAGAAAATCTAGCGGAATCACAGAAAGATCGACGAGCGCTTTCCCTTCTAGCTGTTCGAACGACTGGAAGGATGTGGCTTTGACATACTGACTAATTCGGCATTTTTGTGTTTTTGGTCTTGTTGATAGCGTTTGGCAGATTCCCATCGACGATGACGACGTTTACCCAGGGCAGCTACACATGTATGAGATCCACCTGTTTCTCAGTAACACCTTGCAAAGCGCGCGTCTCGAAGCCAAGTCTCGAGCGACATTTTATCTTGAGAGATTTAAATTAATACAAATATCTTCTTGAACGTGCGCTCGAGGCTTTGCACGGAATAATGCATATCTATCGATAAAAGCAGCGGAGTATCACGAGCGTAGGCAAGATTTTCTAGTGCTTTCAAGCCCGTGCAAAAATATTCAGAGAGAGCAACTTTCGTTCTGCTTACTGATTGCGCCAGTCAGTTGGTGCTCAGATTTCAAGAGGAATGTTCCATGCATTCAACTAACTTGTAATATTAGAGTTACTTCTAGGCCCTCTCCGAAACTTTGCATGAATAGGCAACTGAAAGTATACCGATATCTTGGCTATGAGAAGTTGATCTTTGATATTTTAAAAGGATTCAAAAGTCGTTCTTTTTGAGCGCGAATACGAATAAAAACTCTATTAAAATTTTTTTTTATCGAAGCTTGGAAAATTATGGATTAATTTCTAATGATAATGAGACGTTTGAATGAGGTATTGAAAAAAATGGCTTCTTTTCCTCCGCGGTTCATGAAATACTACGAACTGAGGGGAATACTGTCTTCGTTTTGGAAAAGAACGAACACTTTCTTACGAGGATTCTACGAATTGGCAAAATGTTAGGAATTCGTAAACTCCTGATAATATCCCTCTATCGAACTTAGTACAGGTCGATCTTTGGAGGCTGATAATGTATTTCGAAATGTATCGATACTTGCTCAAACAATTTGCAAAGAGCTTTTGCGAATCTGAAATTAATGAATCAGACGACCAGTACGTTTAACGCCCCTTGCAAACTTGCCTGCACTAATTTATTTTGCTTGGTTTCAGACAAATGTATTCTTTTTTCAGGAGTGAGTAATACCAGTTTTATTTCAGGCGAATTTTGGCAAATTAAACCGTTACACGCAAACAGCACCCGACCTTAATTAATCCTTTCCGAAGAAATGTCAGGAGTTTACGACGCGCGAATGCTCATGTAATCTTTCTCGAGTTCAGATTTTTATGGCGGGAGAAAAATGTCTGATTCTATATAAAAAATGTACAGTACGGATCAATATTTATTTAATTTTAGAGATATTTATTATTCTTCATTATATCTGAAATAGTTTTTAACAGAAATTATTGTTTTAATTGAAAGATTAATTCTAATTTCACGATCTCTATTAATTTTTCAACATTGTTCATTCGTTGATACGATCTTGATCGATACGGTCGCTACCTCTGAAGATATATTTCTACAAGTGTTCTTTTTTAGTACTCTAATAATTATTTTTACGCAATTCTCTTTCTCAATACAATCGTTGCGTAATGTCAAATTAAATCTTTATCTAGAACTCGAGGAAGGTTTTTGCACCCCTCGCATCTTGGCTCGTCGATGAAATGAAGTCTCTTTCTTCAAATTAATTCAATAAAAAAGAGAGGACTCGGTCATTCCATCGATAGTCGATTTGCATGTAATGTAAACTTAAGCAAAATTGCGGCAGAAAGCAGCTGAGGCTACTAGAAGGATTATAAGCGTATCTTACAATGCAATTGATCTTTTCTACTTCTAACAATGAGAAACTTATTGTCATGGGATAGGGTTCTCGAATGGCTGGAAGGAGACATTCATGAGCGGGGACCAGGAGCCGTGGGTCTTTCGAGGTGGCCTTACTGCCGACTTGCAAGTACGCTTACAATGATATCGTTTCCTTCGGAATGTCAGATTCCTGAAACTTAAGGATCGTCATCAAAACATTGTTCACTTAAAGATCAATTCAACACTTTCTTGCAGAGATTGATTCCCGTGGATAGCGGTAACGATTTGTTTGTCTATAAGGCACCGGAAGTGCCGAGCAGTAAAATATATACAATACGGCCTTATTTGGCTAGTGACGAAGATGCGATTTATGCCATTTGCAATCAGATCACTGGATGTACAACATCTTCTGCAGTGGCCGACCGGTAAGGATTTTGAGGTCTTTCATCGCAATGACACTGTGAAAGTATTAGATAGTTTAATGAATTCGTTTTTTGTCACTTTCTCAGGCTCGTTGGAGGCTATTTAATGCTCAGCCCTGAACTTTGTATGGTGGTTGAAGACGAGAATGGAATTGTGGGATACGCACTTGCCGCCTTAAACGTTAAATCCTACAACCAAAAGATGGAGGTGTCCTGGATTTCTGAATTACGGTCAAAGTATCCGTTGGACGATAATATAAATGAACTACCATCGAACGTGCAGGTGCGTAGTCGATGACACTGACGGACTAACACGGTTGCCATTAATTAACAAATCGATTAATTTTTCCTTCGTACTTCTCAGGACGCGATACGGTATTTTCATTCATTCGTTCCCGACGTTCCGGAACAATTGGTCAGGCAACATCCTTCGCAAATCTTATGTTCAGTGCTACCTTCCGTTACTGATCAATCGGTTCCCAAGAGATTAGTCACTTGCGTTCTCGCAGCTCTAAGAGCCAACGGTAAGCTATCCGTTATTTGAGACTAGAAGATGAAAACCGGTGTGGTAATAACGAGTGCCTCGTTATAACTTCTCCCAGGATCTTTCGGAGTACACACGATGATGCCATCTACGGATAAGGAAACGCATGAGTTCTATGGCAAACTCGGTTTCGTGGATATGAATCCGGCGCAGGAGAGCTCTGAGACTGTGACGATGTGCAGAAGTTTCTAACAAAGCACTGCAGCTTCTATAACACCAGTTCATGAGGTATTCCACATTAGTTTACCGGAAAAGAGTCTAGATTAGATAGAAGCAACAGTGCTACGTGCGTCGGTACGCGGCGAAGCTCGAACTTGATTAATAGTAAAGTATTATTTGGCCGCCGCTCTTTTGTACAAGAATGGATTTTTAGGCGTGTTAGCGGATTGAGGATACTCTTTTTCAATGGGCACATTTTTCGAGCCGGATTACAAAATCTGTGATACTTTGCTCCTTCGAGGTGTGAAAAAGTAATTCAATGGTCGTATGCGGCAGAGATATTCATCGCTGATCGTTCGGGGAGCATCCAGCGGTCGTTGGTTGATGTCAGATATTTTGCGATAATGAAACTGGAATGCTGCTCGAGCGATGCGTAACAAATGCCTCTACTGTACATACCCAATCTTTTCAAGCACATATTCTGACCTCGAACCGGTCGAATCTCGCACACACGCGCTCTACGAGTACGAGCGATAAACTATTTTAGTGTGTTTGAAGTGGGAGTGTGGAAAAAATGCACATGCGCCTGTGTATTTGTGTATCAACGTATATGCAAAATATATATATACCATGAGAGTATAAACGACGCATATGCTCATACATAATGTCGGGCAGTGATATCAAGACTCGCTTTCTCATTGCACGAAATCTTAACAAGATAGCTCCGCGCTAACGTTCTGACGACGAGACTCGATCAAAAATCAATAGAAACCGCTTGACCCACATTCCCATGAATTCCATTTTCCTAGTATCGGTACTAGTTACCTGAATCTAATTGAAAATGATCCCAGTAGTTTTTTCAAGCTGCAAATACATAAACGTGTGCAAGAGAAGATATATAAATACACGTATATTGTGTAGATGTACGTCATAAATAATTATCCGCAAAGTACGGTCTCAATTACCATATCCAAGGGTCGTAAAGCAGTATGGAAAGAAGAGAACGCAGAGTGCAATAGACTAGAATTGCTTGGCGATATCACAGTAGTTTACTTCTTCTCATCATGCGGTAGAGCTTATCAGCTATTTTTAATAATTTTTCTTCTTGTGCTGTCGACCGTGTACCAATCGTTTGGCCGAATGTCAATTTTTTAAATCGAGTACCAGATCATGACAATTGCATGGATGAACCAGTGCTTAGAGGTTTAATTTTTACAATATAACGTTTGTGTCAAAGTGAGCAGTGGACATTGGTGCCTTTTGCCGCGAAATCTAAGCCGTACTCATAGTCAAAATTCAAGTAAATTGCACGGTTTGACAATTTTATAGTTTGAAATTGTCTTTTTAAAAATTATGAAGTATGATCGTCTTCTCGAATAAAGCTCCATCTCTAAATTACGTTACTGTAAAAGGACGAAGGGGAACATGGTTCGAAAATGCAGTAGAAAAGCGTAACGTATTTTATGAATGGAGTCCAACAATCATTTTAATTATCAAACGCGGCCTATCGGTCCAACAGTACACTACCTTTTCCGGTAGCAAAAAGGATGACGTTTTCAAGAGGTTATCATTTTATCGTTTCGCACAAGAAAAAGGCACATTCAAACAAATTTTTTGCCATAGGTAATTTTAAATATTACCTACTATTTTTTGAGTTTTAATTACTATCCTAATTATCACTCGTAAACTCGTGAATAATGCTCTGATGGAAAGCATTTGCTCCTTGTCATAACACGAGAATTTTATAATCGAGAAATTCATTGTTCTGCTTGTTTCACCAATATTAACATGATCCATATACAGAATACGTTGAAAGAAATTTCACTCCGCAATTTAACACTGTTTTTGGAAAGTACAAAATTTTCCAAGTATTCAACGTAGTTTCGTTATAAGTTTAGCTTGCATTCGATAAAAAGAGCAGTCTTTATGCATGTTATATAACGCGCTTCTTCCCGCAAACTCAAAGTCATATTAAACTAGGATAAGAGGCAAGGGAAAAAGGTGTAGAGAAAGCATCGTAAAGTAATCGTCAGTGCTCGTATCTATTACGTATCAGTATCTTCGTAGCTTTGTTACAGTAGATTTGTTACACTAGGAGGAAATAGTGCGGGTTCTGCTTCGAAACCGTGCCGCTTCGATTGTGTGCCAATTGAGTCTCGGTTACCGCGAGGATGTATGTGTGCGTACCCTTTTAGACGTATTTTAAACGAAATTATTGTTTTTAGGACTTTTATACTGATACATCTTCGCGATATTCGTCTCGGAAGAGAAACTCGAGTAGCGATGTCGAGGTCACTGGGTACGAGATTATCTTGTTTTTTTGACGGAAGTGAGAATTGCCATATTACACCGCTTTATAATAAGATTATTTTGAATAGCTGGCATCAGAAAAGAGAGGGAGAGAGACGCGACGTATCCTCACTCGCTACTGGAATTTGTTTTTATTTGAAAAAGTTGATAATTAAACGGGTATTTAGTCAATTTAACGTTAATAAAGTATCGTTGTCTTCATTTATTCCGATAAACGGTTTAAGTTTTTGACATTTTAACGATTACACATTTTAGAAGGTCTAGGAATACGTAAGAAAAGAACCCATTCCTCTTCTCCAATGTTGTCTCGCAGCCAGGATAATCTTTCCAGTTATCTCGCTACCGTACTTATACACACTGTATCTATAACTTATCTTAGAATACGAGATACGAAAATAATATCAATTTATTTAAATAAACTTATAAAAACTGACGGTATTTCTTTAATATACTTTTGTTCGGATTTTGATTTTTTACGACGTATACGTCATAAAATTAAACGATAACACAAACAAAATGGGCTGATTATTAAAGTATGATGGATGGTGGTGGTTGATGTAGATTTACAATTAGGAGTCCCCGCGGAACGTCGTAAGGTGCAATTACCATTTCATTATGTCTTCTCAGGCATTGGACTTCGTCTTGCAGCATTGTAATCTGCAAACAAAATAGGCGAAAATATTGTAACTACTACATTTCACAAATGACATACAATTTCTTTTTACAAATGAGTATATTATTCTTTTATGCAGTTTGAAAAAGAAACATTTACCTTGTTTATTTCGTCTTCTATAAGTTTCTGTTCGGTCCTGGGAGTAAGAGTTTCCGATCGTCTTGTTAATTGAAGTTGGTTAAACGATTCGTACAGTTCGAGCAATTTTTTATTCAGATCTCTGGAAAAAATAATTTAATAATTGAAGATCCAACTAGTCGACGAGCCTTATTGCATCACGATTCGACTTTGAAAAGGAAAGAAACTTACGTCGGTGGTGTCAATTTACGATTTCTTTTCTTCGTTTTCCCGAAGTGATGCTAAAATCAAGATTTCACCAAATTATTGTTTCCCTCAGCGAACAGAATTAATTTATCTTACCAAATTCGCCCAAGAGGGTAGAGATATGCCGTCGCTCAAGCTTACAGCGAAAGGAATATCATCTAAAAGAAAGCGAAAAACTTTTCATTCATTAATCACATTTCATTTCTCAAGATCTACCTGTCGTTCTCCTTGAAGCTTTATCTATACTCTCTTTAAAACTTCGATGATCATTCCTCCAGTCTTTCAATGTAGTTTCGCTCCTGCAGTAGAAACCGTTTGTTTGATAATACTGTTTCTTGCCTAACATAATTTCTATTTGATTGTTTAGCACAAATCCTTTTGCCATATCATTATTATTTTAACTTTTTTATTTGTAGCATTTTCTAGATGCTAACATTTTATATGATAAAAAAGATGAGGCCTTAACTTACTTAATTTTTTGGAGCATTACACTTTGTCTCTGAAGCATTTCCTTTACTTTAGAAATCCATATCAGGCGCTGTTGCATCATAATGTCCAAACCTTTACTCTCGCATCTAAATAAGGAATACGTCAAAATATAAATAGCACGTACAACTGTTTTCAGGAAAGATGAACAATCGAATTAAATAGTAGAACATAATACTGCCTTTATTTTCGTATACTTCTACAAATATTGGTAATAATTGGAAAAGCTTCTTTGGTATATTTCATTTTAGATTAGTAAATCATTTTTATTACAAAGTGTATTAAACTCTGTCATTGATTAACATAACATATATAATAATCTTTTCTCTAATGATTGATATAACAACAAATATACGTACGTCTGTATATATATATATATATATATATATATGTATTAGGGTGGGCTAAAAAAAAGACAATTTTTTGTTTTTTAAATTACTATAAAAACATTGTTGAGGATGACGAAAAAGAAATTCTGCTGAAGTTTCAGCTCTTAATATTAATATTAACAACTGCCTCATCGTAATTTTCTTTTTCCCGTTTAAATAACATGGGAAAATTTTGTTTTGAACTTTCAATTTTTATAAATAGTTAATGGATTAGCGCATTCGAATGATCAAAACGTATTCTTGTAGGAAATCGGACGACCTACAAAAAAGGTGTCTTATGAATTTTTGATAAATTTATCAGTTCGGAAGTTATTCGAGGTCAAAATTGAACTGGTGGTCAATTTCACGGTTTTTTTTCACTTTTGACACGAAATAGTTTTTTAACCTCTTTTTTATTTCAGTTGTTTAAGATTTTTCTTTAATTATTTCCAAATATTCAAAGTTCAATAATTTCCCCAGAGTAATTATTAATTTTTTCATTTTTGATACGAAATAATTTTTTTAACCTCTTTTTATTCGCTCCTAGATAGACTTAGATAGAAAAATCTTAAACAACTGAAATAAAAAGAGGTTACAACAATTATTTCGTGTCAAAAATGAAAAAAAAACGTGAAATCGACCACCAGTTCAACTTTGACCTCGAATAACTTCCGAACTGATAAATTTATCAAAAATTCATAAGATACCTTTTTTGTAGGTCGTCCGATTTCCTACAAGAATACGTTTTGATCATTCGAATGCGCTAATCCGTTAACAAGTTATAAAAATTGAAAGTTCAAAACAAAATTTTCCCATGTTATTTAAACGAGAAAAAGAAAATTGCGATGAGGCAGTTGTGTTAATATTAATATTAAGAGCTGAAACTTCAGCAGAATTTCTTTTTCGTCATCCTCAACAATGTTTTCATAGTAATTTAGAAAACAAAAAATAGTCTTTTTTTTTGGCCCACCCTAATATGTAATAACTTGTGAAGAAACCATAAATATGCAGATTATATTATTTCGTTTATGTAACTTGCATACGTAGCAATTATTAGATTGATCCTAAAAATGATGGGGTGTAAGATATAACATCTAATATACATATATAATTTCCTTAAAAAATCAAATATTTATATGCCACGTATCATTTCCTAATAGCTAATCATTCATATAAATGAATTAGAGTATTAAACATAGTTGCATGTGGAGAAATGTAACAATTTATCCTTTAATTAGTTATGTCGTAACCCACATTTTTTGTTCAGAGGATTGATTTTTCTACCACGAAAACGAAACATCCGAGCCTATGTGTTCTCCATATGGAAATATGTGCACGTGCAAACAGTATATTTCTATTCAGATCAATGACATGCTAATCTTTTTGGATATTCAAATAAGTCTCTAAGAAGGCTAACATCCACTGTGGGTCGTTCAACTTCAACGGATACAGCTTTAACATTTTTCTATCATTAGTAACAATTTTTAACACCCTTTCCTCTATTTCTGTTTCCTTCATTGGTTTTACCCTGCCTACGTAGACCCGCCCAAAATCAGTCAACTTTAATCCCGGTAATTTGACTTTGCACGGCCTTCCGCTCCTTCGTTTGGATTTGGCGAGGGCCAAGTTGTTTTTAACATACAAAGATTGCGAAGAATGTTCTAGCAATTGTGAGGTATCACTTTCTCCACTGTCGTTACTACGCGTCGGACAAATTGGAGCTCGCTCTACATATTCGAAGAACCTCTCTTTGTCGTAGTCTTTTTCGCGTTCACTTTCAGATGATATTTTAGACGATTCTGCATTTTCTGAACTACTTGCGCAACGAAGCATTCGGGAGTAAGATTCGCATAAGGAGAAACCGTTCGAATGACGATGGTTTTGATCGGAAAGAGCATCATTTACGATGCCGTACCTGTTGCCGGGTCTGTATCCCCAAGTCTTCTCTCTGACCGATGGCTTTCTCACTCGATTGAGATTTGTTGCCATAGAATTGGAGACTCTTGCCGTAACGAAACTATCAGTTGACGACTGCTTTATTGGCTTCTTTTTCGGTATCGCTGTTGGCTGATAGCAGAGGATAGTAGACGGGTTCGGCTTCGATCCTAGTGAGGAAATGTAATATCAATTACTTACAGAGAAATACCGTGAAGTTCCAAAAAATGTATTATATCTCACTTCTCATTTTTGAAATACAGTTTTGAAGAGACCAAAATTGCGAAGTTGGTTTTCTACTACGAGGAGTCGACTATGCACACCGTATCAAATGTTACCTTCGAATGATTGGATAGCTTCTTCTGGGTGCATTTTTTCCCACTCTTTTCGTAGAAACTTTAGAATCGCCGCGCAACCCAGCGCTATGACTTCAGCGGAGGGAAAGACTAAGGGATTGCGGGTCACTTGCAGTTCCTTTAATTTCGGTATGAGAGCTGAAACACAATAACAATATTCTTTGGGTTTTGTGTGATTTTGGGGGAAGACGACCAAGATGTACGATTTAGTTAGTGATTTTATATTCGAGATTATTCAATTATTCCCTTTTCCTTCCTCTACCTAATTCTACAGGTAAATGCTGGATATTATTTCCTTGAAGTAGAATAGTTTGCAAACGTGGATGTCCTTTGACAGCAGCAGGCAATGTGGTCAGTTGATTATTCCTCACATCTAGCCATTCAAGATTTTTCAAACGTAGAAACACTTCGTCCGGGAGTTCGGTCAATTTGTTGTTGTCCAAGTACAACATCTATGAGATGAAGAATAATGAGAATTGTGCAGCAAGCAGTGGAGCTTCATCCGACGTACCCTCAAGTCTGGAGTTTTTTCAAGCATGTTTGCTGGAAAAACAACAATGCCGTCATTGGTCAGATCCAAATAAACATCGTTGCAACTCGGAGTCTTCTTCGGTACAGGCGGCAGAGGTGCAATCGGAGTTTTCAGCGTCCTGAAGGATCTCTTCTTAACAACGGAGTAGGAGATATCAGAGACGTTATCTGGTAGGATATCTTCGACCAATGCAGAATTCGGATCCGCATTCGTCTCATCTCGCGTTTGTGTGACGAACTTGTTATCAATGGCGGCTAATTTTTCGTCGGTCGTCGGCAATTGATTCTTAGCAAGAAGAGGTTTAACCTTTTGGAAGATTAAATCATTGCAGATGCCTTTCGAGCGTAAAAACTCTTCGTAGAGGTTTGTATTGACTTCTTTCTCCGCCAAACTATTCTCATCAAGAACGCGAGAAGATTTTAAAGATTCATCTATCGAACTGCTCTTCGCTTCTAAATTACTGATGCCGTTTTCCTATGGAGCCGAAAAGAATGCATTCCGCTAATTTATGAAATATTTGAAAAGCAATATATTTTTTAAATCTATATCTAAATAGTTTAAATTCAGATATACTTATGATCTAATGCGTGAACATACATCTTTTCGAGTTTCCTTCTCATCGCATTTGTCTTCCTTCAAATCACTAGTTTCACGATCAAACGTGACGTTTCCGTCGTGAATTTCCAAACTGTTGATGCTTTCGTGAACCGACACGGACTTCACGATGTCAATCTTTTCGCCGAATCCATAATATTTGGATAGCAAGTTTTGCGTAATACTAGACATTTGAAAAGGTATAGATTTACTTGCAAAATTCAACTTTGTTATAAGTGATGCTGATGTATAGCATAAAGCAAAAGGCTTTACGTTATTTCAAGTTCTTTTATGGAAGTGGAATATTTTCACCCGTATCCTCAGGTTGTTTATCTATCACCTAGGTAATATTCAAGGCCTTGTATTATCGATCATTCTTGAGCGCATAACATATACTTATACCCTGGATAGACTATGAAATCGTTCAATGTAATAGGTATGCACAATAACGGAATACGATTTACAAGAATTAAGTTGATATCGATACTAATAGGTTCCACAAGAAAAACAAATAAAATGACGAATTTCTACTACCCCACACTGGTGAAGTGTAACTTAAGCAAATGCTTAAAAGATGGACCAACGATAATCTCCAACACTACACTGCACTAATGCAGGGCAGTTCAATTCCATTTGTTAAAAAATTACGTAAACTCTTTATTTGTTCATCACATGATTACATCTTTATTCAATTTCCAGCTGCTCTGGTTAATTCACATTTGATTATGTAACAAAGTGAAAATGTATGCATATGAGGAGCGTTTACACAGACTTAAAAGAATTTATGCTAGACGAAGTTCCTAGAACTATTTAAATGTCTCAATAATTATATAATCGTTAAGTATCCGGTACGCAACATAATTTTAAGATGTTTGTATATAGCTCACGTAAATCTATTAGTCTCAAATAAAATATCTCTCTTTTTTTACGATTAATCGGTAAAAAGCATTAAAATAAAAAAATCAATATTCAAAATACAGATAGCGTTAAAAAAATATAATTCCTTGGCGTGTCTATAGTATAGATACTTTATTATTGTATTCTGCATTAACTGAGTATCTAAGGTGTAGCTTTCATAAAATAAACATTTACTTTCGCAAATATATAGATTGAATGTAAAAGTCTATGCTCTTGTATTTCACATTTTTATAACAAAACATCATTTCCTTTAAAGGCGACCTGTTAATTGACTCGGTTTATCACGCTTCATGGTACAATGTAATTGTATCATGATCTGGAATCCACGGATCTGCTCATCACTCTATCGACTACACGAAGAGCTTTTCGCTTTTGGATTGTTCCCTTGATTTGCCATTTTCATTGCCTGGCGAAAGGCTAATCTCTTAAATATCCTGTTATACACATCCAAGCTCATAAATGGCATTCTCAGTATCTTAAAGAACTTTTCCATTTCGTTATATTTGAGACCAATATATATAGAACTCCATACTACCCACTCCTGCATATCATCTGTGCCTGGACCTAAAGGATTAATGAAGCTTGACGCTTTTTCTGCGCGATCAGGCAAATTGTTTACCGCTTGATAACTGGCACGCATTTCCTCGATAGATTGACCATGTTTTTGAGCAAACCTTTTACATTCATATTCATAAAACTTCTCACTCATGAATGACATTTGCATTGACGAAAAGAGCATTTTCATTTTGGAAAATCCCAATCCTAATTCAAAGGATGCCCGTACTGCACATTGATTTATATTTTGGATCATTGGTGATGGAGACTCGCTGTCTATAGAGAATTTATTGCAACACGATCTGCATATGAATATCCATTCAGTGAACAGACCAATTTCCCTTTTCTCTAGTGGAATTATATCTTGCACATCACAGTCTTGTAGTTGGTGCCTACTAATCTTTCTCGCTTGTTCAAAAATGTATGGCATATTAACAATCCTGTATTTCTTAGGTCTGGAGTCACAGTTCATTTCCGGTTGTTCAGTGGAAGTATTTTTTGCTGATTTGGAATGACGAAGAGGCGTGGAATTATTATTGGATGATGTAGAAGGATAAGGAGACTCTGTAGATTCTTTCTCCAATTTTGAAGTCTGAATAGGCTCTGTACTTTTTTCCCCATCTTCAACAGTTTTATTTCTGAAATTTGGAAATGGTGGATTAGCTTGAAATTTATAGGATAAAGTTTAAACTACATTAATATAATATTATACAATTATATTATCAAGGTCTAATAGGCTCAGATAATTATTTGGTATAGGAGACTGTTTCCCATTGTCTAAAAACATTGTCCAGCCTGTATAAGATCATTCAAGTTGTAAAATTTAAAAAATGCTAATATAATATCAAACGTTTTTGAACTTATAGGATTCCAGGTACAAAAAAATGGTGATATAATAAAAACCTGACCGGTTGATTTACAAAAAGTATGTAATGTTCAACCAAAAAATAGTCAGTTTTGTAAAATCGAACTTTCTTAATAAAAATTATTCTAAATAATTGTTATATATTTCGTGCCGTTATACAATTAAATTTAAACAAACCTTCCTTTCCCTTTCCCTTTCTTCTTTCTTTTCTGGTTTCGGCTCAATTTCTTCATACTGGCGTTTAGAACAATGTATTCCTTCGATTGCCGTAAACCTACTTCTTCGCTTCCCGTATACTTCCTTTCTTGTAATTTGTTAAGATTCAACAATAAATATATCTCAAACTACAGCACTATTCAACTCTGAAACTCTCTTTATTACTGATCTTACGGTTGCACTAAAAAGGGGAAGTTTGAGTTGCCAGTGCTACGCTGCACTATTGCCAGTTTACTTGTCCACATAAGTAAAGGCCATCACACAAAAGGCCGTAAGACGTAAGCGTAAGCGAATGTACCAATCAGGATCAAGTATTCCGTTGTCCGTAACAACACCACAACGGAATACTTGATCCTGATTGGTCTATTCGCTTACACTTACGTCTTACGGCAATACGGAATTTTGTGTGTGATGGCCTTAACAAAACTTGTCCTACTTCGTCCTATCGAATAATGCGCACTACATAGCGCGGTTGAATGAGGGCGTCCTTTGTAGCGCGGAGAACGATCGGCATTTTCATTGGCTATTCCATGTATAATCTACCGAAAGCTGGCGGAACCCCAATAGAATCAACTCTAATCTAGGACCTATTCGGCTTGAAATACTGGTGACAAATCGTGCTCCGAGAAAGACTAGTGCGATTTAGTTTATAGATTGGTAATATTATGTTTACGGCTTGCATCGAATAAAATAGTGATTTGTTTGCGGCGTTTTGTGCTCGTGAAAGACTAATAAATGGGCGTGTATAAAGTATAATTCTACAATATATTAATACGAAATGGAAGGTACTACTGACCAAACGGCGATGAGTGCTGTGGAACCCGCTCCGGCTAACGAACAGGAGCACAATGAGGAGGGCATGGAAGAGACCGAAGAATACAGTTTTGATGGGGAAGACTACAGGCATTTTGCACCACGAGGACGGGGAGGCTTTAGGTAATTATGTTTTTTCAGGCGGTTCGCACTCGCGCGCGCGCGTAGTTCTTTCCACGTTATGTACTCTTATTTGTGTTAATTTGGATTACGAGTATGCACAAACGAGGAGCAAATGAGATGATACCTTTTACCAAGCAATACAGTAACTTCCCTCTGAGTAGGCTTTCCTCGTTACATTTTACATAACTACAGTAATTCATTTCCGCCTGTTACGATATGTTTCCAGGGGTCGAGGTCGAGGATTTGACTTTCCGATGAGAGGGGGGCCGCCACGCTTTAGGGGAAGAGGATTTGGACCACGACCGATGTTTCGCGGAGCCAACAATGGATTTCCATACGAGGGACCTCCTCGTCCTAACTGCCCACCAGGTCCAACTGGACCCAGATTTCGTGGACCACCTCCCTTTGATCCCAGCTGGGGACCCATGGGACCACCTAATTTAATGGGGCCACCCAATCTCATGGGCCCACCAGGAATGGTAAAATAGTCACAGAATGATTATAGAGAGAGAGAGAGAAAGAGAGGAAATTGTTGCCATCAGAGATAGAGCTTTCCAGCCTTTTTAAATTTGGTTAGATGATTCAAACTTGTGGATTAATTAAGCAGTGATCCCAATCCCCATCGCATTTACGGTCAAGGCTTAATGGTCAAGTTTTTAGATGTTTCAATTTTAATTGCACGACATTCGTATTCAACGTTCACATCTTCAATTCAATATAGCCTCCACCGCATATGATGAACGGGCCCATTGGAGCAGGACCAGGACACTTTGGTCCTCCTCCTGGAATGGGACCACCTAACATGAACAGCGTAAGCATATCAAATTTACTTGAAATCTGTTCATCCCCAAATTATGCTCTGCTACAGTTATTATTTGGCTGATGAACTCGCAATGATGGTTGAACATGAATAACTTATAGCATTTATTCACTGAAATAATACGTATTACGGTTCTAATAGATTCCAGGCCAACAGCAACCTCAGCAGCAACAAGCGCAACAACAAACTAACATTCCAGGATTAGATCTCAATGGCGAAGTGTGGGTGGAAACAAAAACTGCAGATGGCAAGTCTTATTACTACAATATTCGTTCGAGAGAAACTACCTGGACGAAACCAGAGGGGCCAAACGTTAAAGTAATGGTGCAAGATCAGGTATGTGTAAGATATTTATATTCTATATTGTTGAAAATTAAAAATATGAAGTAAATATATTTCTAATGTACTATGTAAGTACATTTATTTTGAATTGATGACTGTCTTATTATACAATATTTATTACATTATTTTTACCGACATATTCTATTCCAGCTAGAGCAATTAGTGCATGGCGCGTCTAAGCAGGCAGCAAGTTCTGCTGCTCCTACGAGCACAACACCCGCTCAAGCGCAGGTTACTGAAGCTAGAATTTCTCAAGGAAATGAGCAATCGCCTACTGCTAATGCAGATATCAATCAGATGAGCACTGCTCCTCCCGGAACCGTCCCACCTGGCGTCATTAACGAATCTCCAGAAATAAGCACGCAATCCGAGGTCACTCCAACAAATGGTAAGAAATATTTGCAACTTTTTCCTTTATTCAAAATCCATGTAATGCGAAAGTTGAAGCCATGGAAAGATGCGTTTGTGTTATTGTTCTGGGAACATAAATAATCCACGTGAAATAGCAGCATCCGCTTGAAGCATAATTATCTTCTTATCTACAATTTTTTTGGCGTACTTAATTTTAATCTCAAAATTTGTAATTCATCTTTAAATTGTTCGCAGCCGCTCCAGCTACAGTTACTACTGCACCAACAGCAAATGGTACAACGAATATGTTGCAACCTCCTCCGAATATGGTTCCTATGCAACACAGAATGCCTAATCAATTTGGCGGCCCAATGGCGGCTCCCTTTGGGGCTTCACCCTTTGGGATGCCACCTCCAGGATTTCAAGCATTTGGAAGCTATGGGCCCCCACAAACTAGTTGGGGTAATGCTCTTTAAATATTACAATATAACTTCTTATTTTTTTTCGCAATGTTTTTAACGTGATCATCGATCACGTTATTTAAATGGGAACACTCTCATTTTTATCCAGGCATGCCGCAAATACCGCACGGAGTCATGACACCTCAAATAGCCCCTGAGGATCCTGCAATATTGGCTCAACTTGATTCGGAGTTAGTGGCGTCCGCTATGATTTGGACTGAACATCGTGCGCCCGATGGTCGAATGTATTACTACAATAGTAAAGCTGGAGAGTCCGTGTGGGAGAAACCTCAAGCCCTGAAGGATCTTGAAAGTAAGCCAGTACCTCAATCGATTATTTTTAATCAATGTCGCCGCGCCATAATTCCATTCTTATTCTTTCTTTATCGATTCCAGGTGCGAAGCTTGCTTTGCGACAAAAAGCGGAAGAAGCAACCACGGTTCCCGGCGTCGGACCGCAGGAGGTGATTAAGCAAGAGAAACCACAAGAAGAAAGTCGCGAAACCAAAGAAACTACGAAAGAGGTAGAAAGTAGTAAGCCGAAAAAAGAAGAATCAGCACCCAAAGAGGCTCCCAAACCCCAAGATAAATCTAGACCGATTTCGAGCACACCCGTACCTGGTACACCGTGGTACGTTATATTGACGACCACTTTAAATGTCCTCTACACTGTAAACCAGCTATGTCTTAACCAGTCTTTCTCAATTTGCCTACAGGTGCGTTGTTTGGACTGGAGATGGCCGTGTCTTTTTTTACAATCCTTCGTCAAGAATTTCCGTTTGGGAAAGACCGGACGATCTCGTGGGACGTCAGGACGTCGAAAAGATGGTATCAACTCCACCGGATGCACTCGGGGTTACGAAGAACACTCGCCAGTCGGATACGAGTGAAAGTAGTGACGAGGACCAGCCCACTCCCGCTAAAAAGATAAAGCAGGAAGAACCAAAAGGTAGCACCTTTATTGGTAGTTGTAATCCTTTGTTTTTATTAATATAGTTCTTAATAATGATTGATGAAGTGGTCGTTACATTTAACCAGAACAAAATAATGCTATAATTGCAACCTTTCTCATTACAGTAGTAGTGGTTAAGGAGGAAGAGGAGAAGGAGGGGAAGAAAACAATCGATATCGGTAAAGAAGCCGCTATAGAAGCCGAAGTAAGGGCAGCCAGAGAGAGAGCAATAGTACCTCTGGAGACCAGGATCAAGTCATTTAAAGATATGCTTGCAGAGAAAGACGTAGGTTTTTTAGTTTACGCATCACGTGAATTCTTATGGAACGTTATTGGTAATATGCGATTTTTATGGATTCAGGTATCCGCGTTCAGCACATGGGAGAAGGAACTTCACAAGATAGTTTTCGATCCACGGTATTTGCTGTTGACGTCGAAGGAGAGGAAGCAGGTGTTCGAGAAGTACGTGAAGGAGAGGGCTGAGGAAGAGCGACGCGAGAAAAGGAATAAAATGAAGGAGCGAAAGGAGCAGTTCCAGAAGTTGCTCGAAGAAGCTAGCCTTCATGGAAAGTACGTGAATGAAATATCTCCATATCTGTGTCCATTATTTCAAATATTTTTGAGTCTTATTCATTAAAATTCACATTGGTGATGTGTATTGACAGTAGCATCTCTTTTCGCCAGATCATCCTTCAGTGATTTTGCTCAAAAACATGGGAGAGACGAACGTTTTAAGAACGTAGAGAAAATGCGTGAACGGGAAAGCCTCTTCAACGAATTTTTACTGGAGGTCCGAAAAAAAGAGAAAGAGGAAAAGACAGCAAAACGAGAACAGGTATGCCTATTTTACTAACGCTGAGCATAATCATGGCGATTTGAAAGCCATTTTTTTACAGGTGTCTCTGCGTACGACGATTTTAATTTACGCATTCTATAACAATGACGCAATATTTGTTCAAATTTATAGACGATGGTATATTCGTAAAATCAATTTTTTTTTACTTTTAATCTCCGTCGTTTGACACATATTTTTAAAGAATGAACTGTGTAGAATTTTTAATAGTTTACAATTTGTTGATGCGATAGTACATTTCCAAGTTTCTTTAAATATCTTTGTTAATGAGAGTTCGGGAACGTAATTGACTTGCCAGAGACAATGAACATTCAATAGGTAAACAGTACATCATCTACTAAATGTTCGCTCATTCCAGATTATTTAGGAATTATTTATATTGTTTAGAGATACTGGAAATGTGTACCTAAACTCTTATTATCGCATAACGCTTTCGCGTGATTAGTTTCAAAGTGTTTTGAGAATATTTCCTCAGCAACAAAACTAGGAAAAGCACTCTCACATTGTTTCACAATAGTTAAATGGAAACTCTCTCTCTCTCTAACGGACAATATAATCGACATCATCGATTAATATTCTAACAGTTTTTCATACAGCACACAGCAAATTAAGATTATCGATTTGCATATATACATTTTTCTAGTACGTCGATGAGTTCTGTCTATTTGCAAAAAACTTCACTGACGAATGTAGAAAATGTGTAAATGGAAATGTATTTAGGGGGGGAATAACAGTGCGTTTGATTGATATCCATAAATGTGCACAAGTCTGGGCTAACTAAACCTTGAGACAATGTCTAGTCGCGAGGTTCGGCCTCCACCATTGAGATTAGCAGGCTGAGACTGTACACGTTTACGGGCATGTCTAGAAACGAATTGTACGCTGCATATATAACCGCAACGCTATCAGCGAAATAAGCATATCAACTCGCGACTGCTCATAGCAAAGTATTATAAGAGTACTATACAACCAATCAGACCGAAATGAAAGATGCATCAATGTAGCATGCCCTGGTTAAGTCACTGCCCACGTTTTTATAGTGGTTCCCGCTGACATCTTTTTCTCCCTCGCTCTCACTCTGTCCGTCTTTCATTCAAAACAGAATTCGGCGATCGCTTTTACAGGAAGAAGCTCTGCGTAATGCCACACGGTACGGAACTCGTTCGTTGATGGGCAGTGTCTTAATACGGCGATACACTTAAGTGAAGGGTAGTGCTCAGGCGATAGCATAATCAATGTTTAATCATTGTATTTTCAGCAATAATGAAAACCTTTTCTTTCAGCTTCCGTAGGTATGTTATTATTTTGTTCCACTTGTACGATTACATAATAACAACACGTGTTCGCTAATACCTTTTTCGCCTCAATGACTGAAGAACACACATAGGGAAAAAGATTTCTGAAAACTGAATTCTCAATACTCCAATAGAAACGCATCTTTGCTCGCTAGAGAAAACAAGTTTGAAGTAGCTCTAAGTTGGGAGTGGTAAAGAATTAAAAAAAAAATTCTCGTTATCTCACACGGTTCCTTATGTACTTATGTATTCTGAACTCTCCACTTCAGTCAGGAGGCAGGCAGGACAGGTTCCATATGTGGAGTGGCTTGGTTCTGAAGCTGGTTGGTGGCATGGATGATGTCATCTACCATCCCCACCTACACTGCGTGGCACAGTTGGCACACCCTCGCGCGCCGCATTCTTTACTCCAAAGCAGAGTCATGAGAATGAACGAACTCGGTATTTGTATATTACTCGTAATCCTCGTTACTTCAAAAGATTAACTTTTTCTCGAAAGTGAAGTCGATCGATAAATTATTATTCGCAACGTAGTATTCGTAACGATTGGAAAGGCAATGTGATGCCTCGTGGTAGCGTGTTGGTACCATGCATTTTCGCAAATCTTATTTCGTTCTTGGTGAATACACTCTTGTTGCATATCGGCGTTGCAACAGGGATCCATTCTGTTCCATCGGCGTAAGAATGGTTGAAGTACTCGAAATGTGAATGCTCGCGAGGGATTGATGTTTATTTAATGCTTCTTCTTTATTAGGACTCTTTCATACCGACATTGTCTTAATGAATGGGAGAGGTTTTTGAGTATTGCAAGAAATACCGTACCGTCATCAATGCTTACAGCACATCTTTCCGAATCAATCGAAATTTCAAAATTTATAGTATTATCTTTTAATTTGTAGGAAGTATTTTAGTTTTCTTGTCTCTTTCTCTCCGCGTGAAAAAGGTTCGGCTTAGCGAGTCAAATAGATCGAAAGAAAAAAATTACGTGAAGAAGAAAATGGATGTTTCCCTCTGGCGCGTCAGGGCAAATTCAAACTAGTCCGTGGAGGTTTTTTGTACTATTCTTACGCTTCAACTATAACTTCTCTTATCCAAATCGTTTTCTGATGCCTCCTGCCATGGACAAAACATTCTTAGAAAAAGATGTCTCATCAAAATAGTTTCTTACAGAGGATCCTGTTGATACCTGCGATAAATCTCCACCTCTCAGTGCGATTTATTTTCGAACTATTAAGCTTCTATTTCATCGACTAGTGGGACCATCCTATTTACATATTTTATAGGCGATTAGCCCTTTAGGGACGCATTTTGCACCATAACGATATGTTTGCCCAATTGCGAAATTTAGATTCGGGTGCAAGATTATTAGATAATAAAGCTAAACGTACTTTGACATTCATAACTCATTGAATTTTTTTCTTGAAATTTCCAAGTTGCTATACACGATGTAATGGCCAAAAGATTCGGAATAGGACAAGCCTTACTCTACATACACTCACCAGTGATATGACTATCATAATACAATATTTATTTATAATACCGACATATAATCTTGGCAGTAAACCGCTTTTACTATTCAGTAGACGAGAATGATTATCTCAAACTTCTCTCGGCGTACAATTGAAAATAGTTGAAGAAGATTTAACAGACAGCACGGAGATATTTGCTCTTAAATTCCCGTAAAAGAAATTATTACATGCCTATTAACGATATTAATCGAAAATTCCAAGTACGTTGTCAAAAGTAGTTTTTGACTTCAGTTCTTCCATTTCAATGTCAGATGTTTTTTTACCGTTCATTTTTAATTCGAAGTATAGCCGTAGTAAAACATATATATGGCAGGTCGTGTGCATACGAATATAGCATTTCATGTATTATCAGTATATTCCACTTTAACCATTCTTGCGTTGACGCGAAATCTTATACATATATTCGGTCCCGGGTTTGTGAAAGGTACGTTACTTTTCTTGTATTCTTCAATTATTCGATATTTCAACATTCGTGTAATTTTTTGGTTTGGTCGAATCATCCTTTAAAAGCGGCTTGAGAAAATGATATTAATAATAGATAAAATAGGATCATTTTAACAATTGGACGAAGATTTTATGTATTCAGCCATTTAGAGACACTGGACAATTTAAGGAGATATCTATGCTGTCTTTCTCTGAGTAGCTCTTCTTTTCAAACAAATAAAATTATTCGGCCGTTTTGATACAGTACTGGTTAGTAAATTATTTGTGACTTTACAAGCCCTCACCTTATGAAAATATCAAAATCGATGTTTAATTAGATAAACTCGCTTGGAGAAAGACGGTACATGTCTCTGGTACCTTCCACCTATTGATTTTATAGGGTCAGGATCTCATTTGCATCTGAAATGGCAATCAAGACCAAAATGTGCCAACGTCTGAACTAATTGCTTTTCCTTATATCTCGAGTTGAAACTGTATTTACTGAATGTCCTTCCATTTACTATGTGAGGAGATTAAAAAGTGTTTGTCACTTTACGAGTGTTCCCGAAATTACATAACGAGATTCGGAATTGTATTGTAATGCATTTTGTTTACATGTACGATATTTTCGTACTTTCGATGAAATTTTCGGAGGAATTTTCGGAGGGGAAGTAATATTTTGCACTCGTGCAATTCTTTGGATATTCTATTTCGATCAAATATAGGATAGTGGAGAGAACGAATCACAACTTAAAACAGAGTTGCTCTTTGAGCACCTTCAAATGCTTGGTAATTTTTGTCTACATTAACAAAATGAAAGTTTTTAGGTAAGTACTGTAGTACGAAAAGTAACAAATTCTTCGAATTTAGAGAATCGGCAAACATTTCATATCATCATCTAAACAAAGCAAAAGCTTCAGAATCTAAGTTCGCCAAGTAGTGAATACTTAAATCGTCGTTAGATCATCGACTAAAATGAAACGGTAAATGGAATGAAGTACTTGACAGTAATACAATTTTTATTTTGAAATTACATAAACTTCTAATATCAAGCTATTGAAACAACAGTTTTCAAAAGAAAAAACTTAATCCAATGGAACCAATTCGGCGTGCCTAAAAGTGAAGATTGTGGGAAAATCTCGTTTTGTAATTTGGACTTGCCACAAAAGTCTTTGATATACGGTTCTCAACGACGCCTAAACGGTTAACTAATCTAATTTTACATTTCAGCAAGGACACCAGTTAGAACGAATTATTTATTTTGTGTACCGAGTCGTCGTTGATGAAGAGATGCCAGATTCGCCTTAATACTTCACGTGAAAATCATAGCCAGCTCCGTTTAATATTGGCACATCTATAACGACGACTCGGTGTGAAAGAAAAGAGGACTAATTTTTATTACAGCATGTAATCGGTGTAATTTTTTTTCAGCCATAATAAGCAGCTTATTTTCCTAAAAAAAAATCAAACGAACCGAATCATTCAAGTTACAATGTCTCCCGGTGCACGAAAATGCAAGTCGTAGCTTCCCGTTTCCGCAACAAAATCGGTTGTGTACTTGAATACAAGTTGAAAAGGCTTATAAATACAATAAATAGAAATTGGATCGTAACGATCGTAAGGCGTTGTGTCGGTTGGTTCGTTAAATTAAATGTGCATGTCGAATGAATCGTGAGAAAATTGAAACTCAAATGGAAATCGACTTATTAGCATTTAAGCCATTGAAAATCATTTCTTAGATACGGGACCTCTTACATTTACTGCATTTCAGGTGAAAAAGGATTTCATAGCCATGCTGCGAGAGCATAAGGACATCGACAGACACTCCCACTGGAGCGATTGCAAGAAGAAGTTGGAGTCTGATTGGAGATATAGGGTAGTAGAATCGGCCAGTGCTCGCGAGGATTGGTTCAGAGATTACATTCGCCTTCTGAAGGAGGAGAGGAAAAAGGAAAAGGAGAAGGAGAAGGATCATCGACACAAAGAGAAAGATCATCACAAATCCGAGAGGAAGGATAGGGATAAAAAGGATGGCGAAAAATACAAGGAGAAGTCGTCCAAAGAAAAAACCGACAAGGATAGTTCGAGGGAGAAGAAACGGAAGGTCGAGCCAACTGCTGAAGAAAACGGACGAGATAAGAAGGAAGCCGCATCGGACAAAGAAGTTGGCGAAGTGGACGATACAGAGGAGAAGAGTGCAAAGAAGGAAAACGATGTAAGCTTAATTTTTTTCTGGTACCAATTGAGCAGACAATTTTGTGTTTCAGTATTGTGAAGATTCGTTTCTTCTCTACGTAATTGGAGAGCGAACTATTTAATCTGAACTAACCGTCACTTTCTACAGTGAGCGGTAAAAAATTTGGTGCTAGAAGAAGTATGCGCTTCGTTTTTCAGAGAGATGAAGGAGAGGAACGCTCCGATTCCGAAGAGGACCGTGAGAAACAGAAAAGAGAACGAGAGAGGAGGGCCGAAGCTAGTCTACGTGAGAGGGAAAGGGAGGTTCAACGAACTTTGGCAACTCATCTTCGAGATCGTGATAAGGAGAGGCAGCATCACAGACATACGGAAGCTGTTCAACACTTCAGTGCTTTACTCGCCGACCTGGTCCGTTCTTAGTTTATCGTTTGCGGAAAAAATTAACGTTCCCTAATATGAAAGCTTATCGTATTATCGTATATACGAGATTATCATTAAAATTACAGGAGAATATCAGAATACATTCGTCTTATTAAGCGCAACAACGAAAATTACATTTGTTTCCGTAGGTTCGCAATGGAGATCTCGCATGGCGAGAAGCAAAGCGTCAACTGAGAAAGGATCATCGGTGGGAATTGGCTGAAAGCCTGGATCGGGAGGAAAAGGAGCGCCTCTTTAACGAGCACATTGAACAATTAGGACGTAAGAAACGTGACAAATTTCGCGAAGTTCTCGATGAGGTGGGAGCTTCGACGGAACTCACTGCATCATGGAGGGATATTAAGAAATTACTGAAAGATGACCCTAGATACGTCAAGTTTTCGTCCAGTGATAGGGTAAATAAGTATTTCGTGATTTTTCTTTTAACCATAATTATGTTTCTTTCATACATACAGAAAACAGAATACAGAAAAAAGTATAATATAGAAGTAACTATTTATATAAATATATTTGACGATATTTACAGAAATGTGAAAAGGAATTTAAAGAATACATCAAGGACAAACTCGTTGCAGCCAAAGCTGATTTCAGAGAACTTCTACAGGTTAGTACATGTGCAATTAATTGTTATATCATTTTGTTTTGTCTCCGAGTTACACACACACACGTATATGTTTATATATTTTCAATGGCGAATATAATAACTTACAGGAAACAAAATTGATCACCGATAAGACGTTCAAAAAAGTACAAGAGAACGGTACCCATTTGACGGAAATTGAAGAAATCTTAAGGAAGGATCGAAGATTTCTCGTGCTCGAAGCGGCAGCTGCAGAACGCACGCGCCTTTTAATGGGATATTTAGAGGAATTGGCTCGCAGAGGTCCTCCACCGCCTCCTACAGCTTCGGAACCCTCTCGCAGACCAACCACAAAGTGATTATTCTATTTTAATTCTTCTTTGTTACCTACATTGTAATTAATTTGCCATAACGGCAAACCCACTATAACAGTGGAGATTGTGATAATTGAATCTTATTTGCACTTAATGTGCATAGTTAGCAGCATCCTTTGGTCATGTCCTACAATAACTAATAATAGTTGATACGTATTTCAATGCGGCAAATTTGCAAATATGTGATTTTCTTTATCTTATTACTGATGCAATTTTTGTATTGTTTCAGTTAACCAGAGATTTCGCATCTGGAAACGGGGATACACATAAGATTGTCCAATTAATGAATTTATAATTATAGTTGGAATGAATCAATTTACATCCTAGATGAATATTACATGTATTTCTAAGATCAATAAAAATAAATGTCAAACTTATAATCGCAAATATATGCATGTGGTGTACAGAAGTAATCTTTCGAATGTGATTATTTGGTTATCGATACAGATTGGGTGTTGACACAGATATCATTGTCTATAATGTAATCCGTTTGGAGAAATTTATACCTTTTCGAATGGGATTTTTATACGTTTTCTATTTAGAAATATAAAAATGCTTATTAGCGATTTTTAATGTGGGATTTTTGTCGTAGTTGCCTTGACGCCTAATTGTTTTTTAGATTCTAAGATATTGCAGTTAAATCTCGTTAAATAACTGAAGAAATAAGGATAAAGAAGCAAGATGACGGTTTACCTCTTACCGTATCGCATTCGTGATGATCTTCTTTCCTTTATTTTCTAATTGTTTAATGGGTCTGGTATTGTCCTGGGTTCTCTAAAATGGTGCATATATACATTATATATATATGTATATAAGTACAACTCAAAGTTACAATTAGCTCGTTGAAACGATCGCTTTCTTGTATATTAGTTTTATAAGATAAAGTAGTTTGTAATAATCTACGTTATATACTACTGTATATCAAAATATAACCTTCTAGAAACGCTGGACCTGTTTTTGTTGTGCCTTCGCAGTCGTGAAAACTTAATCATTTTGTTTGATTCTATCAGAAATGAGTGCCTGCGTCACAAGAGCCTTACAAATCTCACGTCATCAGTTACATCACGGATACTGCAACTTCCTTATTGGTTGACATCATCCAGGCCATTCCAAGGTTTGTTTCGATAATTTTGGATGCCTCATCTTTTATCAGGATTTTATTTACATTTATGTGGCTTAATGCCATTTATTAGTAAAAATTTTCCATTAAAATTAACTAGAATGCGGAACCAATACAATCTGAATTATTTTCAGAAGAACGAACTTATTCCGGGTGAAGTTTATCCAATTATTGATGTTATTGTAAAGCTTTATTTGAAACAATAGTCTGTATTAACTATCGATCAACTGTTGATGTTATTGAATGAACTAACCATATTCTGCTTTTCCAAAGTCTAAAAGCGCATTTTTTAATTGGACCTGCATTAAGTGTCAATTTTTTATAGGCTTACCTACCTTCTTCAGGCACTAACGAAATGACTGCCCAGAATACATGAGTTACGTCCAGAGGCGCGACTAGTGAGTGGTAGGAATCCACGTCGTATTCCAATAATGAACGCGTAAGTGCTATACTACACTACACTGCGTATACGTTCACAATTATGTGATGATTTTTCATTACATTCCAAATTGTTGTTTGGATAGGGGCGGGCCCCTTTGCTTCTGAATTCGAACTTACTGAAGTCATATACATAAGAGTGATACATATTGCTTCTGAGACTCATACGTTTTTGAGAGTTCTATAGTCATGATTTAACTTTCTCTATGAAAAATTATATGTTAGTTATGAAGTCGTTCAAAGTTATTACATACTTTTGAGTTTCGTATTTGATGATGTATAATTATCACTAACTTACGTTAAAATTTCACGAGTGATCCCGTTCTGTTTCCGGTTTTTTCTAATGTGCCGTAAAATATATGCTTTTTCAGCGAACACAAATGTCCGCGAGAGATACATACATACCTATATATGTAATGTTCGGCAGGGACATACAATTAGTCCATCTTTAAATTACATATAAACTCTACCGTACTATCCAAGTTCTTATAACGAAACATAAAATACTAGACATAAAGTACGAAACATAAAATAGTATACATATAAGTATACATGGAAATTTGAAGACTGGAAACTGAATAGGAGTTCCTTGATACAATCTTATTCATTTATTAATGACCTTTGTTTCAGCTTCTTCCCATTCTTCACATGACCTTGCGATAACAGTAGTTTAGGTCCAAGTAATAATACTATCATTGGAGATCTGATTGTAGCATGACTAGTGTCAGGATGCGATACCAGCGGGTTAACAAATCTAGATTCATATTATAGGAGAGTATTTCTCAGATTCGCGAAAATTGGCGACACTTATATGGGAATAAAAAATCAGTATATATATAATTTATATAGATAAACTAAACAACTAATAAAGAACTATATCTATATACTATAAATGTTGAATTTCTCAAAATATCATTCTTCTAAGTGTCATTTTATGCATATACGTATGTTCGAGTTCTTTGTCAAGACCACGGTCGAGAGGGCCTCTGTGTCTAGCATAAAATTGCGAAAAGATGGCCTTTCGAAAACGCGTTGAGGTCATAGACACGCGGAAGTGAAAAAATATACAGTAAAGAACTCGATCAACCTATCGAACGGTGAAATAGATAAGCGGAAAGGGAATCTCGCGTTGGAAGGTGGGGAAGGACGAAGGAGAAGGGATTATGACACACGACAATACATTCCTTTTTTTCGTTTTAATCCCCACGCAGCGGTCTCACTACCAGAGACCTCGACGGCCTCGACGTGCCTGCCTTACAACGTGCGCAGCCCGAGTGAAAGTAGGATTTTGCTTTCTACCGCGCTGCAGTGACAAATATGTTACGCTTTTAAACTGTGTAAAATGAACGTTAGCGTTCCAACGTTGCATCGATTCAAGTGCAAGGGGCGAATACCTGGCAAGACTTGCGAATTCGCAAACTTAACGTGTTAAATATAATGTGTGAGTGACACTAGGACGTGCGAGAGTTGGGTGGCTGTGAAAGAGTTGACAAAATGAAGGCTTCGAGGCGTTCGGCAGTGCATCCGGGTATCTCTGGCGGCAAGGTCCTTCTATACGTCACTCTGCTATGCTCCGTTTTTCAAAATACCCATCAGCAAGGTAATTCGTATAGCTGATTAGTGATCGTAAAGCCATTAAGCTCGTAGGAAATCCCATAAACGTAAATATAGTAGGCAGGTATGAGCTGTAACATAGTCTGGAAGGTATAAATGGTGAACGACGTACAGTATGAAGTAGAGATTCGTAATTTTTTTGAGGAGTCTTCTCGCATAAACATTATAAAGGATTGGCCTTTAAAAAATGTGTCATTATATACGACGTCCCAACATACATACCTATAATCATTGCTGGACGTGAATAAACTTCCAGTAGGATAAAGACTTGCGAGGCGAATGAGCCAACGGTACCTATATCTTCTGAGGTACGATGCGCGCATTTACAATGATCGGTGGTCAGGTTTGTTGTAATCAGATAATCGCGATTGAATTGGACGCCTCAATGAGCGTAAAAGTTTTGATCTTCCCCATATGAGAGGTCGAATTATTTAAATCGTTGATAATGGTAAATTAAATAATGGGTTTGGTTATTTCCATTACGGTCGAGAAATAAATAAACAATCGGAGATATTAAGTTACATAATGTTATAAGTGGGTACTCCAATTTCTTTACTTTTATCAGTATCGTTAATTCCGATCAATTACAGTAATGACTGGTTTGAATTGGCGATCTCTGCTCTGAGAGACTAAAACATCGAATTATATGAAAAAGTAGGATGATTGGAAGGAGCGTGTAGCTGTAATAAGTAGGTATATTTGGTAATCCATTAGCGAAGCGCGGCACGTTTCATTTCTTCACAAGTAGGTATACCTGGTTGCTGGGGAGTACAGTTAGAGTTTGATGCTTCTTTTCTTCCATATTCGAATCTACGAAATGAAATGCATGATGGAAAAGGGTAAATGAATGTATCTACAAGTCGATGTATTTGGTGGAAATATACAGCCTTGGCCCCAAAAGTATTAGGCACTCTATCATTTTATAGTTCTCATTTTTTTAAAATTTCCACTGGATGAAATTTTTTAGATAAAAGTTTTTTGATTTTAAAAACTAAATAATTTTTGTCTAAAAGCCTTAAACACATCCCGCTTCGTTTCGAAGACGCTCGGATTTTAGAGATCGGTTCATCAAAATTATCTTACGAGCGATGAGATATAAAAAAAAACTTTCAGATAAGAGTTTGATTTAAGAGATTAAACAATTTTTGTATTACAGCTTTTATCATATTTCGCTTCGCTTGAAAGTTTGTTTCGATCGGTGAACTTTGGAGGACCGGTTTACCACCTTACACACACACACACACACACACACACACACACACACACACACACACACACACACACACACACACACACACACACACACACACACACACACACACACACACACACACACACACACACACACACACACACACAAAGTTATAAATTAATCCCACAAAGAAAGTTTTCGTATTTTTCGATAAACTTTAAATTTACGAAGTTTTGTCAAGTCGACAGCCGATTTTAAAAATGGGAACTACAAAATTATAGGGTACCTAATACTTTTGGCCAAGGCTGTACATTAATCACTCGTTACCTTTACATACTTCGAAAAATAAACGGAATGATGAGAGACGTCAATACCGCCCTGTAAGGTGTTTCCTTTAATCGAATCACCTTATATCTATTGCTTTTCGTCGATGTTACTTGAAACTTTTTTGAAGATAGTTAATGCGTTTGGAAATCCAGTACATCATTCTCATCGAACCGAAATGGTCGAATAATTGCCATCGTAGGAATTAGAAACTTACGAAGTAAGTAGCCAGTGGAAGAGAATTTTAAAATACTTTTCGCGATATCGAATATGTAAGTCACGATCGGGCGTTGCGTTGCAAGTGGCAATGTCTAAAAACGGGACTCTCGAGTTTCCCTTTGTAACCATGCTAGGTATTGGCAACTAGGCACGAATTTAGCAATGATCGCTATCAGCGTCAATGTACTAACTCCCAAGAATTATACACTGTTCCAAGTTTCAGCTAAATCGTCGCATTGATTTAAAAATTATTCCGAAGACAATCGACAGAAGTTTATCGAATTAAAATTAAACGAGCAAATAGGAATCGTTACGTTCTATATTTTTTAACGCTAATAAGACGCGTAAACCCTTCCAGCCTCTTATTCAAAACCACACTGTACTCTTTTTCATCGACAAGTTCTACGAGTCTCAAAACGAGAGATACAGATTTTCTTATTCGAAAGTGGTCCACCAAGTCGCAGTTACAACAATCTCTCACTCGCTCGCAATCGTACCTATCGTTTAGCACCTATAGAGCAAGTACACAATTCTTGCTAACCGACGAGGCATTTTCTCCGGTTTTTACTATAAACGTTTAGAAAAAGATGAGAGGGTCCGTGTATAATGCGAATAGAGAGTTGATAGGAAAGAAAGCTGACCTGGAATTTTCTTCATTCGTGTTCGCGAGCAGCGATGCGCCGTGTTACATAAAACAGCATCGCCGCGAGATTTTCAATGTACTTGCAGTCGAAGATGATGCAAACGGCATAATCGAATACGGCATACTCATTTCGTTCCGCAAAGTAAAACGGCGATATTAGCAACGCCTGATGTCTTTATAAATATAACTGCGAGAAATGTTTGCAGAAGTAATAATAATGCCGTCAAACGTATTCTTATTATGTAGAAAGAGGAATTAAGTTGATCGATAGGGATCGAGCTGAGTTTTTAAGAGAAAAGGTCCGGTGCCTTTCGATCATCGTTTGTGAGCTCGGCATTGCTCGTAAGGTGGTTAGAAAAAAAAAGGTAACCGGGTGAAAAATACCTATCCTCTCTCTTTAGCAAAATTTCTCTCTCGTTCTCAGTCTCATTGTCAGTCGAAGGCGTATTCGGCATTATACGCTCGAATCGCTCAGATGAAAAGACAGCTGCGTAAAGAACCGCCAAAGCGAAAGAAAACAGTCACCGGAGAGATTTATCGATCACTTTGTTAACGCAATGTTGATCTCGGCCCAAGCTGAGCTATCGAAGTGTGATATCAGCCGAACAAATAGAGTAATTTGTAACTTTTTACTCGTATTCTAAAAAAACTTAATCGGGTCGCTGCAATCTCAGTTGGAGGACAAAAATTTATCGACTCATCAACTGGCCCAAATTCGACTCAATCTCGAAATCTCCAGCAACGCTACAATATCGAATCTAACGTTCCAGACGTCCAACGAACCTGGCAAAACTTCGCCCGCCTCTTCCCGAACAATTCGGTCTATATTCAGCCGCGAGACGAGGCACTCGCGACCCTCAAGGACAGCGCGGCGGAGTTACCGCCGTTGCTGGAAGAAAATAACGTGGTGAGGTCGTCGAACGTTGAGTCGGTGGAGGAGGAGAGGGAAGACGAGGTGGAGGACCTCTACAGCGATGAGGAATACGCCGAAAGCGAATCTCAGCCGGAAGAAGCCCTCCGACGCGAATCCAAGGAATCGAGGCACGATGACGTTTCGAAAGCGACAACCACGGCCTATGTTATCGAGAAGGACACTCGGCGCGATAACTCCTCCGTTTCGAAAACTCAAACGGACCGGCCAAACGATTACTACTCGGAAGAACCGGACGACTCGTCCTCCACGAGTCAGTATGACGCCTACTATTATTACGAGGACTACGATAATAGTAGTCATCCAGGGCACGCGACGAAAGAGAACGCGGTGGCGGTGAATGGAGACGACGGTGATGTGTCGACGACCTTTCAAGTGGAGGATGACGAAGCGCGAACCACCGCGTCGGAAGAAGCGTTGCCGCGGATAACGTCCACCAAGACGGAATTACCGACAGCTTCGTCTAAGGAAGAGATACCTTCGGGTACGTCGGAGGAGGGACCGTCGTCAGGAACGTCGGTAGAAGAGTCATCGTCGGAGATAGCCGAGAATGTGCCTTCAACAGTGCGGACTAACGTGGACAATAAAGGTTCGTCGATGGAGGGTAGCGACAAGCACTTCGTACTGGCGGAAGTTCCAGCAGCCGAGGAATTTCCTGACAATTCATACCTCATAGGTGAAGCGGTGGTCTCCGTGGTGACGACAAAGAGCGTCGTAAATGGCACGATATCGGTGCCGGTGACGCCACAGCCGATGACGACCGTGCAAATCCTGGCCCCGCCGACGGGCGCCTATCAGAGCCGACCTTCACCGTCCGAGGGTTCGGAGACCTTCGTTCCGACCACCGAAAATTCACGCATCGTAGCTTCGGTGCAGACCAGTCGCAGTATATCCGGAGCCCGATTTTTGCCCTTCCCCGTCGTCGAACACGTGGAGGAGGTTTCGCCGAACGGGAAAACCCCGAGCCCCTCCGAGTCGACGGAGAGCATTATCGATAAGCTGGACCGTGTGCAATCCGAGTTATCGGGTGGATTCCTCGCTGGTGGCTTCAGGTCCGCTGGTAATGCTTTGCAGCTGGACTCCGTCCTTTCCGAAAGGGAGCAACAAACGACGCGCAGGAGCCTGACCACGACCGGCAAGACTCCGATAATAACGAAATTCGTGCCCGGTCGTTACAATGGTAATAGAAAGCCCACCACACCGGCTACTTCTTCGACGAGGGGCCGCACGGAGATCACGGTGGACAGTTTGGAGGGTCTGTTACCACCGGGATACGCGTCCGGCAGAGGTGGCATTGGCTCTTTCTCGAGGGGCTCCTTTAAGAGGCATGGCGCACAGCAGCACAGTACTACTCTAGCGACGACCGTCAGTCAGGACAGCTCCAACGACTCGACGAGTCCTGAGCGACGGACGGTGTCCACCAAAAGTGGTTTACCTTCGACCGCCGCAAAGAGTTCCTTCAGGAGAGCCTCGCTCTTGACCACGACATCAGCTTCCGTCGGTAGACACACACCATCTTTGAATATCAAGAGCACTCCCGTGAAGGACATAAGCGCCCTTTTGCCGCCTGGTTATAAGCTGAAGAAGGAGGAAGAGAGCAGCGTTACGGAGAAGTTCCTGTTGAATGACATCCTTGCGAAGTCGAAGGTCGACCTATCAGCTCTTTTGCCACCTGGTTACAACGAGAAGAAAGCGGAGACAAATATCGAGACGGCGAAGAAAGAAGAGCCGTCAGCGACGACGGCGAAAAGCGTGCAGGCAAAATCTCAGGGCGAGCCAAGCTTGGTGAAGAAGTCCCTGCAGGATCTTTTCGCCAAATCGGAAGTAGACATTTCCTCATTGCTACCGCGAGATTTTAAGATAAAAATGCCGGAGAAGCAAGAGGATTCTGGCAAAAAAATAGAGGGAAACGTGATGGCCACGACGGAGTCAGCTTTGCCGAGCACCACAAAAGCAGCGGGTGGTCTGAAAATCGTTTTTCCCAGTAGACCGGGAGGAAGGAAGCCAATTTATAAGATTACCACGCCGAGTAGTTCGCGAGCTGAAGGGCCCTCCGCAAATACGCCGCGCATACAGAAAGGTTGGCCGACTAGGTAAGTTTTCGAAGTACGTCTACTGTTTCATTTGCGATATAGACGCAAGGACTTTCAAAGAAAAACTCGTAATATTTTGTAACTTTTTCTTCTTTGCTAAACGAGATATACAATGTAGTGTTATATACGTAGAATAGGGTAAAGATGTACCCTTGTGAGGTTCTTTCAATTGAAACATCATGAAAATTGCATATGTTGATATATGCCATTTCAATGTGGCACATTGCAGAGCTACTACTGAATTTACCGGATGGCCCACACCATCCACTACACCGATATCTATAGAGAAATTACTCGAAGCTGCCAGGACTGCTACCGCGTCCACCGTTAACGTCTCGAGTAGTCAAGCGCCGAGTATCGCGCCTACTACCTCGACCACAACTACGACGACCACTACGCCAAGACCAACTACACCCGGAATATGCCAAGAGGAGTGCGAGCTCGCCGGAACCATTCGCATTGTTGGCAATACCACTTGGGTACCTGAGTTGCTCGATAGAAATACTTATGAATGGCAGCAACTTTCAAATGAAGTGGAGAGGGAGGTAATTTCACTAGTCATGCTGCACGTTCCATACAAACACAATAAGACATTCCTGAGATATCTAAATTATCTAAAGACATCCTATAGACGTCTTACAGTGATTCTAAGTATTCTCATGTACAATTTTTAAGTAAAAGAGCAAGCCACGTTGTCAATAAACTTCCGTTCACTTACTTTTTCAGATCAATTACGTCTTCGCGAGGTCACCTGTATTACAAAAGTGGTTCAAGAAAATAAGGATAGACTCGTTCAGGTACTCGTAATATTTCTATATTATATTTTGGGTACTGATCCACAAGTCCAGATTTTTATTACGAGTTCCTTGCATTTTTATGTTTATAGGATTCAAAATATCATGCATTTCTGTAACATTTATTGCGGAAATTGAAAAATTAAATTCGCTAAATCTTTCAATTCCAGTCAAGGAAGTATATTAGTCGACTATTTTGTGGAGCTGAACGACGTGCCAGAACGAGTTAGTACACACGAGTTGAAATTGATATTCCATGACTCTTTACGAGCGCACAATTCTATTCGGGGGAATGATACAAATCTAATGAGTCTCGGAACGTTTGTAATTGACCCTAAATACACAGATTTTGTGGGTAAGTTCACTTTACAAATTGGGTAAAACGAAAATTAACCGAGAGAAAGCTAGGATCTAGATTGAAAAGAGATGAATTCTCACACACACAGAGAGAGGGGGTTGAAAGTAACATTTTTAATTCTTCAGTACTGCCAAAAGTGATTGCTCCTCGGTATACAGAAAACGATGATAGAATTATACCTCAGTGGGCCATCGCAGTTATAGTTATTGGCGTAGGAGGATTGCTCTTTATTATCGTTTTTGGCGTTTCCGTAGTAAGTAGAAAAATATTCGTTTTCTTTCTCGCGGAAAGATATTTATTGAATATAGTCATTAGATATGTTAATACTGTATTAATTCGATACTCTACGCCTTTCAGCTCATAAATCGGCAAAATGCTGCGAAGTTGAAGCCGTCTATTTCCACGATGTACGAGGGGGAAGGGGCGAAGAATATAATTAATACAAGTCACGTTCCTCCGGTACACAGGCCTGTGGATTATCATAAAGCCGATGTGGATACGATGTGGAATGATATTGATGCCGCTTGGAATGACAAGTCTTTTGAATCGAATTCTAACAAAGTATTTTTATTTTCATTGCGCTTTATATTAAGTAATATGTATTTTTCTATATATCAGTATTTATGAAAAAAACATTACATTATTAAATATTTTTCAGATATTGGTCGATAGCTCGATAAAAGACGGCAGGAAGTACAATCTGCATGACAGTTGGAGATCTGAATGGAATGGATATTATTACAATCCATCACACACCAGTAGTAAATTCAGCGGTTACGACAGTGCTGTAAATTTTTCTCGCCACCATCCGGATTATGATACGAATTTTTGAAGAAAAAAATAAATTGGTCATTTATCGTAAAAATTTGACACTTCTTTGCAACATCTCCCAAAAATTATGCATAGATTCGAACGTGCTAATCAATATTTATGGTAATCATGGAGGATACAAGAGAAACGAAACCTTAATGATGGACCTAAAATGTATTTTAAAGAAAGGAACGAGTTCTTCAGAATAAACGTACGTATTTCCTAGAATAAGCAGGTCAATGTGTGTCGCATAGAGGGAATGCATCCATAGGTTTCTAAGATAAATTCATTTACTGAACAATGATACTGGTGAGTACAATATTTTAGATGTTACACTTTATAACATCTTATCTGATAACGGGTGTACATCTTTCTCAGTCTTCTTTCTTTGGCGCAAATAGACATGCCGTTTTACTATGCTCAAAACCTTTTGATACAAAAAGGATTGCCTGTTGGGATAATAGCGATTTATATACAGTTAGTATCCTTTGACGGTTCATGGGAGTTTTTAAATAGAGAAGCAAAGAAAGATCGAGGAGCTATGCAACGCATAAGTACTTCTTTTCTCGCACTTTGAACGTTTCTTGCGTTTATAGTACGATTTGGTTGTTTGGGTTTGTGCGACAAAAAAGCACTTATAGTTTCGTTGTTCAGAGTTCAGCGTTCTTACAAACTGAAAGAAAATCGTATATTGGATAGTAAGAGTTCCCGCTTACCTGTTAGCAGGCTTACATATGCACAAGTGATTTTGTGGTATTTCAAAAAATTCACCCACACCAGGATCTGAAAATAGATCCTTAGCACTGAATTGCATACGTTAAAAGAAAACATATACTTAGTGTAATTGCTCGCTATTCTTACCTGCAGAATCAGAAGTGACGAATTGAAAAGGAAATTTGAAGGGTGTTAAGAGAGTCGATTTAGTTTCACTAAAACTCACAATATCTACCGTGTAGCTTTTCAGCATATCGATGAATTCTTCGTGCAACCTCAATAATTGTGGGGACTCTACAACATGGAAGAATATTCTTTATCGTGATGCTTAGGCGGATGAAAACGCGAGCTATTCGGCTTACAACGGCATAATCTACTTCGATCATGATCATCTCGTTACCAGTAAATCCTCGACCTATATACATTGACTTATAGAACTTCTTTTCTAGATCAGAATGTAAACTCGAAAAAAGTATAATGTCAATTGTGGTAAAAGTTCATAAATAACGAGATAACGATCCTACGTAATCCAGCGAAATTGGAATTACCTTCGCGAAGTTCCTGCACCTCGACAGAAGGCCAAATTAGCATTTGAGTTGTCTGTGTCAACGCTGCTACGTGAGAACCACGATGCGGTGTACTATAAAATACGATACCGCGGGTATTTTTGCATACATTTCGTTTGTCGCCACTTTTCCATTCTATGACAAAGTAAGCGTGGTTAGAAAGGAAGGAAATTGAACGACTTAAAAGGCTTTCTTTCGGCGCAACTCATGACGGGTAGGCAGAGTTTACCTTCGACAAGCATTTTTTTAACGAGTAATCCACCCATCGAATGGCAGACCCATATAACAGGTCGTTTTCCGACACCGGCCATTATTAATTTTGCAATAACTTCGTTACTTCTCTCGCTAATTGTGCTCCTACAATTACAATTAGATTATGTGCCGTCACCTAGTCGCGTTCAACTATCGCTAGTGGCATAAGGATATAAAGTAAACCAATTCTCAACGACTGGTCGATTGCTACAATTATTTTGCCTTGGGAAATCGGACCGTATTACGGAAATAATGTTAGATGTTATTTGGTGGTTTTACTTGAGATCTAGTAAACTCACTTCTTGCCTTCTATAGGACAAAGTGGAGTCCACATTGACAAATTGGTCTCATAATTTACACCGATAACTCGGAGAGCCGGAACATCTTTTGATAACCAATCGCGCGGCCAGCACGAAGTTCGATTGATTCTATCTTTCTCTCCTTGCTCCATGCAATCATCGTCTCTAAACGAGACAATCAAATATTTCAAAATATTCCATGAATGGAACAATTTGATACGTCAAATCGGATATAATTTCGATTACGAAAGGACTTACCCTTTGCAAGTAAATGGACCACACGCTTTACAGTTAGTATTTTCTGGGCAATCGTATAGTATAACTTCAAAATCGTGCCCTACTTGCTTCCACTCTCGTATTTTGAGATCCTTTGCTAAATCATGTAAAAATTCCTGCGGATATCCGTCCATTATTGTTTTCAACGCTTCGGCTTCGTAACTCTGCGCGAACGAATCTATAATACAAAAGTCATCACCGCGCTAAATTTCGCAGCGGAGCTTAATGTTGAAACAAAAAGTTCGGATTCATGATCGAAAGATTCTTTGAAAGCAAAGAAAAGAATGATAGAATTGGTAATCGAATGTGATACCGCAAGAGCGACGCACCCACGAACCCAAGCGTTGAAGTTTCCGGGTCTCGTTGTCTCCACGTTACAAATACACCCCCCAGAAGTCCATGCACGAATATTACATCTAGCTTTGCAGTCGTACGGACTCTCTGCAGCGGATGAAGGAGGTATACGCGTCTGGGATACTTTTCATTGTTATTGTCATCTATGTCTAAATTTGCCAACGCTCGGCCTGCGGGTGCCGAAAGACGTATGTCTGCGTTGCGAGACCACGAGGCCAATATACCGATCCAGCCTGAGACACGGGAAAATTAATTATTCGCCCGAATAATTTAATTACGCATCAATTAATTATGACGCACAGCGAGAATTTTTTATGTAAGATTTTTTGTTTGTTTGACTGATCTCTAAATGATTTTGAAAGCCTATTAAAAGAATTATAATTACGCACTGATATGGCTTCTTACCCGACTTAAAAATATCTTCTAAATATTCGCTGTAAAGTGACATGTTGGACAGTATTTTAGCGAGTAATATACACATGTCGATGTCATCTTTAAACAATTTCTGTACATTCATTAATATCAAAAGGCCACCAGCATCGGCAATATCTGTAAAGTACCTAAAATTTGCATTTGGATCTCGAGAGAATTAACCATTTGTTCTCTTCCGAGTACATACAGATAGAGAATCTGGATAATTTTTAACGATCATTTCAATTAATAAGATGGATATAAAAAGAGACGGATTGTTAATAAGATAAATGAATGGTGCTCGATTTTATTGATATCGGAATCACGGCAAGTTCTCTCATGATTTTTCACTGTACGTATATTCATTGTCTCAGACGACTATAGTTTCGTGAATAAATTATTTGGATCCGCTTGAATCACGAGTCTGTCGTTGTCAAAATTAATTTTAGGTATATATAAAATGACTAGTACCGCCGATCGAGTATCGAGTAACGGGTTTCATATCGTTACCTTTGCTATGATCTTCCAATGACGAATGATGGTAGATCGCTTGTACGCAATTCTGCAGTAATTCTTGATCCCATAGAATCGGAGGAGCTACAGCTAAGCCTACGCTCGTTAAATCGTGGTCAAATATAATCCCATCCTTCAAGATTTCAGACAGTCAAAAGTTATAACTTTATAAAAAGCGTAACGTTCGATCTCCCTAGAGTTCCGTAAGCGTTAGTGAATGTGCAGCATACTCACTCGATGAGTATCTTTAAACTTTTTATTCAAAAATTGCGAAAGACAGGGATGACAGTTATTGCACATCTTATCCAGATGTACAAGCAGACCGTGAAGCTTCTCTATTAAATCCTGCGAGTAGATATTTCCGCCGTAAAGAAATATTTATCGTGAGTTAAATAGACCTGCGACGACGAGATTTATTCAAGAGGTCCTTCTTCCTACGCGCGAAATTATAACGAGGATTTCTGGTGCGTAAAATCGATCCACGGGGAAGAGACTCATTTGAGTGCTATCTTTTTCGCACGATATCGTAAACAGATGGTCACTCGAGAATGTCTAGTTGTCGCAAGTTCATCGCAGATCATCGGTAATTCAATATTACGTACGTATTGTTTATATTGTACATGATAATAAGGAGGTTTCAGAAAGAATCTCAGATCGGCATCGGGCAGTCGTGCTAACGCTACGGCAGTTCGCGCGTCTAGCATTTGAGCAAGCTGTTGGTAATGCCAATCTGAAAAGCAATTTGAAGAAGAAAAACATATTTGTTTCAAATATTTACGCAGGAAGAGGGACGCGGATGTTCTCTGTAATTCCTCGGTGAATGAAAATCACATCTCGAACTCACCCTTTAGGTGCTTGAGGCAGCTGAGGGAGTATACCGCGGTTAAACGATCGTTCGCCGAACCGATTTGAGCGATTCTGAGCAGTCTATACGCTAAGTTTCGGTTCAATGACTTCCACCACTTCATCATGACATAGGAAAGACTCAAAGGTTTCTCCAGAACGGAGGTGTGGAGGTCTTTGTCTCGAAACATGAGAACATCTGTGAGAAAGTAACTATATGTGAGGGTCACGAAAGTTCGCGATATCAATGATTATAAGATTCATGCAATTGTGATGCATTTTTTTGATACTATAAAATAAATATACGATTACAACGAATATGTTAATAGCCTAATATAAATGTTAGTGAAATCTTTGGTACGCTAGTCACGTAAACGTTCAACAGGAGGTAATAGTCACAGTCCGTAGCCTTCATTTCAAAACGGGAAAATATTGAAATTCGATTGAAATAGAATTTTATTAAAATGATACTTCACGAAACTACATACAACCGTCTTACTGTACCAGCAGTATACGCTATGGCTATGTTCATATCTCAACGTAATCAGTCCAGTAAAGCACTTTCATGCTCGCACATGGACGACTTATAAATATTTACATTTTTCTAGGTAGTAAAGGTTGCGCTATCACGGAGTGCAAAACGAACGCGAAGCCCGCTTTTGGTAAATAAGGAACCAAAGTTATCAAGCTATGCGCAGAGGGTACCAATGTTATTTTGATCCCTTTCGGCGCTAAAAATATATTACATTCAATATATCCGAATAATGAAAAAAATATTTTAATTGAAGCTCAGATGAATTGAAGGTATGTAGAACTGGGATTACGGGGTGCTTCTCTGAAGGGAAAGAAAAAAGATTTACAAGAACGGTAAGTATATGTATAGGTATTAAATCTACCATCGATCGTTAAATTAGAATCATATCAAGATAAAGCTATATTACTCACGAACATTCTTTTATTTAACTAAAAATACCGTAGAAACGGATTGTTCTAAGTTCATATTTTACGACAATAGGAACAATCTTTAATAGTCGAAGACTGTACGAGATAAAAATAATGAAAATCTGATTTTTTGAAGGCCAAATGCCACGAAATTTAAAGATATATTAGGGCTGATACTAAAATTCCTCCGTTATCTAAACAGCAAAATTTTCTGTTCTTTGAAAGATAAAGAGAACATGTTCTTTCAAAGATAATTGAGTAAGGTAGACTGTTATGGACATATATACAAACTCTGGTAATTTTTGAATCTCGATTTTAAAGGCGGAGTCGTACGATAGTTCCCCTAGACTCTCTTAGTCACGAAAACCCTATATTTACATGCGCCGTTGACGCGCGTACTGAGCACTAGAATTAATATCCTCGATATCGGAGACTATTCCCTAGTCTTATCGTAAAACGTGCTCGATATCATAGGATCAATTACCGAAGGGATGGTGCAGCTCGCGTAGCTCCGAAAACGTTGTCGAATAATTTTTTCCACTCCGATTCCGACGAAACTTGACCTACGGTCTCTATGGTGATTTTCGAGGTGCTTAAGCGACTCGCCGGGTATAATATATTATAATTATTATGCCTTTATATATCAGGCTACGGCCAAGCTTGCGATCTTGCCACGGCGGCAGAAACATCGCGATCCGGACGCTGTGTTGTAAATTCTTTGGACATGGCCACGCTTATAAACCCGCAACAGCGTTTTGTTACTCCAGTTCAGATCAAACGATGGAAGATGATGTACTATTAGGAGTTATTGTATCGAGGTATTTAAAGAAAAAGCGGAGGAAAAGAAAGTACAGTATTCATCTCCAGTTAACACACAGACTTACATGTGGACAGTTTCACACATTGTTTAGTGTTCTAAAACTTGCAATAATTGGAGGATTTTTAGTTTTATTTGACGATAAAAAAAGAAGAGTGTGGTCAAAACGGTGGCTATTGGGGAAAGAAGAAAGTACTCTCTCATATGAGTTTAATTAGAGAACTCGAAACAAGAGAGCCTCATGATTTGCGCAATTTTTTGCGCATGGATAATGAAGCATTTGAAACGTTATTAGAATATGTTTGTCCAGTAATTGAAAGGAATAATACCCGCATGAGAGAAGCAGTAAGTGGCAGAGAGCGATTAGTTGCTACGCTACGGTACTTAGCAATTGGAAGAAGCGCTGAAGACTTAAAGTTCAGTTGTGCAATCTCCCCACAGCTTCTCGGAAAAATTATACCTGAAACTTGTTGGGCATTATTTATGGCACTAAAAGACGAATGCTTGAAGGCTAGTAGGTGCTTTATTAGTTATTAAGTAATTTTTGGTTTAGTTACACATTAGAGTCTAGTATGGACGTTATGGTCATTTATTGTATTATTTGTTGATGATATATGTTGGGAGTGTGGAACGAGTTGCGGCTGAGTAACTGCTATGGGTAGTGGAGTTGGTGTGGATTGTACTGGGAAAGAATGAGGCTAAAAAATGGTGTGGTTGGTCGTGTTGCAACCTGATTTCCATAGTAGTTAGTTTGATTTTGCTCATAATCAAAGGGATCTTGAAAACCAGAGGCTAAATACGCAGGCAACGGTGATACATGAGTTGGTACGTGAAAGGTACAGTTTTCCGTAAGCCTTCCTAACTTTCTGTAAAATAAAACGTCGGAAATGATTTTCTGCGCAAAAATTCTTTGTCGTGCTTCCATGTTTTCGACATCTACTGCTACACTTTTCCCAAATGGTTCGAATGGGGATGTTGGTTCTAAAAACTTTGCTTTTTTATAAGCTAGACTACTATTTTTGTCTGCGGACCTGCTACTCCTTTCACAAGGCTGAGAGGAGCAGCTGCTTAAGGGAGTTGATGGCTCGCTTAATGATACAGGTTGTTCTTCCTGGAAACAATTAGAATAATTTGTTATATGTATAATGCTATTATACAATAATTTTTTTTGCAGTTTCCATCGAGCACAAATGATTGGCTGGAAATCGCAAATAGATTCAAAATTTCATGGGACTTTGACCATTGCTTGGGAGCCATGGATGGCAACGCATGTCGCCCTAAAAAAACCACCTAACAGTGGATCGTTTTTCTACAACTGAAGAGGCGCCTCGAATAACGTTGCAACCGATATTTTGTCGATATCGAGGTTGCAATGGAAAAACGTTGTATGTATGAAGTATCATATACTCAATTACTGATCATGATCATGATACTGATCATGATCATGGTACTGATCATAATACTTCATATACTGAATTTTAAGCAGTTGTATTACTTCATATACAGTTTTTCCGTTGAAATCTCGATATCGACAAAATGTCGGTTACAACGTCATTCGAGGCGCTTCTTCAATTATAAAGGATTTTTTAGCACCGTCTTGTTTGCCATTGTAAATGCTAATTATGAATTTATTTATGTATATACAGGAATAAATGGTAGAATTTCGGATGGAGGTGTCCTGCAAGAGACCGATTTTTACAACAAGCTCGAAAACCACGCGTTAAATATACCTCCTCCTAATAATCTCGCCAAATCAGCAGTGAAATTGCCGTACGTTTTCATTGGAGACGACGCATTTAGTCTAACAGAAAACGTAATGAAGCCCTATTCACTAATTGGTATTACACATGATGAAAAAATTTTTAATTATCGCCTATGCCGAACAAGAAGAATAATTGAAAACGTCTTTGATATATAGGCTTGTCGCTTCGGAATATTACTCAGCACAATTACATTAAGTAATGTGGAAAAAGTTGATAAAGTGGTATTGGCACTATGCGTTCTGCATAATTTTTTAAGAAGGAAATGCTCTAATTATATGAGTGGCCGCTCTGTTGATCGCGAAAACCGTAATCACAGTATTCAAGATGGTGATTGGCGTGAAGAGCTTCGTCAATTACATGGCTTACAAAACAGAAGGACCTATTACAATGATATTGCTAAAAATGTTAGAGAAGCATTTACCCACTACTATAATAATGAAGGACGAATATAATTTCAAGAAAATATGATCAACGCAAATCAATAATAAATTCGAAAAGGTTTACAAAACGTGTCCTTTTTAATTGTATTTTTCTTAGTTAAAAATATATTTAAATAATTATTTACCCTTAGGTATTTGACTTTGACTATCCTCTTCCGATTCTTGGGATGCCATTGAAGAAGTTCCAGTGAATAAAAGTAATTCAAAATACCATAAGGTGGGCTCATACACGCTATCCATAGAGGCCCCGGTTCTCTTACTTTTTCTAATTTCTTTTAATTTCTCGTCGAAATCCAGCACGCTAGGAATCAATTTTTTTCTTACATATTTCACATCTGCCTCAGGGCAAATTTCTTGGCATTTTTCAGCTAATGCTTCATAGGCGTTATTTCGCAATTGTTTGTTAGCATATTCTTTGCTTTTCACGTTCCACAAACAAGGCTTTGACTTATATAATAAAATGAAACTTTCCCAAAATGCTTTGTTATCCACAAGCCATTTTAATAATAAAAATATAGTCTAATTTTCTAATCACAAATGCAGTTCAGATCACACGACCACGTTCGCTAGACATATCCGCTGGACATACTCGCATGTGAATAAGGCCCTTTAGGTATGGGGCGAGCCAGCCCGGCCGGCCGCGCTGGTAAACGCCCCATGGTTCACCAAGGGTTGGTGTCTCATGGTTTTTGAAAATCACCACAAAGACCGTAGTTCAAGTTTCTTGTGATATTTGATTGGCCCCTAACTATCATTGCCATTTACAGTATGTGGAGGCTAAAAAATATCACATGGTGCAAAGGTCTTCTGTACATTAATATTTTCATTACGCTTTTCTAGATTTACCTGTATTTAAAATATATTTCTTTTAAAATTGCCGCCAAAAGGGACCAAAATAATAGTGCCTTCCTGTGGCAAAGTTTGTTAATTTGGTTCCCTATTGCAGTCATATTTCCATATCTTCCTAATATATAGTATGGATACTGGAGAACACAGAAGCCTACTGATTACATATGTATAGCTTAGACATTCGGAAGTCTATTGTTTTTCATGCACTTTGGTTGTAATACGCTGCCTATTTGTCTGTGCTAGCAAAAATAACTTACGTTGCCATATTTGAGTTCAGATCGAAAAGTACCAATAAGCAAAGCGGTACTATTAAATTGCATACATCTTATTATTTCTTAGCAATGCTAATTTAACATACTTTTGTCCACTTTCATGACAGAAATTAAGGTATCGCAATAAAAGGCTATTCTGTTAATAACTATATCGCTCATGGGCTGCAATAGTGACACAACTCAAAATTGGAATGTTCCCAAGAGATGACTTTAAAAGTTGAATTATTATATTATACGAGCGTTGATCATTTGCTGTCAGATTATGATAATTATCATGAAAATTCTATGATAATTATCATAATTTGGCAGCAAATGGTCAACGCTCGTATAATATAATAATTCAACTTTTAAAGTCGTCTCTTGAGAACATTCCAATTTTGAGTTGTGCCACTGTTGCAGCACATGAGCGATATGTAGAATTTTTATTCCATATCGTTGTCTAAGTTTCTTTGTACCAAGCATGTTTAGCAGGTTATGCAAAATCTTACGGATGATGCAAATTGAATTCATGACTTATAATGATTCGTTAAGTCACAGGTATATATATTATACGGCTAAGAAAAATTTATAAAATAACTCACAAACCTTTGAATCGAGGGTTGTCTATATAAATGTACTGCATTCGAGTCTGCTCTAATTCGAGGACGTTCGTAGAAACTGTGGAATTTAATATCTTTGATGTTTGACGCAGTTGATAAAGGATCCAGCATCCCCTGGAGCAAAGTGAAATGAAACAATTTGTGAGATTCTAGCGAAGGCTATTTTTTATGTAACTTTAATTTATGGTAAAGACGTTAAAACGTACCCCACAACAACAATGCAAGTTCCAGTTGATTTCAAATAGTATATGTACTTTTTATACGTTTGCAAGTGCATGGCAGGTTAGGTACACGGAACGAACACTAAATTTATACGTATTTTTAATTTTACGATTTATGTACATTCCGAAGATCTCTCCGGAAACGATTATACAGGCACGTACAAATTATTTATATAGGAAAGAATCGGTGTACAGTAGTAATTTGAGGATCGCGGCATGGAAAGTGATAATATAACCTCTACATTATTTGTTTGAGCCTCCACGACAGACTGGAGCAGCCGAAATCAAACGCAGAGCTTTCTTATTGGTCCAAGGAAAATCTCCTCTGCTAGGTAAAAGATGGCGGAATTGTTTTTTGGGATAATAAAGACGTGATACATTGTACAACTGAAAATATCTTCATTACAAATCCATCTGTGCAATTAAGCGACGCTTTTTTTAGTTTTTGGTATGGAAATCTATCGAGTCTCTTGATAAAAACATTAGATTTGTGTGGTATCGACTACGGGGTATGCAGAAAACTCTTATATCGGTCATCAGGAGATAAAGTACTGTTACCTATTTTATCGATTCTGTACTTTTGAAAGCGCGATTGAAAAAATATGTGAATGATAAAATTTATAATATATAATAATTATAAGATTAGCTAATTTAGATATAACCATGATGGTAAAACCATTGAAACTGTTAAATTTAAGAACGAAATCAAATTGATAGCGGTTAGCAAACACGCGTTCATCATTGATCGCATTTAATGATTATTGATTGATATAAAAACCTTGACCAATGAGCATCAAGAAATACTTAATAGAGGGATAGCTGTTGTAAATGCTGGACGCAGAGACATAAAAAACGCTAGATGTGCGTCAGCCAATGATGCTATATGCAGTTGATATGTTCAAGGCTACGTCATATATGGTCGTTCTTTATACCTATATCATTTATTACAGTAACTATACTTATAAATCTGATGACGCGTTCCTGCATCATACACTGTACATTGAATTTCTCTATAAAACCACGCTTCATGAGCGTTCTGGTTCCTTTTCGAGTTTGTCCTCTACAAAAGATTCTTGTTTCCGACAAATATGGATTACAGTGCTAGTATATTCCCAGTGATTTTAGTTCTAACATGCTTCAGTTGCCATGACTACGTAATCGGTGAGTGTTGTTACTGTTTTAGATAAATATTTTTGTTTATGAATTATAATATTACAATACTTCTCCAATTCGAGTGCTTCTACGTATTTTTCTAAAGTAGAAATTGTAATTCTAGAATATTTGTAATATTAAATTGTTAATTGTTTTCTATTTCCATTTAATAATTTCAATTTCTTTTCCGCTACGTTGGTTGGAAGATATATCAAATAATTATTTGACACATTTCTAAAAATGCAATTTATTATTTTTAAGGAATCATTTCGAAGTTTGGAAATGTAATATTACGATGTAATTGATGTTTTCTTATAGAGTAATTAGTTCATAATTAATGAGAATTTAAAAGATATTAAGAGATCTATAACCGATTAAAATTATGGTCGAATTTAGATTAAAGATAACTATAATATAACTACGATATTGTTTTAATTAATTAAAAATAGAAATTTCTCTTCACGTGAGAAATGGATACACTAAATTCATTTAATGCTGTCCTCAATACTGAGTACTGTTACTTCTTAATTATAAATGATTTTAAGGAAGAAATGATTATAATATATTGAGGATTTTACCGAGAAATCAATTTAATTTGCCAAGTGGGAAAACCGCACGTAACACATTCACTCTAGTTCCTCCTAACTACATTCACTCATGCGTCTTCGGTTTACCTCGAACTTTCATAACACATACCATAATAGGATCGCGACACGAAGCAATGTATTTATAATAGGTATATTAAATACGAAAGCATTGGTTGTTGATTGTAAGGTGCGAGAAATGGAAGAACTTTTATGATAGTTTTTTGGGTTACCAATTAATCAACTTTAAGACCGTTTATTTGAGGGACTTTATAATCATTAATGTTTCCGCGCGCGCTGATGTGATAAAATTAGATATTTTAATATAACTCTCGACACCCTTATTTATAACTCAATACTTGTTACTGATTCGAAGATAAATCTATACTAATCAATGTGACAATAGAATTAAAGTTTTACAGTATCTTTATAAATTGTACATAGAAACCGTTGCATAATTTACTGATTAGCGTAGCTGGTTCCGTACTGGAAGGCGTACCCCGTTGGTAATACAAGTAGCTAAAATCTAAACTAAATCGTTATTGTTTACTTTTATTTCTTCGTTTATCGAAAAAACGCAAACGAGTATTGAAACCATATTGGAGCATCTGTCACTTTAACCATAAATGAGATTACCGATGTTTCTCGGACTAATAGTCCCATTTGGTTCGGATCTTGGCTGTTAAGTATTACCACGAAATTATAGGAAACCACAACGGGGACGGGGTATGCCTACCGATACGGAACTAGCTACACTTGTATAGGGGAAATTCGCCTTCGTCGAATACTTTAAGGGTTTCTGAGTATTATAGTTGATATAATAATTACCAAGGGTCATCAAAGTGTCCAATGCTACGCGACATTTCCCTACACATTATGTCGTTTCTTTCTCAACGTTTTTTTTTGTAAGTAGGCAATAACAAAAGGAATTCTGAAATAATATTTTTTTTAACATCATCCTCGCATAGGCCTTTCAGTTAACAGCTTTACGGATGCCATTTCAAGAAACTTGTTGTTTTTTCTATCGGATTGTACTTTAGGAGCTAACAAGACACGCCTTTTATTCAATTCAAGGTATAAAAAATCGATGCTAAAATTAAATAAATAAATAAATATATATATATATATAGGTATTTATCTCTATATATAGAGACAACTTTTCATGCGAATAAATAACTATACGTTTTCGAACAGGAATGCTCGTGGAATCGAAGTCAATTTGACTGTCCCAACGCCATTGCCTATTGATCCCTCATTAAGAACTATATTTATCGTGCATGGATTCTTATCCGATGGAACAAAGGATTGGATTAACAATACAATCAATGCTTTTTTGAGAGATGTACGTATGTTTAATATATAATGTACGCAATTCATATAGATATCTAGTATATATACTGTGTATTTCTATTTTATCTAGGCATTCGAGGAAACCTGTTATTAGCCTATCAGATTCTGACCAAGATTAAAAAATATCTCACTTATCAAAACCGTCGCAGAATATTTATAATTAAATATTTTATTAATTGAAACATAAAATGTTTGAAATGATACCTAATACGAATTTCGTGATAATAAAAAAAGCCTTATGTGCGTTATGATTCGCAATTATGTCTATTAATATAAGAATTATTATTTAACTAAGTTTGACAATTATTCATTGAGTAATAAAATTTCGCTTTATCCAGGAACCAATAAATATATTTTCAGTCGATTGGAGGGTAGGAGCATGTTCGGAGAAAATTGACATTTTAAATGTCCAGTCTTATAACGCTGCTACTCTTAACACCGAAGAAGTTGGTCGATATGTAGCTGGGTAATTAATTTGCTTAATTATTCAATAGCGAATGGGCTTAACCAAATTATTTAGATATGAATTAGAACGATATACTATTATTTAATGATTATATTTTTAAATTGTAGGTGTGTGAAGATGCTAGTGAAGAATTACGCGGTGCAACTGAAAAACGTATGGATGATAGGACATAGTTTGGGTGCTCATGTTTGTGGATTTACGGCGAAGAATTTGAAACAATCCAATGTCGGAACTGTCGGTCGAATAACAGGTAAGGCCTGGCGCATACATACAACTTTACACCGACTAAACTGTTTAGTCGAGTTGTATGCTCGTCTCTCTCTCTCTCTCTCTCTCTCTCGAAAGGAGATCGATGTGGCTTCTTCATTCTTTTGTCGAGCAACTATCGAGAGTTGATAGTATGTGCACGTTCATGCACTCCTATAGACTTATAACCTTAGAAACAATTTTGTTTTTATTTGCTAACTAGGGGGCGTCCGCCCCCTACTCGCTTCGTTCGCCAACCCCCGGGGGGCTATCGCCTCCGCGTCGCTCTCGCGGCGCTCCCCCAATCTTTTGTAGCAGCATCACGTCGTTGCTGTCTTCTCTGTTCAATTATTGTAGCCGTGGGCGACCCGTGACGTAATCTGCTCGACTGGTTTGCAGTGCGCCGATCGACGACCGATAGCATAGGTACTGCATCCGGTTCGCACCCGACGCGCCGGTACGCGATAGGTGGGGGACGGGGTTTTGGTTGGCGGCCGACGCGTCGGTAGGCGATTGGTGGGGGACGGGGTTTTGGATCGGTCGTCGAAAAACCCGAAAAACTATTTTATATAATAGAGAGATGATTTTCGCATTTAGGCTTAGATCCAGCTGGACCAAAATTTCGAGAACTCGGATCGAACGAAAGATTGGATAAGTCTGATGCATCGTTCGTAGAAATTGTTCATACTTCATCGTTGTTCGGCCTCCAGGAACCGATAGGACATGTAGATTTTTATATAAATGGTGGGAATTTTCAGTCCAGTTGTCTTCTCAGATGTAAGTATAAGAAATTCTTTTTAAAATTCTTTGAAATTCAGAGATGACTATGTTTATCGATGCTATATATCATAAGTGCCAACCAATCTCGAACCACGTATTCTATTACTATGTAATATAAAAATTAATATAAAGCTTTCAATTACAATTTTGCAGTATAAAAACTAATGTTATACGTAGGTATATATGAGATTTTATATCTTTAAGTTGAGAAACAATATATAGACATGGAAAATGTAAAGTATTTGAATATTATAGAAGAAGATTAATATATTTAATTATTGGATAAATCATGTTTAAGCACTAGGATGTTCTCACGCACGTTCTGTGGATTATTACTTGGAGGCTATAAAAAATCCTGACTGTCCCTTTTGGGGAAAAACGTGGTCAAGGAAGTTGTAAGTAGAAAATAATGTATTACTTGTTTGAGTGTTTTACATGAAAGTGCTATTTGTTATGCTCTTTTACCATTAGTTGAAGGATAATTTGTTTCTGAAAGTGTGACCTAAAAAGTTTTTAATCAATTTCACCAGAACTGATTATACAATTCATTTAACATTTTTAATAAATATTCTTTATTGGTTCTCCACCAGGTTTAAAAGTCAGATGTTCCTTTTCAATCAGATATTCCAACACCATTGATGCCGATTATTTCTGTTTTGATAGCTCATTGCATGTTAAATTTTAATAAACTGAATTCAGATTTCTTAATATTATTAGAATATTGTTTTGGAGCCGAAAATAAGGTTTAATTCTATATTTGAATGAAAATAAAAGTATTCACTATTTTTCAGCCAATTCAACCGTTCACCTCCAAACTGTAGTGAAAGTTCCTGTACAGTAATGGGACCTAGAGCAGAAAATTATCCAGCTCGAGGAACATTTGGCATGTTCACAAACAAACATTCACCTTATTGCAGTAATTTTTATTTAAAAATATTATTACATTCGTTGCTCTATAACAATCCTCCTGGCATTAATTGATTTCGATTTTTTTTCAGCTGGAACGCCACCAAATGCTCTAGATACCATTGATGTGACAACGTCCCATGAAAATGATGGAGACAATTTGTTCGAAGCTCAGCTGAAGAGGAAATAAGCAACATTCTAAAATATGCAATGCCTATTCGAATTCGCAAGACCATGTCGTAGAAAGTCATTCATCATTGCTTTTGTTAATGATTGAAGTAATAAAAATGTATGGATTCCCTTCGATCTAAATATAATATAATAATTAGAAATACAGTATTATTTCTTACAGCAAAATACAATATAATTTTAATTTCCTTTATTTAACCCTTTACTTTGAGCTTTCATTTTATACTAGTTATGAATCAATATGTGTAATATTCAACGAAAATAGAGCAGACACGAGTGGATTCTGTTTGTACAGGTTCTGCTTGTTTCTATTTAAACTATTAATCTAGTAAGAGATGGTGATAGTTTGGTTTCAGCTTTTCTATCAACTATGAGCGGTGAAGTGTAACTTACAAAAAAGCTTTGTGATGAAATATATTTTTTGGTAACTTCCCTTAAAAATTTTTAACGGGTCAACAAGAAGATTGGAGTATAAAATGTTTATTGCATAAGTAACACGATAGACATCTACGATGCTAAATCGTAATTAGGAATTATATTTGTTGCTCTTTCTCTATAATAGGAATAAATAAGATATGTTTCACCGAGTCCGTAGGGAAGCCTATAAGGAAATACACGAACAAGTCGTGATAAGTGTGAGGTGGATCCCTACCCAATATCTGCACGTATGAAGGAATGCATTGAAAAGAACTAGCGCGTTCATCGAATAGATACATATTTGTATAAGTCATTAGGAGATATATGGGCGAATAATTTGCAATACGAGGATAATTATGGAAATTCTATCGATAGGAAAATGTTATAACTCGCAATGTCGCGGTCTGCCACCGAAGGACAGTTAGTATCCCGTTTGAATGACAAAACCGGACATGGAAAAACATATAGCAATGATATAATATCAAATCAGATTATGGAAGGATAGTGGGGGCCTCAGTTTGAAGATTAGCCTGCTAAAAGCGCCTCTGAGCGAAAAGTGTGCGCACCAATGGCCTTTCGCGAAGATAACGCGTTTCTTTTATATAGGCGGGAAAAAATGCATACAAAATTCACTTGACGATTCAGTGAATAAAAGGAGTTTGACGCATATGTGAAAGTGCAGTAACGATCGCAAGAGGCGTGCTTGAATTCCGTGGGATGAAGGCTTTTGTGGTGTTCATTTTCTCCGCGGCGGTGACGGTGCTATGTCAAAGTGGTAAGCCCCGATCATTTTCTCAATAATAAATTTTATCATTTCGTTGATCTTTTATCATTTTACTTCATTCATCATATTATAAATGCTTATATTAATGGCTCATAATAACAAACAAACAGCATATTATAAGAATGGTCAAAGTAGAAAAAAAGAAGTTGAGCGGGTTCTCATAAATTCGAAGATTTTTTTTATGGTAAAAAAATATTTTAGCAAATGATATTACAATAACGAAAATTAATCGTGTGAATCTGCCATTCCAATTTCTCCCCATATTGTAAAGAACAGAAATATTAAAAAAATATATTGTTATTTTAGTAGCCAGTTTGTGCTAATTAATAATACACAAATGGTATATTGAGATTTAAAGTATAAACCAATTTTTCACATCAAAATTATTTAATATTTATTATTGTAGATAATATTAGACTTCTTCCCCTCTACACGGACCCATGTATATGCAATGCATGTCGTGAAATAAAAGTTCTTTGATTTTGCGTTATTATTGATCATTTTTTGACCACCATAACTTTTACATTTTAAGGATTCGACACACTTAAAGACATTGGCGAAGTTGGAACTCATTTAAATATATTACCTGAATGTATTTTTGGAGTCGATGAAATAGGCTTTGTTGTATATACAAGGTGAGTCTTGAAATTTTAGTAGTACTGCTTCATATTATAATAGATTGTGTTGAATAGATATTTTTGAAACGATCACATAATAAGAATCTAAGTTAGAATCTAAATTAGCTTTAACACCAAGGTAAGACTTTATAAATTTTTCGTAAAAAATAACTTCGATACTTTCTTTATGATATGTCGTCTTCATACTTGGGTTAACTGAATATGTGTAGGTATGTAGATTTACTCGGATTTTGATATAACTGTATTATTGTTCCCGTCTTATTATTGTGCTTTATCTCTGGTATGCCTTATCATTGGCAGTTTATCGTGGATCGATTGTAATATAAACTTTTCAATTATCACCCGCTGTTAGTGGTAAATAAAGCAACGTCCTTCATGATCTCACGGTTCAGGATTAACTTTGTTATCGATTCATTTCACTGAAACAAAACCAGAACAATGCTTTGTAATTTGAGGTGTGGGTTATATACATGACTATAAGGTGTAGTAAATATACACGTAATGGTGATACATATGGGTATGTTTGGCCCTTGCTATATAACTTCTGCATTATTTCTCTTTTCGTCCCTATTACATACAAGTAGCAGGATTAAGTTTCACTCTTTGAATAAAAGAAACTGAGTCAGCTATTTTATAAAACACGGCCAAGCACAAAAGTGACCATCGAAAACATCTCAGAAACCATTGAATTATTATGTATTATATACCCACTACAGGTGTTTTCCTAACGTTTCTTTACGAGAAATTCCAAAAGAGACGATCGCTTCTGCGGCTTATTATAAGTGTCTACAGAATACAAAATAATGGGTGGCTAATAAAATTGCAGACTTTTGTATTCCACAATAATTATTATTCATGATCGTTACATTGCAGACAATTGCCAGAAGGATATTACATTGATATAAGTAATAAAAGCGTTATACCTATAGACACCAACAAGGAAACGATATTCCTTGTGCACGGTTTCATTTCCGACGCGAACAACACTAATTATTATGCTCTAGCAAGTGCGTGGCTTGAAAAGGTACGATTTCATTTCATTGTCTTCTAGACCGTTTTCCTCGTCCGTTCGACCGTTTATTAGTATTTCTTTTCACTCTCAATGGAATTTCAAACTTCCTTTCTTCGTTTGTTAATTCATTTATTGCTTCGGAACGGACGATATTTTTGCGGTACATAATGGATATGGCATAATTGTGAAATTCTGAAAGTGTTATATGAATAATGATGTTATAAGACTGGGTTGATTGTTAGTAGGAGCAAATGCATTTCACCTTTTCACTATTTGCACCACTATCTTTGACAGGATGACGTGAACATTTTTTCTTTGGATTGGAAGGAAGGCGCATGTAATGGAGGACTCGCAATTACAGATGCTCTAGCCTATCCCAGTGCGATTAAGAATACAAAGATTGTCGGAGAATATCTAGCAAAGTAAGCATATCATTTCTATGCACGTATATCTACGTCGATTTAACCCGTTGAGGGCCATCTCCTTATATGTTAGTCCCTTAAATAGCGATGAATCAGAGGGTTAAGCAATTACTATTCTGTATAAAAAAATTTGTGTCCTATGAATGTAGGGTAGAGTAGGGCTAAAAGTACCGGAGGTAAAAAGTGCCATTTGATAGAGTTTCATAAATAAACCGTTTCGTTTATTCAGAATCAGCGTTCTGTAGCAATTGTCACATCTGGAGATTATTTCTACGTAACGCAATTATCGAAGTCATTTATTTTTTAAGTTCAGCCGAATGTTACTTCTTATCCCGCTGCACTTTTAGCCACACTCTACCCTATATTGTTAAGCGCCAGTCGCTTGATAAAGGTTTTTAATTCCGTTTTAACGAAATGGATTTGGAAATAAGTTCATGTTCATTTTACTCTGCAAACCAAATAGCGGTATTTAACTAGGGTCACTGCAACTTTAAAAAGACGTTAATATTCTGCAACAATTGCTGAAAGTGAAATGAGTCAGTTGCCGTCCACTGATTATATGAATTTAGTTGTGAGTTCGTGTGAATAACATTATCTTTGTTATTGACACTGTCGTATATAAACGTCTTTTATATCGTGCGACCTATAGTTTATAAGTGCATGCGTGTAAACTGATATACAGGACGAAACAGTTAAAATAGGCTACCTGACTTTACGAATCGAAAAACTTTAGTTTGCTTCTCACCTTCTTAATTTGTTTTCTCTTTATAAAATTAAACTATCTGCTCCAAGATCTTCTTTGAATTTATCTTCCATCGTTTTTCTTTTACTGTCAGCTTCACCAAACTACTCATCGATGAGTACGATTTATGTTTGGAGAAACTGCTAATAGTCGGACATAGTTTGGGAGCCCACGTTTGTGGATACGCGGGCAAAACCTTTCAAGAAAATGGATGGGGATTACTCCCAGAGATAATAGGACTGGATCCCGCAGGACCTGGTTTTGAAGGAAAACCGTGTTCTGACAGGTTATGCGAATCCGATGCTAGGTTTGTCGATGCCAATCATGCTTCTTTTGTCCTTGGAATTCATATGCCAATCGCCGATGTAGATATATATTTCAATGGCGGGGCTCACCAACCTGGATGTAAGGACCAATAAATAAACATATCAAAATAATATATTGAATTCGATATTTAACTCAGTTATATATTTTTTCGCTAATCTAGTAAGCTTAGTGTCATAAAATATATAAAAACATTTATTTCGTGGTACATTCTCTGCGTGAAGATATCGAATTCAACTTTAATGGAATAATTAGCTAAACAATATTTCTATTGTATATTATAGGTATTCTAAGTACATGTTCTCACAGTCGAGTCGTCGAGTACTTCACGGAGAGCATCAAGAATCCTGATTGCAAGTTCATTGGAAGACGACGGAATGAAAGTACCGGGTAATTATTGCTTCTCTCATTATATGAGGCACTGTATACTAATTTATATGCGACATTAACAAACCATTGATATGCAAAAGAAGATTTATAAGTATAATTATGAGAATTTTTAATTAAATACAATAAAATAAGTAGGTAATGCTACTCGTATTTTCGTATGCTTCCTTTTAACTGAATCTAATTTATATTTTGATGAAATGCAATTTAAATGTTGGCAGTATACCGTAATTATAAAAACGTATTATCAGGCTTGGATTTTTTTTAAACGCGTGATGTGGGAAAGTTTTATTATTCATGTAGCGATATTAATTTAAGTTAGAAAACTTGGATAATTCCAGCATATTACTGCAAGTCATTATAACGAGGCAACAAATAGTTGTATTAATTTAAGTTACCTTCTTCTGTTATCAATATAGTCTATATTTTATATGGGATCTTATATTGTTTCACGATAGTTAACAAGTACCGCTCATCATTTCAGTTATAGTAGAATTATACGTCAAATGTGTGTGCTTTTCACTTTCTTCGAATTAAGTGTATAACTATGATAATGAAAAACTATTTAGACATTTGATTAATTTCGTTGATAACTTTTTTTATATAATAATCTTCTGTAATTTCAGAGTTCTAGTGCCAATATCCAATTGTACGGATCTCCTTTGTACTGTAGCTAGTCCTTATACAGCCGATTATCCTGCGAGAGGAGTATTTTTCGTCGAAAGTAACTCCTCGCCGCCATTCTGCCGTAAGTCTAATTATTTTAGAATTTATTACAGAATTTCTTAAACTGCATTAAAAGTTTTTAAAACACTCGGAGATCAAAATTATGATGTAGTATGTCATTGTTCACATAATTCATAAATATGTTGGAGATATTTATCTTTTTTCTCCGAAATTTACTCCGTAGGAACAGGAAAATGAAAAATCACGCTACTGACTGCAGTAACTGTAGAAAGTCGAAAATATATTTTAGTATCACTATTGTTCGAATAATAGTATCATTATAATGTAATTGTATTCTAATAGGTGACGGTTATCGAAATGATACTTCATGGATACAATCTGTCAATGGAAGTGATTTCGTAGGAAACGCTCATGAAAAGAACTCTAAAGGTTCAAGCGACGGTAGAAATGATGAAACCGGTGAGGAAAATAATAGCAGTGCATTTGACAATAGTGGGCATTTGGATGGTTCAGCTGGGAATAATAGCAGCTGTGGGTGTAACAAGGGCGGTGGATCTAAGAATAATGACAGTTCCAGTACTTTGTCCAGGAAAGATAATAATAAAGTCAAAAACGAAAACCATTCCAATAATTCATTTGGAACTAACAATAACAAAGGGTATAATATTAAAGGTTATTCTGATAATTCATTCGAGAAGAGTAACAACAAAGTATATAACATAAAAGGTCACTCTAACAATTTATTTGAGAACGGAAATAATAATACCCTAATAGAAAATAATAACTGTATATCTCAATGTAACAATAACAGCAATTTAAAGATTTTGCATGATAGTGATAACAGCGGCAAGTTTTACGTAAAAAGTGATTCTAATAATTCGTCTAGAAGTAATAAAATCAACGAATTTTATAAAAAAGGTTATTCTCATAACTCATCTGAAAATCATAATTACGAAGGATTTGATAAGAGTAGCAGTCCCAACACTTTAAGTGAGAATAACAGTTGTGACGAAGAAATCAGTAGCAGTGAATTTAATAATACAGGGAATCCTGGTACATCATTTGGAAATGACAACAGCAATAAGCCTACTACCGAAAGTCATTCCAATAATTCATCTGGCAATAATAATAGCAACGTGTCTAATAATGAAAAACATTCTAATACGTTAGTTGAGAATAATAACTGCAATAAAACCGATTTGAAGGATCTTTCTGACTATTTATCTATTAAGAATATCAATAATGGGCCGAATGGCAAACCTCATTCTGGAAACTTATTTCTGAATCAAAATAGTATCAATAGCTTAAAACAAACTAGCCATTCCAATAACTTATTTGGAAATTATAATAATAAGTCTAACAGTAGAAATTATTTCAATAATTTATTTGGGAACATAAATAACAGTATCTCAAAAAAGAATAACAACGATATATATAGCAATAATGGTAATTCCAACATTTCATCTGAGAGTAATAGTAGCATCAAGATTAGTATAATGGGTAATTCTAATCATTTGTCCGGAAATACTAAACATAATAGACCTAATAAAGAGGCTTATTTCCATAGTTCATCTAGGAATCATAATTACAATAGGTCTGAAAGCAAAGGTCATTCCGATAGTTTATCCGGAAATAGAAATATTTACAACTCAGGGGAGAATAACGATGATATATCATATATGATATAATAAGTTTGAAATAATCTAGAAATCATAATACCAACGGATTTAACGTCAAAGGGGTTATGCCGATATTTTATCTGAAAATGGAAATAATGATATCTCAGAGGAGAATAACAGTGGTATATCTAACAATAGGGGCAATTCAAATACAAGGTTAATCTGGTTTATCTAAGAATTATAATAATAAAAGTAATGAATTTGTGAATGATAGCAGCAATGTGCTTAATAAAAATGCCCATTTCGATAATGCATTCGAAAATGTTAGTAACGGAACTAATTTGAAAGGGAATCTGGAAACTTGTCTAAGAATTATAATAATAAAACTAATGAAACTGTGGATGATAGCAGCAATGGATTTAATAAAAAGATGTCAATTTACATAATTTGTCCGAGAATTTGTAAAGGAACTATAAGATCAATTCGGAAATTCATCAGAGAATTATAATAGTAAAAGTAATGAATCTGTGAATGACAGCAGCAACGGATTTAGTAAAGGTAGCTATTTCGATAATTAATTCGAGAACGATAGCACAATAGAATTATTATAATATAAGAGGTAAATCCGAGAACTTATCCGAGGTTCATAATAATAGAGGTTTTAACAACTATAGCCATTACAATAATTTATCTGAGAATGTTAATAACAATAGACCTAATAACACCAGCTATTCCAGTATTTCATCTAGAAATCATAACAACAATGAGTCTAACAACATAGGCTATTCCGATAATCTATCTGAAATCCAGAACAATAGTAGGTCTAACAACTATAATAATAAGTCTCCAGTGAGATCTGGTATTTTGTCAGCAAATTTGGAAAGTAATGAAAGAGTAAACGATTCTGGTACTTTCAGTGATTCATTACAGACTAAGAACGATGCTTCAAATGAATGTTCTAATACGTCCAATTGTCCCGACGATCAAAATGGGTGCGGCATCAATGGCGAGTTTAGCAGTGAAACCAAAAAAGAAAGATTTCATGGACCAAATTTTTCCAGGTGTATTTATCTCGGCTAATCACTAAATTTTTGTAATCACTTCTCGTAAAAACATCTTTTGATATATTTATATATGTATGTACTATTCATAGAAAAGAATAAATAAACCGTGTTGGGAATAATTTTATAATGATCACCTATGCAATTAAATTCTACATTGTTCATGCATTCTAGTATTATGGATTATTTACATAATTGTCACAAACTAAGTTAACTAATATAGCTTCGTTCGGCGCAGTACGATTTTTGATATTGTACATAATATATACCTACATATGTACATTGTACACACAAGGAGCAATTTTTGCTCTTATACAATAGTATGACAGAGGGAATGAAAAGATTTCTACATTCTTAGCATAGAGCAAACAAGAAAAGCCTGTTTTTATCAAAAATAGTGAAAAACATAACACTAAAATCTATAATAAACGATAGGAATAATAAAAAGGATATGATGGATCTACTTCTTTTCTCCCATCTAACTATAAGTGTAAAAACTTTGCTTTAAAAACTGAAAACCAATCCCTGTTCCTGTTTCATTCTTCCTACGTGCTTACGTGTATACATATGCGCATATACTCGTATGTAGTGTAGATCTCTGATATTTAATCCATATATATTCAAACTTATAGAAACGTTACAAGAATTTTGTAGGTTGACGAATTTTACTATGAAATTGGTCAATTTCGTTTCACCATGTACATAGCATTGTAGCGAATGGAAAAATATTTTTTATATAAGTTATGAACGATTATTCAACCTTTTTTAATTATTTTACGCAATGTTGTAACGATTGTGAAAATTAATTGAAAAGGAGATCTTAATGATAAGATGTTCTTGAAAAGCATCCTTTGAAAAGCATTTATAGAGATTTTTTAACGAATTAACGGCAAATATTTAAATTCCAAATTTCTACTGCAGAAATAGAGAGGCAGATATGTGACACATTTGTTAGATCTCCACTGTAATCAATGTAGGCATGATAACAACAAAATTGAACTGCACGTGCTACGATACTTCCTTGTGCTTCGCATAAAATCACGTACTACAAATACCTTCGATGTCTCACCTATCAGGAACCAAGAGGCACGTGTCAGTTGCGACATGATAATCTCTACCCGCTTCAGAAAATGAACTGACGAATTCAGAAAATGAATACTAATATGTTTTCCGAATTGAACGCGTCTTACATATTTGTATACGACATACTGTGATACAGGTTTTATTTTCTCTTCAGTATATAAGATTGAACCCCGTGCTTCTCTCTATTAAATTTTTGTAAAAGCAATTCTTGGGAATACTTTGGTATTTTATTTCTCTATTTCTTCAAATGTAAAAAAAGTTGAGCATCTTGCAGTCTGGCTTATGTACGACATTTATGTAATTGATCCATGTAAGACTCTACGTTAAATAGTTACTTTCATCTCGTTAGTTCATGAATATTTTACGCAGATAGGGTGTTTACGCCTAGGCTCTGAGAGTGTGTGGAGTCTATTTCAATTTTGCCGCATACAAAAGCAATTAGCGGCTCGATTGGTCTTCCCTGCTGTCACTGCGGTCATCTGTTAATTAAAGACCAACTCAAAAAAAGTTCTACCCATTCTCAGAGCTTGGGCGTGATCACCCTGTATAAAGTAAAAAGTTGTCTGTTTCTAGCCACTCCTGTCCATCTTACAATTAGCCGAATTGTTTTATATCCATTCCAATTGTAAATCCCTAGATATAATGGCTGCTTACGTAGGTATGAACATTTTATAAACGTAATTTTTGCAGAAGAGTTCTCTGAATGTTTTTTTTTTTAATAATACTGTGACATTTTACTTTAATTTCTATGTATATAAATAATGAAATTATTTACGAAATTAAACTTTGACAAAGAAGTAATAAAATGATATAAATAAAATTGCGTTCTTTTTTGCGAAAGTAGAGCTCAGGTGTTAAAGTAATCTCATTTTGTTATAATTTAGAAGTATATAGTACGTTCAAGAGTCTAAATCGAGTGCGGAAAAACGCTGCAAAAGATGACGTAAGACAAGACTGCCGGGGATGATGTTGGGAGGGATCTTAGACTCGAAGTGATTAGATTGCTAAATGCGTCATTTTGTGTAAAGTGTATGCACCAATGATAGACCACGTCTTCGGTATAGACAACGAACTCTCCTTTATATATACAGGAGGAGATTTAATATTCAGTACGAACAGGTGAATAGAAGGAGTTAAACCTACATCTGAACAAAAACTTAATACTAGTCGCTAGAGGCAAGAACTCTACTGCAATTAAGATGAAGGTGCACATTAACACTCTTACGTTTTTCATCTCCTGCGCATGGACAATTGCCTTATGTTGGGGAAATCGTAAGTTTACTATTTTTATAATTTACGCATTTCACGTAGTATCGTTTTTACCATGTCGTTTGAAGTAGGCATCTATAGATCAAATCTGTATTCTCGTTATAAATCAAAAACAGTATATGACCTCTTATTTAATGTATTTCCAAACATAACGTGTGTTTCACTCATTTGTTACAAAAAAAAAATCATTATGCATTCAAATTCGACAATCTTCATCTTACGGTTCGCATGTAATATACATGGAATAGTGAAGAATCGTTAAATGAATTATAGCTTTATAATTTACAATTCTATCTTGGACGAATATAGGACAATCAGAGAATACAATTCTAAATAATTCGGAAATCAAAATTATTACGAAAGAGAATAGTCTTAAGCTCTCACTTTTTTCGATTCGTACTTAAAGTTGAAAACTTTGTCAAATGGGATGAAATTTATTTATTGAATGCTGTAAAAACTAGGAACAGAATCTGCTTCGAACAACATCCCCCAATAAGACAAAATTAGTACAAATATGACGTATAGCTTTGCACCTATAAACATGCAAAACATTACTACATCGAAAAATATCTGCCTGATATATGACTGTGTCACAATTTTCTCCATATAATGAACGTATAATAATCATGTACGATGTATTGACTTAATGAAAAAGCGTTTCATAAATGTTAATATAACAGACGTTGATATGTGACAGCACCGATTCTACAGCAAGCGGATAATACAAAAACATTTTTGTATTACCCGTTTGCTGTAGAATCCGTGCATGTGATATACGATAATTATACGGTTGTCATGCGAGAAAAATGGTGGAAGAGTGATATATTAGACGAATACTTTTTAGTATGATAAATGTTTTAAACGGTTTATAAATTATAAGTATATGCATGTGTGCGTGGCATGTTTATAGCAATTTCTTCTCTTATATTAGGATATGATTTGATAAAAATTATTTATCTTATGAAAGCAATACAATATATGCGCCCTCTTTTTATTTTTTTTTTTCAATGAAAATAACTACCACAACCGGAGCAGCATTCAAACTGGTTGATGTCTTGAAACCTTCCTGCAGTTTCGCAAACACGAAGCATGTAGAAGTTGCATTATCTACCAGGTGAGGTTCTTTCAATAATCTATTTGTCTTTTAAACCGTTCTACACACATACGAATATCAAAATAAGAAGTATTTTTTCAATCAGAAAAGTACAATATTACTTCTTTTGTCTCATTACTGTGCTCTATCTTAGACATACATTATCGATTGTTGAAAAGTTGCCGTTAGAAACCGAATAAATCGTACGAAATTATATCTAAATTTTGAGATACAACATATTATAAGAAAAATGGTTTGACATTAAACATTAAAAATATTCAAAGAGAGAAATAGTGAAATAGCTGAAACGATAACAAAGATTCAAATTTATAATAAATTCTGCGGTACATAATAGTTTCAATGAAGTTGGAAGATTTATATTCCATAATAATAATTATTCACTCCCCCCCCCCCCTTTACATTGCAGGGACGATACAACCGGACATTCCATCGATCTAACCAATATCGGAACCGTCGACTGGAATAAGAAAACTATCTTGATTATACACGGCCTTATAAAACAAACTAATAAAACTGATTATAACTCTTTGAAAGAAGCTATACTAGAAAAGGTAAAACAAATCTCAGTATATCCTAATCTGTTAGATTTCTTCACAGTAGGCACTATTTTTCATTAATTTTTTTGCACAGTCAATGTATGTCACGCGAGCGCCCTGATTGTATTTTCCGACCACTTCTATCACCTCCTAAAACATTTACGGCTTCAGATTGTGAATTCTACAAGTACACGCCATAAAACACTACGCTAAACTTCTTTGAAATATCATTCCGCGCTTCCCTTTGGGAAATAGGCAAAGAACTTCGAGATTTCGAGGAAATTCGAGGATTTCAATCATCCCGGGTGGAAGAAACGATGAACGTTCAATTTTGTTCAGTACTGCGCGAGCATTTAGAACTTTGCAATTAAAATTATTTCCATTACCTCATAAAAAGGCTCAATTATTTGAAAAAAAAGCTGAAAATATATACAGTTGAGACCGCACTGTATTTCCAGACAGTTGTTTAGCCCTTCGGTATTACTGCATATCGCACGTTTGCGAGAAGACTGTCATAACTCAAAATTAGAATTGTCCAAAGCGACGACTTTCAAAGTTGAATGATTATATTACACGAGCGTTGACCATTTGCTGCCAAATTATGATAATGATCATGAAAATTCTATAATAATTATCATAATCTGGCAGTAAATGGTCAACGCTCGTATAATATAACAATTCAACTTCGGATTCTTCCAATTCTATACCTTAATAATATATGTATACTCAAAACTCTAGCATCTGAAACCAAGTATCAAAAACTATACGACCAGTTTCCCCAATTTACTCTAAACTCTAGCTAAACTTGATTCGTTCGTAACAAGTGAGTGTAATTAATGTTTAGGAAGACTGTAATTCTTTCGTTTTTTGACAGAATGACGTAAATATCATGGAAGTTAAATGGAAGAGAGATACTTGTTCTAGTATAATTTCAATTAAAGATTCTATAAGATTTCTTCGTGCAATCAGTAATGTTGGAAATATCGCAAACCACATAGCGAGGTAAGCTCTAAGCATTTTAGAGCCCAATTATGAATTATTTAAAATTTCAATAATTAATTGCTAAGATTAGCAATTACTTATTAATATGTAAATAAATACTTAATTCCTTTGAAATTTAAATTCAACTATTTTTTCTTTTTGGACAGGTTCATTGAAATACTCATTAAAAAATATACATTTGACATAAACAAACTAGTAATATTCTCGCACTATGTGGGAGCACACATTGCCGGCATTGCGTGTAACAAGCTCCAAGAAATAGGATATGGAAAGTGTGGGATAATCGTATCAATGAATCCAACGAAGCATGGTTTTGAGGGAAAATCGTGCCGTCTAGCATTATGCAAGGAATCCGCGCATTCTGTCTTTTACGTTAACACGCCCACCGAAATGAGCTCATATAACTCTCCTGCCCACGGGGAACTCGTCACTCAAAGTATTAATGGCGATAAAACCACAAGTAAGGCAAAAGTGAAAGATATCATTAACTCACTATTAATTATTATTGACATTTACAAAACAGTTGAAAAACATATGTTTGACGTTATTCCTTTAAAAATATAGGCGTTAGCGAGATAAACACGTGCTCGTATAGATATTTAAACTCAACACATCAATTGATTAAGCAATCGCAATGACTTTCTCGAAAATAGCTTTTTATTATTGAAACTTGAAGATAAATATTACGCTGGCAGAACTAGACTTGTGCGTTAGTAAAATACCACATTCATTAGTTAATTAACGTATCTATTTCTTATCACAGGTCGCCCAAAAAAATATAGTAACAATTGGATCATCTCTCAAATCACGAAGAGAATCAAAAGAAGTAGCTGTGCTTACCAGAAAGGGTAAGGAAACGATTAATTACAATAATTATTTCCTTTCCTTTTTGCTATGTTGCACGCCCCGAACGATACAACACGATATTAACGAATCACCAAAAGTAATAAGCGAGAGAAGCAGCTCGTATATTGTCAAGAAGTATGGTATAAAACAAGGAAGTACAATTACAACACAAGTACATGTTTTAAATCTAATATAATAAGTTTTTGGTGAAATAAAATTAAAGATAGATATTGTACTATAGCGCTAGAAAAATATTATAATTTCCGGATTTTCTGAATCTATTGGGTTGTCCGAAAAGTTCGTGCCGATTTCCGAGCTGAATTTTTCTTAAAAAGCGGCACGAACTTTCCGGACAACCCAATACTATGAGACAAGTTAGCTAATAACTTAGATAACTGCAGCCTAAGCTGAAGTAACTAGCGGATGGCACTGCCAATCATGATAACAAGGCGATCAAAGAATTAATTGTTTCAATTTTGCAAGGTTACTTTGCGCTACTATCAGTATTATGTGAGGCGTTCCACATCAGATCGACGAGCTCTGACCCTCACCATCGCGAATTTGCTTCACGATTTTGTCCCGTGTTGTGCATACTCTACAAGGGCTCCAGCTTTTAAATAGAGTTTTTTTCATAATGGCGTTGATGAGTTCTACATTTTCTAAGGCGACTAAGAAATGTCATTTGTTAAAATTGTGGAAAAGCTCTAAAAAATCTTATGAGAAGCTACAATCAGTTTAAGAGCCCCTTCACATGAGGCCACTCAGCAGCGCTTTTTAGAAGCGCGGCTTCTTGTAAATAATTAATATTGATATATTGGGATCTTCACACGAAGCCACAGTCACAGAAAAGTAGCACTACGAATGGTCTGCATGTAGTCAGTTTCACCATTAGTGGCGGCTATGAAAAGTAGCGTTAGTCGTAGTGATATCAGACAAACGCGCTATCAAAGCGCTACTAGTGAGTAGCGAATCAGCGCTACTGAGTAGTTTTGCGTGAAAAGGACTTAAGACTCGTCCGAAAATGGTACAATTTGGTTTACTATCTTTTTACGCACTTCAAACATATTTTTGTACAAACATCATTTTGAACCGAGTTCACATAATGCTGCAGGAATCATTAGAGTATTCTCGGATGAATAAAAATCATTTCAAAAGTGAAATTAATTTTTTTTGCAATTATTTCTCAAAAGTTTGGAAAAATGTAGTTTCACTTTTGAAATGATTTTTATTCAGTGGGGAATATTTTAATATTTCCTGTATTTAACCAGATTTAAAAACTATTTTGGTAAAATAAATATGTTCAAAGTGTATTAAAAAATAGTAAATCAAGTTTTCCCACTTTTGGACGAGTCTTAAACTGATTCTAACTTCTCAAAACATTTTCGAAATTTTCTTTAAAATTATAAAAAATGGCGTTTTTTGGTAGTTTTAAGAAATTGTGGGCTTTTTAGAATAAACACAATACAGTATAAAAACGCGAAGCAAATTCATGATGGTGAGGGTCAGAGGCTTATCAATCTAGCGTGGATCGCCCCATATATTACGTATTATATACAGAGGGTGACATTTTGCAAACTTGCCACCCCAATATCTCAGAAAGTTACAGAGATTTTTTAAAGAAGAAAAATACGGTTTCGGCAGTGGAGAGGGGGAACCAAAATGACATAATCGGAGACGCACCCACTCCAACCCCCTTAGGGGTAGCCCCCTCAACTTTGTAATCTTAAATAGCAATCCCCATGTGTGATACAGCGTTGGAAAGCTCTTTAAAAATGCTTTACAGCAACACCAAATTTTTGTACATTTCGATGAGTAGTTTTCGCGCAAATCGAGAAAGAAACTGCCAGAAGTAAGTTTTATCAATTTATTTATTAAAGGTCAATTATGTTACAATAAATTTTCGAAGTGATTTTCATCATCTGATCTTACTCCCTGCGATTTCTTCTTATGGGGATATCTAAAATCTGTTGTTTTTCAAACACAATCAGCAAGCATTAACCAACTGAAACAGAGAATTATGCAAGAATGTCGCAAAATTTCAAGAACAACATTTGAAAAAGTCCGAGAAATCAACGGAAATCATTTCGAAAATTTATTGTAACGTAATTGACCTTTAATAAATAAATTAACAACTTACTTCTAGCAGTTTCTTTCTCGATTTGCGCAAAAACTACTCATCGAAAGGTACCAAAATTTGGTGTTGTTGTAAAGCATTTTTAAAGAGCTTTTTCCAACACTGTATCACACATGGGGGGGTTGCTATTTAAGATTACAAAGTTGGGGGGGGGCTACCCCTAAGGGGGTTGGAGTGGTGCGTCTCCGATTATGTCATTTTGGTTCCCCCTCTCCACTGCCGAAAACGTATTTTTTTAAAGAAAATCTCTGTAACTTTCTGAGATATTGGGATGGCAAGTTTTCAAAATGTCACCCTGTATATACATTTTGCGTAGGATCGTACATCATATCGTGCCTTATAATCTAACTGATTTCATATCACTGAACAGTTTCTCTGTACCACTTTCTGGGATTTCAGGGACAGTGAACAGAATGATAAGCCCACCGAGAAAGACTTCAGCCTTGATTCATTAATATGTAGTGCAATTGACACTACAGTAACCAATTATGGGGCTATTGGATCACATGTTACAAATGTGGAATTCAATCAGTCAGAGGATGGTAAGTATAATTCATTCTAAATTTACTAGAGAACTAATTATACAATTTATCGAAAATTAAATTCAGTTCTGTAAACCTATTTTATGAATTAGGGTAACCTCAGAATTACGTAAAAAAGTAGCCCCGTGTAACTTAAATATCCAATCTTGTTTCAATCTTACTAAAAGCATCTACTTAACTAATTAGCATTAAAATAACGTCAGAAGTCTCTTTGATATATTCTATAATTTTTTTTAACCTTATTTGGACAGTCTACAACAGTGATAGCAGTGAAGGTGATGATGACGAATCAAACAGTAGCAGTAGTGAATTTTCATCTGAAGAGGAAAGCGGTAGTGTAAAATCCAAATACAGTGAGTTTTGATATAGTCCTAATATATAATTAAGTAATTATAGAAATTATTCTAAATGTATACCGTATGTCTACGGCCAAGCCCCCCGCTTTCGAATTTTCCTGACATTTGACTTCGGTAGTGGTTGTGTTGGAGGCAAGCTAGATTCTTCGAGGTTAGATGCTTCGATCTCCCGAATTGATAGCTACCGGGAGATCAAACGTTTGACACTTTTCGCTCGACTCGTGAGACAGCAGCGCACTCTCCCGAAGTCAATTCTAACTATCAGGACTAGAGCACCGACCCAACCACTACCGAGTCAAATGTCAGGGAAATTCAAAAGCGGGGGCTTGGCCGCAGACATACGGTATAATGTAATCACAGGAAATTCGTGAAACGTATTAACGTATTTTTACAACATTACAAAAGATACCACGACTAATAGCGCAAGTGATGAGGGTATAGTCACTGACGGTACTGGAGGGCAACAAAATGGTGAAACTTATATTGTCGTAAAGTATGGGAAGAATGGAGCTGGTGGATCCAGCGTTAAGGATGATTCGGGTTCTCGTTCTTTATCTGAGGAAAGAAGTAATAGTGGCAGCGAGGAAAATAAAAGTGAGTCATTAATCATTGCTTATACTCCAGAGAATCTCTAAAATGCCGAGTCTCCTTTTCTCGCGCATGCCATAATAATTAATTGATGATCCCTTATTACTTCGGAATTGATTAGAAATGAAGTTTGGTAATAATTGGCGATTTAATTACTGAAATTCGAATATCTTTATTCTCGAAATATATAATGAGCCATTCTTATTAGCTTGTGGTAACCAAATAATCCCGAGGATTGAAAGGATTTCATTTCAATTACCGTTATTAACTATCGATCGATTAATCCTTCATGAATAATTCGTTTGTTATCTCTCTAAATGTATACAATGTAATCATTGGAAATTCGTGAAACGCATTAACGTATTTTTACAATATTACAAAAGATACACCGACCAATAGCGCAAGTGAGAAGAGTATAGCCATTGACGGTACTGGAGGGCAACAAAATGGTGAAACTTATATCTTCGTAAAGTATGGGAATAATGGAACTGCTGGATCCAGCGTTAAGGAGATTTCAGATTCTCCTTCTTCGCCCGAAGAAGGAAGTAATAGTGGCAGCGAGGAAAATAAAAGTTGTGAGTCATTAATCATTGCTTATACTCAAGAGAATCTGTAAAATGCCGAGTTTCCTTTTCTCGCGCATGTCACAATAATTAATTGATGATTTCTTATTACTTCGGATTTGATTAGAAATGAAGTTTGGTAATAATTGGCGATTTAATTACTGAAATTTGAATATCTTTATTCTCGAAATATATATATAATGAGCCATTCTTATTAGCTTGTGGTAACCAAATATTCCCGAGGATTGAAAGGATTTCATTTCAATTACCGTTATTAACTATCGATCGATTAATCCTTCATGAATAATTCGTTTGTTATCTCTCTAAATGTATATAGTGTAACCATAGGAAATTCGTGAAACGCATTAACGTATTTTTACAATATTACAAAAGATACACCGACCAATAGTGCAAGTGATAAGGGTGTAGTGACTGATGGTAATGGAGGGCAACAAAATGGTGAAACCATTTATATCGTTGTAAAGTATGGGAAGAATGGAACTGCTGGATCCAGCGTTAAGGAGGGTTCTGGTTCTCGTTCTTCGTCCGATGAAGGAAGTAATAGTGGCAGCGAGGAAAATAAAAGTTGTGAGTCATTAATCATTGCTTATACTCAAGAGAATTTCTGAAATGCCGAGTCTTCTTTTCTCGCGCATGCCATAATAATTAACTGATGATCCCTTATTACTTCGGAATTGATTAGAAATGAAGTTTGGTAATAATTGGCGATTTAATTATTGAAATTCGAATATCTTTATTCTCGAAATATATATAATGAGCCATTCTTATTCGCTTATGATAACCAAATATTCCAGAGGATTGAAAGGATTTCATTTCAATTACCGTTATTAACTATCCATTTATTAATCCTTCATGAATAATTCGTTTGTTATCCCTCTAAATGTATACAATGTAATCATTGGAAATTCGTGAAACGCATTAACGTATTTTTACAATATTACAAAAGATACCACGACCAATAGCGCAAGTGATAAGGGTATAGCCACTGACGGTACTGGAGGGCAACAAAATGGTGAAACTTATATCTTCGTAAAGTATGGGAATAATGGAACTGCTGGATCCAGCGTTAAGGAGGTTTCAGATTCTCCTTCTTCGTCCGAAGAAGGAAGTAATAGTGGCAGCGAGAAAAATAAAAGTTGTGAGTCATTAATCATTGCTTATACTCAAGAGAATCTGTAAAATGCCCAGTTTCCTTTTCTCGTGCATGTCACAATAATTAATTGATGATTTCTTATTACTTCGGAATTGATTAGAAATGAAGTTTGGTAATAATTGGCGACTTAATTCTTGAAACCCATTAACGTATTTTTACAATATTACAAAAGATACCACGACCAATAGCGCAAGTGATAAGGGTATAGCCACTGACGGTACTGGAGGGCAACAAAATGGTGAAACTTATATCTTCGTAAAGTATGGGAATAATGGAGCTGGTGGATCCAGCGTCGAAGATGACTCAGGATCTCGTTCTTCATCTGAGGAAGGAAGTAATAGTGGCAGCGAGGAAAACAAAAGTTGTGAGTCATTAATCATTGCTTATACTCAAGAGAATCTCTAAAATGCCGAGTATTCTTTTCTCGCGCATGCCATAATAATTAATTGATGATCCCTTATTACTTCGGAATTGATTAGGAATGAAGTTTGGTAATAATTGGCGATTTAATTACTGAAATTCGAATATCTTTATTCTCGAAATATATATAATGAGCCATTCTTATTAGCTTATGATAACCAAATATTCCAGAGGATTGAAAGGATTTCATTTCAATTACCGTTATTAACTATCGATCGATTAATCCTTCATGAATAATTCGTTTGTTATCTCTCTAAATGTATACAATGTAATCATTGGAAATTCGTGAAACGCATTAACGTATTTTTACAATATTACAAAAGATACACCGACCAATAGCGCAAGTGAGAAGGGTATAGCCATTGACGGTACAGGGGGGCAACAAAATGGTGAAACTTATATCTTCGTAAAGTATGGGAATAATGGAACTGCTGGATCCAGCGTTAAGGAGGATTCAGATTCTCCTTCTTCGTCCGAAGAAGGAAGTAATAGTGGCAGCGAGGAAAATAAAAGTTGTGAGTCATTAATCATTGCTTATACTCAAGAGAATCTGTAAAATGCCGAATTTCCTTTTCTCGCGCATGTCACAATAATTAATTGATGATTTCTTATTACTTCGGACTTGATTAGAAATGAAGTTTGGTAATAATTGGCGATTTAATTACTGAAATTTGAATATCTTTATTCTCGAAATATATATATAATGAGCCATTCTTATTAGCTTGTGGTAACCAAATATTCCCGAGGATTGAAAGGATTTCATTTCAATTACCGTTATTAACTATCGATCGATTAATCCTTCATGAATAATTCGTTTGTTATCTCTCTAAATGTATATAGTGTAACCATAGGAAATTCGTGAAACGCATTAACGTATTTTTACAATATTACAAAAGATACACCGACCAATAGCGCAAGTGATAAGGGTGTAGTGACTGACGGTAATGGAGGGCAACAAAATGGTGAAACCATTTATATCGTTGTAAAGTATGGGAAGAATGGAACTGCTGGATCCAGCGTTAAGGAGGGTTCTGGTTCTCGTTCTTCGTCCGATGAAGGAAGTAATAGTGGCAGCGAGGAAAATAAAAGTTGTGAGTCATTAATCATTGCTTATACTCAAGAGAATTTCTGAAATGCCGAGTCTTCTTTTCTCGCGCATGCCATAATAATTAACTGATGATCCCTTATTACTTCGGAATTGATTAGAAATGAAGTTTGGTAATAATTGGCGATTTAATTATTGAAATTCGAATATCTTTATTCTCGAAATATATATAATGAGCCATTCTTATTAGCTTATGATAACCAAATATTCCAGAGGATTGAAAGGATTTCATTTCAATTACCGTTATTAACTATCCATTTATTAATCCTTCATGAATAATTCGTTTGTTATCCCTCTAAATGTATACAATGTAATCATTGGAAATTCGTGAAACGTATTAACGTATTTTTACAATATTACAAAAGATACCACGACCAATAGCGCAAGTGATAAGGGTATAGCCACTGACGGTACTGGAGGGCAACAAAATGGTGAAACTTATATCTTCGTAAAGTATGGGAATAATGGAACTGCTGGATCCAGCGTTAAGGAGGTTTCAGATTCTCCTTCTTCGTCCGAAGAAGGAAGTAATAGTGGCAGCGAGGAAAATAAAAGTTGTGAGTCATTAATCATTGCTTATACTCAAGAGAATCTGTAAAATGCCGAGTTTCCTTTTCTCGCGAATGTCACAATAATTAATTGATGATTTCTTATTACTTCGGAATTGATTAGAAATGAAGTTTCGTAATAATTGGCGACTTAATTCGTGAAACCCATTAACGTATTTTTACAATATTACAAAAGATACCACGACCAATAGCGCAAGTGATAAGGGTATAGCCACTGACGGTACTGGAGGGCAACAAAATGGTGAAACTTATATCTTCGTAAAGTATGGGAATAATGGAACTGCTGGATCCAGCGTTAAGGAGGTTTCAGATTCTCCTTCTTCGTCCGAAGAAGGAAGTAATAGTGGCAGCGAGGAAAATAAAAGTTGTGAGTCATTAATCATTGCTTATACTCAAGAGAATCTGTAAAATGCCGAGTTTCCTTTTCTCGCGCATGTCACAATAATTAGTTGATGATTTCTTATTACTTCGGAATTGATTAGAAATGAAGTTTGGTAATAATTGGCGATTTAATTACTGAAATTTGAATATCTTTATTCTCGAAATATATATATGGTAATGAGCCATTCTTATTAGCTTGTGGTAACCAAATATTCTCGAGGATTGAAAGGATTTCATTTCAATTACCGTTATTAACTATCGATCAATTAATCCTTCATGAATAATTCGTTTGTTATCTCTCTAAATATATATAGTGTAACCATAGGAAATTCGTGAAACGCATTAACGTATTTTTACAATATTACAAAAGATACACCGACCAATAGTGCAAGTGATAAGGGTGTAGTCACTGACGGTAATGGAGGGCAACAAAATGGTGAAACCATTTATATCTTTGTAAAGTATGGGAATAATGTAACTGCTGGATCCAGCGTTAAGGAGGCTTCAGGTTCTCGTTCTTCGTCCGAAGAGGGAAGTAATAGTGGCAGCGAGGAAAATAAAAGTTGTGAGTCATTAATCATTGCTTATACTCAAGAGAATCTGTAAAATGCCGAGTTTCCTTTTCTCGCGCATGTCACAATATAATTAATTGATGATTTCTTCTTACTTCGGAATTGATTAGAAATGAAGTTTGGTAATAATTGGCGATTTAATTACTGAAATTTGAATATCTTTATTCTCGAAATATATATATGGTAATGAGCCATTCTTATTAGCTTGTGGTAACCAAATATTCTCGAGGATTGAAAGGATTTCATTTCAATTACCGTTATTAACTATCGATCGATTAATCCTTCATGAATAATTCGTTTGTTATCTCTCTAAATGTATATAGTGTAACCATAGGAAATTCGTGAAACGCATTAACGTATTTTTACAATATTACAAAAGATACCACGACCAATAGCGCAAGTGATAAGGGTATAGCCACTAACGGTACTGGAGGGCAACAAAATGGTGAAACTTATATCTTCGTAAAGTATGGGAATAATGGAACTGCTGGATCCAGCGTTAAGGAGATTTCAGGTTCTCGTTCTTCGTCCGAAGAAGGAAGTAATAGTGGCAGCGAGGAAAATAAAAGTTGTGAGTCATTAATCATTGCTTATACTCAAGAGAATCTGTAAAATGCCGAGTTTCCTTTTCTCGCGAATGTCACAATAATTAATTGATGATTTCTTATTACTTCGGAATTGATTAGAAATGAAGTTTCGTAATAATTGGCGACTTAATTCGTGAAACCCATTAACGTATTTTTACAATATTACAAAAGATACCACGACCAATAGCGCAAGTGATAAGGGTATAGCCACTGACGGTACTGGAGGGCAACAAAATGGTGAAACTTATATCTTCGTAAAGTATGGGAATAATGGAACTGCTGGATCCAGCGTTAAGGGGGTTTCAGATTCTCCTTCTTCGTCCGAAGAAGGAAGTAATAGTGGCAGCGAGGAAAATAAAAGTTGTGAGTCATTAATCATTGCTTATACTCAAGAGAATCTGTAAAATGCCGAGTTTCCTTTTGTCGCGAATGTCACAATAATTAATTGATGATTTCTTATTACTTCGGAATTGATTAGAAATGAAGTTTCGTAATAATTGGCGACTTAATTCGTGAAACCCATTAACGTATTTTTACAATATTACAAAAGATACCACGACCAATAGCGCAAGTGATAAGGGTATAGCCACTGACGGTACTGGAGGGCAACAAAATGGTGAAACTTATATCTTCGTAAAGTATGGGAATAATGGAACTGCTGGATCCAGCGTTAAGGGGGTTTCAGATTCTCCTTCTTCGTCCGAAGAAGGAAGTAATAGTGGCAGCGAGGAAAATAAAAGTTGTGAGTCATTAATCATTGCTTATACTCAAGAGAATCTGTAAAATGCCGAGTTTCCTTTTCTCGCGCATGTCACAATATAATTAATTGATGATTTCTTCTTACTTCGGAATTGATTAGAAATGAAGTTTCGTAATAATTGGCGACTTAATTCGTGAAACCCATTAACGTATTTTTACAATATTACAAAAGATACCACGACCAATAGCGCAAGTGATAAGGGTATAGCCACTGACGGTACTGGAGGGCAACAAAATGGTGAAACTTATATCTTCGTAAAGTATGGGAATAATGGAACTGCTGGATCCAGCGTTAAGGAGGTTTCAGATTCTCCTTCTTCGTCCGAAGAAGGAAGTAATAGTGGCAGCGAGGAAAATAAAAGTTGTGAGTCATTAATCATTGCTTATACTCAAGAGAATCTGTAAAATGCCGAGTTTCCTTTTCTCGCGCATGTCACAATAATTAGTTGATGATTTCTTATTACTTCGGAATTGATTAGAAATGAAGTTTGGTAATAATTGGCGATTTAATTACTGAAATTTGAATATCTTTATTCTCGAAATATATATATGGTAATGAGCCATTCTTATTAGCTTGTGGTAACCAAATATTCTCGAGGATTGAAAGGATTTCATTTCAATTACCGTTATTAACTATCGATCAATTAATCCTTCATGAATAATTCGTTTGTTATCTCTCTAAATATATATAGTGTAACCATAGGAAATTCGTGAAACGCATTAACGTATTTTTACAATATTACAAAAGATACACCGACCAATAGTGCAAGTGATAAGGGTGTAGTCACTGACGGTAATGGAGGGCAACAAAATGGTGAAACCATTTATATCTTTGTAAAGTATGGGAATAATGTAACTGCTGGATCCAGCGTTAAGGAGGCTTCAGGTTCTCGTTCTTCGTCCGAAGAGGGAAGTAATAGTGGCAGCGAGGAAAATAAAAGTTGTGAGTCATTAATCATTGCTTATACTCAAGAGAATCTGTAAAATGCCGAGTTTCCTTTTCTCGCGCATGTCACAATATAATTAATTGATGATTTCTTCTTACTTCGGAATTGATTAGAAATGAAGTTTGGTAATAATTGGCGATTTAATTACTGAAATTTGAATATCTTTATTCTCGAAATATATATATGGTAATGAGCCATTCTTATTAGCTTGTGGTAACCAAATATTCTCGAGGATTGAAAGGATTTCATTTCAATTACCGTTATTAACTATCGATCGATTAATCCTTCATGAATAATTCGTTTGTTATCTCTCTAAATGTATATAGTGTAACCATAGGAAATTCGTGAAACGCATTAACGTATTTTTACAATATTACAAAAGATACCACGACCAATAGCGCAAGTGATAAGGGTATAGCCACTAACGGTACTGGAGGGCAACAAAATGGTGAAACTTATATCTTCGTAAAGTATGGGAATAATGGAACTGCTGGATCCAGCGTTAAGGAGATTTCAGGTTCTCGTTCTTCGTCCGAAGAAGGAAGTAATAGTGGCAGCGAGGAAAATAAAAGTTGTGAGTCATTAATCATTGCTTATACTCAAGAGAATCTGTAAAATGCCGAGTTTCCTTTTCTCGCGAATGTCACAATAATTAATTGATGATTTCTTATTACTTCGGAATTGATTAGAAATGAAGTTTCGTAATAATTGGCGACTTAATTCGTGAAACCCATTAACGTATTTTTACAATATTACAAAAGATACCACGACCAATAGCGCAAGTGATAAGGGTATAGCCACTGACGGTACTGGAGGGCAACAAAATGGTGAAACTTATATCTTCGTAAAGTATGGGAATAATGGAACTGCTGGATCCAGCGTTAAGGGGGTTTCAGATTCTCCTTCTTCGTCCGAAGAAGGAAGTAATAGTGGCAGCGAGGAAAATAAAAGTTGTGAGTCATTAATCATTGCTTATACTCAAGAGAATCTGTAAAATGCCGAGTTTCCTTTTGTCGCGAATGTCACAATAATTAATTGATGATTTCTTATTACTTCGGAATTGATTAGAAATGAAGTTTCGTAATAATTGGCGACTTAATTCGTGAAACCCATTAACGTATTTTTACAATATTACAAAAGATACCACGACCAATAGCGCAAGTGATAAGGGTATAGCCACTGACGGTACTGGAGGGCAACAAAATGGTGAAACTTATATCTTCGTAAAGTATGGGAATAATGGAACTGCTGGATCCAGCGTTAAGGGGGTTTCAGATTCTCCTTCTTCGTCCGAAGAAGGAAGTAATAGTGGCAGCGAGGAAAATAAAAGTTGTGAGTCATTAATCATTGCTTATACTCAAGAGAATCTGTAAAATGCCGAGTTTCCTTTTCTCGCACATGTCACAATAATTAGTTGATGATTTCTTATTACTTCGGAATTGATTAGAAATGAAGTTTGGTAATAATTGACGATTTAATTACTGAAATTTGAATATCTTTATTCTCGAAATATATATATGGTAATGAGCCATTCTTATTAGCTTGTGGTAACCAAATATTCTCGAGGATTGAAAGGATTTCATTTCAATTACCGTTATTAACTATCGATCGATTAATCCTTCATGAATAATTCGTTTGTTATCTCTCTAAATGTATATAGTGTAACCATAGGAAATTCGTGAAACGCATTAACGTATTTTTACAATATTACAAAAGATACACCGACCAATAGTGTAAGTGATAAGGGTGTAGTCACTGACGGTAATGGAGGGCAACAAAATGGTGAAACCATTTATATCTTTGTAAAGTATGGGAATAATGGAACTGCTGGATCCAGCGTTAAGGAGGCTTCAGGTTCTCGTTCTTCGTCCGAAGAGGGAAGTAATAGTGGCAGCGAGGAAGATAAAAGTTGTGAGTCATTAATCATTGCTTATACTCAAGAGAATCTGTAAAATGCCGAGTTTCCTTTTCTCGCGCATGTCACAATATAATTAATTGATGATTTCTTCTTACTTCGGAATTGATTAGAAATGAAGTTTCGTAATAATTGGCGACTTAATTCGTGAAACCCATTAACGTATTTTTACAATATTACAAAAGATACCACGACCAATAGCGCAAGTGATAAGGGTATAGCCACTGACGGTACTGGAGGGCAACAAAATGGTGAAACTTATATCTTCGTAAAGTATGGGAATAATGGAACTGCTGGATCCAGCGTTAAGGGGGTTTCAGATTCTCCTTCTTCGTCCGAAGAAGGAAGTAATAGTGGCAGCGAGGAAAATAAAAGTTGTGAGTCATTAATCATTGCTTATACTCAAGAGAATCTGTAAAATGCCGAGTTTCCTTTTGTCGCGAATGTCACAATAATTAATTGATGATTTCTTATTACTTCGGAATTGATTAGAAATGAAGTTTCGTAATAATTGGCGACTTAATTCGTGAAACCCATTAACGTATTTTTACAATATTACAAAAGATACCACGACCAATAGCGCAAGTGATAAGGGTATAGCCACTGACGGTACTGGAGGGCAACAAAATGGTGAAACTTATATCTTCGTAAAGTATGGGAATAATGGAACTGCTGGATCCAGCGTTAAGGGGGTTTCAGATTCTCCTTCTTCGTCCGAAGAAGGAAGTAATAGTGGCAGCGAGGAAAATAAAAGTTGTGAGTCATTAATCATTGCTTATACTCAAGAGAATCTGTAAAATGCCGAGTTTCCTTTTCTCGCACATGTCACAATAATTAGTTGATGATTTCTTATTACTTCGGAATTGATTAGAAATGAAGTTTGGTAATAATTGACGATTTAATTACTGAAATTTGAATATCTTTATTCTCGAAATATATATATGGTAATGAGCCATTCTTATTAGCTTGTGGTAACCAAATATTCTCGAGGATTGAAAGGATTTCATTTCAATTACCGTTATTAACTATCGATCGATTAATCCTTCATGAATAATTCGTTTGTTATCTCTCTAAATGTATATAGTGTAACCATAGGAAATTCGTGAAACGCATTAACGTATTTTTACAATATTACAAAAGATACACCGACCAATAGTGTAAGTGATAAGGGTGTAGTCACTGACGGTAATGGAGGGCAACAAAATGGTGAAACCATTTATATCTTTGTAAAGTATGGGAATAATGGAACTGCTGGATCCAGCGTTAAGGAGGCTTCAGGTTCTCGTTCTTCGTCCGAAGAGGGAAGTAATAGTGGCAGCGAGGAAGATAAAAGTTGTGAGTCATTAATCATTGCTTATACTCAAGAGAATCTGTAAAATGCCGAGTTTCCTTTTCTCGCGCATGTCACAATATAATTAATTGATGATTTCTTCTTACTTCGGAATTGATTAGAAATGAAGTTTCGTAATAATTGGCGACTTAATTCGTGAAACCCATTAACGTATTTTTACAATATTACAAAAGATACCACGACCAATAGCGCAAGTGATAAGGGTATAGCCACTGACGGTACTGGAGGGCAACAAAATGATGAAACTTATATCTTCGTAAAGTATGGGAATAATGGAACTGCTGGATCCAGCGTTAAGGGGGTTTCAGATTCTCCTTCTTCGTCCGAAGAAGGAAGTAATAGTGGCAGCGAGGAAAATAAAAGTTGTGAGTCATTAATCATTGCTTATACTCAAGAGAATCTGTAAAATGCCGAGTTTCCTTTTCTCGCGCATGTCACAATAATTAGTTGATGATTTCTTATTACTTCGGAATTGATTAGAAATGAAGTTTGGTAATAATTGGCGATTTAATTACTGAAATTTGAATATCTTTATTCTCGAAATATATATATGGTAATGAGCCATTCTTATTAGCTTGTGGTAACCAAATATTCCCGAGGATTGAAAGGATTTCATTTCAATTACCGTTATTAACTATCGATCGATTAATCCTTCATGAATAATTCGTTTGTTATCTCTCTAAATGTATATAGTGTAACCATAGGAAATTCGTGAAACGCATTAACGTATTTTTACAATATTACAAAAGATACACCGACCAATAGCGCAAGTTATAAGGGTGTAGTGACTGACGGTAATGGAGGGCAACAAAATGGTGAAACCATTTATATCTTTGTAAAGTATGGGAAGAATATAACTGCTGGATCCAGCGTTAAGGAGGGTTCTGGTTCTCGTTCTTCGTCCGATGAAGGAAGTAATAGTGGCAGCGAGGAAAATAAAAGTTGTGAGTCATTAATCATTGCTTATACTCAAGAGAATTTCTGAAATGCCGAGTCTTCTTTTCTCGCACATGCCATAATAATTAACTGATGATCCCTTATTACTTCGGAATTGATTAGAAATGAAGTTTGGTAATAATTGGCGATTTAATTATTGAAATTCGAATATCTTTATTCTCGAAATATATATAATGAGCCATTCTTATTAGCTTATGATAACCAAATATTCCAGAGGATTGAAAGGATTTCATTTCAATTACCGTTATTAACTATCCATTTATTAATCCTTCATGAATAATTCGTTTGTTATCCCTCTAAATGTATACAATGTAATCATTGGAAATTCGTGAAACGCATTAACGTATTTTTACAATATTACAAAAGATACCACGACCAATAGCGCAAGTGATAAGGGTATAGCCACTAACGGTACTGGAGGACAACAAAATGGTGAAACTTATATCTTCGTAAAGTATGGGAATAATGGAACTGCTGGATCCAGCGTTAAGGAGATTTCAGGTTCTCGTTCTTCGTCCGAAGAAGGAAGTAATAGTGGCAGCGAGGAAAATAAAAGTTGTGAGTCATTAATCATTGCTTATACTCAAGAGAATCTGTAAAATGCCGAGTTTCCTTTTCTCGCGAATGTCACAATAATTAATTGATGATTTCTTATTACTTCGGAATTGATTAGAAATGAAGTTTCGTAATAATTGGCGACTTAATTCGTGAAACCCATTAACGTATTTTTACAATATTACAAAAGATACCACGACCAATAGCGCAAGTGATAAGGGTATAGCCACTGACGGTACTGGAGGGCAACAAAATGATGAAACTTATATCTTCGTAAAGTATGGGAATAATGGAACTGCTGGATCCAGCGTTAAGGAGGTTTCAGATTCTCCTTCTTCGTTCGAAGAAGGAAGTAATAGTGGTAGCGAGGAAAATAAAAGTTGTGAGTCATTAATCATTGCTTATACTCAAGAGAATCTGTAAAATGCCGAGTTTCCTTTTCTCGCGCATGTCAGAATAATTAGTTGATGATTTCTTATTACTTCTGAATTGATTAGAAATGAAGTTTGGTAATAATTGGCGATTTAATTACTGAAATTTGAATATCTTTATTCTCGAAATATATATATGGTAATGAGCCATTCTTATTAGCTTGTGGTAACCAAATATTCCCGAGGATTGAAAGGATTTCATTTCAATTACCGTTATTAACTATCGATCGATTAATCCTTCATGAATAATTCGTTTGTTATCTCTCTAAATGTATATAGTGTAACCATAGGAAATTCGTGAAACGCATTAACGTATTTTTACAATATTACAAAAGATACACCGACCAATAGCGCAAGTGATAAGGGTGTAGTGACTGACGGTGATGGAGGGCAACAAAATGGTGAAACCATTTATATCTTTGTAAAGTATGGGAAGAATGGAACTGCTGGATCCAGCGTTAAGGAGGGTTCTGGTTCTCGTTCTTCGTCCGATGAAGGAAGTAATAGTGGCAGCGAGGAAAATAAAAGTTGTGAGTCATTAATCATTGCTTATACTCAAGAGAATTTCTGAAATGCCGAGTCTTCTTTTCTCGCGCATGCCATAATAATTAACTGATGATCCCTTATTACTTCGGAATTGATTAGGAATGAAGTTTGGTAATAATTGGCGATTTAATTATTGAAATTCGAAGATCTTTATTCTCGAAATATATATAATGAGCCATTCTTATTAGCTTATGATAACCAAATATTCCAGAGGATTGAAAGGATTTCATTTCAATTACCGTTATTAACTATCCATTTATTAATCCTTCATGAATAATTCGTTTGTTATCCCTCTAAATGTATACAATGTAATCATTGGAAATTCGTGAAACGCATTAACGTATTTTTACAATATTACAAAAGATACCACGACCAATAGCGCAAGTGATAAGGGTATAGCCACTGACGGTACTGGAGGGCAACAAAATGGTGAAACTTATATCTTCGTAAAGTATGGTAATAATGGAACTGCTGGATCCAGCGTTAAGGAGGTTTCAGGTTCTCGTTCTTCGTCCGAAGAAGGAAGTAATAGTGGCAGCGAGAAAAATAAAAGTTGTGAGTCATTAATCATTGCTTATACTCAAGAGAATCTGTAAAATGCCGAGTTTCCTTTTCTCGCGCACATGTCACAATATAATTAATTGATGATTTCTTATTACTTCGGAATTGATTAGAAATGAAGTTTGGTAATATTTGGCGATTAAGTTACTGAAATCCGAATTTCTTCATTTTCGACATGATGAACGGTTCTTATCAGCTTATGATAACAAAATGTTTCCGATGATCATTAAGATTTCGTTTCAGTTACCGTTATGAACTATCGATCGATTAACCGTTCGTGAATAATTCAATTATTATATTTCTTAGGGCCGGTTTTACCAACACGGTATAAACGCGGTATAGCGCTATACTGAGAATAACCAGCAATAATAAGCCTTATGGTTATTCTCAGTATAGCGCTATACCGCGTTTATACCTGTTGGTAAAACCGGCCCTTAATGTATATAATGTAAACATAGGAAATTCGTGAAACACGTTAACGTATTTTTATGATATTACAAAAGATATCGCGAACAATAGTGCAAGTGGTGAGCTTATAGTCACTGACGGTACTGGAAAGCAAGAAAATGGGGAAACTTATGTCATCGTAAAGAGGTGGAAGATTGGAACTGGCGGATCCAGCGTTAAGGAGGATTCTAGTTCTTCTTCCGAGGAAGGAAGGAATAATAGGAGCGGGAAAACTGAAAGTAGTGAGTCATTAATTATTTACCTATTAATGTAGCGCGACAATATGCATTTTTCATGCATCTTCCACGGTTCGGTTTAGCGGAAGCTGTTCGACGATACGAGTCGTTTGTCAACCCGAGTCGAATATTTGATTCTAGTTTATCCTTCTTAAAACTATTTTGACCTATTTGAGTCTACAAAGATTTTCTGCAATTTAAAATGGTCTATGTGGTACTTCTTGCAAACCTTTTTTGACCTACTTTGTTCTGTGGATCCTAGTAAGTTCTACGTAGTACTAAATAAGTCTAAATATTGTTACTGAATTTTGCCATTTCTACCGTGTAGTACTAAAAAAGCCTCCGCGGTAAATTAGTTGCTTTCAATAATGAAGGAGCTCCTTTAATATTTGGAAGTGAGTGAAATAAAGATTAAAAATTGTGTATTATTTTGTAATTAAACAATCTTGCCATAAGTATCGAAAAAAAAAGAGTTTATTATAATGGAAAAAGTTCTACAAGTATTTGGTTACTTCCAATATATTATTTGTTTCTTATTAATTAATCTTTTAAAATATTTTATATTTTCTCCCGTTTATTTATTATCTTTCCTTTTGCGTAGGATATGACATATAAAAAGAGTTGTACGAATAGTTTGCATTTCAACCTTTTTCATTTTTTCAATTTTGTTAGAATTTTTTAATCGGCATCAAATCAATACTCTGGACCCGATCTGGTTAACCACGTCTGGTCCTCATTAAGAATTCCTGATCGGGTCCAGAGAGAGAGGGTAATGATTTGCATTACATACCTTGTCACGAGCTAGTCAGGCATTCCTTACCTGGACCAGGGCAGGATCAGCCGAAAATGTCTAGTCGGGGTGGTATCACCGTAGTGTGTTCATGTAACAGAAACTAAGAGCATCTCATAGCTACATAGTGAACACATTTATTGTTAGTGGTTCACGGCGGGAAGACCCAGTGTTTAAACTCAGTGCAGTCACGGAGCATTAACGACGTGCAAACACTTCGTAAATATATTGTGAATGCACTTTCACAAAATTTTTAAATTAAAAAATAACAAAATCGATATAATAATAATGTTTCAAACAGTGCAAATTGTATCGAATTATTCTATAAATAATGAATGATTAATTATCATAATCGCTACTGTTTTGAAGAAGAAAGTATCAAATTATTTTATAAAATTTATAATGAGAAGACCCTTCGAGAGCAGTCACTGTCATGTTCGGTTTCTATACAGGGTGGACCAGGTTAAACGTCATTTTTGTTATATGTGATAGAACAACAACAAAAAAGTAGACTTTCATAAGAAAATTTTTTTCCAAAATGTTTCCTAACAAAGATACAGGGTGTCAAAGTTTCGAAAAAAATGGTTTTCTAATCATAACTTCTAAACTACTTGATCGATTTCCATGAAATTTCGCACACAACCTAATGTAGAACAGCTCTAAGCAATAATTAAATAATTTTTAAAAATTCTCCAGTGGCGTAGATACTAGGGGCCGGTACCCCCCTTTTCCCCTTCCAATCTTCGGCGCCACTGGATATTTTGCAAAGAAAATTTAATTATTGGATTCCCCGTTTAATTTAGAGAAAAAAATAACCCTTGCAAATTTTTGATTTATGGCTTCGTTTTTGAGATATTTATTTTAATTTATAGGGTTGCGAGCAGGCCAAAGCTAGGTTGAACTCCATTAATTGTGATATGTGATAGAGCAACAACAAAAAATAGATTCTCATGAGAAAATTTTTTTCAAAAATGTTTCCTAACAAAGATATAGGGTGTCAGTTTCGAAAAAAAAATGGTTTTCTCATCATAACTTCTAAGCCACTGGATCGATTTCCATGAAATTTCGCAGGGGGAAAGGGGGTACCGGCCCCCAGTATCTACGCCACTGGAACATTTTTTAAAATTATTTAATTATTACTTAGAGCTGTACGACATTAGCCTGTGTGCGAAATTTCATGGAAATCTATCAAGTAGTTTAGAAGTTATGATGAGAAAACCATTTTTTTCGAAATTTTGACACCCTATATCTGTTAGGAAACATTTTTGAAAAAAATTTTCTTATGAGAATCTATTTTTTTTTGTTCTATCACATATAAAAAAAAATGACGTTTAACCTGGTCCACCCTGTATATGACTGGAGTCGACCGACACCAATAGGGAACTTGCATAAAATTTTATTTTGTATGAAACACAGCAAACATAATAGTTAAAGTTATTCAAAACACAGTACCAATAGTAAAAACTTGATAAAAAAAACTTCTACCCCAAAAACATTACTTTAAAAGTAGCATGGCCACGTCTCCCCAGTGAAACTCCGCGTTATGGGCGGCACTAGTTACCATGTATAGTGACGTCACTGTACATGGTAACGGTCCGCCTGCAGGCCTTCTAGTATATCTATATCTAGGATAGTGACGTCACGGCACGGCGTGCCGCTCGACCGGCTGTTTCAAGTGGGCGGGATTTATCGCAAACTTTATTAATTTCTTACGGCTTAATTTCGCGTCAGAAAAAAAAATAAAAAAACACGTCCCACATTTTTTTACATGTTCAATCCATTTATGATGTTAAAAAAATATGTGCAAGTCCCCTATTGAAGAGTCGGTGGCTCAATTGGTAGAGTGCGAAAACATTCCCAGTTTCGAAGCAGCTCGTCCTAAAGGATCGCAGGTTCGAGTCCTGGTAGGGAATGAAAAAAAAACCGACACTACTAGGCGGGTCGGCAGGTAGCAGTGTAGAGTCACTGCGTATACATATATGATTCAGTTTGAAGTGGAAGTGCATATTCTTTTGACACATACAGTTTTTCATCATGCAATAATCTGAAATATTGAGGAATCCAAAGGGAATAAAATATCGGTTAAAGTAGGTCATTTTCAGTTTTTGCGTTAGTCCTAAAAAGTCCTAAAACCATCCCAAATCTGCAATAAGTAGAACTTTTTAGGCTCACTTAGGATTTTGTACAGCCCGAGTCGAATATTTGAACCTAGAATGTCCTATAATTTCGAATACTTTTTAGGATGTATTAGGACTTAATAGGTCTACGTAAACGTTATTTTCTATTATGCGCAAAATCCTAAGTGAGCCTAAAAGGTTCTACTTATTGCAGATTTGGGATGGTTTTAGGACTTTTTAGAACTAACGCTAAAACCGAAAATAACCTACTTTAACCCTCCATTAGGCGGGTGGATTACCATTGTAATCCACGCCCATTTGAATAGCACGTCTAGTAGAATCCACCCGCCTAACGAAGGGTTAACCGATATTTTATTCCCTTCGGATTCCTCAATATTTCAGATTATTGCATGATAAAAAACTGTGTGTCAAAAGAATATGCACGTCCACTCCAAACTGAATCATATATACGCAGTGACTTTACATCATTCATTATTTATGGAATAATTCGGTACAATTTGCACTATTTGAAACATCATTATTATATCGATTTTGTTATTTTTTAATTGAAAAATGTTGTGAAGACAGTGCATTCACAATATATTTACGAAATGTTTGCACGTCGTTAAGGCTCCATGACTGCACTGAGTTTAAACACTGGGTCTTCTCGCCGTGAACCACTAACAATAAGTGTGTTTACTGTGTAGCTACGATGCTCTTAGTTTCTGTCACACGAACACACTATGGTGATACCACCCCGACTAGAAATTTTCGGCTGATCCTCCCCTGGTCCAGGTAAGGAATGCCTGACTAGCTCCTGACAAGATATGTAATGCAAATCATTACCCCCTCTCTCTCTGGACCCGATCAGGAATTCCTAATGAGGACCAGACGTGGTTAACTAGATCAGGTCCAGAGTATTGATTTGATGCCGATTTAAAAATTCTAACAAAACTGAAAAAATGAAAAAGGTTGAAATACAAACTATTCGTACAACTATTTTTATATGTCATATCCTACGCAAAAGGAAAGATAATAAATAAACGGGAGAAAAATATAAAATATTTTAAAAGATTAATTAATAAGAAACAAATAATATATTGGAAGTAACCAAATACTTGTATAACGTTTTCCATTATAATAAACTTTTTTTTTCGATACTTATGGCAAGATTGTTTAATTACAAAATAATACATAATTTTTAATCTTTATTTCACTCACTTCTAAATATTAAAGGAGCTCCTTCATTATTGAAAGCAACTAATTTACCGCGAAGGCTTTTTTAGTACTACACGGTAGAAATGGCAAAATTTAGTAACGATATTTAGACTTATTTAGTACTACGTAGAACTTACTAGGATCCACAGAACAAAGTAGGTCAAAAAAGGTTTGCAAGAAGTACCACATAGACCATTTTAAATTGCAGAAAATCTTTGTAGACTCAAATAGGTTAAAATAGTTTTAAGAAGGATAAACTAGAATCAAATATTCGACTCGGGAGAATAGAAAGTAACGTTTACGTAGACCTATTAAGTCCTAATACATGCTAAAAAGTATTCAAAATTATAGGACATTCTAGGTTCAAATATTCGACTCGGGAAGCCATACTTTTCCGTAAAAACGTTCCCTCTAAACGGATCCGGTTATGTAGAGTGGCCTTTTTCATTGAAGTATTTTTGGAAACGCACTGTGAAACCAGATAGTGTGGCCGCTCACATTTAGCTGAAGTCATTCTGGTTGCCCTTGCGCCATTCAATCATCCCAGTGAACCGCAGCCAGACGCGGTCGCTTCCCGTTGCTGTGCCGCAACCGGACAGAGTGGCTGGTCATATTTAAAATAATATTTTCATCTCGACTGTCGGAACTCTCCCGATAGACGGGACTGAGAGTGGGAGCCGAGGTGAACGTATTATTTTAAATATGATCAGCTACATTCTCTAGTTACGTTTATTATGATCGTCGAAACGCTCCCGAATCAGGACCCCTGGAAAACGCACCGAAAACGCATAGTGTAGCAATACACTTATTGTTAAGAAACTTTAAAGATGCTGAGTATCCGTATATCGTGTGTGTTATTATAATTGGTCGATGATTTTTTAACCTGTTATATATAACCGATTAGACACGAAGAAGAGTTATACAATGTACCCCTACCGATTTTGAATCATATTCAATCTCATATTCATTTTCTCCATATTGGTAGTACGCAATACACATCAACCTATGGTAATCACACACACACGCACGCACGCACACACACACACACACACACACACACACACACACACACACACACACACACACACACACACACACACACACACACACAGATCACTTGAAAAAATCGTTCAGAATTGATCCCAGTCACCCTTACTAACTATAGATTGATTGTTTGAAGTACTAATAAAATGAAGTAATCACAGGAAATTTTGGAAACGGATTAATGTATTTCTGTGTTATTAGATATCAAGTACCAAAGTGCAAATGCTGAGCTTATGCTTATGCTGACCAAAACCAGTGAAACGAAAGGAGTTAACAAACCTTATGTCAACTTAGTGAAATGGATTAATGACACCAGTGGATATATTTGCATTAAAAAGAATTTTAGTTCTTCATCCGAAGAGGAAAGTAGCAGCGGGGAATTTAAAAGCAGTGAGTCACGAATCTTAAGTTAGAATGAAGAAGCGATAGAAATATTGGGTCTCGATATCTTGTATAGCGTGCACACAATGATAGTTGATGCTTTCTCATTGATTATACAGCCAAACAAACACAAAAATGGTATATATACTTTTCATGCGATATAATATGTTATCCGTAGTAATTTTGCCTCTTGATCACGAATCCGGTGTCAAAATTTGACCACCACGTCACGATTTTTTTTAACCTCAAAAAACCAGCGAGAGGTCATGATTTTCAAAAAATTAATGGATTTAAACCAAATTTAGTGTAGGAGAGTTTTTGGGTCGCTGATCACGAATCTGAAGTCAGATTTCAAAATTCAAGATGGCGGATCTAATATGGCGGATGAGATTTTCGAAAATCAACGGATTTATGCCAAATTTGGTACAGGAAGGTTTTTTGGTTCGCTATACCCCTATACCAAATTTGGCATGAATCCGTTGATTTTCAAAAATATCGTCCGCCATATTGGATCTAGGGATGTGCGATTCTTCAAAAAGAATCGATTCTCGAAATTGAATCGAATGAAGCATTCATGGAGCAATTTTGAATTGAATCGACACGAAAGAATCGATTTCAAAAAAATCGATTTTTTTGTTAATAAAAAGAAAACATTATTGAAAATGGAAGAATGTTAATAACTACACACGTAGAGAGGTTAGAGAACACTAGGGCAGGGCTAATCCCGCCAAAACCTTGAATGATGAAAGTTTACGTTATTATTCGAATTTCGCAAGACCTAGCGATTTCCCTCCTTATCAGTCGTAATCTTTTTAATTCATCTGAACTTAACTTCACATTTAAGTATTCAAATACCGTACTCATAATTTTATCATTGGAAGAATTTTTCCTTTTCTTTATTTTTGTATTTAATTATTTAAACAAACATTTTTAATGGCAAAAATGTGGATTGATTTCGCCAGTAAAGAATCGATCCAAACAAAGAATCGACTTTGAAGAATCGATCCAAAAATCGGAATTTTTCGAAAAAAAGATCGATCTTTTGAAAAATCGATTCAAATCGCACATCCCTAATTGGATCTGTAATCTTGAACTTTTGAAATCCGACTTCAGATTCGTGATCAGCGAACCAAAAACCCTCCTATACTAAATTTGGTTTGAATCCATTAATTTTTTGAAAATCATGATCTCTGGCTGGTTTTATGGAGCTAGAAAAAAATGGTGACGTGATGGTCAAATGTTGACACCAGATTCGTGATCAGGAAGCAAAATTACTACAGAGATAACATATATCGCATAAAAAGTATAAACCATTTTTTTTTGTGGCTGTTTTTATCTGAAAATTTAGTTTCCAAAATAGTAGATGATTGTAATAAATTCGTATCAATGAGACATCTCCCTTAATGACAGCTACTTCGTCATGCTAATCCTTTAAACATATAAGTTGAATCTAAATAAATTCTACTTCGTACGATGGAGTTCAATTTGTTTCAACAAAGTGTAGAGGAAGGGAACCAAACCCGACATACCACTTTGTTTTTTGACCAAAACTCAGCCGAAAATGAGTCAAATTTGGAAAACTGCCTGCCTTACCTTTAAAAAAATCAGCATTAGTTTAAAAGAGAGATATTGTACATTACAAAAAATGAAATAATCGCAAATCATGTTAAAAATAGCTCCTGAGCAAAAGAGTGCCAAACCCGACATACCTGGTTTAAGTAAAGTTTAAAACTAAAAGTTTCAGTCCTAAATTTTGTTTAACTCTGTAAGGCGTTTCCAACATCAATAACTATTACTTAAATATGTTTTCGAAGGAAAATAAATTAAAAAAGGAAACATTTACACTCAAAAAGAGTTAAAACAAAATTTATTCCAAAATTATCAAAAAGCAAAAATTATAACCTTCGTAGAAGGCATCTGTGAAAAAAAACGGCCGGATCTACCTCAAATACTCATAACGCCCATAAGTTTTCAAAACTACAGCAAAAGAGCCTGGTATGTCGGGTTAGGCAACTTCGTTACTTGAGATTTGTTTCCTCATAATGAACGAAAGAATGATGTTAGAAATAAAACTGAACCAATTTTTTCTACCTTATGTGTTTCTGAATAACACCAAAATACAAAAAAACTACTCACCACTAGTTATTCGTGTCTACAGCCGCCCGTTTTCACACATTCAAAAATGTTGACGATTGTAAATCTGTAACTTTTGAGATTATCGGCGCACAACTACGAAAACAAACGCCAGATAATGTTACTGTACAGGTAAGCTATCTATGCATCGAAACGACTAAGTTTACGTAGTTGGTGGCAAAGTGCAGCATCACATGGTCGAAATAATTATGGTGTGTCGGGTTTGGGGGACTATGTCAGATTTGGTTCCTCTCCTCTATGTATTGTTTATGTGCTGAGAGAGTTCAATACGTTTTACATATGTATTTATTGTTAGTGGTACACATTATTTTTTGATACTAACGATGTGAGTATCCTTGTTCTAGAGTTTCTGATAAAAACATTATTATTTACGAATCACTGACTATATTCGAATAATAATTCTATTATTTAAACAGAAGCGCCCTGTCGTAACGAGGTTTGGAAATGTATCAGCTTTTTATGCAAATATATAACTTTTTAGATAACTATAAAAAAGAAGAAAGTTTACTTGGAACGGTAAACGGTGATAGTAAAGCTGAAGATACAATTCATCTCGTCAAGCGCTCATATAGTAAAAAGCGCATTTCATCAAGTAACAACAGCAGTTCGTCATATAGCCACGGTAATTCACCACAGGAAGTTAAGAGATATTAAGGGGGTCGAGTCAGCCTGAAAAAAAAAAATTTCATATTAAGATTTTATTAGGAAATAAATTATGTACATTTTTATAAAAAATACTATATACTACTCCCCCAAAATACTTAAAAAATTACCACTAAGAATAAGGCTACCGATGGCTCCAATTGTCAATATAAGCTATTTTAATTTTTGTACGTCTCGTAAGATTCAGAGTGAACCGAAGCACCGACTTGGATGGGCTACAACTTTTTCTCTTCGTAAGAAGATTCTTTCTCGTTCGAGTGTAGGGATTTCAATTTGTAACTCCACAAACGAAGATATCACTATATTTATTCGTGAAAATTTTATTTATCAAAAAATCGATATGGAAACGAGTACCACTACCACAAATTATATTCTATCATAAATTCCTACACTCGAACGAGAAAGCATCTTCTTATGAAGAGAATAAGATGTAGCCCATCCAAATCGGTGCCTCGGTTCAATCTGAATCCTACGAGAAGTAAAGCAAAGTGTAAGTGTTGGGAAATGAGCGTTAAAGTTTGTCTTATGAATTTACTACTTTTAATTGAAATCTTTGCTATTCACTTTCCATACATTTCTCTTTTAGTTTCTAAGGTCAAATAATATAATTTTTCCAACTTTTACAATAAAAAAAAATTTTCAGATAAAAAAATATATTATTGAAAGAGATGAAAAATATGAATATTATACACAATGTTATAAGTATATTTCCCATCACAGTGCATCTTATTTGCATTCTGATGTTCTATAAAAGTAATATCACGTATGTAGGAAAGATATGTTATATTCAGTAATCGATCATTTCTGCTCTAATGGCCATAACATCTCAATTTTTATGAATTCGAGTACATCGATTTTTTTCATGTAGATTATATATATATGAGTCAGAAAACGCAAAAAACCAAAAATTGATTTTTTTTCAAATTTCAACTGACTCGACCGCCTTAACACGTCCATCACTAATCGATCAATATTACTCGGCTTTAAGTATTTTTGTTACACTGTGACAATTCTCCAATAAATTACACAAAGCTGATTAGTCAACAAAATTACAGTCTGCTCAGTGAGTGCGAAACTCTTGTTATATAGGATAGGCCACTACAAAGTTTAATACTGGGTGTGGCTCAATTTGTTAATTATATATCTAGTTGATCCATCATTGGTCGACGGGATAAGTAAGTATCTATTGAAAAATTCAGTCACATTCATTATTAAACTTCAAAATGGCAGACCCTGTAAATATCATATCGTAAAATCATTAAGAATTTATTTGAAGTCATGCCTAGTAATTAACGATCGATAATTCATGTATAATTAATATGGCATATCTGTACATAAATGAAGGAATTACAGGAAGCTCGGGAAACTTATTAATACATTTCTATAATTATAGATATCGAATATAACAGTGCTAGTGGTGGGCTTTTAGTCATCATCAGTACAGAAAATCAAGAGAATACTGAAACTCATGTTGCTACAGAGAAGTCGCAGAATGGTAGGTACTAATGGATCCAGCGCTCTTTAGAGAGAATTCTAGTTCTAATTCTCCATCCGAGGAAGGAAATAATAGTAGCAACGGAGATACTAAAAGTAGTGAGACATTAATTATTGGTTATCCTCAAGAGAATCTCTAAAATGCCGAGTCTCTCTCCTTTTCTCGCGCATGTCATAATAATTAATTGATGATCCCTTGTTACTTCGGAATTGATTAGAAATGAAGTTTGGTAATAATTAGCGATTTAATTACTGAAATTCGAATATATTTATTCTCGAAATAATGAGCCATTCTTATTAGCTTATGGTAACCAAATATTCCCGAGGATTGTAAAGATCTCATTTCAATTACCATTATTAATTATCGATCGATTAATCGTTCGTGAATAATTCGTTTGTTATCTCTCTAAATGTATACAATGTAATCATAGGAAATTCACGAAACACATTAACGTATTTTTACAATATTACAAAAGATACACCGACCAATAGCGCAAGTGATGAGGGTACAGTCACTGACGGTACTGGAGGGGATCAAAATGGTGAAACTCATATCACCATAATGAATGGGAAGAATGGAACTGGTGGATCCGGCGTTAAGGAGGGTTCAGGTTCTCGATCTTCATCCGAGGAAGGAAGTAAGAGTGGCAGCGGGGAAAATAAAAGTTGTGAGTCATTAATCATTGGTTATACTCAAGAGAATCTCTAAAATGCCGAGTTTCCTTTTCTCGCGCATGTCATAATATAATTAGTTGATGATTTCTTATTACTTCAGAATTGATTAGAAATGAAATTTGGTAATAATTGGCGATTTAATAACCGAGATTCGAATATTTTTATTCTCGAAATAATGAGCCATTATTATTAGCTTATGGTAACCAAATATTCCCGAGGATTGTAAAGATTTCATTTCAATTACCATTATTAATTATCGATCGATTAATCGTTTATGAATAATTCGTTTGTTATCTCTCTAAATGTATATAATGTAATCATAGGAAATTCGTAAAATGCATTAACGTATTTTTACAATATTACAAAAGATACACCGACCAATAACGCTAGTGATAAGGGTACAGTCACTGACGGTACTGGAGGGGATCAAAATGGTGAAACTCATATCATCATAATGAATGGGAAGAATGGAACTGGTGGATCCGGCGTTAAGGAGGGTTCAGGTTCTCGATCTTCATCCGAGGAAGGAAGTAAGAGTGGCAGCGGGGAAAATAAAAGTTGTGAGTCATTAATCATTGGTTATACTCAAGAGAATCTCTAAAATGCCGAGTTTCCTTTTCTCGCGCATGTCATAATATAATTAGTTGATGATTTCTTATTACTTCAGAATTGATTAGAAATGAAGTTTGGTAATAATTGGCGATTTAATAACCCAGATTCGAATATTTTTATTCTCGAAATAATGAGCCATTATTATTAGCTTATGGTAACCAAATATTCCCGAGGATTGTAAAGATTTCATTTCAATTACCATTATTAACTATCGATCGATTAATCGTTTATGAATAATTCGTTTGTTATCTCTCTAAATGTATACAATGTAATCATAGGAAATTCGTGAAACGCATTAACGTATTTTTACAATATTACAAAAGATACACCGACCAATAACGCTAGTGATAAGGGTACAGTCACTGACGGTACTGGAGGGGATCAAAATGGTGAAGCTCATATCATCATAATGAATGGGAAGAATGGAACTGGTGGATCCGGCGTTAAGGAGGGTTCAGGTTCTCGATCTTCATCCGAGGAAGGAAGTAAAAGTGGCAGCGGGGAAAATAAAAGTTGTGAGTCATTAATCATTGGTTATACTCAAGAGAATCTCTAAAATGCCGAGTTTCCTTTTCTCGCGCATGTCATAATATAATTAGTTGATGATTTCTTATTACTTCAGAATTGATTAGAAATGAAATTTGGTAATAATTGGCGATTTAATAACCGAGATTCGAATATTTTTATTCTCGAAATAATAAGCCATTATTATTAGCTTATGGTAACCAAATATTCCCGAGGATTGTAAAGATTTCATTTCAATTACCATTATTAATTATCGATCGATTAGTCGTTTATGAATAATTCGTTTGTTATCTCTCTAAATGTATATAATGTAATCATAGGAAATTCGTAAAATGCATTAACGTATTTTTACAATATTACAAAAGATATACCGACCAATAACGCTAGTGATAAGGGTACAGTCACTGACGGTACTGGAGGGGATGAAAATGGTGAAGCTCATATCATCATAATGAATGGGAAGAATGGAACTGGTGGATCCGGCGTTAAGGAGGTTTCAGGTTCTCGATCTTCATCCGAGGAAGGAAGTAAAAGTGGCAGCGGGGAAAATAAAAGTTGTGAGTCATTAATCATTGGTTATACTCAAGTGAATCTCTAAAATGCCGAGTTTCCTTTTCTCGCGCATGTCATTATATAATTAGTTGATGATTTCTTATTACTTCGGAATTGATTAGAAATGAAGTTTGGTAATAATTAGCGATTTAATTACTGAAATTCGAATATATTTATTCTCGAAATATATAATGAGCCATTCTTATTAGCTTATGGTAACCAAATATTCCCGAGGATTGTAAAGATCTCATTTCAATTACCCCATTATTAATTATCGATCGATTAATCGTTTATGAATAATTCGTTTGTTATCTCTCTAAATGTATATAATGTAATCATAGGAAATTCGTAAAATGCATTAACGTATTTTTACAATATTACAAAAGATACACTGACCAATAACGCTAGTGATAAGGGTACAGTCACTGACGGTACTGGAGGGGATCAAAATGGTGAAACTCATATCATCATAATGAATGGGAAGAATGGAACTGGTGGATCCGGCATTAAGGAGGTTTCAGGTTCTCGTTCTTCGTCCGAAGAAGGAAGTAATAGTGGCAGCGAGGAAAATAAAAGTTGTGAGTCATTAATCATTGGTTATACTCAAGAGAATCTCTGAAATTCCGAGTTTCCTTTTCTCGCGCATGTCATAATAATTAATTGATGATCCCTTGTTACTTCGGAATTGATTAGAAATGAAGTTTGGTAATAATTAGCGATTTAATTACTGAAATTCGAATATATTTATTCTCGAAATAATGAGCCATTCTTATTAGCTTATGGTAACCAAATATTCCCGAGGATTGTAAAGATCTCATTTCAATTAACATTATTAATTATCGATCGATTAATCGTTCGTGAATAATTCGTTTGTTATCTCTCTAAATGTATACAATGTAATCATAGGAAATTCGTGAAACGCATTAACGTATTTTTACAATATTACAAAAGATACACCGACCAATAACGCTAGTGATAAGGGTACAGTCACTGACGGTAATGGAGGGGATCAAAATGGTGAAACTCATATCATCATAATGAATGGGAAGAATGGAACTGGTGGATCCGGCGTTAAGGAGGGTTCAGGTTCTCGATCTTCATCCGAGGAAGGAAGTAAGAGTGGCAGCGGGGAAAATAAAAGTTGTGAGTCATTAATCATTGGTTATACTCAAGAGAGTCTCTAAAATGCCGAATTTCCTTTTCTCGCGCATGTCATAATATAATTAGTTGATGATTTCTTATTACTTCAGAATTGATTAGAAATGAAGTTTGGTAATAATTGGCGATTTAATTACCGAGATTCGAATATTTTTATTCTCGAAATAATGAGCCATTATTATTAGCTTATGGTAACCAAATATTCCCGAGGATTGTAAAGATTTCATTTCAATTACCATTATTAACTATCGATCGATTAATCGTTTATGAATAATTCGTTTGTTATCTCTCTAAATGTATATAATGTAATAATAGGAAATTCGTAAAATGCATTAACGTATTTTTACAATATTATAAAAGATACACCGACCAATAACGCTAGTGATAAGGGTACAGTCACTGACGGTACTGGAGGGGATCAAAATGGTGAAAGTCATATCATCATACAGAATGGGAAGAATGGAACTGGTGGATCCGGCGTTAAGGAGGGTTCAGGTTCTCGATCTTCATCCGAGGAAGGAAGTAAGAGTGGCAGCGAGGAAAATAAAAGTTGTGAGTCATTAATCATTGGTTATACTCAAGAGAATCTCTAAAATGCCGAGTTTCCTTTTCTCGCGCATGTCATAATAATTAATTGATGAACCCTTGTTACTTCGGAATTGATTAGAAATGAAGTTTGGTAATAATTAGCGATTTAATTACTGAAATTCGAATATCTTTATTCTGGAAATATATAATGAGCCATTCATATTAGCTTATGATAACCAAATATTCCAGAGGATTGAAAGGATTTCATTTCAATTACCGTTATTAACTATCGATTTATTAATCCTTCATGAATAATTCGTTTGTTATCCCTCTAAATGTATACAATGTAATCATAGGAAATTCGTAAAATGCATTAACGTATTTTTACAATATTACAAAAGATACACCGACCAATAACGCTAGTGATAAGGGTACAGTCACTGACGGTACTGGAGAGGATCAAAATGGTGAAACTCATATCATCATAATGAATGGGAAGAATGGAACTGGTGGATCCGGTGTTAAGGAGGGTTCAGGTTCTCGATCTTCATCCGAGGAAGGAAGTAAGAGTGGCAGCGGGGAAAATAAAAGTTGTGAGTCATTAATCATTGGTTATACTCAAGAGAATCTCTAAAATGCCGAGTTTCCTTTTCTCGCGCATGTCATAATCTAATTAGTTGATGATTTCTTATTTCTTCAGAATTGATTAGAAATGAAGTTTGGTAATAATTGGCGATTTAATTACCGAGATTCGAATATTTTTATTCTCGAAATAATGAGCCATTATTATTAGCTTATGGTAACCAAATATTCCCGAGGATTGTAAAGATTTCATTTCAATTACCATTATTAACTATCGATCGATTAATCGTTTATGAATAATTCGTTTGTTATCTCTCTAAATGTATGTAATGTAATCATAGGAAATTCGTAAAATGCATTAACGTATTTTTACAATATTATAAAAGATACACCGACCAATAACGCTAGTGATAAGGGTACAGTCACTGACGGTACTGGAGGGGATCAAAATGGTGAAACTCATATCATCATAATGAATGGGAAGAATGGAACTGGTGGATCCGGCGTTAAGGAGGGTTCAGGTTCTCGATCTTCATCCGAGGAAGGAAGTAAGAGTGGCAGCGAGGAAAATAAAAGTTGTGAGTCATTAATCATTGGTTATACTCAAGAGAATCTCTAAAATGCCGAGTTTCCTTTTCTCGCGCATGTCATAATAATTAATTGATGAACCCTTGTTACTTCGGAATTGATTAGAAATGAAGTTTGGTAATAATTAGCGATTTAATTACTGAAATTCGAATATCTTTATTCTCGAAATATAATGAGCCATTCTTATTAGCGTATGGTAACCAAATATTCCTGAGGATTGTAAAGATTTAATTTCAATTACCATTATTAACTTTCGATCGATTAATCGTTCGTGAATAATTCGTTTGTTATCTCTCTAAATGTATATAATGTAATCATAGGAAATTCGTGAAACGTATTAATATATTTTTTTAAATACTAGATACCGTGAATAATAACGCAAGTGGTGAGCGTATAGTCACTGAAGGTACTGGAAAGCAAGAAAATGGGAAAACTTATGTCACCGTAAAGAATTGGAAGAATGGAACTGGTGGATCCAGTGTTAAGGAGGATTTTAGTTCTACTTCTTCACCCGAGGAAGGAAGTAGCAGTAATAGCGGGGAAGCTGAAAGTAGTGAGTCATTAATCATTGGTTATACTCAAGAAAATCTCTAACATGACGAGTCTCCTTTTCTCGCGCATGTCTGAATAATCGATTGGTGATTTCTTATTACTTCGGAATTGATTAAAAATGAAGTTTAGTTATAATTGGCGACTAAATTGTTGAAATCCTATGTCAAAATGGTAAGCTGTTTATTTTCTCAATAATAAATTTTATCACTTCGTTCATCTTTCATAATTTTACTTTATTCGTCATATTATAAATGCTCGTATTAATGGTTCATAATAACGAACAAACAGCACACTATAAGAATGATGGAAGTAGAAGAAAATGTGTCATGCGACATTTTAGCGTTAATATAATTAGTTTTAGCCCTAGAATTAGTAATAGCATAGACGCGCTCGGCCAGCGGGCCGACGCGCATAAGCAGTAGCGCAGCTAACCCCACCGTGCGTCCCACTGCACCGGTCCCCCACCCGACCGCGGTCCACCAATCGAGGGGAAGCGCAGGGGTAGCTGTAGCGTAGGAGGCTAGATATAAGGAGGCCCCGAGCCCGGGGCCAGGCTTCAGTCTTCTTCCGTCTCTCGATACTGCGGCTACCAAGTACGCAGTTAACCTTCGTACCTCCGTCAAGTCGCACGTAAACCCCTCTATTAAAGCACTCAGCAATTACACTTGCAGACCCACGGATAAGGTCCGTAGACCCTGTATTCTTCTCAACTAACGCCGTCACCTAACCTTAAATTGTTTTCCCCCTTACTTCGCTCTCGGGCTTTCCGCGCCTGTGGCCCCATCTTGCTGCAGGTGCTCACATTACTAAGTCGTTCACCCCCCTACTTCGTCTTCTACTCGGTTTATAACCCTAGCGGTTGGTAACCACGAGGAGGGGTTTAGTCGGTAGAAATCCGACACTACCCTGCCAACATCTTGGGTGTCTTCTTGAAGATTCCCCTCCTCGCCTTCTTCAAAAAAAAAAAAAAAAAAAAAAAAACCGGGGCCAGGCAGTTCTTTTCAGAGCTCCACAACTCGCGCATTAAAGACTCGAGTTCGCAGCGCCCAGGACTAGCTCTCTCGCCGTTCTCCCATCCCGACGCAGCCTTCAGACGCTCGCCGTGAGGCTCGAGCTCGCTAGCAGGGTCCGTGGGCAGGCTCCCCCACCGCTCGCTTCCCCCGACGCGGACAGTCTTTTTCAAGACTTCGGCGCTCGCCGTGAGGCTCGAGTTCGCCAGCGGAGTCCGTGGGCTAGCCCTCCCCCCGACGCGGGCAGTCTTTTTCAAGACTTCGGACGCCCGCTTCGGGGCCCGAGTTCCCCGGCGGAGCTCGCCAGACGGGCCTTCCCGCCGCGCTCCTTCTGTGGCGCGTGTCAATTTGGCGCCCAACGTGGGGCACTCTTCAAAAGGACAACGAAGAGTCGAGTGGCAGTAGCAACTCACCAAACAGACGACCGAGATGCCGAATCTCAATCGCACTCCCGACACTAGACGGGCACTAGGACGATCCTGCAAGAAGACCACTTCCGGGAGTGGGAATAAACACCCGGTGGCGCCCAGGTCACGCTCGGCACCCGGTCCGAGCGACAACTCCGACAACGAGGCCATGGAAACCAGGGAGCTGACTGGACAGCTGGCAGACCTTCCGGCCGAGGAAGGCAGCCCCCGCGGACCAACGGCCCAGCACGTACCATCGAGGGACATCGTGACGTCTGGTATAACTCCGACTACCGGAGGAAACCTCCAGGCGCCCCCTTTAACGGAGCCCGATACTACAGCCTTGGTTGCGGAATGGCGTAAATTAATGCGCATCATGTCCGCACCCAGCGTTCCGATACCCGAATTCACGGGGACCGACTACGAGGATCCCGAGGTATTCCTGGAGGAATGCGAAGAATACTTCGAGCGGCACCACATGGAGGAGACCTTGTGGACCCGCAAGGCCGGACAGGCCTTGAAAGGAGACGCAGAGAAATGGTGGGCCTGCTACAAGGGCCTACGTTTCTCATGGCCAAAGTTCAGAGGACTACTACGCTCGCGGTACGCGAGTAACGACGTGATCCTCCGCTTAAAGGCCCAACTGTACTCTAGGAAGCAAGGGGAACAAGAGGACGTTGGACCGTTCTGAGCGGGTTGTCTTAAATTCGAAAATTTTTTTTAATGGTAAAAAGATGCTTTAGCAAGTGATATTGCTATAACGAAAATTAATTATGTGAATATGCCATTCCAATTTTTTCCCACGTTGCAAAGAACAGAAATAGTTTTTTAAATGTATTGTTATTTTAGTAGCCAGTTTTTGTGATTTAAAGTATAAACAAATTTTTGAGCGTAGTTGAGCGGGTTCTCTTAAATTCGAAAATTTTTTTTAATGGTAAAAAGATGCTTTAGCAAGTGATATTGCTATAACGAAAATTAATTATGTGAATATGCCATTCCAATTTTTTCCCACGTTGCAAAGAACAGAAATAGTTTTTGAAATGTATTGTTATTTTAGTAGCCAGTTTTTGTGATTTAAAGTATAAACAAATTTTTGAGATAAAAATTATTTAATATTTATTATTGTAGATAATATTAGACTTCTTCCCCTCTACATGGACCCATGTATACGTAATGCATGTCGTGAAATAAATGTTTTTTGATTTTGCGATATTAATCATCATTTCTTGACCACCATAACTTTTACATTTTAAGGATTCGGCCCACTTAAAGAGATTGACGAAGTTGGAACTCATTTAAATATATTACCTGAATGTATTTTTGGAGTCGATGAAATAGGCTTTATGGTATATACAAGGTGAGTCTTGAAATTTTAGTATTATATTATTGCTACATATTATAATAGATTGTTGAATAGATATTTTTGAAACGATCACATAATAAGAATCTATAAGTTTGAATCTAAATTAACTTTAACACCAAGAGTTAAGAATTTATAAATTTCTCGTAAAGAAAACAACTTCGATACTTTCTTTATGATACGTGGTCTTTATACTTAGGTTAACTCAATACGTGTATATAGGTCTACTCGGATCTTGATATAATTGTATTAATGTTCCCCTCTTATTATTTTGCTTTATCTCTGGTATGCTTTATCATTGGTAGTTTATCATGGATCGATTATGATATAAACTTTTCAATTAGCATCCGCTGTTAGTGGTAAATAAAGCAACGTCCTTCATGATCTCTCAATTCAGGGTTAACTTTGTTATCGACTCATTTCTCTGAAACAAAACCTGAACAATGCTTTGTAATTTGTGGTATCAGTTACATACATGACTATAAGGTATAGTAAATATACACATAAGGGTGATATACATATGTTTGGCCCTTGCTATATAACTTTTGCATTATTTTTCTTCTCGTCTATTACATACAAGTAGCAGGATTAAGTTTCACTCTTTGAATAAAAGAAACTGAGTCAGCTATATTATAAAACACGGCCAAGCACAAAAGCGACCATCGAAAACATCTCAGAAACTATCGAATTATTATTATATACCCGTTACAGGTGTTTTCCTAACGTTTCTTTACGAGAAATTCCAAAATAGACGATCGCTTCTTCGGCTTATCATAAGTGTCTACAGAATAAAAAATAATGGGTGGCTAATAAAATCGCAAAATTTGTATTCCACAATAATTATTATTCATGGTTGTTATATTGCAGACAGTTGCCAGAAGGATATTACATTGATATAAGTAATACAAGCGTTATACCTATAGACACCAACAAGGAAACGATATTCCTTGTGCACGGTTTCCTTGCCGGCCCGAACAACACTCATTATTATGCACTAGCAAGTGCGTGGCTTGAAAAGGTACGATTTCATTTCATTGTCTTCTAGATCGTTTTCTTCGTCCAATTTATTAGCATTTCTTTTTATTTTCAATGGAATTTCAAATTTCCTTTCTTCATTTCTTAATTCACTTATTGCTTTAGAACGGACGATATTTTCGCGGTACATAATGGATATGGCATAATTGTAAAATTCCGAATGTGTTATGTGAATAATATAAGACTGGATTAATTATTAGCCCTTTCGCTACTACAGGGGACTATAGTCGCTCTCCATAAGATGTCGCGTATTGTAAAGGATCCGGCAGGGAGGTATGGTGTTTTTGAAAAGAATGACATACGCTTGTTTTTGAACGAATTTTAAAATCTAATGTTTTTAGACATTAGTCGCATATTGCGAAAAATCACCGCAACGGAAAACCCGCCCGTAGCGAAAGGGTTAATAGGAGCAAATGCATTTCACCTTTTCACTATATATATATATATATATTCGCACGATACTATCTTTGCCAGGATGACGTGAACATTTTTTCTTTGGATTGGAAGGAAGGTGCATGTAATGGAGGACTCATAATTACAGATGCTTTAGCCTATCCCAGTGCGATTAAGAATACAAAGATTGTCGGAGAATATCTAGCAAAGTAAGCATATCGTTCCTATGCACGTATATCTACGTCGATTTAACCCGCTGAGGGCCATCTCCTTATATGTTAGTCCCTTAAATAGCGATGAATCAGAGGGTTAAGCAATTACTATTCTGTATAAAAAAAATTTGTGTCCTATGAATGTAGGGTAGAGTAGGGCTAAAAGTACCGGAGGTAAAAAGTGCCATTCGATAGTTTCATAAATAAACTGTTTCGTTTATTCAGAATCAGCGTTCTGTAGCAATTGTCACATCTGGAGATTATTTCTACGTAACGCAATTATCGAAGTCATTTATTTTTTAAGTTCAGCTGTGAATGGTACTTTTTATCCCGCTGCACTTTTAGCCACACTCTACCCTATATTGTTAAGCGCCAGTCGCCTGATAAAGGTTTTTAATTCCGTTTTAACGAAATGGATATGGAAATAAGTTCATGTTCATTTTACTCTGCAAACCAAATGCCGGTATTCAACTATGGTCACTGCAATTTTAAAAAGACGTTAATATTCTGCAACAATTGCTGAAAGTGAAATAAGTCAGTTGCCCTTCATTGATTATATGAATTTAGTTGTGAATTCGTGTGAATAACATTATCTTTGTTATTGACACTGTTGTATATAAACGTCTTTTATATCGTGCGACGTATACCTAGTTTATAAGTACATACGTGTAAACTGATATACAGGACGAAACAGTTAAAATAGGCTACCTGACTTACGGATCGAAAAACTTTAGTTTGCTTCTCACCTTCTTAATTTGTTTTCTCTTTATAAAATCAAAATATCTGCTCCAGGATCTTTGAATTTATCCTCCATCGTTTTTCTTTTACTGTCAGCTTCGCCAAACTACTCATCGATGAGTACGATTTAAGTTTGGAGAAACTGCTAATGGTCGGACATAGTTTGGGAGCCCACGTTTGTGGATACGCGGGCAAAACCTTTCAAGAAAATGGATGGGGAGTACTCCCAGAGATAATAGGACTGGACCCTGTAGGACCTGGTTTTGAAGGAAAACCGTGTTCTGACAGGTTATGCGAATCCGATGCTAGGTTTGTCAATGCCAATCACGCTTCTACTGTTCTTGGAATTGATATGCCAATCGCCGATGTAGATATATATTTCAATGGCGGAACTAGTCAACCTGGATGTAAGAACCAACAAATAAACATATCATAATAATATATTGAACTCGATATTTAACTCAGTTATACATGTATTTTTTCGCTAATCTAGTAGGCTTATTATCATAAAATATATAAAAACACTTAGTTCATGTTACATTCTCTGCGTGAAGATGTCGAATTCAACTTTAATGGAATAATTAGCTAAACAATAGTTATATTATTTATTACAGGTATTCTAAGTTTATGTTCTCATTATCGAGTCATCGAGTACCTCACGGAGAGCATCAAGAATCCTGACTGCAAGTTCATTGGAAGACGACAGAATGAAAATACCGGGTAATTATTCCTTCTCTCATTATATTAGACACTGTATACTAATCGATATGCGACATTAATAAACCATTGATATGCAAAAGAAGATTTATATGTATAATTATCAACATTTTTAGTTAAATACAATAAAATAGTAGGTAATACTATTCGTATTGTCGTATCCTTTGTTTTAACTGAATCTTATTTATATTTTGATGAAATGCAATTTAAATGTTGACAATATACCGTAATTATAAAAACGTATTAATAATTATGCTTGGATTTTTTTTTAACGCGTAATGGGAAAGTTTTATTATTCATGTAGCGATATTAATTTAAGTTAGAAAACTTGGATAATTCCAGCATATTACTGCAAGTCATTTTAACGAGGCAACAAACAGTTGTATTAATTTAAGTTACCTTCTTCTGTTATCAATATAATCTATATTTTATATGGGATTTTATATTGTTTCACGATCGTTAACAAGTACCGCTTATCATTTCAGCTATAGTAGAATTATACGTCAAATGTGTGCTTTTCACTCTCTTCGAATTAAGTGTATAACTATGATAATGGAAAACTATTTAGACATTTGATTAATTTCGTTGATAAATTTCTTTATATAATAATCTTCTATAATTTCAGAGTTCTAGTGCCAATATCCAATTGTACGGATCTCCTTTGTACTGTAGCTAGTCCTCATACAGTCGATTATCCTGCGAGAGGAGTATTTTTCGTCGAAACTAACTCCTCGCCGCCATTCTACTGTAAGTCTAATTATTTTAGAATTTATTACAGAATTTCTTAAACTGCATGAAAAGTTTTTAAAACACTCGGAGATCAAAATTATGATGTTTTGTATGTCATTGTTCATAATTGAGGGGTGTCCGGTTCAAACATGCTAAGTACCAATTTTCTTAATTTTGTGATATTAAGGTGCACATATTCTACATACAATTGCCTATATCTTATACAGATGCCAAGTGCCAAACTCATCCTGAATAGTTACACAGAGGAACCAAAGATTGCCGGTTCTTATCGCTTGATAGCATTGCGCTCATAGTTTTCCAACGATATCTCAGTATTACGATTTTGGCACTTAGCATGTTTGAACCGGGCACCCTTCAATTCATAAATATGTGTGTTGGAGATATTTATCTTTTTTCTCCAAAATTGACTCCGTAGGAACAGGAAAATGAAAAATCACGCTACTGACTGCAGTAACTGTAGAAAGTCGAAAATATATTTTAGTGTCACTATATATATATATTGTTCGAATAATAGTATCATTATAATGTAATTGTACTCTAATAGGTGACGGTTATCGAAATGATATTTCATGGATAGAATCTGTCAATGGAAGTGATTTCGAAAGAAACGTTCATGAAAAGAACTCTAACGGTTCAAGCGGCGGTAGAAATGATGAAACCGGTGAGGAAAATAACAGCAGTATATTTGACAATAGTGGGCATTTGAATGGTTCAGCTGGGAATAATAGCATCTATGGGTATAACAAGGGCGGTGGATCTAACAATAAGAATAATGAGAGTTCCAGTAGGTACTTTATCTAGGAAAGACAATAGTAAAGTCAAAAACGAAAACCATTAAAATAATTTATTTAGATAAATAATAATAACAAGGGGTCTAATATTAAAGATTTTCTGATAATTCATTCGAGAACAGTAACAACAAAGGATATAACATAAAAGGTCACTCTAACAATTCATCTGGGAACATTAATAACAACGGGTCAAATGTAAAACTTCATTTTGGAAATGCATTCGAAAATCATAATAGTAATGGATCCAATAACTACGGATATTATAATAAGTCATCTAGGAATAATAGGAGAAATGACTTCAATGGAACTGGTCATTCCAGAAACTCATCTAAAAATTATAACAATAGGTCTAAAAACAAAGGTCATTTCAATAACTTGTCTGAGAATGGGAATAATGATGTCTCGAAGAAGAATAACAATGGTAATCTAACAATAATGGCAATTCTAATATTTCATCTAAGAATGATAGTAGCAGTGAGTTTAATATAATTGATAATTCTTATAATTTGTCTGAAAATAATAAACCTAAAAGATCTAATAAGAAATTTTATTTCTGTTATCCATGTTGGAATCATAATAATACAATTAACAAGCGTCATTCTGATAATTCATTTAGGAGTAATAACAGCAACAGGTCTAATAAAGAGAATAATTTCAAAAGTAGATCTGGAAATGGAAATAATGATATCTCAGGAGAGAATAACTACACAGCATATCTAATAGTAATAGGAATTTTAATATTTTATCTGACAATAAAATGAATATATATATATAATGAGATTAATATAGAAGCTGAGTCTCATAATTGGTCTGGAAATAATAAAGGTATACGTATAAGTAATAACAAAGGTCATTCTCATAATTCATCTGGAAATCATGTGAACGATGGGTCTAATAGCGAAGATTATTCTAATAATTCACCTGGGAGTAAAAATTATAGTCACAGCGAGGAAATCAATAATAATGGCTCTAATAATAATGGGAATCTTGCTAATTCATTTAGAAATGTTAAAAGTGATAAGCTTAAAAACAAAAACCATTCCAATAATTCATCCGGAAATAATAATAGCAACGGGTCTAATGATGAAGAATATTCTAATACGTTAGTTGAGAATAATAACAGCAATAAAACTGATTTGAAGGATCTTTCTGACTATTTATTAGGTCGGTAGAAAAATAATTTCGTTTTTTGTATTCTCGATGTTTGCAACTTGATATTGAAATGAATTATGCAATAGATGTGGTTGTGTTATATATCATTTTAAAGAGCGATGACTCCGCTCTGTATTTTGATAACATACGCTGATGATTTTGTTGATTTACGTTTGTTTTAGGTTATTTAATTAAAAATGGAAAAGAAGCAAATCCGGGCGGTTTTCCTGTACGAGTTCAAACTGGGTACTAAAGCAGCGAAAACCGCTCGGAAAATTAATGATGCGTTTGGGTTTCTGCTGCTTTAGTACCAAGTTTGAACTCGTACAGGAAAATTGCCCGGATTTGCTTCTTTTCCATCTTTAATTAAATAACCTAAAACAAACGTAAATCAACAAAATCATCAGTGTTTCTTATCCAAATACAGAGCGGAGTCAGTGCTTTAAAATGATATATAACACAACCACATTTATTGCATAACTTATTTCAATATCAAGTTGCAAACGTCGAGAATACAAAAAACGAAATTATTTTTCTACCGACCTAATATCTAGTAAGAAGAGGAAGGAAGTAACAGTAGCAGCGGGAAAACTAAAAGTAGTGAGTCATTAATCATCGATTATGGTTAAGGAACTCTAAAGATGCCGAATTTCCATGTATCGTGTGTATTATTATAATCGGTCGGTGATTTTTTAACATGCCAACGAATTAGAAACGAAGAAGAGTTATACGTGCCGATTCCCTTACTTCCCCTACGCGCGTGCCCTTACCTTGGTACCGGCTGTCGCGTAGCTCGAATTTGAACTATTATATTCTTCATATACCTAGGTAGTAAACTATATGAAGTAGTAAACCGATACCCATCAATCTGTGATAATGAAACGTTTTCTTTAACTACAGCAGACTCATGCTAGCCTTTTTCATTATATACATAGATCACATCGAAAGATCGTTCAGAATTTATTCCAATCACCGTTACTAACTATCGACTGATTGATTGAAGTAGTTAAAAAAATTATGTAATCACGGGAAGTTTGAGAAACGTATTAACACATTTTTGTAATATTAGTTATCGAGTACCAAAGCGCAAATGCTGAGCTCACAGTCATCGAAACCAGTAGAACGAAAGAAGTTATGAAAACTGATGTCTACTCAATAAAATGGAGTAATGACACTATTGAATCTGCTAGCGTTAAAAAGGATTCTGGTTCTTCATCCGAAGAGGGAAGTACTAGTAGCAGCGGGGAAACTAAAAGCAGTGAGTCACGAATCTTAAGTTAGGATTAAAAAGCTGTAGAAATATCGGGTCTCGATATACAGTCTGCACAATGTTAGTTGATCCGTAATTTCTCGTCATTCTCTAATTAATTGAAGGTGGAAAGCGGGAATACTTGTTCATTAATTTTCTGAAAATTTACTTCTGAAAATAGCAGATGATAGTGATCGACCCATGTCAATAAGATATCTCGCGTAATGACAGCCAATTTGTCATGTTAATCCTTTCATCGTATACGTTATATTTAAGTAAAATCTATAATATTTTATACGATGGAATAGAATTAATTTCAATACAGTATGTATAATATATTGCTTATGTATCAATATATGTAGTTCAATTTGTTTTACCTACGTACACTTTACTCCTTCATACTAACGATGTGAGTAGCTTCGCTTTAGAGTTTATAATAAAACCATTATTATTTACGCGAATCAATGACTATATTCGAATAATAATTATATTAGTTAAACATACGTGCTTGTCGTAACGAAGTTTGTAAATGTATGAGCTTATTAATACGCATATATATTTCTTTTTAGGTAGGTAACCACAAAGAAGGCGCAGGCTTGCTTGAAACGGTAAACGACGATAATGAAGCTAAAGATACAATTCATCCCGTGAAACGTTCATATGGTGCTAGGACAGTTCGTCAAGTAACAGCAGTAGTTCGTCAAGTAAGCAGTGGTAGTTCGTCGGAGAAAGTTAAGAAATATTAGCGGGTTCACATCGCTAATTGATTAATATCCCTTGGTTTGAAGTGTCTTCGTTATGATATGACAGTTCCCCAACGAATTACACAAAGCAACACAAAATTACACATTAACCAACAAAATTGCAGTCTATTCAGTAAGTGCAAATATACCTCCCATTCTGTACTAAGAGCATATTTTTGCACCAGAAAAATGTTTTGGTTAAAAAGAATATTTATAATCTTTAATGCGTATGGAGGAGAGATATAGCGCGACAATGTTGATAATAGCTATTTTAGCAGAGATGGAACGTATATTGTTTTATTTCCTAACCTTCTACATTTTTTTAACGAAAATGAATTTGACTACATTATGCACGCATAGTCGTTTGAATGGCAAAAAGAAATAAATAGACAATTTATCATCTAAAAATATATCGTTCAACATCAATCGAAAATATATCAACATCACAGACTAAGTACATGAGCCTATGCTTAATATGAAACTTTTTGTGTAGTTAGAATGGGTAGTTCTTTAAATCATTTAGATTATTTTCTGTGGTCAAGCAGAGTTTGATTCAAATTAGTAGCTATTTTTCTACGTAGACATTATTTGATTATCTTGTTCAAAACAATTGATGAGAATATTTTCAATATTTAGTGAAATATCAATTTTTTAATAATATTTCTACAACTGTGATTTACATAAAACACTAATAAGCGTGTATGGTTTTTCATCGATAAAGTTTCGAATAGACAATAACATTGTAAACATTTTTTTTCAGTATAAATTAATTTCTCACTCATTAATGATTATATTGCATCAAAAATACCTTGTAAATATGTTGCAGATACAACATTTATTTTACAGATCGTACAGCAATTTTTCAATAGAGAGTACCTACTATCACTAATTCAATTTCAATTTATACAGTAACAACCTACTGCAATACTAGATATATTTAACATTGTGGTCTACGTAATTTCTTCTTACGTAGAGAAAATACGTATCAAGAACTTATATCAGCAAAAAATCAGATGAACCAATTCTACTCCCAGTAATTAAAAATTCTTCAAAATGAATCTCCTTTATTCTTTGACTAATCGCTAAATGCATTTGATTTCAGTAAAAACATACTTTTAATTTCATAGAATACATCTTCTCGTTGGGTGATAAAAAGACATAAAATAGAATTTCCATTCATCCCCAATAAGTCTGCTTTGAAAATATTCCAATAAATGTACATACTGCTCTTGGGAAAGGATAAATTGATCACGTTATATGTACAATTATGATAGCACTTCTAAAATTACTATTAAAAACTATTTACACTATTAACTTTGACATATTTTGTTAATATGCTATCGCACTCGCTTCATTATACGGAGAAAAGAATGTGTTAGTTTTCATTAACCAAATATAATCGAGCACATGTTCTTCTGTTGATTCTCACGTATCAGTATCAGTGCTCTGACAGTTACTCTTATATAGATGGTGTATTGGCTGTCAACTACATGAGAATGAAAACAGTAATAGTACTTCTGCAACTGCATATGGATAACATGTCAGCCTTGTATTTAAATAACAATGACTCGTTAATGCTATTTTACAGTAATTTTTTTAATTCCCAAATGTAAAAAAAACGTTCAACAAGAAGAATCGACAACACTCTGACACATTCTTCACTCCATATACGCTCGATCGTAACTTTCAAGTTCTTCTGTAGAAGTAATCGAAAATTTATCTTATATTTTCAAAGATAAAATGTATCTTACATGTATGAATGCATTAAATAAATATTGTTCTAATTACTCGTATTATCCACTAGTCCGTAATGCGCCTTATTTCGTTAGCTCCCTATAATAGAAATTTTACCGAACACTAGAATTTTAATGATTTCTAATGACAATTCGAACAATTATGAGCATGACTACGTGTATGATTAATTTGCTATAGGTATTAGACTAAGATTGAGGGGTCACGATTTATAGTACGATCAAGTGATAATAAATTTATTTATTTACATACGTAAATAAATATATATATATATATAAATTTTTTAGTAAATTTAATTAACAAATATTTAAAAAATAATATCTATATATTTAATTAATAAAATTGTGTTATAACACAATTACAGAACTATAGAAAATAACTATCAGGAACTGTAGAACTATTGTGGATGCTGTAATAAGTATCATCTTTTATGAGATTCCAATAAATGAGATACCAACTTCACACACATTGTTTTCAACTTCTCGAAGGCTATTGACCGATGTATTGCAATATCGGATGTTTTCGTGTGAATATTACTTAAATTGTTTATGTTCATCCCATTCATAATTCTCTTTCAAACATTATCATCTATTAATATAAATATCATCTTACCTTTTCACTTTCTTTTCCATGCTCCGGATTGCAGAACAGATAGAGCAGAATGTGTGTGGATGATGTGAAATACTTTCACCCCACTACCGATAGCATACCAATTTCAAAAGCCATACATTTATGCTAAATTTTCTTCGAAAGAGCTTCTGTAATTATTTTTCAAAAGATACGTTTGTTACATACCTATCGAAGTTATTGGTAACATTTGTTTGATGAATAATTTGATGATCCATCGTCAAACTACAGCTCTATAATCCTTGGAAATGAGATTTTGCATGACAACAGTTACATGTTTTTCTCGAAAAGTAGTAATAATGTTAACATTCACAATAAGATTCTAAGTTTGTAATGTGATTTACCCCGGAGATTTCAAACTTTCCTATGCAACGTGATTTTTAATTATAATTTATCGAAATGCAAATCAAATTATTGAATTCATCCGAAGACCGACGAAATGCTCATAAAAGAGTTGTAAACTTAACACATAACCTACAATTGGATCGATACTGCCAAAATTAATAATCCTGTCGCCTTTGATATCGATTGTTTTGTAATTCTTTTGCTTTTCCCCCCTTCTCTCTCCACCGATTTAACGTACAATACCCACTTCGTCATTCATTGTCGTGACACGATTTTCTAGATTCGGTAACTTCACTCGCGGAGACACGATTAAAGAATCAACCCGATCTTTGCCTAGGTACACGAATCGTTAAAATTTGTACATTCTCTCTCTCTCTCTTATAACGGTTCTTTCCGCGCGATAACCAAATCCGAGTAGAATTAACTGCTAATCGAACATATTTTGACGTTTTGCCGGTACTACTGACGAAGTGTACCTACACTTCAACAGTCCCATATTTACATATATTGGCGAACCGCGCCGCGTGAATACACGGAAGAGTGCCTATACCAACTAATTTCATTTGCGAGCGGGACTGGCGATACACACGTGCGCACATATATGAACCTATATTATGTACACCTATCGTCAATGATACTGATCGACTCCCGCTTTGGGTGACGGTACTTCAATTGAGTCAACCGTAGTTTAACGGTACGAGCGAATTTTCTTGTTTTGCCACGAAGCACCAGTCAAACTTAGCCTTCATGGCAAAACATTAAGATTCACTCGAATCTTTCAACCACGATCGACTCGATTGAAGTACCGTCACTCAAAGTGGGTCGATCAGAATCATTGACGCTAGGTGTATGTATGTTCAGCATTGAAATGTGCGTCTCTCTTCCCCTTGCTATGAAAGAGGTGGAGAGGGCCGAAAAGTAGGGGATGCCCTCTACAAGTGAAGTGTCTTTTAATATGTATGTATGTAACTATAGGGTCTTTTGTATGTAACATATAAAAAAAATATCGCAGGCACAAGACGGTAATTAATTAGAATAAATAAATCATCAAAATCCGCATTCTCTCTCTCTCTGTAAAAGTGGCGCAGTCAAAAGTTTCTCGTCAAATCTAGGTATCATCTATAAGTACCGAAGGTATCTAGTTGCCTATTTTGATTTCAATGATAGGCGTTACGCGTAACGTAAAAATATACGAGCTAAGTATATACGAGGATCTACCTAATTGCATTGGCAGTATAAGAGTAACAAGATCGGAGCTGGAATCTGTCAAACATTACTACCAGGAATACATGACGCGCTAAACGAATAGACAACGCGTTTACGTAATTGTAAGATGAAGTTGTTATTATTTGCGCGGAGTCAAATAATTATCCGCGAAATTTCCAAACATTGGCCACAAAACACTATTGTCGATCGAGTAAGGTCGATGAGTGATCGGGAGATCATGTAGATCGAGTTGGCTTGTTAAAGTGGTACGTAACTTTTCGGATCATTCGAGGTGAGTCGAATCGGGTACTACGGCACGGAGGTCCGTGGAAACGTACCAATGAACTCCATGAGAATAGGCTCGCAGAAAAACCAAGAGATTTTAATCTTCTGTAGCTATTACCCGCATCTGTACAAGTTGTTTTTTTAGCAAATTTGGAATAACAAATCCAAGTAGCACGGAGATACTCACTCAGCTTTACAATTACCTCGATAATTAATATTAGAGTATGCTTATACTCGAATCTATATCTGTACCCCAGGATAAATAAAGTGTATTAAGTCCTATTAAGTATTAAGTGGACTTAATACACTTTTATCCTCGGGTACAGATATAGATATATGTGTATCGAGCATGATTCGACTATTTTAAATTCGATATTCATCTGTCTGTATAGAAAACAAATTTTGCTCATTTAAACGTTACAACTATTGCAGTTCTTGCACCGTTCCGTCGAGTGAGCGTTGATGCATTGCAATTTACATAAAAATGTTAAATGAAGAACATCAACTCACATCGATACGTTACAGTCAGCTTAGACTTTTATAAAGACGTTTATCGAGAAAGGTTTCGTGGCATCCTTATAAACATTCTCTTATTTTCGATGAATCATTAATTACACACATGGTTTCATTTGAAATTTTACTAATTTCTCAGTGATTACTTCGTTTTCAAAAAGTACTTAGAAATGCGTTGTATCTCTAGACTTGATGAATACTCCTGATTTCGGATCCTTCATAAGTTCTTGATTTTCATATACACTCATAGAATTTTAAAACGCGAAGCGATATGAATGTAAATATACAGCAATCCAGATTATTCTTTACAAATTGAAGTAATAGTGACTTACTGTAGCAAATAGTGCATATTGCTATTCATATGTGCGCGGCTTGCGACTGCGTCGAATAGTGGGGGCGCGTGATGCACGGAACGGCCACTCCGCAGCGCTCCCCTTTGATAAGGAGATCATAAACGGCAAAGAGTTAAGTTATCCTGTATGTGATACGGAAATATTGCACGCTTCTGTGTTCTCCTGATTAAGGGGGTCCCCGAGAACTGGCCTGCCCCACTGTCGGTATCGATATGCCTTTCTTGACGCAACTACAACTCCTTTCCGCGTTGCTCGTTTTATCTTTAAGTACTCTGTGGATTATTATCGGCGCATTACGATTCTCCCACCGTTATGATACGCTGAAGATAAAGTGAATAGTAATATAAGCGCAGTATATTTGAAATATCTGAAATCCTTCTTTTATGAATATCGGTCAGAAATAATGTTAAAATGAGAAAACTCGTCTGTAAATGCCTATAGGTATTTCGTGGGTTTACTGCCAAAAGTGACCAAGTCAACATTTTAACTTTGTGAGTTAGACCCAAGTCACTAAGAAATACTGTTTTACACTACCAGAAAAATTGACCAAGTCATATATTCGACTTACACACAATGGCTTTGTAAGTTGAATTATACGACTATTAAGGGGTCTTACATTTTCAATTAACGGTGGAGGTATAGGCGTCTGTGAGATCCTCTTAAATCCCCTGAAATATCGTAAAATTATTTGTAACGCCGTAAAGTTCCACGAAATTCCATAAAATTGCTCGAAATCATTGAAATTTCTTAGTATAATAAAAGTAGTTTTTTTAAGCTGAATATACGATCTTGTTTGCAAAATTGATCTATTGGGTAGGTACACCTAGAAACATATTTGGTGCATTCCGATATTCGCGGCCAGTAAGTATCCATACATCGCCTTTTATCTTCATTCATCCCCGCGTTTGGCAGACACGGCCAAGTGTTTAGAGTACTGCAGGTAGTGGATATCGAAACATATCCAATATCTCCGTTGTTAGATGCGATAGGATTGACGAGACTTTTCCACGTACTACTCTATATATATAACGAGACGTTAGAATTTCTTTTCTCAACTCACACACCGCAATCACGATTTCGGCTTCGTGTGAGATATCCGAGGCATCCCGCTTTGGGATACTTGCCTGATCCTCGGGGAGTCTCACGATGTAGAAACTGCTCAAGGAATGCGTGTAACGCGTGTACGTACACGTCACGCCTACTCTTCGTCATTATGTCACTGACAAGCCCTTGCTTGTAAGTACGCGCTTATATATCGATATAGAGCGTGTCCGTTTATGTATGTACCTATACGCGTTACCATCTTACGTGAGAGTTTCGTAGGTGAGCTCTAGCTGTGAGCTCCACGCCTAGAGCGGTGTTTAGATGTAGGATGTTGGTAGCCGACGCATTTAGGTAAACGCGACTACACTCGGGGATATATGATACAAGGAAAAAGATTCTCAGGGGAAAATAGTTGTTTTAAAGTTATAGCGCGTCTACTCAAAACGTCTTTGTGCGAATGGTACTTTTCTCATAAGTAGGTGGAGGAATGGTCGGAGTGACGAAGGTTCTGTCCTTCCGACTGAAAAGTACAAGGGCATCGATACTGTGATTGCGAGAAATATTTCTTAAATCACACGGTTCAATATTTGGGCTTATATTTCTAATTATAGCGATGAAAGTAGAACACTAGAGTACAACTTTGCGCGCGTGTACGAATATAATACTTACCTACGTGGAGCTTCCTCTCATTTCTTGACCTATAAACGTTATTATCGCTTATCGCCGATGAAGTATGTAAGAAATGTTTTTCCGCCGCGGTATATAAATATTTAATACACATTGTACGATACGCAGATATTTTGAATAAATGATATAGAGAGAGAGTCAGAAGAAAATATCGTTCCATTACTTTCTACAAAAAAATACATGTACATATAATCTACGTAATCGTAGTTATAATTTCGAGGAATCGTATTATTATTTATCCATGTGGAAGGTTCGTTGCGTCTTATTAAAAAAATGTTTTCTCACTGATTGTAATAGTGTACAGTGCCATTTAACGGCGCGTGTTTCAATGCACCGAATTTTCCTTAAAAAAATTGTTTCTATATTTAAACGCTTTAAAATGTGGACACACACATACGGATTCGAATACATATGTTACTTTCCAAGAAGGATTTTCCTCGTAGCACCAAAACTCTGGCCGGCTTGAGTCGCACCTTTGTTGGTGCCAGCTTGAAGACCAATCACTGCTTCGCCGGCCCTCAATTGTTGCTCCGAAAAGGCACGCTTGTTCTCTTCGGATGGTCTCGGGCCGAGCCAAGGACCGCGCCATTCGGGATGTTTGTAAGTCTATTGAATGAAAATATGTAAATAATTGAAAGCATGAAATAAAACCTCGTATACTTGTGCATGTTTATGATGGGATTTCAATGATAAGATCGAAATCGAATGCACGAATTCCGGGAATATTGTCAGTATTATATATATATAATCATGTTAAATATTTTTTTCATTTTCACAATACAACAAGATTGTAGCTAAAATAAAACGCGCTGATATTATTTCTGATTCTTAATCTCGGATTCATTGACAAACTTACAGTGCGACCAATGGCGAAGATGGTGTTGGTTACTTGAGCGATGTTCTTGCGCTCCATCAAGTCCACGGCTTGGAAGAGATCAACGTCGGGAACTCCGTACTTAACGCAAGCCTTCTGGAATCTGATAGCGAATTCGAAGAGATCATTTTCCACTCTACAACGGGTACGCCAAATTTAACGACGTATAGTAATTATTATCAGCTAGTAATTATTGCACGATTTCGACGATAGTGAGAGAACGATAATCTGAAAGAGCGCTTTCGCGTGTCGGAGAAAAAGTGGGAAAAGGCAGGGGAAGTTTTATAGAGCATAGCAGGAGAAAGCTCGGAAAAGACAAAGAGGTGAAACAAAAGAGAATCACTTATAGAACTCCTTCGTGCCGCTGTTCGCCTGGGTCTTACTTGGAGTTAGTGACGCGCATCTATTGTCTCAGCGCTAATTAAACGGGGGGGATACTAATTAACTTCGCTTATCGCCCTAAAAACACCTTGACGATGTTCGGTGCCACAGAAATGACGCGTCGCGTATTAGGAATACAGAAAGGTACTCGGAGCGGCGCGTGGCGTTAGCCTCGAGGAAATGATGCCTTGTACGGAGAGGAATGCGCGGCACGTTTCTTCCATTCATGTTCCCCTAATGCGCGGCGCGTCTACCGCATATGAGCACTGAACAACATCGCAATTTCTCGCATATGTGGCACAGCGCCCATTTGATCTTGCACAGGTAACGCACACCGACGGCGGAAACAAAACGTGTGCCAACTAATCATCGTCTGATCAGTATACTTTACAACGAACAAATACGTATTAGATTTTATAAGAGCAGAGGTCAGTTGCAAATAATAGTTATGTTGAATATATCAAATATAGTGCAAGAACGTTCATTACTATTAGCGAACTAAATTTCGATCATTTTTTGGTCGTGATTCATTACTATCCGATAGCCTTGATTTCTTCTGATACCACCTGTAATGAGATTCCCAAAATAAACCACCGCGACTGTTTCGCGCGTCTCTATAGAGGAATCTAGTAATTAATCGGTTCTGTTTTAACGAAGACTGCCAACCGAGTATACCCATGATTCTTACATACTTCAAGAACGCACTTTACAAACTGTGAGGCAGGTCAGTGCTTACGACCCGTAAGCATATCAGGATAACAGGACAATCAGGAAAGCAAGGCTTCTCCCACGATAAACGGTGCGTTGTGTCGGTAACTTCATGTATTAGCAATGAATTATTTTCTCGAATTCATGTTCTCCGCGTAGAAAGGGAGTATAGCGGAGTGGCCGAGCTGCGCATCGTTCGCCCCACTACTTGGAATTCGAGAGAGCGTCTTGTTTAGCATTCAAAATCGAAACGCGCCAAACATCAGCGATGCTTTATGCCATTACATATTTGTGTACCTTGATTAACTTTAATTTTCTAAATTAACTTTCACTTTTTTTTAAACATTGACTGACCACCAAACGTCGAAACTAGATTACCAATCACCACCAAACGACCACCAAACGATTGAAAAAGAAATATTTAAAAAAAAGTCAATTTGAAGGTGCTAACGTCCCGGAGATATTTGTCAAAGAAATTTTGTCTATCATCGAACGTGCATTGAGGTTCTCACAATATGCTGCGGCTAGTCATTTAATCTCAATAGTCTTTGCGCACATCTCCAATGAAATTCATGATTTTTCGAATCACCATTCCCAGGTACTCCAGTTTAAAATGAATGATGCAAAAAATTTACGTGGGAATGGAAATAATATATACACATATTTGCGTCGAAAACTTGTGTTGCGATTACCACGTATTATAATTAATTTTTAAAAATTAACATAATTTACTATTTTCCATCAAGAGTTCACTATCGACTACGACGAAAGATCTGACAATGAGTGAAGAATAAAGCAAACGATGCGACGGTCCCGACCTCGGACTTTGTCGGTGCTTATTTATCAAGATATCACGTTATACGAAGAGGCTTTACGCCTTCACTCGTATTCTTTCGACTCTCGCTTCGATTCTTGCGAAGAGTACGTTCCCAAATAGAGCAAGAGCCAGCGACAGCCAGACCTTCGTTATTTTATAAAGGCTGAAAGTTTCTCAGTGTATGTCCCTAATAGAGGTAAGAACGATCCCCGAATATGAAGTTTGGATCATGGTGGCTTTGGCAGGTGACAGGTGGCAAAGGTGTAAAAAAATGGACCTTACTTTCGTTAAAGTATAAAGCTCAGTTTTTATATATTTCATTCGGAATAATATTAGAAATCACGTCGTCCATTGCCAGACACTTAGTATGGTTCCAACCCCCTGCCAGACACCCTTAAACTATAATAAATTGTAATTAAACTTTCGTCATAGTATAAAAGCTAAATTTTATATATGTTATTTGGGGAACTATCAAAAGATGTTTCCTCAGTAGCCAGACAGTTTCGATGGTTCCTACATCTTGCCAGACACATTGAAAGTCTGACTGTCTGGCTACTGAGGAAACATCTTTTGATGGTTCCCCAAATAACATATATAAAATTTAGCTTTTATACTATGACGAAAGTTTAATTACAATTTATTATAGTTTAAGGGTGTCTGGCAGGGGGTTGGAACCATACTAAGTGTCTGGCAATGGACGACGTGATTTCTAATATTATTCCGAATGAAATATATAAAAACTGAGCTTTATACTTTAACGAAAGTAAGGTCCATTTTTTTACACCTTTGCCACCTGTCACCTGCCAAAGCCACCATGATCCAAACTTCATATTCGCGGGGATCGTTCTTACCTCTATTAGGGACATACACTGAGAAACTTTCAGCCTTTATAAAATAACGAAGGTCTGGCTGTCCGCTGGCTCTCTGCCTAAAATGTTGCGTCTACGAATAAGGAATATTTCGTCCTTCTCGCGCATACAGTTTCAATACTGATTCTCTCTTATTTCAACTTCATTCGAATATCGGGTGTAAGATTCTTGAACGCGCTTTTGACGCTACGACAATCGATTAACAACGTTTAGCTTTCACGATACTTAACCCGACTCAGTTCTCGCGACTCCGACTTTTCGATTTCACGTTGGTTGCTGATCGGCTTGGTCGATACTGCACCGTCGAGATGCTTTGTCGCAAAACACTGTCGATTGCGTAAAGTCGACAGTCGATCAGGAGCTTATAATAGTTAAGGAGGCGAATGCTCTCGCTCGTTGTGACCGAGTACGACCACGTGGAATTGTGCCGGAATACCCCCTAAGAACAGGGATTTAGGAACGCTCGGAGTAGCGCTTCCACCGCAAGCGAAAAGGACCCGTAAACTTGATAACAGGCGGACATGTTTTACCGCGGATTTATCGCGAGCCTTTTGGAGCAAAATGTACCTACAATAAAATCCACTTAATACGATTTTAAAGGGGACGTGCAAGAAATTCTAACAGCCAAATAAAAGCAGAAATATGCCCACATAAGCATGAATGTTTATATAATACATATTAAGATACACACATATTAAGATCAATGCAAATTAAATACGCATATACCTATCAATCGGAATCATAATTCAGTTCCTTGAAAAGAGAAAGTAGTAATCTTCTTTTGATACAAGTTTTATTTTGCCTGACTCGCCAGTACCTATTAAATTTTCGATTGAGTTTAACTTTTGAAAGGCATTATTGGGTGCGAAAATGGAGCAAACGTATAGTACTACGCAACGATATAGGTAGGTACTATTGCTAAGTGTAGTTTATACAGACATGGCTTCGTCGATCGTCAAAAAAGCGTCATTATCGGGTGTGAAGCGCTTATTGCGCGAGATATTTTGTATAGAAAGTAAGGCTTAAGCTCAAGGAACCAGCAAAAAAGCGTATAATGAGGGAAAACGTATTAACCGAGATCGTATTAAGAGAATTCTTATATTGTAGTAATATAGTATCTCGCTTATTCTATCCTTGAAATAATGTTTTTATGTACGTTTTTAAAAATATTCGTTCCAGTCATTTTTAACGTAGTTCATCTTCTTGATGAACAACTTGGTTTTTTCTCAAAAATTGGGATTAATGGACTCGATCTAGTTGATTACTTACTGGTTCAGATTATCCATCATCTTGTAATCGCCACCGGAGGTATTGATTTTGGTGACGAGTCCAGGCTTGAGCTTGTTCATGAGGTTGCAGAGGATAATACCGTCCCTCAAGACATCCTCGTAGGGAACGCCTAAGACAAATAACAGAATCATTGTCAGCCTCCATGTCTTCAAATACAGAAATCTCTTCAGAAGGATGTAAGGATCTCATCACTGTGATATACAGCTGAATAGGTACGTTTTAGAGAGATATCTCAGAATATATTTTCATACATCGGATCAGGACGCGATGTCTGGTGAATGAAGACGACTACTCGCCAATTTTAGCAGCCCCATAAAATGATTTTCGACCGACAACTCGTCCTATACTATTCCAGCGTATATTCCGCACAAGTGCTATGATTCATTTCCATATTGACTCAATTTTTTTCTACGCTTGAGCAAAAGGAAAAAAGTCTCCTCCCCTTTGATAGGTATAGCGACGATTTAGGTACATGTGTGCATTTAGCACGCGCCTCTTATCTACCGGTCGAAGAGTATTCAAAGTACATTTGCGCGCACTTCTACGTTCGCTAGAAAGAATGTAGGGGAACTCCCGGGCACCAGGACCACAGAAGCAACGCCGGAAAATATAACAGTTTCGCGCGGAGGAAAAGCGCCGCGACACGCCTGTGCCATTATCATCTCCGGCCTGCCAAAGGAGTTTTATTTACCTTATTTTTTTTCCCAATTCAAATAACCACGGACGGCACGGCACACCCACGCGAGTTTATGGATTCCCATTACGTCAAGATGTCGGCCAAGGGGGTATGGTGCTTTTTACCTCATCTTTCGACGCGCGCTTCCGCATCTTTCGTTAACCCCGCGTTCCACGCGCCTTCGATTTTCCCAGAGCTATTCCCTATCTTAACCGTCGCTCAAGAGACACGGCGTATCTCGCGTGGTCAGGAGTGCAGTCGGCGATAGGAGTGTTGTCGCGAGCCGCATGGTCGCCGCCGCAGTCAATACTTACGCGCGTGCCTATCGATGATATATCGATGTGGAATTTGGCGCGCGCAACGGCTATCGAAACCTCGAAGCGCGATGGTCGTTGAACATACGATTCTAAGGAATCAGGCGGCTATGGAGCGCGCTATGCGTCCGGCGGCGATTGCTGCCCGAGAGATACGGACGGAGCGACCGTGCTCTTTAATGGAAATGGAAATATATGCAGCGTCTATGAATATGAAAGTTGCGGATCTACTAAGGGCGCATACACGGGTTATAACGTATAGAGTTCCTCCGTCGAGTGTTACGCGCGAGAATGCGTCTTTATACAGATTAAATAAAATTTTTTTACACGAGTTTTCATCCCTTCGAAAAAATGATGCTAGCTGTAAGGCACTGGCTGAATAAAACAACGAAAAATATTTCTCAAACGCTCCAGATACCACTGCTTATGGTAAACCAATCTACAGGTACGTATACGAATAAATACCTATATAAAAATGTGCGTACAAATTACTAGTTGAGGGTTGTTTACAATATTTGTACGCGTGTATCGTGGACTGCTGGATGTATCGCAGCAAGATCAGTCGTCTGATGACAAGTGGCGACCAAAGTTGATACTTTTCAACGATGCAAAATGTGGTGAAACGAGAGAGTTTTCATTTAAATTTCATGATTTATCGACTGGATTACGTATAAGTATAAATAAAAGACGACTGCTCGATCCAAGTGGCGATATTATCGACAAAATCGCGCAGCGTTCGCCTCAATCGTATTTTTCGCAATTTTGGTCGCCGAAAATGTGCCAGTTGCACGGAAGACTACTAGCCTGATCCTGCAAGGACGCCTCGTCACGTGGTCCCGTAGTAGGATGGCCTCGGCGCGAATGTCTACCCCATCCTCGAATCTGTTAGCCTGGTATAAAACTGGTCGTACGCCTTGATTCTCGATTGACGGGCTATCGACAGTCGATCGGGTTTGCGCAAGGGCTAGTAGTTCAATCATATCGAAATTGGTACACGAAAATGTCGCCGGTATAGGATGACGGTATTATCGCGGATTTGATAAAATGAGAATTGGGAGTATCGCGACGAATTCCGTCAAAAAATTCGGCGTATTTTTATTCTAAATGAAGACCTTTCGACACGTCACTCTCTATGTACAAACTTACAATTAGATGAGGATAATAATAGGATGGCTTCATGAAAAGTAAATTTCTAGAAAGCTTGACCTTTCGAATTGAATTTGTTTTCGGGTGCGAAAATGAAGTAACTGGTACAATTTCTTATGGGGACATTATTTTACGAAGAAGAGATTAAAGGAGGAATCTCTGAAAAACCATCCGTCAAAAAATAAGAAGTGTGATATTTCTTGGATGAAATTTTAAATGCAAGCGGAAATTAAATAGTCTTGCCACCTAATAAGCTTTTTCTTCAACTCTATAAACGATCTCAAGTAACGAGTCTTACTGAACGAAAGCAAATTAAAATTGCCAGTCGAAATATATCGACGCACATGTACGCGAAGCTTATATTTTCCGCGCGCGTTTCGAGTGTCTCCTTTTTTCAACGTATGTTCTATTTACGCACTTATTCCTCGGGACTCCCCCAGTCTCCTCACTTATCAGGAAACCACGAAATAATTGGAAGTACGTATTCAGGGATAACGCAGGGGAGAGAAAACTGGAAAAGTAAAATTGGATAGCGCGAAGAATCCTTCGCAATCTGTAGCAACGAAAGTATTATAACGTTTACTCAACTACATTTTGTATACGAATTTCGACTAAATTGAAAAATATGACCTTCGACCTTTTGTACCAGTGCTTTGATTCATTGTGATATCAAGTACGTCACCTTTGAAACCGGATCATTGTCAATATCAATTTTAGCGACTGCTAGAATTATCAATGAAGTTAACTGACATCGAGAATCGCTTCAACGAACTCGTAACACGAATGTGTCGAAGAGAGTGCACGAGTAGAATTAGAATAGGCCGGAGATGAGGAAAACGAGAGCAGTAATGATACGTTCCTGGTACTGTCGAAGCACGGTGAGATGTCGTAAACACGAGGAGGTGACGGAAAATCGATAGGTCTCGTTCTAAACGTTCCATTGTCTGCGTGGACCAGTGTTTCCTGCGCCTATTCCATCTCCTCCCGCCCGGGCGATAGTAGCCTGGTCCTTTTAAGACGGCGTGCGCCGAATCGAGACGCGTTCAATGGTTACTCGACTGCCTTCTCGATAAAATATAAATTAATGCGACGTACATTTTCATCAACGTCCAGCGAAATGTCATATCGGGGATCGAAAGTAGTTTCTGTGAGGGATACTATCCTGCTCCATTGACGTGTCATCCCCGTTACGTTTGAATAAAATGATGAAAAGTCAATACGTATAACTGCGTTTAACACGTAGCACCTGTAAGGTGATCTTCAATTCGAGGTGCATTTGAATTCAATATCAACAAATCTAAGAGAGAGTCAATAAGATTTTCACAATGTTATGTAGAAATAAGATCTTCCAATTAACGGAATATCTTATCTACAAATATTACACTACTATTTGTCCCGATACTCAGGCGTAGGTGTAGTCGCGCAAAAGAAATTATTATTCGTACCCCCCAAGCAATAGAACGCCAGCTAAGTATGCATATTCTTAGCTCCTTCGTTATTATTTAATTGAATTTTATTTTACGTCTAGAAGAGTCCCCGTTGCTGTTGTTCTGAAAGATGACAAAGAATAAATTGAAAGGAAAACATGATATAGCAGACTATAGGTACAGACGTGTTATTAAACTGCACTTATATCCGAGGAAGATTCATTTTTTGAGCGGCAATAATTAAAAGAATGAGCTGCTAAATGAATGTATTGCTAAATATTTAATAAGATATATATCTTCACTGACTGACTGTCGCTATATACACTAACAGGGTATATTTATATAAGCGAGGCTTAATTTTCTATACCTAAATTGCTTCGAGTAATAAATACCTACGTATATATACACCGGGCTAGCCGCGGCCTACGCATACGCCTCTCCGTACGGTCCATATCGATTAAATGTCAGTCTACCGTCATAAAGACGTCAAACGCACCGTTTTCATCAGGGCAACATCCTGCGTCTGAATTTACGACTTTCCGCGCAACAGGTCTCTCGGGGAAGCCTAGTTGGGTTTCACGCAGAATCCTTTTTCCCGCTCGGATGCCTGCACGTGGTCCGCTTTATTTTATAAGGAGACGAGGCAGACGCGGGTCGGAACGACCCCTCGCGTATATCACGCGTCATTGTACACCCTCGCGGTTGCGAGACGAAGGAAGGGGAGGGGTATCAGGGCTGTATCTTCGATACAAATACTGTATTCGTTCGCCGGTGGCCGTACGTATTATGATAATTCGCAGCTCGCGTGTCGTCTACTTCGACGAGAGCCTATACGAGTAAAATTGTATACCCATTATATGATCCAAGCAGTACCTACCTCTTCAAATACGCGTTTATGATAAAGATTTTTTTTTAATCTGTTATTTATTTTTAAGGCGAGGAGGGAGGAGTCAAGAATTGCAGATATAGAACCAATTGATACGAAATAACAAGCCACCATATTGTGCAAGCAAAATCGAGTGCAAAGTGGATGCATCATTCGTGCTGCGGTGATTCGAATTTTGGCGATCGTGAAGTCTGTATAAAATTAAAGCACGCTAAAAGCTTTACATCGTTTACTATACGCGCACACCATCATTTGATGTATTTAAATAATTATCTCTACGCCAAATATCAAGCCACATGCGGCAAAAATGAAGGCGGGAACTTTTTTTTATTCGCACACATCGCAGAGAGTCGCCCCTCGCGCGTGCATTGATGTCAAACCCCGCTGACGCCCGTACGTCGACGTCGTCGGCGTCTGCGGAAAGCCCATAAATTCCTCACACGTCTGCTGGTGCCCTGGTGCAACTGGATATCTTGCGCCGTCGTAACGGACAGATGACTGACATTTGGATACGTACCAGAGCGTCACGCTCTTCATAAACTTGCGAGTGTTTCCAATTGACTAACCGCGAGTAAGCAGTACCGCACTCGTTAAAACAGCGGCCGATCTTGACGCGAGGAGCGACCGGAATATGATCAAAGCACCGAGCTAAAATGTGTCATGCGTTCCTGATACGTTGGCGTTCCCGTGACGTAACATGATGAATTGCCGACGGTAAATCGATCACAACCGAGGGCTGTTTAACCGTCGGAAGGTAAATGACTCTAACCTTAACCCTTTTATCGCGTCAAAATAAAAATTGCTCTGTCAAAATGTCAACCGGCTTCGATCTCAATTCGGATCGGGGTTCTGAGAAAGAAATAAGAGATGAGAAACGTTCGCGAGATGCCGCACTGCGCGTGATACACATACCGGAAGCGGTAATTCAAGATCTGTTGGTATAAGAATCCGTCGGCTAGTTGGAAGACAATGTTACGATGGTTCCGAAAAATCATCGATTTCGAGAAGATCGATCTTCTAATTTTTCGGCAATTCAAGGCAACGCGTCCTTTGCACTGCGTTGGTAATATCAAATATCTACTACAGTTTCGTGCTTGCGTTACGAAAAAAATACTTTCCCGAAAATTATTACGTGTGAGGCATCGTCATTTTTGCATGTAATTCTCTTAATACAAGTTCCGTCATTTTTCATTGTCAGAGAATCGCGCTATCCCCGTTAGAGTCCAATCGTATTTCATCCCTCGATGCCTAATTGTCGGGCAAAGATCGCGCTCGGCACGCGTGGTAAGTTTTCGGGACTAGGCTCTCATCCGATTTTCCTCGCGCGCATATTCCTTCGCGACTTCCATCGAATTTCAATCACGTGTACAATCGTTCGCGGGTCACCAGGAACTCAGTGGAGGGCAAAGGTCGCGGGCGCGAGGTAAAAATAATTCGATCGATAAGGTCGCGACGCTCAATTTTAACCGAGTCGGTCGCATCGAAAGTTTCGACGTACCCGGCTCGCATCGACGTACGGAGCATCCCCGACACTCGGGCAACCTCGCATAGACTCGAGAATCGCACATTCTCCTGTCTTTATCAGCCGGCTAGACGAGTCTCGGACGTTACACCGAGATAAATCCTAGATGCGGCACCAGGCCATCAGAAATAACGCGGGCTCTCGGTACCGAGGAGCCGCGTGCAACAATGACGGTGCACGGGCCGTCCTCCTTTCCCGTTACGGCGCGTACCCCTACTCGTAGTGACCAGGATCGGTCGGCCTCTCCGATCTTCTCCGTCGGAAGGAGCGGAAGAAATCGAGGCTCGTGGTGGTTTTGCGGTAGCCTAGCCCCGGTGAGTCGTGACTCCCCGGATAGTGCGTCGGATGTGAATTCGCGTAACCGAGGTACCGTGTAACGCCCGACAGGTGCGTCCTCGGTCTACGAGCACCAGGCTGTTACTTCGCCGGGAGAGCTTTCTGACCGCAGAATCACCACTTAGAAGGTTCTACGTTTGTATAGGAAGTTGAAAGTGGGGGTTCGCTTTGCACGCGAGTGGGGGTAGTTTCGTCGTTTGGCCACCTCCATCGCGTTCGCCGTTCCACCAGGATGACAGTCGAAGGTGGAGGCTCTCATTATACCGCGCTGACGATACACCTGAGAAGGTTTTATAAATAGACGCGCGAATAGTGCGACGATAAATCGCGAGGTCGATATATGCGATGTATCGAGTCAGAGCCGTGGGGGTTAGACGGACGAGTTCAACGGAAAATACAGCGATTAAAAATTAATAACTATTCGTCGCTTTCGAGTGTATCGCGTTGACGATGGTTTCATTTCTTGTATTACATCGAAAGTAATCGATTGCATTTCGGCCACTGGCACATTCCGCGGAAATAACTAGAGCCATGACCTTTACAAGCTGTGATAGTCATCTATACCTATATGCGAGAGGTCGATTCGACGTTCCTTTTTCCCTGTTACGGTCGGTTTTAAATATACGCAGCACCCCCCCCCCCCCCCCCCCGAGGGTGACGCATCCAGTACCACGTTATACGATGTCTATTGCGAGGTTACGCAATGATATGTTAATTTCATGGCGCGAGGGAGTCGATGGCGTCGACGTTCGGCGTATTTCTCAAATCAGGGTTCTATGCGAAAATGGGGGTCGATGCGAAACACCCCCGTACGATCCGAGGGTAGGTTGCTACGATGTAACTAAGCGCGCGTTTTGTCAGGAGAGCAAAAAGCACAGAGGGGTGCGTGAGTGACGTGTAGGGTAGGTAGACTGTCCTCGATAATAATCGATTCCGGATGCCAATGTCACTTTCGCGATGATAGAAACTTATTGTTTATTTTAAACGAATTGTTTAACGATTGACAGATGAATGGAAAATATTGATCCGACAAAAAAATTCTGAACTAAGTAGGGAACGTCTTTCATATTGTTACATATATTCTCATTTCGTTGGTATCATGAAATATTTCGACGAGAAAGATTAATTACGACGTCACACCTGTTGCAATGTTTGCAAAATCCATAACGTTGCTACGTTAGGCCGCGAGAATGGATTCGTTACGTTTCAGGGTGTGGTCAGCTCTGGGGGTGGAGATATCAAAACGCTTGCAGAGATTCTCCACCTCCGAAGATCAGGAATTTATGGAGTCGGTCGAAGCGAATAGTGAAAACGATTTTATGTCGTGATTTAATATTTCAAACGAGCATTTATCATAAATTATAAACGTTCGAGCGTCCGTCGATCTCTACTCTTGAACTTTTATTTATATTAAATCACAGAGTTTACGAGCAATTGAAATAAGTTTCACAACTGAACTGTAATTTAATTAATTCCGACATCGGTCGTTTGCTGATTATGACTCGACCCGTCATTGATGAATTCGTCCAATGATTTACACGATCAATGAATATTAAAATAATTATTGAAAATAAATCAGAGATCATGGAAAATGTGATATCCACTGAATAAATCATAAGTTCTGACCGTCTTCCGATTAATCTGGATATCGAAACTTCGACGATTGAAATAGTTAAAGCATCTTATCAGCTTGTAAGGGTGAAATGTTCAAGTACTTGCAGTTTTCTGCCGCCTCCAAAGAACAGGAACTCATACAAAAGCGGGTTTCGTCGGTCAAAGGGGTGTCGTATTGTGATAAGCTGACTGGCGTCATGGGAGAAAGGGGAGGGGGCATAAAATCAATATGTGTGCTAGGTTGCGCAGAGCGCTCATGCCGTAATATTACTACCAGTGAAAACAAAGAAGTATGTATTCGTGTACGTATATTACAATGTGGCCAATTCGAAGCGCAGTTCATATTTTCGAAACTTACCTGGAGGGAATCTCTGTCCTGTGACTTGCTCGATCCATTGCTGGGCTTCGGCTTCTTGGCTCGCCTCGCGCTTGCCGGCAACCTGGAAATATACATACAATCTCTTGAATGTAAGGGAAGAATTGATAAATAAGCATTGCGCGAGAGAACCAAATAATTTTCATCGGTTGCTGTTGAAAACGATATTTTTATGCGGGCTTCCCCAACAAGACGACAGTCGTCTATTAGTTCACGATCGAAATAAGCAACATCTTAGTTCTGACGTCACGCGTGACGTCAAAAGGGTTGTTCTTTTTTAAAATATCGCAAAGATCTGGGTTACGACAAAGTGCGACACCTCGGTGACGCAAATATAACAGGCGGGCTTAGCGATCATCAATAGCGGGAGTGTGTGATATGGTTTGATAAAAATAATGTTAACTGTCTATTATAAATTACGAAGAGTCTGAGGGCTGATTACACAGTTACATCGAATTTCTTTTCAACTTGATTTAAGCACAAAAAGCACGTTGTCCGTTCGACTAGAGAATTTAATAAAATGCGTACGAGAGAGAGAGAGTCTGTCGCGTTCGGCCAAGAGGTTTCCATTGTAGCCGGAGAATATCATGTTCTCCTGATACACATATTGTAATAAAGACATTCATTTATCGGTGCTATTTTATATGTAGCTACTAAGTTATCGTAATCTTAAATTGAAGGATTTGTTCCTCGCATTATAAATAAACAGATCTAGCTATTTCCGTCATATTCATTTTTCAAGATTACACGATACATACTTATAAATGTACTTGTAAGGATAAGAAGGGGTAGTTTTGCTTATAAATGTACTTACAAAAGAAAGTGTAATTTGTTCATTTTATTATCAGTTTCCGTAGAAACTTTCAAAAATTGCCGTAGCCGATGGTATTTCACATCGTCTTGGCGGGGTATTGGTAAAAGTTTTCAACTAGCAATAATCGCACCTCGGTAGAACCTCATTGGTTACGATATCGCCACTGCGCAAAGCTAGCGACACTCCTTTCACCAGCATAGATGAAACGTTGGTTCCCTAATTTCTTTGTGGGAAATAACTGGCTGTGACGCCGCGTAACGACTGAGCGTTAAACTACCGTGGACATGCCGTGCCAGGCAACAGGAGACGCAGGGAATTGCTCTTCCGATCAGAGTTGTACCGAAAAGCAAACTGTTTCCAAAGTGACGTTATGTCATTTTGTTTATTATCTATGATAGAGTTTACAGTTTACTATAATTAGATATAGGCAGAATGGAAAATCTATAGATTTGTCTGAAAAATAAAATAAAACAGAAAAGCATTAACAGTAGAAACTCGGTCGATAACCAGGTAATCTGTAATACACCTCGGGACCGATTGTCAGTTTAATTTTACATGACGCTCTTCTGCCGGATCGTCTGGGAAGATTTTATTGCTACTCTCCGAGTGGGTCAAATAACGCTGTTAGGGACCATTAAATTTGCTCTATGAAACTATTGGTAGTTGTGTATCTTTGAAGATCGACATGGAAGACTTCTTCCCTCCGAAACATTTATTTTATTTCAAATTCTATAGGTATGATTGTGTTAAAGCGCGAAAGTCGTTTGATTTTACCGAAATATTTCATAACTGAAAATTTCGATTTTACTTGAATATAAAATTTATATTAGTAGAGAATCGAAAAATTTGTTTACAGGAATTAATTTAGTTTACTAGATTGTATTTGGAATGAAATAGTTTAACATTCTTTTTGTAGGCATATTAATTTTACATTCCGTGTTTTAAAACAATGGAAAATGATCCGTACCTAAACTGAATTTGTATAATGTTTATTTCATTATCTGTAGGTATAGGTAGATGGATGCATATAATTGGGAGATTCGGTAGATGGTATAGGTAGATATATCTGATATTATACGCCCGATTGACGGGATCTAAATTCAGCAGTGGGCTCACCCTTCAAATGGCCGAGATCCAGAAGTTACGACTCTAACCTATCGGCGGTTTACATCTGGCGACTGTCCACCATGTCGTCCGTAACTTCTTGCAAAATACACCCACTTGTTAACATTCGAATCTTTCCAGAAATCCGTTTACCAACTCTTCCGTATTTAGACACGCTTATCACGAAAATAGCTACTCCTTTTATTAGGGACGGGTAATGAAAAGGAATAGTGTACTCCGCACTGTCAGATTATTTTATATCGTTTAAAGCACCACATAAATGGTGAAGTTAAAACTTAAGGAGGATCGTCAGAGAAATGACTTAATGGAAAACTTCTCTCAAAATTTTTTAAAACACTTCTAAAGCTTTTTTGATGACAAAAAAATGGCAGACAATTTTCACTCGCCAGTTTTCTTTTAATCAATTTTTTTTAATTCTACAAATAACAGAGTCTTATGGAGAGTGGCTTAAATTGCCATAGAACTCTTGATTTTGAAATGAAAGAAATTCTAAAAATGTAATTAAAAGATTTGGCTACTTGTAAACTTTATTTTCGTAAAAATTAAAAGATTTTCACTCGCTAGTTTTTTTTATAATTTAGAAGAAACGTGTCGAGAAAATGGATATTGCGGAATAATCAGCCGCCATGTGTAAAGACGTTAGACGTGGCAACACAGCGTTCTCTGGATGGTGACGTCACGTAGCGGCGCGAAAAATGAAAATAGATATTTCCAATATTTCACAAATAATTATTTTCAAAAGTTTTCTTCTCATAACTGGGTTTTACAATGCTTTTAAATATAATGTTTCCACATTTTATCATAAAATATTATCGTAGAGGAACTATTCCCTGAAACATTCATTCTCTGGCGTTTTTTTTCGTTTTTTTCCAGAATTTTGGATACGAATATTTCTGTTATAAGTTGCTTCACTCACACATTTGCCACGCCACCGAAATTGTTGAGCTCTTGCAAAATTATTCATGATTTTTTAGTTTCTATTAACTCTAGTCACGTCGTTGTTGTGAATGCAAAATTGAGTTTATAAACACGTGTCAAATCGCGAAAAATTTCTAAACAGTCGATAAATGTTCTGTTTTATCTTCAGAGCTCTTACCAACTTATAAAAATCAAATTGCTGTATTGCCACGTTTTATACATAATTTACAATTTTCTAAATAAATCAAAGAAGAACAAAAAAATTTCTTTATTAATTTCAGCCTTATTCTGGACGTGAAAATGGACTAAGAAGCGGGGAATTTTCCGATTAAAATACAAAAATAAAACTTATAGAAGAAACAAAATTTAGTTATCTAAGATTGGCAAAAACCGTCGGCTTCTTTGATCTTTGCCCCCTCATACCTCACCCCGTTCAGCCCTGACGATCCTCCTTAAGGGATCTTGAAAGTGTCATATCAGATAGCAGCCTTAACGAGTTTACGATACCACGATGAGTTTTTCTGTGTCAAGAAAAATCTTATTTAATAATACCAATACCATAAAACTATAATTCATGTCATGGCGTTGCTATTATTGAGAACAATTTGTATTAAAATGAAGAATAAAGAGCGGGTCGTGTTATTCTATCCCACGGCATGGTTTTCATCGATTGGGGGTTTCAACAGAAGACAGCGTGTAAGTTGAATGACTATTTTTGAACAGCGCTACTTCCCGCCTGTTCCTTCACTAACGATAAGTAGACTACATTTTTTCAAAATGTTTTAACAAGTTTTGCTCGGTGCTGCCATATTAACTTAACTTCAATATTTATAGAATTATGATATATCGTTGTATTAATTAAAAGGGGCAGATACCAAATGATATCCGATTAAATACTTAGAGAAAAACTGAAATTAAAAAAAATATATTTTCTTCCGAAGGGGGCATCCGTGCATTTCTATTATAATGTGCATTTTTCTCAAGACGGGATGACCAACAAGGTGTCAAGATTTGAAAGTAAAGCGGGGGTGTGGGAATACCCAATGGGCAGGATGCCAAATTCTCCCATTCCTGAAGATCAGTGGGATAGACTGGCGGAGGGGATGACGCCATATAGCGTCGCGACGCCCGACGTTCTACTTAGTCTGTACTCTACGCGGCAGCGTTATTCAAAAGTTACTCCTTCGACACATTTCAAATCCAAAAAAACACAACACGAAATGCCGGTATGTTTCCTACCATGTATATCGTAGTCCGATACCTGATAGTGTGACTAATTAACACACGTTCCCCTTTACCACTAATCATCCTTACTCGAAAATTTTAGATTATAACTCGTTAACTCTAGCAACTTTATGAATGAATTTAATCATCGGTGGCCTTTTGTGGAACCTTTAAACTACCTTGAGACATCGATATGCTGCAATGAAACTGCTAATTATATAAACTGTCTGTGAGACACCTATAATGTGATTTCAGTGTTCACCTCGTTTATAATACTTGACTATTTCAATGATGAGAAGTGCTTCTGTATATTTATTAAAGCTTCGAAAAAAATTCATAGTGTGAAATTGATACGAAATAAAATGTAATTTAGAATTTGAACGTGGCATAGTAGATGTAACTATTATAAAATTCCTTCCATGGTTGCGACATATGTATACCCACAATGTCAGTAATTGTATTTTACTCTGTATTTGTAGTGAAATACCGATATTAACAAGCTATTAATAATCATTGGCTACCAACTATCGTTGAAGTGTATTAATCGGTACATCTCCGTTAATTATCCCAATAAGATTGACATTTGTCGCCAAACGTGAACAGAATACAGTTACCGGGAAACTGCGGAAAAATAACGCAGCGAAGATAACTTTAGTACACTTTTGGTATTACTAATTTATAAAAAGGTCAACCAAACCCATGTAGGTTAAAAAATGTCTTAGATGGTCTATTAAACGCAAGAAGCTCTATATGCATTCCTCTTGTATGAAATTTTCAATTATTAGTTATTCCCATACACAGCTACTATGTGAAGATGTTTAACAAAAACCACGTCGTTCTGACAGAAGCTCCCGCGCAACCAGTGCCACCGCAGCAGCTCCTCCTCCACATCCGGTATATTTATAACTTAACGTAAATATCGTTATGCAATATATCCACGCCCCAAGAAGACCATCGACAAAATTACATTTTTTCGCTGTCAGGCGATATATACATATCTTTCACTTTCGGTGATTGATCGATGATCAAATTTTCTCTAATTATTTCTTGCTTTGGCAGAATAATATCGGTTGCGAAAAAATCATTTATTATCTTGCTGAAGGGCTTAGCTTTTAAACAAATTATTTTCCATCTGCATAGATTTTCAGAGAATATTCTTCAATGACGTTTCTTGATATAATTCGTATTTTTACTATAAGAGTACACCTCTAGTACGCGTTAATGTTAGAACGCAAAATTCAGAAGCAGATTTAGAAAATAAAATTAGCTCGGGTCGTTAACCATTCCACCTTCCTCCTACGTCAAAGGCAAACGGACACCCAAATTAAGCATGACGAGTTTACGAAAACAGAAGCAACGCGATAAGATCGCAGCTTCTATTTCTGCAAACGACTGACTGATTGATTATGAGAACCTGTCGAAGCTAGGAAAACTGACCGTCAGTCAAAAGAAATAATCTACCTCGATAAATAGAGTTATCTCTGAAATTTGCCATATAGAGAATCTCTTTTCACTCGCAATAAAAAATTGACTCGCTTACGACGAGCACCATCTAAAATATATGAACAAGGTCGCCGATAAATTTGCGTTACGCTATATTACCGTTACGTCGTGCCTCCAGAAATGTACATTTAGCATAGGCGTTTGACTTGATCCCGAGCCAAATCACTGGAGCCACACGACTGCATCACCGATACGTGATTTTAGCTGCTCGTTATAACTTCCGACGCGTGTCGTATACCGAGGGGTCACGGGTAAGAATCATTAACTGCGGATTATGATCTACCAGCTGCAAGTCGAAAAACAGGTGTCACGCATCTCGGAGAGGAATGAGAATTTCTCAGGATTCTTAGCATCCATACCATAGCACATTAATAACTGTGCAAATATATTTATAGAAACATCATATTAAAAAATTGTTAAGAAAATGAACTTGTCCTACTCAAAATTTAATATTAAAAAACCCTGAGGGGTCAGTGCAAAATGAGAAATACCCTTCGAACAGAAGTGCAAACTGCACTATCAACATGCATACTTCAATCAAGCTGCCCGATACAAGTTTATTATTCATCGTGTTATTTAAACCCAATATTTTAGTCGGCGAAAATCACAGTCAACTTGGCAACTTAAGCGCTAATTAATCATTGCCGGCTTGAATGATAAGCATGCGCTTCCTGCAATAGGTACTAGCCCTCGCCCTTCGTATAAATTTTCTCCAAGCTTTTCTCCGAAGAAGAAGAGCTTCGCATTTCGAAAGTTAACAAAATTTTCTAGGCACGTTTCCGCGGCTGCTCGTCGAATCAACGAGAGACGAAAAGCAGTGCTCTCTCTCTCTATAAAAAAGAGTATCGACGAGAAGCATCGATCCCCTCGAGCACGCGCGAATGTTCCCTCGCTCTCTCAAGCGAGAAGCCGAAAATAGTCGAGATTAACGATGAGCACGTACAATGTTACAGCTGCAAGGTTCATCCTTCTCTCTCTGCGTCGGGATAAATATCACTTCGCTATTTTTACACGCTTTCATCTGGATTAACGGGGACGAGAAGCTTCGGAGAAATACGCGTTGGAAAATAGGTCCCGGATATCGCGTCGTCGTCGGTGTTCTCCGAAGAATCGGGTAAATTTGGTAGAATGTGGATAACCGCGTTCGCCATTGCGCAACTATCCGTAGCTATGTAATATTGGCAGCTGCTCGAAGAATATTTCGTTTCCCGAAATACGCGAGACACCGACGAGCAGCGAGCTCGCCTCGTGAATTAGTCGATCCGTATAATACATCGGTGTATTTATATAGGCTATCGTAAAACGCGTAGGTTTACATCAGCTATAAATACTGATTTATCGCGAACGAAAGGGTGCCAGGACGTATGTATTTGCGTCAATCGGGTGTTGGCACTAAACGGGACGTGTGATACAGTAAATGCGGGGGAACACATTTCCTAGGGGGAAGGGGGCCCCCCAGAGATGAAGAAATAGAGAAAGAGATAAATGTCCTTGTTTCAAATTATGCGATATTTGTTGTTCTCTTTTTCCTATTGCTTCGATTGGCTGATGTTGAAAAATGGTATTGAATCGCGAATCGAACGTTGCACCCGTACCGATGTATGTATTACACATGCGTTCAAACCGGACAGAGCCATGTTTTAATCACATTTAGAAAGAGATAAAAATCGCTCGCTTTAATCTTGGAAATGCAATACCAATAAGCCTGTAAATTGTCTATTATTTATTTTCGTATCAAATTTATGTCGGCAACCCTCTAGCTACGCTGGATGCGTTCGGATCTATTTTCGGGCGGACACTTTTAAACCACCCTAAACCCACTTCTCGAACATAAGCAGACGAGATGCTGCTCGCCAGATGACAGATTTATGAGCGTACATTTTTGGGTTCCAGATGCATGGAATCTTATTAACGTCATCGATTCTTTGACCTGAATTTTCCCCGATATAGCTTTTCGTTGGATACATTTCTCCGTTGGTAAAGTATTATTTTCTAGAGTCCTAGTGAAAATCCGCGGGGAGAATTGATAAGGCTGAAGAGCCTTTGAACAATCTCAAGTTTATAACTCGAAAATATCGCTGGGTTTACGCTGAAAATTGTAACAATAGTGAGGTTTCTTGTCTCAAGTTCGAATTGAATGTAGCCAAAAGTGAAGCGACGGCGCGATACCTTATTGATAAATAATCGAATGTATTTTTCTGTCGTTAGCCCCGTAACAAGGAACAGGAAGGTGAGATCTTAACTTGGATCGAGGCTGTCCTCGGCGAGAAACTGCCGCCTGGAAACTACGAAGATATTTTGAGGGATGGCGTTATCTTGTGCCAACTGATCAACAAACTCGCTCCCGGTTCCGTCAAGAAGATTCAGACTAAGGGAACCAACTTCCAGCTTATGGAAAATATTCAAAGGTACGAGAGGATAAAAATTGGCACGATATTCCCTTGTATACAACGGCTCCTCCAACGGTCAATTACCAAAATAACTGCAGTGTTGACGTACATTTCCAACATGATAACCTATATAGTGAAACGCTTCTGGATACTTCTTATTTTCGTTGTAGAAGTTAAAATCATTTTGACCATTCAATTATCTTTCGAATAATTGTTATTCGTTGATGGTTAGCTAGAAGTGATAGCCAATTGTAATTCCCATTTTATAATTGATATCTATACGAGACGATTAAAAAACTGGTTCGACCATCGATACCTATTAACCTATACCATTTGAGTTTAAAATTTACAATTTCTATTGAATCGATCCATTTTTTTAAGGTTCCAAGCTGCCATTAAGAACTACGGAGTTCCACAGGAAGAGATCTTCCAAACTGCCGATCTATTCGAGAAGCGTAACATCGCTCAAGTTACCCTCTGTCTCTACGCACTTGGAAGAATTGTAAGTGATTTTTTAAAAACGGGAACAATAAAAGTCATTTATCACGGCATCAACATGAAAATACGATGCTGAAATTAGCAGCCAGTAGGTATGGCCTGTGCGCCGTACGACTGCAGTCTGCTGCCTTACCGGGAATCAGTACCGGTGTAACTACTGGCTGCTGTGTCTTCGGCTACTAGCTTCGGCAATGCCGCGGGGAATTAGAATTTTAATCATCTCATGCTGGTATTAATTTCATGAAATAGACGCAAAAGCATCCTGAATTCAAAGGACCCAGGTTGGGACCAAAGATGGCGGAAGAGAACAAGAGGTCATTCACGGAAGAGCAACTCCGTGCGAGCGAGGGACAAGTTAACTTGCAAATGGGATACAACAAGGGAGCCAGTCAGTCTGGACATGGCGGTTTCGGAAATACCCGACACATGTAAACTATTTAGTTCGCATAAGATTACGGGAGAAGCCTGAATCATTGGAATCGTCTAGAGTTATCTACCAGTATATGTGGTTATCCAATAAAATTTTGTCGGAGGATTTTGGAACGAGTAAAATTCGGAATGTACTTAGTAACCAATCGAATATCTTTTATAAATTTTGGTAATAGGAATTAATTATTAGGAATAGAGATGGATTTCAATCTTCCGATGGCTTCTCGACAAACACTTACTATATCAAATGAATTTAAAATTTAAAGACGACGTACGAGAATTGCAATGAAATTATTTCGAAATTTTTTTCCATTAATAACCACTTTGTCCTCTGGAGCTAAAAAGGTTTTCGCAAACTTTCCTGAGCAATAATCGCATCGAATTTGAATTTTGATTAGATTTTGTACATTTCATAATCTATTCTTACATTTTTTGTATACGTTTTACCAGCGTTATTATCATATTATTTATTAGCAGCATGCTTTTTGTGCATATTGGAGTCTAACTAACGTACACATACTATACTGCAATACACAGCATGATACATTAAGTTACTTCATCTGTCGATAACTTTATTACTCGATTACCTTATTGTTTAAACGTTTAATAAATTTATAAACTTACTATTCGAAGCATATTGAGTTTTCTTTTGTTAAGTTTAAAAGAAATCTTCATTTAAAGTAACGAATTAATGTTCAAGGTAATAACTTTTCTCATTATTGACGAAAATGCTAATGAAATTTTATAAGCTTATCCATCGCGATGTTTTGAAAGAAATTAATGAGTCTATCGCCTATACGTAAATAAAAATAGAGATACTGGAATAATTTTTATTCAAATCACACCATTCTATGTACACGCAGTCCCGAACATCCACTCACGTTTATCACGTGCAAACGCATATACAAGGTATGCATTCGAACGCGTAAGCATCCTTAGCATTCATATAAATACTAACCCGAAATACATCACACGAATCAGACACTTTACTCAAAACATACAGTATACTTATTACACGAAAAGACGGATATCAGTAAATTTTACATTTATAATAAAAAAAATAAACATAAGGCTTTTCGGATGTTCTTACTGTACTAAAGAACAATATTTCCTTAGTAACTAGTAAATCGTAATGTACGATAAACTATCACGATTTACTATTTTCAAAAGAAAAATTACTGTACCGCACTGTAGAAACATCCGAAAACTCTCAAGTGTAAACCCGTGCTCACGGATTCTGTCGCTGGTGACTTTTCAAAATGTCATATTTAAATATACCAAAAGATGAATAATTAATTATTATGCTTTCATTAACCAGGGCAAGCGTCACTGTAGCTAATGAAAGTATGAGATTTAATCGTTCATTAGCTGGTACGTTTAAAAATTGCATTTTAAAAAGTCACCAGCGACAGAATTCGTGGCCCCGGGTGTACCTCTTTTATTGTAAATACAGTAAAATTTACTGATATCGGTCTTTTTGTATACCACGGTACAACTCTCATACACACGTATGTACACGAAAACATTTACACATGTACAGAAGCACACCTCCACATGTAGATACACACTAGATAATATTGCTCTATACACACACATGCAATATTATACACTTGAGCTCGTTTTGAATAATAAAAAGGAAAATAAGAAATAATGATTAGGAATATAGATATATGCGAGCATGTAGGAGTCAAGTTTGAAAGTTCAGAAGATAGGGTGAGAAATTTCGATTATTGATGTAATGTTGTATTATAGTATAAATTGGCTTGTATTTCGTGGAATATGAATTTGTTATACAATAAAGGCAGCGCTGCTATTTTCTACTCTCATGTCCATTGAGTCATTGCGTTAGATTAGTCTCAATTATTCGGATGATTTCCTAACTATCTCGTCGTAAATTGTGCGAGAAGAATGCGAAGAAGTTATCATTCTGGCGTTACTAATTGACGTGTTTTTTGGTGCATACCAAGGTAAGTGAATGAGGGGCGGATGATCAAACACTGCTTCGAGAATGTACAAGCATCACTCTTTCGCAAACTGGACGACAGCCAATTGCTTAATATATTATATTGAAACGACAAGACGTCGGTCAGCTTGGTGTTCGCAATTTGGCGAAACAAATTTTGACTCAGATATCATGGCAAATGAATAATTATATTTTTATGTTCGTCCTACTAATATGTCGATTTAAATCAGCTCAAAAAGTACCTCACAGGTCCCAAATATCGAAATACAATAACATGATACTTTGCGCTTATCTGTCTGTAAGGTCACATTTTTCGCAGACAAAGAATGCAATCCAATAAATTCTACTATCTAGTTTTCAAAGTAGAATATTTAAAGAGGATCCCAGAGTTTCTCGTTCGTGAGTCTTTTCAGTATAGGTACAACGTATGGTGCATTTTGCTTCTTATGTTTCCATTCAATGAGTTGCTTACAAATAATGCATCTATTGTCAAAATATCCGTTACTAACAACCAGTGGATGAACTACCTGAACTAGCTGGATGAAATCTTCCCATCGAATTATATCGGAAATGCATCCAACTTTTCCTATTCTTTTCGATTTTCTTATGGAATGTATCACAGTATTGCGCAACGAAAAATTGATTTTCGTGAGTTCTTTCTTTGGAGAAAATATGTCTTCGGGAGAAACTTAAAGTTTTTGATTTCTCTTGGTATGATTCTTTATGGCTTTTTAGTTTATTTTTATTGCCGATCTCAGTTACGCGGTTTAGAGAGTTGGCATGGTTGAGTTAAATTATGGAAATTTGGCATTAGTCACACACAGGTTCGTGGTTATTTTAAAAATATATTATAATATTGTATTTGTGTGTCTTTAATTAGGTATTATTGTCGAGAGTTTTAAAAGAACGATTTCGACAAAATTTTCCTGCGCTCGCACACGTGCCCTTAACAAGTTACGTTACGTAGTCGCCAATGTTTTCGTTGGCATCTTTAAATGGGGTTGCAGATATATTCTCGCTATAGGTATTCCTCACTGAAAATATTTTCAAGGCATAGACGTCATATGCGAACCTGAATGGTAGCTGAGTCACGCTATAAAGAGCTTCCAGAATTAGAATCACCGACGCTGAAGAAAACTCGTGAAAATAATGTGCAGGAACTGTGACTCACACCGCTAGAAATAACTGATTTATATATATGTATATTCTCGCAGGGAGTGCGAATTTTCGCTCGGAATAATTATGCGAAGCTACTGCATTTATAAGTACCTACATATATCGCTGGAAATGTTAATAAGTAGAATTCCCCATTCAGCCATTCGAACCTTAAAAAGGTTCCGTCATGTTTTTACGAAAATTGGATCACCGTTAAAATTAGAACACAGGAAGCAAAATCAGAGCACCCCCCATCTTATAAACCTCGCGCAGAAAACCTCGAATATAAAAGCGCCTTTATTTTTGTGACCGATTGGTAAAATATTCATGGATATTTAAGAAATGAAGCAAATTGAAACGGATGGATAATTTAATATACCAGTAATAAATCTAGTTTTACTCGCGAATCGATTATTCCTCGCTAATCCCTTCCTTTGACACACAGTATACATATAATACTTTTTCGTGGGGTTTCGGGAATCGCGTTGAAAAATAACGGGGACATCGCGAACGTTGTTAAGTGTCAGATGATCGTTTCTCAAACGACCCGAAGCTCGTGAAGCTTTCGGAAATGTTCAGAAATGTGTGTTGGAGACAATGACAAAATCTTTTCTGACGTGACAATTGAATTTGCAGGGAGCTCGAAAAAGCGTCGATACATCATTTGAATAAATCTGTCACGATAAGAACCGAAACGCGCCTGAATCGTAAAAATGACAGAATTAGTCTAATTTCCAGAAAAAAAAAGGCGCGCAAAGGCAAGGCTTTCCAAAATGGCAGCCTGGACAATGATTGTCGAAGAGTAACCTGAATGGCAGTCTGCACACGGCTTTATTTTCACTTGCCCCGCGCGTAGTACAACTTTGCACACCGCCCTACACCAACAGTAAGCGCAAAACTGTCAAACACAGCTGATCGCGCGAGAAGCTGCGTCGCTGCGTTACGCGTGATCGCAAGATCTTTTCTTTCGAGGTTCGGAATGTGCGTAATTCGGTGAGCGAAAATCACGGCGAATTTCCTTTCGATCGATACAACTTCGACGAGCAAAATCCAAGCGACGCGTGCTTTCGTGAAACAACTGTATCGTCTACGATATATCGTACTCACTTGCCACAGGGGACGTCCAGGCATGTCGAAATTAATTTGTGGTGTGACTTTGAGAGAATTATACTGTTACTTGTAGCGCAAGCACAAAAAGTGTGCGGCGCGCGCCTCGTGCTGAGTATATATCCGTGACAGGGATGCGTTTGTGTTGGCGAACGTTGGTGGCGTTTCTATATATGGACCACTTACTCACCACATGCGCACGCTAACGCAAAATGTTCTGGTAACTGGAGATACCTCTTACCACGCGTTTCCGAAAATGCTCGGGATTTCGCAAAACAGTGCTATTTTGAATTGGCTACGCGGATTGCGCTGTATTGACAGTGCCATTTTGATTGACGCACGCGAGTTGAAAATGAAGCAGCGTTTCGAATGTATCGCTGCACAAGCATCGTGGATATTCAATGTTTTTAGGAAGAAGTACAAGTGTTTTAACTGTCGGATGAGAGTGTAAAAATACTTTTTGTCACTCAGTGTCAAAAACCTCGGTTGTTCGATCGTCCTCGATGCTTGTGAAATCGTATTTCACACACTGAAGCTGCTCAGTGTGTAAACAACCTGCGCAGTGCGTGAAAGTACATGCGCAGTGCGTGAACAAGTTTTTCTTCACTGGCGCCCACGCGCCAACCTCGGTTTTGACACTGGTGACAAAAAGTCAAATTCGATATTCGTTTGTTTCGCGCCGTTTTTAACTCGTGTGATAGCCACACTCGCTTCGCTCGTGCGTCAAACTTCACACTCGTTAAAAACATGCGCTTCACGCACTCGTATCGAAAATGACTAATACGGCATTGAGATTGAATCCTTATTAATTCGTATGAATTTGTGACTATCCGATTTGAAAGAATTAATAATGATTCAGTTTTTACGTATTGAATTCGATTTCCATACCAGTGGATCGCAGCCTGGTTCCAGAGTATACTGAACTTCAGATGCAAAGATACTACTTTCTTTCTTACATTCATTTTAAGTAATAAATTATTTGATAATTATTAATACAATTTTTGCAATTAGTTAATTTATATTTAAAATTTTTCACTTCCTTTTTTTAAATTCAGATGTACTATTAAAAAGTATGTTGTAAGATAAAACTTTGTCAGGGTAGCGTGGCCGAGCGGTCTAAGGCGCTGGTTTAAGGCACCAGTCTCTTCGGAGGCGTGGGTTCGAATCCCACCGCTGCCAATTTTTTTTCTGTGGTTTGTACCTAAAGTCGATTTTTATTTACCTAAGTTTTATAAAAAAAAAATGTAAAGATTTAAGTACCATTGTAGTTGAGACGCCTTCGAAGGTCCAACGGGTTGCGTCGGCACGCGGCGCCGTGGTTCACACCTACTAAGACCGCATATTACAGAAAGAAGTGGCACGGTGAACAGTACGCTTATACAATAAAGCGTACTGATTACTTATGAGGACAGCGGATCGTAACATTGCATCTTTACAGGCGTATATATAAACTTCTTGAATTTTCTCTTTCTCTTCCTCTTCTTATCAATTAACGAATTTTATCGAAGGGGTTATCGATACGCGCAAGAAATGGCAAATTAAGAATATCGGCAGAATAAACATTAAAGATATGTAAGGTAAACTGGATTTAATTCATCGCCTAGCAAATAAAGATATATTTGGTTTTTAAAGAATGCCAGTATGTCATTACGGTTACACGTATCTTCACTCCTCTCAATTGGAATTATTGTAGTTAATAGTTAAGGATAGTTTTATTTCAGTATAGTTTGTACAAAACCTTCTACAGAATACCTTCTTCCTCCTCGCACCGCTTTAAAAATTATCGCGCGCTTTCTAAATGTAATCCTAAATCTAATCCTTAATCTAATCCATAATTGGAATTATTGTATTATTATCAAGTTTTAATATGGTCTTATTTCGAGTAGTTATGGTAACCATATTATATGCAGCACTCATTTGGAAAGAGTGTACAGTTATTAATTAGTTAAATATGTAGTCTACATATTTATTGATATACAAATACCTATTATTTTTTACATATTTATTGATAATGTATACCTCTATGTGGAGGTGTTTTTCAAAAAGCGTTATTTCCATTTGGCATATTTTTGCAGGAAAGCAAGAAAACTGTAGCACCACGTCATGTAGAGTGTGATGCCACCTGTACCTCAGTAGAGGAAGTTTTTGGAAATAACGCTTTTTGAAAAATACCTCCTCATAATATATATCTATATATTGATAGACATGAGGTTAGGCGTAAATTGGATATATTACGCCTTTTAGGTTTTGTAAACGGATTTGTTGAAACTATAATAATATAAATATATCATTATTCACTAGTATGAATGACGATTTTATAAATTAATTTATACCAATGACTTTATTTCTCCATCTAAGAAAGAAACAGCACGTCGACTCCGTGGCGCAACGGTAGCGCGTCTGACTCCAGATCAGAACGTCAGCGTACACCCTTGTACTTTACTGTGATATTAAATAAACGAACTTGTCTAAAAAAAAAAAAAAAAAAAAAAAAAAAAAAAAAAAAAAAAAAAAAAACTCCAGATCAGAAGGTTGCGTGTTCAAATCACGTCGGGGTCAAATGATTTTTTGCTTCTCCGCGAGCATCTCTACAGGAGGCAATCTAACATATACGGTGCCGAGGTACAAGACAATAGACAACACACAAAAATATGTAAACAAGAGAATCCAAAAATGTAAATCTAAACTCCTCGTCATGTTAAATAATCGAAGAAAAAAAGATCCTAGACTACGTTCTCAAACCTCTAGATACATCAAAGAACTTTTGCAGGACGCTAAAGACAGCATCAGAGAAGAATTCACCATAGCTCAAGAAAAACATTGGGAAACACTGTGCAGAAAAATTGACTTCAGGAGCAGCGAAAAGTTTATGCCAACAATTAATAGTAGGTAGATTCAGACCGAAGAATAATCTGGATATAGCTGACATGACGCGGCAACAGGTGCCAGCGCAAAAAAGCGGAAAAATGACGAAATCTCTCCCGCAGCCGCGGAAAGAAGTATTATAAGAAGAAACACACGACGAACCCCCCTACTGGACGCGGAGTATAGATATTAGCTCCTAAAGGGGGGAATCTGGAGTGAAGATTTATAATAAGAGCGCGCAACCTAACCTCAATAACAGCAGACAACGGAGTAACATCCAGCCAAGTACCACAGACAACCTGGAACCAGGAGCAACCGAGGAACAATCAGACGAGTGGCAGATCGCTAAAAAAATCCGGTAAGGTCGCCAGATAAATTTAAGAACACAAATCCTCGGCTCCACAACACCTTCGAGCTGCTATCCCGCATGGGCGACGAGGAGGACATTCCAGCGGCCACGCGCATAAAAAAGTCAGTCACGACAATTTACGCTGGAAGGACCTCCACCAAAAGATCGACTATAAGAACCCGGAAAAGTTTTTGCCGACCATCAAAAAATTATACAAACCACAACAGTTTAATTCAGACATAAAGGACATGCGCGTCAAACTCGACGACAACAACATTCTCGACAAAATCAACAACGATCGCCACAACACTCCAACTGACAATAACGAACTAATAATCACGGAACGCAGACATTCTAAACGTATTAGCGACCTTTTATGAAAATATAAACTCCCCGAGACACCTCAATACCGGCACACGTCTGCGAGAGTTAGTAGATAGAAAAATCATGGAATTTAACAACATGGCGACACACGAATCCTCTAAATTCACGGTGACGACATTTAGCGAGGAGAATCCAGCCGACAACCCGAGGTCTCCGAACCATCACCAAGGGGATTACTTCTGCAGCACTCCCAAACTCACCATAATCTTGAAGAACCTCCCCAACAAAACATCTAGCGGAATCGACGAAATACCATCCATCGTACTGAAACACCTGCCGAGGAAGAGGATCCGACAACTCGCCATACTGCTAAATAACTGCTACTTCCCGCGGATATGGAAGACGGCTAAAGTAATCCCCTTCCTGAAAAAGGGCAAAACGCCGAGCGTCCCCTCCAGTTATCGACCAATAAGCCTTACTTCGTGCTTGAGCAAGGTGTTCGAGATGGTGATCAATAACGCCATCACTAAGCACTGCGACGCGCACAATATAATCCCGAACAATCAATTCGGATTTAGGCACAAACACTCCACAGTGCATGCCATACACAAACTACTGTCGGATCACCATCATCTCTGCAACAAACAAGCAGCCGGGGCGGCGTTGATCGATCTGGAGAAGGCGTTCGACTCCGTATGATTGGATGATCTCATATTCGTCCTGCTGAAGAAAAACTTTCCAACTCATCTCGTAAAAATGATCCACAGCATGATACACGATAAAAAGTTCTTCATCTCGCAAGGAGAGCACAACTCAAGGACATGCCGAATCCTCGAAGGTCTGCAACAAGGTACCGTGAATTCGCTGTCGTTGTTTGCCATTTACACAAGCGACATACTCAATCTTTTCCAATTAAATTCGGGCAATAATACCTACTCGATCACCTATGCCGACGATCTATCATCTACGTGGCTGGCGCGCACCTCGACCCTATTCAGAAGAAGCTGGAAGAGCTGACAGACAAAGTGAACAATTATTACACGACATGGAATCTAAAAGTGAATCCCTCGAAATGCGAAACGATACTCTTCCGTAACACAAGGAGCGGGCTGTCAACGAAAAATGCCGCCGGCATCAACACCTTCTCAATCAGCACATCTATTCCTGGCACCGTCAGTAGAGTGGCAATACCTCATAGAAAATAAGTCAAATAGGTACCTGGGTTTCACTATTGACCAACTGGCCAGAGGCACAGAACATGTCGACATTCAACTAAAGAAAGCGAGGAACTCATTTCATACCATGCATGGGCTCTTCAGCAACCGGCTTCTAACGACCAAAGCAATAATAATCTGTTACCAGATCTTTGTACGCTCCCTGCTCTCCTATGCTGCACCGGTATGGTGGAACACGGGCGCGCCACAAATGGAGAAACTCAGATGCTTCGAGGGGACGTGTCTCCGTACAGCACTGGGCACAAGCATCACTCAGCAGAATCCAATTACACCCACAGGACCAGTAACAAGATGATTTACGACCTCGCAGCCATCAGCAGGATCGACTGCTTCGTCGTCAAACTCACTCGTGATTATATGGCAAACCTGCGCCTAATCCCGAAAATGCCTTGATTAATGCTCTCGCCACTGCGGATCATGCTCAAGCGCGATTCGCAGCGTCGAAAGGCTACATACGACCGCAAGACTTTATGTACTTTGACTTGCGCGGTTACATACAAGACGAAAACGGCGTACCCCTGTGATATACCATTGGAGACGAAATAAGGCTAATAAAAGGTTACCGCCAACTTTCGACACAGTTTCAGTTTTAGTTTTTTAAGCCTAGGTTAAGGTTAGGCTAAGAGTAGGAGGTCGCGCGCTGCTTTTTTCACTCTTTTTTTACAGCGTCATAGTGTCCACGTGACCACATACATGTTAGCTCTCCAATCTGAAACTGAGCTTCCATTCAATTTGTATTGAATTTGTTTGTCTCTTCACGATTGTACAGTATTGTACCGTATGTATCATCCCGAATTAAACAAGCAGAGATACCGACATTGTCGAAACTTTACCGACGGTCAAGAATTTTATAGTTAGAGTTGGCTTGAGAAGAGTGCGCTGTGTGTGCTGCGTGAGAGCGAAAAGTGTCAAACGTCTGATTTCCCGATAGCTGTTAATTCAAGAGATCGAAGTGTTTCGTCTATTATTCAATACTTCGATTTTCCGAATTGACAGCTATCGGGAAATCAGACGTTTGACACTTTTCGCTCTCACGCAGCACACACAGCGCACTCTTCTCAAGCCAACTCTAACTATAAAATTCTGTACCGTCGGTAAAGTTTCGGCAATGTCGGTATATCTGCTTGTTTAATTCGGGATGATACATACGGTATATGTACAGTTAATGTTCGCCTACCGAGTGCTGGAGTCGCCTAGTCATGTAGGCTTTTTTTGTACCTGACGGTCTTGCCTTTCCCAAAGTTCATTGGGCATTATTATGTTGTATGTTACTGTATAGCTCTGTACTTGACTCTGTGATGATTAATAAATGAACTTTTCTAAAAAAAAAAACTCCAGATCAGAAGGTTGCGTGTTCAAATCACGTCGGTCAAATGATCTTTTTGCTCCTCCGCGAGCATCTCTACAGGAGGCAATCGAACATACGGTGCCGAGGCACAAGACAATAGACAACACACAAAAATATGTAAACAAGAGAATCCAGAAACTCCAAAAATGTAAATCTAAACTCCTCATCATGTTAAATAATCGAAGAAAAAAGATCCTAGATTACGTTCTCAAACCTCTAGAAACATCAAAGAACTTTTGCAGGACGCTAAAGACAGCATCAGAGATGAATTTGCCATAGCTCAAGAAAAACATTGGGAAACACTGTACAGGAAAATTGACTTCAGGAGCAGCAACAAGTTTATGCCAATAATTAATAGTGTATTCAGACCGAAGAACAACCTGGATATAGCTGACATGACACGGCAACAGGTGCCAGCGCAAAAAAGCGGAAAAATGACGAAATCTCTCCCGCAGCCGCGGAAAGAAGTATTTTAAGAAGAAACACGACGAACCTACTGGACGCGGAGTATAGATAACTCCTAAAGGAATCTGGACTGAAGTTTTATAATATGAGCGCGCAACCTAACCTCAATAACAGCAGACAACGGAGTAACATCCAGCCAAGTACCGCAGTACCGCAGTCACGTCACCACCCTCCCTTTTTTTTGAGTTATAAAATACATGCATACCACGGCCGGTTTCTAAAATATCCCCGTCCTAAGTGGGGCCCGTTGGGCCTAATCTAAAAACATGACGACGCCGCATGGCGCGGCAACCGACAAGATCGCCAAGAAGCGCAGAATCACCACCACCCCGCAGGAAAGTACAGTGAAACCTCGGATTGCGAGTAACGTGGTTTACGAGTGTTCCGCAAGACGAGCAAAAAATTATAATTTGATAAGCGAATAATGTTTTGCAATACGAGCTCCCGAGAGTACGAACACACCTATGCGCGTCAACTGCCAATTTGTTTAACGACAACGTAATGTTACATTTCCGCCAAATTCTTAAAACGAGGCAAAAATAAGTGTCATTGGATAAATTCCTTGTAAAACTCCACAAAATGAAAAAGATTCCACTTAACATACAAACGGGAGTGCTTTCATTAGTGACAGTGAAATCCGTCCAACGTGATAATGTTACTATGTTCTTCTCTCTTCTCTGTCAGCTTTCATTTTTACTTAGAATGTATGTAATTTTTATCACTTTTAGATGAATAAATAGTGGTTGAATGAAGTATCCCATTTTCCACATTATTTCTTATGGTGAAATTCGCTTTGATAAACGAGTGCTTTGGATTACAAGTACTTTCGCGGAACGAATTATGCTCGCAAACCGAGGTACTACTGTACCAAAAAGAGCGCCCTAAAAGGAAATATAATGAGTCTGCTAGACGCGGAGTACAGAAAATTGTTAAAAGAGGCCGGTTTTAAGCATAACGATAAATCGGTTAAACCTAACCCCGCAAATGCATGTCCGGGGCATAAGCACCGTAGCGACAGGTAATCTTAACTTGAATGTAAGTAACCAACGACGTAACAGCCTGATCATGGACGAGGACAACCCAGAAACGGAAGACAACAACGACCGAGAAAACGAGTGGAAAGTTGCAAAGAAAAGACCGATAAAGTCTCCCAGAAATAGTGAAAGTTCGGATCCCCCGATACGTAACAGCTTAGAACCATTAAGCCGCGTCGACGCCGAGGAGGACGTACCGCCAGTACCTAAAATTAAAACCAAAAAATCGATCATGACGATCTACGCAGCAAGTACCTGTACAAATATAAAAGATCTTATTAGTAAAATTAAGAATATAAACGTAAGCGACAGTGCATTCCGGCTAAGTCATCCCAGAGAAGGGGAATACATAAATATCACGTCGACGGACGTAAGTACATACCGAGACATCAAATCGATGCTATCGAACAACAATATAAATTTCTTTACTTACACCCCTAAAAATCTCAGGCCGAAGACAATGATATTAAAAGGCATCAGCGGCGGCTTCGACGCCACCGATATCGAGAACGAAATAAATAGAAAAAATCCAGCCAATTTGAAAGTATTTAAAGTAACGCCGGCCCGGTTCGGCGATAAGACTAATAATAAAGTATTTATCGTGCAAATAGACAGCAGCAATAAGGTGTCGGATCTAACGAGCATAAAGACGCTGGCCTATTAAGTCGCGCGTTGGAAACCACTGCGGAAGCAAAAGATATTCCAATGCAAGCGATGCCAGAAGTTTGGTCACGCCAGTGCCAACTGCAACCTGCAATTTAGATGTGTTAAGTGCAGCCTGAACCACGAGCCCGGCAATTGTGCGATCACAGCCGAAAGCACGAAGGAGGCGCAAACCTGCGCCAATTGCATGCAGAAGGGACACCCGGCGAGTTACAAGGGCTGTCCATACTACAAAACGCTCTCAGCGTGATAAGCAGACTGAAATCAACGAGGAAGACCACCGGAAGCAGTGCGACGAACAGACTAACGAGTGCAACGAACAGATCGGCCCCCCTGGTCAGGCCAGGCACATCGTACGCGAACGCGGTGCAGCCGATCGCGCAGCATTCCACACCGAGAAACGAAGACTGAGGACCACCGCCACCTCGCGATTACCTGTCGACGAGCTACTTCCAAGGTCCGCGGGTGCAGACATAAAATCACGGCCCTCCTCCTCCTTGGTTTCAGGAACTTAAAGCCAAACTGACGAGCTGCGTGAGGACGTTGTTGCAAGAGCTCCGAACAGAGCTACACACGAGGATAGGCAACTTCATCGCAGAGTTGAATATTACGGACGTCTAATGGATACCCGGGCCAATTCGCTAACTATAGGAGGAATCAACGTAAACTCCATCGCGTCGACGCATAAAAGGCTCAACCTAGTTCAATTCCTAACGAGCGAAGATCTAGATGTTCTACTTGCCTCAGAAACGAAACTCAATGAGCTACACGAGATAAATATTCCACAGTATAAGGTAATACGTGATGACAGAGGGAAAGCCCGCTCGCGTGGAGGTGGCACATCCATTTTTTTTTAAATAAAGTATTATCTGTGATCCGTATCGTATTCTAACTCTAAGCGTAATCAAATTTTAGAATACTCTATCTTAAGACTGAGCGTAGGTAGGAATGCAAATTTGTACATCGTTAGCGTCTGTGCCATGAACAAAGTAGAGATCAAGCAAGTTTTCCTTGACCAACTAAACACCCTATTTCAAAAGTTAAAACTCCACGAGCCGAATAACTACTACATCATTGCAGGCGACTTTAACGCGAGACATACCCAACTCGGCGACAGATCTAGCAATAGAAGAAGCAAATACCTCCTAGCATGGAGCGTACTGAACGCGTTCCGTTACAGAGTGAAACTTTACGCTCCGTGCGAGCCGACCTACGTGCCAGCGCAGACTCATCTAGACATATGTATAGCCGATAGCAGACTCGTTTTTAGTAATCTAACCCAGGGCAAACTAACAACGAGTGATTACGATAGTGATCATAAAGCTATTTTAATAAAAATTGATGCACAGCCTGCCACGCGCCCGCCCCCCGCAGACGAGCAAACGAGGTTCGCCTACAAAAGGACCGACCGGAAAAAATTCGCAAAAAAACTCATTGTTAATCACACAGATGTCTGCCCCGCTGACAGAAATCTGAGTGTCGACGAGATTGACAGGTACATAGATCGAATAATAGACAGCCATAAGAACCCGGAAAAGTTTTTGCCGACCATCAAAAAATTGTATAAACCGCAGCAATTTAATTCAGATATTAAAAATATGCGCGTTAAACTCGACAACAACAACATTCTCGCTAAAATCAATAACGATCGCACTAACACTCCAACTGACAATGAAGAATTAATCATCACGAAGCGTAAAGATATTCTAAATGAATTTTTGTCACTCAGTGTCAAAAACCCCGGTTTTTCGATCGTCCTCGACGCTTGTGAAATCGTATTTCACACACTGAAGCTGCTCAGTGTGTAAACAACCTGCGCAGTGCGTGAAAGTACATGCGCAGTGCGTAAACAGTTTTTTTGTCACTCAGTGTCAAATACTCGGTTTCATGGGCGTCCTCGACGCATGTGAAATCATCTTTCACACACCAATTCGTGAAAAGTTGCGCAGTGCGTGAAATCGTCAACCTCGTATTTGACACTTAGTGACAAAAAATAGAATTCATTATTCGGTTGTTTCGCGCCGTTCTAACGAGTGTGATTGCCGTACTCGCTTCGCTCGTGCGGCAAACTTCACACTCGTTAGAAACAGCGCTTCACGCCCTAATAACGAAAATAACTATTTCTTCACTGGCGTCCACGCTCCAACCTCGGTTTTGACACTGTTGACAAAAACTCAAATTCGATATTCGTTTGTTTCGCGCCGTTTTTAACTCGTGCGGCAAACTTCACACTCGTTAAAAACATGCGCTTCACGCACTCGTATCGAAAATAACTATAGCGGCCTTTTACGAAAACAAACTCTCCGAGACATCTCAATACCGGCACACGATTGCGAGAATTTGTAGATAGGAAAATCGCGGAAATTAACAACGACTTGGCGATACACGAAACCTCTAAACTCACGGTGACGACATTTAACGAGGAGAATCCAGCCGACGACCCGAGGCCTCCAAACCATCATCAAGAGGATTATTTTTGCAACACTCCCAAACTCATCATAAACTTGAAGAATCTCGCCAAAAAAACATCTAGCGGAGTCGACGAAATACTACCCGTCGTATTGAAACACTTGCCGAAGAAAATGATCCGACAACTCGTCATACTATTCAACAACGCGCTCAACAATTGCTACTTCCCGCGGATATGGAAGACGGCAAAAGTAATTCCTTTCCTGAAGAAAGGCAAACCGGCGAGCTTCCAGCTATCGACCGATAAGCCTCACTCCATGCATCAGCAACGAAAAAAGCCATTGGTATAAATACTTTTACAATCAACACGACTATACCTGGTACTAACAACAGTCGCTATACCTCACAATAAATCCGTTAAATATCTAGGATTCACGATCGATCAACTGGTCAGAGGTACGGAGCAAGTTGATATACAACTGAAAAAGGCAAGGAATTCATGCCATTCCATGTATAAACTCTTCAACAATAAATTTCTTACGACAAGGGCAAAAATTATGTGCTACCAAATATTTGTGCGTTCACAACTAACATATGCTGCCCCATTGTGGTGGAATACTGGTGCAGCACAAATGGAAAAATTGAGATGTTTTGAGAGGACTTGCCTCCACACCGTTCTGGGCAAACATCGACCAGCAAAGTCCAATTATATACACAGGACTAGCAATACAATAATATTCGAACTAGCAGGTATTAGCATAATTGACTGTTTCGTCATAAAACTGACACGTAACTACATGACCAAACTGCGACAAATACCAAATATCGTGATTCATAGACTCGCAAATATAAATTACAATCAAGTTCAAGTCGCAGCAACAAAAGGATATAACCAACCACAAGACTTCATACATTTTGACGCAATTGGTTTTATCCAAGATGGAAATGGAGTGCCTATAATATATCACTGGAAGCGAAACAAAGCGAACAAGAAGATACCACCAAATCTCGACGATATGCTTAACACTGATAAGCATAGATACTCCAAAACCATCCCAGAGGTGGATCACAAGGACTGGAGCAGGCTCTCCGAAAAATATTTGTGGTTAACCGACGATGCGGTTCACATGGATAAACTGGGATTGAAACGGAAAGCATCGGAAGATACAAAAAAAAACCAACGAGACAGGGAGATTAATCAACGTATGATGTAATTGCTCATGCGAGACATGAGCAACCTGCAATCATCGGTGAATCAAGCTAAGAACGCACGGAGAGCTATACTATAATATATATTATTACAAAAATATCGCTCAACATTATAATGATTGAGGCAAAATATACTGAACTATAATATATAGCTATACCCGAGCGATATATTTTTACATACCCTATAACGCTGGCTTGAGCGATATTTCACCAGGAAGCTATAATATATATATTATAGTATAGCTCTCCGTGCGTTCTTAGCTTCAATATCTTCAGCGCGCTATCGCACACTATGAAAAAACGTGCTCGAAGTCCTAAGCCAACCCGGCAAGCTAAAAGACTAAGGGCCTTCTAAACGGGCAATATTTTACTGTAATATGTGGCTGCAACACAGTGGCCGGCAACATTGCCGGCAATACCAGACGACTATGCAATTTAGGATAATATTTTTAGTATGTCCCGGCCATATACATTTTTGATATCGTCGCCCGTTTAGCGGCGCCTTTAAACATGGGCCATACTGTTGCAGAAAATATTGCCGAAATATATATTGCCGAGCCATATACTGCATTAAAATGTTGTCATGATGGCTGGGCTATAGTTGCCAATATTGCAGCCACATATTGCAGTAAAAATATTGCCCGTTTAGACGCCCCTTAAACACCTCACATCGCAGCTACTCGCTCTCTCGAAGTCCTCCGTCGCGCTCTGCACCTCCAACGTTGCCACCTCTGCTGCGCGGGTGCCACGCTGTGCACTCCTCCCCTGCTGGTCTGCCTTCGTCCCGAAGGTGGAAACCAACGAACTGGCATCGGGTCGCTTCCTCTTTCCTCGGCTGCTCTCTCTTCCTCTTGGGAACAACGGCCTCCGGTGTCGGGTCTCCTTCCCTCGAAGTGCCTCCCGTTCCGCCCCGCAACCGAAACAAACGATAGACGTCTTCTTCTCGGCTTCCGGTCCTCCTGAGCTCGTGGAGGGAGCGCCGGATCGGGTATCACAATCTTTGGCAATGTGATCGCGCCGGTGACACTTGTAACAACGCACACCGGACACACCGGACCGGCACACTTTTTCCCGCTTTCGCGCTCGACGTAGAGGACAACGTTACCTGTTTCGGCGGTTCTTTTTTTGGCAAGATCCTCTCGACGTTGCGGACACGTTGAAGGAGCTGAACATACGTTGTCACATCCTCCCGAGGAATACGTTTACGAATGCGACGATTCTACAACGCGAACACTATGTCTAGTTAGATTGTCTCGGAGGATTTTTGATTCTTCTAACTTCGCGAACAACGCGCGGACACCGCTAACGAAAATGTCGATCGGCGCGCCATCTTCATGCACCATCGCGAACAATTCGCGGTAAATCTGCGGGGCGGACTTCAACGAACCATACGCTGCATCCAAAGCATTCAACGCCCGCTGCACCTTCCAATAAGATAGGGAATCCCCATAACGCGTTCGTATCGGATACTCGTGCGCACTCTTTGAACGTTTTAATGGCGTACACAAACACAGCTACGTTCTCGTCCTTCTTTCCCGAAAATCTCGACGTGCACTTAACGAAACTACCCTTGTCCGTAGCTTGGGGGGCGGCGCGATTTTCAATTCAGCCAATAATGCACTTTGCGTCAGCTGCATCTCCCTCACAAACTGAGTCTGCAGACCACCCAAAAGATCTTGCAACTGCTGCGCAGACATGTTTATCGTACTCACACTCGGTGGGGCTGAGGATGGCGTATCTGTCGCCCTTGGCGTCTTTCTTCTTCTTCGAAGCAGCTTGAAACCAAAGTACACAACTCACTGGCCGAACGCACTGTCCTCTCCGATGAACGTATACCGCCGAACTTAACCCTCTACTGCCGCTGCCGCCACGTGCTCCGCTCAACAGTCAGTCCCGTGTCTCTCGGCACGTGCCGCAGTTTTTTTTGCTTCTTCGCTCACCGCTTTCCCGGATAATTCTCACGACCACAAGTTTGCGTCAAGCTTTAGCTTTAGCGCGCACAATATGAAAAAAACGAGCTCGAAATCGTGAGCCAACCGGGCAAGCTAAAACACTAAACACCACATGTCGCAGCTATATACACACTTTCTCGACGTCCTCCGTCGCGCACTGCGGCTCCAGCGTTGCCACCTCTGCTGCGCGGGTGCCACACTCTACACGTGCATGGGTACCGTCATGCGCTCTAGTGACAAAAGTAGGAGTTAAAAGCGTTACATCTTCTGCGTAGCGTACCGTAGCTATTTGATCGCGGACATACGGTATACGGAGAGTTCACGTTTTGTGAATATTATCGCAAAATACACGTGAAAATTGCATTTCCTGTTATGCCAAAATCAAGACAATCTTCCTGTATATTAAAGCGTACAAGTCGCTCTTAAAAAGCACGACATTCGAGCTTATAAGTAAAATTTGATTCCTTTAAGTGTGCATCCCATCAGCATATCGTATGTACCGTATGTCCACGATAAAATATCCCATAGCGAAATTGCGAGTTTTGCATGAGCACCCCTGTGGGTCTTCTCGTCCAATAGAATCACCGGAGAAGCGTGAATGCGCATGCGTAGTCATCCGCGGGTGTTGGCGTCGATAGAAAGTTCAGATCGGTTTTGAATGAAAACTATTGGACGAGGAGACTCACAGAGGTGTTCATGTAAAACTCGCAATTTTGCTATTGGCTAATTGATCGCGGACATACGGTACATATTGCGGGCGTGCAAAAAGACAGCTTGTATTTCTTCGGCATTTCCACTTCTCAGATTCATGACATATTGCAAACGTAATACATAATAATTATCTAATAATCGTAAATTTTGTAACATTGCATTTCGCTATTATTATTTTGAAATTTAAGTGCAAGATAATTCAATACTATGCTTCAGTACGTCTTACTTGAAACACTTATTATCGACATAATAAACACTAAACAATTTTGTTTTAATTATAACTTCTTTTAGACATTTATATACGTTGATACATTAATTTTGAATCAATTTTCATAATTAAATTAAAACGCACTTACCGTTCTTCAGAATTACGGGAACTGTACATAATATGGGCACGAGTAGAGGTTCCCCGAATAAATTTCCGATGTTGAATGCTCAAAAAACTCTTCACAACTGCCGGGTACAGCTATCTCTCCTGACGCAGACACCTAAAACTTTTTCCCCCACCTCAGCTTGGGGAAAACGCCCTAATTGGGGAGTAGACTGATCTGAAGAAAACCTCTGGGTACCTGTGACCCATGTGTACCGTTCTAGGGCTAATTTAGCCCCTCCTCGCACCAGGATAGCATGCTTCACTGGAGGGGGTCTTCCTTCCCCCTTACATTTACAATACCTATGTTCAGTAATGCATTGACTTCGCTTGCAGGGAATTCTCTCACCAGGGACACGTGTCGAAATTTGTAATTTGTGCTTGTATAAAAGTATTCAGATTTGTGTCGCTTTATAAACGAGAGAATCGCAAAATAATTATTGTTAGGTGAAATACCTATACGAAATCTTCTAAGAAAATTCAACGCAGTATTTCGACACCACGTAAACTGTTCAGAAACTGAAAACTTAATTTTTGTTAGACCAACCGTTTAATTTTCATTTGATATTTCTAATTCTTATACTACCTATTTCAATAGTGAGGTTTATGTAAGTAGGGGAAACGTCCAAAATTCTGTTTAACAATGATCATAATGTTTCATGAATTGTTAGAAGAAAAGATTATCGCTGAAATAGGTAGATAATAATTTGAAATCGTTATTAAATGTGTATTCGTAGTAAGTTACCTATATTATCTGAAATTATAGGAGAATAATTATAATTATGATTGGCAATAATTAATGCAATTAATGATTTCTAAATACATAGATGGAGATATGATCTGTAATGAAGTATTTCTATCACAAATTTTCATTCATACTTACCGCAAATGTGAATAATAATAAATGCGATTTCTCAACTATGTCTATACTATGCATATATACATTATAAATATATATGTACCTTACAAATATTTAATAAATGGACTGTGCTTCATCTTTGTTTACATGGTAGAATACTAAATTAGAATGTATTATTTTATTCTAAGAAGCATTGAACATCGAAACCTTATATTTCTAATTGCTGATAAAGTTACATATATATTTATTCAAGGCATTCGAATACTATTCCCTGAGCAGTGAATTATTATTTTTATTCGTATAGTTTCACGCATTGCATTTTTGCGTACTCACAATCAGTCTAATCGGCCATTCCTCCGCCTTATCTAAAGGCTCCTTAGTCTCACTATACATGCGAATTTATGTTCCCCGGGTAGTATGCCCCAACTGATTGAGCTTAAATGATTTTGATTGTTAATCATCAAACTGTTGTACGCATCATATATGGATATAATCATTTGAGAATTGCATTCAACGCCACTGATAAACTATTTCTAAAACTTGGGAGTAAAACAATTTCACGCGTTGATGGTTTTATCCGTTATCTTTTGGTAGAGTTGTTAAAGGACCAACTATATTCACTGTATCGTTCTTTGGGGAACGGAAACGAGCCAAGATTAGTCGGAAATTAACCGTTTGCGCTAATAATCCTCTCTAGGACGCAGCGGGGCGTTTATCCGTACACGTCTATATATATAATTGACGAATGAACAGCTACGATTGCTCCGAATAGATTCATACCTGTGTTGCCTTTCCTGATGTATTTCATTGAATTAGAGGCAGGGAGAAATGAATATGTTCTAATATAAGAAATAATACATTATGTACAAGGGTAACTGTGAAAGAAGAACTACAGAATTTATATATATTTATTAAGTAACTGTAAAGGTGACAGGGAGAATTATTTCGATTAATGATAAGGATTCCCAGATTATGATTGTAGATTCGAAGAGAACAGTATGCAATTACTATGTAGCTATATATTAAGCCAGTATTAAAGTGTGAGCTAAGAAATTATCTATCAATTTTTTCATTTGAATATATTATAATACAATACAACTTGACAAAATTGTTGAGTACCAGCCCGATATGTACTAATATATTTCATATGAGGTTAGTTGTAACTTGGTGACTCTTTAATCTGTTTCGTATATTCCGTATATTAAAAGTATCTTCGTACGCGTGGTCTCTCTATTAACGTGTCTTATTCACCTGATATTTTAATACAGTAGACTCTCTATTATCCGAGGTAATTAGGACCGAGGGTACCTCGGTTGAAAATAAAACTCGGATAATCCGAAGTTCTTTTAAATTGCTCGTGGATGACGAAGAAAAATCCAAAAGGTACATTATACAGTTTTATATTTACTGACATGTATATTTTATCTTACAAAGAAGTCTTTGATGGATTTTTGTGAGTTAATTTTTTGCTTCTCTTGGAAGCGGCGATGTTGCGCCAACGTTGGAGTAGATTATGCGGCGAACACTCCTGAGGGAGCCCTCGGTTAATCCGGAGCCTCGGTTAACCGGGACTTGAATAACCGCGAGTCTACTGTATTCAATAGAGGTGGTTGGTATCTTTCAGTCAGTCAAGAGAATGGACATAATCAACAATTTAACCGTGCTAGCACCAGGCAAGTATGACTAGAAATATATCCGTGGAACTGTCTGTCCACTTTCATAGCCGTCATGCGACCCGTGGATCGGAAAGACATAATTTTGAGGAAGAGCCGCGCGGGTTCCAAGCACCTCTGTGACGTCGCAATATTCTATTGGCCCACCGTGGTCTCTTTCTATTCCTGATTGGTTCATTGACTCTGGCGTGAACCAAATTTGGCCTGGACCACTCGATGACTCGAGTTTGGACGATGATGTAGGTAAGTGCTGTGTCCACTGCTTAACCGGTAACTGGATTCCGCGGTCGTTTGACACGTTTTGTTAACGTCGAGTATGAAACAGAGGACAGTGACACCATTTTCCCCAAAAATAATGTCAATAATGCATTCATGTGCGAGGTCATCGAAGTGAGGGAGGTAGACGTCTACCTTCCGGTCGATTGTTTGTGCGAGCATCGAAATTAACGAACGAACTCAGCACTGCCTTGTTTAGGATCTCGTAACGTCGTTCCGCTTTTCCCTAAATTCAATGTTAAGGGATCGCGAACGGTGGAGGGGAATTTTTTTTTTTCATAACTGAATGCAGTTACGCGAGGTCTGTTGACACTAGCGCTTCTATCGGTGGCGTCATGAAATTACTGGCATCTACATGCATTCCTGTTGAAAAAATTCCTCACGGGCGAAAGTCAAGGTATGACGGAATATCATACTAACAAACCGAACGAACGCTAACAGCGGCATTCTGCTTTCCTGATATTAGAAGGGGCTGAGTGAGACAACCCGCGCGAAACTCTGTTCCACGTCGACGGGAGCGTTCGCCTCTTCGTCGGTTATATTCGCTTAATACGTTACAGCTCGTATGCGGGATGTGAGCACGCACCGCATGCCGCGAATGTGACAATAAATTAGCGTGCACAAGCGCGTGTGTATCCAAAGATAGGATGCACACGTTAGCGTACCATGAAAACTAGTCGGTAAGACAAAGTTGTTAACGATGTTAATTTATAGGGAAACTAATTGTGAGAATTAGTTACATATTTCACGCGGGAAATGTCAATTGAATTATGTTCTGCTTAAAGACGGTAGTTTATAGGGCAATACTAATCTAATGTCTTCTTTTTAGATCATTTCAATCCTATCTAATAAAATCCAACGCGATATAATCGAAAGTCGTGGTGACCTATCCCCATTGGTTGGTTGAAAATCGATATCGATAATCGAAAGTCGTGATCACCTACCGCCATTGGTTGGTTGATAATCGATATCGATATAGTATTCGATAGTTAAAGCGGGGAAATTCAGTTTGATAAAATTAGTGTTGAAGTAAATGTAAATGTCGTTATGAAATACGTTTTAGGCGCGCGCTTGCGCGTGCAAATGGTCTAGTTTACAATAAAATTAACTAGATATGTAGTACAACCTTTTCTAGCATTATTAAAAATAAAATCTCGAGGCGCGTCAAGTGCAGCCTGAATCATGTCCCCGGCGAATGTGCAATCACAAATGACGGTACGAAGGAGTCGCTAACCTGCGCCAACTGCGGACAGAAGGGCCATCCGGCCAGCTACAAGGGCTGCCCCTACTACAAGCACGCCCTCAAAGTGTTGAGCAACCTGAAGACACCGAGGAAGACCACCAAAAGCAATCCGCCAGGCAGATCGGCAGGTCCAGCAACAGACAGGAGTCAGCGACAAGACCAAATTTTTCATATGCTAATGCGGTGCTCTCGAATACGCGCCAGGCACCGACAAATTACGAAGGGTGGATTCCTCCGCCGCCAACCAATGACCAGTCGCCTCCGCTACACTGCCAGGGTCCACTGCTGCCGCTCCATTTTCAGGGCCCACCGGCGCAGATGCAAAATTATATCTCTCCGCCTCCCTGGTTTCAGGAAATAAAAGCGCGATACGCAGCGTCGAGAGGTTATACACGTCCACAAGACTTTATGTACTTTGATTCGCGCGGTTATTTACAAGACGAAAACGGCGTACCTGTGATATATCATTGGAGACGAAATAAGGCTGATAAAAGGCTACCGTTAACCTTAGATACGATGCTCGACGTCAACCGGCATAGATACTCGAAGGCCATCCCAGAGGTGGACCACACAGATTGGTCTAGACTTTCCGCCAAGTACTGGTGGCTGTTTCCCGCGATCCATATGGACATCCTTGCAATAAAATGAAGAGCGTCGCAAAGACGCAATTAAGATTCCAAGACACGAAGGGTGCGCGCCCCATGACGCGACTGCTCACGCGACGCACGATGCAATCGCTCGTGCGACGCGTGAGCAATTCGCGTCTTTCGGACGCGTACCCATCACCCTTAGATTTAATTTTAGCTCCTAAGTGTAGGTTAAGATTAAGTTAAGAGTAGAAGATCGTGCGCTGCGTTTTCTGACTTTTTTTTTACAGCGTTAGAGTGTCCACGTGACCACATACTCGATAGCTCCCCAATCTGAATTACGAGCGTCCATTCAATCTGTATTGAACCTACTTGTTTCGTTAAGTTTGTACAGTATTATATAAGTACAGTTATTGTTCACCTACCGAGTGCTGGAGTCGACCAGCCATGTAGGTTTTCTTGTGTACCTGACAGCTGTGCCTTTTCCCAAAGTTCGTTTGGGCGCTTTAGGATGTACGTTAATGTATACCCTTATACTTCATTGTGATATTTCAATAAATGAACTTTTTCAAAAAAAAAACCAGATCAGAAGGTTGCGTGTTCAAATCACGCCGGGGTCATGCTTTTCTTTTACGAACAAATCGGGTGTAGGTATATGATTTGATCAGAGGGACCAAACATAAAGGGAGTATGAGGAGAGAAAGGGAAATGGATCGGAAATTCAGGAGAGAACGCTGCTACGGGGAAGAGGTAGAGAGAAGCGAAGAAACTGGAACGAGAGGGTTGTAAGTTGGTAAAAACGCGGACTTTATTGTTGAGTTAATACGGAATATCAGGGAATACTTAAACAAAAGCGTGCGATGCTTGCGGAGCAGAGCAGGAATAGGTGTATACGCGGGGACGACTATTTTTCGACTGCCGGGAAGCGGCTTGCAAGGCAAGGGGATGCTTCGTCACAAGAGAGAGAGAGGGTAGGTATTTTTCCATTCCTGAGAGAAAGTTAGGAGAAAGTGAAGAAGCTAAGGAGGCGTGAGAAAGACTCCGGGAGGACACGCAGATGTGTCGAACACACGAGCGTTGCAGTTCAGGGACTAGCGTACTCACGGCCCGATATCCCTGTTTATTACGGTGCAACCCTGGTCGGCAACCGAGGCCCAGGGATGCTCGGATTTTCCCGCGAGTCTGGTGAAATCGAAAAAAAGGAAAAGGTTCGCGGAGCCCTCCGCGTGCCGAAACAGTATATAATGAAAGGGCATTTCAAGGCACCGTGGACGCGCCAAGCAAGGGTGATCCACGATGCCAGGTTGAAGCGGGCAGTGGCGTAGATCTCGGATCGTGGTTCAAGAGTTTCTTCGAGGTTTGCTCATCGTGCGGCCGTCGAGTCTACCGCGCCGCCCGTAGCTACATATATGTAATTATCTTCCGAAGAACATTTTCTTAACGATGATTTGTTTTTCATTCTATCGCAATATATATATATCATTAAATTATTGAATGTCAATCATTACCCCCATTATTTTTTACATTATTATTGGTAACAACATTAATTTTTGCAATTGGTCTATCCACGTTGAGCACGCGAATAGTCCCGCGTGTGACTGACGATAGTTTTGTCAAAAGGTTCACATGAAGAAATAGCCGGTGTGCACGTCGCTTCAATTGTTGGTAGACTAGCATCCTTTCGACTGACAATGAGCATACCTCTTTGGGCCGATTCGGACGTTGGAGAGACGCGGGTGTTACCTGAACGTGAGGTCAGAGGTTGTCGGAAGCACCGAACATAGACTAGACAAGAAGGGTCACTCTAAGCCACGCCTCCAGTGTTGCTTGTCTCGCTTACTCTCTGTCGCCACTCTTTTTTGGGAGATTTTGGGGTATTTTCAGCGCGCGCGGTGGCGGAAGTCTTATACGGGGTGTCGTACATATCGCGCGGGGGCATTGACGATCGGATTATACCGGTGTGTTTAACCGGTTAATTTAACAATTATTTTGTAAAAAGTTGTCCATATTTTTCCAATTTTTTTAATTGCTAAATTTCAAACTTTATTATGAATATAGATTATTGCAAACAATAATGTCACTAATTAATTAATGCAAGGGGTAATTAAATAATATTCAAGGAAGGTTATATTAAAATCCCGAGTATACTCGTATTTAGGGAAAAAATTATAAACAGGATATTTTCATGATACACCAGTATTTTCGGGCTTTTAAGTTTATGCAAGAATTAGACTAAGAGCTAGTGACATTTTTCAGTGATTATTTAGTTAAGGCCTATTTTTTGAGAGAATGTTGTGGGGGGCATGTCTAAGTGCCATCCGTGAGGATTAACCTTGATAGCGGTATGGGAGGCTGGCGGAACGCCCCCAACTTGTAAAAAATAGTGCACAAAATTATTATTTAGTTAAGGCTGAAATTTTGTTTACTATTCATCTGGTAGTCCACAATTATGAATATAAATTGGCGGATCGATTGGCCGGCATTAAAAAGGTGGCGGATCATCCTAAATACGTCGTGTGAACAATAAAATTTTTATTATTTAGTTAAGGCTCAATTTTTAATATGTTATTGAGGCAACTGTTTCAAGTGGAAATTTAAATTGGCGGAACAAAATATTGGCATTAACTACCTGGCGGAACGGTTTAAACATCCATTGTGCGCGCCTCGATTTCGTGTTGTTTGCCGCAGAATTTTTTGTATTAGGAATGCTTCTAATATAGATAATGATTTTGTTTATTTTCTGGAATCTTTTTAGTAATAATAGTAATTTAGTTTTTCCCTGGAGTTAATATTTTAGCGCTCATTCAATATTGATGAGCTTCAATATATCAATCAAACATCAGTCTTATGTTAGGACACTCAACATTTTATTTGTGAGGTCGGAAGTTTTAACAATTTTTAAAACGGATGAATGATATAATTTTTTTTTAGAATACCCTTTTGGCATTTGACCGACGATATAGTGCTTTATACAAATATAACGAGGTGCGTGAAGTGGAAGAATATTTTTAACAGAAATTTTTTTAAAGCGAACTAATTTCTTAGAGTAGTTATCGACTTACAAATATATGGTAGGTACTTCGTATAAAGACAATTTTAATACCGTCAGTTGTTCGATCATCTAATCATCTTCTGTGTCCGGCCAGTCAGAATCGTCACCTTCGTCAACTGAATTCAGATCACTAGATGCTCGGGAGCCTACGTCTATAAATTTAAACAAATTGATTAGAAAAATGTAATATTTTTTGTTTATATTTACTGTTAAATCTGCATACCTGATTCAATGTCACTGTTGCAATCATTGTCGCTTTTATTGGAATCTTCAACAAGTACATCTCCAAGAAATTCAGGCAATTGATCTCCTTGAAACCAGACGAATTCATACTTGCCGTCGTTGATGCACCAGCCATGGTTTTCTGGAGATTTGTCCGTTGATTGTTGCAAATTTGCATTTAGCCAGATACTGGCAATGTACGAGCTCCGCAATAGTTGCTGTTGCACTTCAGTTGAGCATGGTGGCAAGTTTGATGCGTCGCAATGGCGGATGTTTTTTGCAAATGAGTACGTAGTGTCTGCAACTTTATAAGCTTCGTTAAAGAGTACCAAATGAGCTTCATTAACGGTGTCTGCGTTTTTGACACCATACATCCGGCAGATAAATTCTTGCAAAACAGGAAACACTGCTGAAGTGTCAACATCATCTTTGCCTAGGTCTTCAAATGCCTTTTGATAATTATAGAACGCCTTCAATAACTGATATGATTTATTTTTTCCTTTACGGGAAGAGATGTAATCACACCCTGTAAGGGCGTGGAAGCCAGGCAGAGCTCTTGAGAATGTTGAGAAGGTTGAGCTCTTGAGAATGTGAACAGTGACATTGAATCAGGTATGCAGATTTAACAGTAAATATAAACAAAAAATATTACATTTTTCTAATCAATTTGTTTAAATTTATAGACGTAGGCTCCCGAGCATCTAGTGATCTGGATTCTGTTGACGAAGGTGACGATTCTGACTGGCCGGACACAGAAGATGATTAGATGATCGAACAACTGACGGTATTAAAATTGTCTTTATACGAAGTACCTACCATATATTTGTAAGTCGATAACTACTCTAAGAAATTAGTTCGCTTTAAAAAAATTTCTGTTAAAAATATTCTTCCACTTCACGCACCTCGTTATATTTGTATAAAGCACTATATCGTCGGTCAAATGCCAAAAGGGTATTCTAAAAAAAAATTATATCATTCATCCGTTTTAAAAATTGTTAAAACTTCCGACATCACAAATAAAATGTTGAGTGTCCTAACATAAGACTGATGTTTGATTGATATATTGAAGCTCATCAATATTGAATGAGCGCTAAAATATTAACTCCAGGGAAAAACTAAATTACTATTATTACTAAAAAGATTCCAGAAAATAAACAAAATCATTATCTATATTAGAAGCATTCCTAATACAAAAAATTCTGCGGCAAACAACACGAAATCGAGGCGCGCACAATGGATGTTTAAACCGTTCCGCCAGGTAGTTAATGCCAATATTTTGTTCCGCCAATTTAAATTTCCACTTGAAACAGTTGCCTCAATAACATATTAAAAATTGAGCCTTAACTAAATAATAAAAATTTTATTGTTTACACGACGTATTTAGGATGATCCGCCACCTTTTTAATGCCGGCCAATCGATCCGCCAATTTATATTCATAATTGTGGACTACCAGATGAATAGTAAACAAAATTTCAGCCTTAACTAAATAATAATTTTGTGCACTATTTTTTACAAGTTGGGGGCGTTCCGCCAGCCTCCCATACCGCTATCAAGGTTAATCCTCACGGATGGCACTTAGACATGCCCCCCACAACATTCTCTCAAAAAATAGGCCTTAACTAAATAATCACTGAAAAATGTCACTAGCTCTTAGTCTAAATTAAAAGCCCGAGTTATCTCGGGCTTTTAAGTTAAGCGGTTAATAATGAAACACAATTATTATGGTTGATTGGTGACGTTAATTGCATAGTATTATTCCTGCGTGGTGCTTTAAATATAATAATTTTGGATTTCTGTTAAAATTATTTTCGTTCAAAATTCAACTACCTTTGTATTTTTATGTATATATCTGTTGTATTATATTATATATACGTTATTAAACACTATTACTTTTGAGGTTTTAAATATCTATTGTTTCTATTATATCATTGCTTATATTTAAGGGAACTAATAACATTATATAGTCTTATTTTAATAAAAGTAAAATTCGATTGAACAGTTTAATAAATAATTAAATTCTACCGATACTTCAAAATTCATTTCTACTCGCCACCCGGTGTAGTCGCTCACGAAGTACCGTAAACGCCGACACCGAACATGTGGCGTCCAGCAACGCGGCTCGCCTCTGTAGTCCCAACTTCAAAGTACCGACGCGGAGTGACCCTTCTTGTCTAGTCTATGTTCGGTGTCGGAAGGTACTTGACGGTTGAGAGGTATTACGGCTAGCGACGAAAAAATATTCAAACGGTGGAGATTTGGTGCAAATCAGGTAAGCTTGGGTGTCGCGACTTGAGGAAGAGGTACCGTTACCTGAGGTACCCGAGGATGGGACAAAGTGTGAAGGTGGAGGGTACGAATTCCGCATTACAATAATTAGTTTAGAAGCGCATCGTTGCGATCGTGAGGACAAATCCGGTCGGTTTTACGGTACCCTTTCGGGGCACGAAGGTCGCGACATTCCACAGAGTATTAAACTCGTTACGGCTCGTCGCGAGACGTCATTACAGGTACATTTGTCGATCGTGGGGAAAAACGGTCGGGGTGACGATGTCTTTTGTAACGCGAGGGTCGTAACAGCAATAATAGGTATTTTACATTCAAAGAAACAGATAAATTTTCAGATATAATGAGAATATTATCAAATTATTATTGAGAGGAAATAAAATTTTTTAAGGTACGACAAATTAGTCCATCCTTCAAAATTGATAAGTATCATTGAAATTGACTACAATCTCTTATACTACTCAAAAGAGAATTGTAAATTCTACAATTTGACAATGCAGAATTTACAGCTAAGGTCTTTAATTATAAGGGTTTGATAAAAAAAAAATTGCCCTAAATATACCATAAGTTAAATTAATACCTCGATTATATAGTAGAATCACCTGAATTAAGTTTTGTTCAAGAAGCAGTCGTGGCCGAGTGGTTAAGGCGTCTGACTAGAAATCAGATTCCCTCTGGGAGCGTAGGTTCGAGTCCTACCGACTGCGAAAGTGTTCGCTTTTTTTTTAAAGTGGTTTCGAGAACGTCGTGCAAAGTAAGGGAAAATGTGAATAGTATAAAATATCTATTCATTTAAATACGAAAGTAGAATCGGAATAGCAATTCTGCTTTTATGAAATCGAAGCATGTAGGTACCTACATATTGATGGGTATTCCGAAAATCGGATACTGGGAAAATATCTAAAAAAAAATGAAGAAATTAACTTCTACAATGTTCTTAATCTTAATTTGGACATATTTACACCGGAAAGCAGTACAACGTTATGAAAACAATTATTAATTATTAAATTATAATAAAATTTCATAAATACAAGTCCTCTGCAATGTATTAGACTTTATTGCTTTGCGTTTAAAGTAAATACATTCTCCATGCCAGGGTGCAGTTAACAAAGAATCAATTCGTTCGCTAAATATTTCATCATTTTCTCTTATCTAATTAAATAATTTTTTGAAGCTTCTAACATTTTTGCACTATTCTCCAAAATCTGTTCAGAAATAAACGATTCGTGCGTATCTCATATCGTAAGTCTGTATATGTATTTTCAAGAGAATAACGACAAAACTTTGGTTTAATTAAATATTATTTTGTCGTGTATATATTTATTAGAAGGCTTCGGGGGCCCCTGTTAACATGCATGGTTTCGAGTATTTGATAGCTTGGTAGCGATATTTTTTTGATTTCTCCTACAACGAATACCAATGTAAGCTTTATAGGTAACAGGAAACTAGTTCTCTTATTTCTTGGTCCTCATTTTCCTCCTGATTTGCAGTACTGGAAAAAGGTCTCGACGAGTCCCTAATTTTTCGATACAACGTTGCCCAAGCGTTACAGCCCAGAAGACACTTCAATAGCGTCATAATCGTATGCGTTCGAAGTATATCAATGAAGCTGCGCCTCCCAAAGTTATCCCGTACCTGAACGAATTTCATTGGCGTATTCATGGGATTTAATAATATACGCATTCCCTCCGAGGAAACGGCATTTCCTACCACGCAATGAATAATATCCAACAACACCTCCTTAATGTTAATTGGATGAATTATATTATTGGTTTTCAAAATAGGTAAAGGATCGAGCTTCATATCCGTCAAACATAATAATTCGTGCGCCGTCCCTTCACTAGCTCGAAAATCAATTGCGTTCGCCATATTGAAAATAATTCCGTTGAAAGTCGTGAAACGCGGAACGAACATACGGATCGCCCCAGTACAAGCGGATTCGATTAAGACAATGGCTTTTTTGCACAAGTTCCTTTCGACGCGGTCAAAATGTGCTGGATAAGAAGATTTCATAAAAATTATTGCCGGTCCCATATTCCCGTACTCTTGTGTCGTCCAATCATTTCTTAGAGTATCGAAGATAGGTTTTACGAGATTTTCTACAATGGGTAAAACGAGCGGACGTAGATCATGGTTGTAGACGTAGAAAGTTGGATAATTAGGTAGGTCTATATTTGTTTGCTCCGAATGAAAAAAATGTCGAGATGCACTTAAGAAATTAACGCCGACCGTTCCGCAAATTTGTTGAAGAATAGCGCGGATTAGGCTATTGAAAGAAAATTTTTCTTCCGTTATAGGATATAAAGAATTCTGCTTTCGCAACGGATGTACGGGTAAGGGTAATAATATTTCATCGACGAGATCACCGAGCCGCTCCAATAGTCTTCTACTACTGGGTATGATGGAAAAGTCTGACAGGATTATGATATCGCGCTCGGCTACGTCCCTTTGTTTCGAGACTAAGGACGCATTTCTTTGTAAATCATGAGTATTTTCAAGCAACAAATTATCCCTCCCTTTTCCCTTGGACTCAAATAATTCCGACTGTCTCGGTTGTATCTCAGCTCCTTCGAATATTTCGTTCATATCTCTCGACAGCCTATCCGACAAGTCGGACTGATCGTTGGATGTAAGGTTTTTACTTGCGGCTACAGCAGTAACATCGACATTTGAAGTAGAATCATAATTCGAATCAAATCGTTGTGAAAGATTTGTTGGAACTTCTAATATCTCGGATTCTATATTAGATGCAGAATCTTCAATCGTGTCTATACTAATAATATCAGTATTTTCAACTGGTTCGTATACATGGTCGAGTTGTTCCGAAGCTTTTTCAGGAACTTCTGCTAATTTGGATTCTTTGTTATTCTCCGGGTCTTCACTGATGACTACATCACCAAAATCAACATCCTTAATCAAATCTTGCGGATCAGGCTCTTCTGAATTTTTTTTAGGAATTTGTGATAAGTTGACTAGCACGTTTGGCGCCGAATCTTTACTAGTGCCCACATGAGCAACATCAGTTCTTCTATTTCGATCATATTTATATTCAGATCTTTCGACAGTTTCTTTGAAAACCTTCGCTACGACCTTCTGTTTCTGTGACGGAGATTTCTTCCGACGCATTCCACCGAGGGAAAAATCGGAAAATAATGGTTCCATCTTGAACTTATCTTCTAAGTCAAACGATTCCCTTGTTTCTTCTTCTACGTCCAAAGGAGCATTGGCTACTATTTTCTTTACTTCTGTCAGTGATTTTTCCGCATCCGCCAGTGTTATTCTCGGACTCCTCGATATGAATGTCAGTTCATTATTCCGTCGCCCATTTCTCGAAGGCCCCGCTATAGGTTCTTCCCTCTTGACGAAATGTATGTCTTTCGTTGATTCTTCAGTTACGAGATTTCTGCTCTCCCTTTTACGGTTACTCATTAAAAGAACCAGTTTACTTTCGCTTGATCCATTACTTATGTCGAGAACTCTCGACGATTCCGGCTCAGACGTTGCAACGTGCGGCCCTGTTCGATCCCTCTTCTGCAACTGTACACCATTTTCGGAAAGATCCTTTTTCGAGACTCGCTTGTCATTGCGTTTCATCGTCGGTAGAATTAGCTGTGAGTTCTCCTGGAGGGATGACTCTCTCTTTGTCCCGGCGGGACTCGGAGCGTAAGAAACGGCAGCCTCGTAGGAAACGCGTTTCTTTTCCGGCCGGAAAAAGGGAGTTAATTTGTCCAACTCGTCAATCGTGACGACGTCGGTAGACTCGGTGCTTTCTGTACGTCCTGGTTCTCTAGTAACTTTGCTACTCCTTTCGTTCTTTTGGCGTCTATTTAACTCGAGGAATTTCTCTTCCGGACTGATTGACGCGTTTGGTTCTGTGATGACAGGTGTCGCGTGACTCATTGAACTTTTAGAAAATTCGGTAGAACGTAAAGGAGTCGCGAGTGGCTTTGCATTGCGACTTCGCTGGGAAACGCGAGCTGAACCTAACCATTTTTTTTTATCCCGACTGTACGGTACGTCTGTTAAAGTACGTTTATTCGAATCGTCGATTGATGGCACAGTAGGTTCAACGTTTTCGCTTCCCCACGTGTCCGGGATAGGTGGTTTTATATTATTTGTGAGATCTGCCCGCGGTGTAAAAGTCGTTGAACTGATAATGTGGCTTTTATCATTGCGCAAAGCTGAAGGATTTCTCAAATTCGTTGGTTTTCTATTTGGGTTCGTCACGTCCTTAGATATTTCCAATTCTAGCGTTTTTTTTTGGTTTTCATCATTCTTTGCTGTTTTGCGTATTTCTTTCGGAATGTCGAAAACTTTTTTCTTTTTCGATACTACCGGATGAGCGTTTTTTTCCTCTACATGTTTCTCTTCCTCCACATTTTCATCTTCTATTGACGCTTCGTTCATACTTTCTGCAGGTTTTTCCACGGCTTCTTCTATCTCTTCCACGATAAAATAGTGACGCACAGTCTTTGAAAAGACTATTGCTTTAATTTGATAAAATTAGATACCTTTTCGTGGCATTACGAAACATTTTTGTCGAAGATCGAATTCGGAGTATTTGAGCTATGATACGGAATAATTCCGAAATATTGATTTCTCATGGTGACAAAGTGTGAATATTATTGAATTTTTAAAATAAGTCCTTGTGCAATGTTTATAACCTCGAGTCACGTAACGCGTGCATCTCCGATACCTATCAGTCGTGCGCTTTTGTCATATCTGCGCAAATCGATCAATGAGCAATTCTCTATATTTGGCACTCGTTCCTTTATTTGTATAGTAGTAGGAAATTGCTCATTGAATTGTAGCGCATCGAGCTTTTATATTAGCGCAGGAGTGTTATTCAGATGGGATTCTCTAATTTAAAATATACCTACAGGATTTTATCTGGAGTTTTCAGCATACGATATCTATTTTTGCAACTTCATTTCCCTCCATGCTCAACGTATTAACATAAGCTTTTCAATTAGACAATGAATTTAGCATTAGTTGAATATTGAATGGGATACAAACTCATAAATGTGTAAAAAGCGCCATTAAAATGTTACGAAGACGTCTATTTCCGTTCCTGTTATATTCTTCCAAATACACAACTTTCTATTAAAAACGAGATAATAATTTCTTTTTCGTAATAACGTAAGACTGAGGTAAAAAATCACTACCGACGAGGATGGGATTCGAACCCACGCGTGCAGAGCACATTGGATTAGCAGTCCAACGCCTTAACCACTCGGCCACCTCGTCCCTCACAAACTTTTTTTTGACTGTGTTTAAAATATTTGGAAGAAATTTACTGTATTTTCTATTCTTTAGTATTTCCAATAAATAAATTTGAGACCATCTCATTGATGGGACTGACGCGATAGTCACAGAGTTCGAAATGTAGAAATTGTGGCATTTATATCATTGCGCATTAGGTTCACTTTGCATAGTACCTATGCGCTTTTACGGAAATATTCGATACTATATCGTAGTTATATGTAGGTACGTATAGAACCAAACACAAGAAGACTCGTCAAATTCTGTGGTTCAAATCATATGGTCGTGTGTACAAAAACGTTATGCACACAGGAGGCTGCTAAAGTAGTTCTACTCTAACTGAAGTACAACTTAAATAATAATCTGAATATAAAGAAACGTACTTGTGTAAGCAATGGACTGAAGCGTAGAGGAATATCAAAAGGCACGTCGAACATTGTTCATTCGACTAACTGAAAGAATTTATTTTTCACAGCATTTACTCGCGTCTAGTCGGTGGAAAGCCGGCACTAAACACTGATAAAATGGACTCGCGGGACATATTTAGTTGTTGATGTTGGTTATCCTTTTGTTTCATAAAACGTTGATTAGTTGGCTAGCCTGTTCGAGTAATCCAAGCGATCAGCTGCTGTGACATATTCACGGTCTTTGCGTCGATTCAGGTAGACGTGAAACTGGTATAATCGTATTGAACTTGTTAAAATTGTGGCTTATCGATAGTTAAAATTTTTCAAAGCAGTCCGGTGTTGGGGAAAAAAAAGTCATTCGTTTATAGAAGAAAAATGTTAGTAATTCGCTAGAACGTGAGTGAAATTGGCAAATAGGTTGAGGCCGGTGGAAAGTGAGAATTAAAATAATGGATAAAAGTAATGTCGGGATATATATTTTTATTATTCTCGCGGTGAGTGCTAAAATTGCTTCGCCAGCACCAAAAGCAGCCCCGCCGAAAACCCCGAAGGACGTATCTATTCTTAATCAGCTTGAGAATGATCAAGATATCTGTCCAACCTCGAAAAATATTTTTCCCGATTCATTATACGTGAGGACATGTGGAACAATAAAATATCGTCCTGGTGACGTTAAATTAATTGAAAGTACCATGGACGAATTTTTATGCCTGGGAATCTATGATACGAGCTATAGAATTTGTAAGCTTGGTATAAGTGATTACGACATTAATATTACCAGTGCTCAAGAATTTGACACGCAATTGAACAAAACAGTCGCGTTGAAAGATTACTCGAAAAACTTTTGCAAAAATTTTAACACGATGAGTTATCCGTCTATTTACAATGTAACTAAGAAAGCGGTAGATCAGCTCATGGATGCCTTAAATAAGGAAGAACTTTGTTATAAGATATGCATGAAGTTTGATGGAACAGTCAGTCCCCTATGCTCTGCAATATCTTTCATAAACTCTCAGTTTTTTAAAGATCGAAATAATATTTTAATTCATTTACGGTCTGAGAAGAACCAAAAGTTACTCTCAGAAGATGATGCAAATTTTAAACCTTTGACGGATAGTGCTAAATCACTCAAAGAACACAACGAACATCCTTCAAAAGTTCAAGAGCCTGAAAAGAAACAAAATTCACCCTCAATAAATGATGCAGACATTAAATCTTTGATAGATAGTGGTACATCGCTCGAAGAACACAACAACGAACATCCTACAAACATTATTAATGATATTAAAAAGAAACCAGTGACACAAAATTCAAACAGCCCCAAAAGTACCACTGCAAAAAATAACGCCAACTCGGTTTCGCATCCTGAGAAATCAAAACCATCGAACGAAGATATTCCAGAAATGAAATCTGACACGTCCAATGTTCCTGAGGGTGGATCGAGACCCGTTTCCGAATCTAAACCCGAAGTACCAGCTCCTGATAACTCTCCGCACAGTTCTTCCGTGCAGCCTGTTTCCGATTCCACTGCTCTTCATCCAGTGGATACTAAGGTTTCTAATTCTTTAAAAAGCACCGACACAATGGTGAAACCTCAATTGGAATCAGTGGAAAAGGAGGATGTGATTTCTGAAAATACTCAACCGCACGGGGATAGTCAGGAGCCCAACATGCAAAATAACGAAGATATTGGTATTTACTTTTGCAGTTATTTAACTACTTATTACTTCATTGAAATTTTTCATAATATATTAAAGCAACTACCTTAAACACTCATATTCTAGGTTCTAACGAAGAGATGGATTCTGGAAAATACACGGGTGAGGGCGTTATTTGCGCTACTATTTTATACACACGTTAGATTTAATGCGAGGATTCATTTCATAGGAAGTTGCCATAGTTATTCTTTACGATCTATTTGAATAAAACATTATGTTTCGCGTATGATAACACGAATTAAGTTAGACATTCATATTTTAGATCAGAATGAAGTCATGGATATCCAAAAGGAGCAAGGTGAGAAAATTATTCGTACTATTTATGGAGTATGTATTGCGTTATTATACTAAGTAGAAAATTATAATTCGCAGTTGATAGTACTCGTCCGTACACATATCTAAGTTAACGATATCTTTATCTTTGTTTGCAGAAGTTATTTCAAATCTTCAACCACCGGAACCTGCCGAGCAAAAGATAGTTTTACCGCTTTATCCTAGAGAAATTGAGGACGAGTCTCATTTCTTTGTCTACTTCATGGCAATTTCTCTGCTTTGCGTCGGAGGTTACGTCGGATACCACAATAAGCAAAAGGTAAGCGGTATTTTGAACACTCATTTGTCATTTTTGAACGACCTGTACAATATGCCGGATCCCTGATCTAATCGAAGGATGACGTTATTTTGAGAATAGATAAGGGAAACTTAACGTATGGATATTTCGCGTTTCAGATTCTAGCTATCGTTTTAGAGGGACGAAGATCGCGAGGCGGCCGTAGTCGGCGGAGGCCGAGCACAACCAACTACAGCAAACTCAACTGCACGCTAGAAGAAGCAGTTACGTCGCAGTGCGATTCTAATGTTACTCATGTAATCTATTGACCATAGGCAATTACAACATCCATTACTTTAATTATAACAATTGTATCATAGTCTAAAAGGTGTAAGGCATTTTGTATTTGAGCACATTTTTGCCCTAATAACATTATTAAGTTTTGTGATATCACGCTACTTATTGAACTTATATTATTCATTAATTAATATCAGGGTTCGATTTCCAAATGTATTATTAGAATGCAAAACTATCGAGTGTCTTCTCAAAGTTTTCTACGATTTTGGAAGGCATCATGTATCATTGGAAGTAGTCGGATGTTACAATATTTAAGAGTAAATTTTGTTTCTTTTCAGTGATTATATACTTATTTTTTTCCTAACGAGAATTACTGTTCTTCAATTTGAAAAGAAATTCAGTCGGATTTAACCTAACCTAGCCTAATCTAACTTACGTTGAGAGAAGTCAGAATTTAATGGACGCGAAAAGGTTAGTATTTGACTGACTTTTTATCGGCGTCAGCTGATCGTGTAGCTATTATAGTTCAATTGAATTGATAGCCGCGCCGTGACGCGATAGAAAGAAAGTCATATTTGTTTTATCGAGGTTCATTTCCGTGCGAACGTTCCCATAAATCTTCATCTACCTAATTCTTCATCTTTATCCAAGCGACGATCGAGAAAAACTCGGTCGATCACCATAAGTCATAAGTAGAACCAAAGAAGAAAGAGTAGGTCTAACCTTTGGTAACACCCATGAGCAGTAGTGTTATCCGAGACTTCGTAGCGATATGATGGCCAAATTCAAGGTTAGTAAATAGAAATTTGATTCTGCGATACGCCTATTCTATTTTACATGACGAATTTAGTCCAATTATAAACGAATCGTGCGTGTGTACCGTAACAATACGCGCTACGCTTTGTTCGAAAGGGGCAAATAATAAAAAGAAATATTGCGTGAGGTGTAACAATGCTGAATCTGCAACAGGTAAAAGGGACGCATAACTCATCTCTACATTGACCTCGATTCTATTTTAAGCTACCCAAAGTAATAAAAGCGATTTATACATTTTTTATTTCATTTATCTCACGGCACTGCGCCGCTATTGCTGTTTCATGTTTTTAATCAGTTGCCACTATTTTAACAAGCGGCCAAAGAGTTCCCGAGGTGGAACGGAATTGATTACGTCGGTCGTAAAATAAAATTGAAAATGCAGACCGTAGCGATCGCGTTAACGGCGTAGGTTCACGAAAAGATTGCTCGCGAAGCGTGCTTGGAACCAGAGCTGGCCGACCAGAGGCGAGAGCGATCGGACGAATCGCAAAGAGTGGATTCGTCATTTTATTCACTGATGAATCCGATCGCTCTCCTCGCGTATTTCATCTATACGCTATCGAATAGAATTTGGGGATCACGATTAATTCCCTGATTACCGAGTCTCAACGCGATTCCTCCGATCGAAACGAAGTTTCATTCTGCCAAGGCGCATCAATGCCGTTTTCGCGTTCGCCACATTCCGCAGCCACGCGATACGTCTCGTTCCTTACCGCTGTCTTTATTGCCACCCTTATCATTTTTAATTACTACCCTGCCAATAGTCAGGATCCTCGGACAATCGACCCACATTTCGTTCCGGTAAACGGCTGCTCGCGTTAATTGTCCATGCAGTATACAGCGTCTTTGGTGTTGGTCCTTATCCAATTGAGATAGTCCGTGGTCTTCACATAGACCCCGGGCATTCCCCTCTTTGCACATCCGATTCCCCAGGACACCACTCCTATATCGGAAAGGTGTTCGAAGGTCAAACGATGAGAAAGCGATTCGATGATAATACGCGACTGCGATTCGAACCCGCGTCTATATGCCCGGTAGAGTTCCTTACCGATTGTTTCGTACTTTCCGTCGTACCTTTGATAGAGCAGAGGCCCACCACTGTCACCCTGCGCACGATCGAATGAATTCTTTGTACGACTTGTAATAACGACTTTAAAAGATTCGGATCGAATAGGATGCGGATAGCGGAGGGGGCGTAAAGAAAAATGCGGGGTGGAGAAGCCCTGATTAATATTTTCGATAGAAAACGATTGAATATAGCAATAATGATTCAAAAATACTGTAGAGCGTGAAATCAATCAATTGTTTCTTATAATTTTCATATTAAATACTGTAGAAACTTATACAGATTTTATGTCGATCTTGTCTTTTTTTTGTAGTATTCAACGTCAGAATTATAGAAAACGATAGAACTTCTCGCTCAATGGTATTTTTGAATTTTTTCTACAATTTTCGATCATTTTCTATCGGAAATTTTTAACAGGGAGCTTATGGCGAACGGGAGAAAATCTAGCCTTGATAGTTTACCTGGCAAGCGTCGGTATCGTCGTTATACGCGCATAGCATGGATTCCGTGAGGTGATCCCCGAACGAAGTGTTCCGGCAGGCGACCCAGGGCATCACTTTGAGATTAGCTTGTCGCAGGAATCGGGAGGCGCCGCCGCTCGTCGTAACGCGGCCCCAACCGGTCACTTTGACCTTGTGATCCGTGTAGTCGGACCCTACGGGAACGAAATCTCACGATTTCTTCGCGAGACAATTTTTTTAGCGCGCGTTAACTCGTACCTTTGTACGGTAGGCAGGCCGGCCGTACGTTTTCGTTAAACTTGACCGGATATTTAAGTCTGATGAGGGAAATATCGTTGGTGTCGTGCAGATAGTCGCTCTCGAAAGCTTCGTGGAGAATGACTTTGTCGATGGGCGCGATGTAGCCCTCTTGATTGTTCTCAACATCGTGCATTCCCAGCCCCACGGAGAGATCCGCGTGGTTCGTCCTGAAAGGAGAACGCGTGTAGCCTGTGTGTATAGATGAGTGTATAATGAAATTTTCCATCAATAGAGGTCATTTAACGCGCCTATCTATTCCTCACATTCGGTCTTTAAATAAAAAAATATTCATATTTTTAAATTCAATTTGTAGTCTACACATACATATTCAAAATTACACGAAAAAGAAGATATCCGAAAAAAATTATCCGCCGAGTTATAAATGCTCTACAACATCGTGACGTCATCGAAACTCCAGAGAGAGAGATAGACTCACAGCACGATGACGTAGCTGCATTTAAAAATGTCACTTTTTTCAGCTTTGACAAGGCCGAAAATGAAAAATGAAGAAACACGGAATTTATAACTGCTCACTTTTTTCGAATCTGCGATAAAAACTTCCTTAAAAACCGAATTATCTCTTAGAGGATTTTATTTCTGCTCTGGCGTCATAAGATAAAAGAATTCCCGTCGATTACGAACTTCCGTTGCTTCTCAGAGCAGGCAGCTCCGTTATATGTATTATATCTTCGATCGACACGATCAATGTAGGTCCTCCGAGAATACTTGTCTTCACTACTCCTCCTTACGGTCGTTGGACAAAAATACCAAGCATCGTATCCTACCTACCATTTCACGCAATGACCCGCGGTCAGCACATAACGGTCATTGATCAGAGTTCCACCGCAGTGCAGGGATCCTTTGTTGAAGATCGCCGCGATCCAGGGGAATATGTGGGGCGTCGATATGATTCCGCCGACGATGCGATTTGAAATTCCCTCGCCCGATTCGCCGCATTCTGTCACGAAAAAGGATATACGATTATAGCGCGGACGAGGAGCCGCCTTACCAATTTCTCGCCTCGGTCGTACGAATCGTCAATGCGCGTCGTCGCGTTATGCATTACCGCATTTCGGATTGACGCGGGGCTGGGCGAATCTCTTCCGACACTGCACCACCTGAAACGACAGCCGTTAGATTACGTATTCTCGGATTTGAATTTAATCCGCGATGCGTTCACACGGCTATTGTCAACGAACGTCTAGGATCAGAAGTAGGAACCCGCATGCGGTCAGAGCCGTCCTCAGTTTCATAGTGCGCAATTTTTTGAACGCCACACTCGGCCTGCTGCTGGTACGAAGGAGCTACTGAGGCCGGCACCACGGGATACCGCATATCTATATCGTAGTTTGATACGTGGCGAATTAGAGTACCCCGAACACTCGCGACGTCCCTCCTACTTCGCGGTCCACCCGCGTTCAAGTTATACATATTTTGCATCATTCGCCTCCAAAGTTTGTCTTTCGAAAGTCGAACGACGTGGTATATATGATACGAAATTGAACGTGGATGTGCACTGATAAGATGAAGATGTTGACGTACCTTATACAAGGCAATGACTTCAAGAAGTCTCGTTAGAGATTCGTACCTATAGGATTCTTTTGGAGATTAATTGTATTTAACTTCGAGGATTTGAATTGTGGGATGATATTATTTGGTTATTATATTTGGTACCTACTTGAGTTTTTTTTTCGCACGGTATTCGCGAGGATATTGGAGCGTGCTTACTTATTAGATTTATACATTATGTAGGAAAGTTTTTGTAACAGAGTACTTGGATAAAAAGAAACTTATGTGCTATCACTACACTTAGAGTATTTGTCGAGAAATGAAAATTCTGTTTGGTGATCTTATGGCGTATTCGGTTGTATTTTCATTTTGACACGCAGAGGGATTATATGGTTAGAGACGTTCGATAAATATTTGATAACGCATCATCAACGCCAACAATACATCGAATCTCCGTAAGTGACTTCGGTAATCCATGGGACCATAAGACTCACGTCCGTATAGAGACCAGGGAAGCCTTTTTGTCCGCAACCGATGCCGTTGGAAACTATTCCTGTAACACGTATTTCGGTAGTTGACAAATGGGGAAAATAGAATTTTATATCGCAATGCCTAAAGAATCTAGCGATGCGGATCATTACATAATAGATCATATTTTATGTCAGATTGAAATAATTTGATCCATTATAATTGAAAAGCATCATGTCATTTTTTTCACCCAATTACCAATCAATTCGAAGCGACCGTTGTTATTTTGCAATTGCAAGGGCCCACCACTGTCGCCCTGAAATTCGTAGAAATTCCTGTTATAAAATTTTTAATAATTGTAAAATTATTCATTTCCTGAAATAAATTTGATTTTATTTCTTCCCGTTAATAAACAGTTTCACCGAAACTTTCGTAGTTTTTCCATGTGACGTCACGCATTGAGCTCGCTGCGAAGCAAAGTTGGTGTGTGACGTCACCAGGCAAGACACGCTATGTCCACACTGTAACTTATCAACGAAACAATATAAAGGCTTGATCCGCGACAGAATGCATACGTGCGCGTATCAATTAAAACTTTATAACAAGCGTCGCGCTATCACTTTTCAATTCGGTAGTATCCATTTTATCGTATTGTCACGTAACAGTACGTTTTTTCCGAAACACCCCTCGATTCATCGATTTAACCCTTTATAGGATACTGGTTGATATTTCAACCATTGTGAATTTTCGTTTACCCCAGTAGTATTATATGTTAAATTTCTTCACCTACATGGATACTGGTTGAAATATCGACCTGCTTAAAAAAATATTATAGTTATTTTGGTTTTGTGTCATATTTTCTATTTTCTTAGTTTAGTTATAAATAAAAAAGTTTGTAAGTTCGAATATCGCAATTTTATTTTGTTGTAATTTGTCCTATAAAGGGTTAAAAACGAAGTTTACGTCAATTCTGGGTTTACTACTATCGATTAAATATACTCATATTCTTTCGGTTCTTCTGAATCTTTCAATGATATTCACATGTGTGCCCCTTTTGTTCACATGTACTCGTATATTATATCATACCTATTACCTGGCAACTGTCGTATCCTCCCGATTCAATTCCAGCGCAGATAAGACCGGGGATATTTATGTGACAGTCCTTGGGTTTGTACAATTTAAGATTGACGACTCGCAATACGCAAACTTCTTCGGGTAATCGTGCTTCCCCCCATCCCATAGTGGATACTAGTTTTCCTTCGAATCGAACAGCTATACGCGTTTTTAGCGCTACGAGAGATAGAAATTAAAAAAATGTACTTTACAAGTGAAGGCGTTACATTTTTTTCATATGGTCATTTTCGAATGCTCTCGAGTTAGTTAAACAATTTTAGTCCTACTAGAAATTTTGATCTCGTTCAGCACATGTCCCAGAATATACACTATAGAAAGGTACGTTATCTGATTGTAGGTAGATACGATTAGGTAAGAAACCTTATTCCGAAAAATATTTTGGGATGTTTTGAACGGCTTCGATTGCTCATCCTTTTCAAATGTTACACAAGTATTTTCATTTAAATATACGAGTTAGTTGTTGGATCTTACGTAATTTGGGTAAACACACTGGTCTTACGAATCGATTAAAAGTCACCCTCATGTTCAATTTAATCAACATAATGTCCGCTTGGTTCGTTATTTCATCGAAGGAAGGATGAGGTATGAGTTCTTCTATGGAGAAAATCACAGTACGTGAATCTGCCTTGCATCTGTCGTGCTCCCCTAGAATGACTTTCATTTCATCTTGTCTGAAACTGTCGTCATATTTGCCGTCTGCATATGGTTTATGAAAAAGTCATAATATTTTTAATTTATCTTTATCGAGAAGTCGACCAATTTTTACCCCAAGGAAAGACAGTGCGCTGCAGTTATAACGTAGCGATCGTTTACGAGTGCACCGCCGCAAACGAGACGAGAATGGTTGCCGATTATAAGTGCCATCCAAGGGTACTCGTTTTCCCACGCTTCCTGACCGCCAACTACGCGGATAGCTTTCGAAGTTTGCTGAAGAATAGTTGGGGGGTTCCGTCTTCCACATTCTTGCATAGAAAATGAATACTTTTTTATGACAATGAATCGCATTAAATCAATTCGAGAAAATAAATTAAATTGATATGAAAGTTAATCAATGCGGAGAGATATAATTTTAGGTAATATCTTAGACAAGCTAAAACTAGAGCAGTCAGTTTACACTTTTCAATAAATGTCTCATATAATTTTATAAAGTTCGCAAATGTTTACAATTTTCTTACCGCAATATTTGTAAGCGGGACTTCCGTAAGACATATCCAATTGCCTTCGCACGCGCAAATTATCTTTTATAGATTCGTTCGATAGAACGTGCACTAAACTGAACGTGAGGACAATTATAAATTGCATCGATATCGAAGAGGCACTGTATCGCGTCGTTAATATTAAAACGTATCTGGTTATACGACCATACCGCACGTTTCGCGTATAAGCGACTGTACGTATACCTATCTTAACTTAGACCGGATTCATTCAATCGACTTTTCAGGGGTCATTAAAAATGAAACCCGCATGCCTAGCTATCGGCTCTTTGCGAATGTGAAATCGTTTCCGGTGCAGGTACTTCTAATTGTGCAACTATTTTGTCACTACTGTTTTTACCTATTTATGTAGGGTAATTTAGAAGTGACACGATGAGAGAATTTATCATTACGCATCACACGCATTTCCACTAAATGGCAGTATAAAGCACTGCCTCGTGCGTCAGCTGTGTGACGCATTTAAATATTTCTTATACGTTCGGGTATTTTCAATGTGACATCGATCACGAATAAATCAAAATCTCCAGGATTTTGGAAAAATTAGTCGATGAAAGTCTCTTTATTATCGCATCGCGGTACAGTGAAAATTATACATATGCTCAATCGAAATGTACGAAAAGTTTAAATAAATCGCGTAATAGTGAAATAAATAAGGAACAAAGCGAAGGAACGACGAATGTAGAAGTAGGTTGCTAATTATTTTGCGCAATAACAGGCCTCTTTAGTCTGTTGCAAAATCCAGTCGAGATGAGGACCTACTTTCGTAAATACTCCGGCCCTCGGCTTGTCGTCGCATCTGTTCACATCCGACATGATACCTGGCGAAAGGGAAGTGTACACACGCTTGAAACTCTATTTCTTATCTACCTTTAGTCTTTAAACCATCGCTGTGATTTTTGTTGGGAGGAGAAAACGCGACGTAGTTTTTTCCAATGGATTAAATACTAATATCCTTACGAATAAGTACTCACCAACGAGATCATAAACCCCTCCGTAGGACCTGTAGAGCACGGACGAACCCACGTCGTTCTAAACGACAGAAGTTAGTATACCGTAAAGTGTCTGCACGGTTAGTCGGTTTACTCACGTTCGTAATTTTGGTCAAAACGATTCCAAATTACGTCTCATTACCTCGCACACGATAGAATTGCCTCCGATGATCCCGATGCAGCCTGAGTAATCGTGGAAATTGACAGCATCCACACCCGACTTGATACACTCGCTGTATCCTAAAATCGGTAGACCTAGTTTTCGCGGACGACACGTTCGCGTGTCAATGTCGTCGACTTTGCCCTCCGTCCAACCCGACAGCGTTCCCACTTGACCGAGGTAAGAGGAACCTGTGAGTTAATATGCCGAGTGTGAAATTCAGATTATTTATAAGCAAGGGAAAAAACAGGAATTTTTACTGCTTCATTCAGTAGCTCTCTGCGACTCGAGCTCATTTTCCAGAATTTGCACAGAGGGAACTGTACCTACTGTGTACTGCCGACAGCAGTAAATAAAGATATCTCTTCTGTACAAATTTTTGTGAATGAGCTCGAGTCTCAGCGCTACTGGATGAAGCAGTAAAAATTCCTGTCTTTTTTTTTCCACGAATCTTTTCTTCTGGGGTGTCCCTAGATGATACCAACCCGGATTTGGCAGACACACCGGCGAAACCCTCCGCTCGAATTTGGTCGCCTGGCTGAGTCTGATCAGGGCCAGATCGTGAGTACGCGACTCGGGATTAAACTCCGGATGTAGAATCACCGCCTCGACGCTCACGTTCGACGAGGAAACGTCCAGGACGCAACGGTCGTACTCTCCCAGGGAGATTTTAATTTCCGGTGCGGTAGCGCTGCATCGGAGAAAACAAATACGTAGAGCTGCCGTTTCCCGATGACCCCGTTCTCTCCATTTCGATTTAACGCGTCGAGATGCGGTCAGTTATACTCGCACCTGATAAGCTGGCTAGCCGCGGTTAGGACGTAGCGATCGTTTATCAGCGCGCCGCTGACCAGTAGTTGGGACTTGACGTGGATGTTGACGAGCCAGGGGAACTCGTGCGGGTCGGTGTATTCGCCACCCAGTAGACGCGTCGATGCACCTCGATTTGGTCGGCCGCATTCTGCGAAGTGTATGGCAGATTCGGTTAAAATTGCATCGATGAACTGCGGGTGCAACAGGCCCACGAGGATATTTGACATAGCATTCGGAACAAGTGTTTAGAGAAACGATTATTTCTCTCTTAATATATAAATGCATCGTTTGTGAAAATGGGTCACCGAAGTGCTCTCACGCGTCCTTTTATCAAAGAAACGCAGTTCATATAGCGAGGTATTATAGGTACACACGGCAATTTCCACAGCTCTTGAACCTCCCGAACAGAAAATCCAGAACGCCGCGTTCTTCTCGCACGTCCCCTCCACGCTCGATCTGCACGACATCGAAAATACGACAATCACTTTACTAAATATCGAGATGATAATGAACAATCGGAATCGATTACAAATGCATTTGAATGGTCCTATTTCGACGAGTATCCGTGTCATCGTCAATGAACATAGATGTGTGGACCAATTCGGTTAAGACACTTAGTCAATTTCTCAAAATATCCCAGCTTACCGAATTGTCGGTGGAGCGAAGATCGTCAGAAGCAGTCGTCAGGCTCAGCCCGAAGACGCAGACGAGGTATTTAACGTAGTCTTGCAAGTTCATGACTTCGCTCGGCAGTCGCAGGAGCACTGATCTCTCTCTCACCGGGACCGTTTTACTCGCGCGTAGCGGGACCGTCAACCGGCAAATCGGGCCCCCCTAAGAAGTCGTTCCGTGAGTTTGCCGAGCCCCGTCGACCCACGTACCCAGCACGTGTGTACTTCGTACCATTACGGCCGTCAGCGCATGCAACTCTCGCGTATATGTAAGGCGGTCAGTCGCTGACCTATGAATAGTATGTTCCGTTATTCAACGCGGACCAGAAAATCAATGGAACCGGTGTGGTAAGGGACAAACAGGAAATATAGGTATTCGCAATTCCGTTCGAGCATCTGTGACATGGATTTGTATTGGGGAAGGGGAAAAAACTTTTCGCGAAATAAGACTTGTGGAGGATACATATATTTTTTTCATTGAAAAAAAGTTACCGCGTGAGATCACATATGCGCATCGACATGTAGATACACACGTATGTTTATACATTAAATCTCCTTCGGCGAGTGAGTAATTATTTATCTACATGGCATTTGCATTATGGATAACACTTATGTGTCATATGGGAGACGACCTACGTTAACTGTAATACTCTGGTTTGGTCGTGTTCACTGTGGCCGATGACAGCCAACGAAAGCGTTACAATTAACCTTGGTACAGACCTACTCGAAGGACAGGATGTTTTGAGTAACTTATATAACTATATGATTTATTAGTGATCGATGACCTTTCGATTGTTATTAATTTAAATACCGAATGACAATAAATTAATATTTCATATAAAACATGCTTGATTAGCGACTAATGGTTATTTAAAGAGTACGAATCGCATGCTCGTTATGTGAACTACAGAATATATATAAAATATATAAAATATATCTTCATCTGCCTGAGATTTCTTAGTTCTCTTGAGTATTTCTCATCTCTTATTGATCCTATCGCATCGTCAATTTAACGCTTTAAATATTTCTAGGAGGATCGAATGCTTAACATAAAACTAGATCGAATCGAATAAATTTAGAAAAAGCTTCGCAACAATCGTCCTTTCCGTGTCACACTTCAATTTTCACAAAAACAACCGTCCTTGGAATTCGTGAGAATCCAGTCCAAATATCGTGTGACTCGCGTGTAAACTCCAGGATATCCAGCCCTGGCACATCCCTTTCCCCAGGACACTACTCCAATTAATTCATACCTTTTATCCTCACGCTCGGCCACTAGTGGCCCTCCGCTGTCGCCCTGTGGATTAGAACGAGCTTAATTAGAACCTTTCGCTCTAACGAAGCGAGTGTATGTACTCTTGAGTCATTTTCGGTACACCCAGAGAAAAGGTCTAATTAAAAATGAACCCGATAGAACAATGTATTTGAGATGAATAGCAATTTATTGACATTGAACAAAAGTCTATTTGAATTAGATAAATGTTCTACTAAGTTCGTTACTCGATTAACGAGATATGCAAAACATTTATCAAATTCAAATGGACTTTCGCGTTCGAAGTGAATAAATTCCTATTTATCTCAAATAAATGTTTCTATTATATATAGGTTCGTATTCCTCTAAACCTTTTCCCTCGGTATACCGCCGAAATACCCGTTGAATATATCGATCACCTGACAAGAGTCCTTCTTTCCCTCAGCGTATCCCGCGCACAGCATGTTATCCGAAATCATTCGGGGGCTGTAGCTCGTGTTGCGACAATCGGCAAGGCTCATCACGGGCACCTCGACCTCCTGAAGAAGGCAGGAGGGCTTGCCGTCCTCTTGCAACGTGCCCCAGCCAGAAGCGACCGCTTTGGTTCCGACGTAGTCGTTATCTGGTTGCCACATCGAGAAGTACAATATCCGTATGTTAATTTAGCTATGACGAAGCGGTAATTTCTGCGACGGACGATAACGCGCGCTCCACTTTTTCGCGCTCACTAAGAAGAGACTTAGCGCCAGGGGGAGAGCTCGTTCCGCGATCGGGACGTGTGAGGTAGGTCGGGCTACTAGTGCAGTCAATTAAGACTTTGATTTCATTGTTATTGCTCAACAACTTTCCGTAGCATGTACTATACATATACCAATCGATAGATAAAAATCCCCGGAATAAGAATATGCTTTTGTAATTGTGTGATCCCGGTGTCCCGTAATAAGTTAATTAACAAAAACTACTAACAATTAAGCCCTCACCCTTTTAGCTTTACTTTTAGCAATGAAAGTATTTATGCCTTTCTATTTCACCACACTCAGGGGAGCACCATTACTTAATGGTTTGTCACACATAAAATAAGAACCCACACACATAAGACATTTTCACAAAATATAAATTAACTGTCACCACAAAACACAAAATGAAAAAGAGAACAAAAGAGCGGAGCTCTCTAGCTCAGTCAGCTGATCATGTAAAAAACGTCGCGCTCAAAAAATTAAAAAAATTAATTTAACAAAAACGAGACATCGTAGAGCACAATATCCTACATCAATTTTGTAGAGAATTTTGTGCTCTGTAATGTGGTATTTTTTATTTTTTGTTACAAAGTCTGGGTCGAAAGAGAACACGCCAAAGTCGGTGTGGGCTCAATTGTTAATAGTTTTTGTTAATTAACTAATCGCGGGACACCAGGATCACAATTGAAGAGTATAATTTCTAAAGGGTCTAAGTGCCATATTTGCAAAAATATATTTTTTGCTTGAAAACGGTTCTAAGTGCAAACCCCAATGCACCTGAAAAGGGTCTATATGCAAAAGCATACTTTAGCTTTTTGGCACTTGGACCCTTTAGAAGTTATACTCTTCAATTACAAAAGCATATTCTTATTCCGGGGATTTTATCCATCGATCGGTATACATATCTGTACCCCAGGATAAAAGTGTATTATTTGGATATTTGTAAAAATTGGACTTAATACGCTTTTATCCTGGGGTACAGATATAGTACATGCTACGGAAAAATTGTTAAGCAATAAAAAGCTAAATTGACTGCACTATGCGTCGGCTGGGGTTCAGGTACATCGGTTTATCGCATGGCAATGGAAATTTTTCAAAACCCGACAGCTAAAAGCACGTCTCTAATAGCTTTACGGTAGTTCGATGCTCGTTGGTAATTTGGAACACTCTCTCTAAATTTGAGAGAGCGAGATTTCACTCCGACGGAGTGAAAAGCGAGTCGGACTGGATTTCGAGTGAAAAATGTACTCTTGGACGTACATGGATAGGCGTGTGAATACCTACAGTACCCCAAGAGGTACCCGTATGTATTCAATAATTTATGAACTCGATGCTGCGTAATGCACCGTACTTGCGACAAGTCAAAGATAGCGTCAACTGGGTCGAGCAAATTTTGCGCAACGACCTTTTCGCAACTCGCATTATCGCGGACGTCCGACGGTTTGATCGATGATGAATATTTGGTCCGGATGGATGGCGCGCGTATCAAGGGGGCACCCTCGACGCTGTACCTACTCACCTTTGACGGTGGGAAGACATATGGGCCTTATCGTCTCGCTAAGTGGGACTCTGTCGTTTAAGCGCAAGAGGGCGATGTCGTTATCGAAATTCAGAAAGCTGAAGTCACCCGTGAAAGACCGCACGACGTATCGGCTCTCGGGTGAATTTTTCTCGTCGCACCTATCGTGTTCGCCGAAAGTTACCTTGATCATGAACCACATGAACCTGAAAATGAGTCTGGAGAATTTGATCAGCCTTCTACGTAGTCATGCTCGGAACGCGATCGATTTTGTACGGCTTTTAAAGAGCGCAGATCTTATGATACATATCATCTTGTGTCATAGGTATATTTTGGACCTATGGGAATCAAAAATTCATTAAGCCTCGCACGTGCTACATTCGCCATTGCGGTAGAACGCCATGAAGCAACGAAGCAGCACTACTTAAAGCGATATTTTCGCTTTGCTATATCTTCCCTCTTCCCAATTATATCCTATTTTCGGTACAAAATCATTAAATATCAATTCGCAATCTATATCAATTTACAATCCTGACCTTGATATATTAAAACGTTTCGTTATTAAAATTGATCAAATTTCGCAATGAAACTCACCCTCTGACACAATGAGCGGCAGTGAGCACGTAACGATCGTTGATGAGGGTTCCGCCGCAATAAAATTTATTTAAGTACGAAAGTCGGGCTATCCAGGGGAATTGGTTGTTGCGTGTGGTTTGTCCTCCGACGATGCGGCTCTCTTCATTCCGCAAGCCACAACCTGGGTGTTAAAAGATGAGCATTTTATATAGGTTAAAGTGTGTCAGGAGATCAATCACCGACCGACTTTAAATTGGAGTTACATTGAAGCACCCCGATAATATAAATGTCTAGAATTAATTTCGACTTGTCATTTTGGAACCAATTGAGGAATCCATTAAAAAAATTAAGTTTTCCACAGTAAAGAATAACAAATCATTTCGTTGAATTTAATTAAAATATAAAACGGTTTTATAAAAGTGATTGTAATATTATACATATAGGTATATTCGTACGTATATTTTATTATTTTTCTTTACTTACTGCAATAACATGGGACGGGGAGATCATCAGATATCGGAGGTTTGTTTCCAAAGAGACCAAAGAAGTTCTTTCCTGTCATCTGAAGCTCTCCCTGAGATCAGATTTCACAAATTATATGATAATGGGGTTCACGGAAGCGAGAGCTATCTTGTATCACAGTAATATTAAATTCAATACCAAATGAGATTCATTCGATTCGTGACCAGATTTTACAATGTGGTAAACTTTATAATAAAATGCAATCTCACGATGAACAAAATTATTTAGCATTCTTAGTAGCTCCAATTCTAAACTAACCACTAAATGTTTAATTTAAAAACTTTTAAACCTCGAAGAACTCTATTCGATGAACTGAAAAATTCAAAATCGATCAAAAATCTAAGTAATCGCGCGAATTAAGCGCTTATATCTCTTCCATTGAATTATTCAAATTAGAATAGCCGCCTTTCAATTGTCACAGCAAAACGACCGAATCGTTCCTTCTGTAGACTTACCGAGGTGGTCTGATAACTTGTCGCTGTTTGCGTCAAGAACAACGTGGCCAAGAAGAAGAGGGACAGCATCGCAGGAAGGTGTGTCTCGATTTTTTTCTTTTACAATCCTTACCTTCGTCAACTTCTTTTGCGTTATACTCCTATTTATATATAATACTATTTTTGATCCGATCGACGTTGTCCTGGCACTAATCGCGCAGACATTGTCGGGAATGCCACGAAGTCGTGTCTGCCGTGAAGAACGAGTGACACCGGTGTCCTGGGGAAACCGTGGAGGTGTTTGCTATTCCGAAAGGGAAGGAGGGCGCGAACCGACTGGTCGACGGTGCATGATCGGTTCAGGTTCACGTTCATGGCCAGGCTCGGCCCCTCCTGTCACCAACGGCGACACAAAGCTCCCCGGTGTTCTCGAACGAGCGGTACCCTCGGCGCTCCGCTAATTCGCAAAGGCACCTTCGAAAGTGCATACCTGCAGGCGGAACGCACTCGCGAGAAAACCTGCTGCGTTATTATGCAGATTTTAACGGTGGATGGAAGGAGCGCGCGGGAAGAGAGGCGCGAAGCACGAGCGGGCGCGTGGGGTGTCGCGTTCTTTTTGAACCGGGGGAGTACGACGATACAGTCCGGTTTCACAGGGTTACCAGAATCGAGGAAATGTTCGTTCCACGGAACGTGCTTTCGTTTATTTCATCCACCATATGAGACTAAACTTACTCGCCAGGGGAAAGAAACTTCAACCACTCTCTCTGTTATCTCATTATCGATGAATTTTTGGCCTATATTGATATAAGACTTTATTGTAGATAAAAACATAATCTTCAAAAAAGTATTATACAAATATGAGCCAAAAGCTCATAGGTTCTGAGATAATAATGATTGAAGTTCCTTTCCTGGCGAGTAAGTTTAGCTTCATATGATATAAGATCATATTTTTTGTGTCATTTTCATTTCATTCTCATTGCACAGTAGGTGCAGTTGGTTGTCACAAGATATCGACGTTAAAAAGGTCAATGGGATTTCAGAAATATTTGATTTTGGGAGAATCGGTTGTGGGAGACCGGACTGTACACATATTTATGTACGTATATAGCATGCGTAAGATCGCTTCGTTTAAAGCGACGATTACTAACCAGTACGAGAACGTCCGTTATTGTGAAACTTTCCAATTGTGTGGCGTCGAAGTGGGGAAACATCGAGGAAATGCGTTACTTGGCGATTGCCAATTTCACGCGTGCACATTGCTCATATTGTATTCATTATAAATTACTCTAACATTAGGAATAAAAGTTCGTAGATTGGAAAAAAAAGCGGTATAAAATTTGAAGCAATTAACACCCCACAGTTGGATTATATCTTCTCACACTATCTGATGTCATCAAACCCCATTACCTACTCTTCGGCTTTACGACGTAGCGATGTGTCAGTTCTGATTGGCAAAAGAAAATAAATCTCTCCTTCTCGGCGTAAGGCTGTCGTTGCTCTGCGAATAATTTTTTATTAAAAGCTCCCTTCGGTATTTTTGCTCGATAATTACACGTATGATCAGCTGTACTTGTCATTTCGCAAAAGAGAATCATGTGGCCCCCCATTTTTCTTTCGTCTCGACAGCGAGAAAGTGAATCTACCGCGCGGCACACCCGGTAGATGCGTACGATCTATACACGCGCTCACACCTAGTGCGTCACGCGGTACCGTTGAAGCATTTCACCTATAAGCGATTCACTGGTCATCGGGTTGTTGACCAGTGCAGTTCGCCTCGTGGAGCCAAAGAGAGAAGAGGGGAATGTAACGTCAAACGTTCAAGGCTTCTCTCGCGCGATGAAGACCTTTCTCCAAAGGACGTCTCGGCGACGTTGTACCGTCTCGCAAGCGGATTGTGGACGTTCGACGGATGTGGCGAACAACGCGGTTTCTATTGGGGATTCTCCGTTGACAAGTCGCAACGAGTTTACAGGACTTGCAATTAAGATAGTGCAGGCTCCTTGTTTCCACATTCGAGTATGTCTTCCTTGTTTCAATGGTGAATCAGGTTTGACTTGGTACGATATTGGTTGTTGAATGAGAAACTCCCGTTACGTTATTTAACACGAACAGCAATGGCCTTTCTATTTTGATTCATTTGTTGTACATAATTCTATAGATTCAGCGATATAAGTGAGTGTGTATGTTCATTTTATATTTCTCTTGTCGTAAGTAGTACACTGGACTTATAGTACATTCGTGTATACAGACTGGAAGATGTGTAAACCGTTAGAGGATAATATTATTTTATGGACGTTTTCAATGCTACGTTGGGTCATCTGATAAGCTGGATAAGCTGATCCAACGTGATTGATGAAAGAAATCTCATAATATTTGTTTTTGAAATATTATGCGTATAAATATTATTCGTATTCTGTGAGGATTACGGCTAATATTCAGAATCCTATACATTATTGTACTGCAATTGTGTGACAGGTTGAGTTTGTTCAGAATTAGCCACTAGATGACCACATCGATAAATTTGCTCGTTGGTATATTTGATCAGTAATTATATATATATATATATTTTAAGTATCCAAATCACATATCATAGTTAATCGAAGAACAATACTTGCATCATCACTACTTTCGATAAAGACTCGCAATATAATTGTAAATTAATAAAGTATTACTTTTGTCATTTTTATAGAGAGCTTCTTCCTTTCTGCGCTCCACATACTTGGCCTCTATGTAATTGTACACTTATCGCACAATAAGAGACGTTAAATTTCGTGTAACCAACGTGACGATTGGTTTAATAATCAATATCATATTCGAGAAGTCTCCATTTTTCACGCCATATATTATATATAATACACCTAATCATAATCCTACAAAGGAAATGTATTCTATATACATGGGGATCAGCACCGAGCAAAAATATCACACACAGTGAGACGGCAGTTGGCTATCGTGCTACGTTAGTCCTCCGTCTTCGTTTAACGTTGCACACAAAAAACACTAAAGTCTCAGAGTTTTCGAAAGAAAGGCGACGGCCCCTTGGCCCCATCTTCGTTCCTAGTTCAGCCCGGCCGTCACGTAGTGTCGCACAAACACGCATCCTTCATGTTGGTGCGAATCCAATTCAGATATCTGGCTACTCTCGTGTAAACGCCAGGATAGCCGGGCCTGCCGCACCCAACACCCCACGAGACGATTCCTGAATGAGAAAACGACGTGCGAGGTCAGCTGCGAAGCGTACAGCCGCGGGAAAGTTCACGGCCGTCAGAGAAAACCTTCTTACCAGCGATTTCCAACTTATCGCCGTTTTGCACCAGGAGAGGACCACCGCTGTCGCCTTGGCAGGAGTCCTTGGAGCCGCGACCCGCGCAGATCATATTATTGGTGATGCGATTCGCCCGATACTTCATCTTTCGGCACTGCGTCAAGCTGAGGATCGGCACCTGAACTTCGTTAACCTGCCCAGGGAGCGGGCCACCCTCCGTCGTTCTACCCCACCCGACGACCGTCCCTTCCTTTCCCGAGGGATCCGATCCTGTCGGCGAGATAGCGTTCGAGGGTATTTCTTTTACGTTTCATTTTTATATCCTTCAATGTCGAGGTCGATAAAGTCGAGGCTACTTGATTTATCAGTTCGGGGTGGTATAAAAACCCACGTTGAGTAAAACTGAACTATTGTGAAAACGTACAATTGAGTGTTCACAGACGTCAAAATAATCGTAGTTGAAACGAACCCTACTGATCCCCGATTAAAGGTAAAGAATTAAATGTAGGCGAAAATGGCCTTTTAAATTTAACGCCGGTGTTTGCGCGAAAGACGTAACAAAGATGAATAAGAAAAAGATCGCGGGAGATATGGAAGAGACCCTACGATGAGAAAACCCACCCTCCCTGCTTTCAACGTATTATGGAGCATCAATCCTGATTTACCTTAAGAAACCATTGATGAGTTCTTTGTGAAACTTTTGCGGAGAAATAACCATCCTTTTGAGAAGAACCTCCCGTGGTACAAATAGGGACTTTTAGAATGAGTTAGATATGAGTTTCTATAGAGCGAAGATCAGCCCGTGATATATATGAAGCGCATCCCTCTCCTCCAGTCGCGAGAACTTTTTTGTTCGCTGGGAGTAAGCGAAGTGGACGGGGAAAATTGTTTCGAGGATGAAGGAAAAGTTCATCTCCACTTTGTTGGATTCATTCGACTTACCCGCTTGGGGTAGACAAACCGGTCGGATGGTTTTCGAAAATTTGACGGGTCTGCGAAGTTTCAGCAATGCTACGTCGTGATTGTAGGAATTTGTGTCGAAGTTGCGGTGTCGTATCACTGCGCTCACAGCTCTCATTACCGCAGCGCCGTCCGTGTTTACGTATTGGTCGTAATCACCCAACACCACGCGAATTTTTGACCTTTTCAGCCTGTGAAATTGTCGAATGTTTATATTACTAATAATAATCACCATTGTACTATTGCTTTCTAGTCGTATCTACCTTCTTACGCAATGCGCAGCTGTAAGAATGTAGTCGTTGGTAATAACGCTACCTCCGCAATGAAATTGACCATCGTACACCAGACGGGCGATCCAAGGATACCTATTTGGTCCAGTTGGTCGTCCGCCGACGATACGATTTTCCTGATTGGATATTCCACATTCTGAAAGTTAATATTAATGACGTTACACGGCAGATAAAATGGCGTTACGGTAATACTATTTCGATCTAAACATTCACCAAAAATATCAAATAGAAATTTTACTTCTATAACAAACTGATTAGCAATATTTTTCCTCGAGAATTTTATTCTCTTTTTATAATTTGTGAGAATTATATCGGGATTACACGAAGATACTTCGTTAAACTAATTTGTTCAGGGAAATGATTAGCTACTTATACCGTTGATGGAAGCATACAAATATTATTGCGCAATCATTGTGTCCAATTAAATCTCGAGAATATTCGTAACGACTTTTCTCTGACGAATACTTTGCGAGTAACGCCTCACCGCAAGTGCAATTTCTCAACTGCTCCTCGTCATTGCTCGCGCTGCCAGTGATATCGATACCGAACAATTCGTCGAAGAGGAATCTGCCGGTGCGATTGGCCGTCGATTGCTGAAAGAAATGTAACTCCGATTGGTCACTCACTTTCTAAGATACCAGGTAGCGTCAGTTCCAAGTGCCGGCGAAGCGGCAATGAAGAGAAAGTGACGGTCATCCGAATTATAGGTCAAGGTCTATCTTGTAAAACGGAAATTTGCATCGATATGCAGATCTTACGTTTGCAGACTCGTTATTACGTACGATCTATAAAGTATAACGAATGCGCATAGAAGATCTGCAAAACGAGATATCGATCACTTGAGATTCGCGCGCTCGTTCCGTTTTACTCTTTCGGTTTAGAGATCTTCGATCGTGGGTCAGAGTCAGAATGACTCTGCAGACTTCAACGAAATCTATCGTAAAGTTTAAGGAGAATTTCAAATGTCCTCCTTTTCTCTTCCCCGGGACGTCTCCCAGATAGCACAGCTATCCAGGAAACATCCTATAGATGTCACATTGACGTCTAACGTCCGAAACACGTCCTATGGACATCCCATAGGACATCGTGTGTTTACCGGGCTATTTTACGTATAAAACTTACGTAAAATGACAATTTTTGTCCATTTCTTCTCATTGCTCGATCAATCGTCGCGACGATCGTCATTTGCAATTCATGACGCATTCCCATAATAACACTTTTACTTACGAATACATTTCCATCTCCAGACCTGGCCAATCCGTCGAATCCTATCAGGAAGCCCTGCACCTGAATCAGATGCACGAACAGGACGGTCGCGATTTTATCCCAGCCCGGAATCGGAGTCGCCATGGTCGACGCCATCCGTGGTCCCCGGGAAAGAATCGTCTCGCGGCCGTCACGTCTAGGAGTCACGTAGAGGAGCCGTCACGTATTCCACTACCTTCGACCCGGCACCGCTCGACACTTGGCGCTTTTCCGAACTTGCGTTTGGCGCGTACGCATTATCGGCGCGAATCACGTGCTCGATGCGAGCACATCGCGGACACGAAAATCCTCGGCGAAGACGTCGTAAACCCGCGGTGGTCGCGACTTGGGATTTCTGATAGCAGCTTTCACTCGGTTCTATAAACACGCCGGACTGACCGAACTCGTCGCGCCTAGCGCGCTTCACGCTCGCGAAGAAAGTTCTTTCTCCGGTTGCTCGGCTCGACTTGGCGTTCAATATGCATCGGAGGGCACCGATTGGTCTCGCGAGTCGGAAACGCGTCCGGAGAGATTTCGAGTGTCCCACGTCCGGCACTACGCGCTATACGCGCGTGATCTACGACTCGGAGTCATTTTCGGCGTCCTCTCCCGAGTTTGCCGGCTGCACCGGGTCGACCAGATTGCTCTCGCGCGGTTCCCCCTTCGCGACGAATTCCTAGATCGGACTGCGGTACCGAGGAACCGTTTATCTTCTGGAGTCGCCTGCTCCGCCGACACTGGACCGCCCCTCTGAAATCCGCTCGATTTCGTCACTCGTCCCGCGTGCGAATTCCCGAAAACGTGTACGTATACCGGACCGCGTCCACGGTCGCGGCCTCGACGCGACGGATATACCTATTCGTCGAGATACGATAATTAGTCGATTCGTCGCGGTGGAGAATTGGGAAATCATCTGTTTCGAAAGGTTTCCGATGATTTGCGGCGCGGCTGACCGGAGGTCGCGCGAACTTATCGGGGATTTTTTTTATCTTTGCGGTAACGTGAAATTATTATTATTTTTTCATTCGGCTAAAGTACAGCATTGATATTTTTGTTTTCGCAGCGGTAATCGAGCCGTTAATTCATCACCATATTCCGAATTTATTAATAATAATACATAGTTGATATATTATCGAAGCGCGATTACTTTTTATTTTGTTTAAAATTGGAATAAAGTATCTAAATAAAATTGTCCATATCATTCGTGCGAATAAATAGTTTATCGTGAGATTGAAGTCTTTTAATTCCTTACCACCCATGGATAATACATTTTGTAAAATCGATTATCCATTTCGCTCAGTGCCGATCTCACGCGAGAGATATACAAGGATAATTTCATTCCCGTCGTGTCCTCGATCGATCCGACCGTCAGATTCGAAGACTAGGGTTCAAATGCGTTTGTTGAGCAACTGGTAGATACCGATTTCGAGCGAGCAGCCTTCGTCGCCGATAACCGTCGTCTCGGAGCTTGGTATCGATTTCCACTAATGAGTCATATTGTCAGATCTTATCGGCGAAGTTAATGCGACAGCAGCCGATGCTTAAAATTGGCTTTCTCGATACATAACGGCGGGAATAGAAAGCGCGGAAGTTGCAAATAACCGAAGAGAAGTTTTTCGGCGAAACGTTCGCTTTCAATCCAGGTTTGGAACTTTACCCCTTCGCCGTTAGCGCATTTTTCACCGGTTTTCCGAGGCGACGTCTAAATTCGCGAAGCGCCTCCTCGTTCCTCCTTGCTTGGAAGTACATATCCATTATATAAGTGGATTATAATACATTTCTAAAATGATGAAATCAGAAAGAGGTCACTTTTCTTGATTACCTGACAAACTTCAAGGAATACATCGATGGTGTAGCGCACAAATGTGTTAAGTGTCCGGTTGGCAATAATTTAACGAGACGCTTTTAACGTGTATAATATACATGTTAAAAGTGTCACCATTAAATTCTTGCCAACCCAACACTTAACACATTTGTGCGCTACACAATCGACATAATCACAATTAGGTATTGTGCTATATTAGCATAGAGAACCTTACTTTTTGCGTCCTGAAAAAATCTACATTTTTTCACTTAACACACTTGTACGCTACACCATCGACATTTTCTTCTCGCGTTCTCACAAAGGCGTTATACTTTCTGAGCAAACGTTTCGATAGTTTGTCGTTTCACGATTTCAAGTACCAAGCGTTCCGTCTTTAGGGAATATTTCGGTGCACGTCCTTGTCGCGGTACTTATGCTTCTTCTTACGCTTCCAGCCGAGCCGAGTCACGCATTGTTCGTAACGGTCCGATGGTTTCACTAACCCACATTTGTTGTTGAAAGCAAAACGCGTTTCGGACCCGTGACCTCATTTCAGGCGTTGACCGCGCATCTTATTATGCCGCCTGATCCCGCTCTTCCTTCTCGTTCGGAATGTCTTCTCGTCCTATCTTCTCTCTCTCCGCGGGGTGTATTCTTTTTTCGGCGTTCGGAGAGAGTCGACCTCCGACTGCTATTCGAGAAACGGACGACATTCTTACAAGTAAACATGAGTAGGTATCGTATACGTAGGTATTATGGCATAAAGAAGTATCGTTTATTTAACAAATTCATAAATACACAAACAAAACATCACAGTACCTCGTAGAGGTCGCCTTATACCATATATCCACGTTTAAAACGGACATCGCTCTGTTTTAATCGAATTGAGAATGTAATGAAAATCGTTTGTTTTAGGCGCGGACATACGGTATATACATACATCGCGGACTAGATTCTCATTAATTTGTAGGAATACAATTAATTAAGCCGTGTAATTTTAAGTTGGATACTGGCGTAACCTCGACACGGCAGTCGAGTTACGAGCGTTATCGGAGATATATGTCTATCGTTGAGCGCACATGGTGTTATCAAATAAGAAATTAATTCAACTGATTCCGATCTAATTCGACAAATTGTGTAATGTATCAGTTTCATGAACACTGACTGTACTCTACTGTAAAATGTACCATTTGCTCGTTCGGAAAATTTGGATAGTCTTTTTGATAAGATTGAGGTCGGCATGACGATTGTAGAAATTAATGATTACTCGTTGATCGTATCGCTGCGGGGGGCGGGGGGCAAACGCATTCATCACCGAGATGATCGTTCAGCCATCCGAGATAGTTTGTCAATTTTGTGTACACGCCCGGAAATTGCGGCCGCGCGCAGCCGCGTCCCCATGAGATGATGCCTACATGCATTGAAAACGTCAGTATATTTAATTATTTTTGAGATGCTGGAAACGATTTCTTTTAATTGTTTTTAAATGGATCGAATAATTTTTGGGCATTATTAGCTCATTTTTTGATTGTGTAAGAAACATTCAAAAATTTGAAAGGAGATAAATAATGAGAATTCGTTGATCAGGTAAATCGATAGGCAAAGATATTTGATTTATATAATAAATTGAAGAATTATTCCCATTAATTCAATTAATTCCAAGACTGTTATTTGGTACTTTCTCGCAAACTCACCTAACAGCTCCAAATGGCCAGAAGTTCCACGAACATGAAGAGGGCCACCGCTGTCTCCCTACAAATCACAAAAAGTTGCTTGACCAGCAGTCATTGGAAATGGTGTGCCATTCTATTAATTTCGATCCTTCCACGAACGTACGGGGATACGTGCAAATTCAACGAGTAGATCATGAATATGTAATAGTATAAACCGAAATAAAACATCAACAATTCACGAGAAGAGAGCCAAGCGTTGCGAGCTATGGCATAACTTCTGTCTTTTTAACGAAAGCATTGCGTTCTTAATTTAATGAACACGTATTACGGCGGTAAATATTGCTTTTGAATTCTAGCGATTCAACGTTAATGCAATCGCGAAGAAAATTATTATTTCAAGCATTCGAGAAATTTAAGCCTTAGCGGTTATTCGACTTGATAACAGACTGCGCTAATGCTAGTGCTATGTTATCTGCCGGAGAAAACATTTGAATAAATTTACGAGGATTATATCCAGTATCCTGTAGTATTTATCTCGATTTCTCTACCAATATACAAATTCAGAGATGCGCAGGTAAAAATATTTGAAAAAATATCAAACATAAGGAAACATGAGATGCAACGTCTATCTCTTTAACAAATGCAGCGAAACGAACGCACTTCAAAACAATAGATATCAAGTATCACTCGACCGATGGTCACCGAATATAACATATCCTTGGATTCGTTCCATTTTCTCCGCGAATATGTATATAAACAAGGACACGCGAACGAATCCTTTCGAGTGAGCGCGTGAGCGAAGATAATATACAAAGTGAACCCTAGTATAGTCTATATATTAATGGTTCCATGAGAGAGAGAGATTGAAGGGGCAATACCTTTACAGCAGCTCTACAAAACAAAAACGAGTAGCTGACTAAAAACGTACTCATCTACTTGCCCCTTCAATCATGCAACCTTTGATACACAGACGTATGCCAAGATTCACGCGATATTTGGAAGTAGCAGCGAGGAAGACAAATTTACTCTTCGTATCAGTCGAATCGACTCTCTATCGAGCTTCACATTCGTGGCAATCTCTATCGCCATGCTGTAAACTCACCTTACAGGCGTCACGCTTCCCTTCCAGGTAACCGGCGCAAAACATATTGTCAGTCAGGCGTTTCTCACCGTAGCCGGCTGTACGGCACTCCTCGTCGGAGAGAATGGGAAGGTTGACTTTGCGCAACTCGTTGCTTATGGGTTCTTGTTCACCCACATGGCCCCATCCGGCCGCGACTGCCATTGCCCCGGTATAATCGACGCCTCCTGCGAATCGTCATTCGAGATCGCGATGAATTCTTGTCCCGCGGAGGTTTTAATCGAGAGATTAGTCGTAACTCCCCTATATTATGAGCGTTCGAGAATGATACTCACTGTTCTCGGGCAAACACGCCGGTCGTATGGCTGCATCGAATGTCACTGGGATATTCAGTTCGACCAGGGCGATGTCATTGTCGAAGGAGTAGGTGTCGTAATTTTTGTGAATGTGGACAGCCTTTGCTCTACGGACGATCTCCGTGGTGCCGCGGCTGGAACGGTCGTCGTCCCCGAGAACGATTCGGAATTCCTTCAGGTTGAAGCTGAAACGCAAAATTCATTCAAATTTGAATATAAATCGCGAACATAGTGGCAACAGCTTCGGGACTCTTTCCGACTCAATCGAACAAAGTTAAGTTCGAGTTCGGTCCAGTCATTCGGGAACTATTCAACGATCCTCGTCTCAAATTTTTGTATCGTGTAAAAGTCAGCTCCAAAAGTCCGTAGATATACGACGCGCCCGAAAATCTGCATGCGGTTGAAAAGACCTCGTCCGACAGGCAATTGGGACGCGAGCCGAGTGCACGTGGCGTCGTCAAGGATATTTTCGACGGTGTAACTCGCCTCGCCCGTCGCTCGGCTTACCCTTCCATGCAGTGAGCCGCGGTAAGGATGTGTTTCTTCGTGATGAGACTCCCGGCGCAGTAGAACTTGTCACGCCGGCTCAAACTGGCGATCCAGGGAAATTCGTGGGCTTCCGCGACGTTTCCGCCAACAATTCGCAGCTTCCTGTTGCTGACGCCGCATACTGGAAAAGGGCACACCGAGAAAACTATTAGATTCCATGTCGAAGTTTCACATGCGTCGAAAATCGTCGGAATTATTTTAGCGAGTGTCGAGAAACGACGCACGAATGAGAAACGTGATACTTAAGTGGTTTAATTTCGGGCGCTCTAGTTACCGCAGTCGGTGCAAACGCTGGGTCTTCCTTGGGAGATCAACGAAGGAGCTTCGCTCTCGAAGTCGACGTACGATTCCTCCGATATCGCCGGAAGTCTTCCGACCTCGCCACTGGTGATGTTGTAATGCACCTGGGCATTGCGGCTGGACGGGTCACGCCTGACATTGTTAAGCGCCTACGTGGAAAGAAAGATTTGTTCTCAGTGGCTCGTCCGGTCTCTTCGTTGCGAGGCGTTTAGAGTTTCGACTTGGCAAGTAGAATGGAGGAGATGACACGATTGAAACACTTCTCACATGATACAAGTCACCGAAAGACAGTCTTAAGGCTCGTGTGAAATATCAGCGCGCTTTCGACGTATCCTTGAGACGTGGCTTCGGGTGATTTCTTTCATGAGAGTTCAGTGTGGCGTTTAATCTGTGCGATGGTTAGTGTACAAAAATCCCAATTTGTTCTCCTCGACGTCTTCACAAGTAACACTACGTTTTTCTCCTCAGCGGTAACAACACTGTTCCATCAACACACGACACGTTTTTCACTACCGTTCCGAGATCCATCAAACAGGTACCTCGCAACCCCCCCCCCCCCCCCCCCCCCGCCCGATCACTACAGCCATCCCCAATGTTCGATTACTTCCGATGAGTAGCCCCAACAGAAATGTCAGTCAAGACTTACCGTACGCGGTAACGCGTGAGCGCTATCGAGAAGCCAGACGAGTGTTACGAAAATGACGGAGCGCCTGGCATTCATGGTGGTGATTCTTTGCCAATTTGTTGCACCGGCGGACCGTGTGGATGTAAGGGATCGAGCCCGTTTTGCCGTTTTATAGTAAATTATAACTAATAAAAGATCGTGGTGGGGCGTCACCTTGAGTGGTGCGTTTGCATTGGCAGATGTGCTGTCAGCCTTTAAATCACCTCTATGCGGAGTGGTACGCGGCGCGTTGTCTCTGTATGTACGATGGCGCAATGTTCGACCACCTCGAAAGACCAATGTCACGTGGCTTTTGGTCCGTCGCGACTCGAACCGCCGTCGCAATCATCGCGCGCCCTTCCTACCTCCCGGTGAGGCGCGACGCGCGCGTTGATCGATGTTAATTTCGTCAACGAGAAGAAAAATGAAAGTTGCACCGTCTCTCGCGCGCCTCTTATCGACGCGCACCAACTGCACCGGGTATGCCGAAGTGTTTCACTTTCCAACTTTTACTGCACCGCGGTTCGCCGCCGTTTCGTTTCCGAGCCGGAAGGGGCGGATTTTGAAAGGTTTGCACGCACTTTGGGCGTACGCGACAAGGACCACTTAAATTTCACGAGATCGGATCGTCCGATTAGAATCTGCCGGGCAAAGTAGCTTTGCATTGGGCCATTTCCACCCCCGGGAGGGGGTTTTCCCCCGGCCGACAAGTTGCAATTGTTCCAGGAACGTCCACTTTCCAGAGACAGTGGGAAATCAGATGGAAAATCGTTCCTGGCATTTTGTCGAATCCCTCTTTAAGAGGAGTGGATGGGGTGAATCGTGGTCGGGGTACGATGCGTATTCCTCGAGTTGAAAGGTTTCGTGGGATACGATGAAGTGCGATTTCGTTCGACACTCGTTAGAAACTGGTAAAGCATCTCGCGGAAAACGAGTATCCGAAATTGCACATTTCGTATTTCTTTATTTTTCCATGCTGCTCTTTTGCGCAGAAGAAGCAGGGGAAATATTTATCAGGACACTCTGTGTGGAATCAAGGGTTCTTCAGGGAGGAAACGATGGATATGGCATCTTGGTTTGTTAACTGGCGATAAGATAGTTTCGCGGGATATCGTCTTAGAATTATTTTCGCGTGTCTTAATTTAAATGAAAGCTTCGTTTCAATATAACGGATGTATTCGTTCGTCGTCCAGCGTATCTCCATTCGCAGGGAATTCCTACTAGACGATTTTCCAAGACGGCGTTTCGTCTTTCATCATACTCCCCTTCCTCTAATTGTAAGACGGATAAAGTCCAGGGTTTACGGGAGAAAGGAATGGATGGGCGGGTCGAGGGAGGAAAATTGGCATACTCTTGGAGAGAAAGGGAGGAGTAGTACCACGGTATCGCTCACCGGTGCGACCACTTCACGTTCGGATACACCGAACGAACCTAGTAATAAGTGCACGACTAGTTTCCACGTTTATGATGTCTTGAAATAATAGTTCAAGTTTAATTTACGAATGGTCGGAGGAACTTACGGAATAGCGTAGCGAGGCTTTCAGCTTCGTGACCCAATTCCTGCTTCCAGGTACGTCGAGCCTCTTGATGCAATGGATCAGCGCGCGACCTTAACTCAGTTTCGATGATCATTATGTAAACACCTGCACCGCCTAGGCGGTATCTCAAAGCGTACCGATGCTTACTCCAATTTCATTTTCCGTGTATTGCTTTCGTGATAAGCGCGGTTTCAATGTCGCGTGACGAGTCGCTTCGTAAAGCTCCCCCATAAAATTTTATTTCGCATGAATCATTCTAGTTGCTATTGTACTTGGAATTTCAGCCTTCGGTGCGATGATTTGAAAGAATTCATTCTCTAGGAACATCTGTTGAGTGTCATTGACAAGGGTATGTATATTCTTATAAGAGAAAAGTTGCGTTTACCATTGAATGCATTTTCTCAGAGATACATACAGAATAGTTCGATATACACATACACACGTAAGTGGAGTATAATGGCGATATTATCCTCCTCCATTTTTCCAAGTACCCATCAAACGTAATCGTCGTGGAAAGAGAAGCAGTTCGACGTAAAAGAAATTTCAGCGGTCGTTTTCGGATAACATAAATATATTGTTTATACGTGTACCATATTATGTCCGAGTCTAAACCAGATGTACAATACTTACTTCTGCGCGATAATTCTTAATAGTGGTAAATGAATTACACTTATGCCTAGTTTAGACTCGATCATTTGATATATCTCGTAAAAAAAACATTAAAGAATGTTTGAACATTACGAATAACATACTCGTATTTCTCGTTATAAAGATTGTAAAATATCAAGATTTGGAAAATAAGTACCGTAGAGATACATTCAAGGTAGATGGTTAATAATTCGAATTTGCATATTAAAATTGTTTCGTCCTCTATCTCGGTGTTAACATATATCCACGTGTCGCTTCGTGGAAAAAATATCGCATCCAGGGTTATCCCTGGAGAATTCGGCTCATATTCGTACAGATTAAACTCAGTTATCGCTTGGACTGTGGTGGTGCATTTCTAAGAAATGTACGATTGTGGGTAGTATTATGTTACACAGTCGGGGCGCTAAAATCGGGTCAATATAAGAGGGGCTTGCCCTTGTCGTGGCGACTCGCAATCAGTCATTTGCACGAAAGAGGTGTCGGAATAATGGGTCTCCACGAGACGCGCCCGCTGCACATGGGGGAGTAATGAGTCTGTGGAAGGAAAATTGAAAAGCGATACTTACGCCGGTCCCTGGAAAGGAGAAGAAAACATTCGTTGCCGTTATTACGAAATGGCACAGTAATGCATGAAGGCTCGAAGGGACATAAAAGACTCTTTACAAATTGTTCGAACGTCTTGGTGGTAATTTATTTCTTTCGAACAAAATAATATCCCTTTATTGCGAATGACGTCAGTCTCTTTGAGTCTTTTGAAAATTGTTCTCTCTTCGAGAAAGATGGAGCTGTAATTTTTCTCACCTTTCGTGCACTTCGGCTTCATCGTACTTATCTTCTTCCTGTGACCTAAATAAATGTGTAATAACGCAATTTCGCTGCATTTCGCAAGAATTGCAATCTGGAAAAAGCTACCCAATTACTTCGCCCTAGTTATTTTCAGATGTATATAAAAGAGGAACGATCTTTTTCAAAGTTTTTGAAGTGTATTATAAATTATGTAACAATTTTTTATATTAAACATAACGCAGTGAATACTTTCTTTCTCCTTAAACGCGGTCTTATAAACAATCTCTGACTGTGATGGTGACCACATTCGAAAAACAACACTTTCGTTCCCCTTTCGCTCTCAGATTGCGGTCGATTTTCGGAGTTGCCATTTCTCCTTGCGAATGCACTCGCGGGACCGTTGCAATTTGCCGGTACATACGTATATCGACGCGGGGGACAAGGCGCAACGGGACAAGGCGGTTGCTCGCAACGTATACGCAGAGGCACAAAATTAGGTCGCCCCGTTCGAGAACAATGACAATCGTCAGTTGCTCCGAAGTGGAATTCGATTACCTTTGCCAATCTTGTGTACGCGAGTGCGTCCGTGTAAAGTATGCCTTTCAATGGGTCGTAAAGCGGAAAGGCGCGAGATGCAATTTACCAAGAGACAGAGCAGGGAGGGGTACGCGAAGAGCAGTCTCGCTCGACTTGTACGAAAGTCGGCGCGGAGATCATTGATGCGCGCGCGAAGATCAATTTATTTTCACGCGTCGCGGCGGACAATGAGAACCAACGAAAGTTCGCAGCTGCGAGAGTACGGGCTTTACGTAACTGCATGTCAACAGGTGTGTTGTTGTTATTTGTAAAGTTTTACGATTCACGATAACATTTTACCAAATGTATAATAAATGTGTACGGGGCTGCCTTTTGCGAAAGTTAACGATGAAGTTCACAGGAGTTTAGCATGATTACATGGGAGCTTGGAAAGCATAAGTTTTATTGACGAGATGAGCAATGGTAAGTATTATTCGTTGCGAATAAATGAGGAAATGTTTACGATGGGCGGGAACGATCTTCGTTTTACTATTAAAAACTGGATAAAAAGTTGTCAAAAGTTTAATAATATCTTATAGAAGTTTTCTTTTGTACAGATTTCATTGACGAGTTTAGCAATGTTACGTGTAAATCATCGTCGATCTTGCTGGCTCGCCGGTATATATATTACAGAAGTTACGCGGTATGGGTATATTACATCCCGATAGAGCTGTGTAAATATACATGAATTCAAAAGAGCGACTATACCAAGTCGGTAAATCTCTCCTAGCCATTCCTAACTACCCACACGAGAAAGGCGTCGGCGGAATTATCAGATGACCACGCGTTGACCCCCGACGATCACGCGACGTATGCTTTCGCACGGACGTTCGTACGCGATGGAAGTTCTTCGCAGCATCCGATCTCATTTCAGCTCAGTCACAGGTGAGATCTGATAGCGGCCACGTGATTGCAGTAAATAAAGCAAGGTTTTCGATAAGAACAGTCATCGGGCTCGCCTCGAGACAATAAAGCAAGGCGGTTCGACCCGCATGAGGGTGACACGTGACCCATATACCTTGACCCACTGTCGCGGGTTACAGGTGGTGCGAGGTTCTGCGTTTCAGGACCGCGTTATCTTGTTTGTCTGATGATCGGGCTGAGTTATAGTTCGGATAAGACCGCATCGTCTACGTGGATGGAATCGCGCGCGAGGGACGAAGTCATTTCCTACTCGAGGGCAAACAAGAGATTCGATCGATATTTTTATTATGAAATAAGTTAATTGCGCGTCTTTAAATAAATATATAATACAATTTTTTTTACAGCAGTTTTTCTTTTCTCTGTATGTTTGAAGAGAATCACGTGTACCCCTTTCCCTCTAAATACCTCGAATGTGGTATTCCATTGACGGAAATCATAAAAGGAAGCTTGATGATAAGGTATATGAAAAGTGATCAGACTGAAGACAGTTTGAGATCGTTAATTTTTACCGCTACGTGAGTATCGCGATGCAGAATTCGAAAGAGACGAGATCGATCGAATCCATAAAAGAAATCGTCGAATCGTCGATCGCACAGATCGAGAAACAATCGGGTCATTGCATTCTCGTCGATCGGCGAGCGTTGCAGAATCTCAAAAAGCGGCACGGTGAGAGCCAAATCGTCACCAACCGATGCTCGAACCTCGACGATTCGCCGGTGCCGATATAATAGCCGGTGCGTCCGTTCGTGTAACATATGTGTTTGCGATTAATTAACATACAGCTAGCCTAAATTTTCACTCGTGATTCCCGTCCGTCGACTATTCCGTATAAATAAAGATGTAGCACGGAACTCGAAGCCTGTGTGAAAGTATCCGTCGAGTCAGTAGCAAGTAAGCGCGCGTTAGTATTAAAATAATACGCGCCGTGCCGAGGAACTCGAGGAGAGAGCAGTGTGGCGATCGGTGACAATCGGTTCCGTCGCAGAAAATGCGCGTCACGTTGATCTTCGTTTGTGCTGTTGCTGCAGTGACGGCGGCCGTTCCTCCGGTGAGTACCGGTGTCCTCGGTGTAAATCGGTCGCGGGGGGTTGACATTTAAATGAGTTTTGGTAATATTCCCCGTAAGAAAAAAAGAAGTTGATCCACCGGGAGATGTGCTCTCAAATTTTCTTCGCGACGATTTCAACTTTCTCGCACGAAGAAAGTCTCCCCTTGGAGCATTCGAGAAAGAAGAACTCGACCGTCGAAGGATTACCGATCTACGTAGACGATTACCTCGGTTCTCTCACAGCGATTTCCGGTTTCCTGTGCAGAGATATAGTTTTTCGATGTATGGTATTGAAAAAAATATATTTACCCCTCGCGAAAAAAAAATCAGTGCCGAACGAATAACTCTTAATACTAGTGTTTCTAAGCCGACAAAAATGTGTTCGTGGCGTTATTGAGACTTTTGGCTGTTCGGATAATTAAATTGTGAAACGATATACTTCGCGTTCGAAATAAATATTTATTATACAGTCATGTTAAATCAGTCGTTAATGATCAGCCACTTTTCGATGCGCGGTTAAATTGGTTACGGTAAGTTAATCGCTTTTACAGTCAGAACCATCGATTCCAATAGCAGTGGAGAATTTAAACGCAAATGAGACGTCAATCAGGCCGGGAGTCGGAGGGTTTTTTGAATGGATAAATAATCTGCTGAGTGGAAATGCACCTGCCACAACTACACAGCCAACACCGGTAGTGCAGAAACCGGAGAACTGTCAGCCGTGCAGTGAGTGCAATATAATTAATCGTTAAATATTAGATAGTCTAACGTATGAAGGGGTTACTGGAAAAAAACAGTGCAACTCGGGTGATGTGAGAGACTGTTATTATTATTGCTGCTCCCAATGCACGTATAAAACATAGGAAGTAATGTTTGATTCCTCGGCTACTGCATTCTAATTTTTTCCACTCTTTCGATCCGTTTATGTTTCGATTTCTGTATCACATCCCCGTTTCCACCGTTTCAGAATGTGGTCTGACGAATACACAAAAAAGAATAGTCGGTGGTGTGGAAACGAAAGTGAACCAATATCCGTGGATGGCGTTGCTGTTGTACAATAAACGCTTCTATTGCGGCGGCACTGTTATCAACTCAAAATACGTGCTAACAGCCGCCCACTGCGTCGAGGGGTAATTAATTCTCAACGCCCGCAGTGTCCTCAAGTCACACGTCTCACTGTTCTGTACCTTCAGCTTCCAGAAGAACTCGATGTCGGTGCGACTTCTGGAGCACGACAGGAATACCACTCAAGAGGCGAAAACACAAGAATATAAAGTTCAACAGGTGATCAGACACAGTGGATACTCTACCATAAATTATAACAACGATATCGCTCTTTTGAAAATCGACACCGAGATGAAGTTCAATAACGTCCTGCGGCCGGTATGCCTGCCGGAAAGATGTGAGTGTGAAATTATAAAACATTTTCTTGTCCTTCTTTCAGCTAAAGAGATCAGCTTTGCGATCTATTCCACCTGTAGATTGCAGAAAAAAAATATATATATCGTAGGAGTAATATTTTCTTTTCCGTTCAGCAAAGACATTCGCTGGAGAAATGGCCATTGTCACCGGATGGGGGGCAACCGAAGAGTCTGGTCCAATTTCCACCACGCTGCGAGAGGTGACAGTACCAATTATCACCAACGCGGAATGCCGCGCCAGTAAATATCCGGCACGAAAAATCACCGACAACATGCTCTGCGCCGGCTTCAAGGAGGGCAGCAAGGATTCGTGTCAGGTACATGAAAATTGCATCGCGTCCCCTCGACTTCTCCAATTCATAGTGAATCAAATTTCCGAAGCGCTCAGTCAGCGTTGCTACTACGCTCGAGTTCGCATCGGCACACGTGGAAGGTTAAAGGGAAAGTAGGGTAATTCGCGTCATATGCTACATCGTTTCATCTTGTATCTTACAATTGCTTATATATGGATACTACGGTACTACAATTCGAACGAGGGTCGTAATGCGTAATGGTCGAATTACTCGTCCCTTGAAAAGACCATCGCTGAGAGAGAAAACGAAGAAATGGAGCATCAAAGTACGAAAATGCCCGCTATTCTACCTTCTCAAAATGAAACGTAGTAACTGTAAATGAATCGTCGTATACGATTGCTGCAGCGTTTGACGTTAAAGCGGTAGTATTCCATTTTACACCAGTTTTCGGTCGGGATGAGCCATTGATGCGTAGGGTTACCTTATTAGTTTAATAACGCTACATTTAATCGTATCGGTAGTAAAGGTATCGCGTCACGTGTGACGTATATGTGTATATAAATGAGATACTTGTACTATTTTATGAGGTTGGTGGGGTGATAATTTAGTAGTTCGCCTGTGGAGAGTTTTATGGTAGAGACATTATGTGTGTGTGTGACGAGGTGACCACAAGGGAGGTTATTAAGGTTTATAGCAATATATAGCTGTAAGTAAATATTGACTTAAAGCTATACTACTCATTTACAAAGAAATAGGTAGATAGCACCAAGGAATTATTAGTTATACATTTTTCATATTTACTACTGGTTTACCATTCGTTATCTTCCCCAGGGTGACAGCGGTGGCCCTCTCCACGTGAACAATAATAATGTGCACACTATAGTCGGTAAGTTTCTCGAGCTCACCTATTCTTAAAGAAATACTTGAGTCGATCAATTCTTTTATTTCGCTTACACTGGGAAATGAATTTTGCTATTTAATCGCTGTAAAAATGCGTGGTAGTTTAAAATGTTTTGAAATACGTCGCTGTCATAGCGATGGAAACGACGGATTTAGTGTTTCTTTGCTCCGAGTAGGCGTAGTATCTTGGGGCGAAGGCTGTGCTCAGCCCAATTATCCTGGCGTTTACGCTCGAGTGAACCGCTACCTCACATGGATAGAACGCAACACGGCCGATGGCTGCTACTGTTGATTTCACGAGAAGCAGACGTCATTGAAGACGCCACGGACGATTCATTTGAGATGCCTCGACGAGAGAAGCCGGAGATTCGCTATATTCGTCTCCAGGATATTACGAGACTTTTCGTTTGGTAAGTCCTGGATCTCACGAAAGCCACTTCGATCATATTCGCGCGTTTAATTAATGTACGAATACGTGCTCAGGCTGCGCACTATGAATGGAAAGGAGTTTCTCGCTATTTTGAATTTCATTTGGCCTAGAGAGAGAGAGAGAGAGAGAGAGAGTTGCCATTAAGATATTACCGCAGATGTCGTAAGTTTTCTGTAGATAAAAATATATACGGGTGGCCCAACTGTATCTGTAAGTATTATTTGGTGAGCAGCGACCTATTTCCTTTATTTACACAATACTCTCTCTCTCTCTCTCTGGCGAGATCGGAAACATTCTTGAGAGGGTACGACTAAGGTCAAATTAAAGCCAAGGTAAAAGAAGAAAAATATTTTAAAGCAGCCGCTGATTTGCAGAAGAGTCAATGTTATTATAGTGGTATAATTCCAATATGTCGATAGTGGAATTATCGATATAGAAGCTAAGACTTATCAAATGTTGAAATCGACAAATCGGTCATGCAAGCGTAGGTATATGTTGAAGATGTCCTTATATATACTCGTAGTTTTGTTAAACTCATCGTTGAATGCGTCAAGTGTGCAATTGACAAGTACGTCATTGTTCGTCAACGTATTGTTGCTAAATGTTTAAAATATTATTTATTGTTATGGTTTACTTTGTTATTGTTATGTTGAATTTACTTACGATTACTATTTGATTCTCATTTTGCTTCCGAGTACGTTTCCAAATTACTTGTATTTATTCATCGAACATACGAGTATTTGGTTTAATTTTTCGGAGCACCTTCCCGAACTCCTCTCTCCGTATTTCTTCTGTGAAATTAATTATAAGGCACCCCTAATGCTAAAATTATTTCTCGGAAGAAATTAATAAATTCTTATTATTTCAATAATTACACCAAATAAAATAGCGATAAAGTTGTTTTTACTTTGTCAAACATCAAGTCGTTCACAAAAAAATCGTGAGATCATTGGAATCTTGCAATCGAAGTACAGAGTCCGATTCCTCGGAACGAACATTTTGAGAACCCCATCGCCCCGAGTCAATCGGGCTACGCGTCCTTAGTAAGTGGATTAGGAGCTTCTCCCCTCGAACAATGCCGTCATGGGAATTCAACGGTAATTTCTATGCTAAATTTTACGTTACAATTTGATTTCGATCTCTATAGCTCGTTAAGATGACTCGAATCGTCCATAAAAATAGCATTGCCGAAGCTAACAAATAAGTTAACTCTCAATCGTCCAGCATTATATTTTAGTGACCAAAATACCACCGACTGCGGGATTTCCCAGCTCCTTCTCCGGTGAAGCCGGCGTCTCTTTCTTCTCGTACAGCCAGTAGGTTTCCATGTCCCCCTTACCCTGCGAACGTATATAACAAAAGTCGTAACACTACCCTCCGCGGGAAGAATCGCAGGCCGAGCGAACCCGACTCCCATACGCACCTTCACCCAAACCGTACCACGTGACTCTAGGTGATATCGACCTTCCGGCAGCAGTATCTTGGTGTCCGGGGAGATGTGCACTTTACCTGGCTGCGCACAGGGACTCAAATTAACGATTACGCGTCACCTTCGATCGACTTTACGACGCGCGCGATCACAGCGCTCGAAATGACACTGACCATACTCGTCGTCTGCATACGAGACGCCGTGTTGACGGTGTCACCGAAGAAGCAGTACCTGGGCACCTTGATGCCGACCACCCCGGCTACCGCGGGACCCGAATGAATTCCTGCGAGCGCAAAAATAACGATCCACTTTCGCGTGCACGCGTGAACTAAAAGCGGCCTCGCGCGCTTCTTTTTCGACTTCGTTGTCCCATCGTCATTCGTCAGCTCGGAAAGTACGCACGTACCTATTCGAATTTGCAAGTCGAGTCTCGAGGGTAATTTGAGCGAGCGCACGTGCGTGATGAGCTGCAGGGAAACGTCGGCGACATTTCTCGCGTGGTTTTTGGTCCTGTCGGGGGCTCCGCTGGCCGCCATGTAAACTCGGCCAACCGTTTCCACCTGAATCATCGCGATCGGAGCGTTAACGCTTTAGCGTTCGGGGAGACGAGATGTGAAACGTCGGTTTTCGTTCACCTTGTAGACGTTGAATTTGTCCATCAGGGAATCGAAGCAAGAGAAGACCGCGTTCATGGAGGATACGATGTCCATGGCTCCCTCGATGGTCGAGTAGTCGAAGTCGCAAAGCTCGCAGAACAGCACTGTGATGGACTCGAAGGACTGCGCGAAATGAAGAAATATTTATCGCGAGCAGAGTTACACATGTTATCTAACCGCAGAAATTTATGAAGTGTCAAAGCTGTATATACCTATTGAGAAAAAGTGTTCCCTTTCAAAGAAGCATTCGTCTACATACAGCAAACAGCGCATTAACATATTCCCGTCATAAGTCAGGTACGGCCCGTACCGTGCAGCAAATCGAAATGATATTAAGGTTTCTCGAGCGTTATACTAAAAATAGTGAGATATGCTTGAAAATGATTGCATTTTCGGTAGATTGAAGTAAACAAAAATTCAGTTAAATTTTCAAGTCTTTTAGGAAGCTCGTTGCAAAGATATTTGAATAATAAAATAACATGTGTTCTTATGGGTTATAGCTAACAAACCGCGATATTTCGGAGAAAAATAGTGAACAAATTCTGAAATTTTTTGAACAGCAAGTTTATAATGAACTGAAATCATCTATACCAATTTTCACGTTCATTAGGAAGCCCGTTATTTTTTGTATTAACTGTTATTTATAAATTTAACCTTTGATAAGTCAATGTGGCTACGCTGCATGACGTACAGGTGCATGACCAGATGTTTCGGGCTCCATTTTTGAACTCACAGATACACACATACTACTGTACGTCAAACGTTGTCGCCACATCGCACGAAGAACATACTTTAGAGTGTTACTGTACTTCAGTGGACTAACTTTTAGCAGGGAAAAAGCCCCTGTACCGCTCGAGAAACCTTAATCGTGCGTCGAGGAAAATCACCGCGTTTTCACCTACCTCGCAGGTGCTCAAAGGACTGGCACCGGCGCGCAATCGATCGGCGACGGTTTGCGGTATCATCGAGTACAGCAATTCGTCGCTCTTGTTCTTCCAACGGTCCAAAAGGGAGTAACTGTTCTCCAGCTCCAGCGACCTCGATTCCGCCCTTTCGAACATCATTTCCAGCCTGGAAGGCGTCGTCTTCATGTAACTCGGATATTCTTCTCGCGCGCGCTCGACGCGTGATCGCGAACAGTTGAAAGAAGAGCGGGAGAAATTCAGCGAGACTTTCTAATTACCTTCCGCAATGTTGCCATCCAGCCAGGACCATTTCCCGACTCATTCCGTGTAAATTGAGGTCGTTGAGGTACAGTCCCATATTGGGAAGCTCGTCGAGACTGTTTATCCTGAGGGAAGAAATTCTCGTAACTGCAATTACAACGTTATATCGAACCGGAACGTCACCGGAACGTTCAGACGCGATTTAATATTCGACGGGCTCACAAGGGGCTGCACAGGAAAATGATCGCCTTGATGTCTTCGATGTATCTCATCTGCCCTTTGAGGAGGATACTCCTCGCGCCCTGGCTGCCTCTCCTGTTCAATCCCGTGTTGCCGTCGGGAACGCTTTCCGATGTCGTCGACACCGGGCCACTGGACTGATTTTCCGTCGAACGTATCAGTTCCAATTCGAATAGAACCGAGTGCAAATAGATCACCTGGAAAGAAATCAGGTCGTCTTTGTACTCCTTCTTTGTTATTTCTTCGTGATCTTCTTTTCTAAACAGAAATTACAAGTAGATACCTACTATCAGCATTATTAGTGAAAATTTTATCGCATGCTATAACATACAGTGGTTTCCATATAAATAGTAATAATACTTAATCTTCTCATTATAAAAAACGTCGTTTTCAAAGGTCTTGTTCGGGAATCTACTACTGTTGAACACAGTACGCGGGCGACGAGAGTATTTTCGATCATAAGTGCTGATAGTACAAGCCCTTAGCTTCGCAAGGACCTGATATCCTATACACGTATAGCGGTGTCGGATCCTTCTTACGTTTCCCCAAGTAAAGGGAGTGCCTTTAGGTCTTCGAAGCTTGAAGAGCTCGGTAACGTGTTTGTTGAGGACCGATTCGTTGCCGCCCCACGATTGCAGAAGTTTCTCCCCGGCTCCCAAAATACGCATCTCTCGATTCAGGAGGACTCCGAAGGGAAACAAGCGCAGAAGAAGCGTACAGGACACGGGAGCCAGCTCGCGTCCGACCGGTGTTTTTATTTTCTTCTGTTTTGTTAACTGATAAATTACGAAATGGAAATAATAACTTCTCGACGTATGAATAACCGAACTGCTCTTGTCTTCGTGCAACCCTACTCACGTAATCCCGATTGTCGAAATTAATGCGAAACTTGACTAGAACGTTTCGAGATCCGGGAAGGTTGCTCGTACTCTCCAACACTTTGATATTCAGATCCGTTTTGTAGAGCTCCTTGGCGATCTGAAAAAGCTGGCCTACGGAAATACACGTAAAGTGGTTTACCTCGTTCTCTCGGGAACGACGCCCTCTTTATTTAATTAATTGAGAAAAGTGGCAAGCGATAGACCCGATAAAATTAATGAATTTCTACAGTGAACATCATTTAATTCTTGTCATGGAAACGTACTGAAATGTATCTTTGCGGCAGGCTATATTTCATTTCGTTATTTCTCCTTTTTATTTCATTCCAGGATCGCTGTTGTTATTTATGACTTACTTTCTGTATTTTTTTTTACACGCAAAACCTTAAATTACCTCAGAAAATATTTCCTTACCCATGAAATAATGTGTAAATCCCTTTCTAGTACTTCTATAAACAAGAACAACACCCTGGGGGTCTACGTGTGTTGTGTACATGGAGGGGCTCTTCATTTTAGGGTAGGTAAATCTCATTTGCATATGGATGTTATCTACGCTCTGGAGAAAGTCGCAAAAAAAGCGTCCCGTTGCTTTTATGGTGCAGTCATACCTGAGTAACAAAGATGAAGCAAGTAAGTACCACATTCCGCTTTTTATCTCATTTCAATTCCTTTTTAAATTGAATATTCACTTTGACCTGAAGTTGTAATGATAATAATTTGTCTCGACAACTGAACTTGATTGGTTTTATAAATCATCTGCTGTATATTATACCGTCGGGCCATGTACAGCCGCAAAGGTGATCGTCTTACAACGTAATAAGAGCAGGTATCCACGTACACTTAATACCTTTTTTTTTCTCAAACGCGTCTTCCGTAATATATACAGCGGCAAAGTGAATTTCTCGAGACCTAAATATCACAAAAATATCGTTTCCGAATGGTAATAGCGGAAAATATTTCGTTCGAGTGAAATGGATCGAGAACGCGAGACGCAAAAAATATCTTAGCAAGTGTGTGGTACATGTTATATTTGCTGATTGGTAATATTTGATTCTAAGCAAACATAAAAGGGATTAAAAATTATACTTTACTGTACTTATAGGAATTCTAGGACTTTTTGTTCCGGGAAGTTAATGTTACATATGACCTCGTACGTATTAAACTACGTTGTATACAAATACGTATTTGTACATAAACGCGAAGACTATTTCAGTTCGACTCTATATTAAATGCTTTTTAATTAGTGCCCCTCTATATCCTATATATAGTTGGTGTAAATATACACTTCTCGCGATTAATCCAGCAAGAATCCAATAATTGGTTATCTTCTCAAGTAATTACACAATAGCAATTCCTTATCGATTCGCCAACCGAGCTGCCGGCACGCCACTTTATGGCCATTTAGAGTTAGCATTGCCTTCCGTGTTTACTGTTATAATATAATATTTCATTCGACTACATTTATTGCGATTAGTAGATTAATACGGTGCAGGCAGAATATTTGCACTTGTTCATACCCAAGATTACTGAAGAACCTAACGAAACACTTTCCGAAAAACTGCATCACGTTGTCCACCGAATCTCCCGTATGAAGAGCCAATGCTGATGCCAGATCGGTCATTATGTTGTCTGGATAAATTTGACGAGTATTGAAGACTGTGTGCTTCACAGCAGCCTTTTCAACGATTCGAAGCCATACTTCTTCTCCGTATTCCAGCTGAAAATATAACGTGCCAATATAGATTTGATCTCGGTACCCTAAAATCACCCCTCTGAACTCTTTGATGTAAAAACAATTAAATTTCTTTTTTACTCGGCATCCGATATTAAATTTCCCTTTTACTCGGAATTCGACTGCTTTCAAATACTCGTGCAGTGGCTCGTGCAAAATGAAATATTGCTTCAACGTTGTTGGAAGTGCTTATATTTTTATAACGATGTAGTAGCATGCGGGAAAACAAGCTACATTTATCCCACCACTTATTTTTTCGTTTCTTCTCCTATTCGCAAGAAGCATAATAAATATCACTATCGAATGGAAGTTCACAATACTTCGGCGGCGAAATTGTTTTTTGGCCGTCTCCGGTGGCATCTGTTCCTTGACGCTATTCATGTGTCGTTGCAATATTACGAACTGATGAATAACCACTGTAATTTTGAACTTTAGAGTAGAAGCGTTTTCTCCTTAAATTATTAGCTTCTTTTTACACTGGCCACTGGAGTATCATTCAACGTTGTTGATTTAGATGGGCGATAACACGCTGAGTGCTTTGTTCGAAGAAAATAAATAACTTGATCAACATATGCGTAAACATTGGAAACGATTGATCCTTCAGCCGATTAGTTCCAAATTGATGTATTAATTCGCGATGAAAGCATTTAAGATCATTCGAGATTTCCGTTACCGTAGACATTTTTGCTCTTTGTTGTTTCCGTAGTTTGAGTTTTTCATTCTGTCGAATATATATTTCAGATTTATTTTAGTGTTATTTTGAAATATCAATGTAACAGTCTTCGCAGACGTGAGAGACACATACATTTTATAATATCCGTACGATTCATGCGTACCGACACACACTCTCCCAATTATAAGTAGAATATCGTACGATAAATATCGCTCATATAATCAGTATGACATCGTACCAATTTTTTGGTGTGATTAGCGGTCTTAAACTTTTGGTGACTACTATACGTTATCTTTATCTGGGTCGCGAAACTTTTCCCATAGAAACTTTTAAATTAGTTTTTCACAGAGAATCGATACGTTCAAATGTTCAGAAGCAGATACACTCCAGTCACATCTTGGTTTATAGATTAATTGACATTTATCTCGATGATATCTCATGAGAGAAGAAGATATCGTTTCGCGAAAGTATTATAACATCTATATCGCCCTAACATAGACCGTTTTAAAATAACTATCACGGTTGTTTCAGTTTATACATATTTTTTAGTATAATAATGACACACTGTCTTGCAATATTTTTTAAATTATACTTTTGAATTTCTCAGTTATAATTTCAGTAAGGGAAAATATAATCGAATTTATTATGGGGCACCTCATGCTCGGATTTTGGAAATCCATCAACTGTTAGTTGTGCGAGCATACATGACGTATAATACAGCGATGCAAACATTATGTTTGTAGAACACGCGAGTGATGTCGTTGGAAATTTAGCAATCGAGGGGCTATTGAGATATCGTTCTATTATCAATTGCATAGCTTGTTTGCTGTATCGATTCGCATAGGTGTACTTTTCTACATTACACTGTCAACCTCTCCTCTATAGAAGTACGCAATTTTATTATTACCCCATTAATCATTCAAGTCGATGTTCATTTACAAGTTCTAACTACGAATACAGGTTTTAAACGAGTATTTTGCTCACTTCATTGTTTTATACCAATGAGTTTTTGAGACGGTTTCTTTTTTAAATTGCAGGATAATTAACGAGCATGATCAGCTAAATTATCTCTTTGCGAACGGCTAATTGGACCTTTAATATAATGAACAAGTTACAGGTAATCGTCTTGTGAACGATAATGGATAGAAGTCACGAAAAAGGTAGCTCACCAATAATTGATTGTTTAATACGGAACATGCACGCGTGGCAAGACGGCAAAGGGCACGCGAAACTGACGATGTTCTTTCGTTAGAAACGCTAACCATTCTTTTTAGAAAATCTGATGTTTACAAATTCCACGCGATCGAATGTACCAATTCACATCTTCGTTTTTTTTAAAAATTATATAAGCCCAGTGTCTGAACGACCGATGAGACCACTTATTATTTCATTATTCTTTCTTCTCGCGATATACGTCAATCGAATTGCCGGTGCTATTTTTAAACTTCACGACTAAGGCGAAACGTGCTAAGGAACTAACATTAAGCCGACATACAGTTCCTAAAGGAAGCTTTCGATATAAGGCCATCCGTATTCCGACAACTCATTTAATTGCGTACCTCAAACTGTTTTGTCTACCTACTACGTGACTTTATTCTTAATTGAATTAACGTCACGGGATAATGCGATATGATACCTTAAGTGATAACTCAAGTTTACGAACCATTCCAACCGGGTTTTGGCAATTCAGTCGTAGTTTTATTATAATTCGAAATAGAATTTGTGAGATATTATAAATTTTTGAAAACATCTCACTGCATCATTCATAAATTATTATGAGGAATTCAGTTTCTCTTTGATTTTTCATCTTCTCGTTTATATAATTTTATTGAAAATAATCATTTCCTTTCGTAGCACTCGAAAGTGGACGAGGCGTGACACGTTCATAAACAGTAGACTCTGGGCAGATTTGCGTTGTAGAAGGAGTCTAATCCCCCTAATTTATTGCGCGAAGTCCGAGGGGGGTTGCACGTCGCTTCCCTCCTTTCCGTGCTCATAATTGTGCGGAAGTCTGCTTTATTTTGAGATTCCTCATTCAACATTGGATCTTATGTTTATTAATAGATGCGGTAGTGTACTACCAATGGTATAAAGTTCGTTAGTTATGGCCGATAGGGGCTATACTTCTCTCAGGCTATTTTGACTCATTTCAAACAATCGAAGATTATTGACGTTCGTATTGCAGAAGAAATCATTCGATTATTGAAGTCTGTTTAAATATTGACTCTATCGTACGTGTGTTAACATTTATTTGAGTATTAGACCCTTCATAATTGGATTAAACTGGTCCCCTTGTTGGATTATATTTAGTTGGAGCGTCATACTAACGGTACGCTTAACAAATTATGTAATTTCAATTCCGTTAACACATGCACATGATGAATTTTTCAATCGATCTGTATCAATTTTCTACATTAATATATATTTAACCCTAGTCGACTGCACAGTCTACGATATTTGGTTCTCGAGTACCGTAGATGCCACAGTATAGAAAATATAAAAGATGTCTTTTTTTTCATCGGACCATGCTCCATTGAGCGGATCCAATTAGCGATAAAAGGATAACGCTCTAACCGGAAACCCTTATAAATAAGCTCCGCGGGTGTCAAAATTGGGAATTGATCGGAAAAAGAAAGATGTGAACCCAATACACATCATTTATCAGAACATAAAGGGTAAAAAGGATGGGGATCGGGTCTACTTTCTAAATGCAATTTTAACATCTACCTAGGCTAGCTTTACCAATGAATATATTTCATTCAACTTCGAAATCACATCGATTCATTTGCTGTTCTCGTGGGTATAAACCGAGTTTAACTCTTCGCGAAACGGGTCCCCGGAGGGATGATTCGATAAACGGTATATAATGGGTCAGTTTATATATTCGACGTGTACGTCTTCTACGCTTCTATCTCAACGTAGATAAAAATATTCAAAACATTTCACGCTCGATCAAGCTCTTACTGAAAGCAATTTACGTGTTGTACATGAAAAATCAACATCTAAAGTGTTATCAGTATAGTCATATCATTTGTCAGCATACAATTTAAGATTCATCTATTAACGACATGATATTGAATTTCACTGTAGACGATCCACGGTGTGGAACCCGATTTTTCATTGGAGACGCTAGTATTTTAACATAAGAATAAAAGAATGAAAATAAAACTCCAATGAAATATTAACGCGACGTGAATAAAATTGAATGATAGAATTGCCCATATCTGTGACGAAGGTGAGATTAATTAGATGAGAAACACTCGTTTTCCGCTCACTCCAACGTACGTACCTGCACAAAGTGTTGCACACTCTCGAGAAGCATGCCGTACATCTTCGTTTATGTTTCGTCGAATTTACCAGGCGAGATGAGTTCTCCAAATAATTAGCTAAACACTAGAGCGGTTAGATAGTTCGACGGACCTCGTTAAACCCGATCGCAACGAGGCATCGCGCGTGACACGGTCAGACGATTGCGTTCGGCAGTCAAGACTTTCGCGCCATCATCGAATGAGTTACCCGCTGTGGCTCTGACGAGTCAACTGGATCGGAAGAGAGGTTCGCACTGTTCGGCGTCGCACGGAACTTTGACTTTTGGCTGACCGGGGGTGGCACGTTCAACGAAGGACCGCTGCATCCGCGGCAACCCCTGCGTGCGCAGCTTTTGTATCATCACAGCTCGAGTAGCCGATTCACCTGAGCCGCGCGCGTCAGGCCTGTAATTCTCTTTCGTCTTCCGAGACGAAAATCAGGGGCGGGTTGACGTTGATGAGGTATAGAGAATTCGGAGGGCAATCTAATTTGTTAGCTCGACTAATTGCGGTGGGAGGATTCGACGGTGTTTGAGAAGGAAGTATTTATACCTTTATTTTTTTTTGTTTGGAAGATTCTGACCGATAAAGTGTTTTTTTTCTCGTACAGTTACAACAGCAATAGCTGGAAATATATATAAGAAGTGTATATATATTTTCTATAATTGTAGATCTCGCGGAGAAATACTGAAACGTTACACGTCTTGCAATAATTATTATTCCATACAAAGAATAAAAAACTTTGAATTGAACAGTTAACAAAAGGCGATTGAGTTTCGAGACAATCGGTTTAATGGTTTAATACCTGTTTTTCCTTAAACAATTCAATCAGTCAGGGGAACCGTCACAATGAATAAACAAAAAGCAACGTCCACTTAGGATCCATCCGGAAGGGATCAGATATTTCCATAAAAGCTTCGTCGTTGCTAAGGAAACATGTATAAAATTGGAATTCATTGAAAGGGCGATTTCTCGAACCTGTCGCCGGTTCGCCAGGTCGTATTGATATATCTTAACGTATCACTCTTTCCCGCGTGAACGTTAGTTAATTGACTTTTTGAATTGAGAGAGATTTTCGGGATACTATATTTACCGTGAATTATTGCAGTTTAGTCACTGGCACTTGCCCTCCATTAACGGTGGTCGGGAAGTTATTGGGGCTTTGTTGAGAGTTTAGAGAATTTGCCGAACAAAGGATCGCCTCGCAACGAGTGCGAACGAATTTAATTAAACCGAAAGGATATTACTCTTCGTATATGTATTATATAGTTATGGAATTATAAAATCCAGTAATATCGAAAAACTACTTTCTTCAACATATCTCAACTTAAAATTTATAGAGAAAGAGATAAGTCCTGATGTTTTGAAGGGTATAAATCTCGGCTTAGGTCGAACATCTGTCGTGAAGAGTACCTGTATACTCATGTTATGTTGAAAGAAATTGAGACATGTGCGTTGGTGGAGATGGATGATGACCCTTCCCTAATCCTCACTTAGTGTTCGTAAGACAGATCAGTTGGGGAAGGGTGTGAAAGGGTTTACTAAGATGAACCACTACGCGGCCTCTGTTCGCCTGTCATCGAAAACTAAATAAGTTTCCATAAGTTATAATTTATAAGTTTATAAGAGTAGACTTTTCCTCGCATCCGTATCTATGTTATTCGGTTAGTAGATATTTGATGTTTCGTATAGTTTGTTCATAAAAAGTTTTGCGATAATTCATTTTAATGTGCAGACTGAGAGAGGAGAAATTAGGAAGCAACGGTATAATCCTGACATATTCTGTCCTATTTTATGTTTCTTTCTTGTTTAAGGGATTCTGCGTCAATAAACTGACGTAAACTACAAAACAAGTTTAAATTGATACAGTAGGACGCCAGTTTTATCTAGGCGTTGGATAACCGAACCTTCTAAAATAGGAAACATACATATAAAAATAAAAATTCTGTTCTATATATATAGAGAGAAAATTAAAATATTTTTATTACAATACTTTGGCTTTTATTTCATTTCATATCGAATATTTAATCACATTTTTAAGTCTTTTATCCGCTATTTCTTTAATATTTAATACCGAAATTGAAAGGCGAAATATAAATCATACTTGTAAATGCATATACACTTATACATGTTTGGCATATTTCACTACACATAAATGAGGAAAAAATATTGTAGGTCCGATCGTACAACGTTCAATATTACGTACGTGCGAATTTAGCGCACCAAAGGATCACTGCGGCCTTAGGTAAGGATTAACCCAGCCAAGTATGGGACTAAACTATACGGATAGAGAAATATAGAAAGGTATGAGTAATTTCCTGTACTAATCTCTCTAGATCAATAGTTGTCAACTTTATTTTTATGGCATACGATCCTTCGAATTCCTATTGTATTACACAGTTAAAGCAGATATACATCTGAATTGAATTATATTTGGAGTATAATCGTTTAGAAATATTTAATCCTTGAAAGTATTCTTCCCAGAAAAAAATTTTGCGCATAGTTGAATCCATGGTACTTCAGTATTTAAGTGGAAATATATATAAACTGTTAATAACTCTTTGGAAGTTGAACCTAATTTCACGTAATCGATTTAGATCTTCACAAACTGGCAATGCGTTCATTACATTTATAACTGCTTGCTAAAATGTTAATAAATGTTATTCGATTTAAAAGGTTGCTTAGCAATTATAAGAGGTACTAAATTCAACGCAATTAGAGAAAGGTTAATATGCTTTTTTTTTCACATAGAGTACATTTATTTTAAGGAAAAAGCACACCGAATAAGTTTATTGAGTTTTAATATACTTTTCTAGTTCAAGCTACATAGAATGGTATTAAGTGTTTCGATTTAATGTTCTTATACTACGCTAGCAATAATTAATTAGACTCCAAGCGGAGGACATAACGCGGGTCCAAATTGGCTGTCCTTGGAAAGGATTGCTACGGGTAGAGAATTGCCAGGGGAGAAAGGAAGTACTAAAAAAGATGTTGTCGACTCCCAGTGTCACTTATTGCACAGGCTCTCGACAACGAGAGGGTCTGTTATACCATTCAGTTTTACGATTCTTGCTGAGACTCTACTATACCATAATAATACTGTAGAATAGATACAACAAAGAAATTCAGTGAACTTCCATAGCAAGCGAAACTTCCAAGTAACGACTTTGATAGAAGTCGGATTATTTTTCCGAATTTTGATCCGCTATTTTAGATTTTTATATACTACGACTTCGGATTCGAATTCAGCAACCCTAAAAACTCCGAAATAATGAGTTTGGTAAAAATTAGACAATTTTTGCGAATTTCGATACGCCATATTATATTCGCCATTTTGAATTTTGAAATTTCGACTCAAGATTCGTATTCAGCGACCTCGAAAACCCTCGAGTGAGGACTTCAGTATAGATCAAACCATTTTTACGAGTTTCGATCCGTCATATTATGTCCGTCACACTTTGAATTTTGAATGTTTGCCCCCTGATTCGGATTCAGCGACTCCGAAAACCCCTGAGTGAGGATTTCGATAGAAATCGAACCATTTTTACGAGTTTTGATCCGCCGTATTATGTCCGCCATTTTGAATTTTGAATTTTTGACCCTTGATTCGGATTCAACGACCCCGAAAACCCCCGAGTAACGATTTTGGCAAAGATCGGACCATTGCAAATACTCCGTTCAGAAGAGACAAGTTTCTCGTACCTAAAGGGTTGAGGAATGCCGGAAGTCATTATACCTACCTGCTCTGTACACCTGCTAAGGAATTTTCGATATTTCGATCATGGATACGAGAGAGAACGCTTCTATGTAACGACCGGTAGAAAAAACGTATACACAACCCCGAGAGTTAAGAGCAGATGGCCGTCTATCGTGCTCTCTTTCCATCTCGTGTACTCAAACCTCGCTGTCTCTTGCACTCATGCGTTCTTTCTTCCTCTCGTGTATTCCATCATAGCTGTTTCTTGTTACTCATGCGCTTTCTTTATCTCTCGCGCATTCGATCGTCGTTCTCTCTCGCACTCGTGGCACTTGCTCCGCGAGGGTAAAGCATTTCTATTTCTATCAGTTTTAACATCGATTGTCTCATTACTTATGAACTATTCACTCATATTGGTATAGAACTTTTTTTTAGATCAAAATGTGATCTTCAAAATAGTATAAATCAATATAAGAGAGAAGTCCATAAGTGCGGAAATAATCATGATTGAAATTGATCGGAACGGACAGTTGGCCTCTCATTCTCACGACCGTTTACGGCAACGAGGGGCCAATTTCTCTGATCGCTAAATATCGAGATAACGGTATATCGAGCCGAAAGTGAAGACGATATCTGAAATTATCGTTTGCACTACATCATTGGCATTTTATGCAGTGTTATCTGCAGGGCTATTCCCTGCTGCCGTTCCCAACTAAAAACTTCTGCCGATGATTGTACGATCGGCGATCGGAACGGTCGAACGCAAGAATACTGTTATGTACATAGGTATCTAATTATTCGAAGGACGACCCTCAATGGTTTCGGTGCGGTTGGAATGCCGATTTTGGAGCCCTCGCTACGGGAATGCGGGTCTCGTGGCACCACTTGAGGTTCTGTCACACCAATATGCATGCTCTGTGTAGTGTTTGTAGAATTTGTCACGTCGGCACGCATGCGCGCTTATGTTCGCGCCTCGAGTAGTAGCGACAGTAACGTAAACATGGCTGCGGAGAGTAGCGAAGATTTGCCAATATCTCCGTCCGCGAAGTCGTTAACAGACAGTATAGTGTCCGAGGAGAATGACAAAAGTGTATCGCGTTCACCATCCACCTATTCCATCCGGGAAGACAGGTGGCCAGATCTGGTGGTATCGAGACCGCGAAAACTGGATGGTTGGTGGTCGCCGAGGCGTAAGTACGAGACGATGCACACATGCTGCTATTTTTGGACGCGCGAGATTTGATTTGGTGTCCTGCGTTTTAAATTACGACGCAACGAGGGTCTTATGATCCGATCGTACGATATATAAGTACGGATTTATTTTTAATATGTATCGGATGTACCAAAGCATACCTACGCTTGATCTGTATTCAATTATAACGCTTATAACTATTTAGGGCCGGTTTTACCAATACGGTATAAACGCGGTATAGCGCTATCCTGAGAATAGCCAGCAATAAGCCCTATGGTTATTCTCAGTATAGCGCTATACCGCGTTTATACCTGTTGGTAAAACCGGCCCTTAGTGGTGTTTATTTATCTTCCCTATTAAAATAATTGGGCACGATGAAAAGTGCTTCCGGTAATAATGATCGATGAATAATACTCTAATTTTATGCTGTCCATTAATATTTTTCTGCTGGAATATTGTACTGCTAAAGTGTCTTACAATTAGAGGAAATACACAATTATGTATATTCTATTGCGTCTTTTTATCACCTGTTTTTTTTAATGCGATTATTTATTACTATTGCGTACGAATAGTTAATAATACGTTCTAATCAGGCTTAAAATTTACAATTTCTTACCACGATCGTTATTTCACGAGGTACATATGACGTTTTTCAATAAAGAAAAACTATGGACGCAGTTTTCTAATACAAATACACTGCGAATGAATAATCTTCGCGACGCCTTGTGCACCGCGAAATGAATGAAATTCCTTTGTAAAGCAATCTGAACACCGCTTACTATCAAATTGTTATCGCCACGTGATCTGTGAGGCATGTGCCGCTGTGAATTGCGTCGCCTGATAAATAAATAAAGTTGAGTGTACCGCATGCATAATTAATTGGTGGAAAATATATGAGAATTTCGTGTAGATCATTTGAGTCGTATACGACTCATTTATTTTATATAGATTAGAAATTTCGGCGATGAATGAATTATTATGTTATATAAAATCAGTTTATTATACAAATGTATTTAGCAAATAAACTAATATTCAAGAAAAATTAATAGAATACATTATTTAATATTATACCTTTTAAACTATGGAGCAACTTTTTGGCTTTTTTTTATTTGTACTCTTTTCGGCTCTGACTTACCGATTAACTCGAGTCTGTGACGAATATACACTGACGATGGCAGCACTAAGCATGAGTCCGGTGCATTCTCTCTATTGATTATCGTAGGTGGAGGCAAAGTCGGCGGGAGAATCAATATTACCGTCGTCAGCTTCGCACCATTTTTCCTGGAAATTCTCTTGTTGAACGTTCGGTCGTACGTAGCGCCGAGTAATTAACAATATTCGAAAGCTTCGTTGTCAGAGAAGCATTAAAACAGTATATAAGATTGAGAGGATCTACTAGGATATTATGTAGCGTGTTTGATACAGAAACGTCATTTTCGCTCGCTGATTTTAATTTTTCGCTTCGTCAGCGGTGCTCGAATATTTATCGGTTTGCTTCTGGAGTGATAAAGGTTCAACGTGATCATTCGTTCTTACAAAAGTCAGTGATTAAACGAAGTGCATTTTGAGATTACGAATCTTCACCGAACTGCAATAATAGATTACATTGTGAAACGCACCGTACAAGAAGCAAATGCATCTATCGATCATAGGAGCGCTGAAGAATAAGGATCAAGAAATTGACGAAGGTGTAATTTGAGGTACCCGACTGTAAAACGCTGCTCGAGAAGATCCTTTCGTTAACTACAGAACCATCGTTATTAACTCATCGAGTCATCGATTGGGAACCTCAGTCAAGGCGTTAAAAATAAAATTGAAGATTTCCGTCGAACCTTTAATCACCACATTCATCGAGAAGGTTGTTGAAGCGTCCCGTAATAATATCAAAATAAATATCGGAGTACCAGATACATCTCACGCTGCTGCTGCGCATCAGCTGATCGATAAGTGAAGAACGTTCGAGACATAATTTCAAGGTCACCCATTGTTGACCGTCTCGAGAGAGAACCATCGAAGAGGAAGTCCGCAAAGCAAAAAAAGCCGAAAAAGGGATTTCCATGCGGCAGGAATCTCAAGCCGGCGAAAAGTTAGGGCCATCACCGGGTGACTATCACCACGGCGGAGTCATGATCGAACAGGACATGGCCGGGGCGCAGGACACGATATATTTGTGCAATTTTCGGGTCTCCGTCGACGGCGAATGGCTGTGCCTGAAGGAGCTTCAGGACGTGGAGTTCTCAATGCAGGACTCGTTGCAGCGCTCGCCTTCTCCGCCGCTACCCCTCAGTGGTATACATCACCATCACGACACGGAGCTTTGCGATGCACTTCCGCCAAGTCCACCGCCATTGCATCACATCTCTAGCTTATGTTTGTATCATTTGCTCTAGACTTTTGAACGGTCTTTCCCCGTGGAAAATCCTATACCGATCAAGAATCGTTCGAATTTGCATTCCACGCTGAACGAAAGATTCTCACGTTTGGAACGCGATTCGTAATGAAATCGCGATCGAGATTAGGACTACTTCTTGAGTTTCGAAGGCTTCGTTTCGTTTCGAAAATGCGAACATCTTTGTTTGCACTTCTATTTTCCGCTTCGCAATCTTAGAGCGGTGTCCAAGAATGTCCAAATAATGAGCGTTCGAGACCGTTCGCAAGATCAATATAACGGGTTCAATTAATAAGTAGTTATAGTGAGGAATATTTCCGCAAGCTGAAATCTGACTCATTTCTCTTAAAACTTTGACAATATTTATGCCGTATTTAAAAGTCGTCTATACGATACTGTTTTTCAACGATGGAAGAATCCTGCTTTGCACTTATCCTTCTTCCAATTTTTCCGATTAATTTTTCGACTGCTTAATAACTGCCACCATCTATAATATTTTTCTTCCGATATGTTGTATAACTATGCGAAACACGCACGAGTACTGTCACGATTGACCTTAAGCTTTGCTTTTATCGAACTCTATTCTATATATTCATTTCCCGCAGTCTCAATATTGTCATGAATTACACGTATCGACATGGACATTACTAACGTAAAGTAAATCCGCTCATAATGGATCTCGAGCAAAAGTATTGATTTTGCTTCTGTTAAGTTCCCCCTTCGTAAACAAGACGACGCGTTCTGTTTGCAGCACGAGATCCGGTGATTATTGAGAGAAGCAACCTCGTAAATATTTCTAAGCTAATCGTTAAGGAGTTGATCGAAACGTCCCTGAAATACGGACGAATGCTCGATTCCGATCACATGCCCCTGCAACATTTCTTCATTGTCCTCGAGCACGTGCTGAGGCACGGTTTACGTCCCAAAAAGGTAAAAGAGCTTGTCGGAGACACAACAACGGCTCGCCATTTAAAAATTGACGAGCAATCGTACTAACGCGTCGACTTTCAGGGTCTTCTCGGCCCTAAAAAGGAGCTCTGGGACATTCTTCAACTCGTGGAGAAATACTGCCCCGAAGCGCAGGACATAACTTCTAGTATTCGTGACCTTCCGACCGTTAGGTACTGTATCCGACGAACGGTAGTTACTATTCGAAAGATTCCCATCATCCCTTGTAAGAAATGTTGTCCGCTGCGTAACATTTATATAGATCAAATTAGAACCTACGCGCAATGTAACAGTTACGTATAGAAGCTTGCACTCGCTTGATTCCTCTTTGATTGTACGAACGTCTCGGTTCGTAAGCTTTCTTTTTGGGTCTAAGACGAGATTCTGTCTAGTAAAAGCCAGGTTGATTTCAGAACGGCGATGGGTAGGGCTCGCGCGTGGTTGAGAATGGCTTTGATGCAAAAGAAACTGGCGGACTATCTCAAAGTCCTTATCGATCACAAGGACGATCTTCTTTCTGAATACTTCGAACCGGACGCTCTGATGCTGAGCGACGAAGCGATCGTTGTGATGGGTCTGCTCGTTGGTTTAAACGTTATCGACTGCAACTTCTGCGTGAAGGTCAGTACCTTTGCGTCGAGATTTGTCGACCGCCTCGTTTTATCTGTATCTCGACGAAACCGATCGATACGCTGTAATTATCGCATCAGGAGGAAGACCTAGATTGTCAGCAGGGAGTCATAGACTTCTCGCTCTACTTGAGAAACAGCAATCACATTCCCGGTGAGTCGCCGGAGGATGAACTGGAGAACGACAACATGACGACCGTTCTCGATCAGAAGAATTATATCGAGGAGCTCAATCGACATTTGAAGTATGACGTCAAATCTTGAGATTGTGCCGTCAACGCGGCGACGTAAGCGAAACCCGTTCACCAATCGAACGATTTCCAGCGCCACTGTAACGAATCTGCAGACCAAGGTGGAATCGCTGACTACAACGAATGCCCTTATGAAGGAGGACCTTGCCATCGCGAAGAATAACATACTCGGCTTGCACGAAGAAAATAGACAGTTGAAGAGAGAACTCGGCATCGAAGTCAAGGACGCCCATGAGGTACATCGCGATGTCGATGACCCCGGAATGATCAGGTGCGGAGATAACGATCCGATTTCGTTTTAGAACGGCAAAGCTCCCCTTAAGATAACCGAGACTACCTCGGAATTGGAAGAGTTGCGCAGCAGACTGGAGTCCGAGAGGAAACACCGACAGGATGCGGAGAAGGAACTGGAGCTACAGGTTTAAAATGACTTTTGCGGTTTCCGGAGTCACCTGGCGGCATTTCACGCGAACGTTTCCTTCGAAACAGGTCAGCATGAAGTCGGAGATGGAAGTGGCGATGAAGCTGTTGGAGAAGGATATCCACGAGAAGCAGGATACGATCATTTCCTTGAGGAGACAACTGGACGACATCAAGCTCATCAACTTGGAGATGTACAAGAAGCTACAGGTGAATTGGACGCGCGTGCTCGTCGGCATCCGGTGATCGTGAAGTCGCTGCACCGACTGATGGATTGGAGAAGTTACGAGCTGTGACGATACACTTTCCTTTCATTGATCGCGCAATGATAATTGTAGCACGACATCGCTTGAATAAGATATACGTGAAAATCGCGACAATAAAAATCGTGGAAAAATTCCTCGCTCGTCAGTGGGTGAGCGCGGTATCACGGTCATCGCCGTATGTCCACAAACGACTTCTCATTCGAACCACACGATGCAGTATAGGCGATACAATTGTCGGCGTCGTTGCTTGCGGCCGAGGTCCGGCCGAGGTCGTCGTCTAACCCTCTGTTAACCTGTATTCCAGATTTTAGCAAACATGGAGTATCTTATACTGCTACAGACGCGTTGCTGACGATTAGCATCGCGGTATCCATCCTTCCGATCGGCCGTTCGTCTGTCTCTCTCGCTCTGTATGTCTGTCTAATCGTCTCTCTGTCAGTTCGTCCGCCCGTCCATATCCTGGGGATCCGCAAATCGCTAACGACACTACATGCGTCCAGTATCCCAAAACGCACGCGTCACGCGTGCGTGTATGCATATGCATGACTTGTCTGTCTCTGGATGTTTGGCTTATAGGAGTGCGAGCTCGAGCTGACGCAGAAGGGGGAGATGGTGAGCCGGCTTCATGCAAAGACCAGTCAGATCGGAAAGATATTGAACAACCTCGAGAAATACAACCACCTGATGAAAGACGGCGATTGCGGCCGCAGCCCCACGACTCCGTGTGGCGGCAATAAGTCGATCCTTAGAAATAGTCCCTCGTCACCGAGGGGGCCTCCGCTGACGGGGATGATCGGTTCTATGCGGGAGCCCGCTGCTCAGCTAAATAACAATGGGTCATCCAACGCTCAGGAGACCTCATCCAAGCCAGTGGAGAACGCGCAGCGTGACGGTCCCGACGGTTCCTCCTCGTCCGACGCGACGCGAGACTAAAAGACTTTCTCCGACGATCTTTTTTCCTTCACTTTTGTACCATGCTGCGTATACTCTCTCGCTAAACTCTACCAAGCATAACGCAAAGCTGATACGGAATGAGGTATATCGTGAAAAACGTCTCTTGGTGATTGGAGAAGTATAAAGACTGTTTGTTTCTTTTAGGTGGGAAGTTTTGGGGGTTCTTTCTCGTTTTCTTTCTTGACTTTGCGTGTGAAGTAGCACGTATCGAGTGTTTCAGGGATATATCGGCGGTGGGGGCCGATGTGATAAGGTTGTGGGGGGTTTCCTTGAAGTCACGTGACTGGCACACGTGGGAAGTCTCTTTCGGTATACCTTAATTCGTACCCCATATAACTAATAACAGCAGCTGATCGGCTGAATATTCCATCGTTTAAATAACACAAATATATACTTAAGGACTATTAAACTAGTGTTTTATATTTGTCTGGGTAGAAATAATAGCATGATCGAGATGCACGCATCGACCAGCTTTTACGACGCGACGTTTGGCAAAGTGAGGTGCCCGGCAGAAGTAAATATTTGGTCGTTTCACTATTTTTTTTTGGTGGTGACGCGAGCGGAATGTGCTTATTCGAAGGGTGTTAATAAATACTTACCATATTCGGCTTGAGAGAGTTTCTTATTGAAAAATGCGCTGTTAATAATACGTCAAATCTACTGCAATAGACAATAATATTAATAGAGAGAGAGAGAGAGAGAGAGAGAAAGCGAGAGCGAGAACGAGTGCGAGAGATAGAGAGAGAGAGAGAGAAAGAGAGAGATTTATTAATAGTCGTTATTATATTGGCAGATAATCAAAACTACTTCCATCAAGCTATGGTTAAAATCAAATTTGGTCACGGAATGTTTACTCTCTATTTTAATAAGTGCTTCTATTATTAGCATATTACATAATATACATTTAATCGGCTATAATTTTTTTGCATCGAGGAAGCTTATAAATGGAGATATGATCATCAGTTTATTTCAGAAATTAAGAAGAGATCCAAGAAAATGTCATTAATCGCTTATTCGATTTCGTACATTCCGACTCGCGTCATTTCTTCATTTTCGCTGATTTCGATCGGTGAAGTGCAATGTTGGTTGTGCTCTGAACTTTAATGTATACATTTAACCGATTTCTCCAAGTTGGACGATCCGGTAGTCACTGTCATTGTGGTGTTTCACGGATCAGCCAATTATCCCTTCTACCGAGCTTGATTCCTTTTCTGCTGTTACGGCAATCATTCCTAACATTGGGGTCGAAAACGTGACGCGTAGTGCTTTGGCACGCTCTATAATTTAGTAAAACAATTCAATCTATCCAACCATACTGGTTCGTACCACCCCCGTTTATGCATAATTTTATGTGATTCGAGTAATGTTTATTATGGTGTTGTAATCTGCGCAATAATCCGCGCATCACATATTCGGGTCACCTGATTTTTCGAATGTACTTAAGAAGCATTGATTTCAGGAGTGTGAGAGCTCGCTTAGGCATAAAACAGAACTGATCGCAAAGCTGGAGGCTAAGACACTATCCATGACTGACACCATCCAGAAAATGGATGAGAAGTATGTTTACTTATATTACTCGTACTTTTTTCCTAAACATTTCAGGACGTATGCAATGATATAGCTTTCATATAGGTGTGTACTGTTTTCGATGGATTGAATGTTACGCGTTGTGTCGAAATTGCTTCAGCGCGTGGTAGGTGCCATTGTCGATATTAAGACATGCCAATCCGCTTTATCAATGATAATTCGACTATAGCTTTCGCTGTATATAGCAGGGTGTATTTATACTCCACGTGACAGTTTCTCTTAGGAAGTTATAATTAATTAATTCCTTCATTTATTCATTCATTGATCACTTTCATTTTCATCTTCCGTTTCTCATTACCCCCTCTAAAATAGAACAATTCGGGCAGCCGCCGATTAATTAGTGTTGCGGCAATAATTGAACGATGGAATGAAAGTGTGAAAGCGACGAGTCTGATTGGATAAAATTCATCAGGATTATCGAATACCCGATTTGTTACATATTTATTCCGAATATTTTGCCATGCTTCATAAAAAGATCCGGGAGATAATTTATTTTTATCGCAGAACGATTAGAGGGTAGAGTTTAGACGTGCGAAAAAGTTATACGATGATGACGTGAGAAAAGATGAAAAGTTATTATCTTGGAGATATATTGGCAAACCTTCACTTGTAAAGAGGGCTGGATTAATTATATCTCGTAGGTGTATGTATATACCAATATGTATGTCGTAGCGACGCGTTATATTATTTTCGTAATGGAAATTATATCAATAAGCTTTCTACGGCTTAGCTCGAGAGAGAGTGTAGGACTTAGCTTCTCGAAGATAATAGTGGAGGAATTTTAAAGTATACCTTTGGTAACAGGAGTAAATAAACGAATTCATGATTATTCCTGTCAGCAGATTAAATTGAACGAACCCTCAGACGACACCAGAGTCTGGAAGTCGTCTGAAGATTGCCTCGTCCCTCGTATTTTCGTGTCTGAAAGTCGAAACTCGGAGGGCGTTTGACTTTTCAATTGGAAATTGTCTTAAATAACGGGACAAAAGGAATCCGAAGACGTCTTTTCGCAGTCGTAAATGTTAAGTCGAGTGGGAATTGTTTCAGTCGCACTTGTTGCCTTTCCAACGGAGCGTTCCGTTAAAGTTACGGTGCTTACTACTAAAGGGTGGAGATATTTTAATGCTATTTTTAAAGATGACCGGAAATATTCGCAGAATCTTACTGCACGTAGAGCGCAACATATATGTATACTTGACAAATAACCCGTAACAATGCAATTCGCCTTTCACGATATAATTAAAAATGCCATTTTAATAATAAATTTAATACTTTGTTAAATATTCATATCAATGTACATATTATCATTTAATGGAGGTATCATTTCTATGGTTTATACTTTCATTTTTAATTTTAACCATATTTTTCAGTTGCATTAATCATTTAAATTACATTAACAGGTAAATCATTATAATCGACTTGTATTCTAAATTTGTGGTGATTTCTTTTATGATGGTTTCTTTAGCGAATTTTATAACTCGGAATTATTTCTACCGTGACAAAGTTCATCACGAACTTCACCGAATTTTATGGGCATGCTTACGTACTATTTAATTGAACGGCTGAAAATTATATATATGCCACAGAGAGATTAAATCGTTTATACATACTATAAAGGGTATATCAGGCAACGTTTGTTGTGATCAATTATGGCGCTGTATGTGCTTGTACAAGGATAAACTAACGGAATAAATTAGTAACATCTTATTGATTCGTACCTACTTGATTACCCTGGTATCAGTAGCTGATTAGAAAGCAGTTTCCTATAATAAACCAACGATCGTCTCTGTTTAGTCGTCTCTAATGTCGCATATTTTTGGCAACGGCTTTCATGGATATTGCCTAATTAAAATTACGAATTCGGAATATCTTAAAATTGAAGTATCAATCAACAATCTGAGCGCGCGTTAGAATGAAATATCTTTCATATTACCGCAGATGTTTATTTCACCATACGACTGGCTTCCTTAACTTAATTTTAATATAAGTTTATGACCCAGATAGCAATGTCAAAAATAATTTCGTCACACGAATACAATTTCAGTCTGTTGGTGCTGCCATTACCTCATAATTAATTTTCCTTTAAAGAAGTTGCTCCGAAACGAGTTCTTATATCGTCTATAGAATATTTCGTGCTATTAATATCAAGATCATTAATTTTTAAAAATGACTTTTTTATAATTTACGTACCAAATTTTATATTTATATGATGTTACAATTTTATTTATTTCAAAGTCATTTAACTTTTAGAAAATATGTAATCACGCGACCACCTATTATGTTTATTATATAATGGCAGTATCTAATTTTAATGCAAAATCATACTCTTATCAATATATTAACATACAGTAAAGCCTGTCTGCTCTGACTGGTTTGTCTCTATTCCGATTACTCAATCAATTACTTAGTGAAAGAAATCAAACTTGAGACGACCCATCATATATTTCTTATTTATATTAATCGATCTTAATCTTATGCACCAAAATTATCCAACACGAAGTGCACGTGTATACTTACCGTTCACTGGCTGCGACGTAATCCATGCTTTCTGGGAAGTCTTCTCTCAAGAACCCAAAGCAGATAGACTCTACTTTATATGTATTAAAATAAATTGGACCGAATTTTGGAAAAGCACAGAATGCGGTTTTGTGACGGTATATTTGCTATCTGGGTAATTGAGCATCGCAAGGTAAGTTGCAATCCTACTTAACACATTGTTGACCGGCCACGAGTAAACTCGTGATCGCGCCTTCGTTTCGCGTCAGCTTTGTTCGGTCAGTGTATTCTTGGAGAGCATAGAGTGTAATTGTTGTTCAGCATACTGTAAGCTTTTTTAGCTAATAAAGTTTAAAGTGGTCAAAAAATTAGCATTCTTTCTCATAAACTGCATTTTTTTCAATGCATTCAACATTTACTGTAACTATCAGTCATAAAATAAACTAAGATACAAGATTCCAATGAATGCAGTATATAGTATGTGACGCTTCCTCTAGTGTTTCTGCAACGGCTCCTTACAATGATCCGCCCAACAGACTTTCCGGACCGTTAAGAGAGACTACATTTTAAAAAAAATAGTCACTGGAAGAAAAAAAATCCAACTAGAACGCGTAGAGTATGCTCAAAAGGAAAGCGCAGCGAAACAAGATATATTTGCAAAACCTGTTGCGTACCATTACACGCAGGTGATTGCTGCGCCGCTTATCATACCAAAAGGAAATATTAAAAATGAAATATTAAATAAAATTCATTTATATATAGACCGTGTTATGCAATAACGGATTAAGCGTTATGGCATACAATGTCACTTAATCCACTTTTGCATAACGCGGTCCATATTAAACCATTATAAAAAACTTTATTTACATTGTTTCACTTCCACATCCAATTCCGAAATAATAGCCGGTGACATGAGATAAACTCTGAGATAAACTGCCGGTCAACAATGTGTTAATAGCCCGTTCATGCACTATGAACGATGTTCAACAAAAAAGGCGACGTTCGAATGTTTGACTCGCCAATAGAGAACCTATTCGACATTCGTGGGAAAGCATTAGATTTGTCTTCTTGGGCGAAAACCAGCTCCCGTCATGAATAATCACGAGCGAACTTAAAGTGGGAAACTTTAAAGATTATACTCTAGAAGATTACCTTTCTTCGCGCTTCTCTCCTATATCGGGAAAGATAATATTATTACGAATAATAGTACCTATACCGCGCGCCCCAGGAAATTTGAGACTTAGGTGGTCATCTAAAGTTCCCTGCGAAATACAGAACTCCGCGGTTATTAAGCCGATCGGGCGCGACTTTGATAAGCATTGCGTTTTTCGTATCAGACAGTATTAAAGTTTCGGTAGAAATAATAAGCGGAATTAAGAATTAGAGTTGACTTATGGAATGGTGGACGTAGAGAGGGAGGGGAAGACAGACTTCCTCCGTAGAAATTACCGCAAATACAGAAACTTTCCCCGAGCATAAAAGCGTTCGCGAAATCCTCGATTGCGCATTGCCACATAAATTGAAGCAACAGTTGCAAATGTCGCACTCAGATTCGACTATCTTGAATTGATCAGATGTAAGGAGTTGGAAGGAGTGAGATCAGGGGCGGAAGAACGTGCGAAAGCTATGGGTACGGAAGTAGCGGAGAAGGAGGCACGTGCGAACTGTGTAGAACGTGAATTGCGAATCGAACGAGAGTGGCGAACCTCCCTTCAAGAAGCCGCGATTCAGAGTGCGGAGAAAATATCTCTATTGCGCCAGGAGATGGATCAGCTGAGGCAGACTTCCGATGTGAGTAATTCTCGCCAAGTTTTCTTCCCAAAACTAATTTTATTTGACGCGCCTTGGCGTCTCCTGCTTGTAAATAAATAACGTTCATCGCTGCTATCCCCGAGTCGTCTGGTCTCTTCCCTCGTGGTTAAATAATTTATCAGTCTCGCTGTCTCATGATTTCTGACAGCTTCTTACGATTCTACTCGTAATTATTCACGAGGTATGCGTGGAATAGATCGACATTGTGCATTCTGTAAATAAAACATATCGTTCGCGTATTCATTTAAAAATTATAGATGTATCTCTTTACCGCCCATCGAGAGCGCGTCTCCGTATCGATTAAATGGAAGAGATTGCGATTGCAAGCAATAAGCAGGAATTGCTCAAATGCTTATATCCCTCTTTATTTCGTGATTTCTAGTTCGTTTATTTTTATGGAAGAAAAAGCGGTTACCCCCTTTTTCATTTAATCGATACGGAAACATCATTGCACCTAGGAATACGTCGACGTCGCATACGTTTCACGTTGTACCGTTGATCTTTTCAGAGATACCGAACACTGCAGGAAGAGTATTACGCGCTCAAGGAGCTCTGCTCGGAACAGGAACGAACTTTGGAGGAATTAGGAGGACAATTGAGCTCGGCGAAATTGGCAGCCGTCGAACTGAGGGAAGCCGCTGACAGTGCTCAACAGTCCCAACAGGATGGCACCGCAACTTGGGCCGACGATCGAATGGTTACTCGATGTAAAGGCTGCAACAGAGAGTTCACTTTTGCTCGCCGCAAGGTAATTGCGAATGATTTTTAATTGCTGTCATTGAACTTAGACTTGAACCGTAGTTTTCTCCGCACAAATTTGTTCAGAGTTCAAATGACCAGCGTATAACAGTCCCGTTAGCAGGCATTCGTAGTTACAGTCATCTACAATTATTATCGCGATCCAAATTCGAAGTGCCACTGAAGTATAATATTTAGACGAACGTGTATTCTTCACCAAATCCAGTTGCTGAAACCGTCGGCGATTCTCGACTCGCGAAGGCATACAAAATATAGCAGCCGTATATTTTTGGTAGAGATCGGATCGCAGGTATAGAGGCAGAGTTGCATGCATTGATAAGGCTACGTCCAGACGAAGCGATTTACGCGCGATTCGAGCAACGAAACGCGCGACTGCATCTGGACGGAATATATGAATCTCTAGTTATTATAGTCGCGCGATTTGAAACGCGCTACTCGAATCGCGCGTAAATCGCTTCGTCTGGACAGGGTCTAAGGGTCGGGCGGAAGAATTCGTGCGCGCTGCGGTACAATGTGCTCGCGAGTGTGTACGGATGCGCCACTGGCCGGTCGATCAATTCTTAACTAAATGACGCTCCTTCGTAGAAGTGGCCGTTAGAGTAGGTTCCGCGACGGCGTTCGCATAGGTGCTGGAATCGCTCGATACTTAAGACGCCTATCTTTAGGATACCCCGAGTAGCAGCAACGGCGACCGAGTGTTGCGCTTTTCCGTACACACGTAGCTTCGAAACTTGGAACGACACGAAGTCTACCTATAGAGTAGTTCGACTACCGAGAATACTCGAGTCCTCGACGGACACTTCTTCCCGCTTCGTCGCGAATTACATAGTTGCACGGTTGCCCGATATATATTCATGATTGTGCGCATGCATGCATATTCAAGGGTCGATGTGATAGAGACGTTGGACGCCTCATAAAATACGTTTAGACCGTATTCTCCATTTTACGCCGGGTAAGTTATTGCATAATAACAAGGCGGAGTCGTACTTTTGTTACTCATTTTTCGCCCAGCGAGCGTATTACCATACTGTTTAATATAGAATAGGCCACCTAAGGTATGTGGCTCGCCTTGGTGTGGCCGTACAGCGACCGCGTAACCTGTGGGGGATTTTGAATGCAGGTGCAGGAAGTCCGTAGAAAAAACAGGCTCGATGCGAGCTCCCGTAATTGCACATGCAAAAGGACGCGGAGCAACAATTTCCGTCCCTCCAGCTAGTCTGTCGCGCGTTTGGGAAATGAGCTAAGGGAGCTTATAGCAAGGGGGTAACGGGGGGACAATAACGTACCTAAAGTGTAGTTTTAAATGAATCACTCATCGGTTGTAAAACTCAGTTTTTTTCTAATCATTCAAGCTGGAGTGAGTCGTATCGTTACCCGATGTCGTATACCTACTTCGAGTGCGATCCTCTATCTACGTATAAACACTTCTTTGATTTTGATACTTATAGAGCTTTTCGATAAATTGATACCTGGGTCTTTCGTGTGACTATTACGTTCTTCGGCTAACGAATAGGTCAACCGCCTAATGAACGAATCAAACTCGTCGACGAGAGCAACTTTTCGAGAGTAGGAAAGGTAAGCGTTTCCGCGGAGGAATTAGTGGAGTAGTTGCGGAATGGGAGGGACGGAAAGGGATTTTGTGGAGAACGGGAGAGTAAGAATTATTTTCCGCCTGATTCGTATCTTCCGCATTGAAAAGAATTCATAACCTTCTTATAAAGTGAACAAATACCGCATAGAACCTCATATATTCCCATATAAAATATGTCAGAATTTATGAGGATTTATAAGACTCTATGTGGGATATTTGTCCAGTTTATAAGAATCTTATTTGTTTCTTTTTCAACAGGATTATGAAGAGGTCCTCTCGTTTCTCGGTTATTTGTATTATTGGCTGATGCTCTTCTCTGTGATTTTCCGCAGTCTTCCTACACAAGGGGATACGCTCTAAATACATCGCTGTAAGCGTATTTCGTGCTTGCCTTTCGTCTGAGGTATTCGTGATATTTTTTTACAACACTTTCGGCCGGGAATATAATAAAATAAGACATCTCGCGTGACCCACGTCGGCGTCAATAATTTTTGCGAAACCACTAACGAAATTACGATTCATCGGAGTCCACTCTGGCGGTGCTCCTGGCCCGGAATTATTTGCGTATCGCGAGGATGGAATCCAAATACGTGAAATATTCGCGGGGGGATTAATTTATCAAGTCGGTTGCCAAGTGGCCTTACGCTTAATTATAAACGGAATAGCACGGACGTGATCAACGGAGCCGATTATTCGAACGTACACTTATATTCGATGAGATCTTCAGATGATTTATTCACCCTTGAAGGTATTCCCGAGTAGATATACACTCGAAAGATAAGTGCGGCGGTGAGATCTGAAGTTGCAGGGTGCGACCTTACTACCATTTCGGCCGTAAGTCATACGAACGGGACGGTTCGATAATTAACTTTGCGGAGAGAAATCGTTTATCGAAACGGCATTACTTCGCGACCTCTTCTTTCTTCTTTTTCCGCGTACGTACTCGGAGGATGACTAGGTGTATTGCTCTTATCATTCGCGATCAATTCAATTTACCTACAGAATTAGATGCGAGCGATGAAATGGAAGTTGGTTTCGAACTGCAAACAGTCCGACTGTCCACGACGTTCGATTTCGGGAAATAGAGAGTCCTTTGAGGAGGAAGGAAGCTCGGAAAGTTGTTTGTCATTTTTACTCGTAGTCCGAGAACGCCGTTAGTGGTAGGCACGGGTCAAATAGGTACCGTTCTTTTCACACGCCTCAGCTGGAGACTCCTTTGCCATTCCGCTTTAAATGCGATACCGAGGCTATTCGCGTTTACGGGGCCGGCGTGGCCGAGATGTATATGTCGCAGGCAAATAGTAACTTTAGGCAGATAGTATCTGCCTAGGCAAATACTAACTGCCTGGGCAAATAGCTTTTCTTTATAATTCATTCCTAAATGACTAGGCAAATAGTATCTGCCTAAATGTTCTTTAGGCATATAGCATATAGAGATTAGTTATTTATATAACCAGTTAGGAAATGCCTCATTTTGCGTAACGAGTGAGATTATTGCAATATCTATCACACGAGTTATACAGAACGCATTTCCTAATGTGTTGCATACAAGATTTTTTCAAATTATTTCTAAAGCATGCGAGCGGTTGGTTAGGCAAATGGTCACACATTTCAGGCAAATAACTTTTGTGGCTCCGCTCGCTTCGCTCGCTCCGCCGATTCAAGCCTAACCTAATCTAACCTAATCTTACCAAATCTAATTTATTTATATTTTAATGCATTGGACTGGGTTAAGTTAGATTAGAGTCGGAGGAGCGAGCGAAGCCACAAGAGCTATTTTCCTAGGCAAAGCTATTTGTCTGAAACGACCATTTGCCTACGACATAAAAGCTTGAGATTAGGTATTTAGAAATTTCCCGCACTGGATAACATAAAGAAACATCCATCTACAATTATCAAATCCACACCTAATAAATTACTAAAATACTGAAGTTTATCTGAGGAGCAACTACTCTTATGATATGCATATAACCACAAATTATTGAACTGAAATAGACTAGATACTATTTGCCTAACAACGGTTCCGGCAGATACTATTTGCCTAGGCAAATGGTGTTTAATCAGAAATAAACATAATAAAGCTATTTGCCCAGGCAGTTAGTATTTGCCTAGGCAGATACTATCTGCCTAAAAAGTTGCTATTTGCCTGCGACATATACATTCCAGCGGACGGCGTCCCCGCAGCGAACGTCGTGGGTAATTGGATTATATCGCGATTGTGTGCGTCACGATTTTATTTCAAGATGCCCATTATTTTCCTCTTGCAGCACCACTGTCGACATTGCGGGAAGATCTTTTGTAAGAGTTGCAGCGAAAACGCCATACCTTTACCGAACTCAACGAAACCCGCTCGCGTGTGCGACGAGTGCCACGTTCTTCTCATCGGCCGTTACTCGGTGGTGGGATAAATAGAACGTAACAAACTGTAACGTACTCCACGAGCGTCGGAGCTTCCCTCGACCGAGGCGCAGACGAGAAGGGAGAGGGAGAGATTTCATGATATTTTACGAGTTATGGAGAAATCTTTAATTAAGCATTATTCGTAGGATTAAACGAAAGGGTTCTACTCGAAGTTAAAGAGAAACGAGAAGCACGTTTTATATTTGCATTCGTGATGATTATAAGGGAGAGAAAATATTTTTTGTACACTTAACGTGGATAAGTTTTGACTATTAGATCTGCATGTGTGTAATATTGTCGGAATTTGAGTTATTGCGAATTAGATTTGAATGTTTTCGCGAACCAAGGAAAATTCTCATGAACGGTAAGCGTTTATATTTTATATGCGTTAATCCCATCGTTCAGCTGTCCGTTTACTTAGACAGGCGTCGAACCACTGATTTCCAGCGATGTACGAGATCTTCTGCGAAGGAAATTATGACTGCAAATGAATTATTACGGGCCTGTTCTGCTCTGCTATCTATCTTTTAAAGAATTCTCGGTTCGAAATTACGGATTCGACGATGAAAGCCTCGGAATATGTCACATCAAAAATATATACGGTTCCGTACAGCTTCGCGCGGGATGTATCCTGTCCTTACTCAATGTTAATGCGATATACAGATATTAATCCGATTACATCGGAATACGTATTGGAACGAATATAGGCTACCGTATCATTCACAATTCGGCTTTGTACGACTTCGATACGTAATACGGCACAACCCCTAATGTTTAGTAGGGTGAGGAGCAGTAGAGTTAATGCGAGGCAGTAAGTACGGACGTATTGCATTGTCCGAAATTTCGGAGAGACCCTGTTTATAGAGTCGGCATAACTCGTTTCAACTGCGGATATCTACCGATTAAAAATTAAAAGCACATCGATCTGTAAAATTGATCCTATACCTAATTAAATTCTCATAGAGTATGGAAAGGCGTATACAACCCCTTGCAGGGGCAGATCAAATTAGGCTCTTTCAGTTTTAAGCGTGTTAGCAAAGTGGATATTGTATTTCGTGATTATCCTCGAATAATGCATCGTAGGCATACGTGAGCGAAGCCTCGAATCATTATCGTTATCGCTAGCTCGATACGCCTGACTATAAGTTTTTTCGCGAAACGTTTACCTGGGAAATATGAAAATCTTGCCTTGTTATTTAAGCAGGTCCTAGGAGGAAAGGATTAGGAGTATTAATACCTCGACTGTTTTGTCAATAGGAATTTTTAAACTAGCAAGTAAGAAAGTTTTTTCAATTGACGAACCGAAAAATTGCAGTTTGGTGAACACGTGTGAGAAATTCGCGTTGTACGTCAAAACTGAAATTATTTGTACGGAATGTATGAGGAAGGCAGTGTTCGTAAGGCAAGTTTTGCACATCACCCTGTCGAGATCATCGCGCAATGCACTCTTGGAGTAAAGGAAAAGGGCTAGGTTTAATATTGTACATAACGTTGATTAAACTCCTATTAAAACGAATCCAAATTATGTGTCAGAGATAACGACTTGTCGTATTGTAACGAAGTACATTGGTAATAAATATTTTTAGCACCAATTTTGACAGTTCTTTCGGAAACACCACCGTAGAATTGGCTCGAAATTAACGGTATTGCGATCGAGCGGATTTAGCGTTGAATTTCAGTGCGAGTAACTCGACGATAAGCTCACACATCCATCTCATCGTATAAAAGTTCGTCAAGGAAGATACATCGGGGTAGTTCTTCTTCGGTCTTATTCGCTAACCCCGATATGTTATTTGCAACAGGAGTTATGATGACGCCGTAAATTGTACTGGATTCCCATTACGTGAAATCACATCATCCCTTCCCCGAGATTCCTGAGAATTAAGTAGACTGAGAGTAAGCACGCTTGCGCGAGGGGTTGGCGCCAAAGCAGAATCGTCGGTGAAGTACGTCGCGATGCCTAGTGCCGGGCGTCAGTTGACGTGGATGCGTCGTTGGCGTCGCAATGTTCGAGTGTAGGTTGTTCGTGTTGTGCTTTGCTACATGGGTATCCGCGCTGAACGATCCAACAACACCAGGTATTTAGATAGTGACTATTGCTCGTTACTTTAAATCGAATTTAAAGGGATCGATCGATTAATTTTCTGTCAGATTCGATTTTTTTATTACTGTTTGATGTTATTAAAAAAATACCAGTCGCTCCTTAGATTCATTTCATTTTTCATTAAGGACAACGAGTATTTAATTGCATGACGGAAATTGAAAAACCACGGTCCAAAGTAAATTTGACGGTTAGAACCGATTAAAAGTACACATTGTTATGCGGGTGTTTGATGCTATGCAATATATTTCATGGGAAATTGTCGGGCTCGTTATTTTAATTGCAAATGATCGACTAATTTAGAGTAGCTCGATCACAATTTTTCTATTCATGAAACTGTGATAATAATAACATTGTCTGGTTTACATTGATATTAAAAGAATATTACATGACTATCTACATAATCATGCTCAAACCATTAATTTGATAACGTAGAATTTGTATCGAGGAATGACAAAAAATGTTTGAGTAATAATTCGCCTTTGCATTTGAAGCGGTAAAGGGAAGAATCGCGTGTGCGCAATTATTATTATTTAATTATGCATTATTCAACTAATATATGCATAGGTTCGTATTACATTTTATAACATATTCCAAGTTTCGTGTTTATTTTGTAAAATTTAACTATATACGATCTCTCAACTTCTATTCAGCGCTTAAAACAGTAACGCTGACTATGTTATAGTAGTTTGACATGCAGATGTGGCGCGAGTATACGAATGCCTCCGGCGTACTGTCTTGCTCTCTACCCAACTAATGGGATTATTTCACCAGCAGAATATAGAGACTCGTAGTGCGTTACGGAATTAATTATGTATGCAACTTTAAAAGGTGATTTTTCAAGCTTTGATTGATTATGAAAACATTCCTCTAGGCAGTATAGCTATTGGCGGTGCACTCGTAATATCCATCTGCACATGCAGGTTTCTGCGTGACGAACTTTGTTGATCCTAGCTGTTGACATGGCCAGGGAAAGACATTTTTCATTAATGTCGGTCCTCCCCTGAAATTTTTTTTCGACAAGAGCACGATTACTACCTTAAAAAATGTGGATTTAAAAATAAGAAAAGGTTCACATGTTAATTCAACGAAAGACGAATTGAATACCTATGATACTTTCCACATGAAAAAGGATAATGCCGATTTGATATTAAATTATGAATAATCGTTACGCTGCAGAATAAGCCACTCCGACGGGTACAATCGAGTTTTAAAAAATTGATTCGTTCACGTGCACCGCGCGCATAAAGCGGAACCTCCCTCGTTTCATCGACTCCCCCGGGTTTTCTCGAGCCAACAAGTTTCCACATAGCTCGCTGGTTATTGTTAAGAATTCGATACCAATGTAGCACATTCAGTGTGAAATAAGATCGATCATGTATTCATCTACATATGTTCTGTAAAGTTGATGGACGTTCCCTGTTGCTCCTTCGTATACATCAGCCCCGTTCGACGGCAAAAGACGTTATGTTCTCGAGTAAACTTTCGCAGATATTCATACTCGCACAAGTGATTTAACATGATATACAACTTCAAAATTAATATACGAACGTAACATTGTATCGACTTTTTTTTGAAGACACTAGCGCCATAAACACACCCATTGCGCTTTATGAAAATGAAGAGAGTGCGCGAAATAGTCGAATTGAAAGATATTTATAATCATTTAGAGACTCGAGAAATCTTTGAAAATCAATCGCCATGGAAATCGCAAAATTTCGCTTCACTTTGATTTGCTATATTGAATCCAGTATTGTTTACTTGCAAGGTTACTTAAGTTTCAGGATACTTAACGTTCTAAGCTTAGCAATTTCCCAAGGCAGTACAACGGAACTTTAATAAGCAATGTCTACTACACGTTAGCAAACACCTGGATTTCGCGTTTGATTGCGCCTAATTCGCAAATAGTGAACTACCGGCTGTCAACAGGACGGTGTTTGTCCCTACGATCGATATTAAATCGCCGCTACAGGATATCAGACCTGGAATCTCTCTTGATTCTCACATACGCATCTGTTGAGTTTGCAAATAGTATGCATGTTGTCGTTCCGCAGTTGCGTATTTTCTCTGGAGTGTTACTCACGGGACGGGTAATCGTTGGTCACGGTTAATGTCTTTCGGCGCATGAAATATTTATTTGTCCTATACAAGAGAACGTACGTTTTTCGAAAGTGGGATATATTTCAAATTAGGGAACCTTCGGTGGGATATTTTAGAGGCAAGATAAGCCTTTCTAACGACTAACCGATTCGTTCCTCGATCCTGTCACTCGTGGACAGTGTCACCGCGAATGTAATAAACCAGGTCGATATAGTTATTTTTCAATTATGTATCCGTGTAGCTGCTCCACGATAGAGAGACAATTTCCACAAATTTTAATTTTTCTTTTAAATTAGCTCAGTTTTGTCGCATCGCCTGGACGCAAATAATCATTCGTTACATTGCTCACTGTGTTACATTCGGCATGCCTTCTGCACATTATACACGCGTATTTATGAAAACGAGAATAATTATAATATCCTCCTTCGACCGTACATTTTTCACCATCGTAAAACTTTTATTTCCCTTGAAACTATACCTATATGTCGTGGTCACGGGAGAATTTACAAAAACGAAACACGAGCTATTTAAATAATTACATAGAAACAAGAAAAATAAATTGCACGTACATTTTACGACTATTTTCGCGGTAGCTTTACCGCGCTAAACCATACGTATAAGAACTGCTGGGGCAGTTTTCTCCCTCTCGTCGTAAGGCACGGCCTAACATTAATTTTGCGGTTACTCCGCGGTGAAACGAAGAGACGTAAACAACTCCTGGAATCGCCATAGCTCGTATGTTCCACAAATTATCGATTAACGGTCAAATTATCCGCTTCGGCATATATTATTGATTCGATATACCGTGCTCGTTTAAAAATTGTGTAAAACTATACTCTTCGCAATCGAAGGGAGTTGCGCTACTAATAGCGATAACAATTAATTAATATAGATATTTCAGCGTGGCAATTTTTCGGATCGACACTAACTTTTTTCCCTCGATTTTATTAGCTCCTTATCGTATTATGTCGCTTCCCCCAATTTTTTTCATCGCGCAGCAAAAAACTCCGGACCGTTAACAATCACTGATTGGAATAATCAAAGTACTCGCGAAACGAGCTACCAGAAACTGGAGCTTAAAAGCGAACCAAAGAGCATTTCGCTTTATGAAATTCTCAATTCCAGCTGATTACCCTGCGCGAAATCAATGAGGCTGTATAACCGCCCTATTATCAACCTCATTAAGGATACCCTCAACTCAGCTGAACTCTGCCCCACCTCATACTCAATCTTCGCGCGAGCGTTTGCACGCCAGCTAGGTAGGTATTTTACAGTCAGTTATTTAACCTCAATTAATTAACTCCCTAATTTATTACGGTCATGAATCTCGGCCATTACCCACGACGATTATTGCACATATGTGCATTGTTAAAGAAGACGCTTTGCATTCGCATTCCCTTTCAAGGAGTTCCACGCCGCGTGTCGATAGTCTTCTAGGAGTCTCTCGCTCGGTGATGCCTCCTTCGAAGGAATAAACCGATTTTTTCTACAAATCTCTTTCCCCTCTCTTTTTCAAAATGTACGAGGAAACATGCAATTTCACGTTACCCCGGTACGTTTGACGAAGCCGTCACTTGTCGAGCGGCGTCCTGTCGTCAGAAAAACTTGCGACTCATTATTCGAACGACAATTTGTCGGTAACGACGGCGAGTGCCGCTCCACGAGTCAAAAAACGCGACTGAAGAAATTTGACGCCGGTAGTGACAAAACACCGCCCTGGAAGACGAGTTAAGGATCGACAAAAAATTCCCTTCCCTCTACAACGCCTTCGACGCGCGGCACCGCGGCGCGGCGGAATCGGGCTTTCGTTTGGCGTGAGATCGCGTGTCACAAACTGCCGGTATCCCACGCTCCGCCAAATCGATATTCTTCCGATGGGTTGGCTGCCGTAATCGTCCTTATATTTGCGCTTAGCTATACGAAGTCCGAGTTATCGTATACCTATACAGGCTTTCTCGAAGGGTACCCGAGGAGTCAATAATGCTCGACTCCTTGGCTCGTATTCGCAAGCCGCTTTCGTTGCTATAAAAATGCCCTTTCGATTGTCAGTTATACGTACACCACTGTTAAGGTCTGCGCCACACGTACGATACTAGCAGCGCGCGACCGAGAAATAGAGCGGCACTTATATATAGCGGCAAAATCGGAACGTGTGTGTGTGAATATGGGTTCTCATGAATAACTGCATGCACGATAAAATGGGTGGCGTTAATTTTTAATACCGTTAAGTCTGTCGGAATCTATATACATCATAATATCTATTAGGTCATTAAGTATGAAACGTCCGATTTGAGACCGAAACTTTGGTTTATTATCGGACGTTTCATACTTAATGACCTAATAACATTATTCAGACCCGCACTATATTATTATTTAACACTAAAAGTGATCCACATGCATTGATCGAAATCGCAGACTTTGATAGAGTATAAGATAAAGATTAATAAAATATACATAAGACTTTTGACTTTCCATGCGCCAGGCGCTTCAAAACGGGGTTATTTTATGACGTATAAAGATAAATATCATCGCGTAAGAGCTCATTCGTATTAGGTTGCGTATTGAAAATGAAGAAGCGTGTATTAAGTTTACGAACTAGAGTTTGAAAATTTAAAACAAATATTAATTTACAGCAAATATTTCAAAATCTTAATACGAATGTATATTACATTTTAAGATACAAATGTATCGTAATTTTAATACACATTTGTGTGTATGATAAAAACTTCCTACACATTTATATAAATTTTACGACAGATATTTTTTACAGTGTAAAGGAAATATGCAATCCTCGCGTTTGTTCCGCAATACGTCCAACTGTTTACTCACAACCCGACAGAGTCGAAAGCTCGAGAACCCTGTCATGGGGTAATTCTTTAAAAGGAGTGCACATTCCGCCGGGCGGATTTTCTTGTTTTCGTCTTTTGATTTTCAACGAGATGTTTACGTACGGCAGAGAGTTCAAAGTTTTCGTTACGCATACTTGTAGTGCCGGATCGCGACCTCGTTATCCTCGTTAGCCCCCTCCCCGAGTTTGCTGATGGACTTATGTACCCACAAAATTCGAACGGACCGTGGGAGCAATATACATATTTCTTCGCGGCACACCGGCTGTAAGGCCTGCAAGTGCCTTATAATGAGATGCATTAAGTTTCCGCAAAGTTTTCGCGTGCGCCGATTAATTATTATTCATATTCGCCGATCCTTCTTTGAGCTTGCGAAACGATGTATACCGACCCTGAATACTTACCGCACCTACCGCCGCGATTATATGTATATACCTAACCGCAAAATTCTCCCGAACATTCTCTCTCACCTTCTAATACGGAACTTCGCACGATGAAATTGAAAATTAGTATTCATCGCCAATTTCCACCCTCGCGGAATCCTATGTGCGTTTGAAGAGCGTTCGACGCCGCGCCTAATATCGTGGGAACCCCGCATGAACCTGCGAACAAAACCTGATAAAGATAACGACTTTAATGTTCAGTTTAAATTAAAACAGGAGCAGAAATATTTTAACTCCCCTCGTAAAGACTGTTGCAACTATTTCGCTTTACGATATTGCTCGGAGAATTTTATCGCGGTGAAAAAAAAAAGCTCGACGCTAAATGAATAGGGAATTCAGGCGACCGCGAGAGAAAAGAAAAGCTTGCCTGTCGGCGATCGTAGACGCCGGATCGACCGGAAATAAGTGGTTCCTGAGGTGGTTCGTCGGGGTCGTTAGATTGATCGAGGAATTCGGATCGAGGTTCGCGCGAGGTTAGAAGGGAACACCTCTGGCGAACTGAAGAGGACGATTCTGTGGCTGTTCGCGAGTGGACGAGCTTTTGCACCGTCTCCTGCGCTTTATCGTTAGTCCGATGGCACGACTTTGGGTCGAAGTGCGATTAGGCGTCTCCCCATCATTATCAACGAGGAAGGCTCGAGAGCTGCAGCGTCGGGGGTCTTGGGTAGGTTGGCGTGCGTGTTGTCTGACGAGTGGTGAGCTGGATACGCCAAATGGGCTATGCGTGTGCGCGGTCATTGCCGCTGATGGTCCGAAATAAAGACGAATAAGTGTTGGTATAGTTTACGCCGATGCGTCGTAAAAAATCACGTATTACGAGTATATAGATGCACATTGGAGAAAAAACGCTCGAATTTTATAATAGCAGTATTAAAACTATATCTATATTTACGATATAAGAGAATATTTCCTTTCTTTATCGTATTTTTACGCGAGTAATACTTACGATTTTAAAGTTAACTGACAAAATAGCAGCTTCTCGGCCAGCAACTGCCGGGTAATTTATGACGAATTTGATAAGTCGCACGTATTTACCGGTCGTTCGAGATCAAGGGTTTGTTGATCTAATCAAAGTGATCTCTTTAACACTACAGAGGGGCCGATATAGTTGACCCGATACAATATACCGTTTTACTGCGTTCTTTCGAACGTTACGGTTTTTTACTACATAATTTTCGGAGCCATATGGTCATTACTTAACCGTCAACAATTATTTATCAATTTCCAGACACAGTTCTGCTTCTGAAATAAACGTATTTTCTCGAATTTAGAAACTTTAAGTATGGTAATCCGAATGTGCTTTTAATTTATCCTTACGGTTCCTCGGTTTATATAGGATGTCTCAAGGTAAATCAGATTTTTGATTAAAATGCAGTACACAATTATGCCAGGAGAAGATCGCCGTGTAAATGCGTTCGGGGCGAGATGCGCGAGGAACGGGGGCGCGGGGAATTATTATCTGGTTCTAATTATACGAGGGTTGCGCCCGGGTGTTTTAATCTCGCGGAAATTTCACGAGCTTGAACGCGCTAATCGAACCACGCGCTCGCGACGTCGTTGTTTACCACTCGTCGGCTGTGTAGTAGGTACACGTGGCCGCAAGCGGGGCGATAAATCATGGAGCTTCGCTGTTGCGCTTTTTCTCTGTCGCCGTCTACCTAATTTTTCGACGATTTAATTGAAAACCGTTCTTCATTAGTAAATTGCTCGACCGGCGTTCGCCCGCTGACGAAATTTCACAAACTGACGGACTTTCGTGTATCGTTCATGCCGGGGCGACGTATTTCACCCCCATTCGACGTCCAAGATACGTCGACGCGAATAAGTTGAAGCACGTTGCGTGTATGGCGTTAATTCGTTTCGCGCACACTTGCCAGCGAATCGCGATGGGTCAATTGTGAGTGCACTCGGTTGCACTCGCGGTGATAGCCGAAGCCCACTGGCGGGTTTCTAAACGTGGACACGAATGAGATTTATCTTCGAAAGTGTTAATCTCGCGTAGGTATCGAGGAAGATGTGTTTTTGGTAAGGTTCGAAAGAAATTCGTACGGCGTAGGTACTGCAGGATCGTCTGGATAATTTAAATCATACAAATTGAATCTTACAAAAGCAGGGGAAAACTTGTAACGTTAAAAGAAGTCGCAGTCTGAGCCATCGTAGGTCAAAGATCGCTCGAAATGTCATCGTCGTTGCGAGCATTTCCGGGAGTTTTTTTCACAACGAACAACTGTGAACCCGATATATTATTCACGCGGAGGGTTTGCGATTAACGCGCACGTATAATTATGTCGTGGTTTTATTATCAGAAAATGAGTACGACTGGAAAAAAATAAACATCGCAAAGAGAGAGTAGCCGCGCGACGAACGGAGCGTTTCGCTTACTCGCCTCGCTGGAAAACTGGAAATTGCTCGGACGATCAATTAATCATTCGTAAGACCCGCGTAATGAAGCTAGAGGTCAAATTATATAGACTCAATGATCAGCCAACTCGAACGTCGTCGACTGGTTGATCGATTGTTTCGAAGCGTAACTGCTTCGCGTTACCAGGGCTAATATATTATGTAGGTACATCGGACAGACAATGGAAACGACGGCGAGAATTACTAGACACTTATACTCGCGCAGGAAATTGCCCCGGTTTGCCACACGATTGGTCGAAGCATGCCAATTCTGTAAAGCTCTAACCATGACAAGACCGGGTCACGGATTTCCCGGGCAATATTTACTGTCAAACCGGGGCCTCGCTTACTGCCGAGTATGGATTCTCGATTGTTTTCAGGCCAATTTTCCAAGCGGAAAACTGAACTGGGAGTGCTGATTCCATCAATAGAGATCAAAGTTACGTTCTACTTTGGTAAACGGAGAACTGATTGGCTGTCATGAAGAGCGAAGGAGGTCCAACTTTTGTTTGACGTTGCTGGAAAGTAATTTCACTTAAATTATATCGTATATCGATGCCACTTTCAATTATCGGATTATCATCGTATCTCTTTAATTCACAGCACTTTTGCTAGCATTTATTTAGAGGGAATAGAATTTTTCGACAGAATATCTTACAGCATCGCAATATCGTTCTGTAATTATTTCAACAAATCGTTACCTACGGTACTTCGTCGTCTCGATTATCACGAGGAAAAAGTAAAAAAAAAACCTTTCAACGACCGAACTACATTCGACCAAATATATATTTTAGCGTAAAATACAATCCTCTCTCCCACGAATTTCGCACTCTCGGGATATCGCGATGTCGTTAGAGTGAGAAAAAGAGAGAAAGAGAAGCCTTTCGTCGCTTTTTCATCGCCTACCGTGGACCCTCACCGCGGGTGGTCAGGGATTCCGCTACTCATTAAAAACGAGACGAACAAGTAAGCGTCATTCCTACCGTGCAGAGGTATCCCATTACATTGAAATCCTCGACGCGCCGAGCTCGATTGGTCGAAGTAGAGAATTTATAGGGTGGACGGCGCGCGCGCGCGCGCGACGTCCTGTGGGTGGAACGTCGTACCGCCTGTATAAAAAGCCTATACTTTTAACCCCTCTTCCAAATTCGAGTCGTATTAATGGTTCGGTATTGACACTCGTCTGTACTTTATTTTACAGACAGATGTAGTATTTACGAGCCGATAAAGTCGTCATACCTTTGCAAGAAAAAAAAACGTTTATCACCACATTTCTGTACCCTGGAATGGAAAGAGCGGATGTCATAAAATTCAAGTTTTAGGATAAATGTATATTCTAGAATAAAAAAAGCCCGATCTTTTCATCGAGCACGATTAAAATGCTGAATTTTAAGTCACAAAAATCACAGTTTCCCTAACAAATTAGCAAAAGAAATGAATTTACATTGACCTATTTGACCGCACTCACAGAACAACTGTTTACGCGAATGCAGGGTTTTGGACTTGGTTGCAGACGGGCAACCATGGCAACGATAACGTACCGCGATTTTCTCCAATCGCATTTCATATAAATAAGTAATCGCCGAACAAACGAAAGTAACTTGTACGCAAAGAAAAACCGGTGCCCTCTCGAATTGCCTTTGGCCCCTAGCTACCTATAGGCCTTCCGTATCGTCGCGCGATATCCGCGCGAAAGATCAATCTCGCGAACGCGCGCGCGCGCGCGCGACTCGCCCGGCTCTACACGTCACGCCGAACCGGCGCGCGCTCTCTGCGTGGATACGGTGATTAATAAGTCATGCATTACGTGCGACCCGTTACATGTGCGGGAGAATAGAGAAATGCCTTACAGATAGTCCCGGCGAAAAGCAGTGTGATAGCGCTTATCTACTTCCTGGATTTATTGCCGCCACGAAAACGCACCCACGGTCGTTCTTCCCAGCCTATTTCAATGTTAATTAGATGTGCCGCCCGAGTATTGTCGTTGAAATTACGTATACAATGGCCGTCCACGCGACTCGCGATCGTTCAAGGATACCTCTTCTTCGCTTCCTGTGCGATTATCCGCGCGTCCGTCGCTTGGGTGCTTCTCGAGTCGAACGGCCGAGCGAACTTTTTCTCTCTATAAAGATCGCAAGGTCATCGTTTTCTAAAGTTTGTTCTCCTGTATTTTCTTGTCCCGCAATCACATAGAGAGCTTATTACTTTAGATATATTTCGCGACGTCGAGGAGTTTTAATATGATCGAAGCGGATTATACCAATAATAATTAATGATACAGCGGATGTGCTTCTTGCACAGTCTTTCGAGTCGATATCACTTTATGGGCTTCGATTGGTAAAATAGCCTGTGTAATCTACAGCAGTTATTGTGTCGCACTGGTTGAAGCACTGTAACTTTTGAACGAGAATAATGTCGTTTACGTCGATGAATGCTGTTCAAGAAACCATACAATTTCCTTTCGTTTCACTCGTTTCCCCGTAAGATGCAATGCTTTGGAACCGTGGCTTCGGAGAACCGCGTCGTTTTGATTTTAAAGAGAGGCATCTCGCCTCGGCTAATCAAATTTGTCAACGTTATGGGGGGTGGGGGGATCGTTGGTATATAGCGTGTCCCTTATCTCGAGGATCCCTATAAATTGGCATAAATTTCGTTAGAGGAATAATCCTTGGAACACGAGGTTCTCCTTTGTACAAAGATCGTTACGCGTATGCATGCATGCCTTTTTTAATTCTCGAAAATATTAAGGTTTATTTCAATAATTATACGTTTAAAATTTCTTGCATACTGAGTAACTCTATACTTAATCCGAAGCCTATTTTAAAACGAAGCGTGGAATTTAATACCTGTACTTTATTAGTGGTTGAGCATTTATTTCTATTCACTCAGAGAAATACTAATTTCAATTTATTTGCCCATTAATTGTAAAAACCGTGAAGCATGCGATATGGCCCTTATATTATACGTTATCGTTTTCATTTTGGGTATTTTTGTATCTCTACCTCCCTCCGGCACGCGAAGTGAAGTAACACGTTTACTTTTAGATTTGCTTGTTTTGTTGGAAACGCGTCACGGTGTCACGAGCCGAAGCAAACATTCCATGTAACATTTTCAGGGCGTTTCGAGGAATCTTGATTGTTAGTAAACAAATCTTGGAAGTACATTACAGTGATTTATTTAATTGCGAGCCATTCTTGGCAAAATGCCATTCGCGAAATACCCATCGCGAAAATTCTACACGACCGCGATAAGTTTCACCGAAATCGAGGACCATCATCTCGGAATGTTCGTTCTTGGGCAACTTCGACCGTACCGAATGACTTCTGAGTACTTGACGCGTGACGCCCAAGTTTTGAACGCGACGATCGCTAGAAATTAATACCCGATGGAATTTACGTATCGGAATTCGAAGGTCTCAAACGTGTATATGTATATACGCATCTTGATCAAAGCTAGTGGATCAGCAATGGTTTGAGGTATCGCCGTTGATGCCTCGGGACGTCGGCCGCAAAGCCCTGTGACATGGCGAGTAACCCTCGATTTTGGCCAGGACCTTACCATCAAAGCAAGTATTCGTCCTCTATTCATTAGAAATGTCTGAGTAGATATTCGTTAATTAATCTGATTCGCGGGACAGATTCGATCAAGCCGTGTCACCGGGAGAGTACACGCATTTCTATCAGTCGCCGAGCCTACCAGCTATTCGTACGCGAATTCTATTTTACGGTTTCGTCGCGCATCGTTGCTTGATTCGATAGCGATGGGCGGTGGGCAGCATTCGCATGTATATCCTTTGATGTAGATTTGGATCAAACCAATTCAATCTTGATTTCGAACTGATTTGATCGATTACAATTGGTACTGTATTATGTGAAATTAATACCAATTAAGCTTCGAGTGTAAAAATATACAAACATTATCGTTATTTCGGCTATTATATTATTTGCCGCTAAAGTGGCGGACGGAAATACGTTATATAAACACAATGAGGATAACCAGACTTGCTAACATCGTTATCGGAAAAGCCGGAGCAATACATATTATCAGAGCAGTCGACGAGACAAAAGGATACGAATTATGTCGTGACACAAAGGATTGATGGTCCGTTATTGCACTTCCTGCGGACCACTGTGAAAACCGATGGTAGTTTAGCTTTTGGAGAGAGGGTCCTATTGTTTCATCGTCCTGACTATTTTTTAAATAATTCTAGGTAAATGCTCAAATTTATTGAACATTTCTATGAAATAATACCACTTAAGTGTTAGCCAGAAATATAAATCAAAGACAATGTGGAAGTGCCATGCAGTATTTCTATATCGACAGATCCACCTAGCAGGATTTAAATAATTGAAGAAGCAATTATGCATACGAGAAATTAATGTAAGCTAAAATAATTCATGTATAATTATTCACATTTTGTATAGGAAATATCGAAGCAGAGAGGATGTTGTGAAAAAAATAATTCGTCAAAGTTTCTTTTATTCACGCGGAAGAAATCGAAATCCGATTGAGGTAAAGATTACAATGGTACGGGAGAGACCAATGGTGGTATTCATGGCTACACATACGACAAAGCAGGACGCGGATCATTGTAAAAAAGAGATTTAAGTTCAATTAAAAGCGTATCACGGTTATGCATCTCCGTTAGCCACGCGCTGCCGATCCTCCCTCGGATTTCACGGTTATCCCGCACGAGGGTAATTAGGTTTATATTGACATGGGTGAAACGAGCGTCTATGAAATGTCCTTTTCATTGCACAATTTGTTATTCTATATGGGGTGGTAGTATATGGGGTACATGTAGTAGAAGCTTGTCCACTAACGAGATTTTTACCGTAGAAACATAAAAATATGGATTTTCGTAACTATCGGCGATCGGCTCAATTATCGTTACTACTGTTATAACTGGCTGCCACTACACTGTTACTACTACTTGTCGGTCCGACCGGTCGTTATTACTACTGCCGGCCAACTACTAAATACTGCCAGCCGGCACCACTGCACCGCCTGTCGGTCTGACTATCACTGGTCTTTACTACTATTATTACTATCGCCGGCCGGCTGCTCTCTCGTGACTAGCCTTTCGCTAGCGCTACTAACTGGCTGACATTGTCATTGATTAGAGGAATAAAGAATCAGGCGACGTTTATTCTCAAGGTCTCGATAACGCGCTATGTAATATCAAGGAACTCAAAGAAAAAAAAAACGGAAAACAGCTTTCAAGTATTAAGATATTTTGTACGAACGTGATAAAGACCGATGGTGTTATTCTCGAATAAACGGTATTATTTACGACCAACGCTCTCGTAATTATTTTCCCACTATGCTTCGTGTGAATTATTCGGGCGCGTATATATAGTTATATCAGTCGCGCGGCTGGCGGCGAGACGCGGCGTTCTCAAATCTTCCGTCGCGAATAAATCATCCGATTTTCACTGACTGTAATGTCTTTCGAATAGCGGCCCCTCCTACCGGGAAGAAATTAAACGTAGAAAATATAGATGCGAGATAAATCCAACGACTCTCGACCTGTCCTCAAGTCGGGGGTCTGCACCGTAAATACGCAAGCAGCGAGCTTTAACTGCTGTCTGTATTGTTATCTCAGCCAACGAGTCGACCAACCAACTGCGGCTTTATATCTTAACGCCTCTCCCTCCCTTGTTCGGGCGCCATTATTTCCCGATAGCACGTGCGAAAGCGTGGTTTGATGTGAAATGCGTGAGACGATGTAAATCGCGTTCCGCACAAAAAAATAGTATACTTTTATAAAAGCCGTATCTCTCGTCTAACTCATCTGATCGATGAGAAGGATATTGATGCCTGAAAGGAAGATAAAAAAAGCGTACCCGTTTACGCACACCCGCTCGTTGCTGTAGGAAGAATATATAGTGAAGGACAGAATCTGCTAATCTGCCAATTACACCGAATATAGCTTCAAATTATTTGCCAAGCGCTATTCGCGCAGATATAAAAATAAGTTTACCCCATTTTACACCAGATCGCTATATTCTGAATACATCAGGCACTCGATGCAAATATACCTATTGAATTTTAAGCAATGAAGAGTTAAAAGAAGAGAAGCGAGCGAACCACAACGCGTTCGGCTTCCACCGAGAAGTATTTGCTCGGCGGAAGAGGAGACTTCGCCGAGGAATATAAAGAGTTTATTTAATCGCTATACTTGACCCGCTTGCATTCTAACTCACGCCGAATCCTTCGTCGAACTGTTCGACCAATAAAATTGGGAACTCCTGCATCAAGTCACACACGGTGCTCGAATCGTACAGAAACTAGAGAGCCGACGCGACGATCGAGCGAGCGCGAGACTTATTAAGGTATTCCTAGCGTTTAAGAGCATATTTTCAAGATGTCACAGGCGGGTCTCTCATAAATCAGTAATTCTACGTCATATAATATACCCATATTCCCAACAAAACTGTGTCACATAGATGCACACACATCACTGTCACCACGTGTACGGTGCAACGTTGTGCCAATTCTATTTAACGTTATGTTTTATCGTCAAAAAACTACGTTTTGCTGTTTACAAACATCAATATTTTTGTTAAACAGTCGGTGACCTTATATTTGTATGGACTCAACAAATTCTATGTAGTTTTCTGAAGATATGGAAATGACTTTATTTAATGTGTATAATTTTTAAACATGTGGATGTCGGCATTAAAATGTGGAAGAGCGGATTCTTTCATAAGGTTACACGTTAAATGTTCAAATTTAAAAATCGAAATTCTTTCTTAAATGCCCGGTGACCGGACCTGGTACTTAAAAAAAAAATCTTACAATATTAATTTCCATTCTGCAAAGAAATCAGCATCCTCTGAAATTGTTCATCTCGCGCTCGAAATACCTTAAGGAGTTTTCTCGCAAAATTTGTAATATTTCTCTCCTTCCAGATATACCGAAATTCGGCAAACCGCTGAACAACATCACGATCTCCGTCGGGCGGGAAGCCGTCTTCACGTGCATCGTGGAAAATCTCGGTCCTTACAAGGTAAGGTATCGCGCGCTCCAACTACGAGAGCAAACTTGCTCGCGTTACCCCCCTCCGTGCGTCGAGAGCTCTCGCTCGGCGAATGGAAATATGTTGTGCTCCGACGGATTCCCTCGAATCGTTAGCGCGACTTCCACGCGAGCGGGGCAAGTGCAAATATAAATTCAAGTCTGTGAAGATTTCGCGTGTACCCGGGGGTGCGTATACCGGAGGGAGCTTCATCGAGTATCCACGAATGAAATCCCCGGGGGTGTGAGTTCAGCAGTTTGTTAAGCGGTTCTCTCTCTCTCTTTCTCGCTCTCTCTCCCCCGGGTTCTCTTTCTTTCCTCTTTAATAGACGGCTCTGCGATCCATGCCCCTTCCGAACGGCCCCTTTGCCTCCACCCTTCTTCGTGCCCCTCGCGCTAGAGCCACGCACCACTTTCATCGCCACACGCAAGCACAGCTGGACTTGTACGTGCGCTCCACTGCACACACATACACACACACACACACACACACACACACATACGCACGTGCTCGCGCGCGCGAAAATACGCACAATTTACACGTCATCCGGTACCCGTTATCGGGTATTCCTTGGTCGTTTCGCCGCAGGAGAATCATGAGAATGAGAGAGAAGAGGACGCGAGAAAAGTTGGAAACGGGGGAAAGAATTGTTTTATAGCTCGATATTTAATAAAATCGACACATTATCTCCGAGCGGTCGAGAGAAACTCGACTGCACAGCTTCGGAAATGAAACTGCCCCGGATTGTGATTTACAAAAATGATCTGAATTATCGGCCAGGGGGAGGAGAGCGCGGCTGAGGTTGGAAAGGGGTGAAAAGCCGGGACGGTGGCGCGTGTATTACAACGAGAGGAATACCGGCAGTCGCGAGAAAGAGTTTTATCTAAAATTTTCCATAAATTTCGCTTTGAGAGATCGTCGGACGGTTTGCCGCGTTGTTACCACGAATGAATGACCGTTTCAGAAGGAAACTGCCGCGAGAAATGCAGAAACTAGAGGCGGTTCGAGATAGGATTTAATCTTCGAAGTGCTCTCCCGCGCGGCGAATCGTGTGCAGCCGAGGGTTCGAAAGAATTTGTCGCGCATCACGAAAATGACGTTTTTAAATGCGGATTTCACACACATGCCTACATTTTCGAGTGTGATGAACGCACGGGTATAAGCGCACACGCGGGGAAACTCTGCTTCAGAGTAGATAAGTCTTGCGAAATTGTTTCTAAATTATACGTGTCGCGTAAAGTTGCGACTAATGGTAATTGCAACTTTAACGGTGTTCTACTTTTCGCATCGATGCCACTGCACTTGCAGAAATGTCCATATTAAATTTAATCTGTAAAATATGTACACCCCTTATTGCGCGCGCGCATATCCACTGTAGAATTCGAATAAGCGATTTCAGTGCTATGCTCAAATATGCGCGTCGATGGCAAATGTACGAAATTAAACATTTCACTGCTTATCGATTTCGATAAAATTTATCAAGGCATATTTTATTTTCATTGCCGGAGTTCTCAAATTTTGCATGAATTGGTCCGCCGGATACGAGTTCCAGTTCTCTGAAAATACCTACGCCACGAATTCATGAAAACTTTCGACGCTGCAATTTCGATCGAGAGCTGAAAATACCGCGCGACAAACGGCCCCGACGCCGGAAATGGCATCTACTCGACTTTATGTTATTCCGGGCCGTTAAGAAATTTTCTGATTTTATTAAAAAGTCGAAATGACTTCTCGAGCGCGAAAACGCCGAGATAATTTCGGCGCGTCGCGGAAGAATATTTTTACGACTTTAAACCTAATTGAAGAGGGGGGCCATTTTGAGTGCGGCGAGCTCGCGGAAAGAGACTTACAGACCGAAGGTGGAAGAACTTCAATCGCATTAACCGTTATAGTGCCGCGTCATTTCGACGCTCGCTGTTACGTAGGTCGTCTATATTACCTACGCATATCTCAAAAGTCAATTCTACGCTCCCGGATGAAATTGGTCGTAAAAGCTTAGTTTCTCCTTTTCGAAAGTTCGTTTAAATGTCAAATATGCTAACCACTGCAGTTTTATAGCATTCCACTAATTGCATTATGCGTATGACTGTAAAGTTGTCGATGGAAACATGATTGGAAAAAGAGTTACAGTCCACTCGGAGGTTCGCTGGTTCCCCGATAATTTGCTCTCGATGGCAAAAGGCAAGCGCGTCGGAGTTCCTTTAAACGAACGCGTTCGATCACCCGGAAAAACGACGATGACTCGATCAGAATCGAGCGCGTATCTTTCATGTATAAGTTATACATACTGAATTTTAACCATCGCGTGTATATCAGAGACATTGAAGAGCAGAGCACACCAATGAGAATTTATTAATCTCAATGTAAATGCGCTATATAAAAATGCAAATCAACGGTGTAATTGCTTTCAGGGCAGAGCGAAGTTGTTTCATTCATGAACGAGTCCAATTTATGTATCTGTCAATATCACGTCACCTGTGCGAACTTTTGATGGACACATAATGGGCACGTTTTTTCGACAACGACATTTTGATGTTCATAAAAGTTATACCCGGACACGAGGTAGAAATCCAATTTTATCCTTTAAGGGATAAGTTTATATCGTGCCATTACGTCGTATCCACCCTTTCGACGATACAAGTCTTTCCCACAGTGCGACGCTCGCTAATGTTTCGCGGCGTACAGCCAAATTCGAGGGAAACGGAAACTGGAGTTGCATGCAGTTTGCACGGTGCTGTAAAAGGAGGGCGAAGTTAGTGGCGAAAGGGGCAGTTCGAGATAACCAACGAGCTGGCGGCAGGGTTCGGAGGAGAAATCCCGCCACCTCGTTCCCATCTCTACTCCACCACTTCTTCCACCGAGTCGCAGCCGCGATATTAATAACGCGATAACGCTAATTGCTTCAACTCGGAACGTACCTATAACTCTCGTCTGGCCCGAAATGAGATTCCACGCAGGATCTCGCGCCCCTCTCGCGGTTCCGAAGTTTATTCCCAATGGAAGGATCTCGGTTGATTAGCTTCGTTCGATTCCTGCAAAATGAAATCGATCCGCGTAGAACGATGCTGCGTATAGAAGATGTAAAAGTACACGGTCGTACTCGATATCAATAGATCGCTATTCGGGTTTACAAAAAATATTTACACATTGGAAGAGGGGTGTTTGGAGAACGTGTTACGTAACTATAATAATCATAGTCTAGTCATCGAGGATCTGTTTTGGGTTCCGAAATAGTTCGAATCAGTAGTTCTGCGAACAGTAGAACTCACGGAAATTGTAGATTGAAAGCGTGTCGGACGGATTTATTATTCTCGAGCGTAAATACGGTGCATCGGGTACATCTAAACGCTGAATTTTCGAGCGATAAATATGAGCGCTCGCTACGGCTAAACTGTTGTAGTTAGATTGGCGCTCGCAAACCTATTTGTAGGAAATCTTATCCTCTACAAAATTGTCTGTATGAAATTTTAGGCTATCTAGCACCGTTTTCGCAGCGTTCGTAGTTTAAAGTCAGAAAACGTCATTTAATGTATCACTTCCGTCCACGTTAGGGATGATTAATCGCCTTTCCACCCTTCCGATCGCGTTTCCCAACGAATTTACGATGCGTTGAGGGTCAATGAACATATGTGCCGAGTTTCATCAAAATCAGCAAAACCGCTTAAAAGTGATCGCGGGACAGACCGACACATGAAAGCGCATTTTCGCTCTACTCTATCGAACAATAATATAGCTTTTGTAGCGATATGTGTAATCATTTCAACGATGGAAGCAACGCAAGTGTACTTTTGAAATTTCAGTTACCGTTTACTCTTGTGATAAGTACATGTCGAGAGTCTTCCCCGTCTTGTGGGATTTCACCTCGTTCTCTACTCAAGTTCTGCGCGTCAACCATCGGTTGTAGGAGAATAATGTATCCATCTAGAGTTGCTTCGGGTGATGTCAGAAACTGCAGTTTCCGCTCGAGCCGCTTGTACTTACCTCGTTAAGTATAGAGGACGGAACATTGAAGAAGCTTTGCGCCTTCGAATCCATAAGGAGCTCTCGCGACTCTTAGGTTTATCATGCAGAAACCGATCGCGAGGGAGGAAGGTACATCGCCCTTAAATGCCTCGGGAAGAGTTCGCGTCCGCGTTTCTTTGCGCTCTCTTAATTGCCGCGAATAAAATTAACCGTCGAAGATTATTCTCGTTACGCTCACGATGATAATTGGTCTCGGAAAAAGAGCGCCCACTTCGACTCCTGTTATTTAATTTATCTGTTTTTAAATTGGGAGAATACTTTTCCGAAGAATACATTTTATCTGTAAAATATCGTGCATCGTTACCGATAAAAATGCACCGATATACCGCTGGGTTAGTGCAGAACTATATTCTATGTCACAAAGAGTACTTTTTACAGGGGGATATAAAAACACAATATTTTCTCTAAAAGTAATAAATATTATAAGACTTAGACTAGATTAGATTTAATACTTTTTGTATGTTGGGTTGCATACTGCAAATAAGATATTTCTACATCGAATGTGCGTTGATTACTGAGGTGGACAGTGGCGTAAGAAACTCATTTTCACAAAAAATGAACATAGAACAGTTCTCTGCATTAACTCAGCGATACGCAGAACCGATAATATACGTGGCGCAATTCTTCGTGAAAAATCTCAATCGTACCAATGGAAAGTGTCGTACCCTTGACTATACCCGTGTTCTCAACAGTAGAGTATCACAGCGGAATTGTCTTTTGTCCCCTCCAAAAATAATTCAAGGCATCTACTTTCCAATGTAAACGATTTAATCGATATCTGCCGCGCTCCGAACACATTGTATTTCGAAATACTCTTCGAATCACTTCGAGGGAGAATAATACGGTGTCATTTTATGTAACGATCATCTGTTCACGACGTCTTCGCGATATCGAGGCTATTTTCCTTCCATGTCGTAACACGATTCCACGAGTACAGCCCCTTCCATCTCTTGCGGAAAATCTGTCGAATGCAGGTCAACTTGAATTGCCCATTAACAGATGAATTCTGTTACGTTTGGCGATTCCTCGAAACGTCGGACACCCTGTACATTTGCACGAATTCGTATGCGTATAGGCATTGTACGTGCGCGGCGACTCTTTTCGAAGCACTCCGTCCGGAGTGCCGGCGATACCAGTGATATCGGTGCCCGGAGCACTCTCGGGCTAATTGGACGTTATCACGTCAGACGTTTCGGCGCCACGAAACAGTTTCACGAAGGTTTCGTCTCCGATCGCGTGAATGGGAAGGCGGGGTCCCAACTCGGTACGATATTGATGGTGGGTATTTAGCGCCACACTCGCACCTCCGATGCAATTTTTCCCTTCGCGCCGCGCACGCATGTCGAGGGCTGACAAATTTACGACGCCAACCTTTCCCCTGCTGCTTATCGATCGGGCGTTTCGATCTATGCTGGCTTCGTTGTTGCGCTACTGAAAACAGCTAGGGAGCCGCGTTAAACCGGTTACGCGAACGACCGTTTTAACGAATGGTATGAGTAGCAAATATCGCGTAGTTTCTAAGGGTTTTACCCTGCTTTTATATCCCGCGTTCCTTTGACGGAAGGTTTTTGAATTTCCTTCTCGGTAAAAAATGATTGGATAGAAGCGAGAAACGTTTCTCCCGCTCCAATTTTCTGCATGGATAAATATCCTGTATCGCGTACGATGAAAGAGTCAGAATGTATTCGCATCGTTGAATTTATCGACGGATTTACACATCTCGCTAGCGGCTAGTCAACAGCCAACGAAATCACGATACGACAGACATCGCAATGCGACGCGCGATCCATTCCTGAAAAGAGATTCTCGGTATTAATTGTTCCTACCTCGCGATTCGCGTGCAGACGATACCGCGCGCGGCGCGGGCGTCGCGCCGCCCCGCTAGGATCTGACGGGTGCGCGAGTGCAAAGCGGGTGATTTTTCCCGCGGGGTTCGGCGACGCACGAACATCGTCTCGCGGAGTGGGGAAATAAAGGATTGATGGCCCGAGAATTGTTGGGAAATGAGGGTACGAACGACGGGATAAGAAATGGTTGCCCGCGGTTCCTCGAAGGGGGGTGGCTATCGTGGTCCGAGGTGTAAGAGGAATGCGAGATGGCTTGCGTGTCGGAGGCTCTTTCCTCTTTTCCAGCGTAGCCACTTACTATCGATGGCTGCAATAATCCGAGGCACTGCTGCGCGGAGACTCCGCTCGGGTCTCGCAAACTCTGCCGGTGGGGCTGCCTCGTGGGAAGCGAAACACACTTGCGCGGGGCGCGTAATTGAAACTCGCGGCGATTACAGAAGTTATCTGTATTGCAGTTCAATCGATAGGCACTGCGTTGTGCACTGTACTGGTGTACGTCGGCTCATTGCGGGGGATTCGAAGGAACGTTAGAACCTGTGAATCGATATTTCGGTATTTTCGGCTGCACGTAACATTGGTGCGTGCATCAGAGGGCGTAATAAACGGACTTTCCGGTGGTGACTTTGTAGTAGTTCAGTTGTAATAGAGTTTAAATTGATGCTTTTTCGCTTTAACTCTTACACACTGAAGAACAAAATTTGCTTCATTCAACCATCGGTGAAGTGGAATACGGCGAGCCTTACTGTGCAATTGTTTTAATGCTATAAGCGTGTAAGGAAAAATAAATAGAATCGATGCAACCCAATTTGAAGTTGAAATAAGTGAATATCCACTTGAAACAATTACACTGTGAGGTTCGCCGTATTTAACCACACTGATGGTTGAATGAAGAAAAACATTTTTTCAGTGTATTTGAACGACGAAATAAATAGGTTGCGATAATCTTATAATAAATCCTACTAAATCTGAAAAAAAATTAAGGTTCTTTTTCGTAAGAGAGTTAAAATCGAAGTAGTTACCACTGTCAAATGTGGCGGCTGCAAATCCAATTCAAGTGGAACGAACCTCTATACGCTGACTTTAGCCTGTGCTTACGATAGTAAAGCACAGCTGTACATCGGCTTATTGCAGAAAGTTCGAAGGAACACTGAAGCCGACGGATCGCTATCTCAGCACGTCTAACGAAGCGCATCGAAGCTCGGATTTTGCGGCTCAATCATTGTACTTCTTGGATTGACAATTGCACTTTATCTTCCTCTATAGGGAAAATGAAAGAACGCTTCCTCGACCTTAGTGCTTTATGAGAGCCCGCGTCGCAAAGTGTGTCCTAATTAATTTTCGTCGCCGCAGAGAAAGGAGACAAATATAGGAGAAAGGGGAAACACGTGGCCGAGGCCGAAGGAGAAGTAGCCCGTTGAAAAGACGCCTGACATTTTCATGGACATTATTCGTCGAACGGTGACATTTCTGCGAAATGGCAAAATGAACGGGAGGTGAAATGTCACCATCGCGGAGTGTCGCGTTGAGTCATCGCAGGGGACCTGTGCCGTTTGGGCGATAAAGCGTGAGGGGCGTCAACGAGCATTCTCGCGCGATTGTGGTCGTTTGGTGTAGTACATATTTGTGTGCAATCAGTTTTGATGTGACTCGTAAATATCGTTCCGTTCGAAGTTTTCCTTCGGTGGAACATTCTTCCGCACCGCTGTAAATTTTATTTCTCGTTCTGTATCAGTAGCGATTATAATATTGTAGAAGCCAAGCTTTCGTTGAAAAAATTATTTGAGAGTCAACTTTATCAGAGTATATACTTTTTCATGGTCTATTATTTTGATATTTACCTAAACGTATAGATATTTATCGATTGGAAGTGAGAGATAATTAAAAGCAGAATTGAGGTGTGAAAATAACGAGAAAGGTATTCTCATGCTGGTGCGCTCTCATAGTGGTGTGAAAATATGTGCATCCAATGCATTAAAGCGATGGATGCACTGTATTTTGGTGCCGTAGCAGTATTCTACTCCTAAATCTGAAATATCTCGATATATATCTTTTAGTGTAGATAACTTTGACTGCAGCTATTCCTGCAGCACCTCTCTTTCGATACGATTCATTGTTGCACGATAAAATGGACTTCGCAACTAAGTTCCGGTTTACGTAAAAACGATTGTGAATTTTTTGCGGTGCGACAGTCAACTACGAGAGGAACGATTAATTACAATTTCATGCGCGTCCAACCGTTTCTCTGATACTTTTCCAACCCTTGCGTGTAGGTAGTCCCGGCTCAACCACGCGTGTCGCCTAAAGCTCCGGCTTTAATGACGTCCCAAATAATTACCATCGCTTTGTACGAAACCACGTTACCCCTTCTCTCACCGGGACGGACCTGGCCAAATTAAGAGACGTGGAATTTCAGTGAGAAATGCCTTTTATATTTGGCTCGCTACCGCTGTCTCTCAACGTGACAATCGAGTTATCGAAGAGCTAGCTGCCACGCCCATTAAATCTCGGAAATGACCCGTTCGAATCGCCGCGCGATGCGAAGAAATATTTACGGACCATTGAACGGGTTATTATTTTTGACGGGGGGGCATTTTTACGCGTACACATTTACAATAAAAATATTTATTCCCACAAGTTATACTGAAAACAATCAGCCCTCTTCGGTATTTTATTCATTAACTCCGATTAAAAAGAATAACCAAAATCTCGTGTCGCACAACAACACTCGATTACCGCATGTTTATGAATATTAATGAATCGTATAGCTCTGTAAAATGAGTTAACGAATAGTCAATTAAGGATCCCGGCATAATTTTTGCTCCGATTACATCGCAATCGTCACGAATCCTCGATCGATTCTCCGTCTCCCGCCGTTCGACGTCAATGGTAGTGTCGTTGAAATTACCGACGATATAGGTTGTGGCTGCGAATTTGGGTAAAGATCGGGCGATGGAGTGGTATGAAGGGGAGCCGATGGGCTGGAAGGAAGAGTGCCGCCACGACGTTCGACGATTCAATCAACGCGGCACATTGTCGGCGTCTCGACGGAGACGTCAACCGCCGACGTATATTCGCGAGCTTCGGATATGAAAAATGATGTTGGACGGGGAATGGAGCCTGGTAGAATGGTTTTCAGGGAGAGTTGGCAGGTATCTTCGTATAGCGTGTCCCGGGCCTACCGTGTATACCCGTGACGGGGGAAACATTCACTCGGTATCATCATCCATCAGGGTGGCCCATGATATGTGAGCGGGATTAATCCACTGTCGCGAGATCGATTCGTTGCGGACCGAGTTTTCTTTCTCGAGCGAAACGGCAATTGAGATTTCGCGACGGTACACAGTTTCCTGAGAAAACATATCCCGCGATCTGTCGCGCCCTCGCGGAGCATATTGTCACGGTTTTGGATCGGCGATAAATTATGGGACGATGGTCAAAAATTATATGAAAAATTAGGAATCTCTAAAATTAGAAGCGTTTAGCGAGTCATGAAGGAATATAAATAATCGAATATTTGTGGTTTCGTTTTTACAACTGTTGCTTCATTCGATATTTTCACCTTGATATTTCGGCGACAATATTAGCTGTCGAATTAATTAAAGCTCGCTGAAACGTGATGGCCGAGTTCCCGTCAGTGCCAGCCAGTTAACAAGCTTTGTGGTATAAGGGTGACTGTAACATCCATGTGCGACGATTGGTTATCGAAAAATTGAACACATTTTTTCTATCATAATTATTACGCATCTCGTCGATGAAGGGTCGTTGGAAATAACGAGCGTAAATTGGGGTGTGAGAGAGAGAGAGAGAGAGAGAGAGAGAGAGGGAGAGAGAGAGAGAGAGAGAGAGAGAGAGAGAGAGAGAGAGAGAGAGAGAGAGAGAGAAGGTGAGGGAAAGCTATACATTCGACAATAACTATGCGAATAGCACTGTCGGGCCTAATCAGCTTTCTCACTACTGGTTAGACTCGACCCGAGACTCTCTTACAGTCCTACGATCTGTAGGTATTCCGGTCAGTTGAAACATAATAAACTGTAATGCCGACGTTTAGCAATTTTTTCAAGTTTTTCCTGCCAGATCTATAAAAATAATTACAATCAACATTGATAGAAAATCATTTTCTTTTAATTTACAGAAAATATAGCACATTTTTGTATATCGTCGAATCAAATATATTCCCGATAAATGGAGCGCCGTCGTTTCTTCGCGTTTATCCGTCGTTGCAGCCGGAAGTATAATGCTTCGACGAACAATCGCGGCGCCCGTCGAATAAACGCCAAATCAAGACGCCAGCCTTCCAGCGAGCTCGCATACCTATTCAACCGACAATTAGCGCGACCAACGCGCTTTTCAGTCGTTGATTAGTTCACGGCGCGTCGCGCGCGTTTAAGCGGTAATCACCGCGCTTCCAATAATTCGTGAACAAACCGAAATATCGATCACTGCTCAGGATTCTCCTTCGCGCGGTTCGCGGCTGGCCGAGAATCGATCAATCTGAAGTGTTTGCGTTTTTTTTTACTGATTACCCGTGAAGATTATCACATCGCACGCGAGAATAGATCGGACGGAGTTATATCCGTCGAACGGAAATTCCCCAGCGGGCAGTCATTTGTCGGCTCTCAACCCGTGCACCTAAACGCGGATAACGCGCGATAGACGCAGCCGTCCCTCGGCCGTCGCGTCGGAACGTTCGTGCGACGTAAACAGGCGCCCTCTTCCCGCAACGATCGGCTCGACGGATGTAAGCACTCTCGAGAAAGTCTATAAAATTTCCCCTCGCGTTACATGTTATTATCCATAACGTCGTCGCTTCGTCCGACAATTTTCTACTCTTTCTCTTCGGTGCGCCGGCTTTTCCGGGAAAAGCGACACACCGCGACAAATTGTGCGATAATTGTACTCAACGACGCACAGTGAAAAGCAAGGGGGCTGATTACTCGCGTAGACCCTCTACTTACCACCTGAGGAAAGGACGACGTTAGAACGGCGGCGTTGGAGTCAATTTTTCTAGCGTTGGAAAAACGATATTCGCGTGCTCTGTTTCCATTCGTTGCCGGGATACCGTATGTATGTGTACATTCGGCTCCTCGCCGGTCGTGTGTGAGTAGATGCGCGCGTGCATCACTTACACATCGTTTACCTGTAGCCGCTGTATCACCGCTTTATTACCGGTAACCGAGTTGTTAGCATCGAGTAAAGTTAAAAATGCGATTCAACTACGGTTAACCGCAGTGCGCACCGGGGTATGTATTCTCCCGCTGCGTCACGTTTTGGAGAAATATAGATAATTATAATCGATATCGGTAAATATCGTCTTTAATGTTAAATAATAATTAAGGTAATAAATGGGGAGTGATTTTTCGAGGAAATAAATCTCGGAAACTTCGCTCTACCAAAGAACGTGGTTTGAATCGACACCCCAATTTCGTATATTTCTCGTATAATAAGTATTCGGCCTTCCAATAAGATTTCAATTACGCGAAGTTATTATTCTCGGGCAATTCGATATAGAGTAGAGTCGCAAGGGAGTGCGAATAATTTCCCAATGAAGTTTCCTCGCTAGCGACTCCATATTCGTAGGTATAATAGATTTTCTTGCTCCCTTTCTTGGCCACTTCCGCGTCGATGCGTTTACGCCGGATCTTGGACTCACGGCGTCGTGGTCGCTCTATCGATATATACCCTCTCTTTTTTTTTCTCTACGAGTGGAGTATAATGCGTGGACGACATTGAAATAGTTTTTCTATTCTCTGACTAATACAGGAAAAGCGCCATATAATGTGTGTCAAGTGGTAGTGCTCGAATGTCGTGGTCCGTACGAACCTTGCAGTTTACTCTACACGCGTAGCGTCGAGTGGTGGAACAAGCCTCTAAAAAGAAAATTGTAAATGCACGTCTTTCAACGACGCGACGTCTCGCTCCTCGTCCAAACAAATCGTCGCGTAATTATTATAAGAGGCGCGACCGCCAGCCACAGGGATTTCTTTTGAAATTCGAGTTCTACGTCTACTACAGTACCTACAGGTGTTTTACAGCATATATGTACACACGCCCAATACGTGTACGTGATGTGTATACGCGTTCTTTATGAATTCTTAGATACCGGTGATATCGTCGTCCCAGTTTTTATTCCGCACAAATAAATTTAATTTTCGTATCGGAAGAACCACCTTCAAAAGTTAGTTTTACCAATAAATATCGAAATGAATTATAGAAATATTACAAGTTTAAGAAATTTTGCGTCGTTACTATTAAAATGACGAATACCGTTATCACATTGAATATTCGGATGAGGGATGGAAATTCCTCGCAAGAGCGCGAAGGTGCGAGGCGCGTCCGTCCGAAATTCAATGTATCGAGATACGAGGGAACGACGCACGCCGACCTCGCGACCTCTCCCCCCGCTCGTCTCTCTCGTCCGCCGCGACGCCGTCGTACACAACGAGAGGAATTTTCCTTCCGTCCAATTTGCATTGGACGAATGTCTAATTGACACGCAACTCGAACAAGACATGCGCATCGAACCCTTTTTTTTTCTCCGAAAAACGCGAGACTTCGCTTCCCCCTGATCGGGTTGCGCGAAGGCATTCCTCTCGTCACGCTCCGGAAGTAACAATGTCCTCTCGATCGGGTTATTGTCGCGAGCTCCGCCACGCGATACGTTCGGCGCGGCGCGATATCGCGCGTTACCTATGCGTATTTCTACCCGCGCGTAATATGTGATATTCGTATCTATACATAGCCCCCTATTATAAGGAGAGATTCTCTCCCCCCCCCCGCTCCCCCCAATTCCAAGCCCGCCATAAACCGAATCCATCGCGAGCTTCCTCCGGCGATCCTACCGAGAATGAAATCTGTTTGCTGCTTTTCAGGTGGCGTGGCTTCGCGTTGACACGCAGACCATTCTAACGATAGCGACTCACGTTATCACGAAGAATCACCGGATCGCGGTGACGCATAGCGGGCACCGTACGTGGTCGCTTCATATAAGAGACACGCGAGAGACGGACAGGGGTTGGTACATGTGCCAGGTCAACACCGATCCGATGTCCAGCAATACGGGTTTCCTGGACGTCGTCGGTAAAACTAATACTTCTATCTTTGTTCGTTTACGTTAATCTACGCGCTCCGGAATGCATACGGGATGGTGTGGATAGATATAGCGGGTCGTTCGTCAACGAAAGAGCGACCGCGCGCGCGCGTGCTGCAATCTCGTCGGGTCGGTCCTGCGGCGGGGTCGAGATTGAAGCATTGCCACCCCTGCGAGCAGGCATCCCGATGCATTCCGGAGCGCACTGTATGCGGGTACACGTGTGCGTCGCATCGTTTCACTTCCGCTTGCAATGCTTAACGCTACACCTATTGGCTCGGGAGACGGTGGAATTTTATCGTTGCGAGATTAATTCATTTATCGCGGAACAGCGAGACGTCGATGTTAAATCGTGGTTATTTTAGCCTTGACGCGATGTGTCCCCTCGGCCGCGTTCAGTAAAATCAATTGAATAGATCAACTTCGATGTTGGATGCATCGACCGAATCCCGCCGTCGCTATAATGAGATTTAATTAATTCCATTAGGTGGTTATATAGGGTATACGTACGACTGTGTAAGATAGGAAAGCATTTATCATTTTAAGGGTGTCAAAGTACGAATTAAATTAAATTCGTATTGAGCAGGTCGCACTAAATAAAATTGCCGCAGCGACTACTTATCGGGTGCTCTTTTTCTTCGTAATTTTGTCGATCGACTGCTCGGGTATGACAGATCGCTAGCGTCTGATAGGAACTAAAAAAATGATTAACGAGTTAAGTATAGAACGTACTTTCGGGGACACGGATTCCGTCACTGGTGACTTCTCAAAATGTCATTTTTAAAGGTCCGTTAACCAATGAACGATTAATTCTCATGCTCTCGTTAGCTACGGCGGCATTTGTCCTGGCTAATGAAAGCATGAGAATTGATTGATCATTGGTTGGTACGTTTAAAAGTGACATTTTAAAAAGTCACCAGCGATGGAATGCGTGACCCCGTGAGTACACATCCGACGCACCTTGATCGTTATAAGTAGAGACTCGATTCAATTTGCACCCTCTTCTTAATTAGAGTTGCACAATTAACCCTGTAAGGGATCTTGTAGCCATATGGTTACAACGAAACTTTAGATATCCTACAACATTTTTTATGAATTGTACACCTATATGTTGACACTTGGTAACAACTACAAACTTGATTTTTTTTTATAACAATTGCTTTAATATATTTTAATATATTCATATAAACAAGGTTTGCAGGTATTTTTTTATACGTAGTAAGAAAACCATATTTCTAAATCGAAATATAATAGCGTGAACCTTACAGGGTTAATAAGAAGCACTCGATGCGGTGGTTTCACTTTATCAATGGAAAGGAAAGTCATTCGACCGTGAAGCGGGGTTACTTTGCTCAATTCTTCAAAGGTAAAGAATTCCTCGGTTAAACTCTCTCCGGACGAAGATGCAACTTCGACTCTCGGTTCGTTTCGAGATGAACTTGCCAGAAGACTCGATTCTGGGCAAATATTTGTGAAGCTCGCGCACAGTGGAACGTGAAGTCACGCGAAACTTTGCTTTTCTATCATCAGCACTTTCGAGTGCAAAACAAATAAATGAGAACCAAGAAAGCATGCAAACAATACCGGTATGATTTAACCCCTCCTCGCTTTTCGACCTTGCTACAGGGTTCAGAGTCGACTGGTTTACACTCCGGCAAATCTACCTGTCATTCAAGTCGGACGATTTCATTGGTATCGTAGATTCCGACCGTGGACACGCGAACCAATTCGAAGATTATGGAGGAATCACGCGAGAAATGTAATATTGTCGCGAAGGTGAAAGAATCGATCCGAGAGAAGTGTCGCCTTTCATCTGAAGTAAATGTAAATTTAAGAATATCAAATTAAACAACGAAGTCTCGACAGTTCAGAATTCCCATAGGAATTAACAAATATTTGGAAGCAAATCGACGATTAAAAAGAATATTATATAATAGTTTCACGTAATACGAACTTTTATGGTAACTTTTAAACGAACACACGACTCGGATCGAAATTTCTAAAGTATCGAGCCACCACAAACAAGCATAACCCACGGGGATAGTAAGAAATACTGAAATCTCCGAGGTAAAATTCCACTGTCTTCCAACTACCCGTACGTGTATACTTACATACACGTCTTTCCGGAGGACAGCGAAGTTTCGAAATCCCCTTTGCATTCCCCGTTTCGCGTATAACGCGCGCTTATTGACTCTCGTTACGGCGGCTCCCTTCCTCGCGGGCGCTGCACATTCCTACGCCACCCTCGGACAGAGAGACACGCATCCGCGGCACCGACATCGCTCTTCCCGGTACCCCCGATTTGTGGCGATACGATGCAAATGTATGTAAAGTATACTATACACCGGTACGTGATTGCACTCTAGGAGGGCTATTAAACACCTTCCTGGCGACGTGCCCTCGACGCTAATAACATCTACCCGTTCCCGGCCCGCTCCCCCGCGCCGGAGGAGGTGCTGTACGCAAACACGGCTTAACCGCGCCGCAACCTCTCGTTAAATTCCTGTTTATCATTCAGCGCCGTTGCGAGACCGAAGATTATCGAGGCGCGAAAATAAGAGACGCGCGCAGTCCGAGCCAGTCGCAGGGTGAAATCGGGCTTTTTATCGGCAGACGACGTCGGGGTTCGCGTGTATATAACAGCGCGTTTCCCACGAAATAAAATATCCCGACGCGATTGTTTTCCCGTATCAATAAATACAATCGGCGGATGCGCCGTTCTCTCGTTTCGCCTCTCTTTTTCTCCCTCTCTGTCTCTCTCTCTTTTATCACCGGTTTCGCGCGAGCGAAACGCGATTCTCGAAATGAATTGCCACGCGCGCAGTCACTGCGCGAAATCTAACGCTTGTCGCGTTGCCATTTCGAATAGCTCTCGTCGTGCGGCTAGTGCGCTTCGTGATTGCAGAGTTCGGCAGACGATATACTTTAACCCTTATGTCACTACCCGGGTACCCGGGTACCCACTTTGGCCTTTGTATCAATTTCACGTTCGATAGGAGATAGATACCAATTTTTCCGTCTGGATCCCCACCATTTCAACGATTTTGAACAGATCTATGTAGTCGAAATTTTTTTTTTTTAAATAAATACTTTTTATTCGCGATCAAACATGAATACCCCAGTGGTTACTACCCGGTTACCCGGGTACCCACACGCGATTTCCTATGGAAAAATGAATGAACGTATGTTTTAATAATTAATACAGGCAACAACTTTTAAAATTTGTTTATTGAACATAGAATGATATTATTGTTTATAAGAAGTGGCATTATTAATATAAATTAATAGAATACATCATTCTGGAGTTGGTATAGGGCAATTCTTGCAAACAGTTAATGTATTTGCATGTTCTTCGCAAGTAGGTCTTCTACCAAATTTGCATGACTTTCGCGTCTTTCTTCGTCGTTTATGGGGTGCTCCATAGCATATGTAGCATGAACCTGTTACATTTTTTCGGCCACTTGTATCGCGTTGGTATGGTGCAGCAGGAGCAGTCGAAGTTGACGGAATTGGTGTGGTACTGTCGACACTAATGGCTTTTTTTCAGAATACTCTCGATTGTTACTCTTGTTGCCTGTATTAATTATTAAAACATACGTTCATTCATTTTTTCATAGGAAATCGCGTGTGGGTACCCGGGTAACCGGATAGTAACCAATGGGGTATTCATGTTTGATCGCAAATAAAAAGTATTTATTAAAAAAAAATTTCTACTACATACATCTGTTCAAAATCGCTGAAATGGTGGGGATCCAGACGAAAAAATTTATATCTATCTCCTATCGAACGTGAAGTTGATACAAAGTCCAAAGTGGGTACCCGGGTAGTAACCGCTGTGGAAAATTCCGGGTAGTAACATAAGGATTAAGCTCGATCCTGGGAGACGAGAAATTCCTATATTGTGTTCGAAACTGAATTCATAGTTGTAGATAATAAAATTAACGCGCGCGTGCGGTGTTTAATTTATGAAATATTTGCACCTAATTGGACTTTGCAGAATAATGGTTCAAGTGAAAGCTCTCTTGCTTTTTTTCTCTCTCGTCGTACGCGGGAATAATATTCGCACGGATGTAGATATCGTCATAGATAAAGCTTCTCACCCCTCGCTCTTCCTCTCGCACTGGGCGTCATTATTTTCTATAAACGTACCCACGACGCGTCCCTCCACGCCGCTCGTCATAAAGATTGCAAGGAGGTCCTTTATCTTCGAAACGCGTAGCTCCGGGGTCTCTTTATAATGCATAGTCACTGGCGTAAGTGATTGCCGTATCTAGAAGCTTGCATGCCAAAATCAACCGGCTGAATAGATAATTTTGGTACTGCGCTTTCTTGAGGCACTTCATCGCTCCTATCGGCGCTGCCTCAAAGACAAGCATCACTTGAAAGTCAAGTATCACGCGCCTACTCTACACTGGGAAACTGACGCGCGTGATGAGAATTTCTCTTACCGAAGTACGCGCGCGCGCGTGTATTCATGTCGTCTGATTGTGAGATTCGGAAATCAATTAATAAGCGAATGCACAGTCGAGTAAATATTTTATAAATCACGCGAATATTAATATATATAATGAAATATATTAATATATATATTTGTAGCTGAGAGGTAAACAATCGTATGTCCATAAAAGAAAGTTTTCAGTAGTGAGCAAAACCACCTTACCTTTACCCCACTGATACACACACACATGAAGAGACACTACCTTTTCAAAACTAAAAATATTGCCAACCAATAAAACGGGACTTACGATTTTTTACCTCAATAGCAAGTTGAAAGAGTGTAGTTTGAAAATGGTATTAACTCAATATTGGGTAAAATTGGAGTCACGACTATTTGCCTCTCAGTTACAGATATATATATTATTGAAAATAAATTTTCAAATATTTTATTTATTAAAAGAGTACAAGTTATGACATGATTGACATACACGAGTGCGCCTGTGTGCGCAACGTAGCTGTGGACCGAAAATAACCGAACGTCGGCGAACAACGCTGAACGTAAATTTTCTTCCAGCGAATTTACAGGCACGTGATGAGAGAAATTCTCACGGCGCAACACGAGGTTCGAGAAGTGATAATTAATATCTTTCTCTAAAATTACCAAAAACTGGCACACACCTATCGGAATAAGAAAGTAGAATAAATTTCATGAAGATGGATTTCTTGACTATTCACGCCATTTGAAATTAACGAATAATATCGCTTTCAAAATTAGCGCGAGCAAAATTCCGATAACGCTTGTGCTGACATTGCCCCGTCCTGCAGTTGCGCGTTCTCAAGAATACAATTTCTTCCGCGTGACGCAATCTCACGGGTTGCACCTCGAATTTGAATCAGCTACCGTTGGCGGGGTAGGATTTACACAGCCTCTTCCCCTCTCCCCCACCCAGTCATCCGGCCCTTCTGGCGAAATATTTGTGCGAGCGGGAAGCCGGCGCCCGATCGAGAGATACCTATCTGAATAATGTGGAGGTGTGCGGCGCGCGCGCTCACGAGGTGGGTTGCAACGTGTGGCATTGTTCCAGTACCCCCGGATATCCTGGACTACCCCACGAGTACGGACATGGTGGTGCGCGAGGGTACCAACGTGACGTTACGCTGCGCGGCCAAAGGGACCCCAGAACCGACGGTCACGTGGCGCCGGGAAACCGGCGGCACCATCACCCACGAAGGTACGTTACGCCAAGTTTGATCGACGCTTCGGGAGGCTGTGTGAAAAGGAGCGTCGAAGACGGGAGAGAAATGTCTCGATTGCTCTCTGTGGTTCGTCATCGCCATTAAGGGGTCCCATCGGAAGGGAGAGTAGCAGCTATAGCTTATATTTATGCATTTGTGGAATTTATCAAAAGATGTATTGTACAATTAAAAATCTCCTGCATTTTTGTTTTGCACATTTAATGAATATTCATATAGTTTTGTAATATCGCAGTCCTTCCATACTCGTCTTATATGCAGACGAAATTGTAATACGCGCCAAAATACCTACTGCATCGCAACGCCTTGGGCGCCGGACTAACCGCTCCAATAGTCCAAGCAGCCTAATTGTGGAAATGCGGCATGTATAATCCAATTCGGGAGAATATGGCCCATTCGACTTGGCCTCTAGCTCCCGCCGCTGCACATACACACACGGCATTTATATTGCGTTGGGTTGCCTCTACTAGACTCATACCGAAGCATAGGTACCTTTCTCGAAGAAAGCGGCGAACCGAGAGGTCGTCATTGTCCCCGTCCGCGTTTAATCGGGTGTGCCTTTCTCGTTTGGATTAAAGCGATTCTAATTGTAACTGTCGAGGTGGAGACGCGACAAAGCACTCGGATAATTGGCAGCTGCCGGAATAGAAGCGCTATCGAAACGTGGCTAGTCTATGGTGTGATTTATTATTCGCGAGCGGCGAGTAGTCATTATTCGGCGACGTTTTCGATTTAATAATTCGTATAGGCGTTCACGGGTGACGCGTAACTCTTTCACCCTGTAATTAGCCGGCGATATTTGAGGCCATTAAATATTCCTAATATCGGCCACGGGTGTGACTAATTCAGGAAGAAGTCGTATCGGCAAATTAACGCGGAACAAAATATTTAGGAGATCCAACATTACGCGTAGTCACAGTCAAATATATAATATTTTGCCACAGCAGCCAGAAATATTGCAACAACTGCCATACGATCAGCTGCGGCAAAATACGATTGACTCTTGCAACGATACAGTTGTTCGTTGCAACGCCACTTCCGGCTGTCCCAGTAATATTTCTGGCTGTGTCATGTACGATGTTGAAAGAAGTAGAAGCAATCCGATATAAGAAACTAGATCCTGAGTATATCTCGAAAGGGGAACCTCGTTAAAGATTCTCTCGATGAAAGTGTCTGCCGCGTGTGAGGGTGCGTAATATTTTGTTCTTTTCGTACGCGACCGGTACAACTTCTGGAACCGGATGAGGCCGAGAGGGAGGGGGGGAGGGGGGCGAACGAAGCGTGAGTGGTACTCATGGTGAGGCGCGCTTCGGTAATTTATTCACGAGATGAATCTTTTATTTCTTACGTCTATTTTAAGGAATCGCTTTAGTACTCGTCGCGTCCCGCGTGCATTCTTTCCCATGCTCGTCGCGCGTATCTCCATTAGGAAATAGCATCGCGAAATAAAATATTCTATGGTCTATCTCCGTCATCGAGTGGAAACTGGACCTTTTTCCCTTTTCTCAAGTGCATTCGAGTGTCTCGCGGTTGATCGGGATGAACGACGAATAGGTTCCGCCGCTTCGAGGTATTCCAATTTTCGGAGATTATCCGAAATAGTAGAGCTCCTTTAAAAGCACGTTTCTCATGGAAGTATTCGCTGTACGCGTGAGACGAGGCACTCTGCTTACTCGAAATTCTACGACGTCTCACTCGTTACATTCAACGAGCACTGTACCGTGTCGAGTACTTGACTCCTCGTATATAAATTATTTAATGGAACTACTGTTTTCTGTTTTAAGTAAGTTTCTTTGCCGCGCGACATCAACATTGAAACTAGGATTATAAATAGATTGAAGTATAAAATAAAAGAAATAGGCCGGTGATAATGATGTTCATTATAGTAGATCGCCCTCGGCGTATTTTCTGGATGATTTAAGAGATTTTACTGCCCACTCTCTCACGTATATCAGCTAGACGGGGAAATGTGTTTCAATAGTTGACATAACTGCACCGCATTTTATGTCATTGCAGTGGCGAGCATCGTAGGCCCGGAGCTGGAGATAACGCGGGTAACCCGACAACACATGGGACCGTACCTGTGCATCGCATCGAACGGAGTGCCACCCACCGTGAGCAAGCGGATTGTCCTCATTGTGCACTGTACGTGTAATCAGAACTTTCTCAACCAGTAGATACGTACGTGACTACTACTGGAATGATAAGTGTGCGTGCTCGAATAACTCCGGATTAGGATTTTCTATGTGTTCTCGTGGCACTTGTCGAAGAATGCTTAGAAAATAATACTTGAGGTTGTGTGTGGAGTTTATGCTAATTCGAAGAATAAAATATATATCTCTTTAGCGCATACAGAGTGTCCCAGAAATAGCGGACACGGAACACGTGACGATATTCGTCTTGATAAAGTAGACTTCATCAGTCATTCGGCGATGGTTTATTCACCTTTAGTTAAATTTACCCAGCAGATAATTACCTTGGATACAATTGTGCTGACAATTGTTTCAATAGAAATTACCTTTTAGATAAATTTAACAGGAGGTGAATAAACCGGTCCTCAGTTGACATTTCATCTTGTAGTTAAATAACTGAGCAGTCGAACGCTACCATCATTTGTTCACGACGCTCTCGCTCGAGAGACGACGAATTATCAGCGAGGCTTTCCACTGATATCGCATTGCGGTTGTACAATTTCTTCTTCCTCCTGCGTGAAACCTGTTGGTCGCAGGACAATTTGAATTGTACGTTCAAAGTCCAATTTTTAATGAGGAATACCGTTACGTGCTTCGTGTCTATTATTTCCGGGACACCGTCTATAATCGAAATGGAGCGACGCGTATCACTCAGATTTTTAAATTATCGTATATCCCACAGTTCCACCCATGGTGTGGATAGAAAATCAGCTTATAGGAGCTTACGAGGGCCAGAGACTCTCTCTGGAATGCAACAGTGGAGCCTACCCCATACCAATCACCTATTGGACTAGTCCGAGCAATGAGACTATCATCAGCGGTGAGTTTCATGATCGCTACTTTCAATCGAATCACCCTCGAAATTTTTATTGGACCACATTTGCATCTCATATATGATTGTAAGGTAAGGTGGGGTAAGAGCGTACAAAAAAAAAAATAGACGGGGCAAGTGCCTCATATCAATTTTTATTCAAGTTTCTTAGCGAATGGTGCTGCCATCTTTAATTTGTAATTTTTTATGAGTACGTATGTTAATTAAGCTGTTTTTTGTTAAATCTAAGAGGTATTCCTGCAGTTGCTAATCTAAATTTTTGTTTTTGTTGATATGTTGATGTAATGTACTTTCCCCGTCCATTTTTTGGTATGCTCTTACCCCACCTTACCTTATATTCAAGGTATTGCTGAATTGCAAGGGAATCTTTTAATCAAATTCGTTTTGAATTAAAATATTCAATAATAGTTTAGTTACGGCTATTTTCAATTTTCTTAAAATGTTCAACATTTAGACAATAACTACAAAGTCGAGACTATACCGTCAGGATACGAAAATAGGATGAAGCTCACTATACAATCGGTGCGTTCGCAAGATTTCGGAGCATTCAGATGCGTCTCGACAAATTCTCTCGGTGAAACTGACGGAAAAATCAAACTTTACAGTAAGTATCAACTGTTTGCTTATAATTTTATTCCAAAAATAGAGCAGACTGTATATTTTTGTAACTCATTTTATATTAAATAAAAGGGAAATTAAGTTAAGATCTGGTAAAATTATTTTACGGACATGTCTGATGCAAATTTATATTATTAAAAACTTCTCGTAAGTAAACAAATTCTGTTCTATAATTTTCTTCACGAGTTGCGGGTAGCAACAGAAATATTTATTTCGAATGTATGGCAAAATTATTTCGAGCAAGCAAACTGAGCGATCGATTACCTGTGGACTATGAGAAGTTGAGCCTTTTCGCAGAACTAGTCGTCAATATAATATTTCGACGTTTGCCGAGTGACATAAGTGGCATGTCGTGTAGCGCCATGCCCATTCAAGCTCGCGTTAGACCCACTAAACCTCATTAAATCTTAATTGATTAGCAGCTAATTAGAAGCTCGTAACAGCGCACCCAACATGAGAGAATTACGATGCATCGAGGAAAACTTGAATCGCAACGCAAGGTGAACAAACAATAGTGCCGAAGCGTATAACGAAAGCTCGTTAGGCATGTTGTCGAATATTCGCGTGCCGTTTCAAGTGAATACTCACTAAACTTTCAACAGCACCTAATTGAATTGACGGCGCGCGAGCTCTTTAATTTTCGGAATAACGGCGTCGATCGGTAGCTGATAAAAAAGACGGCGAGGGCGGTGGTAATGGAGAATTCGGGTTAAACTAGAACCTATTATTTTATGTCATGATCAATTAGCTCTGACAATGCTAGGTGCCTCTTAATTAGCGAGCCGCGTCAAAGGTAAAATTGTTAATTATTTCGTCCTCTCATCGACGTACGGTTCCATTATTAATTTCAGCAGATTTACTTTCATGGACAATTCTATTGATACAGTGAATACCATTCAATTAATACCTATACACTACAAATTGCTCCATAATTTAGACATCGAGAAAAGCCGATAAAGAGAGTTTATTAAATTGTGTCGGAATCGTTAAAAGTTTAATTAATCAAAGTAGATGACGTAATATTCATATTTGGTTTCGCTTTGTAATTACGAGTAAATATTAGCTTTGATGGAATTCAGAATGTGAAGAAATATATTGATAATAATAATAATATGTATATTCGTTTAATTTACGATCATGACAGTCATCTTTCAGATGTAATTTAATTATCAACCCAAGTCCGATTTACAATATACGACTAAAGTCTTTTGATCTCTCCCAAACCTGTAACTGATACAAGCCTTCGAGTGCTATATTAATTGCTTTAAATCTTCCAGAAATCACAAGTCCGTCTACAACTCGTAGACCTAATTCAAGGAGGGATTCCAAGAAGTCTTGGAACGGAGCTTACAATCACGAGAAGAAAGTCGCAGGAGCGAGAGAAGGTGTATCTTCGAAAGATGATGACGATATGGAAGAGGCAATGGACTTCTCGTCAGCGACAGCGACTTGCCTCTTCCATTGTGACTTTATGAATTCGAGAATAACGACAATTCTGATTGCGCTCATAGGCCAGTTATTACTGTAGACGTTTCACGTTATTCTGCAGCTGTGTATAGTTGTTGAAGGGATGCGACGAAAGGAGCGACGCAGTGTGCAAATTCGGTGAGCGATTGTGTTCGCGAATCACTGCAGCGCACGACACCGAGTGATACATTTCAATTAAAAAAACAGGTGACACGTTGTATTTTACGTGTTCCGCGTTGCATCTAGCATCGCGCTGCCTCGGCGTGTGAACGGATGTATAATAGAAAACGAATTGGTATACATTTTGTACTAGACTCCCATATGATTTATTGCATTTATTTACTTATGCGCACGTACAACGAACGCGAGTGAAGAAAACACTGCACGTCGGTACCGTACGGCTTTGTAAATATGTATGACTTAGCAGCAGACTAACAGCAGACAAAAAACAGATTATGGGCAGACTTCAGTGTATCTGCCGAAAGATTTGGCTGCAGTTAGAATCTTCCATAAGATTAGCAGTTGGATGATAAAACCGAAAACTAATTAAGTACACTTATTAAGTACGAAATTTATATAATGTAAAAAATGTAATGTAACAGTACACCAATTGCTGCAAATTGTAACACAATCTGCGCTTACTATACAATAACAGGTGCAGGGCAATGAGAAAAATGTTTAATTTACCAGGAAAATGTAAAATTAACAGCAAAGTCGAATGCAGTTTACATATCGAGTAATTAATTGTACACAGAGTTTAGTTGCATTTAGAAGAATATATTTTCAATTTTGACTTTGTAAATTTAACATCAGCATTTTTTTCCGTGTATGAAAAAAATATAGATCATACGAAACTCGTAAAACACTCACGATAGAAAATAAACTGAATGCTTAAAAATATTGCCTGAAACATTCGAAGGAGTGCGGTTTCATCGATTCATTCATAGTTTTATCATCAATTGAGAAATTTTTCATAGGCCGACATATCGCTTCACTGTTAATAACTAATCATCTCCATGAGTCATGTTGTTGTCTTCCAACTGATGTGCTATGTACATTCTTACTTATCGACGAGATATTAGAACATTTTAGGCAGTGATTGCGTGATCCTTGCCCACAAAATTCTTGCTGATCGTACTTAAAAAATTCTCGAATACCTATTGAATATTTCATCGACTTTTGTGAGCATTTAATATCCAGAAAAAGAATGTTTCAAGAAATAAACACAAAATATTTTTTCGATATTTTGGTAAAGTAAAAAGAGAAATAAGATGTTTGTTGGTAAAAATCTCGTATATACTAAGTACTGACTGTATGAGAAACAACATTCTTTTAAACACCTTACATAAAAATTAAGAGATAAGCATATGTGTATGAAGGGTTATATATGTAAATGAATAGTGCTTCACCTTTGCGATGCGTATAAAAACAAATTCGTGGCAACAAAATTTAGGAGGATCGGATCAGTTTTTTTGAGTCTCAAAAAAAGGGAAGTTTAGAAAATTTTTCTACGTCTATGCAACCAATGACGATGAGTATTCTTAACACGTTCGCTGCGTATCACACGGCTCCCGCGTGAGGTGACTGTGTCTCCTGGGCGGATCACGCGGATCACGCGGCTCCCGCGGCACGCCAACATAGTTTTACGCAAATTTCGAGATTTTAGTACGGGGGTTAACTCAGTGATCTTGATACGCAGGGAACGTGTTCGTTCGCTGCGTATCACGCAGCTCCCGCGTGGAAGGCACAGCCACCCTCACGCGGGAACCGCGTGATCCGCAGCGAACGTGTTAAATAGGAGGATGAAATGCAATATTATTTATACATATTTTTTGAAAGTTTGCAATGTAAAATAGACATATTAGTTGGCGTATCCTCCTTTTAATGGATAACTACCGGGGAAAAGGATAACGACGTGGAAGTAATACGTTAATACAACATTCCGCTCGTTTTTCACATGGATGACGTTCGCTAGAGATATTTTTTACTCATTTGTCATCAGAGCATTGTCGTCGGTTTCCCGACTACAGCAATGGAGAAAACTCGGATATATCAACTAGTTTCTCCTGCCTCTCGTCAATTCAATATATTGGAATTTCTCGAAAAGAAGAATTTGAATTACTTTATTTTTAGATTTCACATGAGGCATACATCATTCATTTTGGAAATGATTTAAAAGATATTCGGTTGGGAAACTATCGAAATCTAGCAGACACTTATCCAGTGAATATGAATATATTACGAGGATATATCAAATACGTATAAACGGGATTCGTTTTGTAAAAAATTCTAACTTTATTTAATTAAGCTTAGAAATATATATTATTTTATTACACAGTCTCCCGCCTTGGAAATACTTTTTTCCTATCGGATTGGGAGCTTTTTATTCCATCATTGTAGAAAATCATGGGACGTTCTTGTAGCCATTGGAGCACAAATGCTTCCACCGCGTCGTTGTCGTTGAAACGTGGCCTTCAAGCGCTTCTCAGAGGGGTCCAAAAAATGGAAGTCACAAGGAAACAAGTCGGGTCTATATGGCGGATGTTTCAGCATTTCCCATCCTAATGCATCACATTTTTGCCTTGTGGCATTGGCCGCACGAGGCCTGGCGTTGTCCTGCAAAAGAGTGACACTTCTGACCGATTGCTTCTTTCTTTTCCTTCGAAATGACAATTTCACGGCATCCAGAAATTCACAATAATATTGCGCAGTAATCGTGCATCGATCGTGGAGAAAGTTAACGTGAAAAGCACCGCCTCAATGCTGGCTTCGGTCATACTCGTCCTTGAGCGGTGAGCGTAGCTCTCGTTCTCGACCTTTTCACGCCCTCCAGAATATTCTTTGTGCCATGCAAACACACGGGTTTATTGACAAGGTCTTATCCCCGAACTGTGCCTGTAATCGCCGCAAAATTTAGGTTGGATTCACTCCCCCCTTGGCCAAGAACTTGATTATAATCCGTTGATCCACGGAGACATGCGCTTCTGTCTTGCTCATGATTTCTTTTCATACTAAAGGGACTCGAGCGAATTGCCGGTCGGTTCTCCCCTCTTCTTAACGGTACAGACCATCTACGCATCAACTCCTTCAAGGTCACAGACCCGTCCGTAATTTAAAAAAAATCAGTCCCGTTTATATTTGATATACCCTTGTACAATATCCATTCCAATTTTTACGATGATTTACGCGCATGAACAATATTTGGTGCAATGATCCTCTTTCGATTTTTAACGATCGCATAGTGCAGGCTTGTTCTCAAAATTGCGGATACAATTTCCAACAGTTTCAAGTCGATCTTATCTTTCAACCCCATCGCGCCTTCGCTCGTAGCTGCATCGTAAAATCGTAGATAAGCTATACCCTGCAACTAATTAGCATACGGTCATAGTTACGCCACTGCAGTAGAATATGGGTGGTTCTATTGCTTCCCCATGAAATATTGCCATTCTACACATTATGTATAAAGTACGAAGATTGAAAGATATAAATAAAATAGGAATAATGCTTAACGTAAGACAATTTATATTGGGACGTCGTTTGATTCAGTTTTTTAATGCAGTCCCGAATCGCTAAATGTAAGTCTGTTAAAAAAAGTGGAGAACGATGATCGATTCGGGTATCCATGAGTTTATTTATAATTTTTTATGTGCTGTACATAAAAGTACGATCATTGACAACACGATGCATCGATCATGGTTTAGGCTTAAAACTGGATTGTATAATAACACCAGCTGTACAGCTGTATATATACGTAGAATGAGCCTCAGGGACATGTAAATAGATTGAACTAAGATGATACATTAATTTTTGCATTCGTGATAACGAAATATCGGTGTAAATATAATATATGTTATTAGTGTTATGTATAAGGGTAATAAATGTTAGACAATCGTAATTTGTCGAAAACCCGAACGTCATTTGTCGTATTGTTTTCTTATATCGACGAATGTGTCTCTGATTTGACATTTCAAACGCTTTACAATTCTTTGCGAATTGTTTCTTCGATACAAATGAAAGTAAATATAACATGTAATTAATATGTTAGAACACACTGACAAATATAGCATGTTAATGATTAAGACTACGGTTCGCTTAATTTTTTTATATCCTTGTCTAGACGCGCAAGAGGGTCAAGTTTATCGGACGCGTTTTCCATATAGGCTGACGAGTACTGTTATTGGCAATTTAAGAAGATGAAATTATACAGTTATTGGCACTGCTATATCTCTCTATTTAATATAGTCATCGTCAACGGATGTCAATCATTATCGCGGTGCCGACAATTATACCCGTTATCTTACATAATTCACCAGTAAACTCGTTAGCGATACTATACAACGGTGGTGAAAGAAACGAAATACGTCTTTCTTCTTTTGGAAAGCTCAAATCCTTGAGAATCATTTATAGCGAATTTGATTGCACTGCACTCAATGCGCACTATACGGCAATCCAATCGAATTTACCATTAATGTTTGGTCACAGACGAAGTATACGTACTCTCGCGTGCGCTAAATTTTCCAACTATTTCCTACTGTGGGTGAATATATTTTATTGCATTGGCAAAAAAAGAATAATAGAGGTAAAACGCGTACAAAAAGTTCTAGCCACGTGGAGAAATCAAGAATTGTATGCTACATTAATTACTACGATGGCTGCAAGAGCTATGCTATAAGCGGATGGCCGAATGACAAAGGCAGTTGCCGTTGCGACACACAATTCACTGCATCCATATTGGAAATGACATTCAGTCGCAATGTATACCGACGAGGACTTGCTTGTTGCTGTTGCAGCCGTAATAATAGTTGATCGAGCGAGTCGTGAAGCACGGAATTGACGATTTTGGGTACGTCCGAGCCTTGGTAGAGGTAGAGCTCGATGTGGAGGAAGTGAACTGATGAAAGATTTAATTTTGGACGATGTGAACGAGTTAAATCTCGAATACAAATGTGGAGGTGGTTTCCGGAACTTTTGCCGAATGACGAGCATTTTGAGATTCTTCTTAATCTGACCGGACCGATAATCAGCAAGAGGGACACTACATTCCGAAAAGCTATTCCAGCTCATGAACGTCTTGCTGTAACACTACGGTTCCTAGCAACAGGAGATTCCTACCATTCATTGATGTACATGTTAAAAATTTCGAAACAAGCTATTTCGAGTATCATTCCAAATGTTTGTGATGCTTTGGTCGACGTTTTGCAAGATTATATTCAGGTAAAAAAATAAACTACTAATCAGCAAACTTGGATTTATTTATATTGTTATAATATAATCATTATAATTGTACAAAGTGAATTTAAAGTTCCATCAGTAGGGTATCAATAGAATCGTTGTCAGTAGTTCCTGGGTCACAGGAATCTGTGAGCGAAGCAGGGCTCATCGCAGACTGTGAGGGTGATAACCTGGTGTAGGCACTCGGTTTGGCATTTGATAAGTTTGAGAAACTGAAGATGTACCAGGAATAGGTATGTACATGGATACACCGAAGGTGGGCGGCTGTGAGTACAGGTGTGCTACAGAAGATGGCTGCGAGGAAGTGGTAGGCGGATAGTCGTATTTTCCCATCTCAGCGTCAAAAAAAACAGTGCTAGCTAGTTGCCTCACAACTTTCCTAGCATAAAGTGATGGTAGGTCACGTATTTGCATCCCTATTTGCTCTCCAAATACGGTATATTGGTCTCTTACAGATTTCCCTGCTTTTATATCTTTCACGATAGCAAGAGCTTCTTCTGTTTGCCGCAAGCTTGTGGGTTTAGATCTTATGTTAACTATGTCTTGTGACTCTTGAATAATCGTTTCTTTCCTCTGAGAGTGGATGTTGATTGGGTTGATGCTTCCAACGCCTCCGGTGTCTCGTTCTTTTTATCATCCACGTTCGGAAGAGCTTTGTCTGGCTGCTAAGGAGTTTCTCGGTCCAGAGTGGATCCTTTACAAAATAAATTAACCCTTTCGCTACGGGCGGGTTTCCGCCGCGGCAATATTTCGCAATATGCGACTAATGTCTAAAAACATTAGATTTTAAAATTCGTTCAAAAACAAGCGTATCTCATTCTTTTCAAAAAAATCATACCTCCCTGCCGGACTCTTTACAATACGCGACATCTTATGGAGAGCGACTATAGTCCCCTGTAGTACCTCAGTGGCATCTTATAGAGAGCGACTATAGTCGCCCGTAGTACCCCAGTGGCATCTTATGGAGAGCTATTATAGTCGTCCGTAATAGCGAAAGGGATAAAAGAAATTAGTAAAACTGCGTTAATTCAGAAGAAAAGGAAATGTATCTGTATTTTGTTTCAGGCGTCCAAAAATGGATCCGAATGGAAAACGATAGCAAAAGAATTCAATGATAAATGGAATTTTCCAAATTGTGTCGGCGCCTTTGACGGAAAGCATATAGCTTTGCAAGCGCCGATTGACAGTGGAACCAAGTACTTTAATTACAAGGGTTTCTTTAGTATCGTTCTATTTGTTGTCGTAGATGCAAACTACAATTTTACGTATGCGAATGTCGGTTATCAATGTAGAATATCGAACGGGGGTATATTTAGTGAAATAAAATTCAAAAAGAGTCTAGAAGATAACACAATGAATCTTCCCAACCCGTGCGCACTTCCTGGAAGAAATAATGCTGCACCGTTCATTTTCGTTCCCGATAATGCGTTCCCTCTCTCACGCAATATTATGAAGCTCTAAGCTGGGACACAATATAAGGATTCAATGAAAAGAATTTTCAATTACCGCTTAAGTAGAGCACGTAGAGTTTCTGAGAACACTTTTGGGATATCTTCTGTTTTTCGAATACTTAGAAAATCAATTTTGTTGGAATCGAAAACGGCTAAAAATGTTGTACTGGCCATCCTTTATTTACACAATTTTCTAAGAAAAAGCAAGTCTAAAGTAGTTTACAACCCTAATGCAGCTTTTGATACGGACTGCTCAGGCACAGGTCAAATTCGCCCAGGAATATGGAGACAAGCTTCTTCAACACAAGGGTTCAACAACATTCCCAGGATGCGAAGAAGAAGTACAACCGATGCACAGGCGGTTAGAAATGAATTTACCGAGTTTTTTATTTCTCCGGAGGGGATGGTACCTTTTCAATATGATAAATAATAAACACTTATTTTTATTGTTGAGTGCTTATGAATCATCAGCAAATGTTTGAGATGTAAAAAGAAACAAAATCTGGTAAACATCCATAAGAGGATATATGTACGTATAAAATTGTACATAATTCAAAGAAACAAATTTGGAAATCTTACCTGTGTGTCTGTCATTCCTTTTGGTCGATCTTTAGGTATATTCTTTCAATCTCCAATTCCACAAAACGGGCCGATCGCGATACAAGTTAATTAACGACATCACTTTCTCATTTGACCACTCCATTTTTTCCATAATATGTATATTAGGTAACCAAATAAGTGCTTGTGCTACGACGGTCGGGAATGTACTGAGGCCGCCGGAGGCCAATTGGCATGTCCCCACTACACTTGCCACGTGGCTTCTTTTGATATGGACCGACACTCGTCGGGTTCGGGTTGGCACGCCATCTGGCACGAGCCGACAAAAACGTCCACGTCACTCTTAGCTTTGCCATTTGGCCTTGCCACTTGGCATAGTGGAGACACACCTGAATGAGGACGCGGCTTGAGAGAAGTAATGACCATATTGACAGATAGAGCTCACTTGTAATGTTTATTGTGAACAAAAAAAAGTTTGTTTTGATTTCGACTTCACCATCACGCGATGAGATAAAAACCGTAAGCGTCGGTCGGTCAGAGTTTACGGAAGACAGTAAAATTCATGCCCGCGTCTGTGAGAATTTTCTAGAAGTGTGTTCGAAGTTGTATTTCTACCGCAGATTTTTCCGGTGCCACACTTGAGGAGGTGAATGTGGATCCGTGCAGTCTATTGCCATTTTTAGCCATATACAGCGCGGAAGAGAATGGTAAGGGGTGGGAATATAATCTAAGGCCCGTCTCTCAAGGCTCGGTGTGGTTTGGGCACGGTACCTGATGTACGGTAAATGTCGTACCGGTTCTTTAGCGCAGTCTCTCATGGGTCGGTAAGCTTCGAGCAAAAACCGCACTCAGTATGCGTGCAACATACCGACTGGTTGTTGCTCTATTGGGACCGTGCAACTGCTTGGAGGGGATACGGCGAACGATCGTGCGCAACTAGTGGTGAAGGCTTGAAGTTAGTGGGCACGTCTCTCCATACCTATAACACGTTGACTGCCAGCCACCATCGCTGCCGGGTTAAAGTACGTTATATGGCGGTCAACGTGTCTGAAGGTGAATAAACCGGACTAAATGTTATGCTTACTGTTTATTGAATTTCTATACTTATAAATAATTGCTATAAAATACACCTGATGAAAAACATTCGTATTGTTGTTCACTAATTGGTTTTGCCGAGGATTTCTATATTCTTGTCGTATTTGGTACTGTATAAAAGTGCCGATTTTTCGCCGACTACTGCCACCAGGTGTCACTGTACGGGTGTTGCACGGTCCCAATACATTTTGTATCAGCCAGTGTTTCCTTTTTCTTTTTCTCCTGGCTGCCTCCAGGCTCCGCAAGGCAATGCTTCTTCTTCATCGGAAGATGAACTATCTGAGAGCATGTTTCACGCACAATATTTTGAGCAAAACCGAAACGCTGGTTAATTGACCGCCACCTGTGTGCCGTCGGAACTCCAAAAAATGAACGCAGAACTCTGAACGCAGGACTCGGAACGCCTGACCACCTTCTATGTGCCCGGGCTCTCAATGGGTGCGAAGCGGTTTTTACTCGGTATGTGTCGCGTCTCGACATTTGCAGACAAGCGGGCAGACCTAGGTATTAGGTCTTCCTGATCGGTCATCTATTGAATTCGTCATTCTCCCCTTTACAAAGCCGATTTAGGATTCGACGGAGAGCGGGATCGGTTAAAATATATACTGCGGGAGTCGGCTTATCAATGGCTTAACGAGACTGACTAGTTCCAGCAAAGAAGTTTTTGACATTCTATACACTGCCTTAAACTTATCGTCATTTTCACTCAATTCTCTTGCTGCTATAAATAGTCTGTTACCCTAGTTGCGTTCCATGTGTGGATGTACTCAAAATCTCTTTTTCCCTCACTCATGCCCATTTCGAGGCCTCTTCCAGCCTATATTTAGACGGTAAGATGGCGTTTTTCCCGCGTGACTCCGACCGGGAGTCCGCAGGCTGTTAAAAGTTTGCTTAGTCCGAAGTGTGAGTCCTTTTTCCAAACTCATAAATGCAACGTGAAATGAGCCGTGTATACTTATGCTTGTTTTGTTTTGAGAAATGGGCATTCGCGAGAAAAAATAGTATATATCATTCGGCTGAACTCCTCAGATTTTGACTGTGTTTAGATCGTAGCACGCGAGGTATGGCGAGGTATGTCGAAGGCGAGCCTTGTCCTCCCATCATACCTCGTACTACGACCTAATTAAACACAGTCTGAAAAAACCTCGGATTTCCGCCTAATGACATAAGATAATATATCTTTGTTTTCTCAAATAAGTGTAAATTACAATAATATCTTCATCACTCGAATCACTAGACGTAAACATGTTTCCAACAACTTTCCGCCGCGGAATGGCACGAAATGAAATGCGCCGGCGCCGCGCCGCCAGTATGCCGAGGCTGTGTGAGGCTGGCTAGTAAAGAACCGGTACGACATTTACCGTATACTTATTGCGCCGAAACCACACCGACCCATGAGACGGGCCTAACTTTTCGATTGCCCGCAGTTTGCCGTTGATATCCGTATAAACCACTAGCAGTGTCGAGTAAACCTGCGACCACCGATAAATACTTTAATCAACTAGTACTTATCCTTAAAAATTTCAATTCTTAGTTAACGTAAACTAAAGAGTTTAAATATGTCAAATAAAGAACATTTTTCCGAGTACGCACGGTTGAATACAATTTTACTTCAGTTAACGGGTATTTTACCTTTGAACGGTTCACCTTCCATGGCGAAAGAAGCGATCAGTCGACTCCTCATGGTAGCATGCCTTGCCAGTTTTAACATAATTATGTTGCCCAACGTACAAGCATTGCTGAACAGAGTAAGCTTCTCCTTTCAATATGTTGCAAGTGTAACCCCAGTTGTATTATCCTCGACTACGGTGTTTCGTAATTTTGATGATAATAATAATATTGAACAAGAATTAAGTTCAAGAAATGATTAAACGATACATGGTTTTTCGAAAGATTGGAAATATTTCTAATTTCGAAATATCAGATAGAAATCGCAAATAAAATAGAGTGAAGTGAGACCTTTCAGTTAATTATTAAATACATTATTAGGCAGTTTAAGCTAGTAACTAATTCGTGCATTACTTTTCATTGGACTAAAGCCATTCAATTATTTTTTCTCATCAAATTTTGTGTACATTTGCATAGAACACATCTAGAGACAAAGTATTTGAAGCGTTGGGGATTACAGTGATAGCCGGCGGTGCTCAGCTAAAGCTAGTCATATTAACGGCTCATCGGAAGGATATTCAATACATTCTTTCGAACTTTGAAAATCTATGGCCCGATTCTGCTTCACCGAACTACAAGATCCTGATGAAATGGGCAGGCTCTGCTAAACGATTGACGAGAAAAATCTGCCTTTTCATGACCGCCGTCATAATCCAGTACTCTTTTACCCCCCTGATAAAAAACGTATTATTTATTAATAATTCAACTGAAAGAACGTTACCGTACGCGAGTAATTCAGATCCTTTAGAAACACCGACCTACGAAATCGTATACCTCATTCAAATAGTGTCCACTTATTTTGCGGGCACGTGCTGGGGAGTGATAGGAACCGTGGCTCCTTTCCTCATCTTTAATATTTGCGGTCAATTGGATCTCGTGAATTTTGAGCTTAGTGAAATATCTAAGGTAACTGAAACAGGTGGTGAGATACTAAACATCGAGCATGCACTGAAAACCTGTATTCGACATCACAAGATCATACTAGGGTGAGAGCATATACGAAACGAATTACTGCAAAAGCGGATAATACGTTATTTATTGACGCCATCAGCAAATCTATCACTCATTCGGTATTGGTTGCTACTAATATTGTTCAATTGTTAATAATATAAGCGTGTTCGAATATAATGTCGAAAGGCACTGATTATGTGAGGCCGACTTAAAAGTATATTCGATATCGTAAATCATAGATAGGTACAAGTATTCGTGTTCGATAAATCGAAAATCTTTTTATAGCTGTTGCGAGAAATTGGAGAACATCTTGTGTTATGTTAATTTAATCCAGGTGTTAACTTCCATGTACGCGATATCGATATCCGGTGCGCAAATTATTCTGGTGAGAATTACTTTCGTAGAGATACAGAATTGGAAATTGTAAAATCGGAATGCTGGTTCTACTTGATATTTATTTAACTGTCTTATAAATTGAAATCAGAAATACTCATATTTGTTGCACACAGTCAACTGAAAGTGATCTATATCGACGTTATTGTCCACTCTTTCTTGGCATCTTCGAATTGCTGTTCCTCTGCTGGCCTGCGGATATATTACTCGCGACTGTAAGTACGATTAATATACGACTATAATAGAAAAGATCAAACTTTAATAAACATTCAAACAGCTACTTCTACAATTATTATAGCTTCTTTGAGAAGATCGTCGCAGGCCTACTCGCCGCTACTGCTAAGATGTCATTGATTGTTTCTCGTTACAGAGTTTTGAGCTGGCAAATGCAGTATATTTCATACCTTGGCATTTTTACCCAAAACGAATTCAATCTCTACTATTAATCATGATGTCTCGGGCTCAGCAGCCGGCTTCACTGACAGCTGGAAAATTCGTTATAATATCCCTTGAGACATTTTGTTCTGTAAGAATCAATTTCCTCATAAATGATTGAACTTTTCATATATGGTAATCTTTGGCATAAATAAAAAATTTTGTATTTGTGATCATTTTTAAGTTACACATAATTTTTACATACTTATTTCCTTTATTTTGACACTGTCATTTTTTTCAGATTATGTCGGGTTCGTACTCTTTCTTCACAGTGTTAGTAAATGTTTAACCATAATGCCACTGTTTGCTCATGTTACCTGGTAAGCAGCCGTGAAAAATAAACTCTAATTTCATTGACCTATTTTATGAAAAATTGAAACAATTTTTACAGATACAGATTAATTTGCTAATACGTATCCTCTTTCAATGTAGATGACTATCGCCATCTCTCGACTCATACGCTCACAATCTTGAAAGCTTTCGAGCTTACCGGCTAGTACACTAACAATGATGCAAATAATGTACCGATCCAAATAACCGTCGACATGAATACTGCCCAACTATGGAGAAAGGCAGTAACTAGCAAAACAAACCGAGATGCGTTTATTGGTACCATTGAATATCTTGAATCATTTTGTACCCAAATTTTGTACCCTTTTTTAATGTTAAAGCTAGGTTTCATTAGTAATCTGTCTTGGAAACCCTTCGGCTAAAGGCATCAAAGTTACAGTTGATTTTCCACAAGTTTGTCGGTTAGCAGTTACTGCCTTTCTCAATAGTTAGGCAGAATAGTGCGAAGACCATATTTATTTAATTCGAATATATTGTCATTTAATTGTAGATTCGTTCAATTCAATGAACATACATTTGTCCGAAATAACTTGGCAGTATTCATATCGATGGTTACTTGAACTGGCTAATTTTTTTCTCAGTGTAAGAAATTATGTATATGTAGCGTTTTCGACTGGAAAAAACGGTGTACACTTTGTTACACTTTCTTGGAATATGTGCTATTGTTACACAAATAGAAACACTCTGGAATTCATTAATGGCTTTTAATTATTAAAAAGTATAGCACGAGTGTACAATATAAGAATATTGTACACTCGTGCTATACTTTTTGAATATGCCACGAAAGTGTTGTACCAGTGTACACTGGTGTTACAGTTTTTTTCCCCAGTCGGAAACGTTAGTAATAAATAACATACTCATTGCTCTCGTGGTTTTCCTTTGAAACTATCAACATGATTATACGGCATACGATAAATGGTCTTCTTTTTCCTTCTCTATTACCTGCCCGCAACTGCTCTACCGACGAATGTATAGTCTGCCGCGATTGCAGAAAAAAAACTAATTTTGTTATTTAATTAATTTATATTATTACTTATATATTTTATATGTAATTCTTAGTATAAATAAATCAATTTTCTTACTATACAAATTCTCTTACAGATTTATATGTTTATTAATCTTTTCTCTTCTATATATTGTGCTATTATAAGGACGGTAGTCATAGGACGATATGCTGTGTAGTTTACACAAATCTATGCATCTACTAATCTTCTCTTTCCTATACCTATATCATGTAACTATAAAGACGGTAGTCATAAAACTAAGAGCTGCTATGTAGTATTTTTTAGACTCTAGGCTGTACGCCATTAGTCGAAGGCTTAAAAACGCCATATGATTGGCTGCAATGACGCGCAGTATCCGGTAAACGTTTCGAGAAAAGATCTCTGAAGTCTAACTCAGGCGATCAGAATGGATTAGACACTAGGAGTCTTCTTCCGAGACGTGATGATGGTTCATAACATACGCTCCTATGTGTTCTATATTGTACGTATAGTTAGAAGTAAAATTGTATCACATCAGGAATATTGTTTAATAATATCGATGGAATCATACTGAATTCTTTAAAAATATATAGGTATATTTATAGATATTTATATTTTTTTTAAAGAATTCAGTTTCCAGAGTTTAGACGTTCCTACTAGTAGGATATGTATTCTGAGTATAGCTTGTAGTGAGAGTTCAATATTTTTAATCCACTCAGGTTGTATGGCAAATGAAGGAAATTGATAATTGATGTAATGAACTGCTGACATCAGAAGGTTTAAGCTCCGTACGGGCACCCATTCTTAACAAAATTAAATTAAACTTATTAAATTAAATTAATATTACTAAAACTTATATACAAACTAAGGTATTATATTAAGAATTTGATGAATATATCTGATGAACTGATTTTACTATAGTTATTTATGTATGCAGCAGAAAATAAGAAAATGAAAGGATAATTCTATAAATATTAGATATACGAATTCTGTGCAGAAGTGACTGTAAGCGTCAATTGAAGTTTATATGAAAGTAGAGAAAAAAAACAGCGAAAAAGAGAGGGGGAAGAAAGAGAGAGCGAGAAAGAGAAAAGAAGAGGGGATAATCGGATGAGAGAGAAGGACAGGGGTGGAGGGAGAAGAAGCGAGGAGGAGGGAAACAGATAGGTGGTTCATGCATTTAACTTTTTACATTAATGAGAAGTTATGTTTATATAATCTTTACATTACATTAGAGTTAAGGTGCCCATTATTTCGCCATCTACGAGAGGACTGGTGAAATAGTAAGACATGCATCTAGAGGAGTGGCCGATAAATAATAGGGATACATGTACACATCACATTTGACGTGTTGGCACATAAGACGGAACTGTATAGAAGTGTGCGTCTGCCTCACGATGCAAGTTACGGCTGTGTTTTATATTATTCAAATGGAATTCGATCCGACTGTGTGAACCTACAGCGGTATCGCTTGCACGTCAACAGATTCTCTACGTCTTGACGTTTACATTATTGATTTACTCAGTCATAGTACATTATGGACCGTCATAATAATAGGTTATTAATGTAAAATCTACTTGCCTGTTCGTCGAATAATGTAAAGTTTAATAAATACATATAAAAAAGTATGTATTAATGGAAAAAATATTGTCCAACATTATATATTTTTAATACATTTTTTTCCATTAAAACATACTTTTTCATAAGAATTTTGTAGAATTACAGGGACAAATTCAAACATCAAAATGTAATCAAATCAACGTCTTTCATGAAAGGAGTATGCAAAAGGAATTTTCCTATATTTCATTTTGCCTCTTTAGAGATATCGTATGCATATATATTCATAATACGTGCAGATTCTAATTAAAGATCGGTTTTTAAAACGACATTTTCAGATGTGCTTAGTGCTTGCCACTTTCCGCCATTTAAGTACTTCCGATCCCCGACGGTCCGCGGTCTGCTCTTTGCGCAATTGTCACGCGCAATTCATCTATATTGACCTTTGTCAGCACCAATATCGAGTCATATAGTAATCCTTAGTTTCTCCCCACTACACGGATATTGAATACGCTCCCCTCCAGCATGCTATTGTTTGTGCATTTGCGTACATGTAACTCCAAATTAATAAATGGGAAGCTGTGTGGAATGGGAAGAACAAAGATGTCGACACGGTACGCTTACTTCGTACATCGAATGGTTCAATTATGGCAAAAGAATATTTAGTTGTATATATAATATTAATGGAACAAATAATGCTCACCTCAAAAACATGAAATACCTTATAGGTTAAAAGTAATATTTAAGACTTGATGATGCAGATTCAACCAAAGAACGAATGTAATACAGAGCATATCCCAATATACCTAAGATTGTTAAAGTTACGTAACTTCAAGTTGTAATATTACTTTTCTTTTTAAACTTACTTTTATACAAAATACGCCTTTAGCCGAAAAGAATACCGTATAAAGTCAACTATGAGATAACAATTTATCAACCTATAGATAGTATTTAGATATTCTTCAGTTAGAATTATAATACCACTAATTTTAAAATCCATTAACTTCACTAGTTGAAATACATATTTACTATAAATAACGTTATGGTGGGTGTCGAGTAATTTTATGGTAATAATATTACCAGACTGATTATAAGCTCTTTATTTCTGCGTAAGGAATTCTGACGATTCAGAAATGCTTAATCCCTTATTAGCTTAAACATAATCATTGTATTCCACTTTAAATGTTTTCTATTTGATCTTGGCTATCTAGGGTTGCGCATGCAGCTCAATTGGTGCTCAACTATAAGAGTGGACATTATCATATTTTGGTTTCGATTTTATACCTGTTGGTAATTCAGGCTTATTCAGAATTGATCAATGTTGATGTGTACAACTTTTCAAAAACTTTTTATGTAAAGCATAACATGGACTTGATCAAATATACATGTCTGCTCAGTCTAGTCGAGCAAATATTATTCGTATCTTAGCCATCAGACGCCGAAGAGAACTTTTTTTAACAATCCATACCCAATGACGAAATTAACGTTTAATAATTAAATTGATATTATGATAAATAATTGGACAAATTAAATTTATTCGTTGGTTTACTCAGAGTTTCGTTGTTCCTATCGTAGCATATTATAATACTTCTTGGCATTGATGTGATAGATCAGTAGGAAATGTGATAAATATCGCAATCTTGAGAGCTGAAAATGAGAGAGGTGATGCTGACCGCTGGAAACTTCATAAAAATGGCTCTGTATTATATGTAGAATTTCAAGGTACAGGGTGTCACATTAGCCAACGAGGCTGGGTGTGTGGTCTATACCGCTCGACGCATCCCAATATCGAGTCGCTACTTCACCGTGAGTCGTTATGTCACAGGTCGTGCTTTGGTATTAAAATTTGTAGGAAAATAGAGAAAAAAAAGAGCGACAAAGATTGAAGGGAGGAAGAGAAAGAGAGAAGAGAAGGGAGTGAACAGAAGAGTGAACGATCGGAGAATGGGATGGAGAGGGAGGGATGGAGGAGGAGAAATGTAGAGATTGATTAAAGATAAGGGAATAAATAACTAAAATTAATCTTTAGTATAACTGTACAACGAAACAAGAAGAGGCGTGCATTACCTCCCCTCTTACGTGGAGGTGGGGCTGCAATCCACCTAAATTAACTACCACGGCTAAAGAAATACAGGTTCCTTAGTTCACTAATGAGTACCTAATGTAATGAGTTATGACCTTTGAATATACTCGTATTACATTCGCGTAAAAAAATAAAGAATACGTAGTAAAGTCGTAAAACCAGTTGAAATTCAACGGAAGGACTGTCTAAAATTATAAACACTTTATTTCAAAATAAATACAGATATACATAAAAAGTCCGAACAGACTTTTACGTTTGAAGTACGTTTTTGTATCAACATACGATGCTGTCATTTCTTCTTAAATTAAATGCAATAACTATACCTATATGGTAATTCATTTGCAATTAAGGTAACTCGTTTCACAACATTATGATTGATTACAGTTACCGATATACCTACCTCCTTTCATCCCATCTTCCGTACATTCTCACACTGAATAAATTTTAATTAATTTCGAATTGCATTCAAATTAATTGAACATGTTTTTTATATTTATCATTCTTTGTAAATCGATATCGTGTAAATTACGTTAAAGAAACTTTTATAAATTCAGGAAACTATGAGATTTTAATTCAAAATTTGATGAAACTGGCTTGCGTGTTCCCTATTTATTTCGATGGAATAATTACAAACTAACTGTAATTTTACTAATAAAAGTGTTTGTGGAACACAGTACTTACTTAAGAAAGAAGAGGGGTTGTTGTTCAGTTACCGCTTAAGGGCGAACTAGCTCTGTCAATATCAGTTTAAGATATACGTGACGAAATCATAGAGAAATCGTACTCTGACTATAAATCATGAATGTATATATTTTTTAAGAACTCAATAAGCAGAGTTTAGACGAACCTGGGGTTTGTATTCGGAGTAAAGCTATAGCTTTACTATAGTAGTGACAGTTTGTCCACTCCGGCCCGCATGACCGATAAGGGAAATCGATAATCGGTGCAACGAACTACTGACCTCAGAAGGTTTTGAGGTTCGAAAGGCCACTCATTTTTAACAACTAAATTATTTTACCAAACTAATATAATATGAAGTATTGTGCTATATTGTTTCTTGAATATTTCTGTTCAATTTAATCAATCATAGTTATTTGTATGTGTAGCAGGAAATCAGGAAATGAAAGGATCCTTCTACGAATGTTAGATATACGAATTCTGCGTTGAAGTGACATAGTGTGACAGCACTATGGGTGTTAATTAAAATTTGTAGGGAAATAGAAAAAAAAGAGGGAGAAAGATTGAAGGGAGGGAGAGAAAGAGAGAAGGGAAGGGGGTGAACAGAAGTGGGAGTGATCGGTAGAGGGGGAAAAAGAGCAAAGGGATGGGATGGAGAGGGCGGGATGGAGGAGGAGAAATGAAGAGGGAGAATGAGGGAGAGGGAGAAGTGGTTCATCCGTTTACTTTTCGCAATAATGAGTTATCTTCATATCATCTTCATATTACATTAGAGTAGGACGCTTATTATTTCACCATCCATAGGAGGACTGGCAAAATAATAAAACATGTATCCAGAGGAGTAACTGGAAAATAGTAGGGATACACTTATACATTATATTCAATATGTTGGTGCACAAACAGAACTACATAGGAGTGTGCATCTGCAATGGGTCGCACCACATACTATCAGAATGACAGCAAGAAATGGAGGATGGCGAAATAATCGAATGACGAAAAACTAAATATTCCACTGTACCTACATTCTAATTGAGCTTTACCGAATACGACTTTATTTATCTGTATTTTCGTATTTCATCCATACTGTGCTATTGCTATAGCTGAGGTCAAAGCGCTGTTCACATTACAACGCAAATCGCGGTTGTTGTCTCATAACTTCAACTGAGTTCGACCCAACTGTGTGAACCTACAGCGGTGTCGCTTGCATGTAAACAGATTCTTTACTCTTTGAAGTTTATCCCATTAGTTTGCTTATCTACAGTATATCATGAACCGTTATAATTGACCGAATGTAGTGATGTTCTACTATTGGACAAGATAGAGCGAAAATACTTTCGTGTCTCTGTCTGTCTGACTGTTTGTCTGTTTGTTTGTCTCGCGATAACTTTAATACTTTTGCCGATCTTGGCGAGACCTTCAGCACATTGTATGTTCCTTGGAGGATGCGATTGGAAGGGTGGAAAGAGAATTAATCATCCCTAACGTAGGCGGAGCTATTATAGGAAATAACGTTTCCTGACTTTAAACTCCGAATGCTGCAAAAACAATGCTAAATAGCCCAAAATTTTACATAGATAATTTTGTAGAGGATACAATTTTCAACGAAGAAGACTAGGAACGCTTATATTTAGCTATAATGCTTTAGACGTAGCGAGCGCTCATATTTGTCGCTCACAAATTCAACGTTTACACGTACCCGTGCGCCGTATGTACGCTCGAGAACAATGAATCTGTCCGATGCACTCTCAATCTACGACTCCAATGAGGTCTACTATTTGCAGAACTACTAGTAATTAACATAATATTTTATACCCATTTACTAAATTTTACACCGGTTACTTTCTACTTCTTATGGTCATTCACCGCCATTCACCGCCATTAATTAAATTTTTTTCTCAATTCCTATTATAGTTTAAATAACTTATATTTACGATTCAAATAAGTCAAGATACAAAATCCGCATGCACAACGTCCGTTATGTGACGTGTTGCGAAAGCTACAAACAGATGGAAAGCACTGAATAATACAGATGAAGCGTAACGATCAATATGAGCTTTTGTTGCCTAGAGACATGGCATGGAGATACATACCTTCCTGAGAAATATTTTTAAATTATTTGGGGTGTGATTTTTATTTTTATAAAAGATATAATGCAAATTAAGAAATCGACTGTTCTGTTAACCTATGAAAACGTTAACTTTAATGAAAAAGATATTCTGGAGCATTACATTATTTTATAGAGGCAAATTCAAACAACGAAATGTAATCGATTCAAATTCGTTTATTAAATGAATATAAAAAATGAATCCTACACTTCATCTTGCCCCGTTAATCATTTACACGTATTCATAATACAATTATAATTGAAGTAATAGGCTTTCATAGATTAAACAGTTTAAAAATGTATTTTCAGATGTATTGAGTCTTCGCCATTTTTTGCTTTTAAGTATTACCAATCCCCCCATGATGCGCTGTCTGCTCTCAGCGCAATTGTCATGCGCATTTCATCTATATTGACTTTTGTCAGCGCCAATAGCGCGTCCTACTATAATCTTTACGTTTTCTCCACCGATATTGGGTACGCTTCCCTCCAGTATTATAATGTTTGAACTGGCCCACATGTAACTCTTAATTAGTAACTAGGAAACTATGGAATGGGAAAGACGAAGATGTCGGGATGGCACACATCATACGTCAAATGATTCAATTATGATAAGGAGTACCTATTGTTAGGAGCACAAGTATATATAGGGTGACTTCGCCGGTTAGCCGACCGCACCCTGTTTTCGACCAGCTGTGAAAATAGGAATATCAGCGCATTTTTTATATTTTTGACTACGCCACTGCATAAATCCACCATTCAACTACACTTATAAGAAGTGGCACCCCCTTACGGTTTAAAACTAACTTTAGGAAATGGGTGGTCGAGAATGGGGAAAAACAGAATTTTTTTTCACATATGTACTTTTTTATTTTCAGAAAGATTTAGCTACATTTGTAACATTTAGGCCAATTCTATATTTCCTGTGGATTCGATATGTTTTAGTTTGAACATTTGCATATATGTTGGATTTGCGCATTGTTGAAAACCAAACTAATGTAATCTGATCGAAAACCGGCGAAGTCACCCTATTAGTAAAACAAATAACGCTGACCTCAAAGCCATGAAATATTATATGGAAAACATTCTCAGCGTGTTTTAGGATTCATTTATTTAAGGAATTTTAAACATTTGGTGCAGAAAGTGAGATAGGTATATCTTTTCCAATTAAACCTATGGTTCAAATACTTAACACTGAAAAAAAAATTTGTTTCATTCAACTGTCGGTGAGGTTAAATACGGCGAACCTCACGGTGTAAGTATTTAAAATAGATATTAACCTATTTCAACTTCCAATTGGTTGTGTCAACTCTATGTATTTGTCCTTACAGTCTTATGCTACTGAAATAGTTACGCCGTAACGCTCGCCATAATTAACCTCACCGATGGTTATATGAAGCACATTTTTTTCAATGCGGAAGTCATAACTGATAAGATCTTAAGGCAACAATACTAAAACGCTTATTAGCGATCTTCTTTAAATTATCTGATCTACTTACTACTTACAGATCTTTGTCTCCTGAGAGAAGTCAAGAGAGTATCATAATTTATCAGAACTAATTTAATTTGAATAGGGGGAACATTTTGATGCATTATTTAATTATTCTTAGATTTATTGATCATCAAATCATTGCGAAAGTAACTGGTATTTAAAAAGTAGTATTTCTTTATGTATTGCAGCAGCGAAACGTACCATAAATTCATAGACGATGAACACATAATATACAGATCTTTGTTTTCCGATATTTACTTGTACACCGTGTAGCATTCGTGCGACGACACGCAACGGAAGAGATGGGAAGTCTTAAAAATAGAGCCCGCTTAGAAAGATGAAGTTGTCAAATCAAACGTGAAAAGCACCGCCTCAATGTTGGCTTTGGTCACACTCGTCCTTGGGCGGTAAGCGTGGCTCTCGTTCTTGTCCTTTTCACGCCCTCCGGAAAATTCTTTGTGTCATGCAAACACACGGGTTCTTGACAAGGTATTGTTCCCGAACTGTGCCTGTAATCGCCACAAAGTTTGGCTTGGACTGACCCCCTTCTTGGCCAAAAACTTGATTATAATTCATTGCTCCACAGAGACATGCACTTCTGTCTCGCTCATGGTTTCTTTTCATACTAAAGGGACTCGAGCGAATTGCTGGTCGGTTCTCTATTCTTCCTAACGGTACAAGCTATCTGCACATCAACTCCTTCAAGATCACGGACCCTTTCGTAATTAAAAAAAATCAGTCCCGTTCATATTTGATACACCCTCGTACATTATCCATTACAATTTTTACGATGACTTACGCGCACGTGAAAACTATTTCGTGCAATGATCCTCTTTCGATTTTTAACGATCTCGTAGTGCAGGCTTGTTCTCAAAATTGCGAATAAAATTGCCAACAGATGTATAAAGTACGAAGATTGAAAGATATAAATAAAACAGGAATAACGCTTAACGAAAGACAATTTATATCGGGACGTCGTTTGATTCACTTTTTTAATGCAGTCCCGAATCGCTAAATGTAAATCTGTTAAAAAAGTAGAGAACGATGAACGGTTCGGTTATCCATGATTCTACTCATAATTTTTTATGTGCTGTACATAAAAGTACGATCATTGAGACCACGATGCATCGATCATGGTTTAGGCTTAAAACTGGACTGTATAATTACACCAGCTGTACAGCTGTATATATACGTAGAATGACCGTCAGGGACATGTAAGTAGATTGAACTAAGATGATTCATTAATTTTTGCATTCGTGATAACGAAATATCGGTGAAAATATAATATACGTTATTAGTGTTGTGTATAAGGGTAATAAAAGTTAGACAATCGTAATTTGTCGGAAACCCGAACGTCATTTGTCGTATTGTTTTGTTATATCGACGAATGTGTCTCTGATTTGACATTTCAAACGCTTTACAATTCTTTGCGAATTGTCTCCTCGATACAAATGAAAGTAAATATAACATGTAATCAATATATTAGAACACACTGACAAATATAGCAGGTTAATGATTAAGACTACGGTTCGCTTCTCTTTTTTATGTCCTTGTTTAGACGCGCAAGAGGGTCAAGTTTATAGGACGCGTTTTCCATATAGGCTGACGAGTACTGTTATTAGCAATTTAAACAGATGAAATTGTACAGTTGTTGGCATTCTTATATCTCTCTATTTAATATAGTCATCGTCAAAGGATGTCAGTTATTATCGGGGTGCCAACAATTATACCCATTACCTTACATAACTCACCAGTGAATTCGTTAGCGATACTATACAACGGTGGTGAAAGAAACGAAATACGTCTTTCTCCTTTTGGTAGGCTCAAATCCTTGAGAATCATTTACAGCGAATTTGCTTTGAATGCCCAATCGAATGAATGTCCAATCGAATTTACTTTGAATGCTTGGTCACAGACGAACTATACGTAATCTCGTGCGCTAAATTTTCCAACTATTTCCCACTGTGGATGAATATATTTTATTACATTGGCAAAAAAAGAATAATAGGGGCAAAACGCGTGCCGAAAGTTCTAGTCACGTGGAGAAATCGAAGATTGTATGCTACATTAATTATTACGATGACTGCATAAGATTAAATGCTATAAACAAATGGTTCGTGAGAGAAGTAACGACCATATTGACAGATAATGCTCACTTGTAATGTTTATTGTGAACAAAAAAATTTGTTTTGATTCCGACTTCACCATCAAGCGATGAGATAAAAACCGTAAGCGTCGGTCGGTCAAACTTTACGGAAGACAGTAAAATTCATGCCCGCGCGCGCGCGCGCGTCTGTGAGAACTTTCTAGAAGTGTTCGAAGTTGTATTTCTACCGCAACTTTTTCCGGTACCACGCCTGAGAGGGTGACTGCGGATGCATGCTGTCTATTGCCATTTTTAGCCATATACAGTGCGGAAGAGAATGGTAAGGGGTGGGAGTATAATCTAACCCTCTCATACCCGACAGAAGACCCCAACTTTTCTTTCGATTGCCCGCAGTTTGCTATTGATATCCGTATAAACCACTAGCAGTGTCGAGTAAACCTGCGACCACCGACAAATACTTTAATCAACTAGTACTTATCCCTAAAAATTTCAATTCTTAGTTAATGTAAAGAGTGAACATGTCAAGCAAAGAAAACTTCTCCGAGTACGCACGGTTGAATACAATTTTACTTCAGTTAGCGGGTATAATACCTTTGAACGGTTCATCTTCCATGGCAAAAGAAGCAATCAGTCGACTTCTCATGGTAGCATGCCTTGCCGGTTATAACATAATTATGTTTTCCACCGTACAAGCATTACTGAACAGAGTAAGCTTCTCCTTTCAATATGTTGCAAGTGTAACACCAGTTGTATTATCATCGACTATGGCGATTCCTAATTTTGATAACAATAATAATGAAACGATTAAACGATACATGGTTATTCCAAATATTGGAAATATTTCTAATTTCGAAATATCAGATACAAATCGCAAATAAAATAGAGTGAAGTGAGACCCTTCAGTTAATTATTAACTGCATTATTAGGAAGTTTGAGCTAGTAACCAACTTGTGCATTACTTTTCATTGGACTAAAGTCATTCGATTATTTTTTTGTCACTCAGTGTCAAATACTCGGTTTCATGAGCGTCCTCAACGCATGTGAAATCATCTTTCACACACCAATTCGTAAGAAGTTCCACAGTGCGTGAAATAACCTGCGCAGTGCGTGAAATCGTCAACCTCGTATTGACACTTCGTGGCAAAAAATAGAATTCGTTATTCGGTTGTTTCGCGCCGTTCTAGCGAGTGTGATTGCCGTACTCGCTTCGCTCGTACGGCAAACTTCACACTCGTTAGAAACAGCGCTTCACGCCCTAATAACGAAAATAACTATTTCTCATCAAATGTTGTGTACATTTGCATAGGATACATCTAGAGACAAAGTATTTGAAGCGTTGGGGATTATAGTATTAACCGGTGGTGCTCAGCTGAAGCTAGTCATATTAACGGCTCATCGGGAGGATATTCAATACATTCTTTCGACCTTCGAAAATCTATGGCCCGATTCCGCTTCACCGAACTACAAGATCCTGATGAAATGGACAGGCTCTGCTAAACGATTGACGAGAAAAATCTGCCTTTTCATAACCGCCGTCGTAATCCAGTACTGTTTTTCCCCCCTGATAAAAAACGTACTGTTTATTAATAATTCAACTGAAAGAGTTTTACCTTTCGCGACTAACTTAGACCCTTTAGAAACGCCGACATACGAAATCGTATACGTCATTCAAATAGTGTCCACTTATTTTGCGGGCATGTGCTGGGTAGTGGTAGCAACCGTGGCTCCTTTTCTCATCTTCAATATTTGCGGTCAATTGGATCTCGTGAATTTTGAGCTTAGTGAAATCTCTGAGGTAACTGAAACAGGTGGTCAGATACTAAACATCGAGCATGCTCTGAAAACCTGTATTCGACATCACAAGATCATACTAGGGTGAGGGCATATTATACGAAACGAATTATCGCAAAAGCGCGATTTATTGACGCCATCACCAAACCTATCATCCATTCGGTATTGGTTGCTGCTAATGTTTTTCAATTGTTAGTAATATAGCATGTTCGAATATAATATCGAAAGGCAATGATTATGTGAGACTGACTTAAAAGTATATTCGATATCATAAATCATAGATAAGTACAAGTATTCGTGTTCGATAAGTCGATAAATCTTTTTATAGCTGTTGCGAGAAATTGGAGAACATCTTGTGTTATGTTAATTTAATCCAGCTGTTAACTTCCATGTACACGATATCGATATCCGCGGCGCAATTTATTCTGGTGAGAATTACTTTCGCAGAGATACAGAATTGTAAATTATAAAATCGGAATGCTGGTTCTACTTGATATTTATTTAACTGTCTTATAAATTTCAAATCAGAAATACTCATAATTTTTGTACACAGTCAACTGGAAGTGATCTATATCGATGTTATTGTCCACTCTTTATTGGCGTTCTCGAATTGCTGTTCCTCTGCTGGCCTGCGGATATATTACTCGCGACCGTAAGTACGATTAATATACGACTATAATAAAAAAAGATCAAACTTTACTAAGCATTCAAACAGCTACTTCTACAATTATAACTTTTTTGAGAAGATCGTCGCAGGCCTACTCGCTGCTACTGCTAAGATTTCATTGATTGTTTCTCGCTATAGAGTTTTGAGCTGGCAAATGCAGTGTATTTCACACCTTGGCATTTTTACCCAAAACGAATTCAATCTCGACTATTAATCATGATGATTCGGGCTCAGCAGCCGGCTTCACTGACAGCTGGAAAATTCGTTACAATATCCCTTGAGACATTTTGCTCTGTAAGAACCAATTTCCTCATAAATGATTGAACTTTTCATATGTGGTAATCTTTGGCATAAATAAAAAATTCTGTATTTGTGATCATTTTTATCTTACAGATAATTTATATACGTACTTATTTCCTTTATTTTGACATTGCCATTTCTTTCAGATTATGTCGGGTTCCTTCTCTTTCTTCACAGTGTTAATAAATGTATAACCATAATGCCACTGTTTGCTAGTGTTACCTGGTAAAAAAGTAGCCGTGAAAAATAAACTCTAATTTCATTGACCTATTCTATGAAAAGTCTAATTATTATTATGTAATGTGAATGAGAAAGATAATATAGTTGGCAAACAATTTATAGAACGAATAAAGGTTCGTTTTAAACTGTGTATTCTATTTATTGTGCGACCGAATGCATAATTTTATACGAAGAAGTCTAAAGAATTTAAAAAAAATGAAATTACAAGATTTAGTCGGATTTATGTAATTTATGTATATAATATACTTATAAGAGCATACCATTTTAAATGGTTTTGATTGAACTTTTGATCTTAACTCATATTTCGGTTTAATACATTGCAATAATATTGAGCGGTCCATCAATATATTCCTTGTTTTCTTTAGTCTCTTGATCAGAACTAGAATTACTATTCTTATATAGTTCATTAGCTGGAATTGAAACAATTTTTACAGGTACAGATTAATTTCCTCATACGTATCCTCTTTCAATGTAGATGACTATCGCTATCTCTTGACTCATACGTTCACAATCTTGAAAGCTTTCGAGCTTACCGGCTAATACACTAACAATGATACAAATAATTTACCGATTCAAATAACCGTCGACATGAATACTGCCAAGAAAACATATTTATTTAATTCGAATATATTTTCATTGAATGAAGTAAATTTTATTCGAATCAAATGTAGATTCATTCAATTCAATGAACATACATTTGTCTGAAATAACTTGGCAGTATTCATATCGATGGTTACTTGAACTGGATAATTACTTTTCTCAGTGTAAGCAATTATGTATATGTAGCGTTTTCGACTGGAAAAAACTGTGTACACTTTTGTTACACTTTCTTGGAATATGCGCTACTATTACACAAATAGAAACACTAGAATTCATTAATGGCTTATAATTATTAAAAAGTATAGCACGAGTGAACAATATTCTTCTTTTAGATAAATATGCCACGAAAGTATTGTACCAGTGTACACTGGTATTACACTTTTTTCCCCAGTCGGAAACATTAGTAATAAATAACATACTCATTGCTCTCATGGTTTTCCTTTGAAACTATATCACAATATGATTATACGGCATACGATAAATCGTCTTCTTTTCCTTCTTTATTACCTGCCCGCAACTGCTCTACCGACGAATGTATAATCTGCCGCGATTGCAGAAAATCTAATTCTGTAATTTAATTAATTTATATTATTGCGTATGTATTTTATATGTAATTCTTAGTATTAATAAATCAATTTTCTTACTATACAAATTCTCTTACAGATTTATTTGTTTACTAATCCTTGCCCTTCTATATATTGTGCTATTATGAGGACGGTAGTCATAGGACGATATGCTGTGTTGTTTACACAAATATATGTATCTACTAATTTTCTTTTTCCTATACCTATATCATGTAACTATGTATAAAGACGGTAGTCATAAAACTGTAAGCTGCTATGTAGTATTTTTTAGACTCTAGGCTGTACGCTATTAGTCGAAGGCTTAAAAACGCCATATCATTGGCTGCAATGACGCGCAGTATCCGGTAAAATTTCGAGAAAAGATCTCTGAAGTCTAACTCAGGCGATCAGAATGGATCAGACACTAGGAGTCTTCTTCCGAGACCTGATGACGGTTCATAACATACGCTCCTATGTGTTCTATATTGTACGTATAGTTAGAAGTTAAATTGTATCACATCAGGAATATTATTTAATAATATCGATGGAATCATACTGAATTATTAAAAAATATATAGGTATATTTATATATACTTATATTTTTTTTTAAGAATTCAGTTTCAAGAGTTTAGACGTTCCTAGAGGATATGTATTCTGAGTACAGCTTGTAGTGAGAGTTCAATATTTTTCATCCATTCCGATTGTATGGCAAATAAAGGAAATTGATAATATTGGTGCAATGAACTGCTGACATCAGAAGTTTTAAGCTCCGAATGGGCACTCATTGTTAACAATTAAATTATCTTACTAAAACTTATATACGAACTAAGGTATTACATTATTTGTTGAATATTTCTGATGAACTGATTTTATTATATTATAGTTATTTATGCATGCAGCAGAAAATTAAAAAATGAAAGGATAATTCTATAAATATTAGACATACGCACTCTACGTAGAAGTGACTGTAAACGTCAATTAAAATTTATAGGAAAGTAGAGAAAGAAAAAGAGCGAGAAAGAGAAAACAAGAGGGGATAATCGGATGAGAGAGAAGGGCAGGGGAGGTGGGAGAAGAAGGGAGGAGGAGGGGAAAAGATAGGTGGTTCATGCATTGAATTTTTTACAATAATGAGTTATGTTTATATAATCTTTATATTACATTAGAGTTAAGGTGTCCATTATTTTGCCATCTACGAGAAGACTAGTGAAATAGGAAGACATGCATCTAGAGGAGTGGCTGATAAATAGTAGGGATACATGTACACGTCATATTTGATGTGTTGGCGCATAAGACGGAACTGCATAGAAGTGTGCGTCTGCCTCACGATGCAAGTTACGGTTGTGTTTTATATTATTCAAACGGAATTCGATCCGACTGTGTGAACCTACAGCGGTATCGCTTGCACGTCAACAGATTCTCTACGTCTTGGCGTTTACCCTATTGATTTACTCAGTTATAGTACATCATGGACCGTAATAATAATAGATTACTAAAGTAAAATCTACTTGTCTGTTCGTCGGATAATGTAAAGTTAAATAAACCATAGACTTATGTGTATAATCACAGAGTCAAAGATAATACGAAGATTGTCCGAAAAGTTTCCAGCCACAGCATGAAGATGACGTTAAGGCCATCACACGTGAAAAAACGTAAGCAGTAATAGTAAGGATTGACCAATTAGAAAGCCTATTTAAGCATAATTCCGTAACAATGATATTTCTGATTGGTCAATCCTTACTGTTACTGCTTACGTTTTTTCACGTGTGATGGCCTTTACTCATAAAATGCAAGAATTTAATTACGGAACGATATTCAATTTTTTTCCATCCTAGCAAAAGCGCACGCGTCGGCTGATACAAATGACTATCAAACAATAGCTAAATTTCCAGAATGGCTATAATTTCCACAAGTATCTTTAAAAATATGTACGTTTGTAATACGAGAGCGGTTTTGATCAGTCACCAGGCCTTCATAGTATTGAAGCTAGAGATTTTTCGAACGCGATCCACGTAAATATATATAATATTTATTACTTTTTTGAAATATAAACATACGTCTGCAATCGCTCCTGGGTTTTGCTATCTTTATAATTGGAAGAGAGTGGAAAAACAACTAAAAGAGAATACAAAAATTCCATTACACAATATTGATAATGACACAGGCCGACGTTTTTAAATTTTTGAAAAGTTACAGAAACAAAACTCACTATTTCTGACTAATTTTGGGTCGCTGAATGCGAATATGATAGCCGTTCTCCTCCATTAGCTCGTATTTTTGTGTAACGCATAGTTGCCAATTTTACCGTAAAATTTACTGGACAAAATAAACTATTATCAAGGTTACCAGCTAAAAAACTATTTATTGTATCAGTATATTAGCATTACATACAGAATATTTTTACAATATCTACTTTAATAAAAATGTAAATAAAACTATCAGTTTTACTTCTTCTTTTTATGAAACGCTGAATCCTCTCTTTTCACCGACCAGCAATAGTCTCCCATCATCGCAGGGTCCCAACGTCCTTGATATCGAGTTTCCATCATTCTTATGTCCTGGTGAAATCGCTCTCCCATTTCGTCGCTAACATCTCCAAGATTTTCCGGAAAGAAGTTGAGGTGTGAGTGAAGAAAGTGGATTTTCAAAGACATGCGACATCCCAAAGCTTGATATGCGACCAGAAGTTGCTGCACCAGAGCTTCGTAATTTTCATCTTTATTTTTGCCCCAAGAACCTTTAATAACTTTGACAAAGGCACGCCATGCATCTAACTCTTTTTCGTTTAAACTCTGTTTAAACAATTTATCATGCATCAGTTTGCGAATATCAGGTCCTACAAAAATTCCTTCCTTTAATTTAGCATCACTTAATTTTGGAAAGAACTATCTGAAGTAGCGCTAAATCCTTCACCCTCTTTGGCCATAGCTTTGACGAAATTCTTCATGAGGCCCAACTTAATAATATGAAGAGGTGGCAGCAGTATCTTGACTAGATCGACCAGAGGCCCATACTTGATCTTGTTGGTACCGGGCTTAAATGACTCTCGAGAGGGCCACTCTTTTTGTAAGAAATGTTTTGTTGTAGTCCGGTCTGTCAGACCGTGCGCGTTTACTGGAAGGTTAAATCTATTGGAAGTGACACAAGTGTCAAGCGTTTAAAGTAGCGCAATACGGCAGGCAAAATAATCGCGAATTTCTTTCTCCCCCGTCCTCCCCATTATCCACTCTTCGTTATATAGATGCCAATGACAACGTTCTTACGCCTTTTGACATTGAAAATGATACATAATATTTTTCTCATTTAAATAACCATTGCCGAACCGGTTATTTTGATAAAAACTCAAGTCGACCCTTAAAAATACTGTAAAAATGGTAACTACGCATAATGCCAAATTACGAGCTAATCGAGCAAAACCGTTATCATTTTCGTAATCAGCGACCCAAAATTAGTCGGTAACAGTGGTTCTCCGTTCTGTAACTAAACTGACGTCGGCCTGTGTAATTCGCGTAGATTCCGTGGCTTCTGAAGCGACTAAAAAAATATGTGTATTTAAACAGATAATATCAAATCTGTAGTTAATTATAATCTCTCATTAATTGTAAACATATAATACATTTATCAGCTGTATTATAAATAACACGTATTGCAGAATCAAACTATTACGGCCTATTAGAGTGCGTGGAACATATTGCTCGTCATCGGGTAAGCTTTTATGTTTTCTAACGTATTAAAATTTCATCGTTTAACTTATCGTTAATGATATGCAAGGTATGTAGATGAATTTGAATTAATTAAGTACAATCAAACATCAAAATATAATCAATTCAACTTCTGTCATGAAAGGAGTAAGTATACAAAATTAATTTTCCTATATTTCATCTTGCCTCTTTAGAGATATCGTATGCATATATTCATAATACGTGCGGATTTTCATTAAAGATCGGTTTTTAAAACGATATTTTCAGATGTGCTTAGTGTTTGCCATTTTCCGCCATTTAAGCACTTCCGATCCCCCACGTTCCGCGGTCTGCTCTTTGCGCAATTGTCACGCGCAATTCATCTATATTGACTTTTGTCAGCACCAATAGCGTGTCATACAATAATCCTCAGTTTCTCCCCACTACACGGATATTGAATACGCTCCCCTCCAGTATAGTATTGTTTGTGCATTTGCGTACATGTAACTCCAAATTAATAAGTGTGGAAAGCTGTATGGAATGAGAAAAGCAAAGATGTCGACATGGTACGCTTACTTCGTACATCGAATGGTTCAATTATGGCAAAAGAATATTTAGTTGCATATATAATATTAATGGAGCAAATAATGCTGACCTCAAAAACATAAATACCTTATAGGGGTTAAAAGTAACATTTAAGACTTGATTATGCAGATTCAACCAAAGAACGAATAAAATACAGAGCATATTCCAATATACCTAAGATTGTTAAAATTACGTAACTTCGAGTTGTAATATTACTTTTCCTTTTAAACTAACTTTTATATAAAATACGTCAAATTTAGAGCCGAAAAGAATACCGTATAAAGTCAGCTATGAGATAACAATGTATCAACCTATAGATAGTATTTAGATATTCTTCAGTTAGAATGATAATACCACTAATTTAAAAATGCATTAACTTCACTAGTTGAAATACAAATCTACTATAAATAACGTTATGTAAGAGTGGGCATTATCGTATTGGTTTTGATTTTACAGTTGTTGGTAATTCAGGCTTATTCAATATTGATCAATGTTGATGCGTATAACTTTTCAACCGCTTTCTATGTAAAGCATAACATGGACTTGATAAAATATACATGTCTGCTCAGTCTAGTCGAGCAAATATTATTCGTATCTTAGCTATCAGACTCTGAAATGAATTTTTTTAACAATAAATACTCAATGACGAAATCAGCGTTACAATAATTAAATTGATATTATGATAAATAATTGAATAAATTAAATTTATTCGCTTGTTTACTTAGAGTTTCGTTCTTTCTACCGCAGCATATATACAGGGTGTAAAAAATGTCCCGGGACATAAAACATAAAAATATGAAATCCTACAAATTCATGGAAAAAAACTTCAAAACGAAAAACAAAAAACACGGGTTCAATATTTTTAAAAGTTCTATCCAGCCATACCAAACTCGACCCCCTCTTCCCACCCCGCCGGGATAACTTCAACGTTTTAAATGGAAACCCCCAACATTTATTGCAGATTCGGATTTTCAAAAAAATACTTTAGGCAAAAGTTTCTTGTTTTTTTACGTAAAATCCGAATCTGCAATAAAAATTGGGGGTTTCCATTAAAAATTTGGAAGTTACCCCCCCCCCCCCCCCGCCCCCCCAGCAGGGGGGGGGGTGTCGAATTTGATATGGCTGGATAGAACTTTTAAAACTATTGAACCCGTGTTTTTTGTTTTTCTATGCGACGCATATTTTTCAAAATATTCGGCCGTCCCGGGACTTTTTTTACACCCTGTATAATACTTCTTGGCATTGATGTGATACATCAGAGAGTAAGTAGTGTGATAAATATCGCAATCATGAGAGTTGAAAATAGGAGAGACGATGCTGGCCGCTGGAAAGTTCGTAAAAATATCTCTGTATTAATTGCAGAATTTCAAGGTACAGGGTGTCACATTAGCCAAGGAGTCTGGGTGTGTGGCCTATACCACCCGACGCATCCTAATAGCAAGTCGCTACTTCACCGCGAGCCGTTGTGTCACAGGTCATTCTTTGGTATTCGCTCCATGCGCATGAATACTGTTATACTTTAGTGAGCGTGTGTGATTATACATATGCATATCAGCAGCGCCGTCTATTTGTTGGATCGGTACATTTTGTTGGATTTTGGCTTTGCACGTATACTGTCATACATGCTCACTGAAGCATAACAACGTTCGTATGCATAAAGCGAATAGCCTGAATCGTACCACCTTCATTGATCCTCACGCCAGCCAAAAACGTGCCGATACCTCCAAATATCATATGACGCGATGGCCCTCGGTCCAAATTCATAATTACGACCAGGCCTATGCAATGCCTTCGAAGTGGGCGAAATTACAGGGTCCGTATTCCCATGCGTTGGAAGACGTTCTATAAGTGTGATAAGTGTGACTCGCGTCGACTTTGTTCGAGAAACTAGAGCACGGGATTCAAAACGCAATATGAGCAGGGCAGTTTTTCAATAACTCTCGTATAGTTAACTCAGGCAGGCCAAATTTTGTGTAGGCAGTTTTTCACGAACTCTGGCATAGTGAACTCAGGTCAGGCTTTAGTTTTTATAAGTAAGTGTTCAACTTCGCCTTTACATGTTTGTGTCAATAATGTGTTGGCTAATATGTTTTTTGTGTAATTACGTAAGATTTCATAATACCTAAAAGGAAGGAAAGAAATATTTTCACGACGACTTCCTAAATAAACAGAAAAAGATTGGCATACGAAGTAGAAAGTGTTCAGAATCGAGCAAGTTGACTTGGTTCTCAAAGAATTCGACAATCAACATAAAGAATATTTGAGAGCGCTTCAAAAACAGTATTGATTTTCACGCGGACCTAGTTGCGGGCAAAAGCTAGTTTAAAATAAATAGTTGACGCTAATAAAGTAATAAATGATAAAAATGATTTCGGGCAACAAAACAAGACAGAATAGCTTAAATTAAATGCATCTGAAAAATAAATAAGTTAAGAAATTTTTCCACTAAATCGATAAATATAAAAGTTAACCGAGAGTAAGGGAACAGAATAGCACGCGATCGAATAAACTGCATGCATGAAGTACTTACGAGTTTCCAAACAGGATTATTAACGTGAATCTTTTGAATAAGAAAGAAGCATTTACTTTCATAAGAGGGCCTTATTTGAAGGCGTGTTGATTAGGGCTATTGGTCACGAATAAATTTTGATCGAAAATATAAATAAAATTCATAGATATCTAATATAAATTTATTATAAATCCGGAGTATACCTTGTTAGAGTAACATAACAACCATATGACGAAACAGTGAAAGGCGGCGTATTACCTCCCATCTCTACGTAGTGGAGGGGCAAAGATCCCCTTGAAGTACTCGTAGCTGCCACGGGTAAAGAAATACGTTGCCCTTAGTTTGCTAATGACCTTCGAGCACATTACGACTACGGGAAAAATGGAGTATGTGCAGTAGAATTGTAAATCGTGTTAAAGTGTGATAAAAGAATTGATTGAAACTCTGAAACACATAATTAATAAAAAGTAAAATATAAAATCTCCGAGTATATAATTGCATTATTCTACAAGATAATTTATACGTACAAAGTAATATAAAACTTCATGGAATAAATAACTGGATACCGTAACAATGAATGTTTCTGAAAATTAAGATATCATGCAAAATACGCCGTCCGTGGACCCTGATTTCGAGTACTTTATCACTGTAAATCGAAAGCTGCTCGCTTTCACAGGATGTTTAACTTTCGACGTAGGTCCGCGCACATCACGAGGAAAATTCATATCCAAGTGTCTCTTAACGTGGAATATCATCGCTTGTGGCTTTCTCTTATCTCTGCAAACGGACACTCTAATTCGATACTCCGATGACTTTGATATAGTCATGAAAGTGCTTAGCCCTTTCATTCCTCAGATTGCTAGCTTTCTTAAACTACTTATCTTATTTTATCATCGACCTGAATTATACGAATTAATTGATAGATGCTATCTTTATTGGAGATATGCTGAAGTTCCAGAGGATCGAGCAGTTTTAAAAAAATTCGCAGGTGACCATTCGCTCAAAAATGCACTTTTGTAAATTCTAAATATAGACCGGAATAAATCTATTTGGAACAATTATAAATATAATTCATCAAACTACACAGCATTTCGAGTGTGCTTAAACCTTGAGGAGATAAATATTATTATAAAACGTTTTATTTAATTATCAATCTCTATAATACTTTAATAAGTAGTGGTGATAGTGCTAGTAAACTGGGGAAAAAGTCATGTATAATTATATATATGATCAGACATATTTGGGTATAATCAGACCCGAAATGTGTCTCTGTCTAATCGTTTTCGGAAAAATATGTGCGATTTTAAACATTTACCATTTCAACAAAGTTTGAATGTTTGGATCTGATTATATCAAACCCTATCTGTAAATATGTATATGATTATATATAAATATTTTTCCCTGGAATGTGTTTCTTTACAAAGGTGATAATTCTCAAATAGCTGTGGAAGCTCAATGTTGCATATTGTACTCGTACATCAGTTCCAAATAGTCTCATTCCAATTCAATATGTATAGAAGTGGAAAAAGGAAATAACCCAGTAAAAAGCATATAGCGAAGGAACTAATCACTTACAAAAATGACCATTTCGACCAGTTAGCGTATTCATTGGATTATATCCTTAGTATAATTCGTATTCAGCGATTTAATCACAAATTTCAATACACCGATTACTACCAATATATAGTGATGATATGTGTTAAACTCTAACTTTTGAAATGAATTTTATGTTAACTTATTTATCGCTTGGTGAAAAAGTGTTTAACGCTAAAAATATTTTTCTAGGTCGCGGAAGAAAACGTTCAATCATTTTAACCTCCACGGTCATTATTGCGGCAACTCTCTTTGAAGCAAGTACAATTTATCAAAATTGGTCTGTACCGCATAATGGAACGATTCATTTAATACTGCCTGTTGGAGTGACATTTGACAAAGATTCTAATGTGTATCCGTTTGCGATATCTTTTGAAATTTGTGCAATAACGACAATGGCCATTAATTTGACTTGTAACACCATCCAACAAACATTCATGCTTCATGGATGCGCTCACTTTCGACTACTTCAATCGTGGCTCGGCAAATTCAATCGACAGGAGCTCGAGAAACAGATAATATTGGATCACGAGGAAATCTACATGAATATTCGAGTGAATTTACGACATCATCAGGAAATATTAAGGTACACCTAGCGTCAATGATTCAGGTCGACCCGGTTTGGGTGGCGGTACTTCATTTGAGTCGTTCGTAGTTGAACGGTATGAGCGGATCTTCTTGTTTTGCCATGAAGCACCAATCAAATTTAGCCTTTATGGCAGAATACTAAATTTCACTCAAATCTTTCAGCTATAATCTACTTGATAATAGTACCGTCACCCAAAGCGGGTCGATCAGAATCATTAACGCTAGGTGTACAGCAACATTGTCTAAATAAAAATGAGATTAAAGAGATTTCAAAATATTGTTTTCATTTAAAACTTAGTGCAAAAATATTGAATAAACTTATTCATTCAAATTTTGAAAACATTTTTCAGCTATTGTGAATTACTGGATAATTCTTTCTCATGGATATCGCTGATAGAGATATTGACCACTGTATATAACATTTGTTTTGCTATATTCAACATGACATGTGTAAGTTCTTGATGAGCCTAAATAATGATAAATATGAAATAATATCTGATAAGTGTATGGGACATTCCCATACACTTATTAGATATTATATTATAGGATAAACCACCCAGTTATTGGACACCTTGCAGTTATTGGACAGTCGAATTTAAATGAATAAAAACAAGATTCCTAGTTTTTACTTTAATAAATATCATCAAAAACCGTACCTGGCTTATTGATTCTTGACTGTCCAATTACTGGATTGAGTATTTTCAAAAAATAAGAACATTGTCCAATAACTAAGTTTTTTGACTTAATCCCAGTTTTTTATTGTTGAAAATTATATTCTTTCCAACTTAAAGTTGTAAGTTACTAGAATGTAAAGCCAATATATTTTCAATCAAAATAAACCACCACTCATATTTCTCTCTCTCTCTAGGTAGAAAAATATCTTTTCAACACGGTCTCAAATCTTGTAAAATGCTTAAGTTTCCAATAACTGGGTGGTTTACCCTATTTATAATTACTTAAGATTTCTAAAACTCGATAAACGAAGCACGATGTAGTCTGATTTTATATTTATGCAGGCAAAAACTACAATGGATATCATGAAATACTGCGCCAATATTATATATGTCGTGCTTCAAATGTTGTTGTATTGTTGGCCAGCTACGGATCTCTCAACAGAAGTGAGATTATATTCATTCCGATACTTGTTGTACAAAGACCTATTTTTTTCAAATAATATTACATGTTGTTTGATGTCTGAATTAACTCTCACTAAATTGGAAGAACATTACTTACATATTATCATTTACATATTCGTTAAAGTTAAATCTTTATAAAGTAATTTATCCTACAATTCTTAGTTGAATAATTTAAAGAAAGAATACTAATGTTTAATGTAAGGGTATTATGGTACTATTTAACAAATACAGGTGAGCTATATAGCATTGTATCGATTTTAGCATGAATTTTAACTACGATACTCTTAACGTAAAATGTAAGCTATATAAAAGCTTTTTCTCTTACAACTAGAGTATGGCAGTCGCAAATGCAGCGTATCAAGATTTTGGATGGGTACATACTAAAAAGCCGATAAAAATATGTATTTTGATATGTATAGCTAGAGCTCAAAAACCTGTATTAATGACCGCCCTACGTTTATCGACACTATCTCTTGAGTTATTCTCAAATGTAAGTATCACATAGAATTTAGGTAAACCGAGAAACCGGTATAGTAAATTTTACAATTTCTCCACAGTAAAAAGCACTACATGAATCTTTTCACTGCTGCAAACAGTAAATTGTACTGTTTGTATTCCTTCATATACAGGCATCCGCTTGATATATATATATTGTATATACGTATGTATAGGACGTTTCACGCCAAGTTGATAAGCCTCTCACGCTCAATATCGCGAATTTGCTTCGCGATTTTTCTCGAATTGTGTTCACTTTAAAAGACATCCTGTTCTTTTTACAGACTTTTCCATAATAGCGTTTATGAATTATAAATTTTTAAAAGGACTAAGAAACGCTTTTTTAAATAGAACTTCTAAAAAATGTTGAAGATTTTTTTCAGAATTTACAACAATTTCGTTTCTTGGTTACTTTAGAAAGTTTTCAATTCATGAGCGCCATGATGAAAAAATTTATTTTAAAAAATTGGAATTTCTTTAGGGTTAACATAATAAGCGAACAAATCACAAAGCAAATCCGCGATGATGAGAGTCAGAGGGTTTGTTGATTTAGCATGAAATTTCACATGTGTATATAATAAGTAGGTATGCTATACATATACACGATACGATAATGTAAAATGCCGGCTTTACACGCTTGCCAAGCCTCGGCAAGCCCAAGCGTTCACAAACGCACAAGCGTATAAACGCTTCGCAAGCGCTTGCCGCAAACTTCCTTTGATTTGTATCAAAAACCGACACTCGGTCGGATCGGTCACAAGCCAAGCCAAGCCAAGCCAAGCCAAACGCCCCTGTTTACACGCTTGTGCTTATGGATGCTTGCCGATGCTTGGCAAGCGTGTAAAGCCAGCATAAGGGTATATTGAAGTGAATAATTTCTTCCTTCTTATTTAATACATTCGTGGGAGAAAATAACAATCATTATGTAATTTCAACTATTCATAATAAAACAACAAAGTGTATTTATTAATTTGCAGGCTATATCGAATGGATTCTCTACATATATGGTATTAAGAAATTTCAAATAAAACAGCAGTATATATTCGTACGTCATCGATTTCAATGGCATTTAACTAGCTATTAAATACGATTAATTTATATTCGAAATATTTTCATTTACACATAATTTAAGCACGATGTATTAGATTATACATTTAAATAAAGGATAAAGGATCCTCAGCGTTATACGAAAGACATCCAAATATTTACCAGGAAAATGAACTTTTCAGAGTTGGATGTGTTGTACCTAGACGGCGATGGCGACAAAGTGATTATTGTTATGCGACTAATCAGTCAAACTGGGCATAGGGAGCAACTGCTGACGTGAGGCTGATCTGAACTTCAGAAACTTACATACATATATCGAAAGTTTGAAATCTACTTCAATGAGCGCGGACAAGGAAAATTACCTTTACAATAGCTTTAAAAACGAACGGTGGATCAAAGATGTATCTATTTATTTGCCCTTTCAATCATGTAACCATTAATATATAGATGTATGCTAAAGTTCATCTAATATATACATAGATGTTATTGTCTACTCTTTATTGGCACCCTCAAATTGCTGTTTCTTTGCTAACCTGCGGATATATTACTCGCGACCGCGTGCAATCATTTAAATACCGGATGACCTGTGCACCTCTCGCACGTATTTACACTTTGGTATACGTGGCTGTGGGACCCTTCTTGCGCCTCTTTGGCCTAAATTCTAAATTACGACCAGGCCTGTAAACTGTCTTCGAACTGGACGAAATTACAGGGTTCACTTTTCCATGCATTGGAATGCGCTCCGTAACTGTGACTCGCGTCGGTTTTGTTCGAGAAGCTGGAGAACGTGAGTCAAGACGAAAGAAGGGCAAGGCAGTTTTTCTCTAACTCTCGCATAGTGAACTCAGGCAGGCTACACTTTCATAGGCAGTTTTTCACAAACTCTCGCATAATGAATTCAGGGCAGGCAATAATTTCTGTAAGTAAGTGTTCAACTTCGCCTTTATGTATTTGTGTATAATGTATTGTGATTAATGTATTATTTGTGTAATTACGTAGGATTTCATAATACCTAAATGGGAGAAAAGAAATATTTCCACGAGAACCTCTGAAGCAAAGAGAAAAAGATTGGCACGCGAAGTAGATAGTATTCAGGATCAAGCAAGTCGACTTGGTTTTCAAAGAAGTCGACAGTCAACATCAAGAATACTTGAGAGGCAGCTTGACTTCCACGCGAACGAAGTCGCGGGTAAAAAAAAAGGTAATGCTACAATCTCTCGAAATATATTGTTCAGTAAAAATCAATTTTCCCGTAAATTATAAATTCTCTATTTACGATAATTTTTTGCATAAATTAGGAGTCCTCTATTTATGATAAATTCGATCTTACGAGTCATTGTTATAGTTATTCTTTATTTCAATATTATAAATTCTTCCACATCATATCAGGTTCCTCCTCTTTCTTCATACTGTTAGTAAATCTGTAACCATAATACCACTATTTGCTAATACTAAGTAACTATCTATGAAAAAAAACGCTAATTTTATCACCAGTGTTGCAGTAAAATCATTGATATGATAAGTAATTGAATAAAAATCTATCTGCTTATTTATTCACAACTAAATACGATATGTATTTGCAAAACAGTAGACTGATATACTCCAATATTTGGATGTAACAGACGTAATATACGAGTATAATATTCTACTCGTATATAATTTGCATATAGGGAAACATTTGTTTTATATAAGTCTAAGTATAATGAAACTCATGTTTAGAAATTAAAATAAAGGGTGTCCCAAGATGAACGCAAGATTTTTATTTAATGAAAAACACAGTTTTTTTATTACAATGTTATTTTTTTATTGAATCGTAAAGTACACAGGATAGGGTTATGTATGGAATAGCATATAGGGCAAATTGCCTCCACGGTTCTTCTGGCACATACGCACTCTTTTGTCGAAATTTTCCATGACCATTGTGCATAAATTATTTGAAGTCAAAGGTCTATGCCAACAAGCCCGCAAGCTCGCGTGCATTGGAAGAAGAAATGCAATGCTGCATCAACGAAATTCAGCCATATTTATGCACAATGGTCATGGAAAATTTCGACAAAAGAGTGCGTATGTGCCAGGAAAGCCGTGGAGGCCATTTGCCCTATATGTTATTCCGTACATAACCCTATCCTGTGTACTTTAGGATTCAATAAAAAAATAACATTGTAATAAAAAAACTGTGTTTTTCATTACATTTAAATCTTGCGTTAATTTTGGGATACCCTTTATGTATAGGTCCTCAAGTGTATGAATATAAATTAAGAAAAAAGAATATATAATTTGAAATGAATAATTAAAATTAATGAATAAAAGTTTTTACAGACAACAGCCGAGATAGAATAGCCTAAATTAAGTTCATTTGAAGAATAAATGAATTCAGAAGTTTCTCTACTAAATCGATAAATATAAATGTCAGGGGAAAGTAAGGGAACTAGACAGCATGCGATGGAATAAATTGCGAGCATGAAGTACTCACAAGTTTCGAGACAGGATTATTAACGCAAATCGATTGAATATGTAATAAGCATTCATTTTTGTAAGGGAGCCATTTGAAAGCACGTTAGTTAAAGCTAGGGGTACCAAATTGATAAAGTTTTGATCTAAAATATACATATCATTCATTAGATAATTAATATCATTTTATTAATGATCTGTAATATACCTTGTTAGTGTTGCACTATGACTATACGTATAATAAAACAATGAAAGGTGGCGCGTTACCCCCCCATCCTTACCCGTAGTGGAGGGGTAGGATCCCCTTGAAGTACTCGTAACAGCCACGGGTAAAGAAATACGTTGCCCTTAGTTTGCTAATGACCTTCGAGTACATTACGACTACGGGAAAAATAGAGTATGTGCAATAAAACCGTAAAACGCGTTAAAGTGTAGTAGAAGAATTGTTTGAGAGAGAGAGACTCTGAATTATAATATAATACTTAAAAAAGGAAATACATGTAAAAACAAAAAGTTCGGGTAAATAAATACATAATTGTATAAGTCAATTTATAAATATAAAATAATAGAAACCTCATCGGATAAATAGCTGAACACCGTAACAAATAGGATTTCCGAACATCAAGATATCATGCAACATACGCCGTCCGTAGACCCCGAGTTCGAGTACTTCATCACTGTGAACCGAAAGCTGCTCGCTTTAACGGGATGCCTAACTTTCGATGTGGGTCCGCGCACGTTACGTGGAAGACTCGTATCTAAGTGTTTTTTGGCATGGAATATTATGGCCAGTATCGTCTTTTTATCACTGCAAATTTACACTCTAATTCTGCGCTGGGCTGACTTTGCATTAGCCATGCAAGTGATTGGCCCTTTTACTATGCAGATAGCTGGTATTTTAAAACTATTTCTCTTATTTTATCATCGGTCTGAATTATACGAATTACTCGATAGATGCTACCTTTACTGGAAATATGCTGAAACCAGTGAAGATCGAGACATTTTAAAAGAATACGCAGGTGATAATTTTCGATTAACAAGCTTTACATACTTTTGTAAATTTTAAATATAGACTGGAGTGAGTTTATTTGGAATAGTTACAAATATAATTCATAAAACTACACATTTTTAGGTGTGTCAATGTTAATTTTGTTCTTTGTATTATTTGCATTACTTACTTTTATTACGCCGACTGTGGTTTCATTGTAAAAGGTAGTTTGCACTTTAAGGAAATAAATATTATTACGGTGCCTTTTATTTAATTGGTAATTTCTGTAGTATGTATTTCTCAATGCATAACAGTGATAGTGTTGGTAACATGTTTTTTCGCAAGGGGTAACTGTCCAATAACCGTGGAAACTTAATGTCCCAAGTTGTATATCAGTTCCAAATAGCTCCACCCCATTCTAGTAGACATGCAAATAAAAACAATAAATAATCGAATAAGATATATTGTAAGAGAACTAACGACTTGTGAAAATAATCATTTCGACAAATTAACGTATTCATTGGATTAAATAATCTGGACATCATTCGTCTTCAGTGGTTTAATGAAAAATTGTTGTGCAGTTATATATAGATATATCAGCACATAGTGACGATACACGTTCAACTCAGGACAGTCAAATGATAAGAATTTGACGTTAATAATATTTTTTATAGGTCGCGCGAGGAGACGATCAATCGTGTTTGTCTTGTCGGGAATTCTTACCGTATTTCTCTTTGAAATGGATACAATTTATAGAAATTTTTCCGTTCCGCTTAATGGAACTGTTCACTTAATATTGGCTGTTGAAGTAACATTTGAGAGAGATTCAAATGTATATCCATTTGTGGTGACTTTTGAAGCATGTGCAATGATGACAATGGGCATTAATTTGATGTGTAACATCATCCAGCAAACATTTATGCTTCACGGATGCGCCCACTTTCGTCTACTTCAATCGTGGTTTAGCAAGTTCAGTCATCAAGAGCTCGAGAAACATATAATATTGGATCATGAAGAAATCTACAGAAATATTCGAATGAATTTACAGCATCACCAGGAAATATTAAGGTATAGCAACATTGTCGAAATAAAAACGAGATTAAAGAGATTTTGTAATACTGTTTTCATTTAAAACTCAGTGTGAAAATATTGAACAGATTTATTGATTCGAATTTTGAAAACGTTTTTCAGTTATTGCCAATTATTGGATCATACATTTACATGGGTAACACTTATAGAAGTATTGACTACTGTGTATAGTATTTGTTTTGCTGGATTCAACTTAATGAGTGTAAGTTTCTGATAAGCTATCTATTCTGAATTAAGAAAAATATGAAATAACTGAGGCGTATGGGTCATTCATGATAGCTACAGCCATTTTTGGCATGGCGTTATAAAATATAATTATTTAACGTCTCCAACACAAAATGAACAGGCAAAGACTACAACAGATGTCATGAAATACAGCTTCCAGACGGCATATGGCCTGCTGCAAATATTGTTATGTTGTTGGCCAGCATCGGATCTCTCAATAGAAGTAAGATTCTACTTTTTCTGATACTCTTGTTAAAATACCTATACGTTGGAATAATATTACGCGCGCGCGCATGTGTGCATGTCATTTGATATCTGAATTGACACCCATTAAATTGAAAGAAAAGTGCTATCATTCACACATTTGCTAAAGTTTAACCATTAAAAGGTAATTTATTCCACATTCATAGATGAATAATTCAAAGAAATTGTATCGAGGATTAATATGAGTTTTGTGATATGAATTAAAAAATATAGTCGAGTTGTACAATACTGCATCGATTTCAGCATGGATTTTATTCATGATACTCTCTTGACGTAGAATATTTTCTATATAAGAATTTTCTTTTACTACTAGAGCATGGCAGTCGCAAATGCAGCGTATCACGATTTTGGATGGGTGTATACTACAAAGTCAATAAAGAAATATATTTTGATATCTATAGCCAGAGCTCAAAAACCTGTACTAATGACTGCCGTATATTTATCGGTTCTATCTCTTGAGCTATTCGCAAATGTAAGTGTCATACAGATAGATAGGCATAGGTAGATAGAGAGAAACCGGTGTACACGTATAATACAATCAACTCTCCATATTTGTCTGCTCTATTATTGCCCGTTCCCTTAACCCTCCGTTAGTCTGCCGGGGTCTGACAGACCCCAACTAAATGCAATTTTCACATTACATTGTTTCACCAGACTAACGCAGGGTTAAAGTATTACTAAGTCTAGATCTTGGAATGCTGTATTCCATATTCATTACTCACTACTAGCTTTGAATTATCACAAGAACGAAACATCTAAATCTATTTTAAATATTCTACAACGAATAATTGATTACGAAGACGTATTTGCAGAAGCTGTAGAAAATTGGTTAAAGAAATAAAGGAAACAATTTACAAGAGGTTTCACTCAAATAAGTTATTTTGAGAACGCCATGAAAACGATGACGTCGATTTAAAAAATTAAAAATAAATTATACTTAGATATTTAATAGATATTGATTATAATTTCTTTTTTTTTAGCAATTTTACTTAACTTTTCTAAAAGCGAATATAACTAAGCCTCCTCAATTACAGACTGTTAAGTAATATACGGAAGAGAGTAAAAATGAGCAAGAGATGTGATATGGCTTTTCTCTTTCTTTTCCTAGCTAATAAACGTTGGTGGTACTCAATTTTAGTCTTCTAACGATTCTTCTGACGAAACTCCTATGAAAATAATCAATGCTGAGGTACCAGTAAATTGTCTCATTTACCGAAATTGCGTGTATTGTAAATCTGATGAAAATTACTATAATACATTCTAGTAATGATGTGAAAATTGAAAACAACCGTCGTCTTATTTCTATCCAAATTTTATTATATTGTAAACATGCCGATAATATTAAAATATTATAAAATGATAAGAATTTGATTGAATAAATTGGTGATCATTTCATTGCATAAATATGGTGTGATATATGTAGGGGAGTCCAGACTCAACTGTAACAGGGGCCAGTTTTAACATTCTTCTTTATTATACATACATATTTCCTTATGTGCTTTAGACAGTCCTATACAGAATCACTTTATAACCAATTAAAAGTCCCATCCTCTCTCTGGACTATACCTATATCTCTTTTATATAAGCATTATAATTTAAATACAGTGAGGGTAAGAAGGTAAATAGTTACAACTGACTTCGGTCTCCCTTACTTATACAGTCCCGTTTTTGACATTTTTAAATGTGACACGCATAATGTAATCTGGTATCGGACTGGTTAGAGGGCAGGAACATGGAGGTAAGGAAAGAGCCCTCTATGCTGGGAAATTTGTCCTCTATAGCCTCGAAATCAAGCAAATATGGAAAGTTGATTGGAATCAATTTTAAAGTCCTCCATAGTAAAAAGGCTCACAGTGGTTTTAGATGAAACTTACTGAGTTGAATGGTGAAACGTATTTAGTAATGTACAGTCCACTAGATAACAATAAAATTTTCGGTTCGATTAGTAAGTTATAGATACTAAAAATATAAATATCTAATTACTGGTACAATTTACTTTTCGTGTTCCTCCGCGTACCCCAGTATTCACCTGATATACCGTGTGTTTCCGAGAATGGTGCTCATAGATGATATGTCGTAACAGACGGTAAACTATGGGTTATTGGTTATTGAGCCGAGGATGCCGTATGATTGACTGCAACGATATTCGATACTTTCCCATATACGCGCATACGCAAGGATGCGTCCTTCTCCGTGTTACAGGATTAAGTGGTTATCCAGGATATACAGGATTTCTACTGTAAGTGGTTACAGCCAGTCATGTAGCATCTTCGGGACGATAACAAATAGCGCCTAGCCTAGAGTCTACTACGGCACTCGCCCTATGATCATCATCTTTGATAACATACAGTATATGGCATACATGTAATGGCTAATGTAAGTGAAATATCTGTTTGTCTTAAGTAATACATTCTTAGGAAAAAATAACTCATTATACGGTTTATACTACTCATAATCCAAACGATAAATGTATGTTATTTCACAGGTTGTACGGAATGCATTCTCTGCATATATGGTATTAAGAAACTTCATGTAACGCCGTATATACATCACCGAACTTAGCGGCATTTAACTACAGCCCTCAAAATAACGACCTTTTGTTTTGGAAAAATGTTCATTTATATTATATAATTTGAGTTTAATGTATTTCATTATATATGTATTTGAATAAAGAGCAAACTAAGAGAAAACAGATACGCTAATTTACTTCAAATTATAACGTCGCGTAAGCGTTAAGCAAAAGACGACAGCCCAGTGCAAGAGAATGTGTGTGTGAAAAGTATTAAAAATCGTAAATAATAAAATAAACAAGACAGAATGGTCTAATTATAATTATAAATACAAGTAGGTATATTATAAATATAACATGACGAACCCGAACATTGATTAAAGATAAGGGAATAAATAACTAAAATTAATCTTTAGTATAACTGTACAACGAAACAAGGAGAGGCGTGCGTTACCTCCCCTCTTACGTGGAGGTGGGGCTGTAATCCACCTAAATTAACTACCACGGCTAAAGAAATACAGGTTCCTTATATAGTTCAATAATGAGTACCTAATGTAATGAGTTATGACCTTTGAATATACTCGTATTACATCCGTGTAAAAAAATAAAGAATGCGTAGTAAAGTCGTAAAACCCGTTGAAATTCGACGGAAGGACTGTCTAAAATTATAAACACTTTATTTCAAAATAAATACAGATATAGGTACATAAAAAGTCCGAACAGACTTTTACATTTGAAGTACGTTTTTGTATCAACATGCGATGCTGTCATTTCTTCTTAAATGAAATGCAATAACTATACCTATATGGTAATTCATTTGCAATTAAGGTAACTCGTTTCACAACATTATGATTGATTACAGTTACCGATATACCTACCTCCTTTCATCCCATCTTCCTTCCATTCTCACACTGAATAAATTTTAATTAATTTCGAATTGCATTCAAATTAATTGAACATGTTTTTTATATTTATCATTCTTTGTAAATCGATATCATGTAAATTACGTTAAAGAAACTTTTATAAATTCAGGAAACTATGAGATTTTAATTCAAAATTTGATGAAACTGGCTTGCGTGTTCCTTATTTATTTCGATGGAATAATTACAAACTAACTGTAATTTTACTAATAAAAGTATTTGTGGAACACAGTACTTACTTAAGAAAGAAGAGGGGTTGCTGTTCAGTTACCGCTTAAGGGCGAACTAGCTCTGTCAATATCAGTTTAAGATATACGTGACGAAATCATAGAGAAATCGTACTCTGACTATAAATCATGAATGTATATATTTTTTAAGAACTCAATAAGCAGAGTTTAGACGAACCTGGGGTTTGTATTCGGAGTAAAGCTAGAAGTGACAGTCCAATATTTTTTGTCTACTCCGGCCGCATGACCGATGAGGGAAATCGATAAATAATCGGTGCAACGAACTACTGACCTCAGGAGGTTTTGAGCTTCGAAAGGCCAGTCATTTTTAACAACTAAATTATTTTACCAAACTAATATAATATGAAGTACTGTGCTATATTGTTTCTTGAATATTTCTGTTCAATTTAATCAATCATAGTTATTTGTATGTGTAGCAGAAAATCAGGAAATAAAAGGATCCTTCTACGAATGTTAGATATACGAATTCTGCGTAGAAGTGACATAGTGTGACAGCACTATGGATGTTAATTAAAATTTGTAGGGAAATAGAAAAAAAAAGAGGGAGAAAGATTGAAGGGTGGGAGAGAATGAGAGAAGGGAAGGGGGTGAACAGAAGTGGGAGTGATCGGTAGAGGGGGAAAAAGAGGAAAGGGATGGGATGGAGAGGGCAAGATGGAGGAGGAGAAATAAAGAGGGAGAATGAGGGAGAGGGAGAGGTGGTTCATGCGTTGAACTTTTCATAATAATGAGTTATCTTCATATCATCTTCATATTACGTTAGAGTAGGACGCTTAATATTGCACCATCCATAGGAGGATTGGCAAAATAATAAAACATGTATCCCCAGAGAAGTGACTGGAAAATAGTAGGGATACATGTATACGTTATGTTCAATATCTTGGCGCACAAGCAGAACTACATAGAAGTGTGCGTCTGCAATGGGTCGCACCACATACTATCAGAGTGACAGCAAGAAATGGAGGATGGCGAAATAATCGAATGACGAAAAACTAAATATTCCACTGTACCTACATTCTAATTGAGCTTTACCGAATACGACTTTATTTATCTGTATTTTCGTATTTCATCCGTACTGTGCTATTGCTATAGCTGAGATCAAAGCGCTGTTCACATTACAACGCAAATCGCGGCTGTTGTCTCATAATTTAAACTGAGTTCGACCCAACTGTGTGAACCTACAGCGGTGTCGCTTGCATGTAAACAGATTCTTTACTCTTTGAAGTTTATCCTATTAGTTTGCTTATCTACAGTATATCATGAACCGTTATAATTGACCGAATGTAGTGATGTTCTACTATTCGACAAGATAGAGCGAAAATACTTTCGTGTCTCTGTCTGTCTGACTGTTTGTCTGTTTGTTTGTCTCGCGATAACTTTAATACTTTTGCCGATCTTGGCGAAACATGGCACATATATTTATTGACCTTCAGCACATTGTATATTCCTTGGAGGATGCGATTGGAAGGGTGGAAAGAGAATTAATCATCCCTAACATAGGCGGAATTATTATAGAAAATAACGTTTCCTGACTTTAAACTCAGAACGCTGCAAAAACAATGCTAAAAAGCCAAAAATTTCGCATAGATAATTTTGTAGAGGATAGAATTTCCAACGAAGAAGACTAAGAGCGCCTGTATTTAGCTATAATACTTTAGCCGTAGCGAGAGTGCTCATATTTGTCGTTCACAAATTCAACGTTTGCCCGTACCCGTGCGGCGTATGCACGTTCGAGAATAATGAATCTGTCCGATGCACTCTCAATCTACGACTTTAATGAGGTCTACTATTTGCAGAACTACTAGTATTTCACATAATATTTTAAATCCATTTACAAAATTTTACCCCGGTTATTTTCTACTTCTTGTGGTCCTTCACCGTCATTCAACGCCATTAATTAAATTTTTTCTCAATTCCTATTATAGTTTAAATTTCTTATATTTACGACTCAAATAAATCAAGATACAAAATCCGCATGCAACGTCTGTTATGTGACGTGTTGCGAAAGCTACAAACAGATGGAAAGCACTGAATAATACAGATGAAGCGTAACGATCAATATGAGCTTTTGTTGCCTAGAGACATGGCATGGAGATACATACCTTCCTCAAAAATATTTTTAAGTTATTTGGGATTTGATTTTTATTTTTATAAACGATATAATGCAAATTAAAAAATCGACTGTTCTGTTAACCTATGAAAACGATAACTTTAAGGGAAAAAATATTCACGAGCATTACATTATTTTATAGAGGCGAATTCAAACAACGAAATGTAATCGATTCAACTACGTTCATCAAATGAATATAAAAAATAAATCCTACATTTCATCTTGCCCCGTTAATCATTTTACACGTAAGTATTCATAATATAATTATAATTGAAGTAACAGACTTTCATTAAAGATTAAACAATTTAAAATAGTATTTTCAGATGTACTGCGTCTTCGCCATTTTTCGCTTTTAAGTATTACCAATCCTCCCATGATCCGCTGTCTGCTCTCTGCGCAATTGTCACGCGCATTTCATCTATGTTGACTTTTGTCAGCACCAATAGCGCGTCCTACTATAATCTTTACGTTTTCTCTGCCGATATTGGGTACGCTCCCCTCCAGTATTATAATGTTTGCACTTGCGCACATGTAACTCTTAATTAGTACCTAACTGGGAAACTATGAAATGGGAAAGACGAAGATGTCGGGACGACACGCTTCGTACGTCAAATGATTCAATTATGATAAAGAGTACCTATTGTTAGGAGTACAAGTAGCATTTAAACATTTTCGAAAACCTTCTCAGCGTGTTTTTGGATTCATTTATTTAAGGAATTTTAAACATTCGGTGCAGAAAGAGAGTGAGATGGGTATATCTTTTCCAATTAAAATGGTTCAAATACTGAACAGTGAAAAAAAAATTTGTTTCATCAACTGTCGGTGAGGTTAAATACGGCGAACCTCATGGTGTAATTATTTCAAACAGATATTCACTTATTTCAACTTCCAATTGGTTGTGTCAACTCTATGTATTTGTCCTTACAGTCTTATGGCATTGAAATAGTTACGCCGTAAGGCTCGCCATATTTAACCTCACCGATGGTTATAGGAAATACATTTTTTTCAACGCGGAAATCATAACTGATACAATCTTAGGACAACAATACTAAAACACCTATTAGCGATTTTTTTTTAATTATCTCATCTGCTTAAAGATCCTTGTCTCCCGAGAGAAGTCGAGAGTATCATAATGTATCAAAACCAATTTAATTTGAGTAGGAGGAACATTTTTATGCATTAATTAATTATTCCTAGATTTATTGATCATATAATCATTGCGATAGTAACTGGTATTTAAAAAGTGGTATTTCTTTATGTATTGAAGCAGCGAAACGTACCATAAATTCATAGACGATGAAAAAATAATATACAGATCTTTACTTTCCGATATTTACTTGTTCGCCGTGTAGCATTCGTGCGACAATATGCAACGGAAGTGATGGGAAGTCTTAAAAATAGAGCCCGCTAAGAAAGAAGAAGTTGTCAAATCTCAGTTCACGTCCAGACTTGAAAAAAATAATTTCTACGACATTTTTTGCTTATTTAATAACAGTTTCATGTGCCGTGGAATATCTCGCCGTTACATTTCAAAAATATCCTAAATAGTGAAAGGTTTGATATCCTGCTCTTGTTTGAGATCTTTGACTCGTATTCACGTCAACGCTACTTTTAGCGCTAAAACGACGTTCTGTTTCTCAATTGAATGCTGTTAACAGGGCCACGTAGATCTTAGCAGCGTTAAAATTAAAAAATAAAGGGAACCATGAGGGCTCAGAAACCGGTAATGCTTACCGCTGGGAAAGTCAAAATGTCACCGGAGTCATTCTTATCCGTAAGTCTCTCTTTGAATGTATATTTATATTATAATTCGTTCCTGAATTATTAGCAATTTCTCGTAACATGCTTTGAGTTTTGACTTTTTGCAGATTATGTCAAGCGCAGCATTATTGTCACATTACTGCATAAAGTTTAAGATTACTATATCTTCATTGATCTATTTTAAAACTGAACTATAACAACTGGTTGGTGGAATGTAGATATACATATTCGACAGATGTGATAAATAACTATAGAATATTGAAATGACATGCCCGTGAATATGCATGTGTGTATGTATATGGTAACTCACCAAGCCCAATAGTCCGGCCTGTACATTATTTCTCTTCTTTTATTTACGAGTACATATTGTGCAATTGAATACGATATGTATTTGCAAAACAGTAGAATAAAATATCCCAGTATTTAGGTCTAGCAGACGTAATATATTGTACATTAATCTATATAATTTGCATGTAGGGAAACATTTGTCTTTTAAGCCTAAGTATAATGAAACTCATGTTAAGAAATTTAAATGGATATATATAGGTCCTCAAGTATATGAATATAAATTTTTTTAAAATATATAATTTGAGATGAATAATTAAAATTAATGAATAAAAGTTTTTATGGACAATAAAGTGAGACAGAATAGCCTAAATTAAATGCACTTGAAGAATAAGTGAGTTCAGAAGTTTCCCTACTAAATCGATAAATATGAATGTTAGCTGAAAGTAAGGGAACGGGGCAGCATGCGTTCGAATAAATTACGTGCATGAAGAACTCGCAAGTTTCGAGACAGGATTATTAAAGCAAATCGATTGAATAAGTAAGAAGCATTCATTCTTGTAAAGGAGCCATTTGAAAGCACGTTAGTTAAAGCTATGGGTACCAAATTGATAACGTTTTGATCTAAAATATACATATCATTCATTAGATAATTAATATCATTTTATTAATGATCTGTAATATACCTTGTTAGTGTAGCACTATGACTATATGTATAACAAAACAATGAAAGGTAGCGCGTTTCCCCCTATCCGTACCCGTACTGGAGGGGTAGGATCCTCTTGAAGTACTCGTAACTGCCACAGGTAAAGAAATACAGGGTCTTTAGTTCACTAATGAGTAATGTAATGAGTAATGATCTTTGAATATATTACATCCGCGTAAGAAAATAAAGAATGCGTAGTAAAGTCGTAAAACCCGTTGTAATTCGACGGAAGGACTGTCTAAAATTATAAACACTTTATTTAAAAATAAATACAGATATACATAAAAAGTCCGAATATACAGTTACATTATTTGAAGTTAGTATTTGTATAAACATGCGATACTGTCGTCTCTTCTTAAATGGAATGCAATAACTGTACCTATATGGTAATTCATTTGTAAGTAAGGTATCTTGTTTCACAATATTATGATTGATTACACTTACTGATGTTCCTACATTCTCTTTCATCCCATCTTCCGAATATTTGCCACTCAATAAATTTTAATTAATTTTATATTGCAATCAAATTCATTCAATAATTTATATATATTTATCGTTCTTTTCAAATCGATATCAGGTAAATCACGTTACAGAAATTTTTATAAATTCAGGAAACTATGAGATTTAAATTCAAAATTTGATGAAATTGGCTCGTATACGTTCCCTATCGTTCGAACATTTAGAAGTTAAATCGTGACATATATCAGAGAAATATTATTTATTTATTTCAATGGAATCATTACAAACCGGCAATAAGTTTTCCAATAAAAGCAATATGTTTCAAAGTTATTGATGGCAACTCAGAGGACACGAAGGCATTCGTGGAACACGACACTTACTTAAGAAGGAAGAGGGGGTTGCTATTGAGCTCAAAGGTGAACAAGCTCTCCCTGTATCAGTCTTTTCTGAACCGTGGAGCTTTCAAAATGGATAACGATGAATTCTCATATTACTTTAGATGGTGTAGTACTTTTTTAAGATTAACCTGTGGAATTGACAGCGAGTTACAACCTAAGATTCGAGATTTTCAGTTCTTTCAAAATCGGTTTCCATATATAATTCACGTTGTTCTCATCTTTCTTATCGTGCCGGGTTTCTACGCTCTTAACGTTACGAGAGGACCTGTAGAGGATACAATTGAGATTTTCAATGCTACTTTGGAGTTACTTATGTGTGAAGTGAAAATTGCAATAATGGCATCCCAGGTAGTCACTTGATAGATACCATCTATACTCATTTCTGCATGCAGATGTACTGATCACGATAAAACGTGTTTGCGTATATCGAGAAGTGGCATTCAAAGATTCAATTCAATAGAAAATTCACTAATACATTTTACGTACTTTTCTACCTGTACTTTAGCTTTTACTTGAAGGCTAATCTCTTTTTTTTTTCAATTTTATAACTTTATGATTACTGTACGAAAATAGCACAAATTTTCGGACGATCGAGTAATTGCATCGTACGTCTTACTTCTATTTTGAAATGCAGTGAGATCTGTTATTTCGTTCAATATTATACGAAATCTTTGATGTCTCCGTAGACACTGCAAAGTGTGTGTTCCTAAAGATATTTTTAAGAGCAAATAAAGAAGTTTGTAACGCGTATGGGATTTCTTTATGAGTTCTTAAAGATCTCATTTTTAGGAATTTTGTATTGTCCGGGTCAGCTCTGAGGTCGAGGTAGATAGTATGATTTCCAAAGTTTTTCTACATTCCAGAAATTGAAAATCATACATCTCATTCGAGAAGCTGAAGTATTTTGGAATACATCAAGTCTACAGGAGCGAAATAAGATTGGTATTTACGTGAAATTAGGTTTGCTGTTAACTCGAATGTTCCCGGTTACCATACTAGTGACTGCCATAATATATCTCATCGCACCACTTCTCGTTCAATTTCTATTCAAAACAAATGAGACACTAAAGTTACCATTAACCATGGGAATCGAGGATCTGCGATTGCCAATTTACGCTATCCTTTATGTGTTACAAGTGATGTCAGTAATGTGTATAGTTTTGGGTTTCTGTGCTGCCGATGCCGTCATTCCTGTATTCATATTGCATGCCTGCTCTGCTTTTCAACTCATCCAAATACGCCTTCACGACGTTTCTCAGAATATTCTTCAGATTATGGTAGAAAAGGAGTGGACGATAGAAAAATGTGTGGACGAAGCGGTAATACGAAAAATGAGAAACTGCATTCAACTGCACGTTAGGGTTACCAAGTAGGTATTCATTATCTACATTTTGTTTAGTTTTTCCAGAAGATATAAATAGGTAATGCTACTTCATAGATATGAAGTACTTTTGTATATAATTCGCCTTTAAGAGTTTAATCATTCTTCCTAGAAAGGATAAACTACGATAAATCTTATTCCTGCAACTTGATATAAAGAACAAGAGAAGGAGATACGTACCTATATCATTGATTGCATAGTTATTAAATAATCATTTACACTTTAATCCAGAAAAAGAGGTAGCTCTATTATAATTCAGTTTAGCTTGACATGAGAAGATAAACAGTTGTATGTTGGAATCGGTCCACTCATTTTCGTATGTTTAAACCAACCGATTCTTCGTGTTAATCTAGCATTTTTTCTGTAAAAATTAACATACAAAATATTAATATTAACTCAAAAAATGTTAAATTTAGACAAAGTTTCAGTTGATTTTAAATTTAAAAAATGGGCAGTCCGATTCCAATGTAAAATTTCAAATGATATGTTTCATCCGAAGTTCGCTTGTTAGTGATATATGTAGGTAGAACCAACCCATTACAGCTATAACATATTCTTCATAGTATGATACTCGTCACTTTATGGAGAGAGTCTGGTATATATTCGGTAGCTTATTACTTCTTATGAAAATGAAATATCTAAATGCCAATGCAGAGCTAGTACTAGATAAATGAGTGCAACTCTGTACTAATTTTCTGTGATATTTCTCTATATCCGATCAAGGTTAATTCGTCTTGTTTTCATTTAGGAATTGCCTAGAAATACTTTACGCATTACTTGTCAATAACTCATTGACTAATGTCGCCGTTTTTAATTACAGATATTGTAAATCTCTTGAGGAAGTAGCTACTGTTATTTGTATGTTTCACGTCGCATGGAGTATCATGAAAATAAGCTCTGCTGGCATCATTATGATTAAAGTAATAATAAGCAAAGTGATTTTCTTCTTTCAAGTAGAATCAATATTATAATAATTGGATGTTTGAGTTAATTATGCATATGTGTGTGTGAGAGAGAGTTATATATATTAAAGAAAATATTATTCCCTAAACATATAAATGTAACCTACATACAGTTTGCACACATAATATATAGTTTGCACATAAAATTATTACAATATACCACTCATTTATTAATTATAAAAATATACCTGCTAAATCTTTCTTACTTACGTACTGTATTATTAGGGGTCTACTGACTGTTTCAAATTCGGGCCTTTCATCATCGCCAGCACTTGTCAGTTACTCGTTTATTGTTGGCCGTCAACAAAATTAGCTACTGAAGTATGTATTAAAAGTATAATATTTACTCGTATTTTCTTGCTCTCTCCTTCTATTATAATTCGCTCATTTTCTCTCCCTTCCTCTCGGTCTCTCTCATTAAATAATCAAGAACTAAATTTATCTAATTCTCGTATAGAGCATAGCTGTGGCTTTTGCAGCATATAATTTACCTTGGTATTATTGTTCAACAAAAATCTCTCGTTCTGTCTACATAATGATGATAAGGTCGCAAAGGATGGCAAGAATGACCGCTGTCAAATTTGTTACGATGTCGCTAGAAACTTTTGCGTCGGTACGAGATTACATATTATTACTTCAAAAATAAATTAATTTTTTTTTCAACATAGTGGTAAATATCAATAATGCAAATTATGAAATAGTAAAGTTCAATACTCTCCGTCCTATCCTCATTTTGAAATAAATTTGTCTTATTTATTTACGTTCTTTTAAATATTGTAGGTTCTGTCGAAATCGTACTCGGGCTTCACAATTCTAAGCTCAACATAGTTATTACACTTCTACACAGATATTAACATATCGCTTCATATAAAACAATGGCCATAAACTAACAGAGTAAAGGTAATCACAAATCTTATTCATTGTACATCAAAGTAAGGGGATGAAACGCTGTGCGACTAAATGGGTATACAAGGTAGAAACGAAATATATTAACAATAATTTACACTAGTAGCAACACTCCTTCTGGAATCTAAACCAAAAGTAACTAAAATTGATTATTTCAAATATAGAGAATTCATACTGAAACGCATGTCTTTTAAGTTATTTTGTATTTCACTAAGATATGTGAAGCGAAATCACATGTAGAAATCTGACTCTAACTAAATCCTTATGCTGCCTCTATGTAATCGTAAATTTGTATATTTTTAAAGGATTCCATAACCACAGTTTAGATGTTAAGGTATGTATTCTGGGTAGAGCTACTAGTAACCGTTCAATATTTTTTGTCCACTGAGGCTGCATGACGGACGAGGGAAGTCGATACTCGGTGCAATGAATTACTGAACGGGGAGGTTGCAGCTTCGGCAGGGCACTCATTCTTAACAACTGAATTGTTGTAACAAAATAATATACGAATTGTAGTAGTATATTGTTTCTTGGACATTTATGTGAAATTTAATTTACCATAGTTATTTACGCGTACAAAATAAAATAAGAAAATCAAAAAATCACTCTATAAATATAAGACATACGAATTCTGTGTAGAAGCAACTTCAAACGTGAATTAAAATTTGTAGGAAAATAGAAATAGGAGGAGGGAGGACATTTCCGTATTCAACTTCTCTTATTATGCCAGACTTCTAGAATTAAGTTCTCTATATTATTGCATTATCTATACTTTCTGAGTAAGCTCTACCGAATACGACTTTATTCACTAGTGTTGTGGTATTCCATCCATACCTTGCTTCAGCTATACATAGCGCTGAGGGATCAAAGCTCTGTACAACTCACGATGCAAGTCGTGGTTATGTTTTATAATTCAAACGGAGCTCGACCCGACTATGTGAATCTATAGCGGTGTCGCTTGCACATCAACAAACTCTCTACTGTTTGACGTCCATCCTATTGATTTACTTACTTGTAGAATATCCACGTACTGTCCGAATATTACATTATTCAAATAAAATCTATTCGACCGTTCGTCGAATAATGTAAAGTTAAATGAACTATCTATAAATATAAATAAAATTGAAGTGTCTGTCTGTAATTTCGAAATAAAGATCCGTATATATGCATGTTCCTTTATTTACATAACATTTAGATATAAAAAACCGTTAAAAAATTGTCGTCTTTCTGTTTGTCTGTCTGTTTGCCCGGATTTAATTCAAAAATGACTAAACCAATTCTGATGAAATGTGCACAATTTATACATGATTTTGAGGGACATGATCTGCTTTTCGTTTTATCTCGATATCTTAAACGGTTCCGAAGCTACAAAAATCGAGAATTTTTAAACGCGTAGATTCTAAACGTTACGAGTTGTACGTACTCGGATAAATACCGGACGCGACCTGTTACACCCCGCACGCGTTTACACTTCGACACACGTAGCCGTGGGACCCTTCTTACGTCTTCTCGGCCCAAGTTCTAATTTACGATTAGATCTGTGTATTGTCTTCGAACTGCTATGAGCGAAATTACAGAATTCATTTTTCCACGTATCGGAAGGCATTCTCTTCCGTAAGTGTGATTCGCGTTGACTTTGTTCGAAAAGCTAATATAGAGGACGCGAGTTAAGGCTAGGGACGTTAAGTTAACGGGCGTCTAACATAATTCCAGCGTTGTCTGAACTAACTCGCGTTGGAAATACCGCGCGTTGACTGTGTAGCTTGTGGTACTTCAATTTATGTAATGCTGAAACGCGTTTTAAAACGCGCGTCAACAAAACGCCAGTGTGTCCCTGGCGTCAGATGCAAGAAGGGCAGGGCAGTTTTTCACTAATTCTAGCATAATGAACTGATAATAGATTGGCTACAATTTTTATAGGCAGTTCTCAATTTCGCCTTTAGATGTTTGCGTGAATAATGTCTTGAATTATATATCGTGTGCTTACATAGGATTTCATAATATCTAAAATTGAAGCTACAGATGCCGTAAATAGGTAGAGAATGTTGAATAATACAGATGGAGCATGGCAATCAATATGAGCTAGTGCTGCCTAGAGATATGTCATAGAAAGAAACATACTATTTCTTAAAAATGTTACAGTTACTTGGATTGTGATTTTTTACTTCTTAAAAATGCTATGTAAATTACGAAATCGACTATTCCCTATTCAAACAAAATTCAAATATCAAAATGTAGTCAATTCAAATTCACTCATATAATTAGGTTAAAACGGTATTTTCAGATGTTCTCAGTGCCCGACACTTTCCGCCATTTAAGCACTATCAATCCTCCCACCAACCACGGTCTGTTCTCTGCGCAATTGTCACGCGCAATTCATCTATATTGACTTCTGTCAGCACCAATAGCACGTCCTACTACACCCTCAGGTTCTCTCTCTCGATACTGGATACACTCCCCTCCAGTACGACATTGCTTGCATTTGCGCACATGCATCTCATAATTAATAATTGAGAAGCTATGGAATGGGAGAAGCAAAGATGTCGATATGTCGCGCCTCGTACGTCGAATGTTTTAATTATGACAAAAAAGTACTTGGTAGTACAAGTATATACATATATTAGTGGAATAAATAGCGCTATCCTCGAAGACATAAAATATCCTATGGGCCAAAAATAGCATTTAAAACTTTTCGAAAATCTTTTCTACGTTATTTCAGATTCATTGATTGAATACATTGTAAGCACTTCGAGCAGAAAGTGAAATGAGTATATCTTTTCCAATTAAGTCTGCAGTTCAAATGCATTAGAAGTCAAAAGTGACAAAATTCTGGAACGACAGAACTAACATATCTATTAAGAAAGCAAAAGAATGAATGAGTTTAAATAATCTTATTTACCTAGGTCGTTTTTTCCTAAAAGGGGCTGAAAGTATCATAATATAGTAAAATCAATTCAACTCTTCATTAGAAAAAATATTTATGCATTACTCACATGTGTCCCTAGATGTATTAATCATTAAACATTTCAAAAGTAACCGGTATGTAAAAAAACCAAAACTTGGAGAAGTGAAACTTCGATACTGATGAGTAGACAAGAAAACTAAACAAGTAATCAGCAATAGTAATACCATGACATTTTCATTATGCCATGGTATTACTATTGTTTTTAACCCTTTCACTGCGGAGCGCTCAGAAATGAATTGCTGCTAACGCGTCGAAAACAAACGATTTAATGGGGATTATTGGGCAGTTGCTGATAACAAATGAACGGCGCATAAGGCGCTATTCGCAGCGAAAACGTTAAAACCTTATCTGAACTACATTATCTTGAAATGTCGTGGTATTACTATTGTTGATTACTTGTTTAGTTTTCTTTTCTACCCATCAGTATCGAAGTTTCACTTATGTCGCGCGTGGCGGCCACGCATTTTGGTTTTTTCCGATCCGTTCGTCAATTAGCCTTCTGGGAAGGATGAGGGATTGCAAGTACATTTGCAAGTTGAAAAACAACGTCATTAATGTTACAATTGTAACAATATACGCTATCCTTCACCCCTTTTACTAGCCGATCAGTATTTAACTTAAGGTGCTACATACACCTAGTTTGGTCCAAAAACTCGATTTTTCAAAAGTGTTTTTATTTAATAGTAGAAAACAAACACTACATATTCCAAAAAATTTGAATAAAAAATTCGCAAAATTGATCGAGTTACAAGTGTTTATATATCTGACCTAGCGTTTTCAGGTCCGGTCTACCTGAAACTTCAAACGCTGTTTTCTCAAAACTACTCTTTCAAATGCGGTGCCAAATATATTTCAAAGACTACTCAACCGATTTTAATGTAAATTGTCTCAATCGCTTTGTAAAAATTTTATCTCATCCCTGACATGCATAAAAAATTTTTTTATTAATACTTTCTTCTTGGCAACCACAAAACCAGGACGAAATTAATTGAAAAATCACACTCGTAATTTAAACTGTTGTAAATTTGTTAATTATAAATATTTCTCAAAACCACCGGTTACAAGGACGAGATTGAAACTTCTAGTTTAAGAATTTTCGTCATTTTTTGCTTTCAGATGAAATCCGAACGAGAATTTTTTGACACCGTAAAAGGCTTTCATAATACACCCCTTGCCGGATTCAATGGCCAATAACTTGTAAACAACACAATATTTTTAAGTTTTTCTTTTTGGTAAATTTTGTTAAAAGTGTGTATTTGTAATAACATTTTGTAAATGAGTGCTAAATAAATGAAATATATGAAAAAAAAATTATTGAAAATAATACCTACTTTCTTCACAGGCCGCCTAGGTGTATGTAGCACCTTCATCCATTTCGAATATACTACACTCCTACTTACCGGCTCTCTCTGGTTAAAAAAGGATATTATCTGTTCTAAATTGATATCAAAAGAGTTTCCGAAATTCATATTGAAAAAATTCAGGGAATATATTCTAATTCTTTTCTGGATGGATTATTTCAATCCTGGAATACCACGAATATAAAGGTCTAATAAGCATTCATGCAGTATTATATTTAACGACATTTACAATATCTGGATATTATTATTTATATGTTATAACCTTTGCTAACAGTAGATATCCTTGAAGCGATGTGGTATATCATGGTACCTGTCCAGATTCAAATTAAAATCGCAGTAGGGCTAATCTACCGAGAAGATACTCAACATTTACTATCCTCTTTCAACAAAGTGTTTCTATATGAATTCTCTCTACATAAATTCACTTAAAAACGGCGCTCTGGTAAGATGACCGAAGAGGTCAAAGAGCATAAACGAGTTTCTCTGCATCATTCTGATTGTAAATTCGATCCAATACAGCTTTGTCCCGGTAGTAGAAGAATTATTATATAATACTATATGGGGTTTTTGCGTCTGATATTGACATAGGAATAGAGTGCGAGTGTGAGTAAGAACGCGAATTAACTCTGCTGAATCCATAAGAGTTTCTCTGTCACACACTCAAACCGGACAAGTTCGAAAAGGACGGAGAATGTGCGATAAAAGGGCTCTTATACGTTCATCAGAATTAATCGATGTTCTCACTCGAACTCACACGATTCCTATGTCAATGTCAGATAAAAAGACCCCGTATAAATTTAACAACCAAAAAACTCCTTTTCCAGTGCGGTATTTATAAAGTAATAATATAGCTGAAAAACGACTGTATTGAATATAATTGGATATGACTTTATGGCACCCTTACTAATCTTCAGAACTTTGAAACAATTAAATTTAGTACGGTTTCAGCTAGATATATGTGAAACGTGGAAAGAATCATCAGGGCAAATAGATTTGAAGTTCGCCCTAAAGAAATTAGCATCCCATCACATCAGCTCTTACATGAGTGAGTAAATGTTTCTAATATGTAACATTTGTTCAGCTTCAATTATTTCGTATGACGTGATAATCACTTATTGCCCATTCACGATATTTTACAATAGTTTCAAATTAAGTTTGTATATACAGGGGGAGCCAAATGTATGGAAACGGCGGAATAACTTTCGAGGGAGACATTTTGAAGAAAAATGTTTCCAACAAAACATTTAGGATTTCTCCCTGGCCATCCAATGGTGACCTTGAATCTGACCATGAACTCGACCTTGAAGGTCATTCCAAGGTCAAGGTCGCTTTTTTAAATGGGAACCCCTATTTTTTATGGCGGATTTGTAAGGAGCGGAAAATTTTACGTCCGAATATGGCCTTTGACCTTGACCTTGGATTCAAGGTAAAGGTCAACGATCAAATATAGGAAAGTTTTAGGTTTTTTCCCTGGCCATCTAATGGTAACCATGAATCTGACCTTGACCTCGACCTTGAAGTTCATTCCAAGTTCAAGGTATCTTTTTTAAATGGCAACCTACATTTTTTATGGTGTCAGCAACCGGCCACTTAAGGCAAGGTGACATAAGCACAAAATTTCGAACATAAGCTCTGAGTAAAATGATAAGATTTCACTTCATTCACATAAAATTTGGATTGGGAGATAACTGAGTTGGATGTGAGCCACACCCGTCTTTAGTAACGACTCCTTAGTTAATTGATCACATGCAACACTTTGCATTAAGTTGTCGGGTACTAACACCACCTTGCCTAAGTGGCCAGGTACTTACAACGTCTTGCCTTCAGTGGCCGGGAACTAACACCGCCTTGCCTTGATTGGCCGGGTGCTAAAGCCACCTTGCCTTAAGTGGCCGGTTGCTAGCACCAAAAAAAATGTAGGTTGCCATTTAAAAAAGATACCTTGAACTTGGAATTAACTTCAAGGTCGAGGTCGAGGTCAGATTCATGGTTACCATTAGATGGCCAGGGAAAAAACCTAAAACTTTCCTATTTGATCGTTGACCTTTACCTTGAATCCAAGGTCAAGGTCAAAGGTCATATTCGGACGTAAAATTTTCCGCTCCTTCCAAATCCGCCATAAAAAATAGGGGTTCCAATTTTAAAAAGCGACCTTGACCTTGGAATGACCTTCAAGGTCGAGTTCATGGTCAGATCCAAGGTCACCATTGGATGGCCAGGGAAGAATCCTAAATGTTTTGTTTGAAACATTTTTCTTCAAAATGTCTCCCTCGAAAGTTATTCCGCCGTTTCCATACATTTGGCTCACCCTGTATGTGTTAATACTATAGTTATTTCTTAATGCTGGAAACCACACTGTGTGGTAAAATAACTTCGTTAAATTTATGAAAGGCACATACGTGATATCGACGTCAACGACGAAACTCGTAATGGTAACTTCAAAATAATATGCCATTATACGCTATATAACAAGACTGCCTATTTGAAGGGGCAGCTGTGTTCTAATCCCGATAGTCGAATACGTTAGACCGATACACAGCCATCCTTGCGGGATTTGAACTCTGTCGTACTGGTGTCAGGTTTTTAAGTAAACGAGGCACTCTATAAAAAATTCTTTTGATATTGAGAGATGAGAATTATTGAAATAATAATTTTTATAGGAAATATATGTAGTTTGTTTAACTGTATATAATTCCTTAACGTAATACATCGTTTCAGATCGTCTCAAATGCGATGTTCCTCTTCAAAGTTAATGGTGGAAGTTCGACTATAAGACATTTCCCATCGCAAGTACCCGTGAGACATGCAATTTGTCAGAACTACACATAATTCATATTTATATACATATAAACCGTAGAATAAGGTTGAAATATAATTTATCAATAAATAAAATTAAACCGCTTGAGTATTCTTATTTGACAGCACATTAGCAAATAACTAACGTATTATTAAGGTAAATTTATCCGTCGAGCATAAACAAGAAAACTCTAACAATAATGGTTCCTACTATCCCGTAGTTAACAAGAAAACTCTAACAATAATGGTTCCTACTATCCCGTAGTTCTATGCATTGAATATACTCTGTGTTAGTCTGTATCTTGGAATGGCAGAGAATGAGCTCGAGAGGGAGGGATAAAGAGTCCGGTTGCATAAAACTCTTAACGATCTTCAACCATACATCAGTCCTCACGCGACCGCCACGTTAAGGGTGCTTCTGGAAGAACTGGTCTTAAGACGTGCAGTTTGCTACTCCGTTGGACGATAAAACGTCGAATTATTCGGTGGCTATGGAACGAAAATTAACTTTTGATGAACTGATTTGGCTAAATAGAACGATTCTCAAAATTAACGGTTTAATACCAATCACTCGTGTACAGTTTCCGTGGAAAAAATTATTACGCTTTTCGCTTGTTATTGTTTTGTGCTGCAATATTACCATAATTGTCGCCCCCGGAATGAAAATGCTTCTCTTTAGGGTAAGTATTTCAACTACCGAAAAGAATTCCGATTATAAAATTAGTCCTAATATCTTATAAAAAATATTCTCACATAACCCCTCTTAACATGAAAATAATCACGATGAACCCAATATTGTTCAATAAATCAACCGATAAACTTAAATTATCACACAATTATAAAATAATTAAATGTTTTAATTAAATTTTATAATTAAAAGATAGAGACGCTACCATAACCATAACGAAGCTTGGTTCTGAGTGGCCATATTGCAATGGCCTCGAAAATCTAAAAGTTTTGATAATGAAGCTTCCTAGAGTTGGCAATTTTATAAAACTTGATGTAGATTCGGCTAAAAAGTGACTATAACAGAGGACATATCCCGACATACCTACCTACGATTGTTCAATTTACATAACTTCGAGCTGTGATATTACTTTTCGTCTTAAATTCACTCCTATACAGAACACAATGAATCTAGAGCCGAAAGAAATATCGTGTAACGTTCGCTATGAAACGACAATTTGGTTTTTCAATCAGAATTATAATAGAGAAAAGTCACCAAAGTCGGGCCCTCATTTACTTTTTGGCATCTAAAAATTTTAGGAATCAACATATAGAAGTTACAATACCTGTATTGCAAATTGTAAACAATTGATTGTAACATACATTCGACACAAGTTTGAGACAAGGCTTGTTTCTGAGAAATTAGGAAAAAACTTGCGACATGTATTTTTCGGGTTCTGGAAAAAGGACTCCCAAAGTGGGCCCCCTACCTAAATACTCGGAAAAGATCAAAAAGTGAGCGGAAATGAAACATTCTTTTTTTAAATGTTTTTTTATTTATCGACCTTACCTTCTTTTCCGGAAAGGTGCAGAACGGAGGCATTAACGACCTATGTTCACCGAAATATGTCGCTTCGCCGATGACGCGATTAATTACAGTCGGCGAGTTAATTATGAGTGATGCTATGAATTAACCTTCCGAATGCCGTTGCTCGATGCGACGGAACAATGATAATTTAGAGGAATTGAACATAAAACACAAGGAGCCCACATAAGGAACAGAAAACATAAGGAGCCCGACTTAGGCACAATCGTTTTTGTTTGTTTTGTGGTTACAGTTATTTTTTCGAGCAACCAACCACACCTTCAACACCATAAACTGATCAATCATTCCATGCACTTCAAAAATACAAATAATTTGAATTACTTACCGGTCAAACTACGTCAACAATAAAACAAATACGAACGCACGAAAAAGTTTCCCACAACGGCTAGAAATTGTTTGAACTGTCAATTGTTAACCATGAAAGATTAAAACCGATGGTGGAGACATATGTCGGGGCGTATACAAAACTATCACAAGCAGGTGACTTTGTGGGTATAGAGGTCTAAATATGAAAATAAAGAGAGGGGCCCGCTTAAAGGCCGGGGCCCGATTTTGGTGACTTTCCTCTACCATTAATTATCAGATCCATAAACGTTACTAACTAAAATATACGTCTAATATAAATAAAAATATGGTAGGTGTAAAATAATCATACAATAATAGAGTAGAAGTACCGATCTCATTATAAGCCCTTTGTTTTTGTGCAACGAGTTCCGACGATTCAAAAATGCGATTTGTAGAGATTTATATATTTATTCAACGCGTCATGCCGAAGTCTCTTCAGTGTATGATGTGTGCCATCTTATACAGCAATTCGAGCAAGATTCATTGGTGGACGTCTTGGTTTTCCTAGTTTGTGTCATTGGCTGCACCTGCAGAATATTACTCGCCTTGTATCGTCAAAGTAGAATACAGCATCTATTGTGCTCGTGTGAAAAATTGTGGAACGATGCACAGGATAATGAGGACTACAAAATTTTGTCGCAATGGGGACTGCGTGGGAGAACTCTCACCATGGCACTATTTTCTTCCGCATTCGGCACAATATCTTTCTTCCTTCTAACGCCAGTACTCAAAGGATTCGACAAGTTCTCAAACTCGACAACCAGAAATCTTCCATTCCCCAGCCCCATTGGAAACTCGCCTGAGTACGAAATCAATTATGCTTTGCAAGTAGTTGCTTCTTTTGGTATGGGCTCAGCTATTATGGGAGTGGACACCGTCATACTGGTTCTTATTCTACATGGTTGCGGGCAATTCAGGCTTATTCAGTATTGGCTGCAGAGTATTACTGACTGTAATAATGATATTGTGCGCGATGAATGGTACAGAAATGTTAGGAGGACCGTGCAGAAATGCGTAACACGTCATCGCATGATACTCAAGTGAGTAGAGTGGAATGAGTGAATGTTAATGATCTCAGAAGTTGAACTGCGAGTTTTTAACTTAACTGCAACACGGTTGTTGGTTCTTTTAAGAATAAGAGGTCTGTAGCTATATATAGCAGATACTTTTGAACCTTTTTTATCTCTATTAAGCAAATAATTGAAAAAATGGGGAAAAAATTAGTTATCATCAGGGCAGAGAAATGATAGAGATATCGTTTATAAAATACGTTGAACATTGGTTATGGAAATGATTAATTTTACAGTTACTGCAAGGAATTGGAAGAAGTTGTCTCCGAGACTAATCTCGTTCTCGTAGTGAGCTGTATGTATGTGGCGTCACTTTCAACCGTGAAACTGTTCATTGTGAGTTCATGAATTAATTTTAGCCAATCAACATAACTAATCTTTAAAGCAATTTTCATAGTCAGTGATGTTATTTTAATGTAAACTATCAATATTTTGGTGTATACAACTTTCCAATCACTTTCCATGTATAGGGTGACGCGGACTTGATAAAATACACGGGTCTGCTTAGTCTAGCGGTCCAGCAACTATTATTCGTATCCTGGCCATCAGATAACTTGTCCTCCGAAGTGAGTTTTTTTAACGCCCTATAACTGCGTTACTATAAGTCAATGGTGGAACGAGTGTTACGGCTATTAAATATATAAATATTATGATAAGTAATTGGATGAAACTCAATGTATTACTTCATTTATTTAGAGTTTTGCTGTTTCAATCGCGGCTTATGATACTCCTTGGCATCGATTCGATAGATCACTAAGTAGAACAATAAATATTACAATCATGATGGCTCAGAAACCAGTGATGCTTACTGCTGGAAAGTTCGTCAAAATGTCTCTGGAAACATTTTCATCTGTAAGCTTCTATTTATATAAAATCATCTCAAAATTATATGCAATATTTCAATACATACTTTAAGCATCATCTTTTTGCAGATTATGTCAAGCGCGGTATCTTTATTTACGGTGTTGCACAATGTGTAGGCTTACTATAGCTTTATTGCTTTATTGGTATTAGTAATAAAATTATCTACACATCGGAATATATGTCCGACATTATGTAATTTACATCCATATTTAACCTTGAATAAGTGTAGAGAAATTTTAAGTGCTAGTGTAACACAATAATAAGTAGATCGAATATATTTAGAGACGTAAAAGAAGTTGTTATACTTATAACATAAAAGATATATCGTTTTAAGATAGACGCATTTAAGTTTATGACAATTTATAATGTTGTATAGAAAGTTTATTTTTTGGTAAATTATTCTGAAACTTGAAATCATATTACAATAATGTGCTCTGTTACTTATGGTATTGCATAGTGTAAAACACGAAATTTTTAATTAAATGATGTATATAACTCAAATCTTAAAATTTTCAGTTGTTACGCTATTGTATTCAGGTATCGAATTATTACGATTAAGAGTGAGAATCTGACTGCTGCAATAATCGATCTCAAAAGTATAGTAAGTAAAATGAGAGGTCACCGTTATTTACAAATGCGAAATATGAATGTAATTTATACACATATTACTAATAAAATACTGCAAATTTTGAAAGAGAGATTTATCAATGAAGTCGGAGCTTAGGTATGTTAACAAGTTTCCAAGTTAACTGTACTTCTGCGCAATACCTATTCGTCCGCCTCGGAACAGCAGAGAATGAAGTTGAAAAAGGTAGGGATAAAGACTTCTCTCATATATATAGAACCCCTAAAGATCTTGAACAATCCCTCAGTTCTCACGCGATTGTCACTCACGCGATACAGCGTAAGGGAGTTTCTCTAAAATTCGTCTTTAGACATTCAGTTGATCTGCTTCGTTTAACGATAAAACATCGAATTATTCGACCGCTATGGCAGTTAAATTAACTTTTGATGAAGTCATTTATTTAAACAGTGTCGTTTTCAAAGTTAATGGTTTGATACCTGTTACCGATCTGCAATTCCCGTGGAAAAATTTGATACGCTATTCGCTTGTAATTTTCATGTGCTCTAATATTTCTATTATAGTTTGCCCCATGGTATACGTGTTAATTTATAAGGTAAGTATATTAAATTATATTTCATTTTTGGAAACTATTTTTATGAATTTGACGATGTCATACCGGTAAAAAAAATTATAACTCAAAAAATGTTTGGATAGTCTCAGACTTATCGCAATGCAACTGTCTTGCAATTTTATTGAAACAATTTGAATGATTGTGCAGTAAATTTGGTAATTTTGTATTGTCACTTTTTTACAACAGTAACAAAATTGCAAGTTCGATGAATATCTTCATACGTTTAGCAAATCTTATCATTCACCTCTTTATATAGCAAATCGATCAAGACACATTGATGGATATCCTATCTCTACTAGTCTGCGTCATTGGCGGTGCAGTGAGAATACTGTTCATTTTATTCCATCACAACGAAATGCAGTATCTATTATTCTCTTGCAAGAAATTATGGAACGACGTGCAAGACTTCGAAGACTACAAAATTATGTCAGTTTGGGGTTTACGCGGAAGAACTTTCACACTTATACTCTTCGCCACAGCGATAAGCACAGTCTGCTTATTTCTCCTGACACCAATACTTTTAAGCCAGAAGAAATTCTCAAATATCACGGATAGAGTATTTCCTTTCCCGAGCTACATTGAAACCCGGGACTCGCCTCAGTACGAAATCACTTACGGATTGCAAATAATAGCCGCTTGTAGTACCGGTTCAGCTATTATGGGAGTAGATACTATAATATTAGTTCTTGTTCTACATGGTTGTGGACAATTCAGGCTCATACGAAATTGGCTGCAGAGAATTGCTAATTATAATGATGTTGGCGTTGTGTACGATGAATGGCACAAAAACAAAAACGTCGAGAGAACCATAACAAAATGTATAAAGCGTCATCGTATGGTACTCGAGTGAGTAAAGTGAAACATTATAAATTAATTTTAACGATCTAAAAGTTTGAGCTGTAATTATTTTATTCAACTATAAAACGATTATCAATTTTTTATGAAGTATTATAAGATGCTCTAAATTTTAACTTGAGAAATAAATTATACAAGTGAACAACTTAAAAAAACAAAACGACTTTAGAATGAAATTGACGGAAATCGCAATATGTTGTTTTTATTGTAGTTACTGCATCGAATTAGAAAACATTGCATCTGGGACGAATCTTGTTCTAGTAGTAAGTAGCATATATTTAGTATCGTTGTCAGCCGTCAAGCTCTTCGAGGTGAGTCAAGTGAATACGATCCTTCAAAGGGAAATAATATTCTTAGTTAATTTTGTTTGTCATTCTACTTCTTGGTATATTTTACATTTTATGAATAGGGTAACGCAGATATGATAAAGTACATGTGCCTGCTGAGTTTAGTAATCTGGCAGTTATTATTAATGTGCTGGCCATCGGACAATTTATCTTCGGAAGTAAGTATCTTAGATTAAATTCATATCAATATATATATATATATATATATATATTTGAAAATTAAAATACGAATCACGAGCATGACGGTCGTCTCCACGACGGAATCAATATTATGCACAAACAATTTTATAAAAAACTTAATGGCAAAAATAAACTCGATTAATCTGCTTTTCTGTAGAGCCTTGCAATATCTACTGCAGCGTATGAAATTCCTTGGTATCGATATGATAAATCAGTAAGCGCTACGATAAGCATTATGATCATGCGAGCTCAGAAACCGGTGACGCTTACCGCTGGAAAATTTGTCAAAATGTCACTGGAGACATTCTCATCGGTAAGAATCTCCTAGGACTTAAATTTGTATTACGACATGTTCTAAAATTAGTCGTAATTTCTTACATTATACTTTGAGTTTAAACTTCTTGCAGATTATGTCAAGCGCTGCATCTTTATTTACGGTATTGCATAATATGTAATATTATTATACCTTCGCTGATATTATTCTTTAAGAATAAACTATAACAACGGGTAAGTGGAATATGTGTATACTGAACTAAATAACCGGAATATTAAATGCCATGCACATTCGATATAGAATCTATGGAATTTTTATGTGTCTGAATGTGTGCGTACGTGTGATAATGACATTGATATAGTCAGTCACTAAGTCCGATAGTTGGGCTCGTATCCTGTCTCTTCTTCTATTTATAATTTAATATTTTATGTATTCGCAAAACAGTAGACTAAAATAATCCCAGTATTTTTGTACAATAAACGTAATATACAATACACTCTATATAATTTTATTGTAGGGAAGCAATTGTTTTACAAGTCTATTTATCATGAAATTCGTATAGGGTAAATCCAGGTGAGATGGTACACCGAGAGAGATGGAACACTTCCCCTATCTCTTAATCTATTCGAGTGATTGTCAAGGCAATTAATATGGCAGTGTCTTCCGACGTGTGAACGAAAAAAAACAGTGCAATCGTGTAAGTTAAATACAGAGCACGAAAGTTTCTGTATTTTCGATTTAGATCCAAATCAGCGAATATTTCCGTAGTCTCGCAAATGTATATCAGCATTTGGAAGTTATAAAAATTATGTATAGGTGCTATGCTAGCCATCCTTGATAAGTATATACATAACAGTACTATCAAGCGTTCCATCTCTCCCTGACGATCAATATACACTGTGTTTATGAATTTTAATTACCTTATTTTTGTTAGATAGTGGCATGCTGATGATTTTCGATGACGCGTACATAACGCGACAGAAATTCGCTAAAGAAGCATTAAGATGCAGAAACTTTCAGTACAGATTTCTTCGACTTCTTTCCTTAGAGAGAGTGCCATTATTTTCGTCTATAGTTCTGTTTGTAAAAACAATAAATAAATTTCATTTAAACTACCTCCGCTGTATATTATTGCATTTAATACATAAAACAATTGTTTGAAGTAATAACATTTATAATTACTAATAAGTACGATAATAAAAATCATTACGAGCAACAAAGCGAGACAGAACAATCTAAATTAAATGAACCTGAAAAATAAGTGAGTTCAAAAGTTTTCCTACTAAATCGATAAATATAAAAGTTAACGCGGAAAGTAAGAGAACGGCGCAGCACGCGATTGAATAAACTGCGTGCACGAAGTATTATACTTTCAAGTTTAGAGACAGGATTATTAACAGGAATCTCTCTTTTGAAAGCATTGATTTTCGTAAGACATTCAGAGACTCGCTAGTTGAATCTATAGATCATCGATAAAATTTTGATAAAAAATATAAATATAATTCATTAGACATTGAATTTAATTTTACTACAGATCTGTAGTATACCTCGTTAGAGTAGCGCAACATCTATGCAACGAAACCATGAAAGGCGGCGCATACCTCCCATCCCTACGCAGTGGAGGGGCAGAGATCCCCTTGAAGTCGCTGCCACGGGTAGAGAAATATGTACGTTTTTTTTGCCCTTAGTTTGCTAATGACCTTCGAGCACATTACGACTACGGGAAAAATGGAGTGTGTAAAATAAAATCATAAAACATGTTAAAGTGCTGTAGAAGAATTGTTTGAAACTCAGAAACATAATATTTAAGAAGTTAAATAATAAAATTAAAGAGTTCGAGTGTACAATTACATTATTTCATGAGTTAGTTTACACGTATAAAATAATATAAAACTTTATCGAATGAATATCTGAACACCATAATGAAAAGTATTTCCGAAAATCAGGATATCATGCAAAGTACGCAGGCTATAGATTCCGAGTTCGAATACTTTATCACTGTAAATCGAAAGCTGCTTGCTCTGGCAGGATGTCTAACTTTCAACGCGGGTCCACCTACTTCACGAGGAAAGTTCATATCGAAGTGTTTTTTAACGTGGAATATCATCGCCAGCTCCTCTATCTTATCTCTGCAAACGTACACTGTAATTCGCTGCTGGCCTGACTTTCATGTAGTCATGCAAGTGATTGGTCCTCTTATTCCTCTGGTAGCTGGTTGTCTTAAGCTACTCCTCTTACTGTATCATCGATCTGAATTATACGAATTAATCGACAGATGCTATTTTTACTGGAAATATGCTGAAACCCCTGAAGATCGAGAAGTTTTAAAAAAATTTGCAGGTGATGATTCGCTTAAAACTGCATTTTTTTAAATTTTAGATATAGACCGGAATAGATCTATTTGGAACAATTATAAATATAATTCATCGAACTACAGTCGATTAGGTGCATCAATATAATGTAAATTTCTTATTTGCATATTTTGTATCACATACTTTTATTACGTCAGTTACGTTTTCACTGTAAAAGGCTGCTTGAACTTTAGGGAAACAAGTATTACTAAAATACTCTTTGTGTAATCATTAATTTCTGTAGTAGTATTTCAGTAGTAAGTAATAGTGATAGTGTTAGTAATATGTTTCTTCGTGTGTGCGTGTAAAAGCGATAATTATCATACAGCTGTGGAAACTCAAAATGTCCCAAGTTGTATATTACTTCCATGTAGCTTCAGTCCATTCTAGTAGATATACAAGCAAGGGGGAATTAATCGAATAAAATATGTTGCAAGAGAACTATCGATTTATAAAAATAACAGTTTCGATGAATTAGACTATTTATTGGATTAAATAATTTCGGCATAATTCGTACTCAGTGGTTTAATAAAATATTTTAGTGCAGTGGTTACTAATAATATACATAGTGTTGATGCGCGTTCAACTCAGGATAGTCGAATTAAAAGTGTCTGACGTTAATTATATTTTTGTAGGTAGCGGAAGGAAACGTTCGATCATTTTATCCATGATAGTTTTGGTTACTGTAGTTCTCTTCGAAGGGGGTGGGATTTATCAAAATTTGTCCATTCCGCTTGATGGAACGGTGACCTTAATATTGGCTGTTGGAGTAACATTTGACAGAGATTCAAATGTATATCCGTTTGTTGTTACTTATGAATTTGTTGCAATAATGACGATTTGTATTAATTTGATCTGTAACACCATCCAACAAACATTTATGCTTCACGGATGCGCCCACTTTCGTCTACTTCAATCGTGGCTCGGAAAGTTTAATCAGCAGGAGCTTGAGAAAAAAATAATATTGGACCACAAGGAAATAGAAAAGAATGTTCGAATGAATTTACAACATCACCAAAACATATTAAGGTATAGGAAAATAATCGAAAAAAAGAATTAAAAATTGAAGAGAGATTTCAAAATATTATCTCAATTTAAAGTCCAATGCAAAAATATAGATTAAATTTATTGATTCAAATTTTGGAAACGGTTTTCAGCTATTGCCAATTGCTGGATGATTCATTCACGTGGATAACATTTATAGAGGTATTGTCCACTGTGTATAATATTTGTTTTGCTGGATTCAACGTAATTACGTAAGTTTTCGATGAGTTTTCTATTCAAAATAATAGTAAATATGAAATAATTAACAAGTGTATGTAGCATCAATGATAGTTGTAGCCTCTTTTGCTGTAGAACCATATTATAATTACTCAATCTTTACCACTCGAAAAATAAAGTTTTATTTGGTCTGAATTTATATTTACGCAGGCAAACACTACAATAGATGCCATGAAAAACTCCTCCAGTTTAGTACACGTCATGCTGCAAATGTGGTTATACTGTTGGCCAGCAACGGATCTCTCAACAGAAGTGAGATTCCATTCTTCCTGATATTTCCTGTTAAAAGACCTTTTTGTTCGAATAATATTACATGTCATTCGATGTCTGAATTGACTTCCATTAAATTGAAAAAAAAATGTCAACATTTACGCATTTAATAAAGTTTAATCATTATAGAGTAATTTTTCTCACAGTCCGATATGAATATTTTAAAGAAAATATATTGAAGATCTCAACCTGAGGATTTCGTAATATGAATTAGAAAATATGGCCCAATATATTTATGACACTGTTGACATAGAATATATATATATAGGGGAAATCCCCCTATAGGGGAAATCACCCAGTTACTGGACACCTTGCAGTTATTGCACAGTCTGATTTAATTAAATAAAAACAAGATTCCTAGTTTTTACTTAAATAAATATTATCAAAAACCGTATCTGGCTTATTGATTCTTGACTGTCCAATTACTGGATTGAGTATTTCCAAAAAATAAGAACATTGTCCAATAGCTAAGTTTTTTGACTTTATTCCAGTTTTTTATTGTTGAAAGTTATATTCTTTCCAACTTAAAATTGTAAGTTACTAGAATGTAAAGCCAATATATTTTCAATTAAAACAAGCCACCACTCATATCTCTCTCTCTAGGTAGAAAAATATCTTTTTAACACGGTCTCAAATATTGTAAAATGCTTAAGTGTCCCATATATAACTGGGTGGTTTACCCTAATCTATATAAAAATTTTCTCTTGAAACCAGAGTACAGCAGTCGCGGAAGCAGCGTACCAAGATTTTGGATGGACACCTACTAGAAAGTCTATAAAGTTATGTATTTTAATACTTATAGCCAGAGCTCAAAAACCTGTATTAATGACTGCCTTACATTTCTCGGTGCTATCTCTAGAATTATTCGCAAGTGTAAGTATCATACAGATCTTAGACATATTATATGTATTTAGATAGACGGAGAAATCGGTATAGTATCGAAATGGTAAAATTATTCAGTAACAATATAGTGCACTAGATAATAATAACACGTACGGTTCGATTAGTAAGTTATAAGTACTAAACGTACTGTATAAACATCTCATTGCTGCAAATGATAAAAATAAGAGTCGTTGTTCCTCGACGTACCGGTATTCATTTGACATATTATGTAGTAAATATCCTATACGTTGTGACGCGAAATCTTCTTTCTTGCGGGAGAAATGAATCTTCACCATGTGTGTGTGTTGTGATCCTCTCTAAAAAAATTTGAGCACACAGGATACATGCTCGTTGGCATTGAAGGTCTTGAAAGAACTCACGCCGATAGGACGCGATAAATGTACAGAATGCATTAAACTTCTACTAAATGAAAGTAAAATGCAGTTCTCTCTAGGAGTTTCTAAAATTTGTTCTATAAAACTCTCGAAATCATACGCTCCTCGCCCCTTGTATAAGTTGCCAATTTGCAACGTCACAGTGTACTCGTACATGCCGGGCAAACATGTAAAAGTTTTAAAAAAATGACAAATTTATTTTTCCTTATTAAATACAATACTCTCATTATGTGATGATTTATATAACTCATAATGCAACGAGCTCAGCGGCATTTACCTGCAGCTTTTAAATATAACTCACTTTGTTTTTAAAATATTTTCATTTGTAAAATTTGAGCATGATGTATTTCATCATGTATTTGAATAAATAATAACCTCAGAGAAACTAGATACGCTAATTTAGAATATTTCAAATTACCATGTAAGTGCTAAACGAAGGACCATAGCCCAGTGCAACAGCATGGGAGTGTAAAAAGTATTAGAAATCGTAACCAATAAAATGTATAAGACGGAATGGTCTAATGTAGATGTATTATAGAAATAAGAAAATTGAAAAGCTTCTCGATTAAATTGGTAAACCCGAACATCAACCAAAAATAAGAGAATGAGGCAACACGCGAATGAGTAAGCTGCTCGAATGAAGAACTCAAAAGTTGTGAGACAGAATTGTTAAAGAAAATCACCTGAATAAATAAAGCCTTCACTTTCATAAGAGAGACAAATTAGCAAAGTGAGTAGGTAATTATCTAATTGAGTAATTTTAATATGTAGATAAACTTCATCTCGGAACAAACAATATATATTATCACCAAACATGACACAATGCTGAAAAATTTATCTGATAGTGTCATTTTTACTTTTATTAGGCAATTATATCGCATTATTTGACCGATTGTAATTGAAAAAAATCATTAATTTAATTAACTAAAAGGAAAAGTAATTTGTATAATATTTCATTAAGGTAGTATAACAACTATATAACGAAACGAGGAATGGCGGTACGTTACCTCCCACCTTTACGTGGTGGTGGGGCGGAAAACCACTTGAAGTAGCTGGCACGGCTAAAGAAATACAGTGTCTTTAGTTCACTAATGACCTTCGAACATATTGCATCCACGCAAAAAATAAGGAAAGTGTAGTAAAATTGTAAAACGTGTTGAAGTGCGATGGAAGGACTATCTAAAATATATTATAAATACTACATGTAAAAATAAAAACAGATATACGTGAAAAGTCAAAATATATAGTTACATTATTTGAAGTTAGTTTTTGTAAAAACAAAAAATTGAAATATTGAATACTGTTATGGACAGTGTTTCTGAAAATCGAGAGATCATGCAGAGTTCGCCTGTAGACCTCGAATTTGAATACTTTATCACCGTGAACCGAAAGGCACTCGCGTTTACGGGCGTTTTAACTTTTGACGTGGGTCCATGCACGCCGCGAGGGAAACTCGTATCTAAGTGTTTTTTAATCTGGAATATTGTGGCCTGCATCTTTCTCGTAACTTTACAAACGTACACTATCATACAGTGCTGGACTAATTTTGATGAGTTAATGCGAGTAGTAGGCCCTCTTGTTGCTGAAACAGCTGGCATTCTCAAATTACTGATCTCAGTTTATCATCGATCTGCATTATATGAATTGATTGACAGATGTTACATTTTCTGGAAATATGCTAATACTCTTGAAGATCGAGAAATATTTAAAACATTCGCAGGTGATGGTTCACTCGAAATTTTATTTCCTTTGATTAACATATGAAGACTGGAATGAACAATTTGTAAATATAATTCAACGTATTAACGTTTTTCGAGCGATCAGTGTAAACAGTTTTCTTCGCATTATTTCTATTACTTACTTCTATCCCCTTATAATGGAGTTTTTATTATAATAGTATTTGCTTCCGTCACCAATTTTATTATTCGTTTGATACAATGTTTTATCTTTTTCCGCTATCTTGCGTTAATTGCTTAAATTCAGTATATACTTGTTCAACCTCTGTTTTCTTCTCTCAAATACTATTATTTAGAAGTGATAAATGAATTACATTTAACCTTAAAAGATATGTCTTCCAAATCTATCTCTTGTACTCTTTCGCAACGGCGTAATGCACAACGGTACGTAATACTTTCGGACTGCACTAACTCGAAAGTATAAGCTCATATTTTACTCTATCTTTTCATCTCATTTTTAGTAATTTTCCGTGGTAGGTCCAACATTTAAAAACCCTTTGATTTGTTTCTTCCCCTCCTTTCTTACGATCTAAAAATATCAGTGAAATGAAATAATTCAATGAGATACCTACGTTGTAAAAATTGTAACAGTCTGCAAAAATGGGCATCTCATCCAACAATGCGCGAATAGAGTGTATACTTTTAACTAGAGGGAGTTCAACTGGTACCGAACTGCACGTCGTACTGGACACCAGTAAATCTTTCAAAATAAACATGACGAGACAAAATATATTTATACGCTAATACCTCATAATTAGGTACACTGGTCTGGGTATGAAGTGCCAATTGTTAGTGTCGTTATATTTTGTGAAGGGGAATTTTTTGATATCTAGTCCTAGAAATTGATGTACTCCCGGGATCACGGATTTTGTTGCTGGCGACTTTTTAAAATTTCAGTTTTAAACGTACTAACCAATGATCAATCAATTCTCATGCTTTCATTAGCCAGGACAGACGCCGCTGTGATTAAGACGAGTATGAGAATTAATTGTTCATTGGTTAGAGTACCTTTAAAAATGTCATTTTAAAAAGTCACCAGTGACAGAATCTCATTTTCTAGAAGCACGCGCTTTATAGACTACCTACGTTATAATTTCGATAAATTCGCGACCCGATACTGTTCTATTATTTTATGTTCCTCAAACAATAACTCCCTTTTCTTTTGATATTTATAGAATTACCTTAAGTAGTAGTTTGATAGAAAATGTACTTTGAAGCAACCTTATAGTCTTTGGTTTCGGACAGCAGATTATCTCCTAGTATCAAACAAATTATTATTTTTTAATTATTTCTCTTTATATAAAAATATTATATTTAAAGATATTAAAAAGCTTCCTCGAGAGCTATTACATTAACTACTTCGACAAGAAGGAGCAGCCAATTTGACTTCGTGTGTGTGTTGTGTGCTTGAATGATACGGAAAAACTGGGCTTGGTGTTGTGCTTATCGAGATAGTGTAATTGTTTTTATGTGTCTAATTGTTTATTGTCATTTTTCAAGTCCAGTGAAATAAAAAAATTTAGTAGAATTCATTAATTTTCTATGCGGTATATAGCACACTTCTGCATAGAAAATAATAACTTCTTAAAAACCAATTATTCCATTATTTACCGAATAATAAATTTAAATATCCAGCACTAGGAGAACTCCCTCTATAAACATGACGTAACCCTTATTCAGCGACCTATCAATGAATTTGAATACAGTGATTTAAATACATAATAATAGTTAGTAAATATCCAGTTTTTAAGATGGTTGATAACATTTTGTGTAATGCACTTATCATTCGGAATAAGATGAGATTGATGTAAACTATATTCGTTTTAGATCGAGGAAGAAAACTGTCAGTCATTATAATCTTATGGATTATTATGACCTTAACTCTATTCGCAGCGAGTGGTCTTTATGAAAATTATAGCGGTCCTGTAAATGGAACGGTCCACTTAATGATGTCCGCTGAAGTAACGTTCGATAGGGACTCAAATTTATATCTACTTATAGTAGCCTTCGAAATGTGTACGATGGTAACAATGAGCATTATAATTATGGGCAGCACCGTGTTTGTAACATTTATGTTTCACGGAATTGGGCAATTTCGGCTACTTCGATCTTGGCTAGGCAAATTCAGCCAGCAGGAGCTTGAGAAAGGGACATTATTGAATCACGAAGAAATTGGGAGGAATATTCGAACGAATTTACAACATCACCAGGAAATATTAAGGTAGTAGAGAGAATATCTTTAAAACACACACACACACAAGGAATTAGAAAGATTCCAAAATATCATTTTGATTAAAAGCTGAATAAAAACATATTGAACAGACTTATATTAACTCAAATGTTGAAACCGTTCCTTAGTTATTGCCATTTACTGGATGATACTTTTACCTGGATAGCGTTTATCGAGGTATTGACTAGTGTGTATACCATTTGTTTTGCTGGATTCAATATGATTATTGTAAGTTTATAATAAGCCACCTATTCCGCATAATGATAGTCATATAGGGTGTTCTATAATAACTATAGCCTCTTTTGCCTTAGAACAATATTATTACTTAATTTGTTTACTCCTTGAATAACAAAGCTTTGTTTGGTCTAAATTTATACAGGCAAAAACTACTATGGATGCCTTAAAATTTTTCTTCAATGCTATGTATGCCCTCATGCAAATGTTGATGTACTGTTGGCCAGCAACGGATCTCTCGATAGAAGTAAGGTTCCCCCTTTCTCGACATTTATTGTTAAAAGACTTATTTGTTCTAATGGTTCTGCATGATAATTAATGATTGAATTACTTTACGTCAAATAGAAAGAAAAATTATGCCATTTGCACATTTGTCAAAGTCGAACCATTAATAGATAACGCAATCTAGATATTATTAATTGAATGATTTAAAAAAAAACTACACTAATATTTAATGCAAATTTACACTAATTAGAAAATATTTCCCTGACGTACTTTATCAATTCTGACATACATTTTATTCATGATACCATTGACGTGGAGCGTGGTCTACATGAAAAATCCGTCTCATAACCAGAGTATGGCAGTCGCAAGCACAGCGTATGAGGACTTTGGATGGCTGTATACTAGAAAGTCGATACGGATGTCTGTTCTGATGCTCATAGCTAAAGCTCAAAAACCCATTGTCATAACCGCCATACATCTATCGACTTTATCTCTCGAGCTATTCGTAAATGTAAGTATACTATATAGAAGCCTTTAGATATTAAAACAAGTTCCTCTAATACATACGAATCTCTAGTAGCTTTTCTATATGCATGCGCAATAAAACAATTTAGTGATTAAAAAAAGTAAAACTCTTCTTTCTTTCTCATACACTGGGTGTAATGACCAAGAAGGCTAAAACAGGAGGAGCCTAATTCTGTTCAGAGTTTATACACTGATCACACAATGTATGACTTCCTACGATCCCTTCACTTTGACAAAGAGTTCACAGCAGAGTACGTTTCGAGTTACGGAGATCGCGGAAACTCATGTCATTGGTCAGTAACTCCTGAACAGAATTAGACTCCTCCTGTTTCAGCCCTCTTAGCCATTATACCCTGTATAGCCGACCGCCTCATATTTATGTTTTTTATTCTAACGTTTAGTTAATATAAAATTTTTTATTTTATAGTATTTACATATTTATACAAATTTTTTATAGGCACATAAAATTAAAAGTATTTGTCTCTCTTACAGATAATATCGAATGCATTTTCCGCATATATGGTATTACGAAGCTTCATGTAATACAAGTACACTATACTAACCTCAACGACATTTAATTACAGCTGTCCAATACAACTAATCTATATTTCGAATATTTCAAATTATGTAATTGGAAACTGTTTAATTTGGTTATATATTTGAGTAAACAATAATTTGCATCTGTATATCTTAGAAGAAGCTTAATTCATTATAGAACCGTTGACTGTCTCAGCATATCGGAAGACATAAATATATGATTTTACTTTTATTTCACATTTAAGTTTTCCTCGGAGACTGAATCGCATGTTGAGGAAATTATTGACTAAAATTTTTAATTCATTCTGAACTTCAAGTCACGGGGTGCATGCTCACTGGGCGGATCCAAGTCTCCTGAAACTTCCCCTTTTACGCAACCTTACATTGTAAAAAATTTATGAATTTATCCAACCCATTCCAATGAATACATCAGCTAGATGTTCCCCGTTTATTTATTACATATTTCAGCTCTATTCCAAAATTCCCATTTCATATTTTTTAGAAATAAGAATTTCACTTATAAATTCTTTATAATACTTATACAATAGGACTCACGCGGTATAAAAATCTTAACACGTTTGCTGCGTATCACACGGCTCCCGCGTGAGGTGGCTATGTCTCCTGGGCGGATCACGCGGCTCTCGCGGCACGCCGACATAGTTTTACGCAAATTTCAAGATTTTAGTACGGTGGGTTAACTCAGTGATCTTGATACGCTGGGAACGTGTTAAACATTGGAAAAGAAAAAGACTCTAATTGTGTGATATACTATCCATTATTTTTGGTGATGGCTCTTTTTCAAAATGTCGTGAAACCAAACAATAAGGAAAACATTTTTTATTTTTATTGAATTAATATATTACGAGTAAACTGAGGATCATAAATGACACAAACTACACCATGAGAACTCGAATACTATTCACCATTATCTGACTTAACAGTGATCTGGATATTTTCTTCGGTCATGAATTTATAAATATAAGACGTAATTATATGTAAATGTAAATGTAAATGTAATACATGTCTCTATCATATATCCTCTCCTTCCCCCAAGGATTTCTTACCAACTTCTAATGAACATATAGGGTGCTTCGAACGTAGGTATACAACGCTGTTCTCGCTTGCTTTTTCATGTGGAAGGAAGAAATATCGAGACGAAATGTGAAATATCGATATAGGTATATAAGCGCTAAATTTGAAATCTAATGGTGAGTTTACACTCTCAGATATTTTGCGCAAATCTATCTGTGCCAAATAACTGCGCCAACCTCAGATATTTATCAAACAGAAACTGATTTAGCACAAGCCATGCACATGCCAACATTTTGGACTGTACCAATCAACAAAATCCGTTTAGACCTAACGTTTTAACTGCACAAACTGAATTGCACAGATAGATTTGTGCAAATTATCTGAGAGTGTAAACCCACCTTAAGAGATAAGAAAAAAATATCTTATGGCCATTTTTGTAATTAAAAAAAACGAAGGAAAGCTATTATCTCGATGCACGGACATGATTCTCGGTGTGGTTTGTATATTATCTGGTAGTGTTGTAGGGTCAGTGTCACATGCGATTTATAGTATAGCATGTGAAAGGCATTCTGTATCCATACAAATATGAGATTAGCTAATGTCCATCTTGTATACAGATCATGAACTATTTATTTCTGTTTTATATTGAATAATATTCGTAGTTTCTGTTATTCAATATTCAATATATAACAAAATAATATAGTGAAGGTGAAATACAATAACTACGAACACATATGAAACATCATTTGAATTTGGTCATCTTCATCTTCGATTTGCAGCAACAAATAATTATGAAAATGAACAGTATTCGAATTATTCATAATTGTGTAATCAAAATGTTATAAACCCCCGTTTTTATAGAAGAACCGACAAAGATGTTTGATCTTAGGATTCATATTCTTCCCACCGGAGGCAGCACCTCTTAATCACACTTATTGCATCGTCGAGTTTGTTATATAGGTATAGCACATCATTAAAGATGATGGTACTTATAACTTTCTTATCAGCTTAAAAATACCATACTCAAAAGTCGATTGCATAAACGCTTCAACAGGATTTCAATACTTTATACGCGTACTTCCAGGGACAATATATTTGTCCGCCGGAATATGTCCTTGAAACTTACGTGAAGACGAGCATAGCTGAGTAATACGCGTAAATCGTAAATCTAGTTGTCTACTAAGCAGACCAATCCATCCAATACTACTCAATTATTGTGTTCACCTCAACACTACATTCTCCGGCTATATTACCGACGGGCAGATATCCTGCCCCTACCTATTTGAGCGTATCATTCCTTTATTTGAATTGATGTGAAATAGAACAGCTAACATTCCATGGAGAACAGTGCAATCGATTATCGTCGGTAAACTCAACAAAAAATCAATATTCTAAGCCTAATACGCATGTTACCGGATGGCGTATAGGTAACACTCCAAAAAGTAGGTATTGCACGACTTATACCTTCAGTAACTCGCATGTACCTATTCGTCGTAAAATGCTGAATTTGTGAATTTACCGACTATAGGTTACATTGTTCTCGGGTAAATCAAATTTGAAATTTTAATCAATTGGTGCCTCCGTTGAATTGTTATTTATTCCATTCCACGTCAATTAATATAAATGAAAGTGACAATATGTACTACCAAGGACAGAATAGGATGAGCGGTACTATTATTGAGAAATTAAGCAAATGAAATTCTCAGTCATTGACATACTCCCACCTCTTTCTATGTAATGCATTTGTTATCAGAAAGTGTTAGATGTTAGTAACTGTTGAGAGTCAATAACTGTATCACTTTACGAGCAAGCAAATATTCTATTCCTGGAAGTACATATTATGTATAATTTAAAAGTACTTAGGTATTTCATATAAATTTGTTAAAGTGCTGTTAAAATTGAATCGGTCATTTTGAAAAGGGGCCATCTCCTATTGGCTTCCTATGGAGATGGCCCCTTTTCAAAATGACCGATTCAATTATATTGCTCCTTTGCTTCTCTCATGAAAACAGATATTGCAAATAACTGCACTCGGCTTTTTTTGAATAAATTTTACCATTAATTAATTTAATTATGAATATTTTTCTCTATATTTGACTCAACAATTTTTATCTATTGTATAACAACTCGTATTGAAATCGAAAAATATCGAAAATATCACTCGAAAACGACTTTATTCGAGGAATTCTGTACCGTGATACTTTATATAATTTATTAATAAAAACTCCGTAGATGCCAAACGATGCACGTACCCGTCGATATCACGCAAAGCCGTAGATAAAGATAGGTATTAGCCAGAATGAAAGGAACCACGTTTCCGGAGAAGTTGCTTACTTCTCTCGTTACGGCGCCGATTCCGTAGCTACGGAGGTCGATATTGGCCTCGCTATCGACAGTCACGTCTTTCATACGGACATCCTGGCATACCCCTATCTGATATACTCTTTTATGCGTTGAACTCGATTATTCTTAAGTGAAAAACGTTTAATATGATCTGCGAATATTATTTTTCTCACTCAGTGTCAAATACTCGGTTTCATGGGCGTCCTCGACGCATGTGAAATCATCTTTCACACACCAATTCGTGAAAAGTTGCGCAATGCGTGAAATAACCTGCGCAGTGCGTGAAATCGTCAACCTCGTATTTGACACTTAGTGACAATAGTTATTTTCGTTATTAGGGCGTGAAGCGCTGTTTTTAACGAGTGTGAAGTTTGCCGCACGAGCGAAGCGAGTACGGCAATCACACTCGTTAGAACGGCGCGAAACAACCGAATAACGAATTCTATTTTGTGTCACTAAGTGTCAAATACGAGGTTGACGATTTCACGCACTGCGCAACTTTTCACGAATTGGTGTGTGAAAGATGATTTCACATGCATCGAGGACGCCCATGAAACCGAGTATTTGACACTGAGTGACAAAAAAAAATAGAATTCATTATTCGGTTGTTTCGCGCCGTTCTAACGAGTACGATTGCCGTACTCGCTTCGCTCGTGCGGTAAACTTCACACTCGTTAAAAACAGTGCTTCACGCCCTAATAACGAAAATAACTGAATCGTATATTGTTAAAACAAGCTAAGTGACTTCTGGGAAACTTTTCAGGAATTGCAAAAAACGTTTAATTTTCCAAAATGAAAGTAAACGGCTTGAGTGACACACCGAAATAACACATGCAGGATATGCGTACTTGCATTCTTTCTGCACTAAATGATGCGTCTATATGCTAAATGCGCATTTCCGACAAAACACGAAAATGCCCGAAAATGTTACTTGGCGTCTTTTAACAATAAACGATTCAACTATTAACGCGAACCAATGCCTGATGTGACCTATCGCTGGTATTTATCAAGTACTACAAGTATTTACCAAGTATCGCTGGTATATACTTGTATTATAGAAGGGGAAAGAGGTCCATATCTATTGAACACTAGCAAAGACTTCGTTCGCGTGAAACGCGGTTTTATACAACACAAATGACGAATACAGTAGACGAACCCAGTCGTAATTTAAGATTGAAATTGGATAGGTGGCTAGGTACTTTTACTGGCAATGAGCTGCAGAAATATAAAAAGGATTGAATGATCACGTGTGCCGAAGTGAAATCACGTGTGAGGGAGGCAATCGAACTCCACCATCGAGTAGGTATGTCTAAAATATTATTGTATGCGGAAAAACTTATAAAATAAATGTTATTAAGTTGGTCGAAAGACTACATTTATTCAGTTTGAGTGAATATCAATTTTGAATCTTGGCTGTCGGTATTACCACTGAATTACAGGAAATCACAGCTAATAGGGTGCAACAACCGATATGCAATCCGTTGCACTAACGTGTATTAACACTAGACTACCGCAACCGGTCAATTTGACCGGTGTCTTATTCAGAGTTCCATTCAACCTCAATTATTTCGTAACCCATGAGGTTTTTGTCAAAATTGGTAGAATAATTTTTTATAGAGCACATTTCGATCTACAAAAAAGTTTTATAGCAGTGTGGAAGAAAAATCCTCGGATAACGAGATAATCACCCGCCAAAACGACCGTCTTATAAAGAGCGCGACCATTCGGTAGTTCTAGTGTTAAACCAAACATGAGGTTATTACGGGCATTTTGAAATCATTCATAAACACTTCAATTTTATTTATATGTGTAGATAAACTCATGGATCATCATTGATTCATAGTAAGGTGTACTCTAAATCCGAATCAACGAAAAGCACTCGCAATCAGCGAATAATCATTGATTTCCAGTTGAAACCATGTATACTGCTGTAAATTGCAACAGCATACTTATACTTGAAGATCAATAATTATTTATTGATTGTCAATGACTATCACTGTTTGAGATTGAAAGAGTAGTCAGCCAGAAAAATGAAATAGATCGCATAGGGCAATCAGTTAGCTACAGTGGTATTTATTCTGGTTAAAGAAAGCATGAAAATTTATTGATCATTTTGGTTAATAAGGTTAAAAATTACATTTTAAAAAGTCGCCAGCGCTGAATCCGTGACACCAGAAATACCTACACGGGAAAAAAAAAATTTGTGGTAAATTTCGGGACAAAGCCAATTTCTTGTTATAATAACTACAATTTTAGTAAAAATTATAATAAAACTTGTAGAAGTTACAAGCGTTTGCTGCAATTTTTAGTAAAATTGTAGGTAGTTATCCTAACAATAAATTGGCCTCGTCTTGCATTTTACCACACACCATGTGTAAATGTTACGATTTATTTTTTTCCGTGTATACAGCGACACTTGCAAATCTGTATGCTCTCACGGATATGAAACTCGTGCGCTCTCTCGAGAGTGAAACTTGTATTTATGTGAAATTCTTTTACTCCCACTGTGTATAAAAGGTAACTGATAGATTGATAGAAAATTATACAGTATATTAAAATTTCATTCGACGATTTCTCTAAACTATAATGTTTTAACGTGTAACACAATAATATTTCGTAACGATTTATGGTAGGATAAATTTGGGAATGTACTTCAGATGAAACAATCTTACAGATTATATGCATTATAATTCGACTTTTGCTGGTCGTACTGCGATCATCTTCGCATCTTCGTTTATCCGTATGTAATAAACAGAGAAACAATGATATCCACGGTATCGGCAGCGAACATCGAAGCCCAGCTATTATTCATTAAATACGTTATGAATTTCTTTTAGTCTCATTGAATAGAAAAAACTGAAAACAGAAATAATGTCTCGGCGCAATACTATCGTATTCAACTATTCAATGGCAACTCGAACCTCGTCGAAGTGAGACTGGCTTTTCGATATTCTTCCCATAAATCAGCATTTAAAAATCGGTAGTGCGCAGAGATATGAATCTCTCGTACAATTCAATGGATCATAGGAAAATAATGTACTCACTCATAATGTACAATTTGTGTAAATGCCCTCCTGTGGAAGTAAAATCAGCACCGGTATAATTCCAGATCGTCGTTGCACACTGACAATGAGTCAACCAGAGTCAACTAGCTGTCGCGCGTTCTATCTCAAGCGACGGCCATCTTGAATTTTTTCAGATCCCTCCGCAACACCGGATGCTCAGCTAGGTACAAAACACAAAAGTTTCCTGTGAATATCGCGTGAAGCGTAGCGCACAAAGCTTAAATTTGATTGGTGAGACTCGATTTGCAATGAAAAGTTATCAAAACCTTAGATTTTTAAAGACAGTGATCGACATTCTAGTCGCACTTTCCTTTTTCGAATAGTTTCACGTCGATCAAATAATTTTAACAATATTTTAGGTAGAATGAGGATGATTCTAAGTACACAAAGTGAATTTTTAATTGTATGTTGCCAACATGAGATTAGTAAATGAACCATTCATATAAATTAATATGACTACGACTAAATATACGTATCACGGGTTAGATAATATATTTTAAATATTTATCAAATTCTTTAATCGTTAACCAACCTGTATTCTAGGGTCAATGGAGGTAAATATGAGACACTTTTTCAAACTTTGCAATGTGACACCTACATTTCTGTAGCTAATAATAAGCTGATTTAAAGTATAAATAGCCTACATGTTGCTAAATATGCCATTTGTATATAATAACGCTAGTTGGCTTTCTGATATTAAAAAAAGAATAAAAACTGTGTCTCATTTTTGCCTTTACTAATAGGCAAAAGTAAGACAACGTAGTATTTGTTGTATTTTAACTGTTTTAGATCGTTAGGACAATAGTAAGACAGTGCATTCAAAATAGGAGACACTTTTTTACTGAAAGGTATTTAAGGTAAAATATTATTTGTATACTTTATTTAAATGATCTTAAAGCTAAACAATGTGATAGAAGGGGCTTTAAACAAACTATTAATATGTTTAGAGTCAAGAAAAGGTTAGAACTAAATTTATTGAAGGACTGTCTCATTTTTGCCAAACTTTTTCAGTGTCTCATTATTACCTCCATTGATCCTACATGGCGAAGTGAAAACTAAATTTCCTTTAGAATCGAAAAATCTACCGTTTTACAATGGGCATGTTCACGATTTTTTTTTTGCTCATTCGTTAATACTTTTTGTGCCTATTAATAAGATGTGTTTGTTTTTTTTCTGAGCACTAATATCTTTTTTTTTAATGTTTAAAGTTTGACTTCGATTCAAACGAAATCCTTAGTGACGTCACTAAAGCCACTGGCAAGGTCCCAAACCCGGGTTTGTCAATGGTGGAGAATCTGTTGCCCGACTCTGATTGGTCAGTTAAAATGGCGGTGAAAGTGCGATGCTTTAAAACGAATGCCTTTTTTAACATCTCAAAAATACTGGAAAAACATTTTTTTAATGACCCATTTTTTACCTACATTACTTTAATACCCTAATCTTCCGATTCATGCACTTTAAACAGTTGTACAAAAAGTTGTGATCATGCCCATTCTCGATCTGCTATCCGATCAAGTGATACGTCGCCGAATCGATTTCGATATTCGTTGCCAATAGTTGGACATCTGCGGATGGTTAGCTGTGCGGGCAATGGATTTCATTAACTCGAGGACTCCGCGCCTCGTTCCACCTCTAGGAAGGTCGTCTCGCGCGTGCTGGTTGGAATCGTGGAATTTCTTTATTGTGTACCATTAACAGCTACCGCGCGGGGTCTTCTCGTTGCTCGCCGCTATGAAGGCTGTCCGTGCCAGATGTGCCTCTCAACCACCCCTGCCGTCTATAATTAATTTAGACGCGTACCCCCCTATATACGAGCTCCGAATATCTTCGTCTTACCACTCGATCGCTGTACCGCGGAAGTCCTTTCGAAGTGATTCGGAGACGTTTAAAAAATGCACGGCTAATCAATTAAAGACGACGAAATAAGAACGAATACATATGTACATCGGGGAGGCGGTTCAAAGGTATATTGCTGCACAACGGCGATCCGAATAGGTGTCGATAAATCGATCTTTTGAAATTTTCTCTTTCTTTCTTTTCGTATTATCGATGTCTCTATACCTTTAGCAAATAATACACTTGAGGCATCATTCGCGAGTAAACATTTTAAATTGGAACAAAAAAAGTGTTTCTGATATATTTTTGTAGTATGTATCTACAAAGCGACATATATACATAATATGCGTGAAAAAGAATTTCCCACGAGAATATTGCTGTATTCGAACCGGTATTCATAATCAGATCTCTGAATATAATTTTCATACGTGTATTATTTACTTTGCCTGTGACGATTCAGAAGTAGTAAAAAAATTTCTTCCGCGCAATACTTTCGAACAATAAGGTACGAGACATTTTTGTAACAAGACGTGCAAAATTCGCCACGAAATCGTTCAGACGGATCGCCTCCTGACGGCTATCTAAAATCCTACAATAGAATCAGAACGAATGAAGAGAGCGTTAGCCAGTCCACAGACGGCTCGAGGGTACAGGAGAACTCACTTATCCCGTAATTGCCGAAGAGGTGGAAGGATATTTTAGCCATTAAGAGAGTGACAACATCTTGCTATTCGCACTCTTTAGGACTGCCTTCGCGTGGAAGATCAATTTTACGTTAATGGCATTACGCGATATTGGAATAAAAAATCGCAACGAAAACTTAATTGCGTTATTCTTTTCTCATTTTTCTTTGGCCTCTTTCTTTAATTTTTCTGCAATTTCTCTCTCAAGTATATCTCGAAGATTTTATTTATGTTTTATAAAGGATGCTAATTGAAGAGTGAAATATGCAAAAGGGTCTAAGTGCCATTTTTCCTGGCGCAAAAATATTTGTGCTGCAAGTTTCACGTGGCACTTAGATTCCATAACAGCAATAATCTCCATTTCAGGAAAAATGGCACTTAGACCCTTTTGCATATTTCACTCGTCAATTATTGTCCATTATTAAAGTACAGCAATTTTCTACAAATTACGACATTTTTGGAAGTCCACTCGCGTCAAAACGGTTCTCATCTAGTTTCGATTCTTCCGAATAAAGCGTAAAGACGAACCATTCATCATGAATTCGGTACAAGTGACCACCATCCTTCACCAACCTCTTCTTCATCTTTATTTATAATCTCCCTTCCTCTCTGTTACTTTCCGAGAAGAATTGGATTGAATGTTGGATCGGCCATCGGTCCTGGGATACCAGATGCTCACGGGCAATCTCATGAAAAGCAATGATCCGGTACGATGCTCAACCGCTATTCTACGTTTACGGGACCTGCTTCTTATTTCCCGTGTCATTTTATATATACCGGCCATTTCTCAGTTCTTTTCACCAAAATCAACCCTTATATAGTTTATGTTTTGACGCAGCCATTCAATCGGGACGATCAATTTCAAATGAAAGTAGCGCGAGGAAAATAATCACTCTCTAGTACGTTTATTAATTGAAAAATTCTTCGTGCGATATATCTTTGGATCACTCGGTAAACGATCAGAGTAAACACTTGCAGATAAACAAAGGAATATCGAAAAACCGTCGTCGCGTAGAAGCTATCTTTTTTTAATAAATGAACCACTCGTAAACAAGACCATCATCGCAACGGATAAAATTCCAATCAATTTCGGACTCGCAAAATTCAAAGTAACACCATGGCAATTTGTAGCTGAGGAAGCTAAGCGGCTGCGATGTTTACCAGGAAGAAAGGTACGTTGACATCTACGTCATCAATTTTTAGTACATAACTGGTGATTATATGTTCTTCTCATCAATTGACGCAACTAACCGGAATTATTCGTTTAATTGTAAGTTTCATCGATGTCGAGATGCAAAGGGAGAAGAAACGATGGAGCAATGCGATCGAGGAAAAAGAATGAAGCCAAATGAGACCTATGTGGTAGATTCAGATAAATACTAACCAACAAGATGATTTAAGTATTCGGCGGATATGTTTTCCGGTAAGAATAACCGATTCTACTACTTCAAATCTAATAGAAATCACACAGCACTGATCGGGTAATAAGTGCGGATGCAGTGTACATCCAACGAAAGATTATTAAAAATTGTTTCAGAGGCTGGTCATTATCTCTCGCTCATCTCATATTGCCCAACCTGATCGCCGAAAATGAATACAATCCCTGAAAAAAACACCGGTATCCCTCCAGATACCATCTATCCCATCGCATAGACCAATCCGAAATTTGAAAATCGTCGCTAAGGAGACTGTGACACTGAAGGCCAAAAATAACGTTAAGTCATCGTCAGATCTATCGTGCGTGCAGCTTCCGACGGCGACGAACCACCAACTTGGAGAACAAATCCTATCCTGAATCGTGCTTCGCGCTCCAGCTCTTTCGCCTACAATTTCTGGTTTAACGATTCGTCATGTTTACCCGCGAACGAAAGGATTATTGCGTTCGCACGCGCTTAAACCTCAGTCGTTAGAACTGCGCGACAAACGTAAATGCTCATTTTTCGCAGAACTCCCTCATCGATAACATCATCTCCCTCGTTAATCGGTAGGCCGAACAGTCGATTATATAAATGAGTTGGCTACACAAAAAAAAAATGAAAAACAAAAAATACCACCACCCAACCAAAAAAAAAAAAGTTATCCACACAAATCGCGACACAATTTTTCTTTTCTCCCAACGCCATACTCCCTACAATTTCGCAAGTCAAGATTTTCAAGTCAATAAACCCCAACGCGGAACGTACTCCCAGGGGGCCTCCTACTTTTGCCAATTCCCACTTGCATGGCGCTCTATCTACATTTCCCAAAGACAGAACGACCCCGTTTACGCGGCGTCCCAATCGTACATCCCTACGACACCCTCCCACTTTTCGTTCTTCCCCTCATCACCTCCTCTCTTTCTCCCTCTCTCTTTTATTCCCCATCTGCCATCATCCAACCCTCCCTTCCGACCCCTATCGCCACCTACGCCGCAGCGACGAGTGACGAAATAAAAAGAAATCATCCGACTTCGGTTAACTCGTCGACCGCAGCGACGAATAGGGAATCCAGTGTCGTACACATCAACCCTGTACTAGCATACACTCGTGTGATTCGTATGGATGGTAATGATGTATTTCTACTAAAGTCTACCATTATACCCCCTATGGGATTACAATTGTATAATATCCTTATGCGAGGTTTTCTCTAGTATTTTGTTCGATTTGCACTCGTATGAGAAGGGACTGCTCGTGCGTCGTGTCAGGATTAATGTAGACAGAAGGATTTTGCTGATGAATCTTCTGGATAATAAAATCTCATCAACGCCAATATCAAGTGTGCTTTCCGTAATTTGTACTCGTAAGGCTTTCGAGTAAACCGTAATATTTCCGTTCTGTTTCCGTAATATTTCAAAGTAGTACAACGAGATATCTAGCATAGATGAATGCAGATAATATTGAAGTGAACGCGGTAACAGAGATGAAGGGGCTTTCGTAGTCCATGAATTGCTATGTCGCAGCTCGTTGAACCTGACAGCTTTCAAATCCAACGATCCGCCACAGAGGCGAATAATCGATTAAGCGCGCATGAGATTGCTCTTTATTGAGACGCGCGTCTATGTCTGAGAGACGTCATTAAAAGTTACGTCACGCGGCAGATCGTTTAGGAAAGCAGAAGAGGGAGGAAAAGCTGCCACCGCTGAGATCATACTACAATATTTAATTAACGTATTTCGATATTCTCAGTATCGCTTAAATGAACGATATTCTCAATACGACGTATGATAAATCAAGTAATAACTCTCTATTCAACAGTATTTTTCTGCATAAAGTTCCATCGAAATCGACTGTGCATGAAAATTTAACTGTAGCTAAACCGATTTCTATATTTTTATCCCAACCGTCTCGAATTGACCACCTATAGAAATCTAACCGTAAGTAGCCAATGATAGCAGAATGCCGTGATGTTGTTCGGGGTAATCGGATGTTGTAATAAATTATACAGAAGCCGTTAGCAACAAGTTGCCCCGCGTGTTTTGTCGACGGTTTCCTAAAATCAACAAGTGACTCGGATTCCTGCCTGGAATTTCGCTCGTTCTTACTTGCTCGTTCGACTCCACAGGTGGCAACATGGAGAACTCGCGACCACGCCAAGTCTTCTCTTCCTTCGCGATTTTGAGAGGTAGTATAAAGCTACAGTTAATTAGGATGAAAGTTGGACGGAAACGAAATGTTTCCTTAAACAAATAATACACCCATTGTCGTATTTACTTTAAGCAAGGAACTGAAATATGCTTCGAGACGTGACGCTCAAAGTTAACGAGCTATAAAATGATAAGAAATATTATACCGAAATCTGTAAAAAAGAAGTATAGGTATGTACGTTTCATTTTTAACCTGTTCTGTCTTATTGAGAGATGTAAATATTTCCAAAAAATGCCTATTAATCTTAGCGATCGAATAAACTCTCGCAAACTTCGTTATTTCAGTTACGTCTTGTTACATAAAAACTCGAATAGAGCCACGAAACTGTAAAAAAAAAACTCATCACCCGTCAGGAGCTTTCCACAAGTGGCAGTTACATCCATTTTCTCTCGACTTAAATAAAAATTATTCCCGCCCTCCCTCTTAGCACGATTCCTTGAGTCCCCGCGACACTCACGGCCCTTTCAGAGTCCACGCACGCAATAATAATCAGATTGTTTTATGGCGCTCTCACCGAAAATGTGACTCGAATAAGTCGGCGGGGCGAAGCCCGGATAGAAAGCGAGTAAAGTGCAAGCGCCGATCCTCCTTTTCACCCTTCCCTGCTCCTGCACTCGACTTTCCTGGCTTTCTGTGTTCCAGGAGTATCGAAGAATGCCGATCGTTCCAGTGAGGGATCCGCTAAGGTGTATATTTCGTAGATTTCTCTTCGTTCGGTAATATAGATTCGTTTAATGAAGATAAGATAAATAACATAATTGAAATTATGTAAATTTAACGTGAGACTCTGTCAACAAATATTAACTGTGATTCGTATCCGATGCAGGGTATTAGTTTTAAAAGTTCTTCTAAGTAATTTTAACATTGGCTCTTAAGCTCGCTATCGTAAAAAGATGATTACATTTCGAATACTAATTATTGTAAGTGTAAAAGGAGCATAGCCTTTAATTTGCAATTCCTTGATTGGGCTTTCCGAGAATCTACGAAAAATTACGAGTCAATCAACCTCGACCTTCTTTCGCGCACGTGCTGGTCCATGATCTGTAGTGACTGGAACACAAGATCCTCGGTCACCCTTCTCGAGGTGTTCTGGAAATTCCTTAATTCTCTTAGGGTCCGCACGTGACTCGTCACGCCGAAGCTCCTCTAATTTATTTCGCAATAAATATACGAACTCCTCTTCCACTCAGGAGAAAATCCGAATGAGGATAGCGATGTGTACTGCTTTTTTGTGTTACTTTTGAAGTTCGACGAAAAGATAATTCGCGGATAGTCTCGATTTAATGACACGGAAAGTACACGCGTGGGTTGAAAGCTTAAATTCGTCGACTAATTTTTAGAATTATAAATACGGATTTTTTACCGATACGGTTTTACTTTCAACGGTGAGTTATCATTTACGAATTATGATTCAATTTATTCATGAGGGTATCTTATTTTACGCTTGTTAAAGTAACGCCTAATTTCGAGTTTAATAAAAATCTAATTTCAAAGGAAAAAAGTGGTTGATCCATCCATTTAAAATCCGAATAACACTTAAAGGAATGATGAGGCAACGGCTTCAACCCCTCGATTACTAAAGCACGCAGGGAGGCGTTTAATAAAGAGCTCCTGCGAGGCGGCCAACATTCATATAAGAAATACTTGGAATTCTGTGAATTCCTGCGGGGTTCCAAAGACATTCTCGTGGCTCTCGAAGCTTCATCGGCGATTCCTCTCTCACTTCAACTCATTCATCCGCCCATGAACGTGTGCACATTCTCTGCCTTGCCGGCGTTAGAATCAGGGCATCGTGTTATAACATTTAGTATTTGGGCAAACACTCGGATGCCATAATTATGCGCTTCCTGTTTTTAGATATTTTCAAACAAATTAATAGCTCGATATAGTATTGTTATAAAATAACTATCATTGTTTAATATTCTTTCGAAGGCGTTTCTAATTATTAAAATATTCTTTTGCCTTCTAATTCGTTTGTTTATGTCAAGAAATCAATAAATATTTTTCAATTAAACTTAGAACATAATTACGAAACTCGGAGAAAAACCCAGAATAGGTGCACGGATTGATTTTTTACATTCACGAAGTTTGAGAATTTCGGTAAAACTCATTTTCAAAACTCTGAATCTTAAAACTATTATTGCTCATTAATTCCAAGCGATATCTTTGGACGATGACTTTCCTCGTGATAGAGATACCATACAATTCTTAATCAAATACGAAGCAAATTTAATTCACTCGCTCTCTATAGAACGATATATCGGCACCCCAGCACAGCCAACCGCCACCGACCTACACTAACCGAATTCTCGGCACTTCTCGGCCTCGCAAAAGTTCGATCTTCCCTTACTTATGTTATGATCTATTATCCCAGGGCTAGATTGCAAAAATAGCAGCCATGGCCGGCAAAAGGGGAGGAAGAACACGGAGGAAGTGGTTCCGATGGTAAATCGCGATGGGGGATGGAGTTTCGAGGGGGTTGGAAGGGGTGAGCAACCGGTGGATAGAGAAAGAGAGAGACAGGGTGAGAAGGAGAGGGAGGTGCATTTACGCGCAAGCGCTTTTAGGGGAGGGACGAAGGGGGGAGAATACCGTGGTATTCCAAATCGCAAGAGGCAGCCGAAGACGTTCGGGAGACGCAGACGGCGGCGGGCAGCGACGGCCGTGAGCCGAACTCGGGGTGAAATGCACTCTCACCCTCAATCGGCTGTGGCGTCTCCACACGCGAGCACCCATTCCCACAGGAAGGACGACTAGCAGGCCCTCGACAGGAGCGGCGAGCGACGCCTTCGAACACCCTCGACAATCGGTGAGTCTACCACTATCTTCAAATTATATTTCGATATTCCTTCACCCGGAAAGTATGTAAGAGCTCCGCTAAATCGGGTCGCGACGCGGGATGAAAGTCGTCGAACGTTTTTCAACGGAGCGCCTATTTTGTTGGACAGATATCGCGAAAGACGTCTATTTAGAAGAATAGATAAATATAGGGCAAAATGAGTTTTCCGTGATTTGCTCATCTGAGATTCTTTGATATCTGTAAAATGTTTCATATGTAAGCATATTTCAATTCTGTCGACCATTTTTTAAGAGACACATCATTCGGGTCTCGATTCGCCGTCGCATGATCCGTATTTTAGATGTTGTACTTTGACAATGCAAAAGGTAATGCATAGCGATTGAATGATACGGAAAGTTGATGTTTAAAAATTGTTGGAAAAGTAGTACCTACTGGTACCTCCGGTTCCTGATCATTCTTTCAAAATGGCCGAACAATTTTGTAATTGATGAGCCTACGCTTTACAAATGGGCGAAGAGTAAACACGTCCAAAAGGTAAAATTAGACTGAATATTTTAAGAAATATTGTTTTTGGTACGATTACAGCGAATATCTAGAAATTTTTTTTTAATGGAAAAAAAAGTTTCCCACTAGGAAGAAGTAAATTATTCCTTCCTTTTTAAAACTACTACATATAATACTTATCCATCTATCATGCCGCAGATATTCATTTCAAAAACATATATTCAAAATTTGAGCCAAATCGGTCAACGATTCTTCTGAAATCGCGTTTACCAACCACCTACTTATATTGTATGTAAAACATAAGATCCTACCTTTGCCACACAATTGCCTCACCATTCTTGAAAAATATCGGTACAGGATATTTTCGTAAATTAAATTATAATTATAAAAGTCAGTATAAAAATATTTAAAAATCGTTTTCATCACCCCCGATAACTATCATCGGAAATTATACGAGAGGAAAAGATGATAGCATAAATTGATAAAGAGACGAGTAATCAGAAGCCGTTTCATCTGCCAATTCCCAATTGCGAAGCACTCGCAGGTGTGCGGACAAGCGATAACCAGACAATTTAATTAGCGTTCGATCCAAGTTCAACTCATCTAAATCTACCAGCTGTTCCTATCACCACCACTTTCAAAGGAGAGTATGCAATAATAGGATTTATCTCCACCTATGTAAATACCTGACTAATTGAAGAACGAACTTTTTTATTACTAATAAATGGTGCATCCGAATTGGACGCATACTTTTTTTTTATCTTTTTCTCACACGATTCACAAATGGATTTTTCCTTGTCATCGGTACCTGATGTGCTCCCAAAATTAAAAGATATCTATACTTACGATTTTTGCAAGGAAACGAATCGGATTCTGTAAGAACATCCAGTTAGACTACTGTAACTGACGACGATAAATCAAATAGATAAAATATCGGATATGTCATGTATAGAAGAACAAAAAATTAGAATCGGTGCGACGTTATCAATGGTTCGCAGGCGGAAATAACAATCAGTGTATACGACGCGCGCGTAAACTGCGTTAGGTATATAATCACGTCGACGCATGATTCAATTCACTTCTGGTACGCGCGTAAAATTGATTTATTCTTCTGAAAAGGCAGATTTACAGAGAGAAATAAAGCGTCCCCCAACGGTAGACGCTTGCGAACCACCCGGACGTGACTGCGAATTATGCCGATACATTGACTTCGTAACTGGTTCGGTAGATAAAGCGTCGCCTATCGTTGCAACGAAAAACCACTATCGATTTGATATTCCCCGTACTTTTATCCCTTCAAAATCTTCTTTTTTATTTTCTTCTTCGCAAAATGCTCCTTGTTCTTCACCGTATTTCCTGTATAAGAATTCGGCTATACCTGAACAGGACGTCAAATTTTAATAAAGTCAATAAGTACACCTTCGTCATAAATCGATTATCCTAATTATATGTAATTTTTCCAACCATTAAGCCGTTCTGCTCGGCGTTTTCTTCCGTGAAAAAATATAATCCAATAAGAGAAACCGAGGTATTTCGAGCATTGTGCAATTTCAATTACTCGTACCGGCATCGTTGTGCCTCTCGTCGACCACTCGACTGAATCTTTCAAAGAGATCCATTCGCCAGTTTCCGGCTGACACGACGGGACCGGCCACCCCTATCACGTAACTCGGGACCTCAACTTCTCCGACGCCATTTGATTAGGAGAAGGCTGTCCTCATTTCCATGTGTCATACCCAGGACAGGACTGCTGAGTAAACTTTGAAGCACAGGGTGAAGGGTCAAAGAGGAAGAGGTAAAGGAGTGAGAAAGTGTGAGGGAGAAGGGTTACAAGCTTTGTGGACGGAGAAGGAATGACGAACAGGCGGTTTTGACATTTCGTCTTTGAGGTGGCAAGCTAAGGGTAGCTAAAACTGGATCAAAGTCGAATCGCGCCGACTGTCAATACCACATTCGGTATTCGATGACAAACATTTGGAAATAATTATGGTATTAAAAAATAGCTGTAATATTTCTAATTTAATCTTTTTTCCTCGTCTCAATTTTCCCAGGCAGCTCCTATTTGTTCTCGTCATACCCAACAAACATTCCCGCAGTAATGCAAAATAATTTTGCGCATCCAAGACACCTTTATCAGCACCGCGGCGTGAAATCGACAGGAGATTGACACGTTTCGAAAAGTAGAAGCCCACCCATTAGAGCATATAAGTGAACTTCCAAAGCAGCTGCAAGTGACAAACGCCTTTCTAGCGTTCGTAGAAGCATTTCGCAGGTCTAGTCACGGTAAGGTTAATAGAGCGATCGGTAACTAGGTTATAAAGCAATCTGCATAACCCTGCTCGGTACTTTGCCGGGCGGAAAGCCTGGCGTAGCGAACCGTACTGTAATTACCGACAATAATGCGATTACCGGATCGTCGAGGGTAGTAACTGAGAAGGCTACCGTGTCCCGTCGTGATTTTCACTCCGGTGTCCTTTTCTCGAAAATGTAAAGGTGAAGTAGAGTGCGCGGAAGTGCAAAGAGATTGTCTAACACATCTCTGTAGGTATAGTACACAGGAAGTTGCAGTGGAAGGGGGATCTAATAAATTAGTTTGACTCGGCACTTATTTCCGTTAAGTAACGACGAATTAATATCATCCGCGATGACACACACACACACACACACACATTTGAGGTAAAAATATTTCTCTAATTTTTTCGAAGCACGTTATTTTAGATGAAATTCTAATCTTGATAGGTCATTTAGTGATTCGAACAATAAAGCCAAATTCACCTGGAATTTATGTTGTTTTATATCAGTTTATGCGTTCTAAAAGAATTCAAATGTTTTGGAAGAAACTCCAGACATCGTTAATTTTTCAAGGGCTGTAGTAATACATATAATATAAACAAATGTCTAGGTGATCACACATTTATGGCGTCAAATATCCCAACGGCAAAGTAGCCGAGACGGAAAGCGTAGAAGGATCGGTACTGGAATCTTGTAAATTCATTTGCTCACGGGGTCGAAGGTATAATTTTATTCCAGTCCCTGGGATTCTAGCTTACAGTTCCGCGTCGCTGCCCCTATTTTTATCCTCCCTCTTTCCATTTCCGCTTCGTGCGAGGACGCGTGAGCAAAAATGGCGAGCTAGTCGAATTACGCTACCGAAGTCAATAAAACGTCGTTTGATTGGAACTTTATGGCACGCGTTTGTACCTTGGCAGATATACGTCGAATCTTGTATATACGGATAAACGAATAGTCTGATCTGTTTAGGGATCGCTAGCGGAATTCTCACGATAAAAGGGATCGAGAGAGAGAGAGAGAGAGAGAGACAAAATGGTGTAAACAGGAGCTGAATGGGATGCGAATGAAAAGAGCGACGTTTGCGATGCTGATACAATAATTCAATCCGGCTTATATAATGGTACAATTATGGGAGCAACTTAAGAAGTAAACAAAATTATTTGATCAGATATAATTATATATAATATATAATATACTAGATATAAGAGATTCAAGAAAATTGATATTCCGTTATTCAAAATGTTGCCCCTTCGATGGATATGAAAGCATGAAAGAACTTGGTATGAAATTATACTTAAGACGCGACTTTTAAAACAGCGCTATTTCCTAACAGCATTGCATAATTCCTAATCATTCACTTTATACAAACGCGGTTAATCCCAAACTCTCACCAGTCTTACACGGAACCTCAATATATTGCTGCTTATGGCATTAACGAAAATTACATCCCAAGAATTGATCTCTCACCATTCGACAACTGAATTAGAGCTACTCACGTCTGCCTTTCACATTAAATTGACGCTAACTAGGCAATATCGCTCGACACAGAATACGGCTTCAATATGCTTACTCGTGTGTGCAACGTACTTTAAATTATCGACTCTTCTTATCTGTCACCTGAACGCTATAAGCTAGCGCTAACCGTATCTATTCTCCAAATCAAATCTTCGTCTTATCCTCGCTTCAAAACTGGAGCAATGTTTTTATCTCGAAATAAATCCAGCATCGCTCTCGTCAAAAATTGTAACTCGCCGTTGAAAAGTGGTCGTACATATTACTTGTTCAGTGTTAGATAATATCCAAAGTATAACATCATCGTGCATATTTCTTCCAAGAAATTATAAATATTTCATAGTGATCGGTGTCGTCGTTTCCATGGTAAAGCTTCGAACAACCCGAGGCGAATCACCGTAGAAGCTAGCGAGTGTCAACGTTCGAGCAAGCATTTCCCGCAGAAAGGTAACGCAATTTACCGAGTAATTCGCTCAACGTGCAATATCGCGCGACAAAGTGACGACGCATAACAGCAGTTCTCGTGGACTCCACCTGTGCCGGCACGAAGTGCTTACGATGTTATATTTCACATTCACGGCGAATACTATAATTGAGAGTGTTATTTAATTTTTTCTATGCTTAATAACGCATCTACTTTGCGTGAATTAAATCATGGTTTAATGTTGTACGTTGAAAATGATATCATTGAAGATACGATTGCAACTGTAAAACCAGCCATACATGCAAAAAAATTAAATGTCACTAAATAAAAAGATACATAAATTTTCGATTCTTTCCTGGTCGCCTGTACAGGTAGGGATAACTGCAAGTTTTATCACATACACGATCCAGTTTGCTTGTACAGGCAACCTGAAAAGGTCTACCTGTCAGGTATACCGTTGCATGTATGACCGACTTAACACTTCGATATAAAATTCATTGAGAGTATAATTGGAAAAAAAAGTCATCTGACACATAAGATGCATTTGCTACGAATAAAAAAGATTTGGAGCCATGGAAAAATGATGTTTGCGACGAACAAACTTATCCGTTCAAACACAAATATAATCGATCGTTCAAGATAAATAGAATTATTTCGCCCGACGAAATTCATTTCCAAACTTTACGCGTGATAAATATCACAAAGGAATCTGAGCACCGGACAATCGCGTATAGATGCATACCTATTTCTATTAAGGGGTTGCATTGAAAGCCGCTGTTTTTTTTCTTGCTCCGAAAACATTATGTCGTAATAAAATGTGTGAATACCTCAATCGAAGTATTTGCCTTCGGAAGCTATAACTCTTTCCACTTTTCTGGCAAAAGTTGAATTCCGCGGCGAAAAAATTTTCTACTTTTTGAGCTAATCCACTCGGGTACCAAATTTGTGACTTCTTGGTAATTATGGAAGTGTGTATCTTTCGAGTTGTGTCGCATCGATCTAAATAAATGAAAATCACTCGGGACCAGGTCTGGAGAATACGCTGGGTGCGGAAGAACTTCCCATTCAAGCTCCATCAATGTTTCTTTCACGGCTTGAGGCTGAGCGTTCTCATGAAGAAGAATCACTTTTCGGCGATTTGACGCAATTGATGGTCGTTTTTGCATCAAATTATCATTTAAACGCTCCAATTGTTGTTGATAACGTTCGGCGGTAATTGTTTCATTCGGTTTCAACAGCTCATAATAAACGACACCTTCCACATATCGCACCAAATTGAAAGCATTGTTTTGTGACCGTGGATGTTTCATTTTGGTATCGACATTGATGGTCGGCCAGGATCAACCCATCATTTTTTACGTTTCGAGTTGTCGAAATAGATTTCTCATCACCGGTTACAATACGCCATAAAAAAACTTTTCTTTTTATGCTTTGCAAGCAAAGAAATCGAGATGTTCAGACGATTAGCAATGGTATCTTCTGTTAATTCATGTGGCAGCCGCTTTCCTTCTTTTTCAATCTTTCCGATGGCATATTGACGTTGTGAAATTGTAGATTCGTATCGACTTCAAGCTGTTGAGCCAATTCTCAGAACGTTTCAGTAAGGTTTTCTTCCAATAGAGCTTGGAGTTGTTCATCTTTGAACTTCTTTGTTCGACCTGGCCGTTATTTGTCGTGAACATCACAGCTTCCACTTTTGAAGCGACGAAATCAGTCTCTACATATTGTTTCCGACGGAGCAGATTCAGCATAAGTTTGCACAAGTAATCGATGTGAGCTGCAGAATCACTTTTTTTAAAATCTGAGTATTGTAGAAGTACACATCGAAAAAATAACTTGTCACTCTCCATTTTCTCTGGTCATAGACATAGACTTATATTAACCAAGAGAATGGCAGTTTAATGACTGAATCTTAATGAGAAATGTCCATTATTTAGAGTGATATAAGAAGTATTAGTCGCTGCGCACGACATAAGTAGTTAGAGCAATCTGAAGAAGAACAGCGGCTTTCAATGCAACCTCCTAATAAAAATACTTTTAAGATAAAACTTTCCGCTCTCTCGTCATCCGATTCCACCGGAGAACTCGACGACCTACTTGTTGAAGCTGGAAGCAACAGTTTGCTCTTTAAGCTCTCTCATCCCCGAACACTCCAACCCCAATCTCAACCCAGACGTCGACTGTATGGAATTCACAGAACGCGATTTAGCCAACAAGAATTTTAAACGCACAGTTCTGTTAACGTTTTATATCCATCCCCTGAAGGCATCGAAGTACATTTCAACACTACGTTTCCTATCAAATTCTAACATTTCTCATATCCTCATAGGTTTCCATTGACGACGCTGTTAACGTGACGCTTAGTCTATAGGCATGCCTTGCAGCACTCTCACAAAAGAATCCGAAACATGGAATAGATAGCATCGTACAACGATAAGCTTCCCCGTCGAGGAAGACAATATTTGTATCACCAAGGAAAAAGCGATAGGCAATGCGAGGCAGCGTCGTCCCTCCCGTTTCATCAAAATTCGATTTACTTTGCCGCATCGCAGAGCGAGCGCATCTTGTTAGGTCGCGAAGTTCACAGTGACTAATTGACAGTCGTACAAGTTCTGTCGAGGCTTAGGGATAAAGTTCGACTAGCTTCTGATTAAGCCATTCACTTGGCAGAAATGCGTTATAGTTCTGCACGGGCCGGGCTAATTGTCTCTTAAACCCAAACTCGCTTCGAGCTGATGATAACTTCGTTAAGAAAGCGAAGGGACGAAGGAGAGTTTAGCGCGCCTCTTGCGCGTAGCTTGGATTTTGGGTATAGGTTAGTTTTTAGGCTTCGCAGTTTCGCGGGAGTCTGAGAAAGCCGTAAAATCCAAAGTCTCTCCCATTCCGGAGAGTCACAGTGACTTTGGTCCCGACCAAAATAAGGGTGCAAGTGCGATGCCTGCGTTGTACAATAAATTCATCGCCTTGACGGGTTACACGATTTTTCTATTACAACACCCGACGACGCCTCGGATATAATTCCCATGGCGGGCTGCCGCGCACACGTACACCTATACGTGCGGGCGTGCATACATATACCTATATTTCGATAACGAGGTCGGATGAGTTGGCATATCAGCAATCACTTCATCATTTCGCGTGTCCAGCCTGTCAAAGGCAAGCGACCTCCATCGATTCTCCGACCAAATACTCGACGCGTTCCACCCTTTCAATTACCATCGACAATGACCGCGTCGACTCCCAGCGAGCGGCAAATAATTATTGTTATTCGAATTCATAAGTATACCACCCGACCGAGGATCTGTCCGAATATATTAGGGGTGTACCACTTTGCTTCCGCCGTTTTCCTAATATATACATACGTACAATATAGTATATATTAGTAAAACGGCGGAAGCAAAATTGTACACCTAATACCAAGAAAATGAATTCTACTTGCCGCGTTCGCCCTGCAACGGCGTAAAATTCTATTCATGGGTTCGTCGTAAAAAATAAATACTTTTTGATCGCGACAATAGCTGCACACCAATTCAGAGAGGTAATAACTTCGAGGTGTCGGGGTATGCGTTCGATATCAAGTTACGAGTGCAGATTATATAAAATCGCTCTTCCGGATGATGCGACACGAATGCTGTACTCGATACGTGAAGGTAATCTCGATACACGCTCCCTCGTACCTTCAAATTGTTTCACGCTCGAACGAAGAACCCCATCATCTCGAGTAGCAGCTCTTCGAGATGACGGCACTTGTAATTCGCGCGGTTTAGAATTTTTCTTTCCCCACCCGTGTATCGCACCTTCCAGAAACACGCGTATCGCAAACACATTCCCGTGCCGAGTCCAGCGCGCTCGTCTCATTCAAACAATCCCCACGATTCGTCGAGAAACGTCTGAGCTCTAGACAAACGATGAGCGACGGTCATTCTCCCCCGTAATTACCGAGCAGATAAGAAACGAAGGCAGGAGAGCTTATGAGTGGTACGAAAAGAGTCAGCTTCTCCGAGAGTAATGCGCACCCTGGGGACCCTTCTTTCAGGGAAATACTGATTGCTCCCCCCCCCCCCCCCCCCCGCGCTCGCTTCGTCCCCCTTCTCCATTTGCCATCAATCTTTGATTCATCATAGCCATACCGTCAGTGCCATCCTCGGATACGCTTTATCTCCGCCGAGCAATCCCCATTTTGAATTGTCACCTCTCACTGCGGTAGATCGAACGCCGAGAACAGACAAGCGTCGCTCCACCATGGGACGCTTACAATGAGGCGCGGGTATTGATGCTCGTCATGCGAACATGCTCGTACGTAGCGCGGGCTTTCTCATTCGTCGTGAATCGCTAAGTTGTGGCTATGTGAGAATTTATGTTCAATCTCATGTGGATACACCAAAAAGCACGTATTCATAGTCGAAACTTATAAATAAGCACGACTCAAGTCGTCATCTGGATCAATAAGAACTTCCGATGCTGACTTATTTATAAGTTGCGACTATGAATACGGGCCTAAGATCTGCCAAACGCCTCATACGAGCCTCCCAAATCTTTGATTTTTGGATCTATTTCTATATCAAAAAAAGGGCGCAGCAAATGTTTATAGTTTCAAGTTAGAAAGATTTGGCAATGTTAGTGATCCCTGTAAATAGGGCTTGTATGGAATACAATAATTTGGATAGAGACTAAAATATATCGATGATAAGCTACAACTATACAATGAGAAAAGAATGTTTCAAAATGTAACAGTCAATCCAAGAAAGTATGGGGGAAAACTCCAGGTAAGAAATATAGTGATGAGTGACAGTTATGAATTCGGTTAAATACTATACTGTATGGGACTTATATTTACGTATGAGAGAGAGAAGTAAATTTTATAGAGTATAGTATTTACCCAAACTCATAATTGCACTATCACTAGACTTCTTATTTGAAGCTTTTCCCCCGTATTTTCTGGGAGTGATTGCTACATTTCGAAACATCATTTTTCTCAGAGTACGTAGCTCCAGTTTTCTTTTCAGCTATATTCAAATTAGTCAAAATTTATATAATAAAGGAGAAGAGCGAGGCATCTAAAAGTTATTCAAAATTAAAATACTAATGGAGCAAGCAAAGAAAGGAGAAGAGAAAATTTACCCATTTCTCTCTCAATAATTTACTAGACATGTATACGTATACATACGTATAAGAATAATTTTCCTGTCTATTCAACGCGCGTTAACAAGTTCACCACTTTCGCTCGCGCAAGAAAGCAGAATCGTATTACTTATATTAACTCCGACGTGACTCCGCGCAGAAAGGAGAGGGCGCGAATAACGAGACTGAAAATGCTGTTAACGTCCACCTTTTCAGTGCGAGAATCAGAATTAAAAGCACGAAGTAACCGAGTTAACGGGGACAAAGATGACAGAGAGTTAGAAGTGAATGAATGGAACCCTCGTAAAAGCTGGCAATTAATAATACAGTTAATTACGTTACGCTGACCGAACGAATCGAGCGAGTTACTTAATGGGGAAACCGGAGGGAGCCGCTAACTTCGTTTTCGATCAAGTTTCTCGTTCTTCCTACCTCTTCTTTATGCGCTTTACTTGCAATGTACCAAAGATTTTGAATATGAATCTGCTTAATTTTTCTCGAATTAATTTTCACAGAAACAGTAATAACATTTGAAACGTAATCTTGTAACATTAATACCATCCGTTACTTTTAATCTACGATTCAAAACTTGAAATCCGATCATCGCTCCCATATCCTATAAAGTTACCGCGTGAGGAGAGAGGCGTTCGACCGCGTTCCACGCCCCGACAATATCTTGAGAGGGAAAAAGAGAACTATTGAAGCACTTAAAGGCCGCGTCAAATGGCTACGCTTTGGGAGAACCTTGATCGGCCGTAAATGGCGTAAGAGGTGCGAAGTGAGGAGTACCTAAGAGTGCCGGAAAGGCGAATTGCGAATCTCTAGAAAATTGTGTCGGAGTGGGGCACTCGTCTATAGTTCATACACATACGTATACGTTCAAAGAAAAGCATAGCAGAAGAACGATCTGCTCTCCCCCGGTGTCGTCGCTTCGAGAAGTAGATATATCGAATGAATCCGTGGGGGGCACACATCAATGAATCGATATTAACGTCGTTTTTTCTTCCAATTGACGATACGGTAAAGCGATAAAATACATCAATCATTTTGAATCCGTAAACCCACTAAAATAACAATTATTAAATGAATTGTAAAGTCACTGCTGCCTTATATTTTTTCCAGGCTGAAATGTAATGTTTTGTAGTACACTGCACGACACAATGTGTTTCATAATGTACAATTTTTAAATAAAATCAGAATTGAAGAAAATAACGCTTTTGGTCATATTTTATCCGCCGGCTATTTCGAGCATTTCGAGCATTATATACGAACTAATTATTTAATTAATTAATTACGAATTGCGACCGTTATTAAAAACAAAGGCGATGTTACGCAGTGGTGAATTTTTCAAGACTTGCATAATTTTTTTCATTTTGTTCGCAGTTTATTATCGTAACATGAATAAACTGCTAGTAGGTCTTGAGCTCTGTAAACATTTTGATTGAAAAATAAATAACGTGCATATTAACATAAACTTTAGATTTATCTTGATTGGGTGTCAATAACCGGAAAAATTTTGCAACTGGGCCAACTGAAGCGGGACCGGGCTCGCACATAGTTACTTTGTACTCGTACCACTAGACGTCCAACACATCCGCGAACCAATCAGAGGGTGTTATAATTGAAAGGCACCTGAAGTAAAACGTAACGCGGCTTCGACGGAGCAATGATAATGACAAACACCTCCGATGAAGGATTACTTATTTGTTCGAAAATCTGTGTGCGTCTATGTGCGTGTATTTTGGGAGAACCTTCGAGATCGGGACCCTTCCTTCAAAAATTCCGGGAAAATCATTACTTGGGCCAACACAAATTTAATTAAAATCCCATCACGACATTTGCGCGGGTAAACGTCGTGAGAGGACCACCACAATGCAACCAATCAACCCTCTTTCCACGTTCGTCCCGAGTCTGCGTCTCGCGGATTTGCGGCGGTTGAGCTTTTCTTCCTACCTCGAATCTTCTCGGTCTATTTTAATTGCTCCTCCCCAATACCCTGTGGGACGCGCAGACAAATAGTACATTTTTTCGAAAGGGGGAAAAGTCATCCCGATATTCTTATATAAAATCGTTGCTTTTTCCTTTGGTCAAAGAAGTGTTTTCATTGAAAATTACATTAATGTGTACACGATAGTTAATTGGTAGGTATTCATTTGGATGGATAATAAAATTAAGGAATTACATTGAATCTTCAGCTCACTTATTACATATCGCATACATATTCCTAAACCGTCACTATATCAAAAAGCTAAATTTTTAAGGAGAAGCATTTTAAAATTTCCAATCAAAATAAAATCGAAATAATGTGGCTTTATGTGGATGAAGTATTTAGGATTTGTATGTTAAGATGAAAAAAGTATTTTACAACTTGCTCCGCACACCAGTTACTACCTATCTAATATCACTGTTGCATGCGGCAAAAATTTCGTATAGTGACACTTTTGGATTATATGTGCGATATATTCAAAGCACTGGTATTAATGTGGACATACCTACGAAGAAATACGAAGAGAGGAGTTTCAAATAGATACCCGCGTCGACCATCCAACGTAATATAAAGGAACACCTTTCCCTAGAGATGTTCTGCTAAAATCCTTTCGACCTTCGCTTCCTGCACGGAAATATTTAAGGATACCCTAGAGGGGCTTTTCCCATCGCAGAAATTGTAACGTTATTCGCATACGCCTTTTCATTGAAGGAGGATAACTATAAGATTGATATTTCATTGGCGAAAAAAATTTCGGATAATTTATCATATCTACTAATACATTTAACAATTAAAAGGAATAGGTATATGCAGATAAAATATCGGTGCAAAAATAAGTGGAGTTTTTTAAACCCTATGTTAAAAATTAGGACGGTTCGAAGAAATACGAGAAGCTAGATTTTTAGTAAAATAAATATACTTATACCTCTGGGACATTAAAGCTCATAGTTATATCCACCAAATTAGCTCTCGAAAGGCGAACAAGAATGAAAAAAATCAACTACGTAATAATTTACGGCACCAACTACAATTTTGCCCCGTCCAATTGTTTCAGAACAACGGAAGGAGGGCTAGCTCTGAAGAATGGGTGGCGGAGAATGGAGCGGCTGGCTGCAGCGATATCGAGAATCACGAAGACTCGTTCTCGTGATCGTCGCCATAGCTCTGTTGCTGGACAACATGCTACTGACCACCGTCGGCAAGTATATCCACTCGTTATATACAGTTCGCTCTGATCGTTCGTCGCATTATGAGAACAAAAAAAAACCATTGCAGTTTCAATTTCAGATTCTCGATATCCCTTTTCCTTTTCTTCTCGTCTTGCTTCACCTCTATCGCTTCAAAGGTCGCTATATAGAGGAAAGTAGAGTAAACCGGGGTACTCGAGCTGTCCCCTGCCCTCTACTACGCGCAACTGTAAGCGGGGGTCAAATTAAGTGTCCCGTTTTGCTCCCATTCTTCCTAACTATATCAAGCGTCACTAGTTTCGCCAAGTTTTAACGAGCAAGTCCGTTCCCCCGTATTCTCCTGTCTGTTTCTCCTTTTCTTACGTCACCACAGGAATCATTGCCACCGGTTACCGGTAAGGTGTCTTTTGTCGTGATAAAAGTCAGGTAGGGTCGCAAGAGCGAAAGAGAGGAGTGATTTTCCTTTGCAATGAGAAAAGCCTTCGCAATTAGTCGGACGATATTCCGAGTGTACGGTAATTCTCAGCAGGATTGAACTCTCTGACAAAGGAAGAAAGGGTACCGATGTAGTCACGCGTTACAGCGACGGATGAAAAGAAAGTCGGTTTCTTCTTGCCCTATGTTGACTTTCCGAAGGTAACTCTTGATGAGACCCTTTAATTAAAATCAAGTTGATTAAGTTGCATTGCAACGGAGTTTCGTGATTATTGTCGCCGATTCTCGACTAATCCTCATTCGCGTTCACTTTCGCTGGCACTACGCCTTGCAGAACGAAAATGTTTTCACGAGGAAGGAGAAATGATTGATATTCGCCGATGAAAAGGTCCGAACTTCAACAATCCGCGCGAGCAAACAGTAAAAATTCTCCGACACGCTCGAGAGACCTTTAAAGTCGCGTCTCTGCTTTGTAACTTTAAATTTCAGTGGGTCAAGTGTTTTTCACGATAAACTTCGTCATTTCGCGATAATGTTCTAAAAACTTCGCGTCCACGCGTTGGTTCTACTATTTTAAGAATATCAGCGGAAATTAAACTCTAAAGTGAGTCATAATTTTAACAGAAGCCAATCTCTGGTATTTCGTACTGAAAATACTTTATTACTAGAACGTAAAAAATCTTACACAAGTATCTGTGACTGGCAAAATCTTCAGCCCACTCAAGTGTTAACCAGTATCCGAAATAATCCTTTTTACATCTATATAGTATGATCATTAATGACTTCCTAAGGCTTTTCTCTCGTATTGCATATTCTGAAAAGTACGTCCAAATCTCACATAATAATTGACGCTACATTGTTACGGCTTTAGAAACTCGGGCTCTTTTATTTCATCATGAGATTGTAAGATAGATCTCAAAGCATTGCCTTTGGATGAATCACAAGTAACTCGGATCCATTTTTATCTGATATCCGATTTAAGTCAGAGCTACAGAGATCTATTCGTTCATAAATATAAAATTAAATGCATTCATATTTAATAATGTCCAGAGCGAGCACCTAATAGAACCTCTGGAAAATCTCAGGGATCGCAAGAAGTCGTATGACGAAAATAAATTCACATAATACATCTCATCGAGTGAAATCCTTCTTACTAATTTAATAGCAGACGGACGAGGGAAAGAGAGAGAGAAAGAGAGAGAAGGGATATCGTTGGAATTGAAAATAACATCCCTCCCAAGGGTCTCTCGTCATAAGGCCGCTTACAGTGTACCGGAGAAATCATTCGATTGAAGAGAGGAAACAGAAGTTGCAGAATTGGATATTGCGCTCGGATTTCTCTAACGATTGACCACAGAAAAGGAGGACTGCATGGATGGTAGCGCGGAATTGAAAGTGAGCCATTGCTGGTCTGGTAAAAAGTTTATATTGATGAAAATTTGAACTTCTCTGGTAAAACGAGAACAATGCAATTTAAAATCAAGCTGTGCTTACATCGATAACTTCCATGCGCGTGTACCTATGCTTGAAAAAACGGAACCAAATTCCTACAATATCGACTGACTAACAGGAAATGGCTACTTTTACCAATGAGAAATCTGTGATCACATCCCATCGTCACCACGCGATTTGATTAATTCGTTGAGAACGAAAATTTGTACCGTGTAAAATTGTCGCGACGATTACTAGGTTGAAGGGCATGTGCCCAGTATGTATTTCCTTCAAATATCGAGAGTTTTAGCTCGAAAAATGCCAGAGAAGAGGGTGCGTTTGTAAAAAACTTTATTGCCCCGAAGAACTTGTAAGCAAGTACAATGGCTCGTCCCTTTAAAATCTTTGCTCGGCCCGTGCGCAGTGGTTGAACGAGGGTGGAAAATAAGGGTGAAGAAGGTAGGAAGGCGAAGTGATGAAGGGTAGGGGCGTAGCGAGAGGCGTTTAAATTCTAAGCAAAACTTTCCGTAAAAGCCACAATAAAATTACCATAAAAATGCCGCAGGTGATGCGGCTTTAAGGCGTACCTAATGAGAGAAAAAGTGGAGAAAGAAAGAAAGAAAGAAAGAGAGAGATTCGCTGAAAACAGCAAGTCGATTATGTCAGAAGCCACGTGCCGTAAGGGTATGCAGTCGAAGTTGATGAATGACTCGTTATCGCTTTGTAAGGAAATACTTTTCAATTAATAAATTTGACAAAACTGCGTCAACGCGTTGTCTAGTGAAATCTGAATTAGTGATCTAGTATGTACTTCGATCATCCCGAGTAAAACATTTTAGCTCTTTCTGAGCATGACGTGAGCACCTCACGTGAGCTTACTGCGTGCCTCGTGCATACTTCTTTAATTTTACTCGGGATCGCAGTGTCTTCGTTTATCTGCACGGATTTTAACAAAGACACGCTAATGATCGAAGTAGTGGTAGTAAATATCGGCGCACAGCCCGTGTCTAGCTTTGCTATTACTTATTAAATACGTCATGAATTCTTTTACTTTCATCGAATAGAAACAATTGAGAACACGAAACGTGACACGTACTCATAGAAACGACTTACATACTCTTCGAGAAACTGAATCGATATAATGTAGGTACATTTTCGGTTACTCTTTTGCTCCTGATCAACCAGCACGGAGCACTACACGAAACAACTATACCTACTCTATTTCCATCACTGTTTCCCAATATTTACATCACACCGCGCGTCGTATCTCGCACGATGGTCATCTTGGATTTTTTAAAGTCCTATCATAATACCGCGCTACGTCTAAAATGCTGAATATCGCATGAAGTATAACGCGCAAAATTGTAATATATGCATACTTGTAGACGAGATTCGATTCGTAACGAAAAGTATAAAATGCTATCGAAAATGTTCGATCGATTCGTAAGATTTGTAATTGGAATTACATCATGACTTTTTTCTGGTGTAGAGCAGAGAAAATGAGAATAACTAATTCACCGATTAAAACCGTAAGCTACCAGACAGGCGCAGAAGATAAATCAAAATAAGCAGACTGAAGATTAGTAAATATAGGTACATTTCAATTTCAACTACTTCTAGCCTAGGGAAATACGAGATACCTATTGTTAGCAAAGGACCTTAAAGAAGAAGAAGAAGTATCATACTATAGATTAAAAGACGTTGCGCGGAATACTAAATGCACTTTTCCGTAAAAATGCGGCGTATAGTTTTATACTATACGCGTGAAATATACGCATTATAAATACATTTCCTGGCAGATACGAAGCTAAATCTGCAAAATAAAGGAAGCAAATTTGGATGAACTTTTATCTAACGAGAGAGTGTCTGGGTTTCCCTAAATTTTGCTTTCACGAACTCGAAATTCCACGTCCACTTCCGGCGTTTCTAAGAAATCCACGCCCTCTTTTCACGAGAAATTACGGCCCCCGTGGTCAACTCGCGGTCAACTCGCTTTTTCCAGCTTTTAACTTTTCACCCCAGTCTTCCCACCCTTTCGCCAAGGGATGTTTAATTCAGAAGGCACTCGTTCACGAGGTCGGACTGGGGTGGAGAAAACGTATGGAGTTCCGTGTGTCACGGTACCAATCCAGATAAGTGGTCATGCATTTATGGAGTGACGTGATGTTCTGCCTTGGTTTCGCAGTACGTTAGGAGGCAAGCCCCTGTGTGTCTGTTTGTGCGTACATCGCGCGCATGTAGACTAAATATATACGTGAAGATATCCCATTGAAGGTCTTATCGTTTGTGGAAACGATGGTTCACTTCACGTGCTATATACCTGCCCGTGGTAAAAAACACATCTTCCAAAGACATCCAAAAACACGGTAGACAATAATTTACTTTTTTTAATAAATAGAGGCGAAACGGAGGTAGATGGCGTCTTTGTCACGGGTTCCGAGATATTGACGACGATCGCTTAAAAGCTCTCGCCGATCGATAAGCTCACTGACCAAGAGAAACTGTATCTACTTTTGACGACATGCGTTTACAAATCGAATTATATTCACACATGTGGTAGTAGTATTGGGCCAGAAACCAATACATACTATTACTAACTACAGTCATACGTTCCTATGATTTATGCATTTCCACTTGTTGCTTCCCTATACTTCATTCGACGCGGTGGTGTGCCCTGAGAAAATTTCACCTAGCTACGAGCGATAATTTCAACAAATAGTGTAGAGTAGAAAAGATATTGATTTTGATTTTGATTGGTTCAAAATATCGTTCAGTTTTTTCCTGACATCGACTTTTAAAGAAAAGTCTTTCTACTCTCAAAAACATATGTATCACTATTCTCGTTTTTTAAATTGACGTATGTATTTTATTTTGTACCGCATAAAACAATGCACCCAATAATACGTAGATATTTCGAACTCATCGCCTCTTAAAAACCGATAAATAGAAGACTTCTTAGAGGTGCTGAGATTTGAACCTAAAGCATTCACCATGCGACAGAGTCGACGTTCTACTATTGAATTACTTCACCTTCGTGATACATAGCTCGATGAAACTAACCGACGAAAGTGGCGTAACTACATACACCGCACGAACCCATAAAACGTGCTAAGGACTCTATGCTTACAGTTCGATAAAGACCACATAGCGGAATTTCTAGAAGAAATGCTTCATTCATTCGCGAATGAAATGCACGACGTTCCGTCCCAACAAAAGTAACGATCAACATCGTCGCGTTGATCCGCATAGGGGTGAATTCCTGTGAATATTCGAATCCAGGAGCAGCGGTGGTGACAATAGAAATCTTATTCACGCATTCGGGTCTTGTTATCGACGGATTTACCTGCTGTCGCGAAACAAATCTCATCCTGAGCTCCCGACATCTCAGCTGAAATCTCCGATACAATTCTGACAATCTATACCTACGACAAATCGAAGAGAAGCGCGAAAGACCTAAATTTCTATTTCGTTGGGTTGTGTTTCTTTAAATTCCTTTTACATGGATTGTGATTTTCTTCGAGATACGTACCTAATTAGGATGATTAAAAGTACGATCTGGTAATTGAAAGTAGTTCGCGCGGTTTTAACGTATCGTGCTAAAAAATGAAAGAATGACGAGTTTGAGAAAACACCATTAAACCAATTTTTGGATTAAGAATATTTGTTATCTCTCTAATCTGGCAGTCCCGATCATCCCGGAATTTCTGTACGACATCAAACACCCTAACTCAACCCTGAGTGAACACATTGAAAGCGCGGTTCCCAGAACAACCACCGCTGTACCAACTACAACGACAACGACTCCAAGGTGTCCCTACTCGAACATAGCAAAAAATCCGCAGAACAACTCTCAACTAGAATTTCTCATCGTAACCAACGCGCCTTTCGAAATAATCGGTCAGTGTCCGGCATATATTTTCGGTAAATTATTTGTCTCGCCTCTCGACTCGATCTACTTTGCTCCTTTGTTACCTTTCAGAAAGTACGACGATAAACGTAACGGCTGTCGAAGAGAATGAAAAGAAGGAAAGACATAAAGAACTGTTGGAGGAAACGGTTGCCGTAGGAATGATGTTTGCGTCAAAAGCTTTCGTCCAATTGTTGGCGAACCCTATAGTTGGACCTCTCACTCACAAGTTAGTGCTCTTGTAGAAGTTACGGCAGCATAACAGCACCGCTTGGGAGGGTAATGGTAACCGAGAATAAAAATCGACCTAGAAGTGTAGGTTAGAAACTGAAAATGACAATAGATTGGATCGCCTGATGATGAAATCACGGACTATATATTTATCATATGTAACTATAAATAAATAGTTCTTCCTCCAGAGTCAACATTAAGGTTCACGGAAACAAATCCCCAAAAACTCCAATATCCATAGTATACCGTTGAATTCTTTTCGGTTTCCTCGTACCCCAATGAAACCAAGACTGAGAAAAAAGTTACTTTCCTACCATCACAATATTTCTCGTATTCCAGGATCGGCTACAGCATCCCTATGTTCACTGGATTCATCATAATGTTTTTATCAACTTTGATATTTGCGTTCGGACGAAGTTATAGTATCCTCTTTCTGGCTCGCGCGCTTCAAGGAATAGGTTCGTCATGCTCCAGCGTTTCAGGTGAATCCGTATTTTAAATTTTGTTTGTTACGAAAATATCATTGCCACTGATGGTCAATATAATATAAAATGCATTATTTGAAATTCAATTATGACTTACTAAGTTGAAATGTGACAGTATAAAATAAAATGTTTAATTGATTAATTTCAAGGGTCAATGAATGATTATTCCAATCGTCCTTTCCTTTCTCCAGTTTTATATTTCGATTTTTTGTAACATTTTGGCCAAATATTTTTATAAAAAAGTCATGTGCATATCTCAAAAAAAAAAGTAAAAATATAAAGCGAGTAATAAAAATATTTAAATACTCAGTAATTACTCACACAAATATCACGTTTCTCTTGAGAAATTCAAATGATATGTAGCATCGGTGGTTCAGTGGTAGAATGCTCGCCTGCCACGCGGGCGGCCCGGGTTCGATTCCCGGCCGATGCAATGTTTTTTGAATCCAATAAATTCCTTATTAATATTGATTAAATATTCCTACACTCTCTTAAGAGTGTACATATCTACCTTCATACAACTGAAAATACCTATACGTACAAGTCACCGTCAATACGTACACTTTAATCATTTTTTATATTGACCAGAGTAAGCGCGCAGTCGAATAACGGTATGCATACAACTTTATACAACATTAATCGTTATCCGGCTGCACGCTTCAGCTTTATATCGTAGCCTTTGTCAAGTGGACAATGAATCTGATTCTAGCGTATTCTTTACGATACTAAAGTAATACTACCCATTCTTGGGAAAAAAGTCTCATATATTAATAAAAAAATGTAAATAATATTCTAATAAAGAATAATATAAAAAGAAAGCAAATCATTCAAAACATTTGACGAAAAACTGAGGAAATGCGTCAATTTTCAATAAGTGAAAAATACGCTAAAATTGATGTAAAAAGCTAATTTAAAATTAAAAAAGACATGCATCGGCCGGGAATCGAACCCGGGCCGCCCGCGTGGCAGGCGAGCATTCTACCACTGAACCACCGATGCTTGCGTGATTTGTTGCTACTAAACAGTATTTTCACAGATAATATTAACCTTAATTAATACACGTAAGAAAAGTGAATTAAATAATGATTTTTTCTTTGTAAATTTTAAATAGTTTTAAATCATGGTGTAATGCATCGTTCAAATTAATGCTTCTATATAGATACATGTATAATATATTAATTAAACGAGGAATGCAAATTACGAATTGTAAGCTAAATTGACTTTACTTTCATTCAGGAATGGGAATGCTAGCGGAACGATATCAAGACGATAAAGAGCGAGGAAATGCCATGGGAATCGCATTAGGCGGATTAGCCCTCGGCGTTTTAATCGGACCCCCTTTTGGAGGAGTTATGTATGAATTTGTTGGAAAATCTGCTCCATTTTTGATTCTCTCCGCATTAGCACTCGGTGATGGATGTGAGTATTTTATTTAAATTCATGTACAGCCCCGGACCTCACACATTTTACATACTTAAGATTTCTATCAATCATATATCTTATATTATATATAAAAATGTCCACTCTCTCTCTCTCATATATTATATTGTGTTGTATGACACTAGAATAGAGGGTCGAGGTATGGTTAAAATGATATAAATGATGGAAAGTTCGATATAATATGAAGGGTTTCTTTCAAAAACAGCATTTGTCAGAAAAATTAATTTTTGTAGTATTGGTAGTAATGCCTACTCTTTCATTATATCTAACCGTATACGAATTTATTTCTCCCAAAAACTGAACTAATACTAATGTAGTTTTCTAACTATTGCTGAAATTTGCTTTTTATATCATAAATTCTTAGGAAGATAGGTGGTTTTTTGTTGTCCTCGAAAATTTCATTTTTTTGATAAATACTGTTTTTGAGAGAAACCCTTCATATATGAAAGTGCGTGGACGTAGAATATGTGAGGTTCAACTGTATAGGAAACAGTCAGGTAACTCCAAGCATTTCGTATGCTCCAAAAATTCGAAACGAAAACAAAAACAGTGTTACAGCTCCTCATGCTTCAACCCTCCGTCGTTTACACAGAAGCCGAACCACCGTCTTTGAAAGCGCTTGTCATGGATCCATACATTATAATAGCTGCAGGTAAAAAGAAATTGAGGCCAATGCAATATACTTTCTATTATAAATATTCCTCAAAAGTATAATTACATAGCAGACATATATTTTTTTAACCCGTTTATTTAACAAATACATAAATAAATAAAAACGTTTACACAAAATAGACTTATAGACTGATAACTGGGCACGAATTGATAGTATATGAGATTTTCAGGTGCCATCACTTTCGCAAACATGGGAATTGCAATGCTAGAACCCAGTCTTCCTATTTGGATGATGGACACAATGAGTGCGAGTCGATGGAAACAAGGAGCTACATTCCTACCAGCTAGTATTAGTTACCTTATTGGTACCAATCTTTTCGGGCCATTAGGACACAGAATGGGCAGGTCAGTAATACTTGGGTAAATATGTTTTTTTAACGCGCCATTTTCTAATTCGAAAATTTAAAAAATATAGCTTCAGATTACATTCAAAATACAGTAGACCCTCGATTCGCAGGAATTCGATTTCATGGACTGTAATCGTTGAATGAGGAGTACAACTCCTCATTCAACGCTGTAATGAAGCGTAACGGTCGAAAGGCACGTTCCGGACCTACCAAGGTAGACCGTCGAGTCCCGTAATTTACATTTTTCCATAGCAGTGCCGTATTCCTTACTGACAAGCAGATTGACGAAAATTTTAATCAGTTTTCATTGAAACTTTGAAGTATGAACACGACGTCGGGGAAAAAAAAGAAGTAATCGTCTGACTTACAAATTAAAGAAAGACATTATCGCGAAGAATAAAAATGGTGAATATGTATAATAGGATGCTTGGAAAGACTTGGTCACTCAGTTCATTGATACGACACTATTGAGGCACCGATGGTCCGAACCCCTGCCGCTTTTCTTCACGCTTTAATGAATTCGCTTTTGGGCCGAATTTTTCTACAACTCGCACGGCATTTGTTTTATTATCTCAGACTGATGGCACTGCTAACCGTCATCGATATTAGTACCTATTTGTTGTAAGCAGAGACATTATAAAATTAAGATGTAAACGCCATCTCATGAAACAAATTAAAATTATTTGGTGAAATATCGATATATTAGCATGTTACCTCAAAGTGTGTGTGTTACACGGGCGCATAGAGGGTTAATGGAAATATCCCCCGAGCTTTCCTGCGAATCGACGGTCTACTATACTATTTAATATTACCAAATATGGCAATTCCTTGTTCAAAATATTTAAATTGAGATTGAACATCATGCAATCAGCCTCGAAAACTACCAAAAATATTTATGTATAATTGTATTGCAATAAATCTGCTATTATTGCAATACAATTGCTATTATATCATTAAAAAAATTATTCTTAGGAGTCAATTCGCCAAGAGTGTCATTAAAAGCAAAAAGTAGGAGCCCGAATAGCTCAGTCGGTAGAGCATCAGACTTTTAATCTGAGGGTCCAGGGTTCGAGTCCCTGTTCGGGCGATATCTTTTTCAACCAACCAACAAATATTCGCACATTTGTAATTTATTCCTCTTACAGATGGTTGGCATCACTGATAGGGTTGATTGTCATTGGACTTTGTCTAATGTGTGTAAGTAATAATATTTATTCTTGTATAATGTCAACCAATTTTTTAACTTTATAAAACTCGAGCATAGCACCCTTTTTAATAGACCATTTCTATCAAATTCGTCAGAACTAGCGAGTAATTATATAATTTATTTTGATACACGCGCGTAAACAAAAAATATAGTTTAGATGATATCTCAAAGTTACGTAAACTACGTTTTTAGAAATGCAGGGTATACCTACTGCGTGTGTTTGCTATGATGAAATTTTATTCCCCGTTCCCTATATCTTTCAAATTGCAAGTTCGTGATGGGAGTCGAAAACATTATTAAATAATTTTTCCTGCTTCCAATGTCACCGAAACTTGGCCTACGGTCTCTAGAGTAGCTCATGGTGGACTTTAGGGCGCATACCCGTGGCTAGCCGGGCTGATGAACCCCTTCGCCTGGGTCAATCACCGCGAGTTCTTATGGGTGACGTCACGTGTTGAGCTCGGCATGAGGCAAATAGGGCACGTGACGTCACGCGGCAAGAAACATTACCCATTATAACTTTCCAATGAAACAAAATGCTAGACTCGATTCGCGGTAAAATGTAGACGAACGCTGATCAATTAAAACTTTATAACGATTAGGTAAATACGAAGAAAACATCATTTTTCCGTTAAATGAAATCGCGCTTACAGTCGCGTTACGTTTACTTTTCAATTTGATACCCACTCTGCCGTCGCGTAATATAATGTTACTTTTTCTCCAATTCACTCTATCCTCCCTTCCCTCTCTCCGAAATCGATTTAAAAGACGTAGTTTACGTCAGAAAATAGAATATCAAGAAAATTGATAAGGATATTTCTGGCAATCCAAATCGTATAGGTACACACATGCGCTATATCAAGCAGTACACAGTAAATGTAGTAAGCAATACTATATTTAAAAATTATTTATTTATACACATTTTATTGCATCTAGATACCACTGGCCAGTAGTATAAATCATCTGATCGTACCTAACGCTGGATTAGGATTTGCAATCGGGATGGTCGACAGCTCGATGATGCCTGAACTGGGATATCTTGTCGACATTCGTCATAGCGCTGTCTATGGAAGTGTTTACGCCATTGGAGACGTTGCATTTTGTCTGGGATTTGCCATTGGTATGTACATCAATTTTCTAACAAAAAATAATGTTTTTTATCTGAGATATCCTATAAGAAGCGCGCGCGCGTTAAGGTTTTAAAATACCCAAAACGAAATAAGTACAGCTAATATTCATCTGTTAACAAGTACCCGGTGTAGTTGAGTATACTAACGGTATAAGTGGAATAATCGTTTTGCCATCGGACAATATGTTTAGAATTCATGAATCTATTCTTTATCATTCAGAAGATGTATTTAAACATTTATGTTATTATTAAAAACTTGAGTAATATAATTGAATAAAATAATTAATCTCTGCATAACTATACATTCTCAATTACATTATTTACGTATGCAAATACGAAAGTACGTATAATATTGAATATTATAATTTTGAGAAACTGGGTACGTTATTAAACAGATCTGTCATTGTGATCGTGAAAAAGGAATAATAAAAATAAATCTCTGCCGTGACAATGTTTATACATTGCCGTGACCAGGATTCGAACCTGGGTTACTACGGCCACAACGTAGGGTCCTAACCACTAGACGATCACGGCTATCAGAGAAATTGAAAGGACTTTGATTGTTCGGAAAGAGTTTCTATAAATAGAAGGGACCGGAAAATTGGATTAAACGAAATACTTTCACATTTTCGTATATACATTCCAAATAATAGTAGTATCTCACACTTTTGTTCTGCAAATTAGATGAAATATTGATATATTGTTATGTTTTGCACGTTTCCAATTAAACGTGATAATTTTTCAATCATATTTTCCAACAATCATTCATAACAAAAAACAAGGTCCTATATTTTACCGCCATATTTGTTTCAATTCTCTGTTACGTTCTCTACAATATTACTTCTTTCTGACACATAATTTCGAAAAATTAATAATTCTGTAACGTCAATACGAAGAGTAATTAGAGAAACAGTTAAAAGAGAAAGTTTGCATCGGCCGGGAATCGAACCCGGGCCGCCCGCGTGGCAGGCGAGCATTCTACCACTGAACCACCGATGCTCATGTGTTACTAACATTATTAGATTAAAATTATTGTATCAAGTATTCATGAAATGTCTTATCTTTTGTAACATCTTTATTTCACAATATCCTGCAATCTTCGTGATATCGAAACAAAGAATATATATATGCAATATCGAAAATATTTCTATTTATACAGGACCTGCGTTAAGTGGAACATTAGTCAACACCATCGGATTCGAATGGATGTTGTTTGGAATTGCAATCTTAAACTTTCTATACGCTCCCCTTATGTACTTCCTGCGAGCTCCACCGACGAAGGAAGAAAAAAAGGTATGTGTTTCGCATACTTTTTATTATTACCAACGTCCAATTACTTGAAACGCTTCTCACTGCGGGGAATTCTTATCTCGATTCTATTGTATTATTACTTACATTTTAATGACGTTAATATTTCCCAATACTCGTGAATAATTTACCGCGCAACAATCGTTGGAGTACTATAACAGAAATATCAAAATGTTCCAGTCACTGATTATTGGCGAGAAGTCTTCGGTGCGCTACGTAACGTATCAAAACGAAGAGGAGGATCAATAGGATCGATAATCATAGATCGACAATAGTCGAACGATAATTCTCAACGATTTCTCTTGATCGAAATATTCTAATTTGTTCAACGGTAACTCGCGAACGAGGCGAGCACGACACGCTTCATCGTAGTATCTATATTTCGTCAAAAGAAGAAAAAATAAGAAGAAAGTATTTATGAGAATAAGAAGAAAGGGCATTTATAAATATGATTTTTCATCGATATTAATGGAAAGTATTCCGTAAGCTTTCTGTATAAATCAAAGCGCAGTCACTATCACCAACGACACGGAATAGCCGTATAGTAGTGAATTTAATTATTTACTCAAAAACCATTGATGTTTCACGTAACATCCATGAAGTAGAAACTGCAGTATACACGCTTGAGGATTAAAATAAACGTGACTGTTTGGTGAAATATTTCGGGGGGGATATTAGATTCAAAAATGAGAAAAAACCTTCCAGCTATATTCTGGTTTTTAAAACATTACGATTCGAGGCTGGTTTTTTAGTCGTTTGTTAGCGCTTCAATTAAAAGAAGAAATATGGTTATAATTAGGCCCAGTTATAATAAATAATTCCTCTTTAAAAATGTGTCTGTTGAACAATTTCTAAGAATTTTATGTCGCTTAAATATATTCCAGATTTGACAATACCTCAAGCTATCAATGATGGAACAATCTTTTTTCATTTTTCTTCGTCAATGTTTTTTCACGTTTGATTTTAATTGAGAGATTTCAAAACGTTTAACAAGCGATTAAAAAACCAGCCATTCATTTAGTGCATCAATTTTTTGATAAATCTAATCAATGGAAAAATCTATCCTTAGAAAATAAACTAGTAACCACGTTCATGCGAAGACGTGTAAGAATAAAGTGCGAATATGAGAAATGACGCGTACAATCAGTTTCGTTGGAATTTCATTGTCGGTATAACAAATATACTTCGTGGATATTGCTCTCCATACAAAAATTATTGATGTAGCCAACTACAATTGTTATACGTAAGATATATGAATGCACGTGACACGTACATATATGCACGTCAAAATATGAAGAATTGAAGAATATATAGGCTGCTCGAGGGATATTGCAAACGTACATATAGTATAAAGATGATACGATACAAGACACTATACTCTGATTAATATATTTTAAAAGATGAAGAAAAATATTATACTAGATAATGACAAGTATATAGGTATGTCTACTACTCGAAATGTTGGAAAATGTACGTTAAAGATTTACAAAATTCAGATTAGTCGCTTCATTTGAGATGCGCATAATGCAAGTTGCAAGCTACGTGTACCGTAGGATAAGTGCGTACCTTCCCTAACAACTAGCTGTTTAGAAAAAAAATGTAATCGATTAGGATTTAAATCAATGATATTTGTCGTAAGTCAACAAGGGGAAAACGCGAAATTGATAATGAAACTTCACTTCCCGATTTTGACGACTCCTTAAGTTCTTTTCCTTTTCGGGAGCCGAAAATTTCGAAATTCAAAATTATCATGGAAATATTCGGAGCACCACCCGACTTGGATTCCCTGAATGGCTGCAGGGAAGCCGTGCGAGACATTAGCGGTCAGGTATCATGAAGAATGCTCCACGATTGGATCGAGTCGTTTGAATTAGTAAAAAATTAGGGATCGAATGTAAAATCCCAAAAAAGCTCCCCCGTTTGATTTTAGCTTACCAGAAAATCCAAGACTTATCGACGATGTGCAAACAGGATTGAACGATCGCGTGCATCGTTGCATATAACTGTTCTGGATATTTTCTTTCAAACATAGTATATATATGTGCGCATGTAAATAATTTGATTCGGAACCACTTGCGGCGCATGCACGCGACCGCTATGGCTGATAAAAGCGCCATCGGTTGAGCCGGAGTAAAAAAAATATACGAGGGCAAAGGACGCTCGTCGAATTTCCGAACCTATCCAACAATTCAAAGTGGATTCGCAGTGGGAAACTGTAGAAAAGTTGACGATTTAGTGATGAAGCGAAGTCGACCAAAAAAAAATCTGCGAGAGCCCCTATAGAACATTCGTAGAAGCAATACAAAGTATCGTACCTAAACATTTAGGTATATAGGTATAATATTATACGTATATTCTACGCGTATTTATGCATAATGCATATAACCTATTAAGGAAATCGGTGTAAACGTTTACGTGTTTCAATAGTCCTCACTGTTGTCGTGTGTTCAATTATCAAGAAAAAACGGCGTGTCACTGGTCGTCGCATGAGAAAGTACAGAAGAAAAATATTTACCGTCGATGTGCCCCCAAATGACGTGGGTGTGTTCGATCCTGAGCTACTGAACGTACCGAGGCATGATGTTTTATTATACGTAGGAGTACCCTCTATGCACCCTAGATTCTCACGTAGAAGTTGATTATAATTATTATAGAATGCACCACTGCACAATACGATTCTAATATACTACTCTTATATTGTATTAAAGAGGATTGTGCTCCGCATTTCGGGATGCAACCGCGAATAATATCAACTATCGCAACTACCTTTTCTCGTTAAACCCAGAGTTGTACCCTGTATGTAGGTATTTGAGCTTAGGAAGGAATCCATCGTATGTAAGTACCGTCTTTCAGTGTGTAACGCAGTTTAAATCGGGGTTCTAAATAATAAAAAAAAACGACTGCCGAACGATTCTACATAATATGCATGAAATGGAAATAAATTCGTGGCGGCTCTCCTTGAATCTTTCTGATGAACGGCATATTCGAGCCAGAGTTGTTGGAAGAATGAAGTACCTACTTTGAGCAGACGTTTAATCTCAGTGCGATTGCGTAAGAATCCGAGGGGGATTCAAGTAATGTACGTCTATATTCAGTCGCCCCTTAGTTATCGCAGCAAATAAGCTTCATCGGGGGACTAATTGAATATTGATATAAATTATAATAGTGTAATTCTCACCGGCTTTTCGTGGTCTCGTTTGAAGAGGGACGATTGCTCGGCAGATCCAATGTGTGATTTTTCTCGGTAGATCGGGCACCTCAAAACTGTCCGATTGCGAGATTAAAACTTCGAACATTTTGACACCGCACACGACGAATTTCCGGGTCTCGCCAAATATTCACCGTACACGCGTGTTTTCAAAAGAATCGACGCGAGAATCACGACGACGTTATTTCCCGCGATCGAACAACTTTTCACTGCGAATTCTGTCGACAAACCAGGTGGCACTGCATACCTACTCCCGGTACGAAACGCGAGTCAATTCGGTTCGCTGCGATTCAACGAGCGTCGGCTATTGCCATCGAGAGAGAGAGAAATACCTATACCTATCGGCGAAATTCGGAGCTGGAACCTCCAAACCAAAAAAAAAAATTATATCGAATATACCGTAGTTTGTAACGAATTATACCGCGCGTACTTAATTGATATTCCATTTTGTAAATAGGTACGTAGTGAGAGTCACGAATAAAGGTACGGCTGCTGCTGAGATACCTTGGAGAATGTTCTGCCTCTACTGGAAATTTTTCGAACTCGAACTTGCTTCGTTCTTTACCGCGGTCTCGATTGATAATTTTGCAATTGATGAGACGATAATGCAGAGAGTACCTATTCCAATTTTGCAACTTGTCTTACCGTTTGGGCAATACACAGAAGTATACCTAATTGTTACAGACGATAGATGCAGCAATGCAAACTACAATGTAAATTGCTCATTATTAGAAAAGCGCTACGCGCAAAGACGTTAGCATGTTACCGTGAGTGGATGCTTTTGGGGGAGAGGATCAAATTATTTTGCTCCAGAGTTTAGAGAAAAAAAATGCATAATTGGAGAATTATATAACTTTAGACGTATGGATTAGATCCTGCGCAATTGAAAAATCAACTATAAAGATGCAATCACTTCTCTAATGTTTTCTGATCTTTATATCCCTGGTGAAAACTTTATCTATAATTTCTCAGATATTACATAGAATTTCTCAAAAAAAAAACGTAATTTTGAAGAAATTTCTAGAACTGCAGAGAAATTTTGAGGAATTTTGGAAATTCCGAAAAGATCTGAGAAACTTGAAGAAAAAATGTCAAGGAAATTTTGAAAAATTATGTTTGATTTTTTCTGATAAATGTGTCAGGGACAAATTTCCAGAAGCTGAGTTCCGCGTTTTTCTAAAAAATTCAGAGAAAATCGTGGAATTTCTGAAGAAGTTGAAGAAAAGAGTTTCAAAGAAATGTTGAGAACCTTCGGTCTGAGTTTTTCATTGTCCATAACTTCTTTAAAAATGTCTAAATATATCTGAAATATCTTTGAAAAACGTCCAAAATCTGGCAGAAATTCAGAGAAAGTATTGACAAATTTCGGAGAAATTTTGGGTAATTTATTGACAAATTATAACAAAGTCTGGAATATATTTTCACCAGGGATGTCGTTTAAAAAACAAACAATAATTTATCAATTGAAACCGCGAAGCGAAGCGAGGGAATATTCCTCTCCCCGATAATCTCGAAATTGAATTCCTCAAATAATTCGTTTTGAAGTCTACACACGTACAGAGCACGACGAAAACCCTGTAAATTCGCAGTATCTCGAGAGATCGAACGATTTCTCGATCGTACTTGAACATCACTTTTTCCTTAGGAATTATCATACCACGCCGTAATCGACATCTATAAAGGCCCGTAGAGAATTGTATTGTACTAGATAAAATATTTGAATCGGCGAAAGAGGCCGAAGCTTATTCGAATTGCCGATGCAATCAAAAAAAAGTGATAAGGCTGTAAAAAAGAAGTGAGGCGCGCGCGACTTTAGGACATATCGATAAGCGAAGTACAACGAAACAGTATGATTTTTCATGTAACGCGCGAGGAAACGAAATAGTCGTATCGATACGCGCGAACATTGAGTTTGCCTTTTAGAAATAATTATCGCCCTCCTAGAACCGATTTTCGTTTCTATCTAATTGAAATACGCATTCCGCGCGTATATAACTGCACTAAAATAACGGTATACAGTTGCGTATACACTGCATCACTCACACATGCTTACTTCGTAACTGCAATTATCATTTGCCGCGTGATTACGCGCGAATCGAATTAACTACAGATATATGTAACAATTGCATTATCGCTTCTCTCATAGCCGTTCCCGCGCGTATACACTTATATATTAACCACATAGACTCGTCGTTTCGAAGGGAGAATCTATAAGAAAAGACTCTTTCAGCCCGACCACGCGTAAACTCATTTCCCTCAAGGATTCTAATTTCCATATGTCGCAAAAAAGATATCGGAATTAGTGACTCGTCGAGGAGTGCAATTGTGAACAGACAATAAGCAAAGAAAGCGCAACTCCCCACGTTAGTACAGGATGGTCGAACGATCGACCGATCTTTCGATCGTCGAAATCAAAATTGTAATTTTCGTCCTCTCCTATCGTTCATCGTCGCGTGTTTATCGTTCTCGTTCCTTCTTGGACGGAGCCACGCGTGAAGAACACAGCTGCCGAGCCGCTCCTCACCCCCTGCAGGTCCCCGCGTCGTACGAAGCGCAGGTGCGATACCGAACGCTCCGCGGCGCAACACGTAAATTCACCTTCCCCCGTGTGCGGCCCGTTCAAATCTTCGAAACAAAAAATAGACGACTTTCCAATTAGCGTGAGACTGTGTCGCGTGATGTGGCTTTCGAAAAAGGCAGGCAACTTCCAGTATGCTTCGACGAATGTCTCCCAAAATATCTGGCACATTATCAATGGCTGTACACTACCGATTCTCGATCGTTCCCGAGGGCGAAGAGGGAGTTTATCATTTTTCTCGACGACTACGACTTTTAGGGCCGGTATTTCAGCCGCCAAACGCAGCTCGAGCGATCGGGCTGATCGCGGTTGTGTTGCTGGTTCACTCGATCGGCATCGGGTTCGACCAGAGGAGCGCGCTCGAGCCCCGGCTGAAATACTGCGCCTTAATTGCGTTTTACGAAGTAAGTTGTATTCTTGTGTATCGTAATATTTAACCAGCTGGTGTATGGGTCCGATTTAAGCCTACGTATAGTGATAAATGGAAGGAAGGCGAGATTTTTGCAAGTTACTATTGTAGTTACGATTACTTTCTGTAGTAATATATCTACGGCTTCGAAGCTATATCGTTGTTCGTTATACTGCGTTAGCTGAAAGGATCGATGAGACGTATTATTATGCCGGCTCCGAGGATCGCCAGATTTAGAAACGAGAAAAGAAAATTTAGATTTCGGTTGGCGCCGTAAAAAAAAGTGATGTTTGTACGCAAGACTTAACGTGAAAACATAACCAGACGCGACTCCGGAGGTCGAGAGGATACAAGATGCGGGGAAGACACGGACGAGCGCAACCGACGTTCTAGTTTGAAGCTCGTCGCGTAATTCGGAGATCGTGATACCCATTCCAAGGACAATTCGATCGGTCATGACACGATTTTATTCGACTAGCTTAACCATGGTAGAATAAGTACACATATATAAATCTCATCGCGAAATTGTAGTGAGTATATATCGCATGTATATGTATAGGTATATATATGAATAATGTGCTGATATCAAATAAATAAACGTACCGATCGTTATAGAGTTTCTTTAACTTCGCATTGTCAATGCATCGATTGCACTTTTTAATTTTGAGGAAATGGAGAAAACTAAAAAGACAGGAAATATGTATTACTTTATATTTTAATAATTTATACATAATAATGTATACATTTATCAAAGAGCGAACAAAAAATCAATGCTTTCGAGGGAGTGGAGAAAAATGAAAAAGGCAGGAAATATCCTTTAGCTACATTTTAATAATTTCTGCATATTGCTGTGAGGTATACGCGGATCTGACGAATTAGCCATCGTCCTCGGTTGTAAGTGATTCCATGTGGTTCAATAATTCCGATGGTAAATCATTTGGGGTCATTTCACCGTTAGCAATTTTTTGCACGTATCCCAACAATGCAAGAGTGACGTTCATCGTGTTTCGGAGTTCGTCTAGAAAAAGAATTACAAGCTCGTTATTTTAATCATGCTTCGTATATTTTTTTCTTTGTTACAAAACCGTACGCAATCGACATTTCGAACTAATTACCGATTCCTGGAAGCTCGACATCAACCGTTGGGGCCGGTTCACTTTCGTCTAAATTACCCACCTCTTTGAGGTCCAAAAAGGACTTTTCGTCTGCGATTCATGAAGGGGGCAATTTTTAATGATCGATCGAGCAAATCATTGAATTAATTTTAGAGAGCAGCGAGTGTATTATACAGTGTAAATTTGAAATGCTCAAAGTTCTCACAAGCTCACCGTAATTAAAGTCTTTGAGAGCGAGCATCTTAGTACGCTCGGTCAAAAAATCGATGTCCCTGACTCGCCGATTGGTTCTTTCCAGAAGAAGTTTATTCAGTTCGACTCGCTTCACCAGAGACTCCAACTGTGCCTACAAAATCATCATAATTTAAAGTATAAAGAGTTCAAAAGCAAATTTCAGCCCGGAAAACTAAGTCGGTCTGTCAAAATATTGACAGCCTCAAAGGCGTTCGAAACATGAATCGCGCATCGCAAATCGCGTCTAGTGGGCGCGAAATCCTTCGATATATAAACCCACGACGTAAGGAAAGCTCTTTAAAAGAAGCTTATTAATGTTTTCAATTCCCTACCGTTAACTACCTATCCCAAATAATCAAAAAATAGTGATAAGAGCGTTATGCGGTTTTTTTTTACGGATTGCAGGAGTAGTTTGTCGACCTTGATTATAAACCCCAAGGAGTTCTCGACCACTGTATCAGAGGAAAGTGGGAGAAATCGATATCTTTTCCTTAAACGGATTATTTTAATGACTTCCCTTTTTATACGAATATATGTAGACTTCTATTGGAGAAATGAAAGAAAAATAGGCGGAAATATATTTGAATATAAATTTTATTTTAAACGTTACAATTAACACATTAAAGAAAACTATTCGCTCGCAATTTGGCAACGCCGACGCATCCTCTGCTAACTGCCTGTGTCATTTTTTCTCCGCACGTCCGATACGTCGGCACTGCTCATCGATTCTCTGACGTACTGAAGAGTCAAGTTCTGGATTTGAGTGCGCAGCACCAGCTTCCCGATCGGCTGTAAATTTCGCATATAGGGAAGCAAGCTCTTGAAGAAATAAAGGTCGTCGTCCTCTTCGTCTTCGTCCTTGGTCATGGATTCCATCGCCCTACGCCTTTGCTGCGGCAATCGTTCCCGGTTGTCCATCGACATCGTCGGTTCTTCGTCGTCCACGCCATTCGATTCCGCGTTCTGCCAAGTAGATCGCACCGGTGACTGCTCGATTTTCAACCCGAAATCTTTGCTGGAGTCCAATTCGTTCCCCGATTGTTTGTCGAGATCGGGAGAGTTCGGGTCCCGATCCTGTTTATTAATTGTATCGGGTACTACTCTCTTCCACGCGTATTTCCGGTGAATCAATTGGTCCTTCAGGAACAGCAGAGATTCGAAATGCTGCCAACGACTCTTGAATTTAGCGGGTGCACCGTTTCGAGAACCCTTCTTCATTCCCCTCATCAACTCCCGCCTGAAGATATCACGTAGTCCCTTCCATTTCGCCTTGGCTTTGTTTTCTGCAAAGAACTGGTTTTGTTAAGTCATTAAACCACGTGGAGAAGCGCGGAAGAAAAATACCTCCGTAGCACTAGAAAATCTCTAAATACGATTTTGCTCTTAAAATGTATAAGCGAGTCATTCGAAAAGTCGATCTGTAACTCGATTATGTAGATTCGAAGTACTGCAGGGCCTACAAAAATTCGAATATTCGAAAAATGATATCAAAAGTGTGCGATAAGATCGCAACTTTATATGAAGTTTTAAAAAATTCTTATAAAACCTTTTTCTATTTATTCTATGATTTTACTGTATCAGAGAATCGATAAATATTATCCCAAAATTATATATAAAAGATTAGTCTTAATTTATTTTTCACTCATTAATTTCTCCGAATAGAAAGCAATCGTTCGGTCGCGATATACGAATCGTCATCTTTCGAACCGACGAATGGCGAGCATCGCACATTCGTATTTAAAGGTCTCTTACTCGTAATTCCCAGTTCGCCAGCAATAATATTCCATCCATTGTCCACCAACTCCCGATTGCGATACGAATCTCGCGTACGATCCCAAATATAACGTCTCTTATGTATAGCCGCGATCAGGCACTTGGTCATATTGACCGACATTGCGACGAAGTCGGGCGACCGAGTAGCGGTCGCGTCGCTTGGCTTGGCTCGCTTTGCACGCGCTTCGCGATAAAGCGCGGCTGAATTGAGTTCCGAAATAACCACAGAATGCAGCTTCGCTCATCGAATGGAACTGCTCTATAAGTATAGCGATTAAATAGGCGACCGATTTCTGTTTGTTCGCAAAATTAGAGCAACTCGTACCGTCCGCGACTACGCACGAACAATCGAAGCACGCTTCTGACGACAACGACCGCGACTAGCGACAAAACTGCTGATGCGCGACGCGCGACGCGCGTCTCCGCGCTGCAGTCGCCCAGCACGCAAGGAGTGCGCAAATCATCGCGGTTTTCGTCCACTTCCGCGCAGGCCGAAGCTGACGTCATTAAATTGACCGTCAATAACAATACACGCGCGGAAAATATTTTCATGTTCATGTGCGTGTGACGTCACTATAAATCTGTACGTTCTATCGATCTATCTCGAGATCTATCTCGCTACCATAGAAATTGCACAAACATTTCTACAGAGTAAAATCACTGAACTCCGCAGTACCTATTCGGTGATACGATCGAAGAATCCAATTCGTAAATATGCCAGCGTATTTAATGCGATAAGGAACGACAATTATTCATCATCCGAAACGTAGTTATTTGGAGCAAAAATCCTCTATACTTTCAGTCCAACTTACAATTAGATCGAACTACGTATACAGCGCCCAAGTCGCTTAAGTCGCATCAGTCGCTCGCTTGCTCGCGTAGTCGCGCAGCGAGGCTCGCGATGCAGCGGGAAGTTTGACCTGGGTGCTTACTATTAGTTAATCGCTTAACTATCGCGATTTATAGTACAATTACATAAATTGACTTACGTCGATATCCGTGAACTTTATCCTCTCGCCGGAAGTATAGTCGTCCTTTGTATCGTCGTTCATGATATCTTTCAAGAAGCCGAAAGGCTCCACGGGATTTTCCTTCAAACGAAACAAGGATTCCCGTAATTCCTCCGCCGATATGTCGTCGACGTTGCAAACGGGATTTGGCGGGCCACCGGGATCTATCAGCATTTCGACGCTTCCTTCGCGAGAAACCATGTCCGCTAAAGACTTGGTGATCTTTTTCGCTTTTTGGTGATCTTTCTTCATGACGGCTTTCGGGGAGTCGTGAGAACGTCCTTTACGCTCGTTTACTGTTTTGGTTTCTTGTACATTCGTAGGATTCTCACAGACTACGTGAGGTGCCATTTTCGAATTCTTATCGTCGGAGAGATTTTCACTGATTTTAACAAGCTTCGATTCCTTCCGCAGACACTGCGACGCCGCACTCGCAGATTCATGCTCATCTTCAGCAGTAGACTTCTCCATTCCTAATAAAATATAGAGATATCATTTTTTTTATGTACTTATACATATATGTATATGTACAGTACTTATGCTAAGTAGATTACTCGCGAAAATCTCGTCTTATTGATTTATCCAAAATCCTTCGTTCTCTAAAATGATTGCACTAAGTGGAGCAGATATTCTTGTAAAAATATTGATGACCGATTGTGTGCCATCTTTTTTTATTACGAAAACATGAAAAATGTGTGGAATGGATAAAGTTTTAAGAAGTAGATAAATTAATGGAGGTAATTCGTGTATTAGTTAACGAAGAAAGTTTACTTAACCAATTTCCCCAATCGTTCAACAAATTTTACTTACTCTCTTCCTCGTTATCCGTAATTATAGGATCTTCAATTAAAACATTTCGATTGTATATATAATTTCTTGCACATTACACTTCACTTTATCCACCTTTGGAGAAGATTACGTGTTAAAGAATTCGGTTTTGACGCAGGCCACCGAAATAATATGTAAAGCGACTTGTTGTCATGGCATACTACGTATAGCGCATGTTTGATCGATGCGTGCTTCACAAATTACATGCGCTTTATTCTATCGAAACGGGAATTTAAATTAAAAATAGTAAAATCAAGAATGGTTCATCTAAAATGGCGTTGCATACAGAGGGAGTCTTTCAAATCTAGGTGCTTTAAAAATAGACTTTTTCGTGAAAACCCGATTTTCGAGGTTTTTGATGTACTGTTGCTTCTTTAAATGAGTAAATTAGATCTTGAAAAAAATGTTATTTATCACAATTTTGTGATTTTGAAGAATTCACTAATTATAGGGCGGTTAAAAACGGTAATACAAGGTAATTATTTTCATAAGTAACATTTATTCAGTACACACTCGTATCAGCATATAAAACAGTTTAATAAAATTATTAGTGTTAAAACAATTATCGCCTAGTGACTATTTAATTAATGTTACAAAAAAAACGGGTATCTCGATAAGAAACCTTGATTCGCCTAGTTGCGCCTCTCCTGAGTAAATAAATATTCCTTTTTATTCAATCGTATCTTGACTAAGATAATAGCTTAAAGCTAAGATAACACTTCCTAGTCTAAACTTCTTCCGAACCAGTATAAGATTAATTATATCTGCACACTTCTAGTTTAAAACGTAATTGCAAGGAGAACCGTTTCTGAATTAAATGCCCCTACGCTTTTATGTGGAATTCCACCCGGTACAAGGCCCCACGAATGAAAAGTGCTTAAATGGAGGAACCTTCAATCGTATAATTATTAATAATATTTACATATGTAGCATTGGTAAAATCCACATGCATACTTGACTCTCGTCTCGATATCATTTAATATAATGTCGTCATTGCCAGAACAATGATCATATTTAGCTCGACTCTACATACCCATATCATTATAATATTAACGATCGGATATTGCAGACTAATCTGAAAACTCAACTTTTCCCTAATCGTCCCTAAAATTATCGTTATTTTTCAAATTTTTTACCGTGAAACGTAAGCAATGAATACTTTATCCATTGACATTATATACCTATATTATTTAATAAAATTATCAAAAACCTTTACTCCTTACTGGAGTATCAGTTACCGGATTTAGATGAAAAATTTACTAAACAACAAAAAGAATCCAATTAGCTAAAGATCGTACTCCATGCAGTCACCGTGCTTTTTCTAATGGAACTTTTGACGACAAGGGCAAAACTGGCTCGCTTGAAGAACAAATAAAGATTAAAGGGTAAACTAAAGCTACGACTACTCTTGTATTTTATTTTGCTGTTTTTATCTAACATCGACTCAATTGTAAACTCATAGTCTCCTGTATAAAACTACATACCGTATGTCTGACAGCAAGCGCAACAGGAGCTGTGACCTGAAAATTTGACTTCGTCAGTGTTTGGAGGATGCTCGAGTCACTCATAAACGCTGTTCGCACAGCGTAAGGGCGAAAAGTGTCAAAATGTCTGATTTCTCGATAGCTGTCAATTATTTCTTATTTGTGAGTGACTTGAGCACCCTCCAATCACTGCCGAAGTCAAATTTTAGGTTACAGCTCCTGTTGCGCTTGCTGTCAGACATACGGTATATACGGAAAAGATAAGTTCGCGACGTATAAGAGACTTGCAAATGCGAATCCACCAATGATGCAGACGAGTTCTCAACTGCATTTATATGTATACTTGTACATATCACAAGCTAATCTCCATCCTGCATAATGTTCGACGAAATTCCGCGCAGAATACCGTGCATTTTACTCGCACGGGAAATTACATTTGCACACAAAATACACGCCTTCAACCAGTGTTTCATGCCTTACACGGTAGGAAATGAAAAACTGTTGGCTAGGAAAAATGCATCCTTACCTTTTCTGCTACTCCGAAAATAAGGCAACAGCTAGCTAGTCAGCTAGTTGGTTCACTCCAAAGTGTTTGAAAATATAACAAACATTGATCGCCGCTAGCAGACATATCCTAGCGTTTCACGAAAATGTTATATCGTCAAGTATACTCTTCGTTTTATACTTTAGATGGTGAAACACTCTTCCTCTTCTTTGCCGAAAAATACAGTCGCCACGCGTTGTTCAAATTAATGAAATCATTTTAATGCAATTATGCACGATAGTCAATGTGAAACAATAAAAACGCCGAAAGAAAAGCATAGACATCTAATTACAAATCTAAATATCGCGTGCGGGGCGACGAATTATATAATGTATACAGATGGTGACCAATACAGATACGATATCACAGCAGTTTAGAAGTATATTAGTCTAGCCTCCTCTGGATTCTGTTCCACCGGGCAGTACGGACACTTGAGTCTGGAAATAAATTGGTTCCTTCACAAAGTGATTTCGATATCAGTGCATCATATCGTTGCTTTATTCGAGCGACGTACTTGTTCGAGCTGGTGAGCTTGTTCAAAGCATCTCGTGAAATGACGTGGCCGCAAACCAGCTTCATTGGGGGATTGTTTTCAGTACTCTGCTGGCGTAGGATTGGACATGCGAAGACGGAATGGTAGCGGCTTTGCTTGCCCAGATCAATTTCGATCTGTCAACGAAGAAAAGCAATGTGTGATGATATGACAGCAAAGTAAAGGTTACTAAAAAACGCCAGAAAGTAATAAAGCATATCGAATCTTACTGGAAGCTCGTCCTTTCCATTCCAGATACCGGTGACTTGTCTCTGTTGCATAACTTGTTTAATATTAAGGAGGGCTGGCAAAGCTGTGCATCCAGCGTTTACGCTGTAAGAAAAAGTTCAGAATCGTTTATTATAATTCGAAATGACAATAACAGATGTATTAGTCAACAAGAGGAGCTTACCAAACCGAAAGCGGGCTGTCGACACTCAATCCAAGCAACGTGCAAGCTTCCTTAGTGAAGACATCGTGAATATCAAGCCATAACGTAGGATCTAATAAGTGACTATACGGGGAGGACTGAATCCCGTTTGGCAAATAAAGTAACGTCCCCATTAGAGCCTGAACTTCTTTCTCGTGACGAGTTACGAATTGATTGAGATTTTTGCGAGCGTATACAATCGCTTCCGCTTGTTTACTCGGACCTTGCTGAACCAGTCTTATGAAATGTAGCCTATGTAATTTAAATTCCAGTGTAGAGTTCTGAAAGATGTTTAACAATCGGGGAAGTGTAAAGTGGAAGGAAAGATAGTTTGATAATTAGAGCAAAGATCCGTGTCCACTGGGATCACACTTACTTGGGCTAGAAGTGCTTCTCTGTGATTCCTTGCCCATTCGAGTGCCGGCTCCAAGTTTCTTTGCTTCAAACAGTCGAGAATATGATTCAATTCTGTAAACGGTTCTTTTCTGCCTTCTTCAGTCTTAATTCCTGCTTCCTAAAATAATTTGGAACAAGGTTACAAAGGTAAAGATTAAAAAGCGGTAACTATAGAAACTGTTCCATTCTAGCAATTAATCTTAATATATGCTTACTGCTGCCAATTCGTCGGCAATATCTAGCATTCCTTGCCGATAGAAATGTTGACAAATTACTTGATTGAGAAGATGTGTCTTTTCAGGACCAGAAAACACATCTTCTCTACTGGTACTCGCAAAATCAGAGATGAAGTTTCTGTCAATTGCTTTTCCTACTTTCGAAACTGTGCTGTGCAAGTCACGGTGATCGGTAGCTAGTCTTTGAACCGTATCACGTACTTTCGTCATAGCCTGTTTCAGCACTTGTACTTGGTTCGGCGTAAGTTCATGATCGGGTGGAGCTAATAAAATAATACAATCTAAATTTATGGAGATATTCCTTTTTAAATTCCAATGAGAATTATATTTACAACTGTACCGCGTAAAGAGTAGAATTGGTAAAAATACATTAAAATTCGAATGTTATATTTTCAACTGGGATTGTAGCATAATATTTCTAACCAAATAAAATGTACATAACGCAGAACAATCAATAATAAATACCATTATATAAGCCAAATATTTTTTTAAAGATTATAAATCTAGAGTTTAATATTATAACACAATATATAAAAAGACCTAAGTGGATAAAGGTGTTATGTCACATATTCAGAAAAAATGGTTTTATTTGTTTTTGAACTTCCTAGGTACTAATCTAATTTCTTCTAGAATATAAATACCTAAAACTGAATATTTTTACAGAAATACAAGATGATAAAGACGGTATGTCACATTAGCATGCTAAACGTTTTAGTGGATAAAGGTGGTATGTTTTAATTTCCTGCAGAGAGTTCCCACTATTCATGTAATAAAAATGAAAACAAAAAATTTTTATCCCCATTACTTAATATAACGAGGATGCATCAACTGTACATAAACGAGTGTCCAAAGTAAAATGCAAAAATAAACAAAAAAGTTCCAATTTAAAACGCGTTTTCTTCATTTCCTCAAAACTTTAAAAATGTGACATGACACCACTTAGGTCTCCATAAATATCATGTATTGAAATAACAAAGCCAGTCAGTACTGGATTAAGCAAGTAATTGTATAAATATGTTGATTTTGCTTAGTGATGCAGTGGAATATTCTGCTATTGCTATTTACATTGAACCGACACTTGACAAGTCAGTGACACGAGCTGCGCACTCGGCCTTCTAACGTTCCTAACCAAACATGACGCCTCGTGTTTTTTCGAGAATTTCTCGATCGCCACCAGTAGCGTTAATACTCGAATTCTAAAATTAATACTTGTGCGGACTAACGACGGTAAGTATCGATGGTTACTGCGCTCGTGTATACGTATACGTGCTCTACATGCAATGTTTTGCAAACACGGAGAAGCAGCCTTTGTTCCCATTTCGGATAGCGCGTGATAACTACGCAAAGATCTTACCTTCTTCCAATTCCTTCTTAAGCGATTCCACTTGGGTGATCAAGTCCCGCAGTACTGTCTCCGCGTGTTCGTTTATCACACCAAATTTCAAAAGAACTTTGTCAACTTCGCGATCAACAGCATTACAAGCCTCCATTATTGTTTTTCGCACTGGTGTACACGCGTCACTACTGACGTCACTGAGTCTGCGTGCTACCGCAGAGCCACTCTTCATCAACATACTTCTCGCGGCGATTTTATTAGTTTCGAGGTATTTCCACGTACCTAGAGTACAGCGCTTTCGCTTGCGGATGGCGAGAATTCAACGAGGGGGATTACGCGGGAAAACGGTATTCGTAGAGCACACGCGGACCGAGCGAAATATCATTACTGATCGGTCTCAAAGTTCCGATTCACCTTCAGGAAAACGTCCACCGCACGTTCACCAGACACCGAAGCGCCTCTTCGCGGCGCAAACTTTAAATAGTGAGATATCGACAGCGAATCCAGCCAGTCTCACAAGGCTAGTGGGAGAGAGTAGATCAATGCGAGAGCGGTGGGTCAACCTCTCGTCGCTCGTCCGAGAAAGATGTTCAAATTTGCTGCTGAAATTATCGCACGTCCGCTCATATGTTCCTCTATTTGACGAATACATATCTGCGTCTATTTGGATGCGGACATGTGGTACTTTCATCCGCTTTCGAAATTTCATTTTCCATGAGAGAATAAAACCAATACCTATATATACCGAGTTTCTATTCTTCATTTTCCCAAGACGTCTAAGTTAGGATTGATATAGATGTAGATCATGAAGATGCGCTGCGCAGATTTTTTCTTAAAATAAATTAAAACATTCACGAAGCTCTTTATTCACCTCGCCGGGTGTAACCACAACATACCACGTTCACAACATCGGTAGTTAATAGTAATAAAATAAATATAGAGAGCGTACAATGGTGTATAATCGACAATGAGTCAAGGTAGCTTCGGCGCTTCGTCGCGCGCTGGTAAATAGATTATACAATATCTTTTTTCAGGACGAATGTCGCCCGCGTCTAGGACTACGTAGTTCCCAAGTAAAGTGCCCTGGTAACCGATTGGCAACCGAGGCGGGACACGTGACGTTGAGCTTCAAGTAAAGTTCCGGTTGATCGTTAATGGACGCGCCTTCGAGGTCGTCGGACTCAAGAGCCGTCCTCATCGCCAACGGTGCTAGCTCAGGCGAGCACCTCAACTCGACCCCGATGACGAGGTCGAAACAGGGCACCGCTCGAACGTCCTCGGTCCCTCCTTCCCCATCTTCCTCTTCCTCCTCTTCTTCGACGTCCTCCCAATCGCCCGCGTCCACCAGCTTGAACTTACTCTCGTAAGCGTATTTGTTCATGTTGCCATAATAAAAGAACTGTCCGCCGTACTCGCCGTAACCGGAATACGTAGAAGCGGGAGGAGGCCTCGGAGAAGGTGTCGTCGGTAGCTGCAACAGGAGCTCCCTCTCGTAATGCATCCTCTCGAAGAGGTGCTCGTTGACGCTGCCGACCAGACGTCGCAATCTTAGATACATGAAGCGTTGCTCGTCCCGCCAAGAGTTCTCGTCCTCCGCACTGGGAACCTCCAAACACGTGAACCAAGTCCTCCTCATAACGTATCTCAGCCTCATGCTGACCGCGCCGGCTCTGTTCCCTCGTTTGGTCCCCACGCGAAACGCCAGTACCTGGCGACCCTCCGCTAGACAATCCAAAATATCGACGGCCTTGCAGCCGGAAATCAGGGTTGATCTGTTGAGACGTCGAAGCAATTGTTATTCGGATGGAGAGAGTTTCTCGTGTAATTATTCAGAGGAGATGGGAAGAGGGAAAATAAGGAAGGATAGGTACGAAAAATGCTCGCCTGTTCACTTTTCGTTCAGACACCTTCTCGAAGTAATTCATGAAGCGTTTGCACAACGCGAAGAAGCACGAAACGCTAGCATCAGGGCCGTGCGATCCGGCCAGGGCGGTCGGACGGATCCTCGCCAAACGAAGGAGATCATTCAGATCGTCCAAGAGGGAACCGGCGTAAAAGCACAGTCGCTGAAACTTCTCCCTTTTCGGCGGATGCGTGTACCTCCAGGTGACGGCGCGCAACATCTTGTACTGCGCCCTGATCAGCTCCATAACATTATAGGCCTTGCTGCAGGCCAGCAAATTAGCTTCGGTGCTCGCCTTCGACATGTTCTTCTCGATGTGGTTCATCGTCGCCTCCAACCGGCTGCCCGCAGCCAGGAAAGCGGCGTTCAGGACCGACGTGGCCACCGTCGAACAACGCCTGGAAGCGAGATGGTCGAGACTGGACCTAGCGAACTCTCGGAGATCCCGTGGTACCTGGAGACCCGGCGGACCGACGAAGCTACGACGTGCAACGGCAGCAGGAGTAGCACCATCTCCAGAACTTCCGGCGGAAGCGTGTCGAGCGTGTGCGACCGCGATACATCGCATTCCCGTTGCCGTTGGATATCCTTAGTCGGAAGACACGTCGACGAATCGACTTTCTGTCGTTTGGACACGCTCATTTTTTAATCTTCCACGCGTTCTTCTGACGGAAAAAAAAGGGTTGCTCCGTCAGAAATGCAAAGCCTCGTTTTCCAACGCGGTGGCGGTAATTGCACTTTCCAGGAAGTTGACTAGACGGAGTTTTTGGAACTCGTGTCACCGGAGGGTCGTTTGTTCGCGTCCCAAGGACTGTCGTAACGGGGCTGCACGCATCGCTCGATAAAATGTTCCCAAGTACAAAAATTGGTAAAGGATAAAATGTCTGGTGCAGCCGGCGACGAAACAAAAGATGATCTCGGTCGCTCGTAGAACGGCCGATCTATGTGCGAGGCGTTTTGCTCTATTTCACACTCTGTTGATTAAGTTTCTATTCGATGGAAAATTGATAAAATAAACCTGCCGTGATTCTGATTGCGTTACATCAGTCAATATCGTTCGTCATAATCGGAAGATATTCGATATTGAGTCAATTAATAAATAACTGATTTTAAGACGCAAGGAATTATTGGAGAGATAAAGACTGACTTTTTATTAACGAGAAAAAAAAAGGAGTTTCTAAAAATGAATGAGACTGAAAAGGGCGAAAGGAAAAACAGAAAAATAACTGTGATTATTACATGACATTGGTATACATGAACTCTGGTCCTCGACTATACACACAGTTGTGGTACTCTGATCGGAAAAGTGCTTACGGTCGAAAGCAGCTTAATGTCAACATAGAGAATGCATCGCGGTAACTGCACAGTGGAAATTCGATACTATTGAATTTGCAGAGAGAATCGAGTGAACGAATCGAATCGGTCACTGCGACGATATTTTTCATTGGTATAGGAACGCTTAAATTACCATTGACTTTGCGTCTATCCTGTACGTAGCGCGGTATTTATTATAATAAAATCTTGCCACGCACTTTACGCACATCCATCGATCTTAGTGAATTTTAGTCCTTTGAATCAGGACAGTTCCTGAAACGCACAAGGACCGATGAAATCCAAGGCCTTAGTCGCGCGCTTTTACGCGTGGTGACATTTCTCTTCGGAAAAGGATCGCTTAAATTATACTCGGGAGTTTTTCATGCATCTTCCACGCATGTTATGCCCTATACATATAAAAAGTTCTTAAGTATTAGATGGTTGAACTTTGGCTTCTTCAGCTCCGTTTTAAATACAAAAGCACCTGTGGCCTCGTAACATCTCATAGCGGTAATTTTTCTCTTTAGTACGGAAAGCTAAAATTGCACCAGGCATCACGAAGGACCGACAAGATTTTCGAGGACTTTTACGCACTGTAATCCATGGGCGTGAGCAAGGTTAATTTCGGTGGTTCGGCCGACGACTCCTCTGACACGCAAGCGCTGATGCTGTCGAGAAGATTCTGAATCGCGTTTTGGTTTGCCGAGTGCTTCTTCTTCGCGTGTTCCCGTCGATGCTTCAGCTCCTTGAAGGTCTTGCCGCACTGTTCGCAGACGTAGGGCCTGGCCACCTCGTGCGATCGAACGTGGCCCTCGAAATGGCTCTTGCGCACGAACTTCTTGCCGCACTGACCGCAGTCGAACTGAAATCTTCCCTCGTGAGCAGCCACGTGTGAATTCAAGGTCCATTTCGACTTGAATGTCTTGGAGCAATAGTCGCATCGGATCTTCCCCAAGGTGGAGTTCGCGTTTCCGTCGATCTGCCGGTTCACTGCCATCTTGGAGCTTCCGTTCAGCTGGAGCATTTCTTCGAGAAGAAACTCTCTCCGCACCTCCGACCTCTGCGCTTGCACTGGAATGTCCGTCTTCTCCGAGGCGAACTGAGCTTGTTGGGCGCATGCGGTGTGCTCCTTCAGATGGTTCTGCAGCATCTCGGTCTGATCGAAGCGGCAACCGCAGAGGGGGCATACGTTGCAGATTAATTTCTGGAAACGATCGATTTTCATGATCGTTATTTATTCGTAATATATGTATAATTTATTCGTAATGTGTATATATATATATGTTAATGACCAATCACCACAATTTGGCTGTTTGATGGACAACTGTATTAATTAAGCGCCAATCTCCCAAATTGAGGGCGAGGGCGTGATTAACTCGACGTTAATTTTACGCACGTCGGTCGCGAAACGTTGCGACGATGAGACGTTGTTCGTCACTAAATTTATATTATCTCTGCTAAAGTCTCGTTATCGGTTGATGTAAATCGTGGAATGCAGTGAAGCAAAAAATCGACAGTAAGAAATAGCATACCTTCGAATATATTAGGTGTACAACTTTGCTTCCGCCGTTTTTCCGAAATTCGAGGCTTTATTGTAAAAAACTGGTTATACATTTATGATTCAAAGTATTGTCCATTGCTGGCTACTACTTTCTCTCATCTTTTGGGCAGCGTACGAATCCCACTTTTAAAAAACTGGTCATCTTTTGAAGCGATCCACGAATCGAGAACGGCGGGAGCAAAGTTGTACACCTATTATTAACATTGAAGGATCATAACGTGAAGCACCTGAATGCATCGCGATATTATCGATTGCCTGCCCGTAGAGGCGGCTGGAAATGATGATTACCAATTGGGAATTTTTTGATTTAACGAGGTCACATCGGCGAGAGAACTTCGAGAAATCAATTTTAATAGTAAAAACGCAAGAAGAAATCGCAAAGAGCGAATGAAGATGAAAATTCGAATAATAAATTTTTTAAAACACGTGCCTTATCGTGCGTTATCATATGCGCCCTCAGCTTCGTCTCCTGATGGAACCTCTTCTTGCATACGTGGCAGGAGTACCAGCGCACTTCCAAGTTCAGCGCCGGGGGATCTTCAGAAGGGGCGCCCTCCGCCGCGCGGCTCTCCCCGGCTTTTTCGATTTCTCTCGCCACAACTTGGCCGCACTCCGCGCAGCTCTTCTCCGTCGAGCACAGCCTCTCCTTCCTCCTCGCCTCGTGACGCGCGATGTGACGCTTCAGGTCGTGCGCCCTTGAGAAAGCTCTTCCGTACCTGGAGCAGGTGGGAAAGGGACAACCCTTCGCATTCCCACCCCTCTGCCAGATCGAAGAGATCGTCGCGGACTCCCGCTTCGTGCCGCAATCCTTGCAGGATTGCTCCACGGATTCTCGGGGGACTGTCGTCAATTGCGCCGACAAGGGAATGACGATCGAAATGGTCTCGTTGCACCCTGGGGTGACGATGGGCCCCACGTGAATGGTCGGCGGTGTGGCCAGCGATATGGCGTCGGAATCGTGTCCACTCATGATCCTGTAAATGTGATTCGACGGTTTTTTTTATAAATGTATACGGAATGGTGGGTAAAAATTCGCTAAATCTCTGTCGCTTCTTTCTTCTGATCGTCGTACGTGAATATGGAATGACATTAGGAGAGGGACGAGGAGCCGAGAACTCAACAACTATTCTCAATGTATTCGAGGCTATATCGGATCGATTTCATAAATATTTTCGCGACACTGCCTTCTTTACTGCAAGGGTACATACGATATATACATACATTATACGTATACATCATGTTTGGTTCGATACACGCCAGTGCAACGGGTTGCGTATCGATTGATGCACCCCATTCGTTGTGAATTCCTTTAATTCGGTGGTAATATTGACAATCAAGATACGAACTAAATGGAGCTATCAGTCCGAGAGATATCGTTCATCCTATTAGTGTTTACAGTGATAGACGCTCTGATATAGTTTCGATACTTGTTCACGTTTTTTTCGAATAATCAAGGAAATAAACGTTAGTAGTGTCATTTAGCTCGGGTCTAGGTAAAATTTAAGATAATCATATGATCCATAATAAAGAAGCATAAAGCAATTAACATTTGATATACAATTGGGATGACCAAAAATAATATACTTTTGAGGCAACGTATGTCTGTAAGTATGTATGTACCTATGCGTCTTGACGGCGTGGCGCCGCGTACCTTATAGTTAACAAAGTTCCTACTGTGTGTGTGTGTATATGAAACGTATCACGCCGTTATAGTTCTCCATAAAAAAAAAATCGTCTATGACGAACAGAGAGTGTCAAAATTTTTTTCCGCGTAAAATACAGCAAACGCGTTACTTCTCCTTATATTTAATACTTGTATCACAATTATTTTCCGCAACACTCCTTGCTCTATATTTGATTTTCACTTTTTAAAATCTCCTGCCCCGTGATTCTAATTTCTATTCTCAATTACCTATTCCCCCTTATAAAAGCACCGTATAATTGAAGGGGAAACCGAGCAATTGCATTTCCCGAGGAAGTAGAGCCAAACGAAACGATTTTTCAATCGAAAGCCGCTGTAATGACTAGAATCGAGAAATTATCCGAGAACCCGTGCAGATGGTAGTGACGGGTACGAATGACTCTCGAGTCGGATCAACTATTGACAAATCGTTAGTCGCGAGATATACCTAGTTCGTTGTAATAAACAAATTTGAAGCATCGCGCCAAGGATTAAAAGACGAATGAGACGAGACTCGAGAGACTATATTTTTTGCATTCAATAATAGAAAAAATGCGCACTTCAATTTTCCTAAGACAACAAATAAAAAAGAAACGTTACGCTCCGACAATTCGGATCGATTCGTCCGAGCGCGATAAATCGCGAACTAAGAATAGAATAGGCGACGTCCGCGAAACAGATATACCAGAAATGTCGCGCAAATCAGGACGTGCACGCGTTACGCCTAATTTAGCCGCGACGGCGAACGGGGCTTCCGGGATTCCTTCTCACGTCACTGACCGAAAAAACGAGGAACGAATTTTTTCGGCGTGGCGGAACTCACGTCTCTGCTTTGTCTTCGCGACGAAGTGTCTCCTACCTCTGCGTCGTGCGCCGCTCCCTCCTCAGTCCTGCTCCCTCCTTGAGTACGAGCCTCGCGATCCTCGCGCTATCGTAGTCTCCTCGTGGCAGAGCAGTAGCGATCGGCCGAGATGTGGGACGTTGCGCTGCGAGAGATGCTCCTCTTTCTCTCTCGTCTCTCCTGCTCTCCCTTTTTCAGTCTCTCGCTGTATCTTTCTCTCTCTTTTTCCGCCCTCTCTCTTCCGCTCTCCGGCGTCGGACTCGATTTTTTATTCCTTTTATTTCCTTCCACTACTCGCCCCGGTACTCTCTCTATTTTCCGGCGTATCACTCCCAAAGTAGCGTTCGGTCACTTTCCTCGCCGTGATGAAAGTGTGCTACTGAACGCGAGTACGCGCAACTCTCCCCCACTGACTCCGCCACCCACAATACGCGGGAGGGACAGGAGCGCAACTAGGTTCTCGCGCACCCCTCTTTCGACGAAGGAAGAGATTCCCGGCGTTGAGTTTTTTACGAAAGGCATCGGGAGGTTTAATGATCGAAAGATGCAATATTCTGAAGAATTCTTTCGATCATCGCTTTCATTTTAAATATTTCTGTAAGATCTCTGAAGAAATTGTTACAAAACTTGATCACGTTCAATTCATTTTCGGATTTTCAATCCAAATTGACACGATAATGAACTTTTAAAAGAAATTTAAATTCATATTAAGAGCAGTGAAGAAAATTCTAAAATAGGGATTTGACAGAGATTTCACGAAATAATTTTAGATATATTTTTCCTTTGGCAAGATGCTCCTCGTAGGAGTCATGCTTCGATCGTGCACGGGCGGAGAACCAAACCCCTTCGATGTTTGAGCTCTCTACAAGGCTGACCAATAACCCCAATGCGCAAGTACAAGACGGGCGGGACACGTCAAAATGTGGCAAAGAGCTTTATTGTGCTTAGCATCTTACGCATCTTTATAATCCATGCTATTTTTCTACGCGAATGATTCGAGTACTAGCGCATATACAATGCATCTATAGGTATATCCACCCCTCGAAATATCCGAATACTATTCGTACCTAAGACTATTATTGAAATCCTTTTGAATATCGAAGGGAAATTTTCTAAAGACAATTTCTGTTATTGGGGCTAATTCGCATCCCGAAAGGAGGACGAAATAAAGCCTGTAAATTGAGAAAAGGCGACACGAATGACATTATTCGCGCATCGCGTATTATCGAGAGGAAAATTTCGAATAATTTGAAGTTCCGCTCGGTCAGTCGATTTTACGTTGGGGAAGGAAAGATAATTATAATCGTTGAAGGATGTTATGATGTTATTTTTCTACTTTATTAAACTTTCATAAGCCGCCTGAAAAAAAAATGTTAAAATTAAACGAATATATGTATACTTTTACTCGTAGAGATTTAGAGTGCGAAATTTCATATTTAGTAAAACAAGGAACGTGGATTAGTGAAAGCGAACCCTTCGCTTTTAGGATCTGTAAACATCCTAATGGGGAAATTATCACTAACAATCACAGCTCGTTGAATTCCCCAAATTTCAGTTATAACATCGCGATTAATGTACCAAATGATTAATTTTTTAATTAACACATTTTTATTGGGTTTTATCTTCATTTATTGTTTAAATGCTGCAGCCATTTTTTGATTAACGTTAATTTCACCGCGATTCTATTAAGAATAAAATATATTCAACCATAAGAATTGACCCAAACGCTGTTTTATCACTTAATTAAATATTTATATTCCATATACATACTGCAGATTTCTCAGAGGGTGGTAATATGCTGCGATGCGTATCACATCCGTTAGTGTTAAACGACACTCCCTCTTTGTTTCCCGTGGGGTCGAGTTCTTTAATCAAGTAATGGCTGGGATTAATGGTGGACTCTTGTCAACTGTAAAGGCCTAAAGGGAAATTTGTACGCGGCCACGGACTAATTAAAATGAAATGTTTTAATAAACTTGGTCGGTTCGAACGAGTTTTCAAATTCGGCAAATTGGTACCTGCTAGACCATTAACGAAATTACAAAGGTGACCAAGTTTAAGGAGGCTCTGTCATTTCGACTATAAACACCATTCTAAAATTTCGTATGTGGAAATCTATCTAATTGCAAAATATAACGCGTCAAAAAGGAGCTTTGCAAATTTTTTAGCGTACGTGCATTCAAATAGGGTCCAAATTACGCGGAAGACCCATCCGAGTACACGTACTACATACACGGGCGGAAAACTCCCTCGCGCGACCTTCTCGCCCACTCTTCGCGGATACCGGACACGCGCCACAAACCTATGTACGTTATTATACGGCATGTCGAGTGCAGCAGCTACAGCGCAGCAACGTGCGTACAAAACGGTTGATACAATTACTAATTAGCAATTAACAACACCGGGTTGCATGATAATATATATGAAAGTATAAATATATCCTGCAAGAGATTTCACCAACTCTCTCCGTTCAGCGAGCCATATTGAAAATGCGTAATCAATTAATGCGAGATATCGTATACGTAACGATTCCATATTTTCCGTTGATGAATAAACGAGATAGTTAAAAAAACATGTCCATGTTAAAAATTTCCGATAGAAAACGATATAATATAGCAAAAATGATTCAAAAATACCATAGAGCGTGATATCAATCCTTTCTTATAATTTTAATTTTAAATACCATGTTAACTTATACAGACTTTATGTTGATCTTATTGATTTTTATAATATTGAATGTGAAACTTATAAGAAACGATAGAATTTCTCACTCTATGGTATTTTTGAATCTTTTCTACAATTTTCTATCATTTTCTATCGGATATTTTTAGCATCGTCAGGAAGGGATAGCTTTCATTATTTCGTCTAAATTTAACGTGCAATAAAGATATCATCCCTACAAACGAAAAAGTATTACGTCTTCATAGCGTCTTCTTAATATGTTCACTTATTTGCGACAAAATCTTGTACACCTTCATAACGTGATTATACACCCCATCTCAAAGCACTGCGCGTTCCTGAACCATGACGTCGATACAACGATACATTGCCCTAATAGAATCTAGAAGCTACTGGGAACTTCAAAACACAGGAACTGTTCGTAGGGACGTCAGCTTTGCTCGTATAGCGAAAGCAGTTTCCTCGAACTCGAACTCTTCCGATGAATACCCACATACATACGTATCGTGTACACGAGACTACTCGTGAGAAGTTAAGACTTTTCCACTATAAATTTCAGCACTACTTTCTCGCGTCGAATAAAGCTTATGAATTCTTCTCACCGACAAAACGCGGTCGACTCTCTTTACTCGATGTCGTCCACCTATTTACGGGACGTTAAAATGTTACGTTGCATGTAATAAATATTGTAAGAAGTGATACACTCTGCACTTAACAGTAAACGAGTTTTGTGATTTCTTTCTGTTAGGCGCTACCGATATCTGCAAAGCCGCGTCTGTGGAAGGCAACCACGAAACCAAATTTAGTCCAAAGTATAAAGTGTATCATTACTTATGTAGAAAATGTGCTCCATATGGGTAAACATTTGTTTTAAATAAAAAACCTGATTTTTAAATCGTTTTTCGTCCCTCCTGTAAAATTTACTTTTCCGTAGTTACGCCCTTCTATTATAGCACCCTCGATATTATTGATTTAATTAAACATTATTTGGATCGAATCGATATTCATTCGAATCGAATAAATATACTCTTATTCGAAAATTGTAGGCTTTTGCGGCCATTGTCATTATATTGTAGTTATGAGTATGTATTCTTGGCTTCCGAGTGATAACTGCGTTTAAAAATATTATTTTACCGACGTTTTCACAAACACTGCAGTTTGTTTCATCAGGGCGAGATGACCTTCTGATACAATAAATATTATGAATTAATATTTTTGGACGCGGTTACCACCTGGAAGAGCTAAGAGTAGTAATACTCATAACTATAATACTCTTATTGTGTGTTAGGATTACCCAAAAGCACGTTTATTTCGATTAAGCAAAATTTTTCTGTCTATAAAAACAATCGATAATCGATCAAGCGGTAAACTTCAGTTCAAGTTCAGCGCGAACGTCGATAATAATACGTCCCAAGTAGCAAAAGATATCTGTCAGACATCTACAAGATGCCTGTATGTTTAAAAAATGACATCTATATTTGGTGTAAATGTGCTTGAAATCTAGATATAGACAGCGCGTAGATGTAGTAAATATAATAATTGTTTAAAACTAAAAGTTAATACTATTAAACAAACTTAATTATAAAGCTCTATATTAGTCTTCTCGTTCTTTAATAAAAAACTTTAAAAAGAATCAGAAGCTAGCATGTTATTAGAGAAAGAGAAAACCCTCTAGAGCTTTGTAATTCCTGTGTTCTTAATATTATTAATTTGATATTCTATGAAATTATTATATTTACCACAGAATATCGATTATTGTCAACTTAGGATATCCGTCAGACATCGACACGCTATCTATAATATATCTAGATTTCAACCACGTTTATACCAAATATATAGGTGTCATTTTCTGGACATATATAGACATCTTGTAGATGTCTGTCAGATATATCCTACTACTTGGGCGTGCATCATGGCAGAATCTACTGCGTATACATATACATACATCTATAAAGTGGGAAACAGGCTTTCCCGCTAAGTACAACGTATTATTAAGTTATGTTAGGCTCGGTTAGGCTAGGTCAGGCATACCTCACTACGGCATCTCGAGGTCTATATTATATAGGTGTCTGGTACACTCCAACTGCATTTTGCTACGACACGCCTATACGTATATAGACGTATTCATCTCCCCACATGTGCCTACTTACGCGATACCCGTGCGTCGGCCGCTCTCAACGATCGATATTCGCAATTTCATCCGCGGAATATATCTACCTGCACTTACCTGGTCGCGTATCGCAAACTTACGCAACAATGCTATCGGGCGAAAGAAGAGGGAGTGTCGATACGGCTCGTGCTTATATAAATGCAGATGTTCGAATTCGCATTGAGTCACGGGCGATAGCGATCGGCGACACGCTGGAAATTGATTCGTCCTACTGTTCGCAATGCCCCCGAGGAAATGGCTTTTCTTTCGAACTTATCGGATGGTCGTTACTGCATTCGCCTCCCCCGATAGTAACTCCCTTCTCCTTTTTCTTATCTGTGTTTAGTTGAAAAGTAACTTTTCATGGCAGCCTGTTCTTTGTTAGAGTTTTTCACGAGTCTCGAAAGATCATCAATTCCAAAATGAAGAACCACCGATGGACCGATGAACTCAAAAATAAACGATATTTCGTTAAGATCTCGTAACGAACTATCCGAGCCGGAAAGCTCTTCCCTCCGACCACCCCTTTCGTTCACTTACCCCAAAGTACCCCAATATCGCGATATTGGACGAGATATGACCGTCCGATAATGGTCCAAGGGACAAAACCAATCTCTACCACCTCTATCCGAAATTTCTCTGTATAACGAAGAGATCGCTGGGTAAATATGCACCACGACGATTGTTTGTTCCGCGTCGATCTCTCTCGTATCGTCGAAAACGCGAAGCACGCTCCCAGCTAATATGATATCTACTGTACTCTGCTCCTATTCATGCTCCTCTTTCAGGATCTCTCTCTGGTATATGAGAGCCTCCTTACGAGTATCCTGCGCTCTCAGGGGGTAGCGTGGTAGTTTCAAAGTTCCAGCTCACCTCGTCAAGGTACAAACAGGTGGGTGCGGTGAGCAGGCACCGCGTGCAGCGCCGAGAGCCATTTACGAGCAATCGTCGTTGAAAGCGGCTCGCTGCGGCATTATGGAATTACATCCGGAATAACGGACGTATAAAATGACGTAATGTTTGGCCGCGGGTGTGTTTATCGTATTAAATTTCTACCGCGGATGAAATTGCAACTTGCACGTGAAGCGTTACAGCCGACGCGTTTAAGGGTTGTAAGGATAAATAGGTGCACACCTCCGTTTTACGTACTACATAGTCGTTTGGAGAATTAACGAGAAGCACTCTCCATCTCTCCTGCGAGTATGTAAGGGCTGGAGTGCGGAGAAACGGATGATCCTAAAACCCCGGTTATCTCGAGTACCGATGGTGTCGTAAGAACGCACGCGTGTTCGAGTTGTACACGGACGAATTAGTTCCAAAGTGGATTTGCGAATGTTGACGAAGGGAATTCGACGCGATGGTCATCGTCGATGTTTGGTTAGCAAATTATTGTTGACTTCTGATCTTTTCGCCTTTCGTTCGCCCACGTGGGCGAGAGAAGTGTCGTTCTCAAAAAGGATGACGGAAGACAGGTTTCTTCGATATCGGCGGGACGATTGTTCTGTATTTATCATACCATATACTATATATTGTTATTCGACGAATCTTTTACTCTTCTTCAAAAACTCGATGATAAATGCCTCCTTATTTTAATTAAGATTCCAATTTTATAATCTTTTAATAATTCACATGTTTATTTTACGTCCCCGTATTCACACAACTGGTATTTCCTCAAGGAACTTATCTTAACTGTTAAAACCGACGTAGTTGTACTTTATTTATGTTACATTAATACGAGCAGTGTAAGAAAAATTATTTATGTATGTACAAAATATTCTATCGATCTTATAGGTTAATCACGTATCTACAATTTTTTCTGTTATCATGGAGAATAGTGTCCATCGAAAGCTATACAATTTTATACAAACATATCCATACGCCTTGTACGGTCGTTAAATACGCATACGATTCAGAAATTAGAAGAGGAAATTTCTTTCCTTCTGCTTCCTTTCTTCTAGCTGACTTTAAAAACTGAATCAAATGCCAAAAAGTTTTCCTTTATTTATCACTGGAACATCTTCGGCGGGTTGCTTCATTCGCAAAGTCTTGAGTGCGATAGAAATCGACTGACGAGAGTCGCAAATCTTCAAGTATTGCTATCCGCACTCATAGTGTCCCGGATCCAAGAAAGGTAGTACTGAACCTTCGTATAAACATCAGGATATCCCGGTCTGGCGCAGCCCGAGCCAAATGACGTAACCCCGACGAGTCTCCATCCGCCGTCGGAACGACGACATTGCAGAGGACCGCCCGAATCACCCTGCGGATAAAAAAACACACTTCCAAAGATGTGAGCAAATTCGCAATCGCTGCAGTGAATCCGCGTGTCGAGCCTCGGGCGTACAGAGGTGAAATATTAATTGAACCTGGTGCCAGGTGCAGGCGTTGTCATAAAGTAATTCAACTAAAAAATACCAAATCTATACTTAACGCACAAATTTGCCATACCGATCAATAATGTCGTCCGCAAGATTGCTATGCCATATGAGGCTAAACTTACTCGTCAGAAAAGAAACTTCAATCACTATTATCCAATTATTTATGTACTTTTGACCTAAACCGAATAAGACTTTATTGTAGATAAAAAAAGTAATTTTCAAAAAAGTACCTATTATATAAATATGAGCCAAAGGCTCATAGATGAGCCAAGGGCTCATAGATAATGAGATAATAGTGAATGAAATTTCTTTCCTGGCGAGTAAGTTTAACCTCATGTGATATACATCACTCGTCTCCACTATAAATTTCAGCAAACCGTGCCGTATCCTTTCCTCCATCCGCGTTACTGATTTCACCGTTACATTTATTTATCGCACAAGTAAAGAATTAATAATAATACACAGTTGCACACAGATCGTAAGATCGGTGCAGCAGTGTTATCGATGGCGAACGTCGCCAATATTCCGGGATATACCGAAGAGGATTGTCAATCTCCGCGGAAGCGCAGTAGCGTCACTCGGACGCCACTCGGCAATTTCTTTGAGTGTATTCCGATCGATCTTAACGATCTCGGTAAACGGGCCCCGCGCGGGATTGCGTTTAGAAAATCTCCCGACGGATCCGTCGCCGTCGTACCGTGTCGAAAAGGCGAGCGCGCCGCGATTTAATCGAAAGTGCGCGGATTATACGGAGGCTGAACCAGGTTGGCAAAAGAGAGCGGAAGCGAGTGAGAAAAAAAAGAGATGCGCGTGAGGCCTGTTAGAGAATGTTGGCCGTCTGCTGGATACCACCGCGCTTCGTAAAACGTCGGAATCTTGACCTACTACTACCAGGCGACGCTGTGACAGGCGTATAAGGGTATAAAATTACTGCGACAAGTACCAGGTACGACTTTGAAAGCAAATCTAATCGCGACTTCCGGAACTCCCGGTGGTCACCGTCCGGCGCGGAGATGATCCTCGCGTATCGGTAGCGATCGACTGCTCTCGCGATAAGACCATATCTAGATGGACGAGATATCAGCGGAAAAGTTTTAGAAGACCACACGACGTCAAGAAAGAATCTGGTATCATCAAGCGAGTTACCACGCAACTTCCGGAAGACCCGTCGGTTTGCCCGGCACAGAGATGACCCTCGCGTATCGGCGCGGATTGACTGTAGGCTTTCTCGCAGTCCTCGAGATCGAGGACCGGTATGGCGGCTTCCAGGAGAGCCGTCGAAAGAGCCGGCGAAGGTCCGTAACGGCCCCAACCGGAAGCTACGCAATGTGTCCCCGCGAATTGTTCTTCCGGTTCCGGTAGGCAGATCGTCCGGACCACCCTGGAGAGTGGCACTGACCTGCTTAGCTTCATTAGGGCTATGGATGTAAGACAAAAATCTGTGAGATTAAAGAAAATGCTGAAAAATGAATATTAATTAATTAGCAACGTAATTTTATCGCGTTATTCGCCAATTTTTAAGCGACACAAATAAAATCACTTTCATGGCAAGATTAATTTTTTCTTCTCGCAGCGACGAAAGGGTTTCAGAAAGGGAATACTGTCTACTGTTTCTTCCTATCCAATGCACCGCAATACCGCGACGTAGAGTTATGTCTACATCTGCATTTGTATAGTGCGATGCACGCGAACCGTTCTTCACGGTCGAACGGTCACGACGAAAGACCGCCACCGTCCAGTTGTAGTAATTATTATTTATGGCTATGGCTTAATCCTTCCCTGCAGTTTCAGTAGCGTGAAGGAATGTTTGTTCGTGGATCGTATTCAAAAGCATTCGGGGCGCGAATTTGTTAGGCTCACCGATATCGTTGATGTGGTTGTTGAAGCGCTCGTGAAGGACCACTCGTTCGATCGGCACTCGCGCCGACCCTCGCCCTCCCGAATCTAATTCCCATTCGCCCACCACTGCCGTCCACAAAGCACCGACGGGCAAGTTGAAAAGTTCGCTGGAGGAAGGATGTGATTTTCACGGCAGAACGCTTTATATGTATGGATTTCAAATGGTGCAAGAGTCTTGGAAGATGAGTGTGCACTGAGAGAAAAGGTTTAGTTGAATACGAACCTAATAGACAAATTTATTCGAGATAAATAAGAGTTTATTCACATTGAACAAAAGACTATTAGAATGAAATAAATGTATTGCATTGCATCTTTTCAATCGAGTACGAACCTAGTAGAACATTTATTTAAGTCAAATAGACTTTTGTTCGATGTGAGTGAATTCCTATTCATCTCTGATAAATTTTTGTATTAGGTTCGTATTCAACTAGATCTCTTCCCTGGATGTGTAACATATGGGACGGAGGAGTAAAATGGAATTCTGTTCAGCTTAACTTTTCAATGAGAATTATATCCAATGGGCAATCAGATGGAAAATTAATTAAAACTAATAGATAATGCATAATCGTGCAGTCTTTGTACGAGAATAATATTCGTTCGTTATAAAAATTCATTGTTTAACGACAAACGACTCGTTGCCATTCATGGTAAATATAGGATTTCTCCAATTGTAATAGGTACTTCTATCCAGTTATTGTTGACTTAACAATGGGTCTACGAATAAATAAATAAATTCTTGAACGGTGTCAGTTTTGCATCCGGAAGTGTCCAGATGATATTTATCGGTAACGAATGAATAATGTGCATTGTATGTCCACCGAGGATGCATTATTCAGTGTGCGCGAGTAAAGAAAGCAATCGTTTCGTTTACGGTAATACCGGTATGAATGATGATCGTGACGGGGTGTGCGAGTTTGAACTCATTTCGAGATGTCTCCACGAAATATGAGAGGCCATTCGAATATACCACTTAAGTTAATTTCGGAAGGAAATGCCCTATAAAGAACGTTCATCTAATTTGTCTAACTTATGACATATAATTGTTTCGTGGCACCCCACTACGGTAATCAAGGGGGTGAGATGCTCATTCGAGAAACGAGATCCCCTTACGTCTACGTCTCACTTCCAAAGTAGACTGAACAGAAGATCTTAATTAATTCGTATACGGAGAGAGACACAAATTTCGGAACTCCACAAGCGTGACCAAAATTCGTGAAAAGATACTGCAAGGGAAGGAAAGTGCGTGAAGAGGTGAACACGAGGTATATTCCGGACTGGCTAAAAAGTAAGCAATCATTGTTTACTTTTGAAAGTGACTACTCATTAACTACCCCGTAACGGGTCTCGTACTTATCTCCATTTCAAATTGTGAGCTTCCACTGACAGTGTAACTGAACTATGGCATCATAAAATAAAGGAATTTGTATTAACTTCAACGACTCTTAAGAGCAGATAAATCCATTATACCGAGATCATCGACACTTCTGTCCAGGGAATATTGGACGTATAATAAGGAATTTTTACAGAACAGAGAGCGCGAATTGAGCCGGACAAGAATTTGTGGAATTACTCTGAAACTCCTTTGACATAGATAACATCCCATAGAATTGAAGAAATTCCAAAGAAAGGGCAAAACAGGCGTCGACGACAACTTATACGATCAGTTCGACGTATCGAGGGGTAAAAGGACCCTCACCAGCCCCCATCCCCTGCGTTTGAGAGAAAGGTCAATCTTACTTGTGAATGCAATGAGCGGCAGTGAGTATCCACTTCGGATCGATGAGAACTCCGCCGCACCAGTGTCCGATGAAACCCATCTTTGGATGAAGAAGCTGGAGGGACACCTGCCAAGGCCACGCGCCGCGTTTGCTCGGCTTTCCGTTGAAGATCCTACCGGTCGTCGAAGACGCCCGGCGTTCGAACGCTCTTGGCGTCCTCTGCGACGTCATCGGTCGACCGCATCCTGCCATCGATAATGCCAATATTTAATCCTCATAAGTGACATGATGTATCTACGTATATTTGCTTATACATACAAGCCGATACACTTCATACATTACGATATTAGTAAAGCTCAGTACGTTTCACTTGGAGAAGGAAAGCTTCCACGTGCAAATTTTATCTCAAACAGCACATTAAACCTTTCACAATGCGGATTAATATATTGCCCCACAGAATTCTTCCGATTATCGCGAACTTTCATTCACCTCAGAGCCGATAAGATTCGGGTATACAGTCGAGACTTACTGGAGTGATCATCCCTTCCGGTTTTCATCATTGCGAAACCAGGCTCTACCAGGACGAAGAGGAAAATCGCCAGTGTCCCTCCCCGAAAATGCATCGCGCACTCGAATCGATTCCGGAGTCGCGCGACTTCCTCGCTCAGCTGCCCTCGTACATCTTCCGCCGACGGGTTGGAGCCTCAACGGCGCGACGTTTTCCCCGTGGTACTCGCCTTACCGAGATTATCGGCACCGCCGTTAATTGTCACTTCCGAGTTAATGACACTTTCACATGCCGCTCGGCCGTCGATGACAGTTCGAATCTCGAGCAGAGAAAGAAGGACGGCGCTCCGTCGTGATCCTCGCGCGGATGATTGCCTCGAGACTCGACGAACCGATCGTGGTGCGAAGAAAGTGATCGTGACCAAACGTGATCGAGGAAGGGGAGGAATGGGGGAGGGGAACGGGGGCAGAAGAAGGAGACGAAGGAGGAGGGAGGAGGGTTTCCGCAGCAACCCCAAAATCTTGAAATCTTCAGTTAAAGATCTATCAAGAAGCTGGGCGCTGCGTTGATCGATGATTACGGGTACATCGTGCGTTGCGAGATGATAGTCGAAAAGTCTCCTTCGTTCAAAGTTGAAATGATAAGTTTTACGTGCAGTTTATAACGCTTCGTTCGATCTTTCAACTTACTTAGGTATTTAACGACGTTTACTTCTCGAATATGTGCTCTAATTATAAAGAACGACGATAAGAGTAGAAAGAAGAGAAAAAGACAGCGAGGATGGAGAAAATCAACGATGAGCAGAGGCATTGCTCATCAACGATGGCTCACGCGTAGGATAACTCTCGCGCGGATCCGTTTCATCGAAGTTTCACTCGTGGCATCGGAGACCATGCGTCAAATGCGACTTTACTGAATCGGGGTCTCGGTGAAGTCTAAAGTTACTTGTCAAACAGAAGATTCCGCATAACCATCGCCGATGTTATGGCCAACGGCAGTGGTGATGAAGCATCTTCCGCTGCGGGAAAGAGTTTTAATGAAACCGAAACAGAATTTTTCTGCGTCGTTCGACGACGTCGCAGGCGTGCATCCGATATAAGATTTCACTAAGCGCGCGCGTGTATACACATATGTGTGTATAGCATCTTTCGATCTCGCGATTAAGTCTCGCAGGATTGGAAGGAACAGTCCAAAATTAGCTTACGCGTTATTATTTATACAAATTTACGAAGAAACATTTTAATGATACAAATGATATCGATTGTTCGAACAATTTTTGGTTTTAATGTAGATGTTATATACGTATCGCGCGGTATCTCCTGCGGGTTAATTCGGTTGTTTCTACTTTAATGCGCCAACAGACTACTAAAAGCATCGCATAGCCAGAATTTCCATATAATACAGAGAGAACTCCTTTTATACAATACATAGAAAGGGATTACCCGTGGCACTCTCTCCCCTCCTCTGTTAGCAGTGATTCAACTTTTATTAAACCGAACAAGAAGTATAAGCTCAGAAACTCAGGATTGAAGATCGTTCATCGCTTACAAGTAATCCTTAACGTTGAAATAAAATCGATGTATTATGGCACAGATAAACCCATAATTATAATAGATACACCTAACCATCGTTCATCTCGCTTCACGTACTGCTATGATTCTAGACGATACAGAAAGTACGGAAGAAATGAAATTTTCACCGTGCACGATGTCGCTACTCTCATTGCAGATTTTTATCGCGAACACGGCGATTTACATGGTTTCTGATTTTACAGCTTTACCGTTGAGTGAACGTGAAATCGTATTTTACGGCACGCGTTTTACGGTGCGAGAAAAAGGCGAAGACTACTCTTCTCCACGATCGGCGCGGAAACATCCAAGCGGCGCGGCGCGGATCTTCTATAGAAAGGACATCTCGAAATCGTGATCACAGCGATCACGATTACAGAGCGGTGCTTCGTTTACCCTTTATAGCGATCCACCGAGAGATTACGCTCCAAGAGTCGAAATCAGTCTAAATTAAATTCAAATGATCCGATTCTAGGTCGCTCTCGTGCAGTGAAAATCGTTCGCGCGTACACGACCGAGAACAAACGCGACTTCGGAGGTTGCTCTCGCCGTGGCGGAGCGTTTGCGGAGAATGAGAAAGTGAAACCGCATTTACAATCGAGTTTAGAAAAGAAAGGAAGAGCCATTGCAGCTTCTTACTACCGTAGACGAGATATGTCAGCGCTACTATACTACCGTACGGTCGGACAGCGGCGATAAATAAACGAAGAAGTCGCTGAATTGCATTTGCATTCGTTGAGATCGTTATTTACGATCGTAAGATCGTTGCAGCTTTGATTTATGTATCGTTGAAGAAGCATGCCTGCTCTCTAATCTTATCGCACTTTTTTATAAGCAAGGAGTATAGGTACTTAGAGATTCGAATTTGATAAATACGGTTAGCTATGATGATGATACGAGGGAGATTAAAAGATTGGAATTAATTATATACCCCTGTAGTATCATATCTCTTCGAAAGTAACGTTATTGAAATTGAGAAAGGGAACCCCCACTACTTTCTTGTCTCACTTCATTTGATATCAATGAAGCGATTCCGTTCTTTTTCAACTTCTCGTCGTGAATAAAACGACGCACGACGAAATATCTAATTAACGGGCTCATCGAACACGGCCGGCAAGAAATTCTTCACAATAGCCATGTTAATGAAGTATATTGCAAAAACTGGTTACTCGAACCATTGCGGTTTTTCGACTGTGTAGAAATCTTTACTTTCAAGGGAGTTTACTGGATCCCTAATATAGTTGAAATCCATACGATTGAAACCGGAATTAAGATAAGACCAACTATGAGCTTTTTGTATTCAAATTGGCTTAAGAACTAAATTAAGAACACGCAAGGATGTCTCCACATTTAATCTGTTGCAATATATTGGAGTCGTATCAATGATCGTCGCAAAAAAAATAGCGTATAATCATTTTACCGAAAGGCTTACTCCTATAATACGTTCAAAATGAAATGCTTCAAAATGAAATGCTTTATGCTGTATGCTGTAATCGAGTTTCATGGTTGCCTTCCGCACAACTGACGTCTGTAACACCGCGCTTATAGAAGGCAACTACGAAATTCATTTTCTCCGACATATAAAATGTATTAGCCTATATATGTGTGAATCATTCATTCAATTTCAGTTTTTAATTGAGACCATCTTCCTTTGAAATTTCTTTGACAAGTCCATATAATCTTTTAAAGTATAGTTATGGGAGAGACCCAGTAGCATTTCAAGAGATCGATATATGCGTAGACCAATTCTCGAAATTATAATTATTGTTAAAAAGTTAATAAATATTTGTATAAATGCTGCTAGAGAATCTCTATTGCTACACGCTCGATAACGCAAAACATCCTGTAAATGTAACATTTGTAGTTCTAAGTTCAACGGACGTCCGTCTAAAAGCGCTGGAATCACTGGAGCCTTTGATGCGCGAGCGCGCGAGAGACTGAGTGGGGAGATCAGTATTGGCGGGAAATTTTCCCGATAAGAGTCAGGTATTGGAGGTTTGTTGCACGACTAATTTCAATTGTAAAATAAAGTTACCTAAATTGTGTGTCCGCAGTAACGAGTAAACGCGGTAAATTTTTATACGGGTAAGTGTGTTAGTGATAAAGAATTTCTCTCATATACAATGGAGACTCATGGTGTGAGCAGCCGCTCTGTTCCTGATAAACTTCCGAATGAGGTTAGTACGTCGACTTTACAAATGAGTGTGTGGTCGTCTTGTACTGAAAAAAACTCGTAACTCAGTTTATTAAAAATCGCTTATTTCAGAATTCGAAAGGAGCGGAACAGAGAATTTTGCGACGATCGGCGAGAAATATTCCCCAGGAGCTACGGGTACGTTTGATATCATTTCAATTACTCCAATTATTTCGATCAATCGTGCATGCAAAATTTCGTGTCTGCCACTCGAGCTTGCAGGGTTAGTTGAATAGAAAATTATATAATAACAGATATTACCGAATATTTTCATTGACCGTACATTTCCAACATTTGTACATGTGTGTCACCAATATAGAGATACATTTTAAAATGTCAAGTCTTGTAGTCATGCCAGGAAAACTGAATATTATTTTTCTCTTCGACCTGATATAAATGTGGTTGATAAACTTTTTCGGCATGAATTCTATAGTCTTAATTTTGTAATAATACCCTTTCAAACTTTACAAATTTATGCAAGCTGCAAATGTTTCTTATTCAAAAATTATGTACCATTGTGTTATAAATCTAACTGATATTAAAGGAGCATCAGATATTTTTAGTCTAATGAGAATAATGTGTTACAATCATTCAATTATCCATAATTAAATTATCAAATTGATTTGAATGGAATAAAATGGTATATTCATAAAGATACTCACTGCATAGTCTTAATAATTATCATCAGGATAAGAGTCTGAATAAACCGATCGTAGAGAAAGAACCTGAGATATCTTCTCTGCCTGAAATTACCTTCAAGGGACAGATCAAGTATGTTGAGGATTTTTACGAGTGTGCCATCATCTGTGACGATATCTTGTAAGCATATATATAAATTTGATTGGACTCCGCAAAATTTTTTGGAAAACAAGTACTATAGGTTCATTTCCCCTAGACAAAGAATTGAGAAATGTCAAGATGTGGTCGTGCCGATAGGTTTCGACTTAGAATGGCCTTTCAGCTTTCAAACGGGCAGTGGAAAAACAGCTCTTGCTCAGATATGCTTAAACGATAAAGTCTGTTACTTATTGCACATTTATAATTTAAAGAAATTACCAGCAGCCTTTGTCGTTTTATTGAGTCACGAAAAAGTAAGACTAGTTGGGGTTAATATTAAAAAGTAAGTACAAGTCGTTTTCAAATGTCGCTTTGAGCCCACCCGATTACAATTTTCGGGGGAACTTTCAGCGATGTCTGGAAACTCGGAAGAGACTTCAAGGAACTTCCCGCGGATAAAATTGTTGAGAAAAATTGTATTGATTGCGGGGTGTTCGCGAATAGGACTTTAAATCGTTCGGTTCGATGGAGTTTGGAAAGGCTAACAGCATATTTGGTTCGTTAAAATTTCTCTATGCATGTTCTAGTATAGATTAATAGTCAATTTTCAATTGGACACACCTCCATTTTGATACGCTAAATTTATATCTTTTATACTCTGCAAATGCTAATAGTATTAAGTATAGGTGTAGTTAACAAAAGCTACTAGCAATTAATCCAAGCCTGTTAACAATCAATATTTTGGTGAACAAGTTAAACTTATATCAGTTTAAGAAGCATTGGTATAACGCACGAACTTAATGGATTAATAATCATTGTGCATGCAAGTATTAACATTTAGTATTACTAATCCTTCTAAGATCACGTATGACGTAAATTATTCTACTAGAAGTATACCTATTTGCCATGTTTTAATTTCAGTTGAAAAAAAAAATTGATAAAAGTCCTGAAGTAAGAAAAAGTAAATGGCACATTCAACCACTTAGCCATGCCCAGAAGCTTTACGCGGCAACAGATGCTTACGTACGTACGCGTTTATAAATCTCACCAATTTGAAATTTTATACATGCAGGTCTTATATAGATAATACGCTAGAAATCCCTTCTCGCATGTAGAGGCTTTCATTTCTATCAGATTCGTTTTTCTTTACTTCAGACTTCTTTATTGCTTCACATAACGATACAGAAAAGAGCCGACGAGTTAGCGCTCTCCGCAGAAAAAGAGAACGCAGCTTGATCAATGTGAAGAGCTGCTCGAGGTAGTGCAGTGGTAACGCACCACCTCGAAGAAAGTAACGGCGTGATAAAAACGAATTTCTTTAAAGACTAAAAGATGAGTCAGAGAATAGTGAAAGTATTTCGAGCAGGTCGATTGCGGTACGAAACTGGGCTGCAATTACAGAAGATATTAGCCGCGCAGCATCGCCAAGAACCGTTAGAGAATGATTCTCAAGATACGTTAGTAATAGTAGAGCACGACCCGGTGTATACGATAGGAATCCGCACAAAGGATTATAGCAAGGAAGATGAGGAGAGACTGAAGAAACTGGGGGCGGACTTTTACAAAACAAACCGCGGCGGTCTCATAACGTTCCATGGTCCCGGACAATTGGTCGCCTATCCTATATTAAATTTGAAGCACTTTCAAGGCGGTATTAAGTGGTACGTCTGCCAAATCGAGAAAATGATCATCAGGCTCTGCGCCGAATTTGGGATAAAAGGAGAGACCTCACCGGATACGGGAGTCTGGGTTAATGACAAAAAAATTTGTGCTATCGGCATTCATGGTAGTCGTTACATCACGACGCATGGACTAGCTTTAAATTGCAACACGAACTTGGAATGGTTCGAGCATATCGTGCCCTGCGGCATCGAGGGTAAGGGTGTTACCAGCATTAGTCAAGAACTCAAGCAAGACGTCACCATCGGAGATGTTATTCCTGTTATTCAAAATGCGTTCGCAGACCAGTTTCAATGTAAATTAACTGAATATCCACCTAGTCAGGCTTTTGATGTGCTACGAATGGCGAGTGGAAGAGCGAATGAAATGAAAGAAAAACAATAACAATTTACATCACAAGGCGTAGACCAAACGCGATATGAGTTTAAAATGATCCAAGCATCTTGCTCCTTGCCTTATAGTGCCAAGAATTGATATAGGACCCTCGTTATAGGAGATTTCGACAAGAGATGTTAGATTATAGTTATGTACTTATATAATATAGAAAATATAATTCATATTCGAAATACATTGACAGATAGATTTGTAAAATATGTATTGACGATATTGTAATATAATTAATCACATAGTTTAATGTTAATTCTCTTTAAGAAAAACTTATAAAACTGTTGACCAGTGTTATCCCTTTTCAAACGTGAATTTGTACAATAAATAATGCATCATCATTCCCTGTGAAGTAATTTGTCGGATTGTCAACTGATTCCTATTATGATCTCAGTAAAAAGACTGCTCGTCATTAGATATTACATTGTTATTCGTTAATTATTCATATATCGGGAAGGTTCAGATATCACGTCGATCATCGGATATTATATAATCTTTAATAGCGAATCGATGTTTGACACAGCCTACATATTCTATCCTAACTTAGTATAATTAAAATAGTCACAGCCTTATTAAGGCCGAGCATAAAGGATACCATTAAGCGTACGGTAAAGCTGTACAATGCAAATGCTTCATACTATTTAGATTAATTCATCAACGATAAGAAAAGAAGCCATTACGGGATATTTTATAGCAAGCCAAGGGGATACAAGTTTTCGTATTTCCTACATTATATATGGGGCTATTTATTTATACGTTGAGCATTTTATATTTTGTTGAGATACTAGACTTGGTTAATTCTTCATGATATGCCATGAGTAGGGTATTTCGCCTTCCACTGGAACTGAACGTAGATATTTAACAATTATACTTAGAATTCATTATAGGTAATATAAAAAATTTCCTTTTATCTGAATACTTTTTTTATTCCTGAAGTAAAAATAGGAAGGCGATAGAGAGTGAAGAGAGAGAGGGAGGGACAAATTATTTGAATGAAAGATACGTCGTTTCAAGTTCTTGCTGCGTTTATAAGTTATTAACTTCTCCATTTCCCCTTCTTTACTTTGATTTCATTTTGATCCCGAAAAATGCACGTTCACACATATAGCGCCGAGCAATCAATCAAAGTAGAATCTGATGAGCGGAAAAACTGTTAAAATAATTTACATCGTACATAATTTATCTCGCTCAAAAGTTTTACGTCTCGATCAGGAATAATTCTATCGGAGTGAATAGACTCCAATGAAATATATTTTATAGATATAGATAGTCTGCGATTCTTCAAAAGCATCATGTGTGTGTGAATAGAGTGAATTTTAATTACAATATGCGCCATCCGACACTACGGAGTAAGGATGCGCTACGCCTGTTGTGCTGTCTTTCTCGCAGAACTACTTGAAAATTACGACGCCGGCGTTTCCCCATAATAGTTCTTTGCTAAAGATAGTCTCCTGATGCCGTCAAATCTGGGTCCGTTTACTTTAGCACCTTCTCAGGTCATTTCTTCATATCGTTACGCAACACACCGCGCGATAGTGTTAATAGATTAAAATAAATTAAAACTACTTTTTGTTATGAATAGCGAATACAATTAATCGTAGCTGAAGGCAATCAATACCGTTCTTCCTTAACAAATAAACTTTTTTTTTCTATGTTTAAAGCAAATCACAAAACGTACGTAATTAAAATCAGACGTTTTTACAATTTAAACATATGTATACGCATATCTACATTAATCGAAGATCACAATCGCCACGTGTTTGTCATACATGTACGTACAGATTTATCATGTGAGATTTTCATGCGAATAACTACTGTGACAAATTTTGCGTAAAAGACGTTTGAGCTTGTACGAGGACCATTCGCAGTCCCTAAATTATCGACTTACAAAATTACGTAATTATGTCAATACATAAACACTTACATTGTAGTAAATAAACTCAATGTTAATTCGATACGCGGTAAGGTTTAAAAAGTGGCAATTATGACTAGACTCGAATAAATAACGAAATTTACCTAAATTCAAATACCTCTCGAGGAAACCCACATTTTACTTTCTTGTCATCGAAATCGAAGGGAAAGCGGTTTGCTGATCTATTATTCCGTCAAAACGTGCAAATATCTTTGATTATAGAGTTCTGCTGTGAGCATACCGATTACAGCGACCGCGTTGTGTAGCGAATTCGCGGAGTCTCTGATCAGTCTGATAGCCTGTTCCACATCGCTCTTAAGCTCTGCGTATTGTTTGTTGGTGAGAAGAGCCTCCAGGCTTTGCATTGCTTTAATAGCTTCGATACTAGGTCGGATTTCTGCTGTGTCCAAGTCGTTGGATCTCACAGGCGCCACACCAGGGGAATGGGCGGTAAAGCGGACGATTTGCTGTTCTGATTTCGACTCGGGCAGCTGCGCTAGACAATACACACCGAGAGCTCGACTTAAAAATTTACATCTGATAGAAAGTTGAGAGCTTTTCCTCAGTCCAATCGCTCCAAGTATACCCCAACCCTGACCTGCGTCGTCAGCTGTAACGAGTAAGGCGCGAGACAATCCCTTTAGCGCTCTGGTAGCGATGATATTATTCTCACTGTACTGGCATTGTCTGAATGCCAGTTCTAGTGCTTTGCCCCATAATAGTGGTAGTTTTTCTTCAATCGCCTCGGTCGGTTTGATGGCAGTGATCCAGTCTATCAGATTGACGAGTAACATGCCCTCTTCCCTGATATCGCGACAGGAAGGAAGTCTCTTGAGAAATAAAGCATATAACGTGAGGATCCTTCCATCAGCTACCAATGCTCCTTCCACAGGAGACTGTCGCGGTGTGACTGGTTGTATGACCGTTAAAATTGAACCCCAAGTAGGATGAAGATCTTCCATTACATTATGTTTGAAATAAGCATCTAGCGCAGCCTCCATAATCTCTCCAAGAGTGCTCGGTGATGTTACAGCAATTCCCGTTACACGCAATACGCCCATAAGTGTAGGACTACTCGCCGTTCGCTCCAAGAGCCATTTACTCCAGCTAATTCGAAGCTGTTCTACTAACAGCCCACTTTGGTTCACCGAGTGAAGTAATTCTGTTACCAGTAAACCTGCTTCCGCTACTTGTTGCGGTTCGGAAACGGTACTCGTGACAACTGTCTCTATATCATTCAACATTCGAGAGAGCGCACTCGTAAATGCTTTGGGATTTGAAGATAGGAGTTGTTTATATCGCGTGGTACAACTGATTAATAGTTTTATCGACGATCTGACGTACATTTGTCGTTTCTTTAATGTGGTTGGGTGAAAATGAGTCACTGACGGATCGTAAGCTGCTGCCATCTTCAACAAATTATTTATAGCAACATCTATCGGATGACTTTCGTCACCGTTAAGACAGAGAATCGCTCTAGGATCACAACTCATTACATGCCAATTGATTACTTGATCATATGCCGTGGCATCGACCAAGTGCCACGCATATTTCTCAGCTTCCATTATCAACTGAACAGCCTTATCGTTCTGCCTAACGTTCGGTTCGTTCGAAAGCTTTACGAGCAGGTTTAACAGGCACACGTGCATTCTAGCCGCGACGGGTAAGGCTTGGGTCGACATGAGTTCGTTGATCCACCCCAACCAGTTTATACTAGTAAATACACTGCCCAAGAACAAGTGGCAATCCGGCAGATACTGATCGACCACTTTCACCATAAACTCTATATCATTAGTACTAGGGAAATATCTATCCCATGGTAACGATAAGAAATTTCCATGAATCACATTCAGAATATGATCCTTGACGGATGCGTGAGCGTAATTCGTCACGTAAAATTGCCAAAGGAAACAAAGGATTTTGTTAGATGCAGGCATCGTATCGATGATAAATCGAATGCATTCTACGAAAGTGGAAACTGTTCTATTCGCGTAAGGTCCGTCTGTAATTATCCACGGGAGCAAGACCGATCTGTCGTCAGTGAGCTGTTGAATCCAGGCCGCGGTAGGTTCTTTGAGATTTCTCGTCCAGTAAGGAACTATCCATGGCGCGAACATATCGCTCAGGACGGGCCATATTTTTTCGCATAATTGATCGGCTAGCGAACCTCTATCCGAATGGAGCGTGAGAACCACGAGTGCATGTCCAACCATGCCAAGAAACATCGCTAGGGGTTCGTTGTATACGCGATACTTCGGATACAGACCGTAAAGACCATACTGCAGCCTTTCCTTCATGAAATGTTTGCTTAAGAGAACAGCAGTATCGTGCATCTCTTGTCGAGAAAGAAGTCTCTGTTCTGTGGCGTAGCGTCGGATTTCGTCTCTGACTTTTACTGGATGGATTGGGGCGGCTGTTTTTGGTCGACCACTGAGAGCCCCTAGTAAATCACGCCAAACGTCGAGCGAGAGATTCTGGCTCTCGCTGCCTCTGAGTATGGCGCTGAGAACTTCCCCATAGTGCTCCGGAAATTCATGCAGGAGCACCAGTCTCAAATGATTGCGAAACAATTCGTGCAATATGAGTTTGTCGTCTCCGGGATTAAGTCCTATGTTACCCAGTGCTATGGATATCAAATCTATAAATGTTGATCGCTCACTGAGCCTCGGTCGTCTGTAGTTTAACCAGCTTCCCACATCGAACTTTGAGAGTAATACAAAGCACAAATCGACGTTTGACCCTGTAGACAGCTCAACAACAGTTTGATACATTTGCAGGAAGGTAGATGCTCCACCGGCGACGGGAGTGAAATGAGGTCCGAGTAAACCACCAAGATGAGGACGATGTATTATTGTATCCAATAAGCGAGGGCCTTGAGACTCTTCGCCGTTAATGAATAACTGTCCCAACTTTTCCACACACGTCGTAATAAGTTGCTTCGTCGGGGGACACAGCGCCGTGTCCTCCGTATAAAAGTCTACCAAGTGATAAAATAACTTGACACCGCTCTCCTGAACGTTTCGAAGTACCGCTGGATTTTCGACGGTTCGATTTATGTTCAATTCCTGCTCGAGGAGTGAAATGAGGCGGTCCGCGAAAACGCAGCCTTGAGACACTTTACTGGGAGGTGGTTGACTAGCTCTGATCAATAAATTTTCGTATTCCGCTCTATTTTGACTTATCATGTGATCTACTCCATCACTGACACGAGCCTCTGTAATCTTGATTCTGATAACCGCGGGTCCAGCGCAATGGACAATAGGCGGGGTGCCTGAACGAGATCGTCTATGAGTAGCTGGAGCGGGATCGCATAGGGCATGAAGTGTAACGCGGTTTTCCACTTCTCTGTATAGAGTTGGTATCAATTCCAAGAAGTTGCAATCCGCCGCTATGTGTTCCGATATCATGAGGTTGTATGTTTGGGCGTAATCCAAAATCAGCTTGAGATGTGGCTTGAGCAAATTGACGACGGTGTCGGAATTGTACAAGTTCTCTCTGGGTACGTGGTTCAGAATGGTGTTGTTCCTACTCAAGGGCGGTGGTGGAACTGGCTCTTCATATGTGTTCAGTCGTCGAAAGATCCGCTGCAATGGATCGGCTGGTTCCAACATCGTGGTAGGTGTGTGGCATGACTTGTTGCATTGATTCTCTGTATCGCGGAAACAACATCGTTGCCACTGTTGAACGGATTTCAGTTGATTTTTCCGAATTAACCAGTAATCGATGTACTCCAACCATGGAGTCCGATCTCCTTGCAATAGCAAAGTCAATTTCTGCGACATGTACTGTGGTGGTAGAGCAGGAAGATGTAGTCCCGGCTCTTGTATCCTTGGCTCTTCCAACCACAGGCTTAATGTCTTGTAAAATTTAGCAGTACTGAAGTAAAATATACGTCTCTCGTCGGTGATAGGCTGCCCATTATCCATATCTCTCTCTCCTTTTACTTGAAAATACTCAGCGGAGTCGTGAAGACGTTTTTTCAATTTCTTTAGATAACTTAAATTGATCATGCCCTCGAAAAATTTATCTCCCATTCCACCTCGATCGACAGTACCAGAAACAATGGGAGCCCTTGCCAGAAATAATGTGAAGAATTGTTGCCAGAGTAAAGGAAGCAGGGGGTGATCAATTGGTGTATCCAGAGCTTGCTGAGACCAGCGAAATATCGCCAATCCACTCACTCCGTATGGTTGCATTTTCACCGTCGCACACGCTCGCTTTAGTGCAATATCTACAGATGTCTTCGATTGCAACGATAATTCTCGCAAGATTTCACGCCAAAGACCCGTCTTTAATTCTCTATCTTGTTGCTCAGTAGACAAGACCATATATGCAAGCCATATCGATTGTACCGATCCCCCTAAGAGACTCGGTAAATTCGAAGAACCGGTAGCCCAACTTAAGAAAGAACCAAAAGATCCAGAATTCCGCCCCGACGCTATATTCGAGAATAACGTTTGAAATAGACTCTCCGTTGTCACCTTCGCGTCCGGGTAAAAATATGCGGCACGTATTATCGTATCCATTAAATACATCACACTCTGATCTCTATTCCAATCAGGCACAAGCACGAGGGCATTCAACCATAGATTTACCAGTAACACGGGTGATTGCAAACAGTATCTTTCGTAGTTCTGCAGGTGAGACTCTATCATATTAGAAAATAATTTCAGTATTGGCCCGGGAAACTCTGGTGCAATGAGATTTTTAGCCATTTTCATATAGGTTCGATCGGCAGTGATCAACGAGGCAACCAAACTCATAAATTTTTCATTTTTTAACGCGGAATCTGGGCATTCGAGAAATAGTGGAACAATGTGGTGCAGCGCGATCAACACTTGCTCGTATTTATAATAACATTGCAGTATTTGCAACTGACTAAAACCCTTTGAACAAATTAGGGGAACCGAATGTCCCCACGTTGTCATCAGCGTCGTTACGTAGCAAGCGATTGGCTGCTTGTCTCGGACGCCCGTCGCTAACGATTCTAACGACGGGTCCGAGTCCATGTCTGGTATGCGGGCGAACGACTCGCTCGGATTCGATATCGCATATTGAGACATAGATATAGATTGATCAAGGAAATGCAATCGTAGGCGGGATACCATTTCCCAAGCCCACAACATGAACGCGTGCTCGTTACTTTGAGGTCGGACCATCGAGGAAACCTGTTTGACACTCTCCGCCAAAAGCGAAGCGGTCTGCGCGGGAGTATCGGGTACGTATTTCATGGTAACTTCAGCTACTAATAGTGCTACTCGCCGATGAAATGTAATCGGGAGGCACAAACGGCCATTGTTATCAAGTCCCCAGTTCAGATGAGTAAGTACCAAACGAGCTAGATGGTTTTCAGTGGACGATAATGGATGTTGATGCAACCAAGTAGACAACACTGTCAAATCTTCTTCACTGGGAATCCACTTTTCCATTCTCAACTCGGTAAATAGATAAAGACTCAACTTCCCAACGCTCACAAAATTGTCTCTCAACTTGTGTAGAATGTCCGACAAAAGAGAAGGATATTTGCTAGTCAAATTTGATAAAAGAGAACGGGCGTCTTTAGAACAGGATTCTTGAGTTTTCTCGCTGAGAAATCCAATTCGAAACAGATCAATGGTCGTCGCACGGACAAACTGATAATCGTCGGAAGACCGCGCCATGGCCATATTCGCAAAGGTCGTCAACAGAAAGTAGGATTCGTCTCCTGGCATACTACTTAACTTCTCCTCGAATTGTTCCCGCAGAGTTGGTGAATTCAATTCAGTTTCCCAATCGTTAGCGGACAGCTCCGCGCTAGGAGCATCCGAGGGAGAGGAATCCGTGTGAAGCACGTAAAATAAGCACCACAAAGTACCGGGTGACACGATATGATACGGAATTGCCGCAAGATACTGCCAAGCACCCAAACGTCGCGAGGAAAATATGCAAAGGGTTGCCCGCAAGAAAAAACAGTCATACTCCGTTTGCAATCTCAGTAACATCGATGAATCCATTACTTGATTCTTATCGAACACCTCCCACTGATCGCTCGCGTACTGTACGATATCTCTGATGAGAGCACTGAGTCGCTTGGCTAGTTGTCTATATCGCGGGGAATCGAAGGTTTTAAGACCTTGCTTCAATAACCTGACTACTACCGTGGAAAAGGCAAATATCCGAAGCATGTGGTGTTCCGTGATCGAACTTTTATCTTGGTAATAACATTCACCTTGACGCGATATAAGTAGAATATGTTCGAATAACTTATTCACTGGAATTTGATGAAGAAGTGACATAAGATCACTTTCACGCAAGTTCGCTCCGATGTTAGAGATATCTTCGTTCTCCTCCCCATCTTCGTCCAACATGACCCAAACGGTATCACCTGGACTACTGCCGGTATCTTGCAATGATATTTGAACTTGCTCAAGGAATTTATCTCTTTCTCTAACGGGTGACAAAATGATAGCGAGCATGGCTATCATGTGATCCAAGTGCGGATCGTTCAAAAGAGAAGTGCTTATTCCTTTGCTTCTATGCGGAACGGGAGTTTGAATGTAACCTATTGCCCAACTAGTAACGCCACCGGGGCACCTCAAAATGTGGCACAGTAGGAATAAATGATCTTGCCACGTTGCAACCCTCAAGAGAACTCCTACTAATTTCGACAACCACTCCCTTGTATCCGACATGAACTTTCCATCTTTTAAGACTTTTCGTTGAAAATGAAATAATATCGCGATGCACATTCGGAGTTCCGATAAGTGCGGCATTATGTGCGACGGCAGTTGGGACCCTATCAAGTTTACGGGAGCATTTTGTGGGAGATTGGCAAACTCTTTGCATGAAACACATATTCTGTGAATGTAGTGTTCGATATGTAATTTCAATATCTCCGCCTCGTAACAATACAGGGCTTGCGTATTGTGCAGCAACTCCTTGATAGCCGATAAATTACGCGAGAGAGTAGTTAGCGTTTGCTGATTGAAATGAGCTATCGAATACTCGTGAGTGGCACTGACCGGATTGCCGTCTTGGCACTCGCCGGATTCCGTAATCGACGCTTTGTCCAGGCACCACAGTTGCTTCTGGGTTTCCCTGCAATTCTTCTTCAGACTTTCCAACTCGTGCGAGTTAGCGATCAAATGATTCCTTACGCGGAGGTAACTCATGAGCAGTTCGTATAATCGGTGTTGCTGGCGCACCGCACCACTCTGCAACTGCACCTCCACGAACTCTGTAACGAACATTTCCGCCAGAGGCAATTCCCGATTGCTGTAAAGCGCGGCCAGCTGAGTTTCCGTAAATGGTTTGATCTCCACTTTGCAGGCTTTAATTTGATCTTTCTCTTTATGCAACTCCTCCACTGATTCTCGAGGCACTGACAATTTCTCACGCGAAGCATTGTTCTCTCGATGATCGCTAGTTTGAGCTTCAGGCGTAATTTCCACGGTTAGATTTTTTACAGTGAGATGCTCGAGAACAGGCGCTGTAGGCGCGGTGTCCAGTAATTGTATCGTTGAAACGTTCACTCGCACTTCTTCTACTTGTTCTTCTTCTATTTCATCATCAATGGGTGCAGAAGCAGAGGGAACTCCAATATCAACTTCATCGACCGAATCAGATATCATTTCCTGGAATAAAATTGATAAGGTAAAATAAGGCTACCCATCTTGCTAGGTGTATGAGGAAATAATTTAGTAAACAAAAATCTTTTCCTTACCACGGCAATCTCATTTTGAGTCTCGTCTTCGCATACACTTGTGGCTTGCTCAGCAGCTTCTTTCTCGTATAGCTCGGTATCTATTGCTGCTGAGTGAAGTTCACTTTCCATGTCTTCGACGCCTTCTACTCGAGGATAATTTGTTGGTGACTCCCCGAGTAGACACTCGAACTCCTCCAAAGTTGGTGCATCTGGTATTTGACTGTCTAATGCTGAAGATCGCAAACGATCTCTTCTTTTTTTCTAATAATGTGAAATAATGTATTATAGCAACAAGGAAACATGTAGACACATAATAAGTGTACGATCACTGGTTATCGTAAAACCATGACATAAAAATAAAAAATAAAGCATCATATACAATAATTTGTAAAACTGTGTGGTAAAAATATTTTTTTGTTGTACGAATTATATTGCAAGGGTCTCGTATAATTATTTAACGTAAATTCCATACAAGAAAATCGAATGACAAAGCAATTACAGTTGCCAGTGACTATTATAAATAACCTTACTTGACGTGATTTTTGCTTCTCCATCGTTATAGTTTGTCATGAACGTTGCAACTAATATTCTTTTTAGTTTCTGGTTATATTATTTACTCAGAAATCCAATACACATGACAAATATGTATGACTGTAACTCTGGCACGCGTAGAACATTATTAAAATTTAGCGTAATGCTGATCAGGTAATGACACAACTGACATGTTTATCGACTGACGGGACGCCATGTTGTTTGTAATGGTTCCAAGTTCGAAACGCAGTTTGCAGGTAACTACATCTCTTTCGATTGTTTTGTATTGTATACACCTGCTACTAATGGTAAATAAATTCCAATTTGAAACCGATTTTTTAGGGATTTAATTGAGTACGCTATCCTTACCCGAGAAGATTTATTTATAATGAATTTTATGACTTTTTCACCGCATACTGTACCTACAATGTTGCAGGTAGCTATTGCGCCGCTGGCTGCATGATCAACTCCAGGGATGGTTCTTTATTTTGAAGCACATTAATCTGAAATATTCCGTAATTAACTGTAATTCTTGTATCAATGATTTATATATTTGTCTGAAAACAGGATATAGAGAAAAACTATCCAATTTGCAGGGATCCGGTCTAATATACATATACGCGATCATATTTTCTAATGTCCGGTCTATAATAGTATCTTATGAGAGGAATCTATTACCGGATCTCTGTCGATCCAAATTTCTAATAGAAAAGAAATACGTGCAAGAATTATCTTCACTTATTATTACCCTGCCTCTTACCTTCGTGCGATACGGTCGTCACTTTTTTGATTGTACACGTTTCTTGAATTGATACTGAAACATAAATCTGCGTCGGAAGCTTTACTTGAATTACGGTCATTTCGATCCAAACGAAAACTAAATAGAATGCATACCAGAGATACGGCAATGAACATAAATAATTGAACGACAGGTATAGGATGTTCATACGACGTAAGATGTTGCACAGGAAAACTGGAAGATCGATCAAAACTACGATAGTTGTACCATTTCTAGAATATATTACTATATACACACTTTAATAACCAAAAAACAAACGTTACAATAATAATTATTGTTATTAATATATTATGCAGTAGAATCATTCGTCAATGTATAGTGTAAACACTACAAATCCTCCATGGAAAGAACAATGTATATTCACTTGTTTCCTCGTTATCAATAATATTCTTTCATAATAACTGTCATCAGCGATTGTCGTTGTCCCCTTGCGACTTTCGATGCGTGACTTCAGTCGAGCGAAAGGGAAGTTTTACATCTTCGAGCGACCGATAGCAATGTCGAAATCACGCCATAAACATTTCGCAAGCAACGAGAGGACAGACGCAATCGTGGTTTTGTTATTACCCTTAGCATAATAAATATCATAGTGCAATATCTAAAAAATCTGTCTTTTTATGCAACTTATACAGTCAAATATGGTGTATAGTCGAAATTTACAATATTGCTGCCCTTAAGAACGTGAGAACCACTCTGCTCGTCAATTGAAGAGTTTAATAGTGTCATTTTCTGGTATACAGTTCCACCGCAACACCTGCGCACGATTCGGGGGTCTTTGCCGCGTTGCAAATCCATACGGAAAAGACCCCTCGAAACTTCTTCAATGTCGCTATAAGTACGTACTAAATTCTTCCACTGACCGGCGGTAAAAGTAAATTATCGGTCGATGGGTGATCGACGATGTTTCGATCTTTTAGAAAATGGCAAACAAAAAGTGGAGCCAATTCGTGATAGACGCGAAGATATGGATGACAATGAAGAAAGGAGGATCGAGGGGGAAAAGTGTTTCGAGAAAATTCTGATCGATCGGCGTCGCGACGTTTCACGACCGGATCTTATCGCTGAATTGTTAATTTTGTTGGCACTTAAATAAATTAATATGCGAGGTGTACGCCCATTCGCGTCTACACCAATACATTATGTACAAATTCTCAATTAAATATCGATTAAAATAAATACATTTTGCTAAAAGACAATCGTACGGCAGTTCGATCCTCGATCGAACGTGGTAACGATTGTAACTCGAAGCGCGCCCCGGAGCTTCCCTTATCGCCCGACTCGGATTTACCCCTCTTCCGTTCGGTGGTACGTTCCGGCGATCGTTTACGCGTCGTGCGGGAACTTCGAGGACGGCTTTCGAACGTGAGCGGATATCGACTCTGTACGGAAATCAACTCTACAAAAATTAACTATTCTCTTTAATTCGACTTTTCGTTCTCTTCTTTTTATAGTAGCAACTCGCGCGCGGCTACTCGAGAGGAATACGATTGTTCCCTCATCCATATTGTATAATAGACATTTATTTACGAACGCAACAGTGATCGATGCGGATGTATCTTTCCTGGCGAAATTGTAAATTATAAATTATACGAACAACCGCGGTTACCGAGACGGTACCAATTTGCAAATTGGAAAGCTCGCCCTCGGCCTAATGGAGTTTAAATTATCGAAATCAATCGGCGGGACTTGAACACCGTTCGGCTCGTATACACATCCGGGAAGAAAGATCTTGAGCAAACTAATTGTAAGCTTATAAAAAAGAAAGACGAAAGAACGTCAGTGATCGTCGAACGGTGGATCGAAGGGATAACGAGGAAAAATAAAAACTAAAGATATCTTTTCTCAACACCGCATCGTTTTTGAATAATTTCATCCCTAATTACCCTAGAATACCCGTCGTTCTTTAATTTAAACGACTCGAAAAGGTCAACGTCTTTGGGGAGATCTCTCGCGACACAAATATTCCGCGCAAACCCTTCGAGACGCGCTTCGATCGTTCCTCTCTCGACTAATGTCTAATCAACAACGTGGCTTATGCAAATTATGAGATAATAAATTACAAAATAAACAAGACGCAACGGCGCCGTACAGAAATCGGCCGTTGGTTGTGACGCGTCGACGCGTGTGCAATTCGACGTACGAGAGCCCGCAGTGCACTCTTGTCACTCCTACATACAATATTGCACGACCCCTCACGCTCGCTCTCCGACGCGTTATCACATGTGTTATCTATATTCCGCGCTCGCTATGATAAGCGGGGGGAAGTAAAACAAGAAGGCGCGTATGTAAGAATCAGCCGGCTACTCGTCTTTCTCCATTTCGCAAAACGACATATAAACCATCCCAGACAGGATATACCCTATTATAGAATGCGGTTACACGGTGTTTCTTCGTGCCACAGATTCGGCATATTTTTTTATCATTTTCTCTATTTTTATTTTGCTCTCTTTTAATACGGATAGAGTTTTAACTGCTGTGTGTATGTGTATATATTTGCGCGTGTGCTAAGAATGTAGTATTTTCTTCCCTGTGACACGTTAGGAGGGAGGGACGGGGGTATGACAATATCATGGGTGATAGTGGTGAGTGTCTATTCGCGATGTGGGAGGTTCGAGAATTCCTCCAGACTTTCGGTCGTGCGTCGTCGTAGCCGCGTTGAAATTTGATCGAACGCCCGAATGGGGCATCCGAAACGAAATTTCAACCTGAATGACGTGAGACCGGTCCGGGAACGCTATTCGTAGCTCCCTTTAATCGCGAATAAGAATAATAATAACAATTACGACAACGAGGGTGACGATGACGGTGACACCAACAATAACAATGACAATAATAATAGGAGATAATAGCTGTAGTAGATAGTAATAGTTGGTGATAGCAATAATAGAGAGTAGTAGTAGTAGTTAGTAGTTAGTTAACAGTAAATAGATACAGTAGATACGTTATCTAGCGCTAGGACATGCTAATTTCTAACGACGGTTTCAGGCGCATCGCGATTTGCCCTCTGAACTCTTCGTGGCGAACTGTCGGTCCGCTAGAAACAGCCTTCGCGACGAGTACAAATTTGAAGGTTCGAACGTTGGATCGGTGGAGGATTAGTAGAAAGGAGGGAAGGAAGAGGGTTGGAGGGCTAGGGGAGGAATTACGGCGCTAGCTAGAGTCTGATATGTAGACTGATTTTGGGCGAGGGTCACCTGTGTCATTTCGGATCTAGATACACATGGCTCCTACATGACAAATTCGTTCGATGTGGATCGGGCCAGTAACGTAGGTTCGATCTATCGTTCGACCGGTAGATCATCGAATGGGAAATTGGCAGTTTTGAAACCTCGCTCTCGATTTTTTCACCCCTCGGGTCCGGCTACCCGCCCGATCCGCAGCGAAACACCAAACGAACGATTTAAAGATATGTATACGACGACTACGGGTAAAGTTCTCTAACGTAAAAGCTGCACTCTTCGCACACCAGCCGATAATCATCACTTATTACATATACGGAAGCCTGCTCTATAGGTACATAACGACAAATTACTTTTCTTAGACTTACACGACATACGTAGGTAGGTGTTAGTTCATTTCTTTATTCACCTCGAACCTACAGGACTACTGTAGACCCATTTTCTCCCTTACAGCGCGTTTTTTTCTTGTTTCAAATCGTCCCCTATATAATATGTATAGTAATCATTCACACATCTCTACTTCTTACTTTTATATAAATATTGCATACCAGACAATTTTACAAAACGTTACCCTGGAATAATGTACTTTTGCCGTGCGGAAGAATTGGTCGCGCGATGTGCCGAGGGCCGCATCGATCGAATGACGATAAAATGTTGATACGCACAACGGAAGGAATTATTCCTTCCTGCGCATCATACAGTTCTCGAGAAAATTTATGCTTACTTTTACCATCGCGCAAACGATTTTTAATCGATCTTGGACCATTGGACTTGGCCCTCGGCCATCCCAACAAGCCGTGATAACCAGGGACGAGTTTTTACGGTTCAAAATCGATCACTCGCCCCGTCGTACAGCCGCCCGACGCAACGCGCGACGCGACGTCTCAGCTATGGATGCCGTGATCAAAGACGATTGTTTTTTCACGTCGCCAACCGTGCCTTCGAAGCTTCTCCATTTATTCCGATTTGCATCCTCGCTGCGATACTAATTATAAGTATGTATTTCTCTCCGACGAGCGGCCCTGAAAGACGTCGTTACGAGTCGTCGTTTTTATTCCTGATTCGGCGCGAGCTACCGCAACGTTCCTTTCTTTGTCTTCTCCGTCGACCTCGTTTAAATATGTAAATACTGGCATTACTCGTAAGTATTTTATAATGACCCTGTTTCGTAAAGGCTTCGTAACATAAGTAAGTTGGTTTTGGCCGAAGGATGAGAGGATCGGGAGCGAGAGAAACAATTTGGAAAAAGTGGCGTACTCGTGGGCTGCGCATGGAAGGGGGAGAGGGATGAGTGGATGAGGAGAACGGAACGCGGTGTAGCTAAAAAAAACACTGCCACTCTTTTTCTCTCCGCATTTCTGGATGACGAAAGAAGCCGCGAACGCGACGGCCGTCTCGAGGAGGAGATAACAATTTTTGCAACTTCCGATCGGCCTTCATCGATATCGGGAGAAGAAATCCAGCCCCTCTCTCGAGATCCGCGCGGGGGGAATTCGACTTTCGAAGGCTCTAATATTCGCTTTTAAGAGGGACGCGTACAGTTCGCGCGCGATAACGTTCGAGCCGCGGGGGATGATCGCTATCGTTTTGTCTCCTCATTCGCACACGGGCGTCGAAGTTATACGTGTTTCTTCGACGTGCAATGTTTTTTAAAGCTTAATAAGGTCATCATTTGTAAACATATATATTTCTATATGTATATAAATATTTATCGGCGTCTCTGTCTTACTGGCGCACGAGAGGCGTGCACCCTCGGAGCTAGCAGCGAGCTCACTCCGCAACCGCAGACGTCGAGGAGACTTCTCGAGGAGTTCTCCGCTTCTGCATCGCGCGGCTCGACTAATTGTAAGCAGGGTGGAGTAGATCGAGCTTCCACCGTTTCTCCGTCTTCTCCTCTCGCCGCTACGGGAATTCTCTCTCGTTCTCCTTTGTCCACGCGGCTCTCGGAGTGCCGGGGAGGCAGAGCTTTCAATCTCAACCCATTCGACTTCTCCTCTCCGACCGCCGCTCCTCCTCCGCGGCGAGATATTCCCCTCGTTTAACTTCTTTCCTTTTCATTTCTGCGGAAACCTAGAAATCTCCCTCCCGTTTTTTAGTGGTCGATTTCTAAAGCGGCAAAAACTCGAAGAAGGAGAAGGAATCGAAGAACCCGCAAACGCGGCCGACGAGAAGTCTCCTCCGAGAAGCGAGCCGGACGATCATGCGCGTATCGATTTGGCACGCCTGTTCTCCATAGCTTGGCACGAGGTTGAGCCGTTATTTATTTATTTATTTTGTTCATTGTGGGTTTCTTTTTATCTTCGATTTATCGAGTTGGCACAATCCGCACACGTCTTATTACGTTTAACTTCTGTCATACAAAAAATATGCCTCCAAAATCTAACGCTCACCCGTTTTAAAGTGGTTTATTATTTCTTTCTTGTTACTCTTTTTTTTTTTTCTCTTAATACGTTTCTTCCACGCACGGGAGACGAACACGATTCAATATTCTATAAAAACTAAGTTATTTCTTAGCTGATTGCCTTGCGTTACGGTAAAGATTGGGGGCCGCTCCAGTTTCCACGGGAAGGGTCAACACCCGGGAGCCGGGTCCGATAGCGTTGCCATTTTTTTTGCTGGTCATCGCATCGGCACAATTTTAACGACTGGATAAAGCGCATTCGATCGTATCCATCATCGTTTCTCATTTGGGAATTTGGATTTTAATGCATGTCGCAATCAAGGCTCGTACGACCAGTCCGAGGAAACGTGGAACCGTCCCCGCGCGGTAAGGATAAGGCCCCTGCACTAACAGATTGCTCTACGCCACGACAAAATGGCTCGCGTGTCATTCGTCGTCACGTCGACACACGACGACTTGTTACACTAGCTCCGTCCGAGAGCGAAGCGCGGCAAGAGACGCGGAGCGACGAGATCGCGATCGAAACGAGGGAAACTTGGAGAACGAGAAAAATGCGAATAAAATGTATAAGGCGGGTCGCGCTTCGTACTCGCACATTCGCTACGCGTGCCTCGCGTGTAGGAGTGGGTATACGAATCTGGTTTAAATAAGGATTAGCCGTGTACGTGCCCTTGGCAACGCGAAACGAATCGACGCCCTCGAATCGTACACGACTACTCCCTGTATGTATAGTGCCTCGAGCCTGGTGATGTTCTCTCCTCTCCTTCCGTTCACTCATCCATCCGCTTTCTCTCTTTCTCTTTCTCTCTCTCTCTCTCTCTCACTTTCTCATTTTTCTTCTCCACTCTCCCGCTACTAAAGAAGGAATCAAACTTTTGGCACCTCTGGATCTCGACGAACATCACTACACGCTACGAATATTATTCAATTGTACACGATAAGATTTTTTTTCCTTACGTCGTAAATAATAGACGATATCTTAGCCACTATATAAATCGGATCCTACGAGAATCGATCAATTTGAATTTCTATAGAAAAGATTAATTTATCGATTGATTCGTTAGTACGGTGAATAAATATGAGCTTGTATCGGAGCAAGAGATAATATCATAGCCTAATCATATGTGTTTACCAGATATGCTTCTGAATATATTTGACAATTTGTTTGGCGCCGACGGAGAGAGAGCGCGGTGCACGGAATAACTTTTTTTCCTTTCGCTTATCCGTGTGAAGCGAAGGGGAATTGGTCATTTGTTCTCTTGAAAAGTCGTGTTACTGTTCAACCATTACTCAACCTCATACGGTCACTTTTCTTTGCCGCAATCGACTTGAGATCGATTAATTTTGTTTAACCGCAAGATCACGCTTCTTCGTGTGATATTTGTGCTGCCAATGGGGAGGTAAAGATTGTTGAAAGCGATACGAAGAAATAGCGGTTCGAGTCACTAAGCAATTTCGATGATATTTACTATGAACGGATGCGAATGTGGCATTCGCCCCGGCTTTATATCAGTCTATTCAACGGATCCTAGGTCCCTGTATAGTTTCGTAGATCCCGTATAATGCCACTCGCTGCGCGGAGCGAAAACCCAGATGCGTCCGTAACTCAAGCACGCTAATATTCGACTCTTCCTTACTACTTCCCTAGCCTTCTCTCCCTCCGTCGCCGTTTTTCTTCCTTAACCGAACCGATCGCGTATTTTCACGATGCGTTCTTATAAATTGTCCTTAACTACTACTATATAACCGATTCTAATCACAGCAATATTTATTGTTGATATACACAATCATACAGCGTCTCTCACTAACTGTTTTTTTTTAACTTTTTATCAGATGTTACGTATCGATCGGTGTCTTTGATCTTTGAGGCTGGAATAGAGGTGGATCTCGGGACGTAAAAGGGGGAGCGTCATCGCAGAAGGAGACGTGTGAGATTTGTTTTCGGGTTGAAGAGAGTGATCGCGACGATTTGAGGAGAAAAGAGATGGACGCTGAGAAAATCGGGAAATTTTCGAATCTGCGAAATGCGAATTCGGCACGTCCTGCCTTTCTCCCTCAGAATGGATGAAATTATGAGACGGTTATTATGAAAATGGTAATGAAGTCCGAAGTGGACGAGTATGTCGCGAAGATCGTAGATTACTGTCGCCTATGAAAGTGTAGTTCGAGAAAACATTCAGTCGTTTTTACGAAAGGCGCGTTTATCAGTTAGAAAGCATGTTACGCACTGCATAAGATCGTTTTTCACTAGAAATGGTGTGTTTAACGAGTACCTTAACTCTCAGCCGAAAATAAGTCTTCAGAAGGCTATGCCTAAATTGAAATGTGATATAGCCGTTCACCCTCTACAACTAATTCTACAATTCTACGATTTTTATTCCCCTACTCGAATATCCTGCACGCCTAAGGTTGCAGGGTGGGGAGATTATTATTGACAACTAAAGATTGTATAAATAATCCAAACCGTTAAATAAGCATCATTTACCTACATTTTGAGTTGATAATCACGCGTTTTCTCGAAGTAGGGAACAATGTTGTTGTTTCGCGGTGCCCGCGTTGAGCAAAAATGCTTGTAGCAAAACAAGGGAAGAGGGCGGGCGAATTAAACGAAAAGAAATCGTCAAATAAGTAAATAATTCAAATTAAAAATCGCGATGCCGCGCGATCGCGTTAAATATATATACAACGAATAACACAAAGAATATTTACAAAACGTTGACGCGTGCCGCTTTGGTCGTGGGGTACGCGAGGCAATTGCCAATTATATACAATTACCGCTAGTTCGCGGATGCAGAAACGTGATGACACGTTGAATACCACGTTTGAGTTCCCCTTTCACCGACTTCTCCACTGAAGGTGATGCTTTGTTACGATAAAGAAAGAATCGGGAAAATCAGATCGGACGAAAAAAATTGGCAAATTAATTTAGAATAGATACGATGCGGCATTAAAGGCATCGAAGACAACACAGGGGCAAAATATTCGAATGGGAATACAGGTTCGAATAAAATGCAAAGCTGCAGGTTCGAAAATTCAGAAAAATGGTAAGTAGTCAGGTTGGACAGTGCAAGGTGAGGCACGAAATAAACGTGCAGAGCGTCTGTTCATGTATGGTGCATAGTATACATGTTGTAATGGGGAAGCACACGAGTGAAAAAGTACTTACAGTCGCACCTCGACTTCGGCACTCGATCAAAGGGACTCTTCCGTAATGCAAGACGTATTGAAAGAAAGTCCCTCGAAGTCCGCCGACATGGCGATCCGACTGTGTATTCGGTACTTCATTATGAGTTTGTTCAGTTTGGCACGAGTTGGAAGTGTTCGAGTGGTACCGCTTTCGGATATGTCGTGGAACAAGAAGGAAAGGGAAGCGGGTGGTAGCCTCCTCTCGCAGTGTCTAATATCTTCGAAATACGTACGATATAAAATGTGCCCTCAAGAGGGCAACGCTTCTGACTTCAACGCCGCGGAGCACTCGCGATTCCCTCTCTTCGGGCGTTCCGAAAGTTTCGGGTTCGCTCGGCCGGTCTCCACGGACGTGACGCGCGAATCTTAGGGACGCGGGGAAGGGTTATGTGATTTCGTTCGGTCGATCAGGATCTCGGTACGAACTTGCAGCTTGCGAATCGCATCTCTTCCTCTCTGCCAACCATCAAAAATTCTATCGATTAAATTAGATTCCAGTGTTTCGCATACCGAAGAGAAGAGATTCGACCGTTTGCCCACTCCCCGCGACCGAAACTTTCGCGTGCTCTCGATAGAAAAGGAGGCGCGCGTCTCCCGCTGGAAGCCTCGCTTCAAACTCACGCACCTTCATCGCTATACGCTTCATCTAATTTAATTAGTTATCGTATAATAAATATATTATTATTTGTATTCGACGTAATAATTTGTTTGTTCAACAAAACCTTCACGTGGCGCGTTATCTCCCGGATGCATTCGGCGACGCGCGAGTTTCTCCGGCGGCGCCAGCGTGCGTGCCACCGAACGAACGCACGATCGACTCGCCCGGACGAAAAGCGCGACGCGAACGTTTAAATACAGAGGCGCGCGGCTTCTCGCGCTAAAAAGAGAAACGTATCTAACGTCTCTCTTTTCCTCTCTTTCTCTCTCACCTTCTCGCGCGCGCGCGCGCTTACTTTACGTGCACGGGAAGGACGCGCGCGTCCGTCTCTTCGCACGACATGATAATCGTTAATATTCATAATTTTTATTCGAGTTCGCATGCAAAAGCTACGCAACTACGTAATTGCTTCGTGACAATTACTTCTCAATACTCCTCGCGCGACAAGGGCGCGATGAAAATTGCACGACGCGCGCGACTGCGACCTCGAGATACGACACGACGTGATGTGACCTGAGAAATTCGCGTCTGCCGCTTCCAGTGATTTTCACGACTCGGTTTTCGACAACCATCGCGATCTCGTTATCGATCTACCCATTGCTACCTTTCCGCTGGATCATCGCGCGTATCCCGAAGTCGGGATCCTAATTTAATCTATTCACCTAACAGCAGCTTTACGACAGACGCAAACGTTATTATATTTCGAACAGCGGTTACAGCGGCGTGAAAGTCCACGTCACTGTAGCAAACGAATGTGACTACGACTGTTACACCGCGGATGAAGACGATTAGACGAAGTCGAGGCGATGTAAAAATTCCAACTAATCGTTATTCTTGCTCTTCGAGTTACCTACGAATTAATACTTGCGATTGATTAATATTTTTAACTCGCCTCAGTTCCATCCCTCTTTCATCTCCGCCGTAAAGCAAGTCTCTGCGAGTCGCGTCCTTCTCACTGGCGACCTAGCGCCCGCGGCTTTGCATCCGGATGTCGCCATTAGCCCGGTCGCGCGATTTCCTCTCGCTCGATCGCCCCGCTATAGACTGCGCCAAAAAGTCACAATAAAAAACGCTAACAACCAGTCTAGAGAGTATTAGCATCGTAATAACCCATTTTTTTTCTCGTTAAATATAAAAATGAAAACTAACGTATCTTTGGCTTGTTCCCTCAACCAATCGGCAGCAGCGTATGGGGCTGCGGCGTGCTTTTCTCTTTTGTACAGTTTTGTACACTCGCGAGTATGTGTCTCTTTCTCTATTTCTTTCTCTCTCTCTCTCTCTGTGTATGTATGTATGTTCGTGTGTACATCTCATTTTTTCTCCCCGTTTTGTTTATCTGGTGGGCTCCCTTCATTTTATGCATATAACACGCGCTCGTGTTGTGCGAGGTGTGCCCGCTTCTTTGCGCGCGCGCCTTCCTCGCACGTGTGTAGTTTCGAGCTTCCGAGTCTCTTAGAGAGTGAATACGACATCGCGCGCGCGTTTGTCGTATATATTAAATAACTATGCGATTGTAGCGAGCTGGTAGAACACAGTGTGTGGCCCAGCCCCAGATGCCATTGACAGCTTCGCGTGCGTCGCGACGCCCCGCGTCCTTCGACGGCGTCCCGCAAGGGTATCCCCTTTCTAATGAATCGGAGATTTCCCGATGTGATTCGGTGTGATATAGTGATACGCGGGGATCGCCATACCCGCAGTCTCCATCGATATCCTGCAACATAATACGAATCCTGTCAGTCGGTCGCAACGTCGCAGGAGCGTTCTCCACCAATTAGATTGATGCGAATTTTCTTTATTTGGGAGGGCTCGCAATGTTCGACTTTTCGAAAGATTGATCGCGCTACCTCGCCCTTTAGAAATCACGCTAATTTCGATTTTTACTTCGCGCATTGTTTCGAATTGACGAGATGACAGCCGAAAGGCTAAGGAGGAAGAGAAGGAGCAACCCCTTCGCCTCTCCCCGGATGTTTTACCCTCGAATCAACCGTCTCAAGCGGGATTCAGATGGGTGCGGAAGGCATGCGGATCGGTGCGGATTGGCAGGTAGTACGCACGCGGAAGAGCTGATTGGCTAACGGTGTTTCCGCATTTCGCACTCCGCAAGCCTTCCGCACCCATCTGAACCCCGTGTCACCGACGTTCGCGACAATTTTCACGTCGTAACGATCGAAGAGTGCGAACTTTGAGAGTCCTGCCGAGCGAGATTCGCCCTCGCGTTTGACGGTGGCAAATCTCCCTTTCGGAAATTGGAATGAATTTTGATGATCTCTTTTTGTTCTGAATTTTGTTCTAAGAAAACGTGGGAACACGTCATGCGGTACGAAGAGAAAAAGAGCAAACTGATATTACACGGTATCTTTTTTTTCTTACTGGTGAGACGAGCATGGTCAATGGAACATTTTGTATATCTATGCTCACAACCCCTGCATGAGAACATTCGCGTTACACGGTAGACACGCGCGTGTAACGGATGAATGACAGATTATACGACGTGCGGACTCGTGTGATCGAGAGGGTTTCAGGGGGGCGAGGGGGTTGCGTGTGATCGTAGCTGGCAAAAAGTTTGACCAGTGTAATGAAGGCAAAATAATAAATAATAATAATGTAGAACCAAATAGAACTGTTTCAAAACGGTTAAACGGGGGAAGTAGATTAAGAGGACTACAGAGGACTGGATGGTGCTTACCGAAGATGGGCAGGAGCCTTGGGTCAAGTTGGTTGGATGGATACATCTTCTCTCTTTCTCTCTCTCTCTCTCTCTTTCCCTCTTTCTACATCTCTCTGAACGAGTCTCCGCGTTCTTCGGCACGCATGACACGTATATGCGTGTGTATGAATTGTACATGTATCAGATATAAACTTACTTGAATTAATTATAGATTACGTTCTACATCGAGATAGATCACGGACCTTAACGTTAAATCTACGCAAGATGACTTTCGTTGAATGTTGGATAGTAAAAATGTAAGGTATGAGATTTCGAAAAATATAATTCTATTTGTAAGAGTCTTCTAATTTCAACTTCTTTTTCTACCGTAAACGCAAACAGGTATTAGTAGATTTTTGTGGATCATTCAGTCCCGTACGATACATTCTCCCGAGTTCTAATCGATGAAAATCATCTTTTGGAAGTCTGTTGGGGAAGAATTCAATTTTATCTGCGCATTTGTCAGAGTATATCGCGCAAAACGATAGATGTACAGTAGGAGCGTCCTTCTTTTCCCACCTAATTCTTGACGATCGAAGCCTACGAATCAACAAAGTTCGTACCATAAATTTCACGAATTTAAAGTCATGAACGTACGATATATTTTTCTCCTCTCATCGCCGGACTTTTCGTTAATCGGAAAAACGACAAAGATATCGCAAGTGTGCACTAGGTTTTAGAGGGAAAAAATTTTCGAGACATGAAGACTTCCCCAGAGTCGGACTTGCAATTTGACGGGTTATAAAGTACTTGGATACATGAACGCTCAAACGACTGGTTCTTCACGCATGAGAAAAACTAGAAATATGCTCGTGAAAAATCGATTTCTACATCTTCAAAGGTTTCTGCACCGAGAAGGCGCCAGTCCTTTGACTATCCACGCTCGAAGGTAATTCAGAGGATTTGTTTTTTCTTTGTAGTAAATACGCCTAGCTTTATTTAACAAGGTGATACAGGGTAGCCAATGTCTGCTAAGCACACAATGCGTAGAGCTCTGCGACGTCGTTAGACCAACATATAATTCGAAACTGTCTTCTGCTATAAGAATATCCTACGAATATCCCTGTCTCCTTTACTTTTTCTCACTTTTCCACCCACTTACAATCCCATTTTCATTCGTTACAGCGCGAGCGCGCATATGATTCTCATTGAAATTATTCCCTCAATGGAGAATAAAGAAAGGCAGAAATTATTCTTACAAAAAAAATGTGAATCGAAGAACAAACGAAAGACGTTTCTTCTTCCGTCGAGATCGGACTTAAGACGAGAAGTCGCCTCGCGACAAATCAAGTTTCGAAAGAGACAAATTTCTCGCAGCAAGTAAAACGAGACTGCGACGAATGCGTTCTTTTTCTTCGAGGCGGCGCAGATTTCAAGCAGAGAAAGAGGAGCGAACACAGTTATCGTCATACATGATGCTACGAAAAATGTATTGTTGATTTGATTTTCGTATAGCGAAGAATCGGGAAGAAATTCAATGTGTACATACATACATAAACGCCACACGTACTCCTTTCTCTCTACCTTCGTCTTCCTTTTTCCCAAGATACTCTCTCTTTCTCTCTGTATTTCTATCTCTCTTTGTATCTACAATCTACAAATTGAGCACACGAATGTGCATTGGAAACCTATTTATTTATGAAACCTAATTCTCGACAATTGATCCAATATATACTGCGCGTAAAAATCTTTCCTCCGCACGGGGTGATTAGCAGGGAATACTCGTGCTCATTTATTTATTGCGGTTATAAATTCTTGTAAGAATCAGCCGATCGCTAAAAATTTCATCTCACGGTACTCCTGAGAAAACTCCAATTCCCAACGCAATTTCAAACGCGAGAAAGAAAAACTTTCCGCGAACTACACGACGTTCCGTATGATTTTAACGGACTTATCATGTCGATCACGCTTCGTATAAATATGCGTTTGTGTCAGTGCGAGTGTGTATGTAGTTGATTAAGAGAGCACGCTTATGTGTGTATGTATATTCCTGCACGAATTATAATTTTGGTTGGCTGATTCGATACCTTGCGCGAAAGTCTTTCTTCCATGTGATAATCGGCGGGGATTGCGCGTCTTTCGTGTTATCGCGTTAATTTATATTACCTGATGAAAAAGATTGATTGATTCTTCCCGATAAATTCTGTACAGTCGTTGCCATTGCAGAAATATTATTCAACTTCCGAAATTCGGTCTCGCAAAAGGTCCGAGGTTCCCCGATGATTTGGCCTGCGGAAAGGAAAGTGTTCCTGCGGAGCTCGCGACGGCGTTGTACGATTTCTACGTATCGATGCACGACGCGTTGGTAGATCCATGACTGAATTTCTAGATAGAATCCGTAATTGTAGGTGGATACTCATCTGCATTTATCGTGTTTCCGGGCACATTTTCCAACCAATTTCCAAATTAAAATCCAAGCGAGGAAAAAATCCAGGATAAATTATACTTAAAACCAACAACTGAATAGGTTGTCAATGTAATTTTATCTAGAACTTTTACGTATAGTAAGCCTTGTCTCCTCTAGCTTTCCACTATTTTCATGCTCCTGCGATAAGATTTTTATTTTAAATTAGTTCAAAAATTTGCTCATGGAAATAACCACGATACTCGTACACTTATAGCGCGAGGGCGAACTTGCGATCGTACCGCGTTATCGCGAGAAAAGTGTCACGAGTCGAGATCTACTCGACTCCTGCCAGGTTGACGATCAAAAATGCCAACCGAACTACGACTTGTGCCACTTTTCACGCGTGGATCTGCTGAGAGCGATGGAAGAGAAGAAAAAAAAAACAGACGATGATCAGTTACAAGAGTGTATTGTATACGTGTGTATGTGTTTCCTTCGTGTACGTCTACACGCGTACGATTAGCACCGAACTGTACATAGTTCAGTGACAGCTAATCTACATTATATAGTAATTATGATAATAGCTACATAATAATACGACATTATAATTATAGATTGATAGATTATTCCGCGCAACGACACTCGTTGATGATGCGCGACAAGGCGTCCCTGCAGCTGTTTTTTTATCATTAAGCTCTCCGATTTCCGACTAGCGGACGCTTCTCTCGGAGAGGTCGAGGGTGACATGATATTTCCGTTAGTCCTGGCGAATACGGAGGTAATCTATCACTCTCTCCCTAGCGAAAGGGCGCTCGCTATAATCATTTATTTCACTTTCACGATTCCGTTACTAAAGTATACACCTTCAACTTTTCCGTCTCTCTCTAAAGATTACAATATACGTACACGATTAAGAAAAAAAAATGATTCGCCCGACCGAACGAGAGACGGAAGGTAACAAACAAAAATAAAGCAGCAATAGAAAAGAAAAAAAAACCAAGACGTATAGAGAATAATAAAAGCTCGCTATCTCAGTGGGGAAAAAAGATACATCAAAACAGCTTTACAACAACAAGCGGCCTCGATTGCCGTGAAACGATAGACTTGATTATAATAATTGATTCGTCGCGATGAGAATATGTATATATATATATATATATATATATATATAAAAAAAGACTGCCTTGCGAGGGCGCGAGAGCGGCCCACCCGCCCCGAGCCCGAAAAGCCACGCGCGTGTCGTTCAATGGATTATGGAATAGCCGCGCGGCGCCGAAAGCAGGCGAAATGCGGAAACGGAGAATGCGACGGAAAAGAAAAGATTCGAACTCGAAATCAAGCGATAAGGGGGAGAAAAATGGAACAAACTCACGATTGGTCACCAAAAGTCCTACACGATCTCGTCTCCTCCGTGTTTAAAAGAGTTCATTGTACGCATCCTCCACTTTGTTTTCTCCTCTCCTCGACGAGGGGAGGACAACGCGCTCGCACGCGCGCTGACACACTACGTGGCTACAACTCGGGGCGAGAGGCCGACTACTTCATCCGGGCGCGCACATGTTACGTCTTTTTTCTTCCTCAACGGCGGACTACGCGCGCGTTACATTCAGTACGGGTTGTACTTGGTGCGCTCCGATTTGAATTTTCCGCTGTCCGTAGGCCCGGGCGCACCCGGACTGCGTAGCCTCGGTGCGAACGGCTTGTGCGACCGGTGTACGCCGGTGGTTTGGACCGGAAGTGTAGTCGCGGTCGCGCCTGCTGCTCCACCTAGCAATTCCGTGAGCCCGCCGAGGGCGGTCAGGCTAGATAGGGCGTTGAGAGCGCCTGGCTTGCTTAGCAGCTGAGCCAGGGGGATGGCGCTGGCTAAGGGAGAGGCAGTGGTGGTAGTGGTAGAAGGGGAAGCGCTGGCCCCGGATGCCCCGGGAGTGGTACCGCTGCCAGGGGTTTGGGTATTTTGGGCCTCTAGGTTAGCTTTCTGCAGTTCGACACTGGGAAAAGACACAAATGTAAAGGTAAGGGAATACGTCGTTTGTAGTCAAAACTTGGTAATGTGAACAGGTTGTAGGTGATGAAAAAATCGGCAGTCATGAGAGACGGTTGGCGATTGGGACTTTTATGATTGGGTATCATTCGTCATTATCTCCCTCTCATTCTTCCAACCCGGTCACACTTTTTTTCATAAATCACACTCGGTCTCACTCGCTCTCGATTGCTGCTCGATCTCCGAGGACCGAACGATTTGGAGGCATTGTTCGATCGTTGGGGGATGATTTTAATCGGGGGTGGCATGTAAAAACGCTGACGCGATTCCGGCAATGTTCGGTCCTATGGAGAATCGGACAGTAATCATTTCTTTCTCATTCAATGCGAAATGCCAGGGACGTGGAAATCCGTTCTGCTGGTCGGGGACGAGTCTCGATTCGCAAATGGGAGTTGTACGGGGTAATGCGGTGTACGTTTGTTATATGAAGCGGTGAAAGAGCCGTTCTGTACATTGCGGAGACTCGAATGGTGCTAAGTTCCGGCGATCGCGGAAGGCGCGAGGGAATCGAAGCGTGTTTAATCCGTGCTAAGGGAGTGAAGGTGGGAGACGGAGAGTATTGCTCTGCTTTCGCGCGAATCGAGACGCGTCCGACCTGGTGATACTTTTCATCTTGCGAGAAAGTCGAGAGGTGGGAGTGTTCGGTGCACCGTCGAGTGAAGGAGCATGTCGTGGCTAATTGGCGCTAGTTTGAGCGATTTTTTCCTGGTATAATTCTTTTAGACTACTTTGGAAATACATTTTTGATACACTAGAAAGTGGTTTCGTTGATTCTTCGTAAATAAGCGTAATCTTCTCACGTGTCATGTTCTCATTTGAAAATGTTGGAACATATTTTCATTAAGAATTTTTGAGCAGATGCTCATTAAAATATTGAAATTCTTAAAAGAGAGAAAACCCGAATTTTAAATTGAAGCAACTAAATCATATTTTCAAAGAGTAAACAATTTAAAATTCTCGTCAAAGTTCTCGATAAAGTAATAATAATTATAAAAAAGTAAATATCTTTCACTATTAAGAAAAACTCGCTCGCACGTGCGTACAATTGAAAATTTAAAAAAAAATGTTATTTTTAAAATGAAGGAAATCTATGATTCTTTTTTAGGCTCTTTGTTAATTCGCGTCCCTAAGGTGCGCCGAGCTCCTCGATCCACCACGTCCCTACCAAATGCAAAAGGCGGGAACTAAATTAAATAAAGCGTGACCTGCACTCTGTTTTAAATTACGAATATAATATTAACCGACCGAATTGTTGGTACACGTAACATGGAACTATCCGAGTGCATACCAACTAGCAATCTCTAGAAAGGGAAATTTTGCATGGACTGATAATTACCAGAGTTGGGTGTTGCGCTCAGAAATGAAATTCTACTTCGCGCTTTCCTGTCGAAAGAGAAAATCAATTACATCCGAACGCAGTACCGATTTTCTGTGCATCAACAACGGTTTTTTCATCGATCTTATTATGAACTTTGGAATATGAATAGAAAAATTCGAGACTAGAACTATTAGATCGAAAAAACTGGACGATTTCTCTTACTAAACGTGTAATCAAAGATCAGATTTCCCGATCGAGTTAAGCTTTGAAGAATTGAGAGAAGCAATTAATTTTATATCATTTATCTCAACACGTTATATCCCTCGCATTCATAACACGATAAAGCCACAAGGAACACCGTGAAGGTGAATAGAGTGCAGGCCATGCATGGGAGGAAGTGCCGGGAGAACAGTCGATACGCAATAAATATGATGATAAAGTTATATGACAATAGAAATATTCGGGATGGCATTGATCGCAGTTATGTAGTAATGTGAGTGTGACAATCTGGAATAAAATATAATGGATTATAATTATAACGTGAAGAGGTGTATGGAGGTCGTTCCGCACGTGGTGGGATGGCTCTGAGAGCGAGCCAGCGAAAAAAAAAAGGCGACGACGATCAATTTTCGAGCAACGCGTGGACGCTTGACACGCGACGGGAACAGCTGATTCGAAAGGAGTAATCAAAAAATAAATAATGCAAGAACAGCCGAAAAGAAAGTTTCGTTTGATTATCTTGAAGTGCGTCATCGATTAGCTAAAAGAGAGATACTATAGCGGGCGAAGTTCTGGGAAGGTGTCCTCGTGTGAAATTGATCTATATTTGCAACATTGTGGCTCAAGTTGCTACACATTATAGATTATGCATAGATGTGAATATTGTTCATTAGCAACGAAGTATCCTTCCACAAGGCGTGCTATATTCGACAAGAAGACATATACCGTGAAAATATCTCGATTTAAAGATGCACTTTTCAGAGGGGGAAAGAGCTACCAACTATTCATACATTAGATATGTATAATACAATTCGAGTCCATTAAATTTCCAATAGACTTTGAAAGAAAGAAGACGTAGTTGCACCTTGAGCCACATTTGACCTGGTAGAGAAAACAATATCATTACACTATTCCCATTACGTGATCGGAATTCTACTCCGGTTATTGACGCTTCAAGCAATGATATATAAACAGCGAGGAAGAGTAAAATAATATATAAAAGAAGAAGCATCGAAGCGAGAGGCGTCCGAGATTTGCCAAGGTGGGATTTCGAATTTTAACGTGAAAAATGAATTACTGCAGTGCTCGTTTTCGTCGCGCGCGGAAGCCTCTCGCACAGGAAAGAAAAAAAAATTAAAAAGAAACGAACGAATCGATCCACCGTTACGATTCGTGGGAGAGGATCATTGCATCTGACGCGCAGAGTGCGGGTCCAACGCGGGGGATTCGAGCGTACGGCAAAAAATTGTTAGGCCGACCGTCCCCGTTTTCAAAACTTTGTGTACTCGTTTGTTTCGATTCAAAAGGACAGCCAGCGGCAATAGGAACAGATGTTGAGCGGAGTTGAGTCTGCAGGATACTCAAGGTATACTGGACCTGGAAGGCAGGACCTGGAAACAAAGGATTAAGAATGCGTCCTCTTCAAGGCCGCGACGTATCTTCTTCAATTCCGTAACGTTGAATAGGTGGATCCTTCCTCCCTTTGAAGCGGCTGCGACGTTCTTCTTATCTTATCTTTCTCTCTAGATCTCTCACACTCGCTCTCTATCACATTCTCTCTCTTTCGTTCTTTACTGACTCTCGACTCCCTGATAAACTTAGTTACTAAGGGCCTCACCTGCTCGTTGCATACTATTAGAATCGCGTTACACGGGGCCCATTTGTATCTCCGAACGCAACATCGTTCCTTTCAAGTAATCAAATGGTGGATCGAGGCACGTTCGTTTCACGTGCTCTTTCCACACCTTCGCGAAAGGATAATCTCTGTGGTACAGTTTTCACGCGTTCTTGTTCGATCATCGAAACGATACGCACGTTCGATCGGAGATACCAAAGTGTACGCGGGATTCGATTCGCCTCGTCGGCCGGTCGTGATTTTACGAGGGGGAGTAGGTAAAATGTCTATTTCCTTGTTTCAAGTCGAGACTGACGTCTTACGTAATACGAGAGACTTCAAGGTGGAAGATCGTTAGTACTAGTTAGCCATGCTATTGATCATTATCTCCAACTAATCTCTCCCTCTCGCCGTCAAACGAGCTCGGAAGGCGCGCGTACGGGGTGAATAATGCACCGTTTCCTCAATCATTCTCCATCAAACTATCGAACGTCCCCACGAAGCGAGCCGAATCTCTATCCGAGCCCTCAGTCTTGCTTAGAAGCCTTGAACGAGCTTCCAGGTTCCACCACAACCCTGAGAAGTTACCACGGTTCATCCGCGGCTATCCTGAGGACTCCCGAGAGGAGTTCACCCGTTCTCGTTCGAAGCTCCTATCGCAAGATTAACCCCTTCCGTCGAGGAATGGTTTTTACACAAAAGTATTCCTGCGGTGCGCTCGGAACTCTCGATTTCGTCCCAGCCCGATTCCGACTCACCTCATGTTGATGAGATACTGCGCGAGTGCCACGGCATCCGGATTTCCGGTGATGGTAATCGTGCGGTCCGTAGCGCCGCCCTCTCTTTCCTCACAATTGCTGATTCTGATCATCGCTCCGGATATCTGGCGTATCTCGGCGATCTTGGTGCCGCCTTTGCCGATGATGCAGCCGATCAGCTCGTTCGGCACGGTCATCTCGTGCGTCTGATTATTGGCGGCCGGCTGTTGCCTGTTCGTGTTGCTCGTGCGCAGTTGGCTTCCGGCGAGAGCTGCCAGTGCTACGCGCGAGGGGAAGAAGAAAGACGAAAGCTCGTTATCAGGCGAGTTCTTTCGTTCGCAGGACAACCCGAGCTTTCGAGGGACGTCGAACGAAGTGCGAACGGTTTGCGCTCGAAATTCTCTCCGGCCGAAGGACCGAGACCTGATGCTACCGCGTCTGGTCTATCGAAGACTCTGTTTACTTGTCTTCGGTCAGTCGGTCCGACGTTTCCGTGCGCTTTCACGGAAGCCAAATTGAACCGAACGATTTCGAGGCGATCGAACTCTACTTCGATGACGCGTCCATCGGCAGGGGTGGTCTCCATTCAGGATTCATTCGCATGAAAGTAAGGGATCTGACGACGTACACTTACCGGCCGGATTCAGCCCACCAGTGTTCGCAGGGGTGGCCAATCCCCCCAAACCGAGGGCCGCGAGTCCAGCGAGTGGATTGCTACCTAGCTTGCCCATCTGAAACAACGACGTGAAGCCCTACGCTCAACAGACTTGTCGGAGATCGCGAGCCTATGCACTGCCGACTGCCAGTGTCCAACTTTCTCGCTCATCGCGATCCTCGCTCGACGAACGATCGGCGTCGCGACTGATTGGCGAGATGCGCGGGAGTCCCGACTTCCTGGGTCGAGGAAACGCGAGATCGTCGCGTATCGGACAACGACGCCGTCTTCTCCGATCGCGCAGCGAATGCCGAGAGGCGCCGACGACTCATTGCAAGTCCTATGCTATATGTGCCTGCGACTATTGTTAAATTTGCGACTATAGTTCTCCATCTACTGCAGCGATCATACTCGAGAGCCAAATGATACTCTGTACGCGATATAAATTTATTTCAACTGCAGATATATAGGTATGTATATTGTATAAAAGTTAGATATTATTATTATATAAGTTACTTTCGTAGCGTGTTATAGCAATGTACAGCTTGGTCTTCTGGTGACTATTTGGACTGCAGGAATTGGGTAGCAGGGAAACCTGGGACTTTTATAAACTGAATAAAAAAATTTGATTAGGTCTTATCGATATATGATGTGTCTGGAATACCTACTTGTAGCAGACATATGAAATAGTGAGACGATTGAATGATTTTCGATGTTGCACTTCATCCGTCGAATCGATTAAGGGGGAAAGCCACTGTGATATGTTCAAAAAATAGATTTTTTTATTTTTACATTTTCTTAATGTTCGAGGTTTCAAGAATCTGTTCCCTAAGTTTCAAACCGAAATTCGAAAATTTTATGGAGTTATGAAAGGTTTTGTGTGAGTAAGCGCATACGCTCGAACTTGACCGCGCGGTTTTAAAGGCTTTTATCTCGAAACTACATTTTTCCAACTGGGCGCCATCATAACTCAGTCAATTTTTATCCGATTACCTTGAAATTTTCACAGAATATTTTTAAAAGAATTATCTTCAGTTAAGCGTATGATTTTTTCGATTAAGCGATTACTTGTTGAGATATAATTAAAAAACTGAGCAATTTTTCTCTAAATTTCGAAGTTCTATCTTTAAACATGCGTTACTTTGTTAAAAATTAAAATTTTTATAAATCCGTACGCTTAACTGAAGCTAGACTCGTGTAGTTTAAGAAAATAATTGATTTTTTTGGTTTGGATATACCATTCGGACACAGCAATGGCGCCCATGCGCCAAACATTTTTCAGAGAAGCTTTACGGCATCGCGTATTATTGTGTAGTTTATTGATATTATGTATTGCTTTTTTTTTCTAATATACTAAAATATATGTACCTTCATGTAGTTGTAAAAGTTTTTTCCCTCGTTTTTTATTTTAATCAGAAAAAATTCACAAAGTTATTCTACATTTTCCGGTCATCACAGTGGCTTTCCCCCTTAAACCAGTGGCCAAATCATAAATTCTCGGAAAAATTATTTTCAAATAAAGGAAATTCTTCTTGCCATGAACAGAAATTTTCCTTGCGCAGTATTACTAAACCATCCACTAGTAAACTATTAATACATATACCTGCATATACAATGTTACTCAATATTTAAAATTTTAACTGAACAGCTTGTAGATTTGATTTTATCCAGAAGTACTGGTGAATTAAATAATTTCAGAAACTTATTCACTTGGATAGCATCCATAATCGAGAGAGTATAAATTTAGGTTTTCATATACCATGAAAACTTTCAACGTGTCAAAAAAAATCAAAGATGGAAAAGACTACAGACGAATGAAGTGAATTATCGTACACGTTAAGGTTTTCTCATTTAGATTAAATGGATTATGAGCGTCTACTTTTTACATAACGAAAGTTCTGCTAAAACCCAGTGCACTCGCTTGTGGGTGTTACGACGATTTTCTTTTATCGTCTGAGCGAGATGGTGGGATAAGTGATGAAGAATGGAGTTGGGAAATGAGCTCTGGATAAATCCAATGGACAGAAGATTATGAGACATCCGTCGCGCATTAATCGATGTATGAATTGCTTACAGTTAGCGGTACATAAATCCGGTTAACGCGCTAGACTGACGTGTCGACATTAAAGCCGTTGATTGTATCCGCATTGAACACTCAGGTTTAACTCACACGGTGCGACTTCACTGCGACAAAACTGACGCACTCGGTCGGACTCGGTCGAGAGTACGTCGCACGCGGCAAATCGGCATGGAGACGCAGCGAAGCACTCACACGGTGCGACTTCCCTGCGACAGCAGTGCGACCCGCACCTCGCGCTTGTCTGTATGACATCACAGTGGCGGTGACGTTGTTAGTTTGCCGCGCATCTGCTCACGCGGTGGGAAAAAACTGTCGCAGGAAAGTCGTCGATTCCTGCGACAGCGTGCGTCTGTTCTGTCGCACTGCTGTCGCAGTGAAGTCGCACCGTGTGAGTTAAGCCTAATCGACTGAGTATTGTTCCACCATGGCAAAATTTCGAGTGAACGAGCATAATATAATCGGGAATTCGAACATCATTACAAGATGAATTTATACAATATCGGCATATTCCAATTTATCCAAATATACCGTTTAGTCAGTCATTTAGCGATGCCCTTCAGAATGTGAATCATTAAAATCCGTATAGATACGTAATTCGGATATTTTCGATGGTATGATCTCTCCGCGTACTATTTCTTCTAAATCAAAATATACCCACATCCTATTAGAAAAGTTTTAATAAACTAATAGCAATAAATACGCCGAAAACCTGTTTTTCATATTGTAATGTATTGATGTCAAGTCACTCAAAACTGTGCCCGCGTAAATTAAATTCGGGAGGTTAAAGTAAATAAAAACCCCATAGAATCAAAAGCAAACTTTGCATACCGTAGCGCGGGGTTACTTTGCACAAGGTTGGTAACTTTGCACACCTAAGTAATTCCCTGAAATAATATTTTTCATTTGAATATTGGCAACATTGGATGTATCGCGTGCGCATGCCCTTGTCTGTTAGGTTATGTTTAGTGTGCAGATAATATTTAATATTATAATAATATTTTTTTTTTACTTTTTTCATTCCTAATACCTTGGCCGGTAAGATAATGGTTTGGGATGTGCAAAGAAACCCATATAACCGTTGTTTGGCTTCTACGCTCATTTAAAGGCGCGTGCAATTTATCCCCGATATCGAGGTAACTGCACACTTTTCAAAAAAAAAAAATATATTATTTATTCATTTTTGATGCAGGTTTGAAGTGAAATGTATAGAAAAAACTTGGAAATACCACATACTTGAATATTAAATTATTTTACTCAAAACTAAGCAAAAGAGATGCAAAAAATACCAAAAACCGTTGCAAAGTAACCCCGCGCTACGGTAGCGTTTTTAAACAGTTTTTCATTCGGCCATCGAATACCGCGGATCAACGGCTTCTAATCGACGATCTTGGACTAATCGAGCTACACAATTTCTGCTCAGATCACAGGTGTACCGAGCGACCAGGAAGCCGGGCGGTCCGCATCCGACTTCCCACGTGCAATTGCCTATAAACTGAGCTATTGTTAGACGCAGGATAGAAGTGGTCGCCTCGTAACTTTCACGGTGGGTGAGATGTGGTAAGGGCAGCCCACCCTCGCACAAACTCCTCGCTAAATCGTTGCTAAGTGCCGGAAGCCATGCTTCTCTAAATAAATAGTAGGCCAAGGGGTGTTGTGGCGGGCAAGTCGAGACTTACGGGGGATGGGAGAGAACAAATAAATAGAGCGGAAGAAAACGGAAAAATAGAAAAAGAGCGCGATAGAAAAAGCGGCCGACCATGCGAGATAAAGGAGGTCGGTTGTACAAGGGTGATAGCTGTTTCGCAAAAGAGGCTGATAGCGAACTTGTTACGGTGAACCTAAAAGAGCAACGAAGGTGCAGCGTTTTTCGCGTTTCATCACGGAACGCTGAATGTAACTATTGGAAATCGATCGTTGCACTTTCAATGTTCAGTCCCGCGTGTGGAGTTCCGTCTGTACTTGAACCCAACATTAGATATCGATCAATGCGGCGCCATGGTACAGTATATGCTGTACTCTCGTGAATTCGCAGAAAAGAACGACAGAATGCTTCAGGATTCTCGGTAGTATCGACGCAACGGAGATTCATAAATTGTCCCGTCAAAGGTCGAAGAATTCTGTAGTATTGGCCAATATTCCACAATATCAATTAGACTGATACCATTTCTCATACGATTGTCTCAAACTTTTCGTCGATGTTGGCATGCTTGATTTCACGTTGAAATGTAATTTTAAAAATAACATTGTCGGCTCTGAAGAAAAAATTGGTAATTGTGTGAGCAATAGTGTCCGTTCGATTGCGAAAACTACCCAGCGACAACATTCTCCCCCTTTTTACTTTTGCGAGGATACGACGAAATCTTGAACAGGAGAAGGTATCGCGGTGGTGCGAGACGTGAAAGGATGCGATGAAATGAAATGTTCGCAAAGCTCAAAAGACGATTTGTAACGGATGTAACATATACAGACGAACGTGACGCCGGTGTGAAAACCGAGATGGATGATACATGGAGAAAACGCGTCCGTGAAAAGCCCATAGTCGTCTCTGCATTCGGAAGAAAGTCATGTTATACAAAATGGTGTGGCAAAAAAATTGAAAGTTAAAATAAATTTCACGTAAAAAAATTCTTAAATTCCCCTTCTATATTTCCGTAGGAGGCCGTATAGGAGTTCTGATATCAATCATTATGTCGAAATATTTATAAGAACTCGCATTACTATATTTTTACAGAATTCTATCGTGCTTTACAGGAATTTTTTCATAAACCAGGATTTAGTATGAGTTCCAATAGACGTTTCAAAATACTGCAATTTTTCTTTCCACGACTATGTCACGGTTCGAATGAATTCGATTGTACATATTCTCATCAAAATTCGAGCTGTATGTTATTTACGATAGTTACTCGTAAGGCTATCACATAAAAGGTTTTTTAAGTTGCACAGCTCTAACTTAGAGGAGCGTACGTCAAACGAGGTGAAATGAAAAATAGGAGAGCTCGAAGGAATTGTTCTTGAACAGGTTTCAGACTACCAGAAGAGAACGAAAAACAGAAGCCAAGGATATCGTGTTTATGTGTATGTATAAGACGCAGAACTGCCAAGCAGAATTTGAAAATTTGAGTCAAAGAGAAATCAAAGCGTAGAATATATTTACCTATAGTTCTACCTTTTCGTGCCTCGCATGCATATTTGTCGCTTTCTGAATATATCTTTGAAAACCCGTACAGATGGGTAGACACATTCGAGAGACTCGTTTACAAATCGCAGAAAAAACGGATCGTCGAAATTAAGGATACGCAAGCTTTCGATTAATCTTGATCCTTCTTTCCTGCACTCTATATGTGATAATTCCTCGTAATACTTATGAGTATGTAAAGACAGGAGCTAACATAGAGTTGCTTCAAACCCCGTATTTGAGATGGAGGAGTTAATCGTTGCTTGGGGCGAACAAGAAGGAAGTCGGGCTCCTTTTGTTATTCAAAAAAAAAAAAAAAAAAATGCGAAGAGGAAAAATACGAGAGACAATGGAAGCAACGAACGATCAAATCGACGCATACTAAAACATTTTACCTGCGTTAACTACGGTACTTTTTACGTTTTTGTATGAGTACGATGATGTCGACCGTAAAATGATGCTACAGTTAATTTAATTTCAAACTTTCAAGTGCATTCGAGTGGTAACTTTTCCGGTGAGTTTCCTATAATTTTATGCAAGTTAACGAGCGATAAAAAATGCCACATTTAAGAGGTGATAACTATTATATAACATAATACATTAAGGGGATATTACTGTCTTAGACGCTTCAAAAATTCGATTTTTTTTTCGCATTTTCTTATAATTTGGGTTTTTGAGAATGTGTTTCAAAAATACTAATTTAAAATTCGTAGAACTCCCATAGTTACAGAGGCTTAAAGGCTGCGTTGCGTTGGGGCGCGGCAGGTAGTCATCAACTTTAAACGCGTTTTTCTCGAAACGACATTTTTCAAGTCGGGCGCACGTTTTTCTCAAAAACTATTGGACCGATTGACTTCTGGTTTTGCATACATTTCGAGGGAACCTTTACCTATGGTCTGAACTAGAATAATACCGATAGCTTGAATATTTTAGCCCTGCTCTCATATTTTAGTTGACAATTTTTCGGGAAAATTAAACTTTAATCTTCAAACAGCTGCGATTGCGATAAAAAATGTCGTACCTACTTAGTTCTAGTTCAGATGATAACTACATTCATATAGATTTTAAAAAAATGTGTTCTTCTGTCTCAGACGACTAGGACCGCCACAATATGGTCGCCCGATTGGACGAGCGTCTCACGCCACGATCTGCATAACAGCGCATAACTTGTATAGATTCCAATAAAATGTTTTATAAAAATTTGTGTTGTTAGTTGAAACATGTCTTATTATGCGTCAAAAACCCCGGCACTCTCTCTCTCTCTCTCTCTCTGTAGGTTTGATATAGTTTCCGCAAAATTAATTCCTAAAAATTACTTTAAAAACAAGCGTCTAGACAGTAATACCCCCTTAAAGCCTTGAAATTTTCACGTATTTAGTGGTACCTCTAAAATATATGCACGAGTACACATACAAATATCGTACCGCAGCTCTGATGCTACTAATTGACCCGTAATTACGCGAATCGTTAGTCAGTATTCCGTATCATGCAGCTAAATTGCCGCGCGTTTGAAATGCCAACTATCACATAGGGAAATGAAAAGTCTATATACTTTTGACCGCGTAATTTCTGTTTTCGCAAAAAACTCCTTTAATTAGTGGCAAATATCTATTCCAACAATTTCCAAAAAGCCAGTTCCACTGGATATCGCGTCAGCTCAAAATGACGTACAAATAGAGCGGTATGGAGATGAAAAAAGAGAGAAAAACTAAAAGAATATTTTATGTATAATATACTGTACGTGTAACGACCGCAGCGTAACGAACGGGTATTTGTTAGCGCGAAAAGAACACAACTACATGATTCAAATTCAGTGATTCGAAAGTGACGACAAAGCGATTCGGAGAGCGGTAAATACGTGAAAAAATAGACTTCAGATAGTAAAAAAACTGCAGTTGACGTATCGCAAATAAAGCTAGGCGTTCGGTCGTTCAAATTAATTATTACATTATACTGACATGGGATGCAACTAGAAACAAGAAACGCACTGTTACAATTTAGAACGAATTCAATTCAGGCTACTATAAGTGAAATTTATTATAATAAAACATGGACCCATTTGTTAAACGGTAAAGGAACATTTTATACGATGACCTGTATGGTATTCCCTCAGTGCTAGCTCTCTTTAAAATAATCATCAGGCTGTCGTCGGAACACCAGTTTCTTTCTCGAATTTTAATCGATACTAGTTTCCAGTGGTCCCTCGAATTTTCCAAAATTGTATTCCAGCAATTCCACGATAACCCGTCCCGGCGACAATCAAGTTGGTTCAAAGTCGGTACGGGTTTGTATAATAATTATCCGATTGCACGTGACAAAGAAATTAACCAGATTCAATTGGTCCCCGTGTCTAGCCGTTTGCAAGTCGACTCGACGGTGAAACTAACGGTCGACGTGTTTCAATTATTTCAGTTTCTGTGGAAGAATGTTAAAACTTGGAGCATTTTTAAACGGCTTTCGCTTACAAGCTTCAACATAGCAAAATCGATCTATTATTTACCCAGAGCTTCAATTCTCGAGTACGTGCGAATAACTTTGCATACGAATCTTTGGCTTCCGTGAATCGAATAACGGGTTGAATGAAGTGGATGCGCCGTGATTGGTGGAAATCAAAGATTCGTATGCAAATGCTACTCGCAGGAACGCGAGAAACGCACCCCTGGGAGCATATCCGCGGGACTATTTACATTACCGCGCGAGCGTGTCCAATCCGAAAGCAAACTTTCAGATATGCCTTTTGAATTCGGTCGGAACAGTCGACCCTTGAAGCCAAGACTCTCTACGAACGCATTCGCATGCGCCGAAATCTGTATATCGCGGCATGCACGAGCTAGTTAAAAATGAAAGGCGTGCTCGGCGCGTCTTACATTAGTGGTATCACGTAACAGTCGAACGAAGATCTGTGGAGCATTCTATAAGAGCAATGATATCTATCTCCGATAAATGTTTCGAGCGAGGCCGAAGAGCAAACAAAACGCACGCACGCGGGGTCTCGAGGAGACAAAGATCGATATGCGCGACGAAAGATAATGATATCACGATTAACCCATTGTTTTTAAAGGCGATATTCATGACACTCTCATCGCGTATGATTTTATTGGAAAAATGAGAAAAAAGGTTTCTGCTAGAATCGAAGTATGTATTAAACCGAATTTGGATTACGAGTATCAATGCCCTTGCACCCTTTCTAAAGGGCCGTTTGCACGGTGATAGTTTCTGCGATAGTTGCTGTCATGATAGCCATTATAAATAACCCGAAAGTAACTGTAATGCTGACGCGAGAGTACTGTCGCGTCAGCCTGACAGTTACTTTCGGGTTATTTACAGGCTATCATGACAGCAACTATCGCAGAAAGTATCACCGTGCAAACGGCCCTTAAGGTAAGCGTTGACTTCCTCTCCTTCCTCCTCCGATACAGTGGAGGTGCTACATACATGTCGGCTTCTAAGCGCGAGCGTATACAAAGAACAAACACATAGAGATAGGATAGCATAAGCAGTGGTGTAGAGTACAGAGGGTCAGTATCTTTTTGAACACATGCGTGCGAGTCCAGGGGTAACGCGACAAGTCAATTTCGCATTATCCGACGTCACGGCCCGACTCGCTGCTATAATTGCAGAGAAATGCGAGCAATATATGTTATGAGTATTTGCACCGTAATATTTTTCTCTGCACCGTGACGTCGGCCAGCGAAAGGATACTAGCGGAAGATACGACTTAGCGAGTTTCTTCAAGGACCGCGCAGAGTTGCAAAGATTTCGAGAAACTCGATTCTTGCTCTTTTCTCAAGGAAATAGACATGAAATAATTTCAATAGTCCGCTACGCGTAACGTTCTCCTTTCTTTCGAAACGTGTATAACAATATGCCCAATGTCAATTGCAAAGCGTTTGAAAACGATTGACAAACAAATGGCTACATTACGCGCTATGACACGCGTTTCAATCGCCCAACTCTACACGGTCCTGACTGCTTTCGCTCGGAATATGTCTAGGAGAACACCGAGCAGAAAAAGCTGTGGACACGGGGTGGTATTGACGCGTTTAAAGGACGAGGTGATAGACGTTAGAATGGGAATACAAAGATCAGGTGACCTGTAAAGTCGGTCGAAGGGGCATTCCAATACGAGGTTGAGAGAACGTACATATTGTACAAGTCAGGCAACGTCGAGGAAGACATCGTCGGCTGGTATATCGACACGAGTGTCCAATAACGGTGAATACCGATACTTTCCAAAATAGAGCGCTCGCCTGCTGAATACTCGAAGGAGTATTTTCCCTCGCGCTTCATTGCCCTCCGTGACTTTTTAGGTCGCGCGCGCGGTAGTCTCTTTACGTCGGCGTCGTCTCGAGTTGACGTGGTATGTCGCTAATTAACACCCCAGCACTTCGCCGATGACTCCGCGACTCAGTTGCGCTCTGCGAAGTTCGCTCTAGAGGAAAGACTGTGCAGGCGGAATCGTCAACGTCGCGGCGGGTGTTAGTTAGGAGCAGACCAATCAAATTAGAGAATTTTCGAGCTTGAGACAGAATGAAACTTCTAGAAATTTAAGTGGCTCTTAATACCACTTCGAAAAGTCCGCTACGTATAATATCACGAACGAATTTCTCAAGTTTTCCTCCGAGATACTGAGAGAACATTTTGATACACTGTTAAGGAGCGCTCGAGTAGACAATTCGCAATGAGATTTACCACCGTTTTGTTTTCCAATGCGACTGATTTAGAGGTCATCCTCGACATTGCTTCTCCCGAAGATTGAAAAAGAGAACCAGAGGTCGGGGCGAGGTCTGAGGGGGTATAGTGGGGCGTCCGATTTTCCTGTACGTATTTGCGTCAGGATTGGAGGGGGTCCGGAAGACGGTGGGTCACGAAAAACAAAAGACTTACGACGTCTGCCACGAGGTGTGCGGGCGGGAGGGCTGCCTGCAAGTGTCCACTCTTCAGCAGGGGGTCGGCGAGGCCTGCCACGCTGGCGTGTAAGGGGCTCGGTTGGAGTGGATGGTGAGGTGAGGTAAGATGGGCCGGAAGGAGGTGATGGCCATGAGAAGCAGCGAAGGGTGAGGAAGGATGGACCGCAAAAGGCGATTGGGTATTCAGCGAGGGTGGAACGGGCCCGGTATGGGGCGCGGGCAATGGCAATACTGTACTTACGTCCGAGTGGGCGGGCACCGCGTAATTACCCTGGATGGTGTAGGCTTGCCCACCAGCCAGGATCACTGGCCCACCAACTTGGGGTTTGGGGCGATAAGGGATCGTGGCACCTTTGGGAGGGGACTGAAACACAATTTACAAAACGATCAGTACATCCTACAGCAGGGCTCGGCTGCTCTTTTGGTCTGTTCCGAAAGATACACGGCGAGGTTGGTACACTTCTGATCACTCGGAAAAATATTTGATCTTAGCGATAACTCGTTTTAGTACAGGGTAGCCAGTGAACCAACTCAAGGATTCGAGGGTCGCTGACCACCCTGTAGTAGAACATTTTCGAAAGAAGCACAATACCGATGTTTTGATCCAAAGTTCACGAGTGAGGAGATACCCGTAGCGAAGTCGCGTCTTTATCGCCGATGCTGTACCACCTCGATCCGTGATGTTAATAAATCGATCCTTGGTGCACGGCACGTAAAGCCCGAATCTACGCGTTAGAGAGTACTCGAGCTACGTACCTCTAGCATGACGCAGCAGATGTGATAGATGCACTGCGTGATAGCTTCGCTAGTGCCCGATATGGTTACCGCGCGCTCCGTCGAATTGGGTAGCATCTCCGAGGCGACCTGGATCGAAGCTCCGGTCACCTCGCGAATCTCCTTGATCTTCGAGCCGCCCTTGCCGATGAGGGAACCGCACTGGGAGGCAGGCACGATGAGGCGCAACGTAATGGGCGGCCTCTGCACTCCGCCGCCACCGCCAGCGCCGCTGCCCTGGATGTCGTGGAACTGCGAGCACCATTCCTCGAACTTCTTGCATATCAACGTGAACGCCTTGAATATCGAATTGGTCGGTCCGGTGACGGTAACTATGCGCTCCGGACACGAGCCGTCCGAGATGTTGATCTTGGCGCCCGACTGGTGGAAGAGGAGAGTGACTCTCGTTAATAAGATCTTCCGGTGCGTGTGTACGCAGGCATTTACGTTAGAAGACAAAAATAGAGGCGAAGACATAATTGTGAGAAAAGAAAGACGATTATTACCTCTTCACGAAACCTGTTCACGATCTCTCCTTTCTTTCCGATAATGCTTCCCACCTCCTGTAAATAAACGAAAATAAAGTGGCTTTAGGCATGATCGTATGACACTGCGTCACATATCTGTACCCGAGGATAAAAGTGTATTAAGTCCAAATATTAAGTATTGGACTTAATACACTTTTATCCTGAGGGGTACAGATATTAGACTACAGGAATTATTCTGTGCAAGTACTTTTAAATCATCCAAAAAAAGAGTAATATTTGATCGGGGAATTAAATTTCTGATCAAATTAAGGGAAACCTCGAGATCCCGATCCATCCTATTTTATTTCTTCCCGTCTGTATCACGCAATGCTGTAGTTGAGAGAAAGTTATATTAAACAAGAGACTAATATAATAATTCCTGAATCAAACGAAAATCTTGTGGTTTGTGTTTGCGTAGAGTTTAGTACATTTCTCTCTAATTATGAGAGCATACCGCGGTCGCAGCGGTTTAAACGGACTTTCTGCAATGGACCAGACCCCCTGGTCGGTGGTGAAAGGTTATTATTACGGGTTGACCGCGACGACATGCGAGACGGTAAGCAGTACGCGATGCAACGAATGTTGATAGATCGCGAGGGCCCCTGCTGCGCGAAACTATAAATAAGTTTGCGACGTATGTCCTCTGCTGTCCAGCCAGATATCTCTCCCTCTCTCTCTTTCCCCCTCTTTCTCCCTCTCCCTCTCTCTATCACTCTCTCGGATCTTTTCCGAGAGTCTGACCCTTGATAATGTCAGCTAGGCTCGGGGTATCTACCGGGTATGAGCTTCCTCTAAACTTAGAAGAGGCCAACCTGATCGTCGTGCTAGATCGATCAAATGCCAACTTCCTTAATGAGAGAGGGAGATGGGTGGATGGATATAGAGAGAGGAAAGAGAGAAGAGCAATTTGTTCGCAGCGCCTACACGTTTCTCTAATGAGATATCTATGATTTTGGCTCCATTTTATTGCCATCGTAAAGAGGATTGAAAAATTGGGAGTAAAGTTCTTTGAAATTATGCTTTTCCAGGTTTTCCAGTTCGAAATAACACATTTTTCCCGAAACTCATACAGGTATTTAGATCCGATACAATATTTGACATTCCTTTATCAGACAATTTTAGGGCATGAAAATTGCCTGATCCATAAAATTGCTAGTATTTTATGCAAACGTTAAAAGGTATCTCTCCTCTAAACACATACGGGAGGACTACCCAGAATATAGTCGACTCTCCCTAATTTCGAGTTAATTACGCTTTGACATATCTGTCACTGCCCCTAAGGAATTAAGCTACCGAAGATCCAAAATTTAATTATAATTCACGAAATATAAAGTCGTCGCAGGCAGTATTGATCCACTGACATCGACGTTGAAACTCGACTGTATAATTTAAAAGTACGCCGATTGTATCTCGAGTTTAGATACCAGCAACTCGAGACGTGTCGAGAAAGACGATCTTCCTCCCGTATTCAATTTCCTCGTTATACAATTTAATTAAGTAGCGGATCGTCGTCAGTGGCTCAATAGACCTCCGGCAGTCAACTTTTCTTGCCGCGTCGACCGTGAGCACAATGGACCGTCTTTCTGCACAGCTTCCTTTACCGTGAAATGTGAGTATACCGAAACGACAGCGGAGGAAGATCTCGGGGAATCTCGGTTGATAACAACAGAAACTTTATTACGAATCACGTGTTTACCGGAGCCTCGAATTCTAACTTTTATCCTTTATTTTTAGTTCGCGCGTTGTTGAAGTCATCAGTGTCGACACGTACCTAACGTGTTGCTAATGGACGATAAAAGAAAAGTGGTACTAGAACACCATATGTCCGCATTCAACTCGGACGTAGACTCGCATTAATCAAATGGAAAACACGAGAACCGATCTCGGATACATCCTATAAAAAAGGCGTGTATATAAATAAAAACACCTTCGTGAGCCCTTCGTCCACACGCGCTACCCTTTCTCACGCATATCGTTCGCACCTCGATCACGCCAATGCAAGGGTGGTCCGTTTCGATTCAACTTACGGGTGACATTTCTACGCGAATTAAATGAAAAATGAGTGGGACCTACATTTGGATTAAAAACTCGAATATACGATTTATTCTTTCTGGCGAATTCAATCCAAAGAAATATAAACGAAGAAGGGTTTTTGATTTCTCCGTGACGGTACTTGGTGTTCTAAATAAAGGACGAGAAAAAGAAAGAAAGAAGTGAAAGAGGAGAAGAATTTTGAAGCGAAACTATCACAAATTTTTTATCAGAGCGTCTCTGATCGCCCAGACGATCAATATTGTTCCTAGAAGGGGGGGTGGGCGAGTATCATTATCCGCGATTGTAGATAAAGGAAAATATAGATGCAACGAGACGTCGAGAGGAATACAGCGTCGTGTAGGAAATAAATTGAAGTCAATTATATAAAATACTTGTGTGTGAAGCCAAAAAAAAATAGGCAGAAAAGGAAATGATAGCCAATTATCGAGAATGCTCGATAACGGCGAAATTAATGAGATAGAGATCACCGCTGGTCGCGGATCGATTTGTCTTTCAGAAAGGACGTCAATGAACGATTTGCCATGCGGTACGATTTCTCAAGAAGTCGCCCTCTCAGGATATCGTTTGCTAAATTGCCTCGTGCCCCAGTTTTCTCGCTCGTCACTTCTGCTCTAAGAGTAAGGGACAAAATATATCTAAAATCACTAATACTTTGTTCCTTTCCAGTTACTGATTCAATGGTTGACTTTCGATGCGAGCGTTAAAAAATATAGGAATTTTTAATTAAATTGAAATCTCAAATTCGCTATAACAAGATCTTCCTAATTCTTATACAAATGTCCATACTGAAATCAATTAAATAAATAATTAAAGTAATAAAATCATTTTAGAAAATTCTTCAAGTTTTCAACATTTTCCTGATTTTGCATACATATTATAAAATTCCCCAACGATTTCAGATTTTATAGAACTCTTCGATTGCTAGACACAATGTTAATACGATACTAATTGGAAATAAAAATAGTGTATACATCCTGTGCTCAAATAAAAAGCAGAAAATTCGCTTTTCTTGACACTCAACTAAAAGTATGAAAACGTAAGGATATTGGAGGGTGAATATGGGAATTCAAAACTACCCTTTTCAAAGTGTCCATTGGTTAAACCAGAGCAGCAAAGAGAAGAAGACGAAAATGAAGAGAAAGAATTCTTTAGAGGCATTCTGGCGCTGGTTTACACTCATAAAACCAATATACGCGGAAAATAAGAGCTCCGCGCCGCCGGCCATGCGAAACAACGAGAGCGTCGGGAACGGGGCTTTGGGATGAACTTAGCGAAAACTTGACTGCGGGGTAGGTACGTATAAAGCAACGAGACAGGTTCCGTAGGTACGCAGATCCACGGTTGGCCGCTGGCCCTGGCTCGGGTCCAGCCTGCAGCTGGAATCCATAGAATTCCATGGGCACGCGCTTTCGCCAAGGGGCCGAACTAGGGAAAGAGACGGGATTTCGGCGGGCGCTGCAGTGCTGAATCGAGAGCAAATTCCCGAGGATAGAATGTATAGTCGCGAGTGAAAGATAAATAAATCTGTACTTGTGTAAGGGATCGTAATCTGACTTTGCTTGATACCCAATCTGGATTAGCGTTTCACTGATAACAGTTTTTTCATTTTTTTCTGCATTCGAGGCGTTATTTTAAAAAAAGAGGGAACTGATCGAATTCTTTGACGACTTGTGCTATGGGATTTTATTTGACGAAACGAGCATCACACAATATCGTCTCGACTATCGCCAATCTAGAAGGCAATACCATCAAAAATTTGTTACGTGTGTCGTACACACCCTCTTTTATCTGAAATTCTTCCTCTCATCTCAAAAAATATGAAGATTATTTAATTGCCGTTCTTCTGATGGACTACCCTGTATATACTTGACTTTAAAGTAGGAATTTCACGGGCAGCTCATCCTGTAAGCTATAAAGCAAAACTTCTATACTCACGAGAATTGAACGCTAAAGCAAATTCAGGCCTCGAAATATACCCCGTTTCACTTTCGAAATATATCGAACGGTTCGGTCGTCGGTTCTTCCCGACGGTGCCATAGTCAATCTATTCAGAGGAAGAGTCAGCCTTAAATTTCAGGACGAAAGTATATAGGAAGACGAAGTGGCCCCGAAAACCTAAAGCGCTTTTCCGAACACGTAATTTAAACAATCATCTCTCCTCTTCCCTCTCGTTTATCCTCCACAATACAGTAAATAATAATCAGGTGAAAGCGCGACGACTTAAAGCTCCGTCGGTTCCCAATTCTACATTTAAAATCGTCTTTATCGCGACGAACGAGTGAAGAAATGGACAATGGGCAATCTCTTAACCGTCTCCATGAAAAAAAGTACCTACTATAGTTAATTCGCGAATAAAAAGAAAAGGCCGCAGGCGGATAAAACAAATCAATTTCGAAATCGCCCACCCTTCAATCTCGCGTTCTCGTCTATCTTTGTTTACTCTACCTACAATTTCCGATTTGACCTTTCGTTGAAAACGCTGATCCGTCTCCAAAGGGCGGGGAGATGATGCATTCTCGCGTATCGCACGTCACAATATAATAACCGCTCACCGCGCGATGATCGGGGCTTTTCAAAGGAGTGTGCACGACGGGGAAGGTAAAAATATGTTAGTTTCCCCAAAATCCGCCGCGTCGTACCACGCGCGAGTCAGTGTAACAACAGTGATAAATGATTGATGCCCCGGCAGTTACAAAGCCGCTTGCCAGTTGGCAGGTTCACTGCAAAACGGTAGAGGCGTAGACGTGCGAGGTCACGAATATAGCGTGTAATCGGGAGCGTTTCGCGGATGGCGTTTAGGGTCGTGCCAGCGACACACGTTCGAAAGATACGCGTGTACCCGGCGCGGCGCAGCGCCGGGCTACGAGCGAAAAGTAGGCGCAGAGTCGCGACACGGGCGGACTGCTGCGCCGAAAGTTTCTACGTGGAAACGATAATGGAATCGCGATTCGTATCAGGTCGACCGATTGGCCGGTGGCCCTGGCTAAGGTCCAGTCTGTCGGCGTCCACGGTGCTCTCCTCGTAGACATAATACTTCTAGCCAAAAACGCGGCCAGACGTATTTATTTCCCTGCAAAGAGTCAGCGCCGTACTACGGCTCGATGCGGCGCGCGCTCGCTCGATTTAGTTACGTATTTGTGGGACCCGCTGCAGCTTCTCGAGCGGAACACGTTCGCGGGGTTGTAAAGGATGGGTGATTCCCACTGCGAAGACCGTACATACTGGTGTGATTTTAACGTGAGGGTAGAGAGCAGGTTCGGTAACTTATACACTGAGAAAAATAATCAGGTTAAAATGACAAAACGCATCTAGTTAAACACGTTTCTTTATTCTAACCAAAATACTGATTAATTGAACCAAGTATCTAGTTATTTTAACCAAATATTTAGTTATTCCAACCAAACGTTTCGTTATTCTAAACAAAAAAGTGGTTAGTTTAACCAAACAGATGGAAGATCCATATTTAACTAAACCGTTTGGTTATCGTCTACAGGATTTTGGTTAAATTGACCAAGATATTTTTCTCAGTATACATTGTCTAAAATACGTTGATACATTGTCTAAAATACACTGAGAGGAAAATATAGTTAATTTGACTAAGTCAGCGGTTACAAGTGAGGGAATGCAGATCAAGTTACTTGGACTAATAATTGACGCGAATGGACTACCACCTATTTCCTTCAAATAGTCGTTAATCTTTAAAACCAAATTTATTAGACGGAGCAACTAATTCTGCATTCCCTTACCCGTAAACGTAAATTTAATTGATTATACCATTTTTTTCTCTCAGTTTACGTATACTTTGAAATGAGCACAAGACGTGGATCGTGTTTTTCGCTCGATACTTTTCGGGGTGGTTTACGGAAAATTGTAATAAAAACTTCGAAAGAAATACGGGCAAAAGTATCCGTATTAAAAAAAACGGAATTACCGCAAAAACGAGCGTCGAACTGGAAGGACTCGAGGCCGACGTCTCGTGGGAAATTGAGAAAAGCATGGGTGGTCGAGACTACTGAACTTTCCGTAACTCCCCTGGACGTAATACGTAGTGGGATTAAAACGGTCGGAGGTAGGGATTAAAAAAGGAGCGAGTATATACGGACGACGAACAAAATTTGCAAAATTACGTGACATTACAGAAAACTAATTAATTTCGCTCACCTTTCCAAAACCTACGAAATCCCTCAAGTTTTTCAAAATTCTCTTAATTTCGAATATCGCGCTAAACGTAATTATATTGATAAAACGCGAGGATTTAATTATGAACGAAACAAATCAAAGTGAACACTCTTTGAAGTTAAAATATATTTAATTAGCGTGAAACGTTAAAATTTCGGTTTTACAAAAAAAACATATTTCGAGTAGAAAGAGGGTTCGAACCTCAAAATGAAAACAAGCACGTTTTGCGACTGGTCGACGCGCAAGCGAGAGAGGAGGGGAGAGAGAGAGAGGAGAAATGTGGTAACGAGATTTGACGCGAAAGAAGCACTTGGAACGATCGAGCGAGGCACCGCCAGTGCATCCGAGAGGGCGAAGTGCATGTAGAGCGAGGGAAGAGGAGGGGCGGGGGGAAAGCCCTCGAACGCAGTGTGTTTCTGTGTGGTAGGGGTGCAGAATAAAGGGTAGCAAACTGGGGTGGCGAGAGGGGGTCACGGTCTCGAGTATCATCCAGATATGCGGAAATATGCAATAATTTTTGCCCCACACTTCAGCACGACTCGGCGGGTGGTGATCGAACGCGAACGCGCGTACGTGCCTACGTGTGCGCGAGTTCCCGCCATCCGAGGCGTCGCGAATCGCGCCGCAAGAGCGGCAGACGTTGATAGCGCGACTTTCTCGCTGATTTGCGCGTCGATGAAGCACGATGTCGAGGCGACCGCAAATTAGCCCGCTAATTATTCGATACAAATTGCAGGGAGAAACTCGCCCGTTAATTTTTCAAGGATTTCAGGCGGTAAAAAAGATCCCACGCGGGTGTTTGGATAAAATTTATCGACGATTAGCCAAGCAATGAAATGTATCATTATTCGGCACAATTTACTGCTCACGGCCGGTCACTGGAACAGGTGTGAGAGGACATTACATGATATCGCAATCGATCAAGATAGATACTAGTTATTTAGCCGGAAAGTACCTTCTCGAAGATATTTTAACGTCGATGGATAAGTCGTCCAAGGATCGCATTTTCGATAGTTCGAATTCCGAAAAAAATAGTCGAATGAATCCAACGGGGTGTCGACTTACCTTGCCTTGCATGATCAGACGAATTGTCAGGGTGACCGACGGATCGTCGTTCAACATCGGCTTAGCGTCCATACCGTCCATGGCTGCGGCGGTGACGAGGTCGCGGATGTGACTGCGGGAGCTCTTGACGGAATTGACGGGGGGGAAGGGGGTGGACGAGGATAAGGACAGGGGTGAGGTTAGGCGTGTGATTTTGGTTGGGGGGGACTCGGGGGTCGTGCTCCTCAAATGTTCCCAGGTAGGCTCAGGCTTCGCACTGAAATATACAATTTCCTCCGGTTATTACTTAGGCTGTTAGGAACTCGTCTCAAGGGTGAAGGGTCTAATGAATTCTCGAAAACATGGAACGATGAATCGTCGGTAATTTTCGGTGCGTTCTTGAAAGAGCATGAAATTCAAATTGCGATACCGCGAAAGGCTTTATCCACGCCCTGAATACCTCTGCGCGATAAATAACGGTAATGTGGCATTGACGTTTCGGTGGATAGAACATTTTTTTCGAATCGTGCGCTCATACGAAATAAAACGATTAATGTTCTCGGAATAAGCGACGATTCGTCACACCGTCACCCCCTTTTATTTCTTTCGATCTACATCGCCTCGAAATCGGTCGGGAAATACAATTCCACCCGAGACAATAACGTTTAATGTAATTATTTATAGTGCGCTATCTCAACGTTCTTTGCCGGTCCGCGGTCACATACTGGCTGCTCTAAAAATACCGCTACCGCGCGTACAAGGCGCAACAAAAGTCCGCGGCGAAAACTGAGGTCTGTATTTTGAGGTACGGAGTGAAATGTCAATAAGAAGTGTTATTTCAACGATAAAAAAACGTAGTATCACTGAAATTAAAAATAACAGCCTCGCGGAAGTGGGCTGTTATTCTTAGGCTTTCGCGAAATTTAATGGTGCTCCTAAATGGACGATAAAAAATTGAATTAAAGATCGGAAAATCGCAAATTTAAAAGCGCATCTCGCGAGCAACGATGTCCCGTTAAAAACTTATCGAGGGAGAGTGCTCGATGCTTCCAACGGGAAGAATTTTTCGAATTATGCGTCAAAACGACCGTGATACTGGGGGGGTATTTGCGAGCTGCCGGACGGGCAATCTTAGAACGGCGCATTCCGCAGCGTCGTTTTTCAACCTGATAATGTTAATTACGCTTGCTCGACCGGCCGATTAATGGCTGCGGGAAGTAGGTATTGCAAACTTCAGACAGCCGGTTCTCTCCCCCTCTCTCTCTCGGTCTCCCTCCAATAATTCCCCTTCCTTCCGTCGTACGACCGAACGTTGCTCCCCCTTTCCACTCGACTCCCCGGCTCCATAGCAGACGGGTTCTCTCGGCCAGCCCGTTATTACGGGGCTGCCGCGCGTGTACGTGCGCGTACGTGCGATGCTACTGCGTACACACGCCACGCACACACGGGTCGCGCGCCGGTTACGCACTGCTCTCGCCTACACGTCGGTTTTAAGCGGATTCCTATTCCATGATATGGAATAAGAAGCGGTTCGATTCGAAAGCAACGTTATCGGAAACTAGAATGTTGGAACCCGTTTGCTCGACGGGCTCAAAGTGACAAAATTTTCTTCGACGGCGAAGCTAGCTCTGGCCGGCGATACGGAACGACACGATTGTTTTTTCGAAGCGTGCTACGCAACGTTGTGTGTGTAGATTTTTAAATATCTGTACCTCAGAGCCAGACTATGTTAAGTCCATAGCTTAGTTAAGGACTCTCTGGTACATATATACTTCACGAATCGCCAAAGGCAGCAATAAAGCTTTCGCGCTTTTGCAATGAAAACGCTGGGTGTCATGCACATTTATTCTAACACGCCAAATGCTACGATCTCTTCCAACATAATTGTGTTTTTATGTCAAAAGTAATCGAACGAGGAAACTTTTGGAAATGCATCCAAAGATGTTTAGATATTTTCGGCATTTGAAAATCGAATCGCCGGTTTGCCCGTGGTCGTAAATCTTCACCTACAGAGAGCCCACAGTTGCGGTCAGAAGTTTTAAGCCCGTGACTCAAGAATCAAAGCGCTATTATTACACATATATAATCCGAGTAAAATAACTTTATAGCATTTCGAATGTGTGCGTCAGCTACTTCTCTCGGAGGTGATCTCCCAATTCGTTCAATTCCATCGCACAATGTAGCGAAACAAAATTAGTCTCCAAGTACGATATATCGATTTTTGACCCCAACCGCTACTCTACGTAATTCCCCTTTTATCGCGTTCCACGCGTTGAGTCAGAGTAGCGACAACCCATTCGCACGACCGGGAATTCAAATTTCCCGCCTCGGCGGGGTCACACCGCTGAAAATTGTCCGGTGCATCAGACGGGTAAGTCCATGTTCTGGCGTGAATTGCGACGTTCGTTTATTCTCACTTGGCGCGGATATTCGCGAGAATCCGGAATGCGACGGTACCGTTATTTGTTGCACACCGCACGATATCGGTTTCGCTTATGGCCGCAGCGGCACGTAGTACCAGGGGAGGAAGAATTGATAGTCCCGAAATTATGACGGAATTTGCTAGCGATCGAAAGAGAGACAGGGTGACGTCGACGCGCGCGTCTCGCGCGACGTAGCAACATTGAGAAAATAAAAAAATTAGTTGGTAACACGAAACAATGGCGCGAGTCGATCGCTGCAGAACCGTCGTGGAAAAAAACAGTACAGTCCCGACGTTCGCCGAGGAAATTTAAGCTTACCGAGGGAGAGAGGGCGAGGAAGAGAGAGAGAGAGAGAGAGAAAGAGAGAGAGAGAGAGAGAGAGAGGCTCGAAGGCGCGGTCTTTCATTTTATTTGCGAAAGGAGATTGTGGTGAATGACCCGTTCGTTCGGAAAGGCTGCCCATTCCGACACGCGAGCGCGCGCGTGCACGGGTACACGCACACCATCGCACGGAAAATTCGAAAAAAAAAAGAACACTGCGAACCAATCCACTATTCTTCCCTTTCACAGACACTAGACTGTTTACGCAGCGATAACAATACAACCGTAGAACACGTTCTTCCAATCGCAACTCTCGCGCCTGTCTACCGTCGTACGAGGCACAACCGTTGTTACGCGCGCTTCCACCGACTTATATCGGTCGATCAAAAAATACGCACTGGGAAGAACGTCGAGCGGCATTCGCGAGGAGCGCGATGGAGGATTTTCGGAGAGGGCACTGCGATTCCCCCGATATAATACTAAAATTTCGCCACTCGACGATGCTCGCGTGACTCTCGTGCGTGGAAAATTTCAGGACGAACAAAAAATTGAATTAGCCAAACGAACGATTTCGCACGACGCGATACTTTCAGCCGGAAACAAACGAAACGGGAAAAACGTGCGTGGCGGGACGGGGAAGCGAACGTTCGTGGGGCGAACGGCCGCGAAATGATTCGTGGCTAGGGAGAAAATTGCGAGGTTCGTGTGCCGGCATGCGGCGGTGGGTACTATGATGGACGGCGGCGCGCGGTAGCGGCCCGGATTTTCGCACGACGCACGAAATTGGCAGCTCGCGGATATGGAGTTTGTTACCTAAAGTCACTCCTCAGTCATGGGGAAAAACTCTGGATTGTCTCATGGGCACAGCACTCGGTGTACGGACGGGAAAAAAGCACTACACTACGCGACGCAAGAAAACTTCACCACCTCGGCGGAACACGAACGAATCTGTCTCGTCGATGAGCGGCGCTGCACATAGCGTCGTTGCGTGTACGCCGCCAACTAGTGGCGCCACCTGAAATCGTCCCCCTCCCCCTTCCTGCCAAGAGCGGTAGTCAATCAGACAACGCGTTCCGCTACTACTGAAGTCGAATTGGCGCGAAAATTTGAAAGGAGGGAACGACATTCTCTCGAGGGTGGAATTCGATCGGCAATTGTTAAAACGAAATAAATCGGACTGAATGGGATTTGTTGAAGGGAAATTCTTCATATTCTTGATAAACTTGATGCAATACGTTGAAAAATTAAATAAATTTCGAATGAATTTCATTTTTCTTTGAGTAGAAATATAAATCGATCCTTGGAAAATTGTGGTGGTTTACTTATTCTTACAGATCTTGTAAATTTAATGAATTGACATTAGAATTCACGTGCGAAAATTGATTTTATTCAACTTCCATGTACTATAGGTATAGAAACTACATTTGTTCTTATAAATCGTATAAGATCAAGTCGATAAATTCGTTGATCGTATAATGAGAAACATTATTTCGACTGAATAATTAATCTTACGCAAATTGCATCACTTATTTAAGTTCGTTCGTCTTAACGTAGCCAATTAGTACTGCGCAAATCGAGCTTGTATTGCTAAATCTAATAAGTGAACGCTGGTACTTTTTTACAGCTAATCGTTAACAATTAAGTAATGACTGAATTTGCTTACAATAATATTACAAATATTAAACGCGTTCGTATTGTTTCTAAATGTGAACGTAAAAATATCTACCCATCCGGAATAAATGTACCGTAATGTATGTAGTGTTATACTCGTATACCTAATACATATGTATATATGACCTATGCAAAGGCATTGTTTCTTACAGTTGCATATATAGCAACCAAATGCATACGAGCGAGAGTACCGAGCACTACGTAATAGCGATCAGTTTGTACTTTAAGAGAGAGTACTTCTCTACTGCACTTGCCGCTCGACAAAGAAGTCCGCGAGTGGCGGACAATATGCGGTAGAGTTGCATTTATGCGCGCGTTTATTGCATTTGTCGCTCTTTGCTCCTGCTCGCAAACACGCAAGCCATATTTTGTTCACGTTCCTCAGAATCGTCGTCGACTGGCGTATAACAATCTTTAAAACATATTACAGCCTGCCTCGATGTACTTTTCAAAATTGAATAGTAAAATGTCGATGACTCTACCTATATTCCTGCATAAATGGCTTATTGCAGAAAATATTCTTTCGCTACTTGAATATAACAGGTATAATTTAACCCATTCATTACTACCGTCCTTTTAAAAGGCATATTCAAATATAAGTTTCAGTAATATGTGGGTTAACTGGGTCGAAGGGTAAGTTCATTTCGATGGACTTAATCGACTCGTGGTTTCCACAGGAACCGTGGCGATCAGGGGTCAACTCGACTACCGCGTTTCTTAAAGACACCCTCTTTTCATACAGAGTGCGGAAGGAAGGAAATTTCCAAGGAAATGACATTATACGAACGCAAAATTGGAAAATATTGAAAACTTAGTCGTGGAATCTGGTTTTCGAGGAGCTCGGTGTAACGTGGTGAGACTTTTATAAAACAATTCCGAAGTCGACCATGCATCAAACACGCATCTTATATGGCGACCCATTTTATATGCACCGTATACACGGGTATATAAGTGCAAGTACTACAATATATGTTACTGGCAAGGCGGTACCTAATCGAATAGGGGTACATAGTATCTATGCGGAATATAACGTATAGCAAGACCCAATATACTGATAAATCGATAAACCGCTGGACGATATTGAATATCACAATACAGAAGACCGTGCTCTACACACTACACAAATACCCTTGCCCTCATACTCCTCCCGATCCTCTCTTTTTTGCTTTACCCCGTGTTCATCCGCAATCTCTCGATCCCTCCCTCCGAAGGCACCGAATTGGTCATTCGGATGAAACAGAACCACTGTATCGAACGGTCTCTCGCGTATAGGTACCGTTGGCCGGCCTTGTACTCGCTCGCGAACAAAATCTGCAGGGCCACTCGATCCGCGATGAAGCGAGAGCGTGATGGAATTTTGATTTCAAACGGCGAGCGGGGGTATGTGTATTTGAGTCTACATCCGTGCGAAACAAAGTTCGCGCACGCGCTGAATGATTCGATCACCTCTGGAGGTGGTTCTCGTATGATTCGCAAAGCTACCTCTCATCCTTTCTATTTTCACTGCGATAATGCACGCATCGTTGAGTGTAGTACAACGAATAAGAAAGAGGACGAGGAATACACACGTATTTAATGAGTAAGATAAAATAATGTCAGTTAAATGATAATTAGTTTCTGATATTCCATTGTATTTAAATATAACCGTTGAAGGCATGAAAAAGAAGATGGAGAGAATATTGGATTGCCTGCTTCTTAAATTATATCTAATGAGAAAAATAAAATAAATGCAATTAAACGATAATTAGTTCTTACTTCGTGTTACCGTATAACCGTGTATTGTAGAAACCGGAAGGTCAATTATAGCATCAAGATTCGGTACCGAGAACGCTCTGTATATTATTTATAATCATAAATTTTCTTTCGAACACTGCTTGCAATAGCTAGAGTGATATCGATTCATTCCATTCAAGAGGGACACAGAAATACCCCCGGCACACAATGCCACCGATGCTGATACCTTCCCAAGTCCTCCAAATCCCTTGTAACTTTAAATGCACTGCATGCACGTAAAGTACGGTACATATAATACATAGTATATGGTACACGACCGATAATGCCCCTTTTGCGCGTTCCTGATAAATCGATTCGTCTGACTATAACGAAAGACCAATTCTTCACCTATTCTCCATTATCATGGTGAATGGCAGGCCGCGCGTTTGGCAGGAATTTAATTATTATCATTTTAGGCGCAACGGAAAGCGCAATTATTATCGCAAAATTCAATTTTCCGCGTATTGTAGCCAGGTAAATGGAATCGCTCGCACTTCATCGTTCAATCTGACACGAACGTATGCATATTATGTAAATATATTGTTAATTCGATAACCGTCCAATCAAATTTTCTCTTCCCTGTGCATCGTATTGCAGAAGCTCATACGACGCACAGATATTTGATTAATTTCTCGACTTAATTTCGTGTTCTTCATGTTTCTATTTGAGGTTCCTCAAGCTATTTAGATATATATAGTTCAAAAAAATTGAAATATATTCTTTTCAGTAGATTCTAAGGCCTGGAAAGACAAGGACTATCCAGATTTCGCTTAACAGCAGTAGGTATTTCAGCTTTGGATTTTATTTAATTTTATTGAATAAAAGTAAACCGCACTGATTGCGCAGATACGAGAATTACCTTTATAGCGGAAAGAGGAGGAACGAGCGGAAATGTTTCGTTTCTCCCGTTCCGAGGAGAGATGTAACGTTAATCTAAAGAGAAACAAAGACGACGTATCCCCCTTAACGAGATGCGCGATCAACAACAGGTATAATTATGCATAGAACCATGCGAAGCTAAAAGAACGAAGAGTCGCGTTGACGTCGTAGAATCGCGCTCTTCAATCAGCCGAATGGCGATGGTTTAACGGCCAACGCGCTCTTTGAAATGCGAGAATTATCATTCGCTGGCTTAAATATAATATAACTCATTAAATAGCAGAAAAGAGTCTGAGCGATAATTAATGAATGGAGAAGACGATTTTCCACGAAGCGCGATTGTACTCCGACTTTTGTTCCGGATGCGAATTCGGGCGACGTCGAAATTAATTAATTTCTGGAGAAAGTGTCCATCTGCTCGAGGCGATAAGCGGCTCCAGAGACGGTCGCAAGTTAATGAGAGTTTCTCGTATTGAAAGAATTTTTTTGTATGTACTGATTGGCAGGGAAGCAATGTCAAATATTCATTTTTGGTCTTACTCAATAGGTATGATAATTTTTGATATGACTGAAAAATGTAAAGTTGAACCATCCATGAATCTCTTAAATAAATTCTACAAGAGAAGACATATTTTTTAGTCGCTGATATTACGCTTCTTCTTTTCAAGAATATGTGCATATTAAGTTAATTAAGTAGAAATAAATCGGCTAGAAGGATTTTAAAAAGATATTCGAGTATTTGGGGAACCATTTTTCTATTTTTCCCCGCATTATTCTTCTTCCCCGAATCACACTCTTTACATATCGAATCTAATTATACGTTTCATCGAAATTCGAACATTTTGCAACCTGGATTTCTAAACCGTCTGCGCGTCAAAGCCAAATTTCATTTTAGCAGGTACAATTATAACGTAGATACCTATAGGTGTACTTCTTTATTCGAGATTTCAATAGGAGACCCGTGATCACATTCGAGAGCCGAAGCGCTGATGAATATTTCACCTACACAACTCCGGGGAAAGCGTGCTGCGATAGCAACCCGTGAAAGCGCTCAGCGCGAAAATTCGTCTACTCTGATATAACGCATGCGAGTATAGCGATGCACCAGCGGATGCACTTGTATGTATATCGTGTTTTAGACCAGGCATTTGGAAATATGCAAAGGAGTAAGGCGGGTTATCTGTCCTCCGGGGCTGCCCCTAGGAGCAAGCAACCCGTCCTACTGCGGCGTTTATTCCAGAAAGCCTGATATATCTACATATATCTACAGTGATACAAGTCACCCCATAAAGTTTTCGGACGTAGAGTACCTACGGTACGATGTGACAGATATCCGAACGATGCGAGCGAGTGCACACTTGTCACGGTCGTTGAATTTTGCGGACTTGAAAGCAACTTCAAAAGGAGGGCTTGAAAGGGAAAAGCTACTTCAGGGCTGCCGGGATTGGCTCGCAGACGTCCCAATCAGCAGGCATCCTGACTTACTGTCGTACGTATAGGGTGATGTATGTAACGTAAGGTTGAATTGAATACGACGACGGATGCATTTAACCGATACGAATGCAACCGTAAATGATCAGTCGCTAAAGTTCGCTGCAGAAATGATACTTGAAAACAACTTCGAAAAGGATTAGATCGAGTTTCTCCCTGCGAATTCGCGGCGGTACGTCGAAAGAGGATTCCTACAGAGTATACATATATCGCGTGAACCATACGTCTATTTATCAATGGTTGCGTGATTGAAGTGGTGAGTAGATATAAGTACGTTTTTGGTCCGCTATTCGTTCTTGTTTCGTTGAGCTGTTGCCCCTTCGATCATGCAACTATTAATACATGGATGTATGCTAAGATTCACTTTGTATATTAAGCGTAATAATCGATCGCAGTTAGTCGAAGCTTCCGCTCGATAAATTCATCGGCAAGCTCGAGAGTCTTCGAATTTTTTTCCAAAATGCATCCCGGTCAGTTCTCATTGTTTTCTGAGAAGAAAGTTCGCACGAGGCGTCCCGTCACTCCCAAACTACGGTCAATTGAAGCGCTAATTTGAGAGGGCCGAAAAAACGATATATGGTCCTTGTTTTGCTTCAATTCGCGCGACTAATTGTGCACGCGCGAGTATCGTACGAGCACCAGAACGGGAGGAACGCGGAGAGGGTTGCTCGAGGCTCGGGCACTCTTTCATCTAGGCTGCATTGTTCTGCGGCCTCTTCTCCCGCCCCCCCCCCCTAATTTCTTTCTCTCCCCCCTCCTCCCGCCTTTCCGCACTGCGCGACTATCGCGCACGCTGCGTTTTCCTTGGAGAGTGAACGAGTCTGTTGTTTAATCAGGCCTCGTTAGGTGGTGACTATACCGTATGTCCCGGCCAGAACCCCACAATTGCAGGGACCTTAAAACTTACCATCGGCCGTGCTTGGTCGGTACTCGAGTCATTTTTTACCGGTAGAAGTCGAGTCGGTAGTTAGAGTTGGTGTCAATTCGGGAGATCGAAGCATCTAATCTCAAACTTGTGATTTTGTGAATTATGGTGAATAATTTTCATTATTCACAAATTCACGATTTTGAGATTAGACGCTTCGAGCACCCGAATTGACACCTACTCTAACTACCGACTCGACTTCTACCGGTAAAAAATGACTCGAGTACCGACCAAGCACGGCCGATGGTAAATTTCAAGATCCCTGCAACTGTGGGGTTCTATGGCCGAGACATACGGTATACGTAACGCGAGATAACTCCGAGCTACCGTTTTATCCGGTGGAAACCCAACGCTTATACGCGGGGAGAAATCTTACATTTTCCCCTTCCGTACAACGACGGAAGTATACCTCGAGAAAGAGATTCCGAAGGGGAATAAGAAGTAAACATCGCGATTCTGATAGCGTGAACGATAGATACATATCTAAAATTGATTCGCGATTGCCGATCCCTGAGCGACGCCACAGGGCTTGCCGTCCTCGAACCACGGTGAGAGAAAGCAAGGGAGAAGGTCGAAGGTACAAAGTACTCAGAAGCACGCAGTCCCGTTGAATAATTGGCAATCAGGAGACGCTAGACTCTATAGTCGGGACCGAGAAGAGCAAACACGCCTACGGAGAACACTTACGTCTAAACCTATATGGGCGCGATCGAGCTATATCCGGGAATACAGGAAAGCTATACAACCGAGCGATCAGAATCCTATTCCTGTCCTCTTCCTCGTGCTTCAGCCGAGTCGAGACCCATCCATAAATCATGCAATTCGTGCTCCATTATAACGAGACCCATCTATTCTATTTCGCAGTTGTACCCTTCCTTCTCCCTCCTTATTCTACATCTCACCCTCGCTCTCCTTCGCCCCTTCCTGCACTGTCCTTATACCGTTATCCCTTCCCGTCCCTCCTTTTCTCCCCGTATCTCCCGTATCATCTCCCGTATGCGCTCTCGCTCGCTCTATCTTCCGCTCAGCGCATACTCCGCCGCGTACTGCCTCAGAAATCCATCGGTCTACCGTCGTGACGGGGGGACGACGTTAACTCCAAAGTGGAAGTCGCCGGCGAAATCATACGTCGGCGTAATAAAGCCTCCCCGACGAAAATTAATCGAAGGGCTCTCCGCGGGTTTGTGTTTATCTGCCCGGAAATTTCTGTTATATAGCGGGGGCGCGACGAAGACGAACGGATCTGGCTAAGTGGCGTGAGCCGTTTCCTCGCGGGAGAATGACGACTCGAGCGAGCTTCATTAGTTGACGGGATAACGATCCTTCGCGGGAGAGGGCGCGAAGCATTCTGGCTATCTATAATTGATCGCGACATCTGGTACTCGGGAAGTCCGCGACGGGAATTGTTCCTTTGATATTATTATTTTGGTCATTTTATTATGCTAATTTCCGTGCGACAGCACGAAGCGAGGGTGGAGCTCCGATATTATATTAATCGGATACCGGGCTATCGGATCGCTCTACCGTATGTATGTGAAGTTAGCCCCCTTTTTTTCGAAAATTCAAATTTGACAATTTGTATCATATTGTAAACAGCTTGTTCTACAATACATTGTACCGTAGAGAAAATTTAAATATCGTACGTAGTTAACGAGAAAATTTGAAAAATCAGTTTCTCCGCACTAGCCACCCCCTTTTTCGAAAATCGAATATTTTCAATGTGTAGGTACCACATTACACTATTTGTACCGAATATTGTACCATTCGAATTTCTCGTATACCTATTGTAAATGGTATTCTCAGAAAAAACGAATACGAGATAAACTGTTAGCCCCCTCCTCCTACCTTTGTCAGAAATTATACTTTTCCGAATAGATACAGAATGTACTATTTGCACCGAGCATTGTACTGTTGAAATGAATTTTGTTCCGTCTTACGATAGACGGAATTCTGAATATTGGTTCTTACTGTTCATTATCATCGTGATCTAAAGGCTGATTTATAGACGCTCATGCACTTTGCGCCAATTGGCTTGTGCAAGCCAGTTTACACAAGTAAATCGTTGTATACGTATACAAGAATTTACTTGTGTAAATTGGCTTGCACAAGACAATTGGCGCAAATTACATGAGCGTCTAAACGGGCCTCTTAACGGGTTAAGTAAAACGTTATCTAGTTAATTTCGCCATCGGTCGCAATGGCAAGGCGGCGGGCGGTATGCTTCGACAAATGTGTGCTGCTAATGAGCTCGCAGTCCCGCACCTTTCTCGGAAGGGTTAATTGTCTGACGAGTCGTAATGAACCGCTTCCCGCAATACCCATTCTAATAGATACCGTTATACTTAGGCTATTAAATCAGCTTTGTGAAGGGGAGAAATGACGAATTCAATAGATGACCGATCGGGAAACCTAATACCTGGATTATGCAGACACAAAGGATCGATTCACCATTCGAGGTAGCCTTATGGACAGAAACGAGCATCCGGTACTCTTAACCGTTAGGTACGGAATTCAGGAAATACCTAGCGTCATACCCTTGCCCATTAAGCACGGGCCTCGAAAAATACCGAGTGTCATCTTTTGTTCCACCGTCATTCCACCTCTAGCCAATCAGTGCGCACCGCAACAGTCCACGCTATCTACACCGTCATCCTCATCCAGCCAATCAGGGCGTACCGCATCAGTCCACGCTATTCCCACCGTTTTGCAACTACTGTTAGATGTAAGATGTATAAGCCGCAACCAAATGCATGGTAATAATACATAAATGAAGTGTACCGCCGACCGTATACAGTGCATTCAGTGTGTAAGTGCTCTAACTTGTAATTAGATGGTTCGTCTCAATCTCATACGCTATCATCAAGGTAACCGATCCCTTGTACCTCGCAAACGTCAGTCCAGTGTATCGTGTACAGTGCATTCGAAACAACTAATTTGTGATTGTAAACCGCGGCTAAATTATCAAACTACTGTATCTTTTCAATTCGAATATATATTATCAGTAATATAGTGAGTGCAGTGTTAAATCATTTGAACTTGCCGCTAGGTTTAAATCCACCTCACCACGCGTTTAATTAATAGCCTAGAGCTTAAAATCCGCCTTGCGGTATTTTTGGTATCCAGTCGTGTCACGAATGATTGTCTTCGGGATTTACGGCCCCGAGGAGATCTAACCTTGATCGTGCGGCGACCGTACAACTTTGAATTGTTAAAAAAGGGGGTCTAACTCATCCCTATCGTTGCCGCCTTCATTATCTAACGATGATGGTAGAGGCAAATGCGAAAGCTTGCCGAAACACCATCAAAAAGTCAACGGACATGCGGATCTCCATTATGAAATCGTTTACTCCGGAACATTTCGCGTATTCGAACCGTCTAGAAACTTTTAACGTCGACGGTTTATCCAGCGATCGTATTTCACGTAAGTGAACTATGAAAACAGGAAGGATCCATGGCAGCTGCACTTTCAGATGAGTTTGATCCGAGTTGTGGACACACGCGCCAGACGGAGATATACGCCAAACTCTATATGCGCAGACGTAGATACACGTACTTTCGACTACGCGTACCAACATCTCTACACACGTATACGTGTCGAACAGATCAAAGAAACTGTCGCTCCGCGCAGGTGTTTCCATCCGTTCCATTTCATCACGAACCCGAGTCGCGTTAAAATCCCGTTGACTTCACAGTTTTGAAAAACAAATTTCTCGTACTTCGTTCCGTCTCAGATTACGATTAGATGAGGTATTAAAATCTCGATTAATTTTAAATTTCGAGAGGGACCAATTTCCCATCTTTCGTCTTATCTCGAGTTCGAGTTATCAGAGTTTCAATAATGATTTCGGCGGGAGGGCCGATGTCACACATTCAGGATGTTATATCTTCTTACTTCCAATTTGTTCACCCCTTTAGAATTCACTTTTATTCTATGTAAATAAATTTTTATATACATAGCAAATAAATTTCCTCATTTGGAAGTAAATCGGTCCTCCGAATACGAGTTGTATTTCGTTCCCTCGAAGAATACATCGAATTGAGTGGAAAAGAAGACTGAAAGATTTTTACATACAACTTTTAGAACTTACTGGTATTTTATCGAAACAATTTCAACGATTTCCTCGAATACTCCGAGACATATACCGAGAATATATTTTCGATATCCGAAAACCGACCGAGATGACCGAGGAGTTCGTTTTCCAAATATCTGAATATTTCCGGTACCTCGAAAGGGTAGACGATAGCCGCGATTCGACTTGGATATGACGCTGGATTATCTCAGAGAACCACATGGAAATGGAAAGTTGAAGGAAATGAAATATCCCGGGCTCCGACGTACTATGCATCGGAGGATGCGAAGTGGAAGTTGGGGAGACGCGGGGGTGACGGACGGGTCGGAAGTGGAGGAGGACGAGGAGAGAACTCCGGAGGAAAGGAGAGACCGCGTATTGATTTACGACTGGCATTTCGGGCGATTACGCGCGTCCCTGAAAAATATTGAGAGGTTGCTCTCGCTCCCGATAACGTGACGTATTGAACCGCGCGAACGCGTATCGGGTATCCTGGAGAAAAACGGATGCGAATGGGCCGCGTTGAATGTGAGTGGTCTGCTTCCAGGACTATTTGTCTTTCATCTACGAGCAATCGATTGAACGTCGTTTCTATATTCGCGTTAATTAGTTTTCTTTCATCGTAGATTTACCGCGCTGAGTAGCTATGTACGATAAAGGGGTTAGGCATATTTGATTGAAAAAATCTATTTTTAAAAGTAATATGGAATAAATATTCATCTCTTTCTATTGAATATTGATTTAATTTAAATAAACGTTTAATTAAATCGATCAAATAATGATTCTCTACTATTGAAAAAGAAATATTTATTTGAAAGAGCCTCTCGTATGAAATTCTACTGAAACTCTTTACGATTATATTCTGCTATATTATTTGAAAAATCGATAATATTTGATGCTGTCGAACGTTCTATTAAATAATGAATTGTAAGTGAAATACTACAAGCGAGATAAAATGCACGACGAAGACTTGTTTTACAATTCGCGAGAGCATCATTCGCCCGTACCATTTGCTCGGTCGTATAGAGGCTGCCCTATAGAAATTCGTGCAGCTATTGTATACGAATACGTGTATCGGATATTCCGGAGAGAAGCCGATTCGAATGGACTGCCGGATAAAATAGTTTTCGCCGAGGACGATTCGGTTCCGCCTGTAGGCGATTGATAGGGTGCCATTTCATCCAGGATAATTAGTTTTCAGCGGTAGATTCGATCCAACCGCCACTGCAGCTACCGCCGCAACGTCGCGGTCGTAGCGTGACGACCTGCGCGAGGAAGGCGAGAAAAGTTTCCGCCAGATCGGAAAAATTCAGGGGAGATGCTTCGACGTCTCGACGTTTTCATTTCATATTCATGTACGTGCAAACGTGCGAATCCCGATGGAAAGGTCATTTGTTCGCCATTCAATCCAATCTTTTTCGCGTACCACCAACCGTTGCTGTAATATTACGAGTATATATGGAACAAATAGCCTGCGAATCTTTCAGTCGAACGCGTTCCATCGGATCGAATACCGCTCGCGCAGCGTGCTCCGCGAATTTTTTTCCTGCATCGCTGGAAAATAATTCGGTAAACAATAAGGCCGAAGAGGTGGACGAAGTGTCCGTGAAGTGGAGGGGGAGAAACCATCGGAAAAATTCAATTTACGCGAATGGACGCTCCCTTTTCGTGATCGAGAAGCGGATAACTCCGGAATATCAGATTGGCCGATCACGGAGTTTCGCTCTAAATTATGTATTTGTATCTCGGAGATCGAGGAACGAACTTCCGAAATACCTATCACTTGATGGTCGAGAAGGATCGCTCGTTTCATAAAGGAAATGGGTTCCTGTTATATTCGTTTCCAAGTTCTCTTTTGCAATTAGAACTAGAGGGTGTTAATATTACCCATCGGACAGTAATTAATGTCTACATAGTTTCCCCGAGTAATTAATACGTAGCCGAGAGTATGCCGGATCGATTCGAGATAGTTATCACTTCAGTACCACGCGGCCGGGCGAGTTCTCCGCTGCGCTGTTACGTACTTTGAAGTGGTATAGTCGCGTTATAGTCAGACAACGAAGCAACGGCCGGTTGTAGAATGGGTAGAGAGTACCGCTCGATGCCGACGCTCTTTTCTGTACGATGAAAGGATGCTTTGAAAAAGCTATTCGTACCGGACGTTAAAATAAGGATCGAACGTTACATCAGCGTCGTTTATATTATATTCGAATAATAGAATAAACACCGCAATTAATTCACAATGACATTTCTAAGAGGAGAAGAGACAAACGAGACGAGTGCTCGGCTGTTATGTGTACTTTGAAGTAGTATAACTCAGTTATGGCCGGCAATTGGACAGCGGCCAGCTATAGAATAATTATAGAGCGAAGTGTACTCAACGTTCTATGTCATAGAATCAAACTAGTAATAAAGGAAAATGGTATCGGTTATTAAAAAATATTTAAAACTATGTAAGAGAGTCTTGTATTATAATATATTTGGTCGAAAAATAATCGTTATAAATACTGAACTCATAAACAGATTTCTGAAAACAGAAACAAAATTATTAAAAATACATTAGTTTGTGAATCGTTGTTGTATTACTTAATTATTCATCCATACCGACTGTGTCAAGGCTATCGAGAATTATACATGGGAAAAAACCAGAAATTTTTACTGTTTCATTCAGTAGCTCTGAGACTTGAGCTCGTTCTCAAGAATTTGTACAGAGGAGACATTTTTATTTAACTGTTGTAAATAGTACATATGTGTAGAACAGCTTCCTTTGTACAAATTCTTGAAAACGAGCACTACTCGAGTCTCAGCACTACTAGATGAAGCAATAAGAATTGCTGGATTTCTTTTCCGTGTAATATACATATAGGTATACGTCTAATATCGATGCAAAGTTCACGAGTTAAACTGAACGTCGATCTTTATTTTAAAACTTCAGTTTATAACCCATCGAAGCGCTCACATTTTTCTTTGAAATTCGATTATCATTTTAGCACGGCGTTACTTCCTCAAAAACGCTTTAGATGGAAATCAAGTAACGACGGGGTGTTCTGTAGTTAATCTCCAGGACCTCCTAGGAAAAATCAATTTCCCGTTCCCTTTGATGCGTTAGCGCTCTATGCAAAAACTTTGAAGCTCGTATCTCGACCGTTGTCTATGTGAAATATTTGGGGAATAAAGTCACCCTACCAGGATAATATCTCTCTCGGAACTCTCAAAGGCGTGAATATTTTTATCCATCCACCTTACTTCTCCAGCGAACCCTCGCATGACCCATTGCCTCGTCCTACCCTCGACTTACACGGCTGACTGCTTTCCCTTCGATTCCGAACTTTCTTCTTCTCTCTATCTGTCTGTCTCTCTGTCCATTTACACATATTCCCCCCTTTTCGTAGCCGTGGGTTCCACTCTCGCGACCAATTCTGAATCGATATCCTCGGAGACTCTCGTATATCGGGTATCCTTGAAAGTAGAAAGCATGAGACTATTTTTTCTTTTATCGAAGATACTAAAGACTGATTAAAAATAAAAAAAAGAAGTACGGCCAACGCGGGCTACTCTGGCCCTGGGGTCCTTCTTTGACCCAAATTAAGAAATAAAATAAAACGTTCTCAAACTACTGCTTGATGCACGTCAATAACGGCATAGATCTACGTCCTAGCAGAAACTACCGCAACCAGTTTAAAATCTGCTTCCACAAGATAGTTTGAGAACGTTTTATTTTATCTCTTAATTTGGTTCAAAGAAGGACCCAAGGCCAAAGTAGCCCGCGTTGACGGTAAAAGACTTCCCTAAATTTTCCTAATGACGCACCTTTTACATATTTCAACATCGAAGTAAAAATAAGCCTCGATTTATACACAGTACACGTGTACCTCGCCCTTTGATAAAAAGAAATAAGACGAGCACACCCACGTAATACCGAGTCCACAGCGGAAGCCATTACGACCATTTGATAACACGCCTACACATTTGGCTTCGTATCTCGTTTTCGTTAACGATACCGTCGTTCCCGATGACGAAGGTGCGTCGTAATTGCATACTTTGCTCGTTGGCTCGCGCACGCACATCTCATCGATAGGAGTATCGTCAGAGCGAGGGAGTAGATAAACATTCCCGTACGTATATACGCGTAACGGAAAAAGCAGAAGTTTTAGCGTCGCTGCACGTATGCGCACGGTAAGTCAGAAGATTGAGCGGGGTGAAGGAGAGGGCTGAAGAGACGGGGGAGTCGTAACGAGAACAAGAGGGAGAGAGAGAGAGAGAGACGGCGCTACTCGTGAACCCGTCGCGAAGTATCGCGCGACACCGCATTGAATAGAAGCTCCCGGCTGCCTGAATGACACCCGCACTATTCACAATGCGAGAGCAGCGCCATTCACCACTGGAGTACCTAGGTATCAGATTTATGATTCCCATGGCAACGGATATTTGTCATTTTATTATTAATACGCGTCTTGTTGACTTTGCGCTGGATATACCCCGCGCGGCTACATGTATGTACGACAGCCAACCTGCCTCGGCTAAATGACGCGCTCCCCTGCGAATCCACCCCCCGGCGCCTCGCGCGTGGAAAAGCCTCGAACGTGTAGTCTTTTATCGCGTGGGCCGCGTATTTTCGTATCGCGCGTGTATCGTGTGGCTTACGTTTTGTATATACGTACATATGTAAAATGTGAGACACGTGAGAGAGCTCGTGTATAGCTAGTATTTGCCACCGGACGAAGAAGAACTCGATGATAGAGTGGGAGGAAGCACAACGCAGGTACCCGTCCGCGTATGCAGGATATATCTTCGGGATTATTTTCTCGATTTTCATGTAACCTCGCTCATCCGAATTTCAGCTCAGGATCAGTCACCTTCGAACACTTGAGAAAATACCTACATTTTCGGGAACGAATTCAAACTACCCTTCTCGAAATGTTCGCTATATTGGTGCACGGAAAAAGAACCAGCAATTTTTACCGCTTCATCCAGTAACGCTGAGACTCTGACTCATTTTTAAGAATTGCTACAGAGGTAACTGTTTCTTGTACTGCTTACAAAAGTAAATAAAAATGTCTCCCTTTTGTACAAATTCTCGAGAATGAGTTCGAGTCTCAAAGCTATTGGATGAAACAGTACAAATTGCTGGATTTTTTCCGTGTACTTTTTATATCTTGGAATGTAAAATCGACGTACTAGGAAAACACGCGCAAATAAATTTTACCGCGAAATTTTTATAGTCGGTTCATATGAGATTTATGAGGGAAAGTGCGTAGAAACAAAGGGAGCGGTCAAAGTGTCTCGAGATGGGTTAAGATATTGTCGAAAAAAAATGTTTTTTATATCGGAAACAGATTCATTGCGTGTTTCACGTCGCAAGATAACAGTGTCATTCATCTACGTTGCGAGAAGCGTATCATTCTCGGATCACGATGAAAATTTCATACGTTCGCCTCCTGACAAACTACACTACACGTGTTCCCTATATGCAAAAATTAACCCCGAATAATCTCGAGAGGAGCGAAACAGTTGGTGCGCACGAGACAGCGCGCGGCGAATTGAGCTCGGTTTCGGTATGCAGCGTTATACGGGAGGGGTGAAGGGGATTATTACAGTTAGGAGAGGTACTACGGTAGGTGCACGAGTGGTAGAGGGTATGTATTCCCATCTGCGTACCTACGCCAGGGACTTGGCCCGCGCGTCATGCGACTCCGCCGTCCCGGGCAGGGCATTTGCTGTGAATGTTAATTGGTTGATTTACCCATCTCTCGCATTTACATGTTGCGAAAGGTCCTCGCGGTCTTTATATCAACGAATTAATTATTGCGCGAGACGGGACGTAATTAGCAATCATAACGATTTATTAATGACAGACTCGACAATGTACACGCATGTATAATCGGCTTCATGAATCCGGAACGAGCAGAGTTGGGCGGACGTCGGCATGGATCGTGGGTTCGGGGCCGCGGAAAATTGTCGAAATAGGGGAGACCGGTGTCGATTGTAATGGGAAGTTTGGCCCCTCGTTCTGGTTACTCCCCCGCAACAGCAGGCGCGGGGTCAACTTCCCGTTACGATTGACACCGCAGTCACTCCCCCGCGATTTGTTTCCCTCGACAAATCAACTAGCGACTTAGCGAGTTTACTTCGATTCTAGGCCCTTCCGCGAAGTTTGCGACGCTTGAGAATTTCAGCTCGTCGCGGAAAAAGCGTTTCTCGGGGAGGAAAGCTTTTTCCGCTCTCGAAAAAAAAAACTTTTCCCGACGTTCCCTTCCATAAGGAGCGACAAAAGTAACCCAAATTCGTGGAACACGAGCCGCCGCGGTGAAGGAAACTCCAAACGGAGAGACGCGAACTTTCCCCCACCTTTTCACCTCGCAAATTACTGATCGATTCCTCGTGGTATCGCGCGATAACTATAACGCGCGGTCGGGTCGGGCAAATGGCTTTTCGCCGCCTGTATCCGTTTTGCAAAATGATTGATGGATGCCTCCTGTACACGTACACATCCCCTCTCCGGCGCGGCACATATGCAAAAGTGAGTTTGACGCGTACGCCCGAAAAAAAGGTAATCACTCAGCGAAAACCCCGCAAATCACTCGAGGCGTTCGTCGAGGTAAGGTTATTTTTGGGGTTTCGAAGAGAGAGAAACCACGTGCTTTATCGCTATCGCACACCGGGCCATATACGAGCTTTGAACGGAATCAGGCAGAGCGGTACGCCGCAAGCTCTCCTCGGCACAAGGAAATTGCCCGGTGGACAAACACAGCCGCACCGTGACTGTTTGACGGTCGAGAGAAGCCAACACGACTATCAACTGCCTGTTTATCGGTCGCCACGCACCTCGATTCAAAGCCCGAAGCACTGCGTTAATGAACAATTTTCTTCGATCCTGCGAATGTATTCGGGGTCGTTCCGACGTGTGGATCGATTCAAATTCTTCGTCGACTTCGAATTTGCGCAGTCGACGCCAAAAGGAATTTTTGCAATGCGATCGACATTTTCTCGAGACCCGAAAATCTCGAACGTTCTTATGCGAGATAAGCGTCCTTATGCGATTGGTGAACAATGGAGCTTGGAAAATGAATTTTTGTCAGCGGACTCTGTGACGGGATAATGAAAAGCCTCTTTTTCGACTGAAAGGTACCGAAGCGAGCCGAACTGGCACTCCGCAGATTAAAGCTTCGCAATGCCGGACAGAGAGAAAGAAAGAGAGAAAGAGTTGCGTAACGGATATAAATTGCCCAAAGTTAAATTTACAGCGTAACTCGAAGCAACATACATATTTCACCATTCGTTAATGAGACCAAACAATCAAAGCACTAAGTACGCATACGAAAAAAAAATGTAATTCCACAACCCGTCATGAATTTATGTCAACGACAAAAATATCCGAGAACATGCCGTCTTTCGTTTCGCGATAATAATAACGCTCGACGAGTTGATTTGAAATGCCTCTTTGACAATACGTTTCTCCCGGCACTGCCCGAAAGTTTCATATGGGGCATTCTGTGTCAAGACAGCCACTTTTTTTCATGAGGGTCTCAAAAAAATCTGATTTTTATTTACATAGTCATACTTGATGAAAAAACATTACCTGAATTTTTTTAGATTTTTTTCACGCGCCGTTAATGGTATACATCGATATGAAAATAAATTTTAACTTTAAAGAGAGTTTCAAGTGTATTATTAATAGCATAAACAACTTTGTATACATGAAAATTTTTGTTTTCATTTTCTCTATTTTTCAAAATAATATATCAAAATCTTTAAATGACATTAAAAGGCATTTTTTTTACAAAAAAGTGAAAAAGAACACCAGAAAATATTTATTTCGCCAATGCGACAGTCTCGATTTTCCTTAAAAAAATTTAGTATATTTGAAATCAATAAAAACTGTAGAAAAAAATTTGGTAGTGGGAGGGCTATTTCTTCATGAAGAAAAAAATTATTCAGTTTTTTTTCTTAAAATTTTTTTTTAATCAGAAAATGTTCTTTATCCTTCTTACATCTATGCATAGAACGATAAGGAACATTTTCTGATTAAAAAAAAAATTTTAAGAGAAAAACTTAAAAAGAATTTTTTCTTCATGAAGAAATGGCCCTCCCACTACCAAATTGTTTTCTACACAGTTTTTATAGATTTCAAATATACTGAATTTTTGTAAGAAAAATCGACTGTCGCATTGGCGAAATAAATATTTTCTGGTGTTTTTTTTCACTTTTTTGTAAGAAAATGCCATTTAACGTCACTTAAAAATTTTGATATATTTTTTTTGAAAAATTGAGAAAAAAAATTTTCACGTATACAAAGTTATTTACACCATTAGTATACTTGAAACTTGAAAGTTAAAATTTATTTTTCAAATCGATGTATACCATTAACGGCGCGTGAAAAAAATCTAACAAAATTCAGGTAGGTAATCTTTTTTCATCAAGTATGACTATGTAAATAAAAATACGATTTTTTTGAGACCCTCATTAAAAAAAGTAGCTGTCTTGACAAAGAATGCCCCATATATCTCAACTTACACGTATATCTGGAATGCTGCAATTACACGGATCAACGCTGGTACGGACAGGTTAGGTACCGGGAATGAAAGTGCAATAAATATCGCTGGAACGCCAGAGCAAGGGAAAATGTCGTGATTTTGGCAAGGGCAAAGGATATGGCCACACAGAAAGTGGATTTGAAAATGGATATGGCTAGCAGTGATGGCGACGATACAGCGGAATCTGGAAATACGTGGCGAAATCGATACCAGAGATATATAGAACGGTCACGTGGAAGTTGGTGCGGTAAACTCGGACAAAGTTATACGCCGTTTCGCCGTGTGGAGGAAATGAAATAGGTTACAAATCATAATGCCTAACTGCTTTCCGATAGGCACGCCGGGTTATAATCCAGCTTTCTACCTCTCTCTCTCTCTCTATCTTTCTCTCTCGAAGAGCGATCTATTTTCAATATCGACAGCGATCATTTCCAAATAGTCCCTACCTTTGCACCTACATTCGAATCAACTCTACATTGGATTCCAATTGTAAATACTAATTTCTTTTCGTGGAAATAAAACCAAAGGGAAAAATACGTAGGTACTAAAGTTTGTTTGCGTTCAAATACTAGAAACAGAGATCGAGTTTGCAAATATATTTCATTTCATTAAAATATGGTACTATTATTGTAGGTATATTATTTTAGATACTTTACTTTCATTCATCCACTTTTACGAGATTTTAGTTCAAAAATAGCAAAAAGATTCTGATCCGATTTTCGGAATTATAATATTCAATTGATAAGATGAATTTTTAATATATACGGCGCGCTTAATGATACAAATTACAATAACTAAACTTTCCCGCTATATTCCATTAGCTCTGAAACACTCACTTCGTTTCGCGACAGTCGGAATTGGCGACCATGCAGCTTCATCGATGTGCATTATTGGGCTTGCCGTATATATACGACACTTTCAAAGCGTACAAAACTCCTATATATAGATTGTAACGTTGATTTTACTATTTACTTCTGGCATCCTTCGCCCTCCGGTAGGACTTGTACAGACATATTTACCGTGTAAACAAAATTAACAATTTTCCCGTTCCGTTGCGACGAAGCTGTTTGTGCGAATTTACTTTATCCTGCCTCGTTCGATGTACAAATATTACTCGGCAATAGGCATTCCCTCCTTGCCAGATTGTTCGAAGAAGCAGAGCCCACCCCGAATAGGAAGAAATATTGCAGATGCAGGTGTAAATGCGCTTCTAATGTGATCTTCAGGTATCATACTGTCGGTAACCGGCTTGTTCAGTAATTAAAACGTTACACAGAGAAAAAGAATTAATTGGGTTCATTGAAAGTTACTTGCAGGATCGCAAATAATTATTTATTTATATCAATGAAATTTCTTAATACATCAATTTGATATCTCTTTCTAAAAATCATGTGGAATAGTATGTGATTGCAAGGAAGAAATATCTAATTAATACGCAAAAACAAAATTATAACTGATGTAAATAAATAATTACTTGCGACACAGCAAGTAATTTTTAGTAGATCCAATTAATAATTTTTTCTGTGTACGAGTGAATGCTTCCCGAATTGATTAATTCGTTTCGTATAGAAAATATAAATGTAGGTTCGAACTGAAATATTTAATTCCCATACGGTGGTTAAATTACGATACTCTCTTTTCTGTCGCTGAAAATGCACAATAACTTATCTAATTCATTTTTATTATACGTAAACTATTCTATTTCATCGGCGGTATACCGGGCAAATTAATTGACAATTTTCGTCTCAACATCCTGAAGCGATCTCATTCCATGGATCGATCGTCGAGCCACGGAGATTGTTAATGAAATTTCATTCTAACGAGAATCCGGAACGCTCGACTGTTGCAACATGTAAATGTAAATGGAAGCGCTTGGTCGATATTGAAACGTTCAGGGAATTCGGTGACTTGATTGATACGTGTCAAGCCCGTATACTCCCGTTGGATGCTAACCGACTGTTCCATCGACATATCACGTTGAACCCTCGCCAATCAGATCGAAGAGATAGTTATAACTCTCGTATCTGTTACCGCGTAACCCGTCGGTGTAAATCAGTCGCGATATTAACGCTACGAAATCTCCTGCAAATTGTCATTGCCGGTAGAAACTTGATAGTCGTGAGGGGATAAAGGAGATAAAGGGAAAGTGGAAAAACAGAGAGAACAACGTATCACCCCCGCCTCAGTTTTCGAAATCTTTTAAGGAAGTGCTTAATCGAGATGTCGTAAATTGAAATGTTATAAGCTTTGCATAAAACTTTTACCGTTTTAAACGATAATTTCAAATTATACAATCTCAATTACACGGCAACCCTTAACAAGTACTGCGGACGTTCGAAGCGATAATTGAAGCATTTTCGCAGCTCACGAAACAGTCGAAAACGACAATTTCCCGCAACAATTGATTTCGTGGTGCGACCCGCGACGACAATTAAGAAAAAAACAGTCAGCTCATCGAAGTTTGCCGAGACCGAGCCGAGAAAGAGTATTCATTACGACTTTAGAAATGCTTCGAGCGGACACTTAACGTACTTTTGATGTCCTCTCGTCCCTCCCGGCGTCGGTACGGCGGACCCGTGTTGCGAGGCCATTAAGGGACGACGGGAGTTCGTCGAGAGGGGCGGGGGGGTTGGCGGTAAAGCGTCGGGAGAGGGCGGGGGCGGAAAAGCGGGTGGGTAAAGGTGGCCACGGGGAATATTATTGAATTGACGCAAGGCCGGAGAATTATACTTAGCGATGGGGTCGGAAAGAGCGGTGTGGAGGCAGGAGGAAGAGGCGGAGGGCTGGAAAGCGGTCTCACGCCCGAGATGGTTGTCGGGGTGAGGCTCGTAATTGCCAATCTGAATTATTGCTGGGACATGCCTTCGCGATCGGATGCCGAGACTCGTCGAATTTCTCTGGTCGAAGCGCGAGATGCGACGTAGAAGATCACCTCGAGAAATTGCCCACGTGACCCTGCGCGTATTTCCACGCGCCCCTGTATCTTTCGAGCGCGCACTCGAATCGTCTCCTTTGGGATCGAACGCGCCACGCGAAATATTCGATGACGCCCGAGACGCGTAGAAGATGAGGGCGCGTACACAGATAAAGAGAATTAGTTGGATTTACTCAAAATTACTTGCGGGAAAATTATTCATTTAGATCGATTTGATCTTTTTTCACATAAATTTGATATTTCTTCCTTGCGATCGCATACTATTTCACGTGACTGTAAGGAAGAGATATCGGATCGACGTATTAAAAAATATCATCGACGCAAATAAACAATTGTTTGCGACCGCGAAAATAATTTTCAGTAGATCCAACTAATACTTTTTCTCCGCGTCGTAGGAGACACGCTTTAAAGGGATTTCTGACCTGGCGAAACGGAAGCTGCGAGACCTCGCTAAATTTTTAATATCCCGGCCACGTTTCTTTCCCACCCACCTTCGTGAATGCCGTACGCGGCGATGTATCGCGCGCTTGTACATATCGAAAAAGACGCCAGAGCGGAGAAGACAAAGGCGGACGGAGAGACATTTTAGCCTGGAGACCGCGCGTAAAGTCTCCCGGCCAGGGACTTAGGAAGCACTTTACTTTAACTTTGCAGTTTACCATCCCCAGTCCCGTCGTCCTACGGTCGCACACACTCGCGATCGCCGTGCGCACGCGCGCACGTTCCTTCCCGCGAGTATGCGAGCACGTGTGTATGCGTGTACACGCCTCTCTCTACCGGGAGGTCTTTCGTTTCTGCGAAATCCAACCTCCTTCCGCCGTTGCTCACCCTCTTACCTCGGCACCTCATAAACCTTACCGCGCGTCCGCTTTTATCCTCGCGCGTGCGTTCTCACCGTCGCGCGCGGCTCGGGCCGCTGAAATCGCTCCTCCCTCGATCGCACTGAGATGACGCGAGATCGGCCGAAGTGGCGATTCTTTCAAAGCATCGATCACATACCGATTTCTCCCCGCGTTCGCAAATTGCTCGGCGCCCCGTCATTGTTTGTCGAGCGTCTATTCATATCGGGGTTAATTAGTCCGCGCTCCAGTTAGTGAAAATTGAATCCAAACAGCCAATCCAACTACGTCGGTTTATTTACTATATATTAACCCGGCAGCTGCGGCGCGCGAGAGACCGATAACTAATTATTCGCGCGGCTCGCGTCGAGTTCAATTAGCGTCGCGGCGTCTTTCAGGTGGCGCGAGTGCTGGACGCCGCGGTGAGAAAAGAAAACTATATGGCGAGAGAGAAAAAACGCGGATATATTGATTCTTGGGTGGAGGCTACGTGATTGGAGGGTAAATGCGGATTGGGAAACGCATTCTTCGCAGTATGGAGTGAATTGACGAGTTAATCATTCTTTGCGTTGGTGCTGATTTAATATCGTCTGTTATTTTATGATATACTCCTCGTATTGACTACCGTACGGCTTACCATTCAAATTTGTTTGACATTTCAGAGCTACACCTACGCCTTTGATAAAAGGCAGGCGGGAAGATTCGCAAAGAAAAGAAAAAAAAGTGAGAAGAAGAAGACAGACAGACTCTCAAAGGAAGTATCTCACTACGGGAGATTATATACACTTCAAAGTGACGAGCAATATTCTCCATAATGTTGTATCTCGAAATAAATATAACCGCGCCGAAATACTCGTTCGGATGCCAATTTCATTGAGAGCGATTCGATGTTTCCCGCATATGTATACGTGTTTCGACAAAATGTAGGGTTTTATCTTGCTATACAATGTATAGATAACCAGCGGATGCATTTTGTGTAGATGGAAGTATAGGTCATCGTTCGTGTTATCCCGGAATACGCATTGCAGTGCGGGCAGAAATCATCGAGGCGCAGCTCGGGACAGGTGCGCGGAACAGGGATGAAAGTTGAGCGAAGGAGGGACGGGAGGGCTCGCCCACCGCAGCTCGACCATTCGATATTTGCTATTACCAATTTTCAGTGCTCAATCTGTCTTGTATACATATATCGCGCGTCGCTTTTCCGCGTTGCTCGTCCACGAATCGCGCGAGCCACATTCGACAGGAGAATAAATTGAAATCCGCGCGAGACGCGGAAATGTGAACATTTTATCGCTGGGTACTTATCGCGACTCGTTTCGCCAAAGACGAGGAGTGCGCGAGATTGCGAATAAGAGGAATGGAAAACTGGACGTCGCGAAGGAGCGAGTGGGTCGTTACATCGTTACACGTTCTCAAACTATGTATGATCAAAGGACCTCTCGAGTTCTGCTATTGGATATCACGTAAACGAGAGGATCGATAGAGTTTCCATGCATTATTCAAAGGATATCTTTAGGCTTGCAATCATATCTTTACATCGTCTCGAGATAGGTCGTAAAAGATTCTGGGCGTTTCGTTCAATGACGTCACTTATCCAAGATTATTGCCGTTCGAATGTACGCACGAGAAAGCAAAAAATCTCGAAAAATCGTATTACAAAAGGTGGCGTTTTTGATACGCGATAACCATTGTATATATCGGAAATCTCTGAAGACGAGTTACAAGACCCGAGGACCTGAAAGTGGTCCACGGAAAATGACGTGCCCCGTCGGAGTAAAATTTAGTTTTACCCGGGTCTCCCAACGCGATATCACTGTAGCGGCACGTAAAAGCTCATCAGCGACCAGCTAAATTGAATTTTTACGCGAATCGACCGTGTCGAAGCGATAAAAGTGGTTTTACCCGTCTATCTATAGGTATATGTTATATACACTTCTTCTTCCATCACGTCCACGTCGATTACTGTCGCGATAAATTCCGCGGTGGGCGATACGTGTTATGGATAGAGCGGAACGCGCGGGCTAGTAAGGAGAACAAACTGCTTTCCACATCATGGGATTTTGTTGACGCTCCATCCGAGCTTAAGTTGTCTTTACTTTCAGATTTCACGGTGTCATAGGACGACGCTGACGGTTTAATTTATATACGTTTTTACGGAAGTGGAACAAAAATCAAGTACTAAATAGAAGGAACATATGGATACGTTATTGCGTATCTTCGGAAAACAGAATCATACATTTCATACGAAAAAAAAAGGATTAGTCATTTTTACAGTGAATCCCGGTAACATCCGACACACTACATTCATAAAAACTTTAACGTTTGACCTCAAGGGACCCTGTTACTGGAATAACTAAAAATTCATGACTCGTCCTGTGATTTTTTACTAATCGTTCTTCTCCGCGTATTAAAAACGTGACCAATTTAATTTTAGTAAATGTCACGAAGCAATACGCGATTCTATTTCAGAAATTGCGAAAAAAAATGCGCATTTCAAATTTATGCTTCTATCTCGATTTCTAGTTCGCTTTCTCCTATGCATTTCCCTTATCCGTGTCATCGGCTCAACGGATATCAAATTGACGTTAAGATTGGCGAGCATGATCTCCAATCGTCCCGATTTTCTCCTCGTAATCTCCGTCCCTTATTCCCCGATCACGGAAAGTACTCGAATTCAATTTGTAGATACTCCGGCACGCTTCCCGTTCGCTGGCTCCTTCGAACTTTACGCGGGTTTTACTTCCCGTCAAACGGACGTCACGGCGTCGTGGCGTTCAACGAACGAACTTAGGGGGCGTGACGAAATCGGGGTGATCCCATTCGATTCGTCTCGTACAACCGTGCTGCCATTTATAGAAGAGGATCTCTTCCAATCTCCTTCTCAGCCTCTAGTATTCGCTCTGTGGCGCAGCCAAGGGGCTCGCATCGTCCATTAAAATCTCAGCTTTGATGAAAATATGTTTGTATACTCGTACGTTATTATTTGTACGTGGTAATCGTTAATGCGAATTTATAAATATCTATAATAACAACATTTCGTTTTTTTTCGCAAACCATTAGCATCTATGGAATATTTAAAATAAAAGTAAAATAACATATAGTTTGATTGTAAAAAATAGAGGTATATGTAATTTACATTTGGAAAATAAAGGAGCAAAAGTAGTCTTTGTCACATTATGTAATTATGTGTAGATCTTCTCAAGTGTACATATACCATATGAGGCTAAACTTACTCGTCAGGATAGAAAATTCAATCACTCTAGTATCTCATTAAGTGCCTATAAGCTTTTGGCTCATATTTGTATAATACACTGAGACAAAAATGTACTTGATCGAGATAAACGTGCCTTTGGATAGTCCCAAGAGCGTATTTATTCGATTTAAATGAATATATTTTCATTTGATTCAAATAACATCTAATTAATTCAATAATCTAATATTTGCGTCTAACCAATATTCATTTAAATCGAATAAATATGCTCTTGGGACTATCCAAAGGAACGTTTATTTCGATCAAGTACATTTTTTTCTCAGTGTACTTTTTTGAAACTTACATTTTTATCTACAATGACAGTTTTACATCGACATAGGCTAAAAATGCATGAATAATGCGATAATATGTAGTGATTGAAGTTTCTTTCCTGGCGAATAAGTTTAGCCTCACATAATACAATATGTATCATGCGCTTTGCGGGTGAACCGACAGGTTGATAATGATTTATCACGAGGAACTCGCCAGTAAACTATGATTCCGCAAATTTCTGAATGCCCTCCAATTGTTATACACGCAGAGAATGCAGCTAACTCCTGGCAATCGAGGAAGACCGTGAGACAAAACTATCGATCGGCGGGTCATTCGGTCGGAACGGGCTTTGGAGCTTTCATTGTAATTCCGAACGCTGCGTATTAATGCTTTTGCATAAATCCCTGAGCTAGCTCGAAAACCGCCGTGCTTCGCGAGGATCGCCCTTGCAAATCCTGCATTTCAGTAAAACGAGAGAGACGGAGCAGATCGTGGTATCGTGGTTGAGGTCGTCTAGATAAACGGGGTATCGAGCATGTTTGATATGAGAATGCCGAGATTTCCCACGTCGACTTCACCATTAGACTAATAATAATAGGTGTAGGAATTAGAGAACGTCTTTACGCATGTACAATGAGATGCATTCAAAGGTCAACTGAACTCAATAATGCCTACGAAAGTCGAGTACAGGTCACTGACCCCGCAGTCAATATAGACACGGGGCCTCCGGTTTCGTCGGAAAGAAAACGAGGCTTCGGTGAAGAGAACTCTCGTTCTCTGGTCGGTATACTTACGCGCATTCGGTAGGTAGGTGGGTACATTTCGTCGACTCGGCGGAAGCTGCGCCAGCAAAACAGGCGAAAAGTCCCGAGGTAGATGTTTACTCTGGATATTTACGTACTTTCGAGTAATTTATAGACGTACCCAGAAATGCCGTTCAAATGAATCTCAATGGGTTGAAAGATCAGAAAATAGATGTGTTTTCTTAGAAGTGGAATATTTCAGAATACGGAAATGTGGAGAACTCTTCACTTCGTCGAATTGATTTTAAAATACCGGATAAGCGCGCGAGAGAGAAAAACATATTGCGTAAAGATTTGATGACGAGAGTAGAAATGTATATACTCTCGCATCATCGGCAAAGTTCAGGTCCTCGGCCGCAATGACGTGATTCTACGAAAGCAGCGGGGGGGACGCTAATATAAGTATTTTTCCATAAATGGATTTTTCCCCGCTTTGTGCGACGAAATACGTTTATTTACGAGGACAGACGTGGCGAAAAGCTGGTTTATTCCCCAAAGTATCGAGTGGAAACAGAAGACGAAGCTTTTAACGTATTCGTTCCATGCGTGGTCGGATCTGGTTAGGGTGGAAGAAGACACTCGCGCGCGCGAAGCCTTATAAATATTTCTCCCCGTTTGAAAACATAGGAGAGTGTATTCGGCTCCGTGTAATGTGCAGTGAAACGAAAGAAGGATGTAATCACCGTGCCGTAGAAAATTGAATACCTTCTACCAGTGTATTATTAGTTGCTACCTAACTTTGAGAAATACAAGAGCGAACATTTTCGCTCTAAATTTATAAATATAATTATTCAATTTTGTCACACGTATAAACTGCATTTACAACAGTATGATAGTTTCTTATTGACCTTTTTGGTCAATCCGAGTAAAGCTGAGAATCTCAAGTTATTATAATTAAACAAAATTGTATCGTTATCGAGCAAATGCAAACGATTAACCACAAACGGTCTGAAGTCGTTGCCGATGTCGTTTTTATCTGGATGTTTCTTATCCGTACCAACCACGGTTCCCATTCCGACCGCCGCGCCGGCGTTCTATCGAATACCGGGATTTGTACCACGACCGTTCCTCCCTTAATTAAAGCGCTCAGCGATACTCGTTACGGGGAGTTTAGCTAACTACTCTCTAAGTTATTCCATCCTTGTTGTTGCATGAAATTGATGTACACATATCTAACGATCACCTGTATTTTTAAAACTCCCTCGTTCTCGTTAAATTTAATCGCATATGCGTAGAATATAAAATGAATCGAGAGTACGAGTATTTCAAATTCCATGGTAAGCAAACAAATTTCTCCGTTCAAATAAATATTGACTTATTGAAATCGCGGTATTACGCGAATTATTACCTTGCGATGCGTAGGAAGAAATATGCACGGAATAAAATAAGTTACTTTTTGAAGATTAAGACTGACGAAGTACTTACATTTTCCGAACGTAGCATAGATAAGATTGTTATTTTCATTCGGATCGCCGACGTTTGCATCTACGCTTATATTAATACAACACATGGAAAATTGGCATTTATATGGTAATGGGAAGAGGGTAAATCACAAAGGGTCGTGATATTCACCGAGTTGCTTGTAGGCGCGAATCAGCACTAATTAAGCTTGGGCTATTCTCCGGTTCTACACAGTATATGCGGAAGATTTAATGTCTATATGAACGATCGGGTAATCATGGGGCGACTGTAGGCGCGTTTATGGTTCACCCGGACTGATGAGAAAGCGGGGCAGATCAAACGTGGCGGTACATTAACTGATAGACCATTTAATAAATTATACAAGCTCTCGACGTTTTGCACCGAATGTCTGTGCTGTACAAAGTATACACTACTGTGCTGGTATAGCCCCTTTGTCGGATTATCTCCTTGTGTGAAGTCTGTAACTATGTGAGATTTTTAATCACTCTTACGCTGAGAAAAAAATACAGTAGATTTAACTAAATCGGCGGTTATAAGTGAGAAAATGCAGATGAAGTTACTTGGACTAATAATTGATTTGAATGGACTACAGCCTGTTTTCTTCAAATAGCAGTCGTTAATCGGTATGACCACATTTATTAGTTGAAGCAAATAATTCTGAATTCTCCCACTCGTGAACACCGATTTAATTGAATATACCATTTTTTCTCAGTGTATACACACACAGACACACATATATAATTAGATCTACACTGAGAAAAAAGTATGGTAGATTTTACTAAATTAGCGGTTACGGGCGAGGGGACGCATATTTAGTTATAATAATTAAACTAATAATTTGCTAGACTTGACTACAGCTTGTTTTCCTCAAACAATTTCAAATCATTACAATCAAATTATTTAATTCAAGTAACCAAATTGACGTTCCCCTGCTCGTGTCCGTCAATTTAGTCAAATCTACCTACTATTTTTTCCTCTGTGTACGTATTATTCTGTTCAGTGTTCATCCTCAATCAGTTCTTCTAAAAGTAAAAATGACAGTAAGTTTAACTCTGATTCACCCGTACACCACGGTACTTGCGATAGATAGAACGACGGCGGTATTGGTAATAAAACGAAGTGCTCTACAGTGCAGCGGATCGCGCACGTAATCGAATCTTGTAGCGACGTTTAGTACAACCACCAGCGCTAGATCCTAAGTACCAGTGCAGGCGCAGTAAATGTCTTGCTTCTCGACGTTTAGACTTACATCTGCTCGTTTCGTGGAATAGTACGGAAGGGATTTTCGGAAGCTTATCAGAGAGTTATCTGTTTCACTCACTTGGAAATGACTGAGCCAAGATGATTATGAACGAGTAACCATCGAATCTGAATTTCTAGGATCCCTGATGGTAATAAAAGAAAATAAAGGAGATATATTTATAGCTGTGGATATTTTTATAATTTTTAATTAACACTATTGATATAGTGACGATCAAAAACCATCGAAATATTTGGTACTATCCGAGCTCCAATTTGACATATTTACAGTTATTATTATGGAGACCATAAATAACCTTTGTTCTTGCATTACTTATTTTCGTAGAATCATTGTACCGTAAAAATGTATTACCATTTACCATACGTATAGGGTTAAAGGTAATACATGCGGTAAACGACAGCGAAACGACAGTGGCAGGTGCGTAATTTGGGTACACGGGTAGAATGGCGATATAGTTTGCCAAGAGAGCTACTAAAAACAGGGTTGAAGAGGGACGAATGTTCGCAGGTGGCACGGTCCGATGATCTCGAGTGTGAGTATATACCGACAGGTTTATATAGCGGGACGTAAAACGTTGTATGCACGGTCGTATGGTTTTGTAGAGACACTCTCGTTATCAAAAATATAACATCTTTATGTGCCCATAATTGCGTCGAGGGTGGATTTTATCGGGATGATAAAATGTGGAAGAGACAAATAGGTGCTTACGTACGGATGGTAATTTTTGCAAGACAATGGATTCGAGCCTTTTTCCCACATTAGGAAGATTATCATAAACATGTCGTTCAGTGGGGCGTATACCGTATAAATATCGTATGACGTATATAGCAAATTTTCCATTCCGCATTGAACGGACGCGTTTAATGATTTTTCTCTGAATTTGACTCTGATGCGATATTTGGCTAGTGCTCGAGATTATAATAGTATGCCCACGTCCTATTTAATGCCTACTCCATTTAGGATCTTGAGCATCGTCCAGACTCCACTCTAGGGTTAAATTCAGGGAAAAATCACTGACACGCTTCGATTCGTCTTGGGATAGAGCATTTGGCGTATGTTTCGCGTGATTTCGGGATATCGAAGTACGATAATAACGCGTATGAATAAATGCAATATTGTTAAAAAAATCATGGACGATAAGTTCGTCTTCTTGAAATTACCTACTCCACATACAGAAGAAAGTCACTCCGAGTACAGGAAGATTTATTTGGATCAATGTCCAATGTGCAAAATTGATCGAAGGTGAAATAACCCTTAAATTCATCGAACCTCATCGATGTGAAATTAAATCTCAGCTCGAAGCTCCTGGCGAATATCCCTTTCCCGAGAATCGCGTGAGAATTTGCGGTTGTAAGGCCGAGGATCTCTAAAGGCGATAGTATAATTAGCTGCAGCGCTACGGGTTCATCCGATAAGGGGAAGCCCTGCTACGCGAAAGTACGTACTCGTAACACGATGCGCCAACGCCGAAGCGGCTGGTTAATTCGTTGTTTCGTGCTATCGCATAGAAATTCTGACTATTTCGCGTTCGTTTCGGTATATCGGTCGACTTTTCCAAGTCTATACACACCGGTCAAATATCGCGGATATATTCGCACTGATAATTTCGCAAACAGAGCCCGTAAATTTTGTATGCACGGATTAAATTGTTTCATTTGGCATAAAATTGTAACTTTAAAATACATAATGTGCTCTAACTAAATATTTCAACCATCAATTATCGATGGATTTTCTATTTCACTCCGATGGTACGCATGGAACGTGCTATAGGCGACCTCAGCCAGCTGTACCTAAATAAATTATCGTGAAAAATTTGATAAATTTAGGAATTCAAATATCATTTAAAATAACCAACAACTTAAAAATCATAATAAGAAAGCAAGTACTTAACTAATACTTTTTTTTGCCGTTACTAAACAAATTTTAGAGTACGTACAACTAAGGAGTTGCATGGCTCGAGCTCAAGAGCTCCGGTCTAAATCTAGTTGACGGAAGACGGTATTATTGTAATACGACGCCAAGACGGGCTGAACATGCATTTTGTGCAACGGATTGCTGTACGTGTATGCGTATTCCCTATCCACATATGTAGGCAGACATATGTAAGTGTTTGCTTCTCTATTGAAAATGTAAAATAATATGTATGAAGTTTCACCCAAGTTAATAAATTTGTGAAATAGATTTATCTAGTAATAATATTGGTACCATTGAAATAAGTAATCTAAAAATTAATTTAAAGTAATAATAAAATACTTCGTTTGCGATTCTTCGACGAATTATTCATCCTCGATCGCAGAACACGCCATTCAACGGAATTTATTCTATAACTGGACGCTGCACCCGTTGCGTCTGTCATAGAGAAAACTCGGCACGACGCTCACGTCAGACCGAACGCACAAGTGCGCGTTGAACGTTTCGACAAATCCGCTAGCAATTATCGCGGCACTCGATGCGGCTGAAATACGCGCCCAACTGGTGCACGATGGAAAAAAGTGACAATTCGAAAGGAAACGAGAGGAGTATGGAAAAAGAGAGCTTGACTCGTTATTGAAATATACACAGCATGTGCCGTTCTGTAGTACGACCTTATATTTCACTAGACATGACTGGTCAAGAGATACTGTAGCCTTCGCTTGGATTTTTCATTCTTGATTTATAGATAAAAAATTGAAGATTAATTAACTGTAGTATCTATTTTATGTGTAGCTGCTGGCTTTTCAATTTACACTGAGAGAAATAATTGCTAGTGTCCGAAAAATATTTCTTGAACCAAGAACACATGATCTGAAAAATATTTAATAATACAGATTCTGGATCGAAGAATATACATTTTTGATTTAAGAATATCTTCATTGAGACAAGGAGTTCATCATGTACGAAAAAAAAATAATTACTCGAGCCTACCAAATATTTTTTATTAAAGAAAAACCATCCCTTATCTTGGAACTATACACAGAAAAAAAGAGTTAGTTGGATCTACTGAAAATTACTTACGGGGTCGTAAGTAATTATTTATTTATAGCAATGAAATGTTTTAATATTTCAATTAATTATCTCTTCCTTGTGCTATTATGTGAGATAATATGTGATTGAAAGGAAGAAATATCAAATTAATATGAAAAGAGATCAAATTGGTCTAAATAAATAATTACTTGCGACCCCGAAAGTAATGCTTAGTAGATCCGACTAATACTTTTTCTCTGTGTATCATGATATCGTTGATTGAAGGAAATATTCTGTTGGCTCCGGTAATAATTATTTCTCTCAGTGTATTCACGAATTCACTCTTATCATTAACGAGCACTTTAATTTCACCCCAGTTCTATCTCCCTTATTGACTTTTCGTGTAAACTATCTATGGCTTTATGATTTTAACGCGAAATAAAGGCCCGCGATTTCGTAGTGATTCAAAGCATCGAATTTAAATTGAGGATTAGGACCGATGTTAGGATTCGCAGGGTCGACTAAATCCTTCGGGAAAGTCCCGAGCGGAAACGTGTGCCAAGTTTGGCGAGACGAATGACGGTGACGCGAAGGGCGAGAAAAGAAGACGGCATCCGCGCGAGTTTTGCGAGGAGCATCGGAGCGAGACAACGGAGGGGATCTCGACCGCGCTGCGACAACCTATCCAATTTTTACGTCGCCCCCGACACTTCACTTTTCCCTCCTCCCATCGACCCACACATTTCCAAATGTCCTATCCCCAGGCGAAACTGGGATTTACCAGGAATAGACTGTCTCAACTCGTCGAAAATCCATCACTGTACCTAACTTCCTTCATGTTGGCTAAATTAACTACGTGAACGAAATATCCCAACCCCAGATATCCCGTGTCGCTCCAACGCGTCCTCGCGACCCGTCGAGAATGTTGGCGCACCCTACTCGCTAACGGATAACCCCGCAACGTTTTCGCCCGTCCGGAATGGACCCGTATAATTGTATATATCTCCTCAAATCGGGCTCTAAAAGCCCGAGATTTTGCGTGCCTTTATACCACCCGTTTTACAAGCTATACGACCGCTTCCGAATAACCGACTGATCGTTCGCGATAAGTGAATTGTTTGGTCGAAAATCGTACGTCGTATGACTTAAATGCGATCGCGAGCTGACTCGCGGATCTAGAAAATGTTTATGGCCAAGGAGATGAGCTGTAAACTCTTTTCTAAACGTTCGTTTTAATTATCTAGCGAAAGAGAAAAAGCGTCCACTAAGAGAAGAATTTATTTGTAGTTAATAAATGTGTACTTGATATAATGGCGGAAGAAATATTTTATCAGGCCAAGCAAATTTATGTTAATTATTAATTCGTTCAATATGTTAATTATTATTTATTCATTCAAACAGAAATAGAGTAACTGCTGACGAATATTTGCTTGGTTCGAAGAAATATTTCTTTCGCCATAATCAAATATATGCATATTAACCACAAATAAACTGTTTTCTCAGTATAGGTTTCGTTCGAATGCGTTTTTTTTTACACATACCTTGATAACTACCGAAAGCGTAGTGCCCAAGCTTATTTGATATCATTGAAAATAATAATTAATCGTATTGGAAAAAGCGGCACAACAAACTTCAGCTGTAAATAACTCCGGGAAAGGAATTTAATTGGTTTTGTGCAAGCTGCGAAAATGCCCGGAGTGATTTCGTCGTGATAGAACGATCGACAGAGCACCCGGAAGAGGGAATTGCAAAATAAAATAAAGGTCTGACGAAGAACGACGAGGGCGCGCGGGTGTTTTCTCGTCTGTTTTATTTTCAGCGAGGCAAACGCGTGGAAGAGCTGTAATTGGTTCATCGAAAAGTAGATAGGGTGCGAAGGGAGTGTTAGGTTCCCAAGGGGCGCGAAAACATATTGAACGGCCTTGGGAAAGTTTATAGTGGAAAATCTGTCTAGACCGAAACGAAGACGAGGGGGTGTGCGCGAGCTCGCGCTGCTTTCATTTCACGATACACTGATTACCGCTTATAATTATCGTCTAATTAGGTCCTACTCGAGTGGCGCGGTACATGGAAAATATTTCGTGATAACTGCTACCACCAGAATTTGCGGATTATCTACTTTAAGGCATATAGGAATAACGATGCAGGAATTTAATTAAAATCGTGCGGTATAGTTATGCGGAGCTCACAGAGCGACTAACATTCCATATTATATCGAGTAACGTAACTAACATATCGTCGTGTCCAAGTGAAAACCTTGTAAGTCAATTTTACTAAATTTTACAAGAGAAGCATAAAACTGAATAATTACCGTTGCATGACGTATTCATGTAAGATATTAATAAATAATATTCATTTTGTTGTTATACATCATATCGTGTAATTAATTAAAGCCTAAGTTTATGAGTAATCAGATACGAGGTTTTTTTATATAAAATCGGGGAAAAACGAGGTACGAGTTTTTCACTTGGACGCGACGATATTAAAAATTTGAATGTAGTAAGTCGAACGATTCCGTTTATAGTAAATTATATAAAAGCAGTCTCAAAGGAACTCCGGTGTAGCTATAGTCCGTTCGAACGAAATCTACTTTTTATAGGTTTACGGTAGGTTCGAGCCTTCCCACGCGAATGGAACCCGATGAAGTTGGCAGGAGTGCAAGGCACGTCCTCTCCATTTCATGAAAACATTCCGACGCTTTTCAAGAGCTCATTTCCTCTCAGGTATCGACAAATTGCCACTTCTCCATACGGAGTCGGTTTAAAATGGTTTCTTTTCCTACTCTTCGAAATATTCTTCCAGATATTACACCCCCGAGTGTGCGGTTGGAGCTTTGCGAAATACATATATCCCCAAACGACACGAATTTTGCGACGCGACATTTAGCCCGTTGAATAAGTTATTTTCAATGACACGAGAAACGCGCGCTAGCGGTAAGTGTATAATTTGATCGTAACGTCCTTTCGAACTCGATACGAAAATATACCCTCCAACGACGTCACACGTTTACGAAGCAGCGGAGAAGTCGATTCTATTTATTTCGCGAAAATATTCCTGCCGCGCGAAATGGCACGCTTGAGCTCACCTACACGCATTATTACCTATCCCCGTTGATAAGGATACGCATACATATATGTATAATATATTGTACGACGCCTCACCACGTACGAGTATAAGTAGAGCAAACGGCGTATAGTCTGGCGTGCGCGGTGAGATACATTAATATTCATCTACCTCCCTTCCCACTATTCCTGCCTTATATGTATATCGATAAAACTAGATTATTCGCGCGGCATTACCGTTTCCCGATAGGTACCGCTATTCGATTAAGCTCCGTGTACACCTCCGCCGTGAAGTTTCGACGCAGCGCATAAATATTATTTTACACCTCCCTGCGGATGGCGCGGAGCTGTGTGACGCTACAGAATTTCCGGAGCGCGATGCATGCGCGGCGTTTCAATAAACGACGTACACATCGAAAGAGATAACTCTGTGCTGTACGATGGCAGTGCGAAACTTTACGAGACAGAAATTATCCTAGATTTAGCAATTAAGATATTGCGAAATGCTCGAATCGGGAATTATTTTAATCTTTGGATTTGCATTTTTTATACGCTGAGAGAAAAACTTGCGTATTCAATTAAATCTGCTTTTATGGGTGGGGAATGCAGAATTAGTCTCTCCGACTAATAAATTCGATTATAACGATTAACGGCTATTTGAAGGAAACAGGCTGTGATTCATTTGAGTCAATTATTATCAGTCTAAGCGACTTGATCTGCATTCCCCCACCTATTACCGCCGATTTAGTCAAATCTACTGTAATTTTCTCTCAGTGCAGCGGGAACGAAAATTCTCGCATGTGTGGCTCGACTATACTTCGCGTAACTTGATCGGAAACTTAGCTGCTTCATTCCATCGGGTTTAACGATACGTTTAACGGTACTAGTATACGGCTAACTGTAAACTCCGTGTAGGCTGCAGCCTTCGCAAAGTTTCGACGCTATACTTAAATATGGCACCTGCGACTTCGTGCGCGTATGCAGGGCGATGCAGAAGTTCCAAAGTGGATCCTAAGGGGACTCGAATGGTATACGTTGAAACGATAGACGTATAGCAGACCGTGAGAACTTTAGAAGTAATCGCAAACTGTGTTCACGTTTTTCCATTAATTTAGTTTCTTTATATTTCAAGAATAGTGCTTATGACTTTTAAAGATTGAATCCCGAGAAAAAAATACGACAACGCCATATACATATTTGTAATCTTGATTTGAAACAGCTCAGGTCTTTTAGTCAATTAGCTTCTGGCGAAGCACACGTTTTATCGTATTCACGGCACAAACACGGGTCGTCAAACCACGAGTCGATTACTCCATTATACCGATCTACCGAATTTTTTAACCGGTGACACACAAAATATGGAAATAGCTAAAGAAATAATGATTTACTTGTAAACAAATTTTTGATAAGCTATGATATCCTAAAACCACTCGTAGCGAAGGGGTTAAAGCAATCCGTGTAGACAATGATTTAACCAGCTAATGGGGCTCGGAAGCTATTTCGGTTGTCCGTTGTTTCCCGCCAGGAGAAGCGAGAGTATTCTCGAGAGTATTCTGCAATACCAACCCGCGCCGTACTGCTCGCCGCCCCTGACCCGCTTCTTTTGCCCCCCTCCCTCCGCACTAGAGCATAGTCGCGTCGTCGCCGTACTCCCGGCTATTCCGAGAGGCTCGTTCGAACGAAAATTCATTAGTCGTGCGAGAAGCCGGACTAGCGGAGCAGCGAAATGTTATGGATCGGATTTAACTGCAAAAATAGAAAGAAGGAAGGGCTCGCGGAGAAAGAGAAAGAGAGAGACGAAGCGAGTGGCGGGGATGAGCGCGAAGTTGGCCATTGTCGAAAGACAAAAGCTCTAAGCCAAATCATAACTTCCCACTGGCGGTATACCCCTCTCCGCCGTCCATTCTCACCCCCCACTCTATCTTTCCTCGCCGGGGGTCGATTTCTTTCGCGTCACTCTTTCGCTGGACCACGTTGGCTCTATTTCGCCAGTTCAAAGGCGTTGTGCGAAAACGTCTCGCGAAGTTTCTACGCTTTCGTGGGGGATGTGTCCCGCTGATTGGATTGGGAGCGTAACGTCAGGCGTGCGGACGCTGAGGACGCGGCTTCACTTATGGGAAGACCGACAGGTGCGCGCGCAGCGCGAAAGAAGCGGGGCTATTCAGCTAGTAATTGCAGTTGCACTTGAATCGCGATTATCTGCTCACCGGTAGAGTGTAGGATAAACTTTTCGCAATAAGTTTTTACGGGGATTCCATTTCCTTCCAGAAGAATCGTTCTCTATGGGAATGTCGAGGTAAAAGATTTGTAGTAAAGCGGATTATCACGACTGAAGTAAAACGAGTATCTGTGTGAATGTAATATAATCCCTACGCGCTGGTCGAAGATGAAAGTCGATAGTTTGGAAACTGGAACGCTCTCGGAGTGCATTCCAGTTGCGACGGTATCCACGCATTTTCATTACACCGGCAGCTAGGGGACGCGACGTATAATACCCCGACCTTTGGGACCCCGGAGATTTGATCCTAAAAGAGTAACTATAGAACGGCACACGGTTTTCTTCCATACCATGCTAAAGAGAAGCTGACTGTACGATTTTGATTTTAATAAGTAATGTGAGGATTTCTCTTTCGGTTTCTCTCGTTACGATTTTCGAGCATCGACACGGAGAAAAATAATTTGTCGGTATAACGTTACGTATTACGTTATTTAAGTTACCGTGACAAATATTTGAGTTAAAATGGTGATAACAGATCGACTTGTTGTTCTAATAAATTGATGTGTTATGGTATTATATTCTGTATTGGCAGTTACCGGGCACTCAGTCCTTCTGGACCATCGTGCCCGAGCCTACAAACGAAGAAAAAGAAAGAAAAGCTATGGGTTTCATCGTAAGCAAGAAAACATGTCAAATATTTTCACCCGAATAGCAAACTATTTTCGTTACCGTAATAAGAAATGTTACTATAATAACTGATTTTCGATTTTCTTACCAAGATGTAATTAGTTTTATTTTCCGCGAAAAGAAACGACTTTAAAACATCTTACCTCAAACCGAGCATAGCGACATAAATTTTTCATTTAATTTATGCGACACCATGTCCGGTTCGGAGGGAGATACGCGGCATTGTTCAGAAGCCTGCCATCCCGGCAGAGGTCTTGGCCCGTCTCCCAATTACCTCGTCGATCCAAGAAACGCACATAGCGCCGATACATCATGAAATAAGGATTGTTTTTGCTAGGTGGTAATTATAGCGCGGCGACGACACAGCGAGGGAATTCGGGGGATCGGCAAGAGCCCCCGGAGCGTCGAGTGCGAAAGCTCGCTCACGTGCGAAACTAACGCGGCGCTCTTTGCGCTTGAAAACCGACGCTAGACGTGAGCGCGGCTTCAACGAGGGCCACGGTGGCGGCTCGTGATTAAACGTAAACGCGTGCGAGCGACGCGTCGCACGGCCAAGGAAATGAGCGGGTCGAAAAAATCAGAGGGACCTCGTTGATGAGTCAGCGCGACGAGCAGAAGCCAACCGGAAGACGTTTGCGTTATACGCCGTGAGCCAAGTAAAAACGTCACTTACTCGTTAGGTATATGCAGTTTCCGCATTCGAGCGTTTCTGTTTGCGCGGGAAATTCAATGCCGGGGTAAACACGTGGCTGAAAGAACTGAAACGAAGCCGAAGTTTCGCTTGAATAATGGAGCGAGTGGGTCGGTGAAATGCGGACATATGTATACCGGGTGTTTTCAAACTTCTGACCCAGAGGAAAACTTCCGGATTTTATTGAAATCCGTTAAGAATTTGCGGAGAAATTAATTATTAAAAAGTAATTAATATTTTTTTGAATTTATTCGGCATTTATGGCACCCGGTATACATGCTTGATTATTCAAATAGGTAATCGAGTTGGAAGAGCGAGAGAGATTTGATTAAAGTTGTGTCGATTGCAGCTTTTTGCGTGTTCAGTTTGGTCAATGAAACGAATTTATGAGAAAATGTAGGGAGTTGGTACACTGGAGTTGTAAGGCGCGATGAATCGCTTTGAAGAAAAAGAAAGAATATCGACCGCTACCGAAGAAAGCGCGTATCTTTTCACTGTCATTGATAAGCGTCGTAACTCGTTGCTATGCGAGGAAACATCGTAAGTCTTTATCATCATCGATGTGACTTACGACTTATTCTTGCATAGTAACGGGTTACGATGTTCTGTGATGACGGTGAAAAAATACGTGCTTTTTTTCTTCTGGTACCGGTCGATGTGTGATCAAGTGATACATAGAATTTCAACTTTTTTAAAATTTGTAGTAAAAGAAATCCAACTCGAAATTTATATCAAGTGTCAATAAATAGCGAGAATATAGTCGAGCGATGTCGAACGCGACGAGTAAACTAGTCTATTTTCAGTCGTAAAACAATTCTCAAAGTAAAGCTCTGCAAGCTGCTGCGCGTACTTGGCATCGCTCTTTGGAGCTCTACTCTCTTCCCTGATATTCAAGCCAAGCGGAAGTCCGTTCACGCTGCGATTGGATCTCCTTTTGCAACTCAATTGCGCTTTACAACACAATAGGCTCCTTCCTCGTAGAATCTTCCGAACATTTCTTATAGACGTCAATATCCCGCGCGATTTATGTACGTGGTGTATCATGCGTGGATATTTTTCCGTGCCCAATAAACGCAGATTTACATAAAAAATGTGGAATATCGTCTGATAGAAACTTATCCTATACCTACATAAATACATCGTATGGCGTAACCTTTTTTATGGTTAATTATTATATGACAGGTTTATATTGATTTAATAATTATTTTTCTCATCCAACGTAAGGAAAAGCAGGCAAATATCAACGTTTATTGTATTATTCCATTTAAAAAACTTTCATTACGTGCTATTGCACGAAAAGGTTTATTATTAAACAAGAATTATGTATGAAAACTATTGAAAAACTCATACATCGAGTGGTCGTCTAGTTAGATATACGTATAGCATTCTGTGTTTCCAGCAGATCTGTGTTCATTGGATCGGATATATTCGGGAAAGCGCGACGATACAGTGGTAACGCCCCGTAACGGTCAGACGCCCACCGCTCTGTGGCGCGCGACACGTCGTCCGCGACGAAAAAGAGTTCTGCCGGATATTTCTTCTCTGATATCGCGATACAGCCTTCAAACGGAATCCTTTGAGGTGGCGAGACGCGAAGTACGTCACTAATGCGGATCGTTTTACAATAGTTATTTTCGTTATTAGGGCGTGAAGCGCTGTTTCTAACGAGTGTGAAGTTTGCCGCACGAGCGAAGCGAGTACGGCAATCACACTCGTTAGAACGGCGCGAAACAACCGAATAACGAATTCTATTTTTTGTCACTAAGTGTCAAATACGAGGTTGATGATTTCACGCACTGCGCTGGTTATTTCACGCACTGCGCAACTTTTCACGAATTGGTGTGTGAAAGATGATTTTACATGCGTCGAGGACGCCCATGAAATCGAGTATTTGACACTGAGTGACAAAAAGGATTTTAACTCGTCGTAAGTCGTTTCCCACGGTCGAACGTTACCGATCTTACCATCGCTTATTTTACAGCCTCACACGTTTTAATACTCGGGTTACACTTACAGCAGCGTTTTTAAAATCCTTTCCACATGTCGATTCGTATGTTCAATCACACGAGTGTGTCAACGCGTAACTCCCCCCTTCTCCCTCTCCCACTCCTCTTCCTCTCACCCCTAAAACTTCTCATTACATTTATTCTCCGTATGAACATCTGCCAATATTATTTGTAAGAGTATATCACTTCTTTCGCTTATATTTTCCACGCAGCATCCTTACGAAGAAGATCAATCTCTTTCAGTCTACCAATGCATTATCTCGTCGTTCGAGTGACAAAACTTCTCACGCGCTTTCTCGTCCCGCGACGAGATATTACATTAACGCTTTGACGCGTTTTCAAGTGAAGATATCCGCAAAGGGGAAAAAACGAGACTGCCCTGCAGCGCGGCTCTCGTTCGCGAATAATCATTACCGGAATGCGGTAATGAGTCCTGTCTATATACGCGGTCCTGTCGCGATCCGGCTGCTCTCGCTCTTTTGCCACCCCTCCCCCCTTAATCCTCTCTCCGCGGCACTGATTTTTCCCCTCTCCTCACCATTTCCTCCGCCCCGCCATAGTTCCCTCTCCCGCGTACCGCAGAATTGAAATATCACACGACCGACCGACCAGGGAACGATGATAAATGAGCGCCGGATGGAATATCGATCGTCCCGTATTTCAGTGGGCGGCGAAATTGATAATAAAACCGATACTTATACGGAGCAGCGCCGCTCCTCCAACATTCCCGACGCGCTACGGAAATTCTCGGGTAAGTCATCGCAACGTCACAGCGAAAATTAGACGGATGCTGGCGATAGTCGACGTGCCGTTTTCGCATTCAATTTACTGGACAATGACTCCTTCCTGTCCTTGAGACGAAAAGAATTACAGGGCGAATCGGATCATAGATCTATATTTCTTAAATCGTGGTGAAAATGAGTATTTTGATTGTTGATTATTACTTGATGAGAGAGAAACGAAGTAATACGAACGATCGAAATGCTCATTTTTATCGCGATTTAAGAAATATATGTAGACCTATGATCCGATTCGATTCGTCCAGTGATCCGATTCGCCTCAATCTACCTACCCTGTTATGCTTTCAGCATAACTCGTAATTTAGGCGTAAATGTTAATTGCATAAGTGGATATACGAACATAGTAATATACGAGAATACGCCGTTTGAATTTTGAACAAATATTCCATCGATTCGGGTAAATAATTGATTTCATTTAAGCGATTATTATTGAATCAATTGAATGTCATTACTACTCGTACGAAATTAAGTGCGCTATGTTTCAAATCTATTCAGATACTCGCATTTAAAATCATACCAAAATATTACAGAGTAAGAAAAATGTATCATACCATATCTACGTATGTACAATATTCATCATCCGTTGGTTCACGACGATCGATAAGTCGAGGCCCGCGGGAGGATTGTCTGTGGCGCTTCGTTCGGGGGAAAATTCGATAGCCGTCTACTTTGTCGGCGAGGGGGAACGCGAGTGCTTCGGGAAGGAAGAGCGCCACTCGAAGAGGGTGTCGGGAGGGAGCGGAGAAACGGAAAAGATAGGTAGATAGGCATCTATCTCTGTCCAGATATCCGTCCGTTCGAACAGATTGTAGGCGGAAGATTGACAATCGGGAGGAAGGAAGAACGAGTGATCGAGCGCGAGAGGAGGTGGTAGGGAGCGTGGGAAGGATAACGATTTACGCAAGGGGGATAATCCCTCGGTATGCCGAGATTCTCGACATCCTCGACGGACAATTGACGACAAGAGAAAAAGAGTGCTCTCCTCGCGGTGTTTAACGCAGAGAAACGTAGCTTATTCTCATCTCCTTGTCGATACGCTCCGTGATTCGAATAACATCGACCTGTGGATTTTCGAAATAGGTATACTTGGAAAAAAAATGTTCTCGAATCAATTAAACATATTTTTAAACAGTCCTATGAGGGCACATTTATTCGATCAGATCGAATATCGATTGAACGTATATAAATATTATCGATTTAATTGAATATCGTTTAGATCGAATCGATGCCTATTCGAATCAAACGAACGTGCTCTCAGGACTATCCAAAAATAAGTTTATTTTAATGAAAGACATTTTTTCTCAGTGTATAAATGAATGCAAAAATAAGGTATAAAATCCATCGCGAATATCCCATCCGATTTCGCGTTGTTCGGACTTCTACGCAATTTCGAAAAGGCGACGAACTTGAAATTGAGCATCCTAAAAATGTAATCTCCGTAGGTACCATCGGGGGCGTATAGCACTTCCCCCGCGACCCCCGCGACTTGGTGGAAGCTCCTGAGAGGATTAATTATAAAAAGTACCGCTATAAACTGGCGTTAAGATCCCGTTATTCCTCGGTAGACGTCAGCAAGCTCGGAGCTCCTTCCACAAAGTCATACTTCCCATGCATACGATTACATCCGCCGTGCAGCCTGCAGTTAATACCACCCCCTCCCCACCCCGCCCGCTTATCATACCGCCAACCGAATACGCACTCGCGTTCATCCCGACACGTATTTGCCCGTATACATGCGCGGGGGAGCAAACCGACAATGAGAGCGCGCCGTACACTGCTGGAAGGCGCATTGTATCGCTCGCGACTCTTCGACGTTGGCAACCGACGCGCTCGCGTGTGCGGGTATTGTATTTGCCTCGGTTGGATGCGACTGTACGGTGTCCCCGGGTATATCTCGACGTACGAATGTAACGTGTATACGTGCGCGCGTGTAAAGCGAAATACGGAAGCACAGTCGAGGAGAGACGATAGACGTAGTCTCTCTTTCAGTGCCGCATGTCTGACGAACGAACCGACGAACGGATGGATGGACAGAGATAACGGAATCACGCTCCCCGCAGCGGCGACGCCTCTCTCTGTGGCACACAGCCGCCTCTCACTCGCCTTTTTTTTATTCCCTCACGCGAGCACACATGGAGGACGTGTACATGCGTCGCAGTTGCGAATGCATATCTGGGGGAGTATCGCGCGATGATAACGCGGATTTTTATATATATTAGATATACAGTAGTGTAGGATCATTCCGATTTTGCGACACTTCGAACTATACTCGACCGTTCTCCGTTTAAGACTGCCTGCTCGTTTCCTGCTTCGCTCATCTGACTCCCTCTAAACCATACAATGCCTCTCGTTCACTCTTACCAATGGGCATGTTCACGATTTTTTTTTTTTTTGCTTATTCGTTAATACTTGTTGTGCTTATTAATAAGATGTGTTTGTTTTTTTTTCTGAGCACTAATTTCTTTTTTTTTAGTGTTTAAAGTTTGACTTCGATTCAAACGAAATCCTTAGTGACGTCACTAAAGCCACTGGCAAGAGCCCAAACCCGGGTTTGTGAATGGTGGAGAATCTGTTGCGCGACTCTGATTGGTCAGTTAAAATGGCGGTGAAAGTGCGACGCTTTAAAACGAATGCCTTTTTTAACATCTCAAAAATACTGGAAAAACATTATTTTAATGACCCATTTTTTACCTACATTACTTTAATACCCTAATCTTCCGATTCATGTACTTTAAACAGCTGTACAAAAAGTTGTAAACATGCCCATTCTCAATCACGCCTTTGTTTCATTCCACATCCTTAAGGTGCAGTTAAACGGCCTGTGATAGCGCGAGCCGAGCCAAGTTCGCGCGATCTATCGTATGTCGGTTTTTCGACAAGATCAAAGGCGCACGCGGCTCGGCTCGCGCTATCACAGGCCGACGCCCTGCCACGCACTACGCAATCACCCGATACCTTCGCCTAAATACCCGGAATCGCAGACGCCCTGCCACGCACTACGCAATCACCCGATACGCTCGCCTAAATACCCGGAACCGCACGCACTTCTACAGTAGGATTCAGTTTATCCGAGTCCCGATTATTCGAGGATCCGTGTTATCTGAGGCGATTAAATTACTCGAGTACACCGCGTTAATCGAGGTTTAAGCTCGAATAAAACGGACGAAGGGGTTACGTTGCACGCGAAGTATAACTGTATATATATGTACTGATTTTGTTAAATTATATCAGAAGTGAGAAATTGCAATAAGGATACATATATATACGTATGTATATATGTATCGTACACATATACGTTTGTTGAAGATAGGATGTACATATATTTTGTATACATTGCTAATATAAGGTAATATGCATATTTATGTATACAAAACTGGCATACATAGTTAAACATTTTCTTATCGCATATGTTGCTCCATATTATCTGAGATTTCGGTTATCCGAGGTATGCTCCCCTTCAACTACCTCGAATAAACAGGATTTTACTGTACATATACATATATACACATATCACATCTCTCATATGTATAATATATACGTGCTATCAGAGTGGTCCATTTATAATGAAATATTATACATATGCCGTTATGGCAATCCTTATCGCGATACTGTCAGTGCGATGCAGGGTGGTTCTCGATAAACGCCCTTGTGCGGCGATTGCGGTTTAATGAGCATTGATATTATACGTGCAGTGGAAATACTTCGTTATAATTTCTTTTTGATGTCTCAGTTAAATCCTCGATATCTCGGAGGAGAAATGAATTATTTAAATTCATCTCCTACTTCTACTCCAGTGGTCCATCTTTCTCCTATTAATCTTATACGTCAAAGAGAGGTAGCTACAGAAGGGATTTAAGCGCCGGTTACGCCAAAAGTGAGTCTCTCTGTCTACTGCAGCTGAAGTATCGCTTTCAGAGGACGTTTTCCGAGAGGAGCTCTTTGCCATTATGCGCGCTAAGGGCGGAAAAGTCTAGGAATACATGGATATGAGGCGAAGTGGGGGGGAGAACAGAGAATACATCCATCAGAAGATTGTTTGAAATGGAGTCATTACGCAGAGAAAAAATATTAGTTCGATCTACTGAAAATTACTTGCGGGGTCGCCAGTAATTATTTATTTATACCAATGAAATTTTATAATACTTACACATCTATTACATATTTCTTCCTTACAATCATATGGAATAGAATGTGATTGCAAGGACGAAATATCTAATTAATATGAAAAAAAAAAATAAAATTGATGTAAATAAATAATTACTTGCGACCCCGCAAGTAATTTTTAGTATATCCGACTAATTCTTTTTCTCTGTGTAGTTTTTCCTTTGAAATCGACTGTTTTTATACTTGGATTAGAAAGATAGCATCTCCGATACCCCCCGCGTATAGAATTTTTATCGCAAGTGTCTATTTCGTTAATGTCAAAAATATAACAAGTACATCATTGTACAGATTTGAAGAAATGTTCGGATCCATCGAGACTTGTCACTGGTTAGCGATATAACGATAAATATAAATGGATTGTAAGAAATTCTATGGCGTGGACCTACATAATATAGACCACTTTTGGTGTCAGATAACAATGGCATAAGACTGAATGACATCAGATGTGGTACATATAGGTCCACACCGGTGAAATGGTGTTATTCATTAACACCACTTTTTTACTGTGTCTGCAGTCCAATGCATTTTTACACGCGAACGTACGCTAATACATGAAAATCAGAACTATGCGTCCACTCGAGCCCAAACATCGCGGTGCTCGATTATCTCCGACAAAGCACAGCTTCAACGAACCACCGCGATACGTACTTCCACGAATATAGAAATCCGCTTATGGGATTATGTGGAAGTACCGCACGCGCTGCAGTCGAGTACTCCGCAACCAGCGGATAAGCTTCGCGCGGGAAATAATGCAGAATATCGTGTAGGGGGACAAATAGAGTAATCGAAGATCGGAAAAGTTTCTTTCGCGCGGAGCGTAAGTACTTTCTAACGAGATGAGCAAGCGGGATATAGGAAGGGCGCAAAAGAAAGAGCGCAGATCCGAAGCTGAAAAGTAATACAAAGTGGTTTACGCGCGCAACGGATGATACTTCCTCTTTCTTCCTCTCGTTCTCTCATTAATTCTCATCTTTTCTCGATAAATCCCGAACCTCCCCTCTCATTCCTCCCTCTCCTCTACTGGCCAACTCGAGCCGTCCGCAACGACCGCTGCGGGCGCGGAAAACTTGAGTCTCGAAACTTGAGACTCGAAACTTCAAACTCAAGGGTCCTCATCATATCGACGGTATTTCGGGGGACGATATCTCCGGCTGACGTGGAGTGTTAAACGCGCGTTAGGGCATTTCTCGTAATTTTGGAATTACACGCGCATAAGCGGAGAAATGTACGGTTGGGTTGCTACTAATTTAATTGTCAGCGATAGAAGGATCAGGACGAAGCTGAATGACGACAACGTAAAGTGGGACGAAAGGTTGGACCGAAGAGTGTGCTCTGAGAGTGGAGATCCGGTTCATGAAGTTATCGACGGGCCAATTTAACTCTTGGATACACGCGTGAAAAATTGTGCTCTTTTGTGCATAAGTCGAGTCTGTCAGACTCGCTACAAATTATAATACAAATTATAGCTATTTTAGTTATAAAATGCAATACTTTTTTAGCGAAGGAAATAATGTTAGATGCTGTACCTACATGCTTTTTCATATTGTACTAAATGCATTTATCATCAGAAAATTCAAAAATAAACGTAAATCAATCGACCATCAATTACGGGTTATACTATTTCTACTTATTGCCGGGTCGCGCAGACCCGACTTATGCGTCTAAGGGTTAAACAAAAAGAAACAGGACTATCGATGGGATGATATATCGAAAGATTTCACTGATAGTTATAGCGGGGAATCCTGATTTAGAAACGTCGTATTTTACACGGTACTGGTGTAATCCAAAACAGCTCCCATAAATCGAGCCAGATTACCCACAGCTGCACTATTAACACGATTTACCTATGCGAAGCACGACGCAATTATAATCAACATTCGGTGAACATACCCGTGCCCCATAACGATAAAAAGATACGTTTCCTTATGTGTTTTTCTGTGCATTCAAATGCTGCTGCAATAAAGACGCATTCGCATACGTTGAATACGACCATTTCGGATTCAAAATCTGAATACGTAGGAAAACACGAATAAGAAATCGTATTTTAGAAAAAAGTAATAACGACCACTCCGCAAACTTTTGCCACCGTTCATCCCCCGAGCTTCCTTCCCACACTTTTCGTTCCGCAACTCTCGCCCCTCCCTCGTAACTTTTTTAATATCAATAGGACATTCCCGTGAAGAATTCTTCGCTCGAACTATTCGCCGACGAGCAGGGGGAGCTACACGTCGCGAGTAGCTCATGAATTCACTCGCTCGAACGAGGTATACTATATAAAAGCGACAGTTGCCACCGAGGTCGACGTTTGTACGATCATTTTGGCGCGGACAGGAATAATTTAAACCGCGTGTCTTCTAGAACGGCTCGAGACTCCTTACGGCGCACGTGTGTACACCCGTAAGTGCGTGCGTACGCGTAGGCGCACCACCGTGCCCGAGCTATTTTTATCGCATTAGAGTTACTAACATCTCCCCGGATCCGCACAACGCCGGTGTTACGCACACCGTGGCACTTGTCTGTCTCTAAATAAGAATAGATTTTCCAACGATCTTCTTTCCTGGGCATTGGGTCACCCCGGGAAATTAAATCGAGCGGTGTGCGGAAAAAATGATTTCGTAGTCTCAGCAAAACTAGGTTTTGCCGAGAACTTTTTACCATCGCCATGAAAATATCATCCATTGCGGCAAAAGGTATGCCCGATAGCGGGAAGAATATTTGCTGGGTCGATAAACATTTTTAGCGAAAAAAACTTCATCGTGATTGCAGTAATATTTGCTATTGTGTTGGACGTATGTATCTCTTGCCTTCACGGATAATATATGTTATGACAGGAAAAAATTCCCAACGAAACCTAGTTTTTATAAAACTGCAAAATTATTTTTTTCCATGTGCGTTTCATTATAATCGCGATAGGATTTACGATACGATCCTCTTGACGATGATCGCCGAATAAAGATCGCGAAATTTCCACCGCGAGCGATTCTTACTCCGGTAAGATTTGCAAACTACCGATTTATTACTTTATTGTTGAACGTTGACATTTCAAATCTTCTTTCGAAACCAAGTTTAAGAAAGTTCAACCGAGTTTGCCATAGGGTCTGTTCGGGTCGGGGAGGGGGAAAAAATTAACGTGGGGTAATTCCGAGAGTTATTAAATGTACGGTAATCCAGGTTAATTGGTTCTACATCCGTGGAGAGTTTAAAACTTCGAATTTTCCAAGTACCACGACGAGAAGAGCTGCGACAATTTCGGTCCTTCTTTTCGAACGGAGCTCGAAAGTCAAAGTGAATTTCGTAGGGAGAGAGCGAAAAGCTGTCTTAATATTAAAAATCGTGCACGGCACATTTTGCGTAGGACGATGTCGCGTTATCTTATTGGTTTACTTTATTATTCTCAAAGCTCGGAATGTTCGGTCGAGATAAGGAGCTCGGAGTATTAAAATTAATACAATGGCACGATATTTCGCCTTGCTCTCATTGCGAATACAGTTTATATAACTGTGTACCAAGAAAAAAAAAATGCCCACCATTGGAGGAAGCTCGTTGGCGGCAATAAGAAATAATTCTTTGGTTTTGAAATGAAAAAATTTAATTAAACCCGTGATATCTCATTATCCAGTGGTATCGTTCGCCACGTGCCGGATGTTCGATCGAGATAAAAGGCGCGCGGCGTTGGTCGTAAAAATTAATATGAAAATGTTGGATTGCACGTTTATGTATACGTACGATGCATAGGCACCTATATAATTATATCGTCGGCTCAAAATTGTGGCTTTTATATCACAAAATGAATAAAACCCGCCTTCTTCGGCATTTGAGAGTATATTGAAATGAATTTAAAAAAATAGTGGACGCTCGAAGGTAATTTTTAAGTAAGTAATCGTATTGAATTTGATGTTCCTCTGTGACTTTCCTTTCGGAAGATCTCTCGAAACGCTGACAATTCTTATATCCTGGATATCTATTTGAGTTTTATTTCCGCAACCTCGCAAGTTTTCCTGTCAGCTAGTATCTACAGCAACAATCGCAAAAGCGTGCTCTCATGGATATGAAAACTCGTGCGCTCTCGAGAATAAAATTTGTATTGCTATGAATTTCTTTTACTCTTACCGAGAGTAAAGCGAAGCTGAAGACAAACTGTTACATGGAATTCAAATATATCCTAATATTTCGCTTCAAGATTTCTCCAGGTTATATCTACTGTTCTAACTTGTAAATAAAATAAATTTAGAAGTACGTTCAAGATATATGCAATAATTTGGATCCTACGAACTATACTTCCAATTTCTACTGGCAGAGTAAAACCTCGGCACACTTAATCAACTGATACCGAAAACGACACGAATCGAATAGGTAGTCTTATTTCACTGCCAGACTGTTTACATCGCACCGTACGACATTTAATTCGCGAACGACAGCCATTTTGGACTTTTTCAGATGCTATCTCGACACTTACCCAGCTCGGGCTACGACGCCTAAAGTGGCAAATATCACGTAAACCGTAACACGTGGAATTCTAATTACAATTGACGAGATTCGATTTGCAATGAAAAAGTTAGATTAAAAGGTTATCCTTGCTACGAGGCAATGTAAAACATCCTCGAATAACATTTTAGGTCAATTCGTAAGATTTCAAATTGTGTAAAAATTCGTGTCCCACGTGTCAACTTACCAGTGTTAAAAAATAAATTCCAGGTAAGGCTGCGTCACGAGACTGTGTATTCTTACGCGAAAAAGGGTGAGATATTTCTTGTCCTTACAAATGAAGTTTATGAAAGTCAAAGAGGGACTGCGCTATATTATACAGGAGGGTGAGAGAGTTGCGGCGCGAGAAAAAGCAACGACGGAAGCCGTTCACGTTTTGAAGCAACGTAAAACAGATTTCCCTCATATATCGACTTCTCGGATACTCAAAGAAGTACTTCGTAAATATAAATGTTCAAGCAAAGCACGTCGCAAATAAATGTTTTATAGCGGCTTCCTTTTAGGCGATTCGTCGTCAGGACTTCACTCCTTTCGTACAAATACTGACATTTTCTGTAATTACTCGTACTACCGGCTGTTTCAAGATATACAGCAGAATAAGATGAGTTACTTGACCGTGGAGGCAATTACGCATCCAATCCCGACAGTCGAAAGCCCTTGAGTGCTACCGGGATTAGCGCATAGCTTACCCGGAAGATCCATCTTACCCTGCGTATATTTCGAAACATGTGTGTGGTATAAACCTGCTTCACGTATTTCATTTTCGCATGATCGGCTTCGATTACTTCACCAGTAGACGCATCGCTGACCCTGACTATTATAAAGTCGACGAGTCTCTTGATTTTAGGGGTGGAGTTCCATCGAGACGCTGAGCATATCTGATGTAATAAATCAATCGCCAAAATGCAATTGGCATCGGAGGTCAGTCGTAGCTCGAGAGTCTCTATGGACTAGCAAAGGGGAGCTATTCCCTCACCGAAGTGGAACTGGCCCTTCTAACTCGATCGACATAGATTCGCCAAGTTTCGCAACTTCTTGCGTTCGCAAATACCCCTCAAACTCTCGAAACTCTGCAAGTGTGAAGCCGTTTTCACCGTGTGTACATGTAAAGATTCCGGTGGCGTATATACGGTATGTCCCGTGAATATATAACGCAAGTATTTGAATTTCCCCCACATTTGACTTTAGTAGTGCTTGGAACGGTGCTGTAGTTAGAGTTGGCTTCAGAAGAGTGCGCTGCGTTCTTACGAGCCGTGTTTCCGCGTGCGCGCGAAACCTGTATAATTATTTCTCATCACGTCTACACATTATTTACCATTATTTACAAATTCAGTTAATTTCGAAGTTAGACACTTCGATCTCCCGAATTGACAGTTCCCGGGAAATCAGACGTTTTACACTTTTCACTCTCGAAACACGGCTCGTAAAAACGCAGCGCACTCTTATGAAGCCAACTCTAACTACAGCACCGTTCCAAGCACTACCAAAGTCAAATGTCAGGAAAATTCAAATACTTGCGTTATCCACGGGACATACTGTATAGGTGTAACTTTCTTAAGCCGCAGATAGGATATTCGCCGGGGAAGTAGACTTCGGTACGGGGTTAAAGGTAGGGTTCATTGAAGAATTTGTAAAATCGATGTTAATAATGCCTTTTCGAATTATAACGGTGTTAGGTATGTGCGTACACTGAGGGAAAAGGTCGGGTTGAATACGAACCCAATAGAAAAATTTATTTGAGATGAATAGGAATTTATCCACATCGAACAGAAGTCTATTTGAATTTGATAAATGTTTTGCATATCTTTCTAATCGAGTACGAATCTAGTAGAACATCTATCAAATTCAAATAAACTTTTGTTCGATGTGAATAAATTCCAATTTATCTCGAATAAATTTTTCTATTAGGTTCGTATTCAACTAGACAGGTGTAGTACTTAAACCAATGTTTGGACTATTATTATCTTCGTCATTTTTTCGCGAGAGATTTATTTACTCATTTATCCGTCATACAATTATTTCATTAGCTAGGTCTTATCAACATCCTCCTCCTACATTCGCTTCCCGAGTGCAATATTATGGGAATCTACCTTAATTCGCGTACAGGGTGTCCTGAGAGGAAATGTCTTTGCTTCGAAAGCTAATACAGACGGGTATTTTTCGCAAAAAGTTAACACCTTCGACTTTTGTTTAAAATGGGACAGGTTTAAAGACGTAGTAAAAATAAGAGGCCCATATTTCCTTGAAGAGAGAGAGAGAGAGAGAGAGTGCTTCAATTTTGGTTTAGGGGGTGGAACTGCCCTTTTAAACTTTGATCCCTTCAAAGTCATTAACTCTCTCAATCTATCGGAAATGAATCGCAGATATAGGTAATATAAATTTTAGAACGAAGGATTTTTAATTCTAATTTTAATTCGTGAATTACTATAAGGCATTTTCACATGCTTATCGTTATTGATGAAATCGAAAGTGCCCTAAAGTACTTTACCGATGAGTTATCGATCGAATTAGGCGAATACGGGGCATTGAATCTGCGTGTGCCAATCGCATGCATGGCTAGTAGTGACCCACTACACTGCCAATATAATAGGTGATATTGTTCTAGTATCCCACCAAAACTGAGGCGTTAAATATTCACGCGCGAATAGCTTATAGGATCAGTACTAATTCATTACCGAACTAATACGCGTTAGAGTACTTTGTTTCCGGCATCGGTTTCCCAATATGGAGCCAATATACGAGTCTGTTATTAAAATAATCAGTGTAATTGGCACTCATTAATTGGCCGCCAATACTAGCTTAATATCGCTACCTTATTGCTGTAGGAATGATCCCTAACCATTGGTACATCTATAATTCAATTATCTTTCGATCAAAACGCAAGTTAAGCCGAAAATGTTCATTAATATTCCGCATACTCCATAAAATTCATGATTAACTACCGAGAAATTCGTAAATTGGAAAATAAGCGACAGGTTGGAATCGTCCAAGGCAGGAGCAACGACCACGAGGTAGAGATATTCTCGTCCCTCACGGAGATGCGTTATCGATTGCAGCGATAACACGGAACACAGACTTCCCTCGCGTTGCCTTCATACGTTGATATTTTTTAGAAATATTTGTTTCATTTTCATAGATCAAAGAACGTCCGCTTCAAAAACATTGAAATTAGTGTTTCAAGTTTTCTGCGAAACAAATTTTGTAGGAACAACGGCAGGCAATTTATGATCCGCGATAATAATTTACAGCGTGCAAATTAATTCCATTTAATCGAAATGTGGATTCCAATTTGAGAATCTAGCTAATTTAATCTCTCAAAACTTATAAATATACGTAATATAATCATTGAAACGAGCAGGAATGAGTTTTATCTTCATTTTTTCTGTATGCGGATGCGCATTAGCTTAATTGAAGCCCACGTTTTAGTGTGATAATGATACCGATGTGACTATTGTTCACCAATAGAGATGCGCCTCTCTTTTAAACACACCAACAAATAATACATATTCTTAAAAAGATGTTCATCAATATAGCTCATCATCTGGATGAAAGAGGGACAGGATAGGTGTAGAGCGTAACTCTCACGGGTACACACGAGAGCCTCGTACGACTCTTTCCATGTAAAACTACTTGGCAATAAGTAATTTCGCGTAAATCACGCGCAATGTGACGCATCGCGCTACGGTGTTATCAAACAAGGGAACCACGCAGTCGAAGGTGTAACGACATAGTTATATCAACAAATATACGGTAGAAAAGTGACGTCAGTTTTCAACACTATTAGATCGGTATGAACGTATAATATATATGAATAATACCCCACAATTGGCGTCATTCAATCTTTCGCAATTGTTATTTAACACCAGAAGTGGTACATACAAAGTTCACACCGCAATTTCTTTTACCGCGTATGTACACATAACACCGTGTCTCTAATCATTTTGAAACAGATAATAACGGTTATTATATATCCACGCGCACATATACAGGATATTCGTCCACAATTACTCGGTAATTACTCGGTCCAACATACTCGTCAGCTGTTGCACTTGTGAAAAATTTTCATGAAGTAAGTTATCAAGTGTCTCAAATATAAGCGAGGGAATGCGCGAAAAAGACACCAATTCCCATAAGGCTTAGTGTTTTCCCAAGTAAAACGTTAAATTCGATAAATCTTTTCATTAAAAGCAGCGAGCAACGAAAAGAAAAATCTCTAAAAACAAACGCTTCAATGTTTTCGATACGATAGGCGAACACCCCGTGCACGCCATGTACACATACATACAGGGTGACATTTTGAAAACTTGCCACCCCAATATCTCAGAAAGTTACAGAGATTTTCTAAAAAAAGAAAATACGGTTTCGGCAGAGGAGGGGGGAACCAAAATGACATAATCTGAGACGCACCCCCTCCAACCCCCTTAGGGGTAGCCCCCCCCCAACTTTGTAATCTTAAATAGCAACCCCCCATGTGTGATACAGCGTTGGAAAGCTCTTTAAAAATGCTTTACAACAACACCAAATTTTGGTACCTTTCGATGAGTAATTTTTGCGCAAATCGAGAAAGAAACTGCTAGAAGTAAGTTGTCAATTTATTTATTAAAGGCCAATTACGTGACAATAAATTTTCGAAATGATTTCCATTGATTTTTCGGACTTTTTCAAATGTTGTTCTTGAAATTTTGCGACATTCTTGCATAATTATCTGTTTCAGTTGGTTAATGCTTGCTGGTTGAGTTTGAAAAACAACAGATTTCAGATGTCCCCATAAGAAGAAATCGCAGGGAGTAAGATCAGATAATGGAAATCACTTCGAAAATGTATTATAACATAATTGACCTTTAATAAATAAATTGACAAAACTTACTTCTGGCAGTTTATTTCTCGATTTGCGCGAAAACTACTCATCGAAAGGTACCAAAATTTGGTGTTGCTGTAAAGCATTTTTAAAGAGCTTTCCAACGCTGTATCACTCATGGGGGGTTGCTATTTAAGATTACAAAGTTGGGGGGGCTACCCCTAAGGGGGTTGGAGTGGGTACATCTCCGATTATATCATTTTGGTTCCCCCTCTCCACTGCCGAAACCGTATTTTTGTTTTTCAGAAAATCTTTGTAACTTTCTGAGATATTGGGGTGGCAAGTTTTCAAAATGTCACCCTGTATATATACGTCTGTATCAAGCGGATTAACTGCGACGAGGCATGCGATTCTTTACCGTATATATGTAATACTTTCGCTCACGATACACGAAACGAGTCCGGGATGAATCTCCTTTTTTTTTCTATCTCGCAGCCACGCGATACCAAACACAAACTTGTGACCCGCGCAGGTGTACCCGTAACATACGCGTGCGACTTCGAACACGGAAGGGGTTCGTGACGCTCTCGCGGATACCCATTGATAAGGGAAGAGAGAGAGAGAGAGAGAGAGAGAGAGAGAGAGAGATACAGAGTGAGAGTGAGTGAGAGAGCGAGTGAGAGAGCGAGAACTTGCCGGTAAGGAGTTTCCTAAGCGGCGAACGGGCGGGCGACAGCGGCACTGGTTGTTTGTGGTGACTTGGCGTGGCGGCTTGGTTCGGGTGGTGGGAACCGGGTGATGATGATCGGTATGTCTGTTGGTGGGTTGGTCGGTGGTCTGGTGTGGCAGAGAAAATAGAGCAGGTAGGTCTGGACCTGGATGGTACGTGGTGCAGCAGGGCCGGGGGCTGACGCGACACTGATCTCGGCGTGGCCGCGGATGCAACCCGCGCGCAACCCTCGCGCGCAGCTGGCCCTCGTGATACGCGGCCGATATAGCCAATCGCGGAAGTGGGATAAGGACGACGAACGCGACGCGGGAGGGAAGGCGAAACGTGGCGACGCGTACAGCTCAACCGGTGCAACGAGGTAAGGTGGGTTACGGCACGGGGGGAAGTAAGAGGAGGGTGGAAGAAGAAGGAAGGAAGGAAGGAAGGAAGGAAACAGGACGGGTGAACGCCGTGCTGTGCCTGCGAGAAATCGAGAAATACGAACTCGAAGGCCGGCGGGGGACTAGGTCCGATCGCAACAGGTAAAAGGATGTTCGCTCCCTAATCCTGCGTTGATCTACCGCGGGGGTGGAGCGAGGTGGTTGTGCCGTGGTTCGATTACGCGTACGTCAGATGAATGGGGTATGGGCGACTACCTATATGTGCGAGGGTTGATGTGTGGGCAGACGTTCTCCAGATCGAAGTGAGGTAGCTCGGAAAATCTTTAATCAATATCGGAATGGATTAGTCAGCTTAGGTTCCCTTCGGATTATTTCGTTACGCGCGGACCTTTTACTCATATCGGATTGACGTTTTCTTTTTGTGGATAGAAATGTGATCTTCGAAGAATTATATCGATTTGGAGAGGTTCATCTAGATTATGAGATAATCGCGATTACAATGGACATACTATCTACTTTGATATCGGTTATTCTTTTGTGTGCTATATTTCGTCTTCTTATCCGCCCCTCGTATCCAGTCCCATAATAGCCGCGCGCCGAATACGTAACCCTTAATATCGTTCGATGCGTACAGTGTATACAGCTTCGTCGGATAAAGAGAAGTCTAGCGAAGTATCAGTTTATGGCATATACATACATGTATACCTCGGGGACGCGGGACGAAGTGAGTCCTTCTCTTTTTGGATATTCAGGACGATACCTCGGCGAAACTTGTTGCCAGCTGCGCGGGAAACTTCATCAGGATTCATGGAGCTGTCGTCACTCGTCGTTTCGACGGCATTGTCGAAGGGTGGAGGGAAACCGGCGGAACGCGAAAATAAAATCCTCGGGTATATATATCTCCGATCGAAAATAAGTAGGAGGACAGACCGCGAGAGTATCGGAAAGTCGGGAAGGACTCACTCGCAACAGGTGAGAATCGACGACGCACGTAACTTTCCGAGGCTTATCCGGATAACCGGAGGTCGAAGTTACCGGCGGGGGCGTTCGAGTCCGTCACGTCCGGCGGTCGTATAACGCGAATTTATTTCGTTACGTTCCACGGTCGCCGTATCAAGCGCGCTTCGTTCACGGTGAAAATTCTACGACGGTAAATAGTTTAAATAGACAGATGGGCATGGAGTTTACCGTACGTGCGATTACAGGGCTCGGCGTCGGGATGGATTCTCACTCGATAGAGCGTAGAGAGGCGGAGGAGACCGGAGAGCAAAGAGGCTCGCAGGAGCCTCCGGGACACTGAGAGTGTAACGTAAACTAATTAGCAGTGAGTCTACGGCAATTAAGGTCGCTAGAGTGCTTTGCTCCGACACTCCGCCAACAACCCGTAGCTATACCAGCCTGACAACAAGGTTGGTAGGAGTTTCGCGGGGGATAGTAGTTTCGAATTGACGGGGAAAAATGCCGTGGAGAAATTGGAGGTGGAATGAGAAAGAGAGTTTGTCTTCCTGTGAAATTTGCGACTGATAGATTGTTTTCCAAGTTGATGCAGTGCGTAAGAAGAACTTTAAATTGATTGATCACGGTATCAGAAGATTGAGGTTTTAACGAACTGCAGTAGATGCACCGCTGCTCGTGTTTACAGTGAATCCGATAATAATAATTGTACAATAATTGACTATTCACGCGCGAGTGAGCAATGGACATCGAAAATTGTTCAGAACTTGGGAAATTAATTTCCTGTATCGAACTCAACGTATATATGTATATAAAATGCACTGGTTCTCGCAATATCGATTCCGACAAAGTTAAATAATCAATTTCAAATTTCGAGGTCGAATTTTCCAAATGAATATCTCTGTGTGGAAGTAGTAATTCACGGAATAATAATGAGCGATTATGAATGCGACGTCTACATAATGGTGGGCGATTACAGATGTATCTATTACTCCAAAATTCTCTGACTGTAACAGTATACCGTGGCACATGATGGATAAAATAAAATTACTTTGCGTGATATCCGAATAATTCGAATATCATATCTTTGGAAGTGGATATTAGCTAATCAAAAGTGCCTACATGTATACTCTGTGGAAGGGAACAAAAGCGTTCTGATACTGTCCAATAATTCTGCTATACAAATGCTGTTATTAATAAATATTACGTTGCAGGCGCGCGGCAGTGCCATAATGACGTGTCGTGTAAACGCCACACGTGGTTTTATATTACAAACTGCATAATTCACTTTGATAATGAAAGAGAGCTACATTTCGCAAAGCGAAAACTTGTTTGATGAATAACTTTTGGCATGATATATTAAAATGAGCGTTTTCGCGCATATGGCTGAGCACGGCGCGATAAGGAAAGTAAAGGATGAATGCCCCTGTTTTTGGTTTTCGTGTTTACGCCTTTCTAATTGCATTATGCCTTTATAATTTTATAACCGAAAATTTTTTATTGTGGTAGCTCCTGCCGGTTGCTAAATATCTAAATTTTACCATTCTATCCCCACCGTCTTGCACAACCGTAAGTTATACAAACCGCAATCACACACAAATGCGTGTTACCTAGTCAGTGCATAGAACGAAGAGTAACCGCGTGTACAGTGCATTCAGTGTGCAAGCGCTCTGTGACGACCTGCGTGTAGCGCCGGTGTACGGCGTGACACCAGATGACGTTGACTCTCTCGGCCCCCGGCTCTCGGCTCTCGGTAGTCCAACGACGGTGCAGTTACTATATAAGAGGACCAGAGAGCGTCTAAGGCAGGAGTCAGCCTAGCCTCACTGACGAGTCCACAGGCCGACTCCGGGACAAAACGCTCCGTCGAATGTGGCGACCGCACACCGTCGCCACAGCTCTAACTTGCAAACTTAGATGTTAAACGCCGCTTATAGTTGTGAAAAGTTTAACGCACCACATGCAATTAGAAAAGCGTAAACACGAAAACCAAAAACAGGCATTCATCCGCTACCTTCCTTCTCGCGCCGTACGCACCCGTGCGCGCAATAATGCTCATTATCGTTGAAGCATGGATAAATTTCATTAATATATGTAGGTATGAATTATTATTTGTGTGATCGTGGTATGAGATTTAGAAATTCAGGAAAAATGCCGAATATATTGAACCATCGATACTATACCTACTTTATGGTAGAATACAGAGGTTAACTCGAATAAAATTTAACTCTGAATTAATTATAAAGTTACGATAGATTTACCGTAGGGAGCTTAAAAAATATAATACAGATCATGTCAAAGTTCTGTGAATTTATGTCTTTAGAAATAAAGGGTAGGTACTGCATTTACTCTATAGCGCGAAATTGTATTCCCTGTTCCCTATTCCTTTCAATGTGTGCATCGCCACAAGCGTTATCAAATAATTTTTCTTGCTTTTGATGCCGTCGAATCATGGCCTACGGTTTTTAGGGTCATTTTCGAGGCATCAAATAAAAAGTCGACGAGTTCAGTGCGTAGGCCTTTCACCGCGAGAGTTCTCCAATGACGTTACGCGTCGAGCTTGTCGCGAGGTGAAGGCAAAGCCCGCGAGTGACGTCATCAGACAAAACACGCTCTGTTCCATCCCTATAATTTTTCAACGACACAATGTATAGATTCGATCCGCGGCAGAATGCAGACATGTACATATCGATTACGACATTATACGATTCAGCAAAGACGAAGAAAGTACATATATAAGCTTTTCGTGCAATTAGATCGCGACGGCAGTCACGTTATGTTACTTCTTACTCTAGACCTCAAAATTTAATAACGCGAGAAACGTCACGCTATTGACTCTTCAATTCGGTACTTATTCTATCGCCATATAACGTGACGTTACGCTTTTCCGATTCACCCCCAACATCAATTTAAAAGGCGTAATTTACGTCAATATATTACAGGACTTCCGAAACGTTAATTTCTATTTCATCGTCGACATTGAACGAATGATTAAATTAAATATATAAAAGCAGTCGCTCTTTATGATGTTAAAGTAAGTGAATCGTCCCTAATTGAAGAAATTTCGCAAATTTATTCGCTCCAGTTACTTTTCCACTCCTACGGCGAAATATCGAAAAAAGAACTTTCAACGAGCGAGCAAATCTTTCGCCTTTCGTTTTAAAGTTTTGCAAAGATCAATCGTAATAAAGTTTTACGGCAGCGTGTCGGTCAATTTAGGCTCCACGTTTGACTAGATTGGTTACAGACAGTTTCAGTGCGATTAATATTCTCGACTTTTTTTCTAATAAACAGTTGAAAGAAAAAGCAAGGATAGAAAAGGCTACGGAGGAAATTACAGAAGATTTTCAGATTATATACTTAAATTAAACGCGTCTCTTAACGCTCTTATGATCCTTGCACGTGATAGCGAGTAAATCCGGGATAAGCTAATGAGAAAATCAGAGCTTCTCGAGGAGGAGAAGCAAACGGATTCATCTCCTTAGTATGTAACGATAACTAAAACCCTGTTTATCGATAATCGCGTGTGCTTTAAAAATCTAATTTTCTACGCGACTTTTGATGGTCGTTGAATTTGTCAACTTTTGAACGTTTTAATATTAAAAAACTTTCGTACTAAAATTTATATTATATCTGCGATTTATTTCCGATAGATTGAGAGAGTTGTAGCATGGAAGTAAAATCCGGGCTAAGTGCCAAAAAGCAAGTTTTGAGATATACAGTTCTGAAAGCAAGCAAGCAAGCAAGCTTTGCAGCAAGCAAGATTCTTGTGGCAATTATTTGAACTAGATTTTGAAGGATCTAGACATAGCCCATTTTTTTACAGCGTATTGGGGTTGTCACATAGTCCACTTTTTAGCACTTAACTCAATTTTTCATATTCTGGCACTTAGCCCGGATTTTACTTCCATGCTACAGTTTATGACTTTGAAGGGGTTAAAGTTTAAGACGGCAGTTTCACCCCCTAAACCAAAATTGAATCACTTCAAGGAAATATAGGCCTCTTATTTTTACTACGTCTTTAAAGCTGTCCCATTTTAAACCAAAATCGAAGGTGTTAACTTTTTGCGAAAAATACCCGTCTATATTAGCTTTCGAAGCAAAGACATTTCCTCTCAGGACACCCTGTACGTGTATTAAGGTAGATTCCCATAATACTGTACTCGGGAAGCGGATGTAGGAGGGAGATGTCGATAAACTCTTGTGAATTTCCGACGTTTCCGTGAGATAGACCATCCTACATGTTCGTATATGGACATCCGTATGATCTATTCATCCCAACGACCCTTAAGCGAGACCCTGGATTCTCTGGAACGGCACTTTATGGGAGACGTTATTACGTCCCATCTCTTCTCAAACGCACGTAGCAATAAAGTCGATTCGATCCATTATATCCTTATCATGTCCGTATAGCCAGGTATGTATACCCTTTTATTTCACAGTTTTTCTTCGCTTCCTTTTCATTTCCCCTGCCAAAACCACAAACTCGCACGATTTCATAACAAAGGAATGGCAAATTGATAATAAAACTGATTACAGATAGATTAACTCAGTCATTACTGTAAAAGTGCAACAGAACTGTTGAGCCGAATAAAAGAATGACATTATTTTATATGTGGAAACTTAATTCAAAGTCCCTCTTTATAAAATTATGACATTTACAAAGTTCTTGGTACTTGAAATTAAAATAAAACGATATCCAGCTGCTTTATAACGTGTTCCATTAAATTTAAGTAGTAATGTAGAACAATTTTATCAGTGCGAGCCAGCACTAAGAGAACACTTCCCCGCGTGGCTGACGTACATATAACGGCGACGCGTGTGTCGAGAGTGCAGAAGGATCCCCCCTTAAAACGATGCACCTCCCCACGCGCGGAGAGTCACGGAGTAGCCCGCGTGCATGTGCAGGGAGAAGGTTGCAACCGAGAACGATACCGTCTACTCTCGAGGGTGCTCCGCGGGGGAGGCAAAGGAGAGCACGCGGAGATGGCGAGGAAGGGCGGGGAAGGAACAAGAGCGAAGGGACGAGGCAAGGGGATGGACAAGTGGAGTGTCACAATAGCCTGCAGATTGGAAAGGCAGACGTACAGTCCTCCCTCGGTACAGTCACCCTCGAGATATGCACCTCAACGTCGTGCCGTGAACTAGCACACGGACTATAAAGTGGCGGACCAAAGCCTGATATTACTACTTGTATAAATACAAACCGCTCCGAGGCGGAAACCGCTTCAGTGGATCTCACGGAAGAATGAGCTTTCAACTGTTCGAACGTCGATGCGCGTTACAAAAAAACCTCGCATGTGAGGACAGGCTTTGCACCTCTATGTCGAAACCCTTACGAATAAGTCCGTAAAGATGACATCGACGCGGAGTTGTATATAAAGTCATTGGCTACGTTATTCATAACTAGTCGGAATAACGATAAATTAATTCGTTATGAAAAATCGTAGGCAATCGATGCGTAAATAACGCAATGTCGTGCAACGCTTTTTACTGTAAAATAATTTTCTCTTTGAAGAGTTGGTACATTTCCCTTCGCAAACCTTTTCGAAAAAGTGGAAAGTTATAATCACTTACTGTTTCAAGGTAAAAATATCATGATATTTGTAATTTATTAAAATTTACTTAAAGAATTAAGTTCTAACTACAGCGTAGTGATAAGTATATTAGGCACTTTTTCAAATTACCCAATTTTTCTGCAGCATCCAATAAGAAGACACCCTCGGTCCATTTTATCGTTCGCGAGTATCAAATACCAAACTTCTGTTAAAATTATCTATGTCACTTTCAATATTCAAGGGGGGCCCGAAACGGGTTCGGAAGTTAAGTCGGATCGGGAAGGAATTCGTCTCGGGGTTGGCGTTTGGACGCCGGCGTTGCTCTGGGGCGTAATATTGATCATGGGCGGGGGTGTCTGCACCCTCGCCCTCTGCAACCCACCCCCTGGGGGAACCAACTGAAGCGTTGCAACGGGCCCACTCGCTGCATACACGCGTCGACCCTACCGGGTGGCTGCTAAGTGTGGCGAAAACGTCAACCCTCGTGAAAGAGGGTATAGGCTATACTCTGGTTTCCTGTGAGAGGACTACAGGCTTCAGTCGGTGGCAATAACGAGAGTTATGTACCTATTTAGGTACCACGTGAACCGAATGTGTGCCTAATATCTAACGTAACGGAACAGGGGTAAATGTTCTCTCGATTGATCACACGACGAGGTTTATATAGAAGTTTCGCACGTGGTCATGTGAATATTAGAGAGATAGGGGTGAGTAAATCATTACGAGACACCTGAGTTGGCAGTAGGGAGATAAGCAACGTTGCTTGGGGACCAACTGAAGAATTTCGTTATCGTTTGGCATCTTCTGTGTGTGTTTTTGAATATTATTATACTATATATAGATCTTAGAAAAAAACGCGCATTAATTCCAGAATTACGTTGTCACAGAGGTCATTCTGGATAGAAGATTTCACATGAGTAAAAATCAATTTTGAATAATTGCAGAATTGATTGAAGGTTGAAGCAATGGTCCCTCAAAATTATCTTGAAAACGAAGCAAGGTACAATGAAAGTTTAAATACGAAACTTGTTCAACTTGTAAAGTTTTACTGTAAATTAACTCTCTTTAACTGATTAGTGAATAAAGTTAACTTTCTCAAATATGCAATTCATTCGAATCTATGGGGTTTCGAAATTCGAGCTACCTAGGATTTCGATGTATAGCACCGGCACGTCGACAACGAAATCTTTGAAAGAGCCTGTAGGATGTATTCGCACACCACTGTATACACTTGCTTACCCCGGACGACGAAGCAGTATGGGTTTCGCGTAGGTATAAAAAACTCTTTTGCGCGAGGTGTGCGAGGATTCCAATGGGGGGAATCACAATGCAGCTGCACGTTGAGACCATAGAAAAGCCGTCTGGCTTAAAGTGTCGTGCTTCAGTCGAGTTTGCAGGATGCACGAGCTGCAGGAATTGTTGCTCGTCACACCTCATACAGGAGTACTCGAACGGAATCGAATGCACGGTAGGTACCGTTTGTTAAAACGTCCAAAACGAAGAAGCGCCCGTCCATCTTTCAAAAATGTTTGCATTTTCAATCACGCCTTACTCTTATAAGTCGCAAGGTAGAAATCTAATTTAGAAAAAGATGAGGAAAATCACTAAAAACACCAGTATTTTTCATACCTTTCAATTTCGTTTGGAGAAAAGTTATTCAAAATCGGTTTACGGGTAACTCGATAAAGAGAATTATCGAACGTTACCGAATTCTCATATATAATTCGAGAAAACTCTCGAGCTCGAATCTTCAAAGAAACCGAAAGCTTTTAAGGCTGTTTATTCATATTATAGTAGGCAGTTACATTATTATGCAAGGGAAATGATGTTCGATTTTCTACATGTACAAATGGATGCATATATTCGATGTAGAGTAAAATGAGGTAGACTAGAACACAGGTGAAAATTCAAATACATATTCCTCTTTGTATTTTCTGAAAATGAAATATGTAGAGTCCTATGAATAATTTCGTTAAACTCAAGAGGATCTCTCTTTAGTATTCTTATATTTTCATTCGATGAATTTAACTTTCTTTCCTAAAAGATCTACGTACGGCCCTCGAAAGTAAATTTATTTTTTTGTCAGTGTAAAAACCGCTTGTAAAACCGCATATAATAATTATTATTAACAACCTTTCAATTCGTTCTGACGGAAATGTGTCTCTACGGACAGCACATTGAAACGTCTTCACACCCCCGTGTCCCGACGCTCGTCGTCGCGACACATCCCCCGCATGGGATGCGTGTTTTCCCCTGATTTCTGTAAAAAACTTTTAGCAAACGGGAAAAAAAATATTCCAGAAAGGAGCAGAATGTATGGAAGTGGGGTTTAGAGAGGAGACGACGAACGACGGGGGAATTGAGGGGAGGGGGCGTTTCATACCACCGGGTCCTCTCCAATTACTTACGTATTACGACACGCTGCTCACACCATATCACATGGTTATACGCGTCCGTGTTTCATTAATTTTAATTAAATATCCTTAATTTTTATGAGATTGCCTCGCCCCTCTGACGCGAGAGTGCGACGTGTGGCGTTCCGTGAATCGCGAGAAATGTTTTAGAATTTTGAAACATTTTCCGCAAATCTAGAGTACCAAAGAGACAAAAGTATTTGTATTATGAGGAAAAAGAAAGAACAATTAGAGTAGACAGACTTTTCAGAAATTCTAGATTAACCCTTTCATGCATACATTTTCGGAAATTTAGATTCTCATAAAGAAAATTCATATTTTGATAAGTCAAGGTTGAACAACAAAAATGTTTTTCATTCATCCACTGTAGTGTATACTATGCGTGAAAGAGTTAAAGAGACAGGAAATCTATAATTGCACTGGAAACGATTCTAATCAATTAATAAAGTTTACCGGAAAGAGACAGCGTCAGTATGCGTTGCCATTGCTACCAACGTAATTAATTATGAGCGCGCACGAGGGTTTAGTGTACGAATCAAAAGTCGGATGCATATATCGATCTACATCGCTCAGATTTTCACTGTTGCAATTGCGCGACAGATTTTCTTTTTTTTTTAGTATAAGCTGGAAAAGCACGCGTGTACAGTTCGAATTCCAATGTTAACATTTTCGCGCTGGATGTAGAAAGCTTATTCGAGAACGAACGGTCGGCTTTAAAAAGTCGACACGCTGTTTTTCGCGAAAACATGTTCCCCGAGCGACTAAGTGGATCCGCGAACGGGAGGGTGTAGTGGAAATATTTCCATAAAATCAGTTTACGAGGGCGATCCTTGTAACGGTGTGGCTGTAATTCTTAACCAGTTACCAGCAGAAAAACGAGGCGCGGCCGCATAATTTTTGCGAAGCGCATTAATATATATAACGCGATTGTTTCGGGATATTATATAGCAGCACTCTGATGTCGAGGAAAACTGTAGAAAGTATCGCAGTAACGGTGTTACGATTAATAGCGACCGAGCACCGATGCGTTGCTTATGCAATCACATTTCATACGCATTGGAAGTACACTGAGAAAAAAATGTAGTAGATTATTGACCAAATCGGTAGTTACGGGTGGGGAATGAAAATTTAATTACTCATGCTAGTAATTGTCTCGAATGAACTACAGATTTCCTTCAAATAGTCGTTAATCCTTATAACCAAATTTATTAGTTGATTCCGCATTCCCCCACCAGCAAACATTGATTGAATTAAATATAACATTTTTTTTTCCTGAGTGTACATATCCTTGGATTGCTCACCGATATTATTACCTACCGAGAACTTCAATCCGACCGAATCGATATTGCGGTGCATTTTATTCCGCCCAATTTCGATTGTTAAATTATTGAGATATCGTTTCTGTCATTTATCGTTGCCAGTAAATTAAAATATTAATTGCGCGCTGAGTGCATCCAGTGCAAAAGTGCTATTAGCCGGATATCATACATCTACATATGTACATCATCGGCGTGTGTTGTAAAAATGGAATAACTGCAAAAAATTACAAAACCGTGCCGCACTTTCAGTGTATACGCAAATCGTCAAAGATATACCTGGACGTAATTATGACGAAATTCATTTTCTCACATTTCAATTATTATCATTAATAAAGTTATTTGCAGTGTAACAAAGATGTAACGCAATTCACATTTTCAGTCGAAATTCATGAGACATGTTAACGGTAGGTAGAGCGGGGCTTAAAGGTCCGCGGGTATAAAGGTCCACCATATATATCTAAAAAACTAGTGACGTATCGTTTTTTCTAACTATACAAGCGGACAGAAGAGGTCGCGGGGAGCGTAACGAGGCATCGTTGGCAGTCGAGTGACGACGCTAGCAGGAGATACATGACTGCGTCTCGAAATTTTAACGTAAGTAAATTTTTTCATTATTATTCTTTTTAGGTCCGAGCAGTGTTATTTCGTTTACCGTGCCTAAACATCGTTTATTAGTATACGTTATTTCTTTGTTTTTCACGATTTATTATTAGTTTAAGACTAGTTTAAACGGTATTTTTTTAATAACCTCTAACAACACTTACACTCGGTTGGGGTAAAAAGGTCCAATATGGATAAAAGGTTCTATATTCTCATAAAGAACAGTGTTGTCTTGTTTAATTGTACTGGTCAATTGAGACTGATTAGTGATAAGAAGATACTTTGATTTGTAATAAATACTGTTTAAATACTTTGAAACTTAGAATTAAAAAAAAATATTTTCTTTTGTAATAATTATTACAGTACTTATGACTTTTTCCTTGTGAAATGAAAATATAGTTTTGAAATTCATTGGATGAAATATTGTTATTATTTCATAAAACCTTTTTAAAATTAAAATTAAATACTGGACCTTTTTACCCCTACCATGGGGCAAAAAGAGACAGACGACAAGGTCTAGAAAAATTGTAAAATTACATATTTGTATTATGATAATTCAACCAAAAATTTGTTTAAACATGGTACGATAGCTGTTTGTTTGATTACTGTTGTATATTTTGATATAGTAGATTCCGTTTTCACAGTATAATTCTTAATAGTCAAATTGGACCTTTAAGCCCCGCTCTACCCTACGGCAATATCGTAGCGTAGTACCTTGGATTAACGACTAAGCGCGGCATATACCCTTCGAGTAACGCGCAAGGTCGGCGGATTTCGAGTCGAACAAATCTCTCACAGGTAAACCCGCGCGAGTGAGATGTAAAATTCTACTTACCTCGTTTGGGGATTTGAGGACGCAGACTCAACCCGGTATACAGACAGAGATGCGACGCAGAGGGAGAACCGGAGGCGAGGTGATTCCGTTGAGAACTTATCAGCATGTCGAACACGCCTGAGCTATACCCTAGATTATCATATTTATGATCTCTTTTCACGCTCCAAAGTGAAACACTATCCTGCTATCAGCGTAATGCCAGGTTCGGAACTTGTCGCGCGCAACTTGCTCGGCGGTTTCGCGGGAGCGGTGTGAGGCTCTTGGAAATGTCGTTCGCGTTGAGAAATGGAAGGCGATAAATTATTTATAAAGGTACATTTAGATACCATCAACGTAAAGCGTTTCGGTAAATCGACTAACATTTTCGTAGAAATTGTGATCGATGATAAGCTCTAATTTTGTATATATATATAATATTTTAGCGTTCTCCCTTCTAAATGTATTTAGAAATAAATCAAGAGCAAACAGAGACGAAGAGCACAGAGTGTAAGCTAGACTCTAGAACGCGAGTACTCAGATATATATAGCGTGTAATCTGATGGTAAGAAAATCTACCGTACGGAGAACGTCGAGAGCCGATGCGAGGTGAAGAGGTCCACACTTAGAATAAGTGCTTGGAGAAGAGATTACGACGGAGATTGACTTCCGGGAAATCCGATAATTTAATTTTGCTATCAGAAGCGCCGGAGAGGAAGTTTTCACGCTATTTCGCATCTACCACAGTGATAAGGAAAAATTTATCTCGATATCCTGCGCTCGGAGTCGATAAATTATTATCCTGCGTTACTATAACTGAGTAGCGTCGTAAAAATTCCATTCTGAAAACAATTCCGTTAAATCGAAAGTTCAACGTTTATTTTCTCGAACCACCGCTCTAGGGAACCCATAGACAAAGAGTGCATTAATGGAGAAAGGTATCTCGAGGAGAAAACTCGTTACACGCGAAGGGGTAACGGGGGTTGGATAGGTCGGACGGCGCGCAGTTATGCATAGTCATCAGTTAGCATGTTAATCACACTCGAAATGGCGTTAGAGTAAACGGTTGGAGCGGAGAAAATGGAAGGCGCGAAGAGGTGAAAGGGGCGCGACAGGTTGCGAAAGGAGACCGAAATATAATAGGTCGGAGAGCTTTTGCGAGCGACCGGGTTTGCTTATTTGATCAGCAGCGAACGAGTAACGAGATACCTCCGGGTTTTTCCGGAAAGATTCAATTTCGCTCGCCTCGTGTCGTTCGATCACTTTTTATGAAAAAAAAGAATACCGCGGAAACCGATTACGGGATGATGAAAGAAAAGCATATAAATCCAACGGGAGATCGATTAAAAGGCTTTTTAGGTATATTTAAAATTAAACGATCCATTGAATATTTATGTCAATTAAACGGTAAGTATTCCAAGAGAAATATCCTCAATAAAATCAGAGACAGATTGTCAAACTGGAACGTTACCACTGGTTTAATTTTCCTCAACGCTGGAGATCTCGTTTCCCAGAATCATAATTTAACGAATTTATTGGAGTGAAAAAATATGACTAATTCTACACTTCTACGAAATATAAGACGGAAGCGGTACTAAATTCCGTAATCCAAAATATGCTTCACCTTGAAGGCCGAGATGAAAAATGATTATACATTAAACCATAAAATTAACGTCCGAAAGATCGTAAGTGTAAATTATTTACACGCGGCGAATAAAAGGAAGATAAATTCAGGAAACAGATAACCTTCACACGCGCGCGCTGGGGGCCTGTTGCACCACACCTCGTGGAAGCTTTGACCCCGTCCACCCCCCACAACCTTAAGAGGAAAAGATAACAGCGATCTGCGGGAATCTTGCGCATTCCGCGCGTGTATAAAGGAAATGGGCGTGCGTGCGTGTAAGTCGAGGGGTTGGCTCGTGAATGTTTTACGCATCCCTCGAAATACAATATTTATGGAGCCGCCATGGAGAAGCAACTCGGACGCTAAACTCCTCTCCATGTAAATCCGATTTGCCGGATCAGCAGCAAAGCAGTATAGCGAATCACTACACGAAAAAAGAATTTTGTACAAACTGCTCAATAAATGGAGCAATTAGTGATGTTACACACAGCAGAAATTGTCCTCGTGAGTGACACAGCACAGAATACCATTGTACATTATAAATACTGCATCCTTCATTGCAAAAACTACAATTCATGTACCTACTTCTATGTGATAAATTAGTGGTACTATTGGCTGTGGAACATCTTGAATGTTGCCATGAATTTAGAATAAATTTTCATTTGACAAAGTAGCAGTTAGAATGTACAACTCGACTCAGTACCTACTATATTGTTCCCGAGGACAACTTCTGCTGTGTGAAATATCACTTTGTGCAAAATATTCCTTTTTCCATGTAAAATTCTTGGATTGCTTGCACCCATCAAGGAATTATCACAACGATCAAATTTATGACTGCAAAATTTCAATGTTTGTGTGGATAGCTATAAGATAAAGTCGAATTAACGTTGCATCGCTTTACGTCTCGTCAAGATTTTCGAGTGTACAAACAGAACGTAGTCCCTTGGCGGCACCTTCCTCGAGCTTTGCTCTGTGAACCTTACCTAACGTAACCTAATTCCATCCCCTCCTGCGTATTTGCAGTGGACGTGTGCATTGTGGATCGATGCATATATCCGCACGCGTGTCTACGCAAGTGTATGCTAGGCTGTGATACTTATGTATCTAATAAGGTTAATGAGTATAAACTGCCTTATTAAATCCCCGCAGGCCTCGTATGATGATTTATTCAACTATTACAGAAAAGGGGAGTGCAATGAAATGATCCGGGTAACCCCTGGCGTCCAAAGCTTATTATGAGCACCAAGGGTCAAATCGAACTTTTTGCTTTACTTTACTTTCGTCTGTTTACGTTGAAGTATTCCACGTTGCGTAACAGGACAGATTTGTTGGACAATTTCAGATTTAGTGCGAAGAAAGACGCGGTAATCTCCGTTAATGCGGGAGAGGAAGGGAGAGGCTACTAAAGCGGGTCGATGCAAACGAGATCAGCATGACAAGTAAATCTTGGAGAGAAGGGCTTCGATACTCTGTCGGCAACTATTATAGTTTCGTCTTTACTTTAATGTAGGTCGACCTGCACATGCTGCACAACCTATGTAACGACTGGAATGTACGGAATGCTTTGGCTCTGCCAATCACGTCCATTTCCGAGGCTTGAGTCGGTTGCCAATACGATTGTAGGTACTGTCAAATGTTCTCAGTTCGAGAGGTGATAACAGAGAGTTAATAACGGATATAGGCATGTCATTATATTATCGTATTCTGGAAAATTCTAGAATAGATCACAACAGATATCGTATCGTAAGTACAGTAAGTTCCTGGATAAATGAGATTTTTGGACGCGATAAATTTAAATTATTTCAACATGGTACACTGAGAAAACAGTTTATTTATAGTTGATATACATACACTTGATTATGGCGAAATAAATATTTCTTTGGGCTAAGTAAATATTTATTACCTATTATTTTCTATTTCTGTTTGAATGAAAGAAACATTCTAGTGATTAATATATATTTACTTGGTCCAATGAAATATTTATTTTGCCATAATCAGGTAAGTATACATTTATTAATTATAAATAAACTCTTCTCTTAGTATATCAGTGATGCGCGGATCAGCGTTTTTTTAAAAGTTGTTCTCGATATTACAGGAGACGACTATAGGTAGGCCTACTTCGGTTTCCCAACGAAATACGCGATGAATTTACGTCGCTACGGTTTTCGGTCGCTCGAAGCGAAACCGCCGGGGGACGGCTCGTGAAACCTGTTCATTTATTGAATACGTCAGAGCAGGTTGTGTGCTCTCATGTCACCCGGAGCACGCGAGGCGTCCCGCGAGACAATAAACTCAAAACTGTCCAACTTGTACTTCCACCTCACCGAGTACTCCAGTTTGCCGCTCGAGAAGTACGGGTACACCTATACGTCGAGTAATGGAAATTTTACGTCCGAGGGCTCTTTAGATATTGCGCTATAGTCTCGTTGCGAATAAACGACGGGGGATGAAGTGGCAGCTGTTATGTTCGTGGAATTTCCTGAATAACGATTTATCGTTATTGGAGAGCGAAGACAGAGATTCTCAAATAATTATGTTACTTCCTAGAAGACGAAAGAACAGTTGTCGTCCGGAGAACTACATTCACGATTACAAAATAAAATACTAAGGGCCGAATGTATAAACGCGGTGAACTGTAATTCGGCTTGAACTGTGGATCGAGCGTCGTTTTGGTATATTTTGTGTCACACGAAATATACCAAAACGACGCTCGATCCACAGTTCAAGCTGAACTACAGTTCACTGCGTTTATACTACCGGCCCTAAATGTCGCATTCATCGCGTATGAAAAAAATATATAATAATTACGTCAAAACTTGTACCGCGACTGCCCCGGAGAGGTATGTACCACGAAAGACGACAACTGAAAGCTCAGAATCTATACCTAACGAATGAGTGGCGTAACAATGGTTCTGCCCTCCGCGAAAGACATGAAACTCGGCTCGCTTTTCCGTGAATAGTTTCGCCAACCGAACGATAGCTCGAAGGGGTGGAGAGATTGACGTGCCGTCGGTTTGCAGCGAGTTACAGGCGTACGGAAGGGTGCGCGAAGGAACCTGCATTAAAAAACGCCCTCCCTTAGTGGTTCGTAAAACTCAAAGCATCTCCACTGTTTTACTGTAGCTCGCTTCGCGATATATTCTCGCATAAATTTGTCAAAGCCCTCCTCGTGCCGCAAACTCCTCCTCTTTCTCTTTTACTGCTCCACTAAAATGATAAGGCGATAAGATCGTAATTCTCTGCTTCGTTATATCAGAAGACTCTACGTAAACATCCGCGTGTTCGCATACGAATCAACATTAACGCCGCTAGACTTGACTCGTTGGTAACTAAATCGGGAGATCTTTCAGAAGCCTTCGCGTGCATTCTTCATCGCAATTTCTTATTTTCACAAGAAGCAGCGGAAGCACTAAACCTGTAGTAGCGGAGAGAAGTCGCTCCATCGTTATTAATAAACCTTGTTGTGATCACCCTTGCCTTCGTAGGTAGAAACACGATTTGCCTTATTACGCGACCAGAGGAGCATCGTTCGTGCACCGGGTGCCATCCGCAACACCGTAGATGCAGCTAGAGCGATATATGCACGGGGGAACATAAATTACACTCTGGCGCGCGAGCATCCTGCAGAATGTCTATCTAGCAGTATCCGATGCACTCCCCATCCATTCTCGTAGTACGCCATGTTAATAAAATACGCGGGGAAAATTGTGAGCTATATATATGGATTTACCGAGGTTATAATAATTCCGTGGCCTTAATTTCTGTACTGCAAATTTGAGAGAAAGTGTGAGATATAGAATTGTAAGAAGAGAAAATATTTTACGTAAATTCATCTTCATGGAAAAGAGGAATTCTTTACAAATGTACACTGTGGGAAAAAAATCGTTTAATTTAACTAAATTTTGAGGCTACGAACGGGCAACTAAATATAGGTATAATTAGCCCAACAAATATGTAGTTAAAGTAACTAAATACTTAAAGTAACTTACTACTTCAACTAAATATTTGTTCACATAATTATACAGTATATCCGATGGCAAAAACTCCCCTTTTCTAACTTCCCTGACATTTGACTTCGGTAGTAGTTGGGTCGGTGCTCTAGTCATTTATAGTTAGAGTTGGGTTCAGGAGAGTGCAGGAGAGTCTAACTATAAATGACTAGAGCACCGACCCAACCACTATCCAAGTCAAATGTCAGGGAAATTAAAAAAGGAGAGTTTGCCATCGGATATACTGTATATTTATTGTAACATTTTTTTTCCACGATTTCATTCACTAAACATTTTTCGGACAGTTCGAAATATTCGATTTCTGAGCCTCGTTTGGACTAGAACTCTGTGTATTATATGCTTAGATGTACACATATAAAGTGCTTTCCGTTTAATTAATACGATACAAACCAAGCCATTGGTCCCTTTCAGTAAAATCCCCGTCGATCGATCGATTATCCTTAACAGAAGCGTATCCACTCGGACTGTGAATAAAAGGCACCCGTAACACATAAGCCAAATGGTACTAAAAGCCCCACCGTGATCACAAAAGGTCAAATATACCACGAATTTCTCGCGATCAAGCCAAGAGACGACAAAGGTTCCTCCCTGGACAACGTATACGGCGACCCACCGAATATTGCAGGGTACGCTGTCAGAAGTTATCTCCTTGTATTCCGGCACTCTATTCAATTACACCGTGAGACTCTCGAAACTCCGACGCGGCCTAGAATCCGTGCTCCCCGCCCGTGCGTGTGAATGTAGGTGCTCACTCGCGAACCCATCGTTGCGTGCGAACGATTCAATTGCACTCTTCGCGAGAGTACGTGAAACTAATGTGTAAATAACAATGATTTGGATAGATACGTGCCCTGATATGTGCACGCTCGTATCTTTATGCAGCACGCACTGTGAAAAAAACGTATTTATAGATAATAAACGTATGTTTGGACGTAGCGAAATACGCATTTTGTTGGTTCGAGCAAATATTTATTAACTACTAACAATCGTCCGACGAAAGTAAATGTGTCGAGGTAATAGTTTGAATCAAATAAAGCTCGCGTTGGTTAACGAATCCTCTATTTATCGGCTGTAAATAAACTCGTATCTATAATCGCGGAAAACATACTGCAATTTTCTGCATATTTGCATCCTGTAATTATTCGTCGCGCGGGAATAACGATTCGTGCGACGCGTAGGTACGTTCCACGCGGAGCTGCATACATGCATAAGAGCGTTCAAATCTTGGTAACCAGGATCGCTCCCCACGCGTGTACACACTCTGTACACGGTGCAAGGATAATGAGCGGGAGTCGCTCGCGCTCTATGGTCCCGAGGAAAACCTCGCTTGGAAAGGATTTTGCAGGGGGCCTTTGTGTGAATTCTCGCGGCGCAATTAATTTACTACGTGGGAAAACCGTTCAAAGTTCCAGCGCGAAAATGAAAAGGTAAAGGAAGAGTGTAGTTTAATTTATCGCGTGTTTGCGCTGCAATTTAATCGCGATAAATAACGATGGGTAATAATTAAGGACCGCGACTCTAGGAAAGATCTCGTGGCGATTTCCGAGAAAATGCGCTTGACGCGGGTTTCGTAGTTATTTCGCCGCGAAAAGACAATTAAAAATTGAGAAGAATTAGAGCGGAGGAACGGAAAACCGTTTTACTAAATTGTTTGCACGTCCACACCATGCAATTACGCAACAGTGGTCGCAAAACGTGCAACTAGTCGCATACGCGAAATTTAATCTACGCGAGCGAAATTTTCCCCGTAATTAAATAAACATCGTCGTGGATGGTTCGACGAAGTAATAAGGTAACATCGAAAGAGTAACGTTAATTCCGTAGAATTAAAATAACCTCTACAACTAGTACCTAACTGGTCGTCAATGATGATAGGCGCAGGTATATAACGGACGAATAGAAAACGAAGGTACGGATTGGTTTGACTCGTTCTGAAACTTTTCCGATAAAATTTAATTTACGTGAACTGCGAGTTGTTACGTTGATCGCGCCGCGCGCGGGAAGCTCGTGAGTTCAAATATTGGCAGTCGAATGGGTATGCAATTATAGCGCGAGTAAAGCTCGCTGCGGAAGACTTTTTCATGTCAGGCTGTATGAGTTTTGAAAATTGGAGACACGACGAAGAGTGAAGAAACAGCCAATCTTTAGATTGTTCCACTCTCTAAATCAGAATGAGCCAAAATGATTGACAATCAGCGAATATAGTAGCTGACTGCTAGCCGACTATTAATCATTTTGGCTGATTTTGATTTAGAGGGACCATTAACCCTTAAACGCACACACATTGGTCGGATCTGCAGGACCCGGCATCAAAAAGAAATACTATAACTCGTAATTGAAAGTCGATTGATTTACGTTTATTTTTGAATTTTCCGATGATAAATATGTTTAATGCAATATGAAAAGGCATGTATAAGATCTAATATTATTTTCTTCGCAAAAAAACATTACATTTTATAATCAAAATATAATATTGTATACTCTAATTTGTATTCGGGTCTGGGAGACCCGACTTATGCACAAGAATGAAATTTTTTCCGCATGCACACATCTAAGGGTTAATAACTTTATCTTAGGGCGTGATAATAGTTATCATGATCATTCACGAAGTATCGATGTTAAATATCATTGATAGCGGTACACCTGACAAAATTGTGCTCCATTTTAATGATCGATTCCTCATACGATAGTTACGCGTTACATTCGAACCTGAATGAGATCTGTATCCACCTCTGAATACTCCCGCACAGTAAGGAGAGATTTCGCGAACTTAAAATCACGTTTTCCCTTCTGCAACTCCCCGGCCAAAATAACGCGGCCGATCTTTCGTTCCCAAACTAACGAGATTTCCGCTCGAAAGGGTCCTCGCCCCACTATAGACTCTCCCCCCGTTATATCGCAGTATATAAAGATCCTCCCCGAATACCCCGCGCACCTTTCTTTTTCGACGAATGCATTTCGCTCCAAAGAATTCCCCCCTCCTCCTCCTCCCGCGTCACGCCGAAGAATCAATATAGCTACACGAACAGATATATTCCGTGTACGAATTACGCGTCTTTCGAAACAATGCCGAAAGCGAGATAAGATTGAATTTTTTATCAGCACCCCCCGAGTAAATAGTTTCCAAGCGAGTTTTGCCAAGACGTCGTCACCGATTTCCTTCCCGACGGATGAAAAAGCGTCAACGCTCTCGGGCGCTTTGCGTTTCTTTCCGCACGAACCGTTCCGACTTCGCGGAACTGCGAATGTAAACGGAGCCGGTACTTACCGAGGTGCGTGCTAAAAATTCTAAAGGAAAAAAATGGAGAAGGCGAATTCCATTCATGGAAATCTGTACGTTAGTTTTGCGCATCCAATTCGAGGTGCGATCGTTATACAGCGACCGTTCGAAAAATTCCTACGCTTTAAACTACCGTAAAGTGACGCGCACACTGAGAGAAATTGTATAAATCGCAGAGCAGTGCTAGTACTTAATTAATATAAGGATACGTTTCTGTTCACCTCGGCAATATTTTTTTTGTTTTTTACCAGAATAAATAGTCATTTCAACTATACGCATAGTCACTTCAGCAATGCGTATCTCTCCTGTCACATTTGTGTGGTATTGCTATATTACCTATACACTGAGAAAAAAGTATGGTAGATTTGACTAAATTAGCGGTCACGGACGGGAGAACGCAAATATAGTTACTTGAACTAATAATTTGCTAGACCAGAATACAGCTTGTTTCCGTCTGACAATTTAAAATCATTACAACCGAATTATATAATTCAAGTAACTTGATCGGCGTTCCCCCGCCCGTGATCGCCAATTTAGTCAAATATATTATTTTTTTCTCTTTGTACTGTCTAGCTAACCTGTCACTTATTGTTAGCCTTAAAGCTAGTATATAGTTATCACACAGAGCTATACCAATTACTGTTCGACCAAAGCATTTCTCTCGGCTTAGAATGGACAAATTCGTAATTACGAAATGATGGATTATTCGATCCCCGTTGAAATACAACATGAAAAAAATCGTATTTACAATCAAACTCCGATAAAATCGCTTCCCCCCGAGGCAGGCTTTCGAAAATTTCACAACTGAGACATGTAAATCACGGAAAAAATTCATATCGAAAATTCAATACAACCGCGCGCCTCTATCTATCTCTCGGCAACAAATTCGGAAAACGGCCTCTGAAGTCCCGCTAATCGCAGCCATGTTATCGCATTTCCAACGGACCGAACGACGCGCGACTCGCCCCGTGCGCGCTCGCATCCCCTATAATACGTCCGAATCGTTCGGACGTCGCGGAACCGGGGGAACAGCAGCCTGCCAACATTGTGGAGAGACGTGACGCGTAGCATCACGTGGGGTATTGATCGGGCGCGCGCGGCGGCATCCGCGAGAGCCATTCTGGCAGCCAACCTTCCTACCTACCCCAAGCCCGAGCGCTACCCTCTTTTACGTTCCTCCCCGTGCCCCGCCGTCCCTTTACCGTCCTCTTCCTCCCTCTCGCCCGCAACTTCCAGCGTCGCCTCATCTACCTCCGACTCGTCTGCAGCCAACCGCCGCGACGCGACGTATCCAGCGAGTTAATTATTAAATGCATCATCTCGTTCCGCGGTAAATCGTAAAAAAGACGAATGTCCGTGCTGAGGAGAGCTTTCCCAAGGGGGGGGGGGGGGGTACGGTTATGGATGGTCGTGTGAAGAGGTGATAATAATAATTATTTTTCTCCGTCGACCCACTCGACGGGACATTCGTCGGAGGCGTCCGTTGTACGCGCGTTTTAATCCGTTGAGAGGAATCGGCTGGAGAAATGGGCATAAGTAGCTGTAAGTATAAAAAAGAAGTACTTTGCGGGTATACTCGGATCTCTGGCTATTCTTCTTCTCGCGGATCGAGCGATGAGACGGAGTAGAGGATGACGAGCTTCCTCTCGGTAGTGAAGCGGGGATGAAAAAAAAGCAGAGACAAATACACGCAAAGGAAAGATCAAGTATTTGACTAGTCTTAATCCGTGCGTCTCGAATCTGTGTGTAATATATAGATGTTTATGGCGGACGCTGATAAATTGCGCATCTCTCTGTGCAGTTGGATACGCAGATTTATACGCCTGGTAATAGGCGTTACCTATATCGGAGAATTGATGTTAACTGACTCTCTCGGAAAGGACCTGGTCGCGCGTTCGTCGATCGACCAACGGCGGGGCGTCGCATTTCCGGCGGCAATTATTGTCAATTAGTCGATCGACCAACGATGCACGGGATTCTGCGTAACGCGCGCAAGAAACGTCATATCTCTCGCGGAGCGTTAAGTCGAAAACAAATATTTCTTTGGAATCGCAAAGATTTCATACACGGAAAAAAAGATTAGTAAAAAATCATAGGAAAACCCATGAATTTTTGCAGTTATTCGAGTAACAGGACTCTTTGAGGTGAAACATTGAAATTTTTAATAGACCACAACATACTTTTTACAGTTTGTATTAGTGCAAGCATCGTTTATACGCCCAGTGAAACAATTGCTAGTGTCTAAAAAATGCTTCTTGAATCAAGAACATATGATTTAAAAAATGTTTAAGAATACAGATTCTTGATCGGAGAATACATATTCTTGATTGAAGAATACCGCCGTGGGAACAAGAAATTCCTTCTGCGCAAAAAGAAATAATTACACGAGCCTGTCAAAATATCTTCTTACACGAAGAAAACCATGGCCTGATTCTAAAAATTATATCATGTCTTTGATCGAAGAAAATATTTTTTGGCACCAGCAATTATTTCTCTCAGTGTACGGTCAGTTTTACCAATCGTCCGTTAATATGTGCCGAGTGTTTATGAGTTTACACCGATACAAGCTGTCGAAAGTATGCTGTGTCTATTAAACAATGCAATGTTTCACCTCGAGGAGCCCTGTTACCGAGATTCACTGTAAAAATGAATAATCCTTTTTCTCCGTGTAGATTTCATATACCGGGAATAAAAATCTCTCGCCAGAGAAACAATCGTGAAGACGCGAAGTATTCGATACGGTCTAGCCCTCTCGAAACAAATCGACAGCGCGATACACATTCGCTCCTCGTGGAGCGCGGTCTCAACGTTGACAGCTAACCCCCGTTTAACCGCGACCATTTCAAGAGGGACGTACGTCACGAGCAGACCTATGTCGAACACTCGACTTCGTCGCCCCTCGCCCCTGTATTGCAGCAGGCTGTAGCGGAATACCGCGGGAAATCGAGCGCCTCGAACGCGAGTCACGCGTATACGGCGAGAAAATCCACCCGAATGAAAAGGAAATGAAACAGACTCGGTACAACAATGCGACGGCAACTCGAAGCCTGGTCCAGCATCGAGAATACATCATCGAACGTGTTTCGTAGGGAAACAACCCGCGAGTCGAAATTTTACCCCTACTTTGATGCTCCTGACACTCTATTCGACCTACTATTGGCCTACTCAGCCTATGAGCTCCTATTTTAAGCCTAAAGTTGGTGAAATGTTCACTGACGGATTACTTTAGGCTCAACACAGGGTTTCAATGCAATGAAAAATCGACCTACTGTTAGCCTAAACGAGTATCTAGGTCTAAAATTTTGACCAGGGATGCGTCCATGTCAAGAATCGCGGAAAGACTCACCCCCGCAAGTCGGAAGTCCTCTTTCCCAGCTCCAGCTTGAAGACCCACGGCGTACGAGCGTTGCGAGAAATTTTGGCGCCGCGATCACCCGAACCCGAAGCGCGTGGCGCGACACGATAAATCGACGCGCTCTCTCCAGAGATTCGCCCCGTCGGATATCGCGGCACTCTTTTCGCGGAAAATTTCTTTCGGCTTTCCGACGCGACACTGCGGTGCAACGCCCGGTCCTACCTGCCGCGAAGGTGGCGCGAAAGGGGTGGTTCGGGGAAGCGTGACGGCTTACCGGACGCGGGGATGTGTCCGATCGCGGAGAGAGTACGTGATAAGTGGCGACGAAGTGTCATGAAAGAAGAGGTCTAAGTTTAGAGAAGAGGGAGCGAGCGAGGGAGAAGGAAAGGAGAGGACGACGGCGTGGAAAAAAAGAAAAGTATGATAAATACAATACGCGGTGCGTACGGCGCGAGACGATCGACGACGCGACGGTCGTAGGGGAGGGCGACGGTGTGGCGCGGGGAAAGGGAAAGGTGTGATTTCGTGCCAAAACTATCGTAGCCAATAGGCGCGACTCTACAAATCGAGATCGCCCTCGACCAACTGGGACCACGCGTTTTAATAGCCTTCGCCGGTGCGCCGCTCTTAAACGCTTCATCGGGAGTTTAAATTCGTACGTTTTTAACTTCTATGTTTAGACTACAGCCGGCGACCAAGGGTAGATCGGCATGAGCGACTGAATTGGCGATTCTCTCGTATCGCGTCGCGACGACTCGATCTTCGCTTCGTTGCCGAAGAGGATTCGCGATTCGCGCGGGTAGAGCTCGAGACGAGAATTTCAGTAGTACAGGAACCGTTACGCGTCAGACCTTGGCGACGCGTCTTCGGGAAGCTGAATCAAACTTTGCGAAATATTACGAGAGAAAAGAGAGAGAGACTGGTTCTCTTCTTAAGATCAATTTATATTTATCGTGCGTCAGGAGCAATTTTTTATCCCAATCAAGGGGTGCCATCAATTGATCCAAGAAATACGAGGGTACTTAGTCCCAGTTATGTATAGCTGTGATAATTATAACAGAGTGAGAAAAAATGTGGGAAGGAGGGCGAAAAGAAATGAATGTTAAAAGGAACGAGGGTAGTTCGACGTACTAAATTTATCGGCTTTGGGTGGTGTATACGTGACCGGGGTGCGGACAATGCGGGCATTGGCGTAACGCTTGGTCGAGATGCAGTTGTACTACGCATATGGTTGTACTTATAGATACATTATTCCCCCCCCCCCCCCCCCAAGATAGAAACTGAAGTTATAAATATATAGATTGCAGGTTACACCACGTGGGTGCTTTATGTAGCAGGTATGCGTACTTCGGAATCACGAACAACCAGTAAAAATGCTAAAGCCGATATTGTCTGAGATATGTAGGAATTTCAACGAGGAACCGATAGACCACAGCTTGCGGTGCATTTTCCCGGTGAGAAACGGCGTACCGGTTTTTACCGTCTTTTTTTTCCATCGTTCCTCGATGAGCTAATACTTTTTTTGTTATTATACCCCTTAGTTATTAGTCCCTTGAGTTTATTCACCGTGGATAAGTTTATAAAATTATTTTTGATAAAATTACAATCGAAGGCTTTGAAGAAAAGAATTATAATAGTTCTCTTTGGTACCAAAGTTTTTATCGAGATGCGTGAAGCATTTTCAATGAACCTCGTACCGCCTCGATTTAAAAAATTGAACTATCCGACGGATAATGGTAAAGCACGATTGTTGAATCAGCACGAACGACTCCCGCGAGATTTATTCTAATACAACCGAAGAGCTGCAGTGAATAATGACGTTATACGATATAAGAAGTCGAGGGAGTTGGCTGTCGCGAACGGCTTAAAGCTGGATAACTGCATCGTAATCTCCAATCCAAGGTTCCCCGGGGAAATACTCTCACTACTCGGAGTATTACACGAAACGTGAGAAATTGCATTTTAAAGAGCGACCGTCCGACGGCCCCGTTCTGGGTATTTTCTTCTGGATAATAATTGCCGCTAGTTCCACTTATCGCGCGAAGTAACATTGCAGTTTATGAATTATTTACATAATTTCCAACGTTGAGAGCTAATTTTTTTATGGGTAAATTCGTTCTAAGTTCTGTCTAAAAACAGAATATTCGAATACACACGCGTCAGCGATCGAGACGGAATTGAATCATGACCCAATGATTAGCGTTATTTTACTAATATAAAGGCAAAGGAAACGCGGCGAGTGCCGAGAAAACGAGAAGACGTTTTCGAGGAATTTTGAAAATAGAGTTTGATTTATGTAATATAAATACAGAGCAATGTGTAAAATCACATGGTAGATTCGCTTTGGTGACATTTCATTCCCTATTCCCTGTGTTCCTTTCAATGTGATACATCGAGAAAATTGAAAAATAATTTTCCTGCTTCAAATAGTGTCGACTTTCTGGGGTCATTTTCGAGACTGGAACCCAGCTCTCATCTCCAGTCACCAAATCGTGACTCTTTCCGGTATGGGCGCAAGAGAAAAGATCGACAGATGGACACACCCGCTGTTCGGGTGGCTTCTGTTAACACGTGAGGTATCCATCGTGTGAGAACTTTCTGGTATTCAAGCGAGTGCAGATGGTTCTCGATTGTTGTATGACTGCACGTGAATTTCGTAGCAAACTCACGTGTGGTGGCGTTTGGATTCAGTTGCAGCTCGTTACGCAGGACGTCGTTGTCGAGCTCGGACGGTCGGCTCTGACCGCTCTTACTGATTAGATTCATATCTCTCCGGTAGCAAAGCGCTTGTACCGACGACTGACTGTTGCATGACTGGTGGTATCCGGACCAAACGCGTCGTTGATGTTCTTGGCCGCTTGGCGTGCACTGGTGTTCTTTCTGAACTCGTACAAGATGACCACTCGAATTGTCATTGACTCTCGCGCGCTTATATGTATATTATTCTGGCTATACCTCCTAGAATGTTCTATAACATTTTAGTATAGAAACTTCCAAAAGCCGTTAAAAAAAAAGAAGCCATCTACATGTTAAAGGTGTCTCATTAAATTCTTGCCGACCCAATAATAGAGTAATCGAGTTTCTCCGTTTCTCACCGAGGTTTAAGCTCCTACTGCAGAAGGGAGAGTGAATCAAATAGACCGCTGCAATATCACCACGTAATAACGTAGCTACGAATAATGTTTTTGCTTCGTTATCGGACGAACTTTATTGAAGCGGAAATTAGAAACTCGTATGCACGTCCAAAACGCATGCATTTATAAAGTTATCTCAAGTCAGTAATACAATTATCTTCATCTACGCGCGTCCTGCGCCAGTGCTCGTTAAATTGAAATACGCGCGAAGGTGGGTTGTCAAGTACCTACGAAACTTTCGGGATCAATAGCTGTACCTATACAAGGATATAATTTGCAATGAACAGCTCGGAACGAAATTCCTGTCATTCATATTTCAATAAATACGTTTAAAGTCGGGTGTACTAGAGAGATAATTATTGAATTCTGATTAAACGTTTGCAGGCGTTAAAAAATTGATACATAAGCATTGTAAGAAATAACGTCAAATAATTTCATTCTAAATTTCGTCCCTTAATAATTCTGTAGCATTTTCCCCTGTGAGAGGAACACCAGTGACTAAAGTTAACAAGGAAATAAATTCAACCCCTCTGCCCTGACCCTCCTCCTCACAGTACAGTCCTACCTAGCTTATTGCCCAATCATGTATGTCTGTATATATGTATATGTACGAATGCGCCGTGCGACATGATACGTATACCACGTTCCAAGCTAGCGTTTAAAATTGCAGTCGTTAAGCATCACCGAAGTTCAGTTTATCATCGGCTTATTTATAACTTGTCGGCTTGAGTAATTAGGCTTTTTAATAAATATTTACGTCATCAGACTCTTTTCATTTTAAGTATAGCTTTTAATCGCTATAAAAAAAAAAGGGAAAGAAAAAATTATAGGAAAGAGAAGCGGAAAAAAGGAATAGAAGACGAAAGCTGCAAGGAAGAAGAAGAATACCGAATCAAAACTGGAAAACAATATACGATACTTGAACCTCCCTCTCGAATTATCTCAAACAAGATGATGTTTTCAAAAAATCTTGATCGAAACGTTCGTCAGTCTTTTAATAGATGCAATCGACTGCACTTATTGGTGCGTACTGGTGCGACTACAGTTTCCCGAGGTAACACTTCGTATTAGTTCGTTCAGATTCTACTAAGAATTGTATTCTTGACTGTGTTAGTGACTGAACTTTATAAAAAATATCCCCTAAATCCCCCCGCGATATTCCCAAGTGCACGCGAGCACACGAAGTCCTCAATGGCACAATAACGCGTGCACAAACACTCGACGTCCATCATCGAGATTTCATTTAGCGAGGCATTAAATCTCGAGGCGCAACGTGGTTAGCATGCCACGACCCGGCGCTCGCTGTTGCCGAGAATTCTCTCAATATAACCGCCAGAAAAATGTCTTATAAATTTCCGGGATTACCCTGCGCTGGTAAATGTCGCCCCTCTCCCCGAAGTCGAGTTAGGCGTATATTACGAATGCCTGAATACACACATATATACGCGTATGAATACAAGTACACCCGCGCGTTTCGGTATATCGCGACGCGTACATGCAGAAACTAGGGTAGCCGCGAACCCCGCATGCTCTCGGGCAACTCGCGCGGAAAGAATCCGCGCGCGCGTTATCGAGAAAAATATTTCCCACTCCTTGTATACACGCGCGGGAAATATATTCGCACGAATGCACGCGCGGGACTGTTTCGTGAGAAATGGACGCAATTTCGCCTCCCCGCGCGTCGGCGAGTCGCAAAAACGCGCGCGTTGCGACCACCGAGCCGCGAGCGGCACCCGAAGAGGCCGAAATCGACCGGGGCCTCGAAAGAGGGGTACGTCACTCGAAACCGGTCTCCTCCTCCGCTACCCCGATCGTTGATGAGTTCTAAAACCGGGAGAGTCGGACGGCCCGGTTTAACCCCTCGAAGAAAATTAATTTTCCACGAAACTAGCCGCTGGTGCTATACGAGGCTTTAATATTACCGCCGCGCTGTATTACGTGTATATAGGGTGGTTCGAAACCGTTTTCATTCCTTTTTCGTGGGAAAGTTTCTCGTGAAGAATTAACAAATATATTTTTTTTTCGTTTGATACTTTTCTACGGGTATTACTGATCGAATTATTCATGACTATGGAATTGTCGAACCGAAAGGCAGCTTCTGTCGATTCTCTGTCAGTGTTCAATAATAATTTCAAGACAGTTCCGAATCATCTATGTAGCTATCCATACATATGTATATGACATTTCCCCCTTTGCATGCAATTTCGGCCTGTACCGCGACGAGCTACCTAATGGAAACCGCTTAATTATCCGCACAACGCTCGGCATGACGTGTGTTCGAAGTGGAAGCAGTTTCAAGTTCATCATTAAATCAGCGATCGATATTAATTCAATGGCAATTGATCGATGCTCTACGTTCTAGGTTTGTCAATTAACGGAATTGGCTGTTAATGAATTTTGGTCTGTATACATATACATGTATCTATATTCTATTAATTTTGCTATATCTCATGGGAAATTCATTTCTGCGCTAGGGATTCACGTGAATTAATCAACAAAAAGTTAATATAGGCTCGACGCGGAGTGTTGCCGATCGGAGGCCAATCGATTCGAACCGAAATGTATCGATGTACGGGGTGACCTAAATTCCTCTTTCGAATTCGAGATCGACCAGCCTCGGAACTATTGATGCATCGACTTATCAGTGATAGGTATATACACGCTGTACCATGCAAGCCACTGATTGCAAGACAGCATGTTTGGTTGCCCGAGAGATCAGAGGGGCAACGATGCGCGGCAATCCTATCTCTCGGTTATTGGAATTGCCGCACCGTCTGGAATCCGCTGGAAACTAAATACACAGCGTTGAGAAAATATTTCGTCGCCTTAGAGCAGAATTATACCAAGTCACATTTGTAAATGTTTGACTTCGTATACTTCTGCTCTAAGGCGACGATTTATTTCAAATATCAAAGGAGCGTCAAAATCTTAATGTGTGTATCATCGATTTCTGTTATGAACTTTACAGTTAAAGTATAATTTCATAAATTTAAGGCGTATTTGTTTATTATCGTGTCTGACAATTGAGGAAATTTTAACAGCGAGCCGCATACATATGTAGCTATATACCTACATCTAACTCGTAGTGCCTACGGAAGGTTTAATGTTAAAGTAAATGCCTTTTAAAGAAGCATTTCTGAGTTTCGAGTCGAGGTATATGAGTGGCTGCCACACTTGCCTAAGCCTCCTCCAAATATACCACTTTCGCACTGACATATTGCTGCATATATATGTTGTTAAATAATAAAGCGCCAAATTCAAGTTTTCGTGGGTTAGGCAAGTATGACACTGAGCTACTCATATAATCTAGCGTCGATCTCTTCTTATCTCGCAGTAAGGAATATATACCCAACATCTCTCTCTCTCTCTCTCTCTCGAGTTGAATACATTAGGGAGGTATTTCCTAGTTCTGAGTTAAGATACATCCTGGCATCGAGCTCTTTGCACAGCGTACAGAGTGTCGTGGACCATCTCTCTGCGGTATATATTCTAGAACGTCTCTGGTACGTATGTATTTACTACAAGTTGATAAGGCAACAAACGTAATCGCGCAGCTTTGCTCCAAGCAAGCTTCTGCGACGATCCTATAACGACGCGGGCGTGTTTCACGTTCCCGAATTCACGGTATCCCGCGAGATCTTTTGACTTCTCCCGTGGATCGGAAATTCGAAAAAAAAATATATATATGAACGCATACCTAGCTAATTTATACTTACGAGGTGATACGCTTTGTACTTCGCAGTAAATGGCTTTTATGGTTGCCTTTCATTGGCTACAGCTGGAATCAGTCATGCCGCGCCTATGCAAAGCGACCGCGAAACTCATTTACTGCGACGTATAAAGCGTGTCGTCTTATATGTATTATATAATAAAAGCGGTGCAAGGGAAAAAGATGAGAAATGAAATACTGTCAGCATCATAATATCGCAGTATTTAGAGAAAAAGAATTAGTTGAATTTACTGAAAATTACTTGCGGGGTCGAAAGTAATTATTTATTTATACTAATGAAATTTTTTAATACATCAATTTGATATCTCTTCTTAACACAATCATATGGAATAGTATGTAATTGCAAGGAAGCAATATCTACTTTATATGTGAAAGAAGATCAAATTGAAGTAAATAAATAATTACTTGCGACCCCGTAAGATATTTTTAGTAGATCCAACTAATTTTTTTTCTGTGTGTATAAAAATACATTCTAGGTGTCTGATATCGACTTGGGCCAGTGACGTCCCGCTATGCAAATTTATAAGTGAATCAGTGTGCAGGGATTTTAATGAGCATGCAGCTCGACGCCCCTGTTTAGACCAATTGAGGAAGTTGCGTGGAAAGTTGGAGGGGGAAAGTTTGGACGGCACAGAGTGGACGGCGACTAAATAACTCGATTTCCGGACGAACAAGGCCTAGTCACGATTGCCATTAGGACAGCACGACATCCGTTCTTAGTTGAGGTCGTCCCCGTTAAGTTGCAAATACGATGAACCGTCTCGCTGTGGTACAATAACAAACACTGCTAATTAGATATGCGCGCATCTACGACCGCGGAGTCCCCAAGACGTCGCAGTTTCGGGGAACAGCGACGTCGTTCGAGGGATGGTTTATCGGCCACTAAGGAAAAAAAGAAAGCATAAATGTTGGATACGTCCCAGCCTTCGAGAGAGAAATCAACATGGCGGATTGCAGCTTCTAGACGCCCTAAGGAGAGACGATCTAATGGCAGAGCAAATCACCGATGGCCATATTCAAAATTTTTTACGGATAACAAGTACCGATCTAGAATGGTTGTTATGCCGTATTGAGCCAATGATATCAAAATATGACATCAATTACAGAGCTTCAATCTCAGCAGTTGAGCGTTTACTTGTGACACTATGATTTCTAGCAACCGGTGATTCTTACCACTCGTTAAAATGTATCTATTCAGAATATCTACCATCACTATCATAATATATCACTATATTAATTTACAATATATTCGATTAAAGAGATACAGGTTTGATGGTTGCGGTGATTCACTGAAATGTATTACACGATTATTGATATTACACGATGGTTGATAGTACTAGAGACGAAGCGGTTTGTCACGGCTTAAGCGTGCATTCGGCGAATATTCGCCATTCGCGATCCTTCGCGTAGTGTGTGGGAGCTCTACTGCGCCAAACATTCGGCATTCGCCTACTATCCGCGGTCTTGTCGGTAAAACGACGCGTCGTAAAGGATGACAAAGTAACTTCGGGCTCCTTCGCCTCCGCCCCCACATGGTGTGGCCGGCTACGCATAGGGTCAAATACGGATAATATTGCCTCAGTTGGATACATGCCCCGGTTTTGAATACACTATGTTCGGGATGTTGGTGGTGTTAGCGCTTTACCTAATTAGAAGTGCCCCTCCCGCTTCATTTCTTCACATATCTAATATTCTTTCTTTTCTATTCATTCTTCATTTCTAATATTTCTACTTTTCGGTTTGCATTCTTGAAAATTACTCTTTATTATTCTGAAAGCTGCATCGGTCCTTCCTAAATTAATTTTCTTTTCAACTTCTTCACATCTTTCTTCTATCCATTTCTCCTTAACTTTCCTAGATTTCCTAGATTATAATGCATAAATAAATAATTCTTTTGACGAGAGATCATCGATATCTCGGTCCTCCTTTGAGATTTGATCAATATGATATCGATTTTCGGAATCAGCGAGAGAAATAACATCGGATAGGTTGGTCGAGTGTCCAGTTAGGTCGATATTCTAAAGGAAATATAAGATATCAGAGCAATTATATGTACAAAAAAATAAATAATTCTTTTCACGAGAAATCATCAATATCTCGGTCTCCCTTAAAGATTTGATCAATAAGATACCAGTTATCAAATTTACCAGTTACCAAAGTTACCAGTTACTAAAGTTTCCTAAGTTTTTTGACGCTAATTCTGAAAATCGCTATTATATTGATCAAATCTCAAAGAAGGACCGAGATATTGATGATCTCTCGTCGAAATCATTATTTTTTTGTACATATAATCGCTGACATTATATTTCCTTTGCAATATCGACCTAATTGGAATCCCGACCTGTCTATCTGATGCATTTTTTGACGATGATTCCGAAAATCGCTATCATATTGATCAAATCTCAAAGGAAGGCCGAGATATGGACAGATAAATATTTGGTAACTTTGGAAACATCTTTAGAAACTTGGGAACCTTGGAAACTTTGGAAACCTAGAAATTTTGGAAACCTGGAAACTTTGGAAACTTGGAAACTTTGGAAACCTGGAAACGTTGAAAGCCTGGCAGCTTTGCAAACCTGGCAACTTTTAAATCTTGATTTTTGAAAATTTGAGAGCACTTTGAAAAAAAAAAACAATTTTTCGACTCACAAATCGGCCTCAATTTGTCTATAAAAATCGTAATTATTTATCAAATTCAAAAATCGTGTGTACTTTTGTAGATAATCTATCTAAGAAGGTACAGCCAAAATTTCAAGTCAATCGGATAAAAATTACACGAGCTCTACTGCTAGCCGTTTTTGAAAACATGGTTTCGAGAAAAACGCGTTTAAAGTTTCACAATGTGTTTACTACATATTGTCTTGTACACGAAAATTCGTCTTTTACGAGCACTTAAAATTTGTTTTCAACAATGGACGATGTCAGACATTACTCTTGACACGTTTTTACGCCATTCAAGCCAATAAAAAGAAATGGAAAAAAAAATTCCCACTAGATATTAGGGGATTCGTGGCCGCACGAATTAACCGACGTTATGGAAAGCTTTCATCCAGATAAGTTTGAAGATGGAGATGATCCAGAAGTAGTTAACTTAGCCGATATAGTACTTACATGAGGATGAAGAAGAAGACTGCTGATTACAGATGCTGTTATAACATTAAATGCTCTTATTTGATTTTGAGGTTGAAAGTTTGAATTTTCATTATTATAACTAGAATGTTTTCATTTATATTCACATAATGAGAATTTTGTGTTTTCATATTTACAATAAAAAATGGAAGAATATGTAACTAAAAACTCAGGGAAGAATTCCTGCACAAAATATTATTTATAAACATACCTTCTTCAACGAAAAATTTTAATGAAATGGGAATGAATTGAAAAAGAGTAATTTTCTCCGTGTTTTCGTTGTTTTTCATGTTTTCTCGGGATATGCTGTAATTGACAAGAGGCAAACAACTAAAACCTTAAACTAGATGGCAATACCAACAAAAAAATATGTGAGTCAGAAATTGCCACGGGGGGGGGTTTCATATTGGTAGCTCATGATCTAATATGTAGATGAACTTTTTCATTTTGTTCCTGCAACAATGGGCAACACAATGGAACTTACTGCAACAGTTTTTAAAACACGCGACAGAAACACAAAAGTTACTCTATATTGCTTTGGTGGATACGCATGTTCCTGCAACATTTTTGGAAACACGCAACAGAAACACAAAAGTTGCTCTATGTTCTTTTGGTGGATTCGCATGTTTACTGAAACATTTTTGGAAACGCGACAGAAATACAAAAGTTCATCTATGTTGCTTTGGCGGATCCGCGCCTTTAGGAGTCAAAACCGGCAGGCAAACGGCACTCGTTCTGCGTGACTGGTTAGACCTCACTCGGCATCACACGCTTGTTAATGTGTAAAGGCGCGATATGATCCTACATCATGTATACTGAGAAACCCGTTTAATAATAGTTAACAAATGTAATTCCAAATACGGCGAAATAAATATTTCGTTAGGACAAGAAGTTATATGTTAATTATTAAAATGTTTGTTTCATTCAAGCAGTTGTCTTGAAGGATCAAATTGCGCCAAATAAATATTGTAGTAGTTAATGAATATTTATTTGGTTCAATAAAATGTTTATTTTGCCATATTCGAACAAACATTTATTAACTACAACTGTTTTCTCGGTATAGGACTATTCCGTGCCTAATTCATTTTCAATGTTTTACAAAGTAGGTACAGTCACACTAATAATTATTATTCAGAAAATTATTTGCGACAAAATTGACGTATCGTCCTTTTAAAATTCCCACGTGTGAACGATAGCATGTATCCTCTCAAATCCGCGCCTCACTTTACTAATGCATCACTTCTGTATACGTCATTCACGAACGAGCTTTGAAGTTGAGAGGAAAGGACTACTTTTCACAGAAGGAGGGAAAGAGGGGATTCCAATACACGTACAGAATTACGAAGTTATCGGGGAACTTTTCGTTCCGAAGGGGAGAATGCGCCTCGCGGCATTATATTTAATAATGTCCAATAAATGTTCCCTTCGCGAGGTCTTCTCGCCGCTCCCGCGTTCTTGCAACCCCCCGTGTAGAACCGTCGCATCTGTTTCATTTCCTGCCCTTGCTCGAGTCGCGTCAAAGAATTGATTTCTTCAACGGCAGTAATATTTTATCAGCATGCACAAAACGTAGTGTCACCGTAGCGAGTGATGGGTACGAAGTAATATAAATGAGAGGTAGGAAGAGAAAATATTGCATCGTACTTTGTTGAAAATTATCTAACGACGAAGTCTTCTTGTTTAATTTACGCATACTGCACAAATCTCGATCGGATTCTAATTTAAAAAAAAACAGTAAAGCGCAAAATCACGATAAATTTATTAGGTTGCCACAAAAGTTTTGTTACACTCAAATTTTTTTAATGTATCTTCAAGTGTAACAAAACTTTTGTGATAACCTTATTATTATAGGGAACTTGAGAGGTACAATCTGGATTATATCAAAATTACGTAGGTAAACTACGTCTTTAAAAATACAAGGTACTGCGTTTGCTCTGGTAAAATTGTATTCCCCGTCTCCAGTTCCTTCCAATCTACACCGAAAACGTCGTTGAATAATTTTTCTTGCTTTCGATGCCACCGAAACTACGGCCTCTGGGGTGATTTTCAAGGAGCTTAAACGAGTTGAAAACCACGCACGATTGGCCGGGCCGGCGAGCCCCACGCCTAAAGCTTCTCACCGCGAGAATCCTCCCTAGTGACGTCACGCACCGAACTCGCCACGAGGCAAGGCAGAACCGACACGTGAGGTCACCAGGCTAAACACGCTGTATTCCATCATTATAATACTTTGCTCCGGTTTATTCTCACTTATTTCCTATAATAAATCGCTTCGACTACGTTTACTTTATCCGATTAAGTATTTTCCGCTACAAATGGATGAGAGGCTATCAATGTATTCTAGATCTAGAGAATAATAGAGTTGACTACCAGAACACTTTAAGCATAATTATTTAAAAATAGAGCCTAAAAGGCTCAATTTTAATTTCATTCTTCATATTATATGATATACGGTCAAAACTTGTTTAAGGGGCAATCTCTTTAAAGCTTTACGTAAGGAAAAGTCACGTAAAGTTACCGGGCTAAATGCACTATATTCCATCGTTATAAAACTGCTTCGATTAATTCTCACTTATTTCCTAGAAACAATCTCTTCGACTACATTTACTTTATTCACTAAATTATTTTCCGTTATAAATGGATAAGATATAGGCTACCAATGTACTCTAGATCAAGATAATAGTAAAGTCGACTACGAGAACACTTTAATCATAGCTTCAAAATAGACTCCAAAGGCTAATTTCAATTTCATTCTTCATATAATATGCGGTCAAAACTTATATATATTTGAGAGGCAATCTCTTTACAGCCTTACGTAAGAAAGTGTCCTCTTGAATGAGTCTTATATCTCGCGGCTCGAAACTTCACGAATGATCGAGCGAAGAGGCTACAGCGGCGAAGCGCTCTTTACCAATGTAGCCTGCAAGGCATCGCTAAACGACGAAGCGAAATGGAACGGAATGGAAGGGAATACGACGGGATGGTATACACAGGATAGAACAGTGGTGTCCGTATTTATAGTATGGATTGTGTCTGCTTGGCAGACAGCCATAACGCGGACATCTTGGGCCATGGGAAGCGAATTAAAAGAAGCCGCTGGCATCTCTGTAGGCTTGTCGTAGCCGCGATACTTCTCGATTTATAAGTGGACTTGCAGATCGTATCGAAGGTATGACAAACGATCGAACGTCGGGTGAGAACAGCGGCGCGAACATAGAATCGAACGACGAGCAGAGCCGGTTTGGCCTAATTACGTGTACATAAAATAATTTATAGAAGTGCGTGTCACGTGGAGTTTATGATCAGTAATATGGAAACTAAAGGAAAACTCTAGCTAGGCGAAACCCCCTCTCGTTCCCCCAGAATTGCTAGAAAGATATTTGATGTAATAGGAATCGCCTAGAATGATACAGTTTTACACAGTAAAAAAGTGGTGTTAAAGTTTAACACCATTTCAAACGGTGTGGACGTATATTTACCACACACGGTGTCACTCAGTCTTACGCCATTGTTATTTAACACCGAAAGTGATCTATACAGGTCCACACCGCAGAATGTTTTACAGTGTACGTAGCATTATTTATCGGTCGTATTTGAAACCTCTACAGCTCATCTCCCGTAACTTGCTGATGCACTCGCAGTTAGAATTGGCTGCTATGCCGAACAGCAGATTCGCGCAGGAGTTTGGAAAGTGGGAACACTCCCTCGGTTTGGAACGAGAGAAGTTTAACTCACAATGAGTCTCGAAGAGGCTTACAAGCTAAGAAGAGATCTGGATAGATCTACAGTAAACTTTCTCGTGACACAATGTCGCAGCTTTCGAAACAGCGACTCGCCATTAACAGATTCTAGGCTTTGCCACGCGCTCTCAGCTTTGACGGCCGGAACTACCCCTAAAAACGCCGACGCGCATCGACCGGCGGAGTAATGAGACCACAAAAATCGACTCGTGTGATCAACCTTTTTAGTCAAAGGTTTCGCTGTATATAATTAGTGGTAAAGCCACTAAATGAGATACGATGTAAATGACATTTTAAACGAGAGCATTTCTTTAGCGTCCTAAAATTACGAGACTAAATTCGACCGACTACGTCGCTCGTGTTAATTTCTTTTATAAGAAACGCAATATAACTCCAATAAAAGCGTTTTAATATTTTCCCAATCAAAATATCCCCTTACCCCGTTAACAACGAAATCTTAGACAATCGAGCAACGATAAGTACCGTGAAAAAAAAAATACAGTAGATTTGAATAAATCGGCGATTACGAGTGGGGGAATGCAGATCTAGTTACTTGGACTAATAATTGACTCGAATGGGCTACAGTTTGTTTCCCCCAAATAGCCGTAACCAACGTAACCCGCTGTAACCAAATTTATCAGTCGAAGCGAATAATTCTGCATACCCCACCCGTAAACGCCGATTTAATTGAAAATATACCATTTTTTTTCTCAGTATATACAACGCAAGCCAGGTCCGGAGAATGTTCCACGCGCGACCCGGTCCAGCAACACGCCCAGATCCCCAATGGCGAACGAGGCGCGCGGCGTTTTACTTTACTCCCTCGTACGGGCTTTTATTAGCCCGGTGACACCGGCGATCATTGCCAAAATAGGACCGGAGGAACAATGGCCTCGGACTGGCGAACCTAAAATAACACCGCGATGCCTCGACGTTTACCGTCGCGCTCTTGCGCTCCTTCGTCGTCGACGTGGTACTCGCGGGAGAGCAAGAGGGGCGGCGAAGAAAGAAGAGGAGAGGCATTACCGGCGAGTCGATGCTCTTTGGAGGGAGGGGCAGGAGGACGACGGCGCAGGGCTTTGCGCGAGTCCTGAGGTCGAAGGTCGCGCTGTTCGTGTTTCGCGATTTTCGCGGGGTTCTCTAAAAATATTTACGCCGCGATCCGAATAGAACGATCCTCCCTTCAACCCCTGGGAGATTCTCAGACTTTCTCGGCGCGGGGATTGGCACGAGAGAGGGCAACGTCCCTTCTCGACCGCCTGACACCTAGCCACTGACCCGTACCAAGCGATCTTCGTCACGCGGAACGTCGACGGACGCGAGAATAGTATTTGGATGGAGAGTTTTGGCGCGGAGTGGATACAGATGTTGGGACCATCGCTCGCGGTCGCGTCACCCTTTTAAGGGCGATTTTGCCTCGGTTAGATACGTGCTTCCTGTAGATTCATTCGAGTTTCGTCGTCACGGCGAATGGGGAGAAGAGAATCGCGAAAAAGGGAGATATTTCGTTTGTTGGCGTTTTGATATCGAGATATGAGTATAGAAAAATATGACACTGTGTGCACTGTACGAAAATGAGAAAGAAATTATTTCTTTCCGAGAATTCGTTGTTTCAAAAAGGTATACATTTTTAATTTGTGCAACTCACCGCTCCCGCTATACTTTCAGCTATTTTCCTCCGCATTTTTTTCAGCACTGAGGATGATCGCGCTACACTGCCCGCGGTGGTCGATGCTCACACGCAACTATTTCATACATAATCACACATAGAAGGCACAATTCGTCGTACATTCACCGTCTGCAAATCGATAAGAAAAAGAGCAATGAAATAACTTATCTCCAAAGTGCTAACTATCTGCGATAATGAAAACCACCTCTGGTAATGATAGCGAAAATCGAGAAACCGTATTTCTCATCCCGTTTACTACGCTCTCGGAACACAGCTATTCCAATATCGAACGAGATCATTAGAAGCGCGGGTTGCGAGCGCGAGGTGTACTACGATAAAAAAGAGCACGCGACGCTATTACGATTTCAGAACCGCCCCAGTGGTGGGTGCCACGATTAATATCTTGCCTAGAAATTATTCGCTCACGTAAAGTTATACCAATTAATATCGAGTCTTCGAATTATTTTATCATAAATCTAAATAAGAACAAAACTCGAATCCTAAACGAACTTCACGACGGTCGTGTAATGTAACTACATTCGATTCAAATTGACAAACTAGATTACAAGTACTCACAACCTCATGATTCAATTTCATTACGGGTAGAGACACGCGGTCGAATGTGGGCCACGTATAGTGCGCTACTTACGCGCACGGAGGACAAAATTTAATGCTCCTCAGTGCATCCTTTGACGGTATTTAATTGAAACCTGTTCGTAACGCCCGTTAACGTTCGGCCAACTGACATCATATCGCAATTAACTTTGATGTTTCGACGCTAACGACCAACGAAATGTTCCACGTTTTAAAGTAGGACGTATCTTCCGACATACTTACCGCTTTTCTTTTGGCGGTAGATAATAATGTATGGAAAATTACAAATTTTAGTGTCGAACACCGTATAAGCATAAAGTATACCTACGTACCTAGAGCCATACGTAGAGATTGATGTTTTGTTTTGACCAGCGCAGTTCCGGTCTGCGTTAATCAAACTTAACCCAATAAAGCCTGGGTAATTTTTCTCCTACTAGGGAATAGCTGTTAAATAAACAATTGAAAAATGAGCTGCTTTGACAAATAAATACTTAAAACTATATCGTCGACCTAATAAGAAAAGTGCCTAACTCCGTTTCAGAAAATTTTACAGGAGAGAAGAAAAACCGTTTATTTAGACGTTATTCTGATAGATGGCAGCAAAATTAAATTTTTGCCAAAAAGTGGAGTTAGGCAGGACGGGCAGGACGCTAAAAATGAATGCGGTACCTGGGGGCAAGGCGTGTACTAAAAAACATGCCCGATATTGGCGTGTACTTGAAAAGTGTTACTTTGCTCCAAATTTTTCAAAAATGAGCATTGTTAGAACGAGATATAGACATTTATCTTCACAAACAATGAAACAAATTTATTCGGATCAACTGTACAACATGTTCCACGAGAAACGCATGAAGCGGTGAGACCCTGACATTTACCTTCGGCAGTATTTGCCGACGGTGCTTGACTCTTTTACTTACCGGTCGACGGAATTTGAAGTTCGCGGCGTGTTGTACGCCAATATCCGCCATGTTTCCGCAGTGCCGCGGGTGCCGCCATCGATAAAAAGCGGTCCCACAAAAAATACCTATATTATATATCCACGAGATTTCTCACAAAAACGGATTTTTTTATCGGCGTTACAAACACATGGTTTTAATTTCGAACGTAACCTCCGTATGATAAATCATACGATAGGCTATATTGGGTTAATGTAAATTCAATTAGCCACATCCGCGTTTGTTAAAATTTAATAAAGGAAATTGTTTTCGATAGTCTGTGACTGACCAAAGTAATTGCACGCATATCATATGCGTAAAATTATTTATTCATTAGAAAAGGCACATACTTCTTACGCGTAACGGTGCCCGTATATGCAAATTTTTGCTCGAGTGTGTAGATCTGCGTTACTCGTAGTCATTAGGGAATAGCAGGGACCAGGGAACAATAAATAAACCGTCACAGAAGCGCCTTTCTAACCCCTTTTTTTAACCGAAATACCTACACATTTACATTCTCAGACAGAAGACATTCTCATTTGCCTTACAATATTTCCGGTTTTTTACTTTTTTTTTTATTAATACAGTTACCAATATAAACTTATCGTAATTTTACTTTAAACTGTCAGGAGATGCTTTCATTTTGCACAAGAACCGCAGGTGCAACATTTTTACCTCTTCGGTGTTCAATTTGACGACACCCTCTTGATTGTCGATCGACAAAAGAGTACCGACAGCTTCCCGATCCTCCCCGATAACGACTTTTACGCGATCCCCACGCGATGGTACCACCGGCTCCAACTGTTCGCACACCAAATTGACCGTGCGATCTTCCGCGGGTAGAAACACGGAGCACATACCGCCCTGTAGGATTAATCGGAGCGATCGCTCGTTATAAACAATCGCGCGGCAGTGACGCGTCTCGTTCTCGTAGATGGGAGCTGGAGAATGTGTCTAATTCTTAAAATAAAAACAAATTAATAAGAACTCACCGAAATTCCGCGAATGACTCCTTGCTGTCCGGAGAGCGCAGGATCTTGGTGGGAATCGCGAATCCGAACTTCGATATCCGTTGTGTGCCACTCCGAGCCGCTTATCGAGCTCGCACCGACGCCCGTCTCAAGCCCGGCTCCCGGTGTTTGTGGATTGTAAGGACTGCCAGCTACGCCTGTAAATCGCACACGTGATAAATCATCAAGGTTCGCGGGATTTTCAAAGTGGCACGCCCCTCGCGTCGATCATATTTACCAGGCGTCATGGGACTGTAACCCATGGGTGAAGGAGTGGCAAACGCTCCGCGAGGACTGGTGGTATAACCCGTTCCCGACGGCGACGGCGTCGCGACGTATCCCGTGGGACTCGGGCTGGCAGTAGCACTCGCGGCAGGGCTCGGGCTTGGTTGATACGGGCTATAACTCTGCTCGGAACCGTACATAGTGCCAGGAGTTTGCGGAGTGAAGGGTCCGCCAGCAGCCTGATAACCGGGCGCGTAACCTGGCGAGCCTCCCTCTTCCATATTGTAGCCATCGAAGTCGTTGGATCTGGCCGGCGTATTCGTAACCGTTGGATCCCAAGCCCCCGATTGACCGGGTGTTCGTGAACCGTCATGCGATGGCGTCATCGAACCATAATGAGGCGTCCTCGAACCGTCTGTTAATTAAACACACGCATTTTAAAGCTTCGACCGATGAGGTTATTTCTTTCTTAATCCCTGAAAGGGTACGCCAGATACTCACTCTCGTACATCGGCGTCTGAGAACCATGCATCGGCGTCTTAGCTCCGTCTCTGGCATACATCGGAGTTTGGCCGCCTGCTGTATACGCCGGAGTTCTGCTGTAGCTGCTGAAGCCGCCGTCCTTGGTTGGCACGCCAACATTCGCGATGTGAGATCTATCCACGGAGATGGTCTGACACGTCGAGTGAAGCTCGACGCGAGCGGTATTCTCCGTGGCGTCCTTAACGATTCCAACGTTTCCTTTGTAAGGTCCACCGGTTATTTTAATCGTCGTGCCTATGAGTTCTCGATCGCGTCTCGTACCCGAACCTCTGCCCCTGCCTCTTCCGCCGCCTCTTCCAAATCCTCCGCTAAAAAATGAACGATCTCACGCGTAATTGAATCGCACCCAATCGAGTCCACGTTTAGCGAAACACTCAACTCACCCGCTCGGATGCATCGGTGAGGCGATTCTAGGTGACATGAATCCTGACGCCGGTGACATGGAGGGTGACATGGACACGTTCGACTTGTTGCCGCCGGCGAGCTGCAAGTGCCTCGTCTTGCAGACGAATATTCCGCCGTTGTCCACGTACATCCTCGAGTGCAGGAAGGCGAAACTCCGATAAAGGTGTTTGATCTCTCCGCCTCTGCCGGCGTGCGGTCCGTCTACCACCTTCACGATGTCCTTCTTCTGAATAGTGTTCTGCTGAGAATCTAGCGCCACGGCGTTCCTGTTCTCGCGCCGCATGGTCAGTCCCTGCGGTCTGGCTTCCACCACTTTTCCGTGCATCGACAGCACGTGGAAGTTTTCCCGCTCGAGTCTTACTATCACGCCGACAGTCTGCGGGTCGAGTTGAACGAGATCACCCCATTGGAACTGACCCAGGCTATCGACGCCAGTCGCCATGTCCGAACAAAGCTGAAGGTCTCGCGGAAGGACTTCCAATTCGTGCATCGAGAGATCGGAAAATAGTACCACACGGTTCTGTTCGACGCGTACGATCAGTCCTGTGTCACCCTCGTATCTTCCTGCTACAACCTGCCGAATAACCGAGATACGATATCAAACAATTATAATTCAACTATAGACGTAGCTACGCGTAGATCGTATAATGAACGGATCCACTGTACCTTAACGTGATCGCCCATTGTGAAATACTTCCTCAGCTCGTTCGCCTGAAACTCCAGTGCTTCTTTGAGCTCTTCGTGTTTCGGCATGACCATAATCATGTTCCCGTCGATGGAAACGATTCTGCCCTGCAGATTCATCAACTCGCCCTCGCAGACTTCGACGTTGTCTCCGTTGCTGAAGGAGTGCGTTATCGCCTGGTCCTCCTTACCCGCCGAAACGCCCGTCGCCGGAGTACCGCTCAGTTCTATGTCGATACCTTCGGGAGCCTCTTCGAATCTCTCCAACTCTGAGAGCGTAGGCTTCACGCCTTCCGCGACGATAGCGCTCATCGTGAAGTTTTTATAAAGGAAACCTTTACGACTGTATCGATTTCCCTCGAATATCAGGAAGTCACCGTCACTGGTGACTTCCCCGCCAATAGCGCGAATTGCTTCGGGATCGAATGGTTTCGCGGGTGGCCTCCTTTTCTTTTTGCGCTTCAAAGCCTCGGATTCGCTTTGCGCCGTTCGCAGAGCACCGCGCGGTCTCGTGTAATCGATCCTCGGCAGTAATTTCAGATGAACTTGGTTCTGCGCCAGGTCGACGTAATCCACTTGCGCTATGTCGTCCTTGTAAATGCCCCTCTTCAACCTGACCCATTGCTTGGCCTTGAGACCCGTTTGCTCCTTGACCACGCGCAAAACGTCCGTCATTTCCTTGATCGGTACCATCTGCTGCTTCCACAAGCCCATCCTCAGGTTACCGACATTTTCGATGGTCGCCTTCACGTGAGGCTGCTTGTAAGCCTCTATGTAGATGTACCCCTTGACACCCTCGGGTGCAACTACCGATTTGATCTGCAGAGGTTCAGCTAAAAGGCAACGATGATATATATTAATAACTGAGTATTCGCGCTGAAAAATATAAATATACGGCAAAAACGTGCACGTTTCGTTCGACCTCGCTTACCAGAGAATTGGTAGGTGATGAATTTTCGCATCAACAAAAGTACAGTCGCCTTCTCCTCGCCGATGCGACATTTGATCATCCACAAATTAGGATCTTTCACGCCCGGTAACAACGTTTGTTGGGTGATTTCGTCGCTCATTTCTTCGCCGCCGTCTCCAAAGTGCCGAGCGGCTATAGATTCGTCGGCGTACTTCCTCCTGAGATATTCCTCTATCTCATCCTCCTTTTGAGAGCTACCAGAAAATGTTCAATATATATGTGTCCATAAAAATTGTACTTCTAGAATCTTCCATAAATTAAAATGCATAACTTACTCCCAAAGATTGGTTCCTCTACGTCTGCCTTCAATCTCCCGAGCAGTAGGACCCAGTTCATCGACTTCATTCCCGACTATTCCAATTTCCTGAGCTCCCTCTTCCCATTCTTCCTCATCTTCCACCTCGTCGTCTACTTCAGCCTCGTGAATGATAAAACCACCATATCTATCTTTCTTTTTTTTCTTCCTTGGCCTATCATCGTCATCCTCTTCTTCTTCCTCGTCATATTCACTAGTTCCATCCAAGTCTTCACCTGAAATTCACAGGATAATGATGGCAAAACAAAAGTTACATATTTCTTTAGACTTTTATAATCACTATTTACACTATTACCTTCGGGTTCTTCTTCTGGTTCAGCTTCATCTTCTTCCCCTTCTTCAGCTTCGTCCGCTTTTCCATCATCGGAGCTAAATATGGTAAAAAAAAACGATTGTGCACTATAAGGAAAAGCTGACCTCTTTAAAAAGTTTGATCTTTCCTGAGACAGTATTAATGCTCGCTTTTGATAAGTTAAAGAAGTGGATCTTTATTCCTGGCAATACAATTACTTGTTATTATATAGCCATGTAAAAGACAAATTCAAGGCATTCCACATCATAATTGGCTAGCGTTATAGTAATTGTATAAAAGAGTACAGACTCACCCACTACCAGACCGCGATCGTGATCGTGAGCGTGATCTCGATCTGGAACGACTTCTGGAGCGGGACGCGGATCGACTCCTGCTGCGGGAGCCACTTCGAGATCTTACTCCTGACGCACTTCCAACTTCGCTTCCTACGTCCGACTTAACTGAGCGGTTTTCCTCCGGGTCGCTTTCACTGACCGCACCACCCCGTTCACTTTCGTTGTCCGAAAAGTTACTCGCCTCGGAATCCGACATGGTTCAATGTTTCTCTTCGTGCATTTACAGCACAACGTGGATCCACACGCGAGACGGGAATGCACGAGAAGGCTTTCCGTATTTCCGGAAGACACCGTTAAACCCGCGAGAATACTTTACGTGCATCCGTTGTAATTATTCTACCTGCATTCACGTAAAAATCGTAATAATTACCGTCCGCGTTGATATTTCACAGAACTTATACTTTAAGAGGTTATTCGAACTGATCGAATCCCCTCCACCCAGATGCTCCTCCTTCCAAGAATCGGCATCGGCGTGCAACGGTGCAGCGCAGTATCACCAAATGATAGCCAATCAGAGATTTCCTATTCAACTCCACAGGTGTATCGTCAACCTGCCGTTGCGAGGCACCACTGTATAGGATCTGATTTGCGAATTACAGTTTACTACTTTTTTTATTCAAAATTTATTTGCTTATACGTATAACTACAATAACAGCAATTTAATTAATGACATCCAACAAATTAATGTTGATTTAATGACAAAAGCAAGCAATGAATGATTAGGACTTAAAAAAAGAGCGAATTCATCCTCAAATTTTCTTACAGTCTATCAATCTACCTATAATGGGACAATGGGTGAAATAACTAAAACAATTTTCTGGAAAACTCATTTACTATGAAAATTAATCTACCTAGATTGTTATTTCAAAAAACATCTTAATCCTTCTCATAATAATATTATAAAACATGCTGCAAGCTCTTCTGCATCTCGAATCTCGATTTGAGCTAATTCGGATGATTTCGATTAAAGAGAGAACAACATCAAAGGAATAATAGGTTTATGCAGGCAAATAATAAGTAGGTAGAATAAAATAACACCTACCGCGTATGCTGTCGATCCTGTCCGATCGATGGTATCATCTCTTATAGGTATTGAAGTTAAGCGAATACTTGCTGCCATGATTGCGTACACCAAGAAACAAAACTCTTTAAAAAAAAGAAGTATGGAATGAAATCAGAAATGTTATATTAGAAAATCAATTATAAAAATTCGTGTTTTGTCGACTAAATTTTAAAATAGACAATTTTTCGTATTTCAAAAAAACTTCAGAATTTACTAACATCGTTAGAATTATCGTTCTTAGTGCACTATAAGGTACATCTTATCAATCGTTAAGTTTATCGAAATGTTTTTATCATCAAGAAAACTGTAAATCTAGGAATGCATCAAAAGGTTAATACGTTTCGTTATAATGGCATAATTTATAAAAATTGAATTTCAGTAACATGAAGTATAGTAGTTGTACGGTCTCCCGATTTTTATGAAAATATTGACAATATACGAAATAATGTCATTTTTTACGATTAAAAATGCTACATATAATTTTTAAATAAAAAAGGCACCTATCAGTTATTGAAATATGGGACAGCAAGTAGGACGTATGCCCGACACATGGGATGAGTTAATGGAAGAACGAGACCGCGTTTTACACTGGAGCGCAGAAGTCCTCTCAAGAGTTGAGGACAATGTTACTAACGAAGATACGTTCCTGATGAATTTTGATAATAAAAAGATAGATGAAAAAGTAAAAAAATGGATAACGAGCAATACTTTACAGTTGGAAGATGCCATGTCAAAAATTGGTATAAAAGAAGAATGTAAAAATGAAATAACTCCAAAAATTGCCAAGGTGAATTAAAAATTTGAAATAAGAACAGTTGCAATTATTTCACCTGAATATATAGAGTTTAATAAATTCGGGAGAGAATGTGGCAAACCGAAAGATATAACAAATTTATTATTACACGGGATACACATCTATAAAATAATAAGTTAGCTTACTGGGGGTCATCCGTTATACATTTCATGATAATTGATTTTATGATAATGATAATTACTTTATTCAGTATGTTTAATGGTTACTGAACTTACAGATTTCCGAAGACATAAACAATAAAATGAGAAAGGAATATCAGGTAGCTTATTCAGATTTGATGAAATTTGCAAAAAGAGTCGACAAATTGGGGCGAGAGGAACGTACAGTACATGACGATATTCAACAGTTGGAAGAAAAATGCAATAATGATTCCGAAATGTTTAAGAAAAAATTTGGTCCTTTGCGTTTAAAAGTTTTTAATAATTTACGCGTCGGAGAAAAAATGCTATTCGAGGATAAAAGGCTGAAAACAGAATTTACTAAGAAGGTTTGGAATTATCTGCATTTCTACATCTAAATCGGGAGTGAAACGATATATTTTTTTAAACCATCGATCTAAATCCGTGTTAAATTGTCGGTTCCAAATTGATCTGACTCCGTAGTATTCAGCACCACGAATAAGTTATATAAATAAGTTTTTGTTAAAATTGCTTTCCTTTATCGAATTCTTTATAATAGTTTAGCTTTTAAATTTCATAACGCTGATTTTCTTACTTCTATCGCTAGATTTACGACGTAGACCATGCTAACATTGCAGAATGTGTGAAGCGATTCAAAAAATTGCAGAAGGATTATGAAAAATGTGTTAACAAAGAATGAATGGCAGTGGATCGAAAAACTAAAACGTTCGACTTCGTATTTTCACGATTGACTTAAAGTTCGAAGGTAAATTTAATTCAAAAATGAGAGGTTGAAACCTAATTTCTCTGTATTTCTAAGTGTAAATTACAAATCGAATATATATCATAATACTTCGATAATTAAATCGTATAACCATATTTTATTTGCTTCGTGTTTTTCCTAGATCCGCTATATCAAAAGCAATAACGTAAAAATGAGACAACGAAGAAATTTGAGAAATGATACCAAAATTATGAAAAACTATACGTCTTTCTACTTCTATGTATGAAACCAATCGAAAAGAGACGGTACAAATTTAAAAACAGATTTAAAAAATTACTCAGAAATGCAAAAAATAAATATGCCCAACGCGCGCGCGCGGCGCGCGACGATAAGCAGGAAAGAAAAATGTTTCAGCTCGGCGACTTGATCAATAATTTGACCCCTGGAATGCAGTGACATTTCTGCTGGCGGTGCAACAACTAGACGCGGTAGAACTTATCGATTTATTCGCCACACCGCGATAAAACGGATGCACATGGTCTGTCACTAATGTCGAATCATCAAGAACTTACAAATAGGCCAAACCACATACACAAGCTCTAATTTTCAATCGTACCGCATTCTTCTGACGACCGTGAAACGATCGAAAGTCTTGGCTGTCGCTAAACAGCTGACACCACTCACGGGAGAACATGACGTGAATGCAAGTTCGCAGGAATCGATAATTTACAACCCCGACCTAGCCGTTAGAGATCGCGGTATCAAGGGAGTATACGAGCGCAAGAGGCGATATTCTTAAATGTTCATGATCCGTTGACCAAGGCGAATGTGCAGAAGAAGTGGGAAGGTGGCGTTAGAGGGGCGAACTTGCTGTCGTGCCATTTGGTACTTCGTTACTAACGCGCTGGCAAGATAAGGAGATCGATCTTACAAATTAGACTCTAACGTCATATCGTCCGCTGATCAATTTTGCTAATAATCCTCTTCAGGAAAGCAGTTATGTATCTGCAGTGTAGCAAAAAAGTTATTATATATATGTCTATGAACAATTAAAGGAAATTATAATTTAGGCATAGTTTGGTAACACAAATTTCGAAGAATAGTGTTCGGATTCGACGTTTCATTCGAGGGCAATGAATCTTTAAAGGGAAAGAAGAACATTCCTCATTCAGTTTGAAATTGTAATACTTTTGATCCGCAAAAGAAGAAGGGCATTGTAAATTACATCAGACACGCAGGAGATTAAACACTATGAATTTGCATTATTTGAACGGCAGCAGCAGGAGAGTAGGTAATTCGTATAGTTTCTCTAGGGTAAATTGGCTTCACTTACAGTAGTGAAATAGGGTAAAACGCTATGTGGAAGATTCTATAACGCGAAAAGAGAGATGAAAGAGCGGACAAAGTAGAAAATGAAATTATAAGAAATGAAAAAGCACGAGAAGGTAGCTATCAAACGTTATATTAGACGTTCATTTGAAGACTGTTTATGAAGACGATACAGTACGAAAAGGTATATTTCTTTCTGGAAGCAAAATGGGATTTTTAAGACTCAAAAGAGGACTTTTTCTCCTCTTATGCATAAATGTGTACCTACTGTTTCTCTAGTTCGTGATATCTCGCGGAAAGAATCCATTTTATGAAAGACGGTTACTTTCGCTTCACATCATTCGCTCCAATCACTGTTATTTATTTATCTACGATCTTAGATTATAATCGATACAACACTTTTCGAAGATCATATTTCGACCTACAAAAAACTACGAATATTTATGAAAAGTTTACGCGTAACGAGATAGTCGTAGTTGAAGTTGATACTACCACTCCACGTGTACTCAAGTAAGCAGTTGATTCGAATGTTCGCGCAATGCCTCTCTCGTAGTTGCAAGGAGAGCTGACGACGGTGCGTGCGGTCGTACCACTAGACTCGGTGAACTAGGCGTTTCACTGATGTCGTTGGGGTAGGCTCTCCCGGAGACTCCTTCTATCAGGAGCGCAAGATACACCAAGAACTTTCAACTTAGCCACGCTGAAGCGTCGTCGTCCTCGAGTTCAGGGGCCTTCTTCCTTCTACATCGCGCCGGGGACGAGGCACTTGACCGTTTGAACTGCACCGCGATACGACTTCAAACCGCGATCAACGCAATGCTAACCGCGACGCCGCGGTAGCAACGGCGGTCGCTGGCGGCCCATCTCGATCAGGAGCGCAGAAAGTGCGAGAATGAGCGACGCGAGTTCGCTTACGTTGCGTACCACGTAGACCGTCAGTTTTTGCGAACTTGGCTCTCGATAAACTCGAACGAGCCAATAAGAATGAGCAGGCTATTACGAAGAGAAGGGAAGGGAAGGAGACAGAGAAACGTACAGAACCGGAGAAAGAGAGAGTACGAGGAACGCTGAACGTTGAGAATCGCAAATAAAAGCGTTCAGCGATCCCTTTCGCAACACTCAATAGTTTTATGCGTATGGTGCATTGCAATGCACGGGCACGCCTGTGAAAAATGCCTACGCACAATGTGAAATTTAGCAAAATATATGTATGGCCTCTGGCATTCTACATGCGTGAAAGGAAATGTAATGAGGATGCACTTAATAAAAAATAAATTAATACACGGGTAAAAACAAATCTCATAGAGTAGTACTCAATTTTGTTTTTGTGAGCTGTATAAATTATACAACTAAAATCGGAATACATGAAAACGAAGAATAAAATGATTTTCCCTCGTTTTCAAAACTGTTAATAAATTCAGAGTTTAAGAATTATGCTCATATTAGATTAACAATTCTTTTATGGTTGTATGAATACATTTCGAGGTATGATATGTTTTACAATTAAAAGAATTCTAAAATCGTATCCTTCAATAGCCGTGATCGTCTAGTGGTTAGGACCCTACGTTGTGGCCGTAGTAACCCAGGTTCGAATCCTGGTCACGGCAATGTGTTACGCACATTGTCACGGTGAAGGTTTATTTTTTTTCTTTTCTATTAAACTCGAAAAATGAATCTCTTAATGATCTGCATTAATAAAACAACGAAAATACTGCAATTACGTGAATCAACACGATTGAATCAATTCCTATTCTAGCGAGTACATACCTCTAATAGCGAATTCAGCGTCTCGAAAGAGATTCCCAGATAGATATTACTCATAAGTAAATCGTATTATATTGTCAATCGATACATACGCAACTCTTTCGTTCCCATATCTGTAACTTCAAGATATTTGCTTTCGCGCGAAATTATCAATAAATACGAAACATTCGCCGCATACTTGGGCACACTCCAGATTCGTTCAATACTTTTACGTATTGCATCAATCCCCACATGCCGCATGATGTAACGTATTTGCTGCTATGAAAAATATTGGGGTTACTCTAAACTCGCTTCGAAATGCGTTGCAATAAGCGGTCAGCAGATTCCATTTTCGAAAACTATATATTGGCGGTACCCTTGCGCGCCTGCCGCCATAAAGAATCAATTCAATTTTGTCGCCGACGGAGGCGAGTGTTTTGTGCTTCACCTGACTATCAGAGCAGATAAAATGATAGTCCACCTTTACTTCTGTATACTAACAGCCCTCTTCTGTGGAGGTAAGTATATCAGTTCTCAAGTGCAGTACCAAAACTAATTTGATTTTATAGACGTTTATTAGAAAAGAAAAAAAAGATGGATATAGAACGATGGTTTAATTGTTCTGATAAAATTAATCTTCATGCTGAACTTATAATCAATAATCGCGTTTGTTCTTCAGTGATTTACCACGAAAAGAAACTTTCCCTGAAAGATAAAAAACCAGCGCATAATCAAGAATCAATTCGTTCAACGATTATGAATTTCTACGTTTTTTCAGTGCACGGAGATATTCTCAATACCGCTGATTCAAAGACATGCATAGAACTCTGTAGTGGATGCGACGGAATCGCTACGTTCGAAAATGGACACTGCGAATGTCACGTTGCCGATGACAATCAGAAAGGTGATGCTTTATTTCAAAAGAGTACCTATAATCAATTTGGGTCGGTTCTATACGACGAATCTAAATATAATCAATCATTTTTCCAGGTGCCGAGTGCTTGACCCGTATGAAAAGACAAGCGAAAGAACTGGGAGTGGATTTGATCGATTGCGAATTAGCGAATGAGGAACGCCCTGCCCGTTGCACAGTCGGATCGCGACGTCGTTTCGATTTAAGTAATATCACTAATATCGATTTCACATGCGCGACGGTACATTAACAGGCATTAACAGACCTGCATTTTGATAGCCGAACGTACGACATTCTAGAGACTTGAGTTATAATAATTATTTCAGATGACGTGGAACGCGTGGCCAGTTACTTCATGAATGGAGGTGCACAGTCGGGCAGTGCATCGCTCACTGGGGCGGCTAATCCTGTATTTAATACTGGTAATCCTATGGCTAACTCTTATGGTCAAATGGTTAGCTCTTGCAATCAAATGGTTGGCGCTGATAATACTCCGTCCGGGCCTTCGATAAATCAAAAGCCGGGTGGACGTAATGCTATCGTGGGCGCACCAATTAAACCTTCTATGACAAGACTACCTACGAATCCTATGTCGAGCAAGAATATGTATATAGGTACCCCGTCACAGCATCCCATAACGGGTACAATTCCTCAAGCTATCAACCCAATGTCCGGACTACTCGGTTTGTTGGATCCTAAAGCCTTGTTAGGTGCAAGCTCGGCATTACTCCACCCACAAGCACTATTGGGCGATCCAGCTTCTTTATTCAGAATGCCCAGTATGCCATTAATGCCACACTTATTGGGTGCAGCAAACCCAATGGGACCATCTGGAGACGTGATGGCAGACGGTAGTCAGGGACAAGGTCCAGTTGGTGGCAATCAATTGAATGAAAGAAATCACAGCCCTCAGAATAACATTGTAAGTAGTAAATACTACAATGTCAAATATAATTCTAATAGAATTTTAGGCTTCATTTGTTACACCCAATTTCTCTTCTCGTTTTACATTGTTTCATACTCAATGTCACCAAAAGAAAATAGCTAAAACAGCTAAGGGAATTCTACAGCCTTATTCAAAGATGCCTTTTTTCATTATATCGAACAAACTGGACGGTAAAGATTGATTATATAAATCGTTCTCGTCTTTCAGGTCGGTGCACCACAACTTAGCAGCTCACCACCTGTAGGATCCTATTCTCCTTTCATGGGTGCACCGCAAACTCTTGGAGCTCCTAATATGGCAGGAGTACCGCGCCGAAATCAACCACCTCAACGCCTTGGATATCCATCGATGCCGAGATACGGTACCTATCAAGGTATGCCAAGCGGGATGGGATATCCACAAATGATGCCATTCAATCCTGCTCTGGCTTCACCATCGCAAATGGCCATGCTCGGACAAAATAATATGCTGGGAGCACCCTATTGTGTGAACCATCCATCATCGATGGTCGAAGCACCAAATTCAAATCCGAATGAACGTGCGGAGAACCCGTCAGCGGATCAAGAAAGCGACCCTGATAAGCAAATGACAGGGGACCCGGGTCCAATGGAAGAAGATATGGATAATCCCGAAGCTGACGATAACGAACCTAATGTTGAGGAGAAATCTACAAAGCTAGAGAAGAAACCTATCAAGAAACCAATAAAAGGAACCAAAGGAGGGGCACCCAAGCCAAGGAAATCCAAAGATGCAACGTTATTGGCTCCAAATCCGAATGCTTCCAAGTCGAAAAAACCAAACGAAGATGCAACTCAACCTGAACAATTCGATGCTCAGCCAGTTAGTGAGTTAAAAAAATAAAGACAATATACCAATACATAAGCTTAGTACATAATATATTTAATATCCCAATAGGAGTTAAGTTATTTTGACGTGTAATGCAAGACTTGTATATTATAGGTGTGCAAATTTTTTGATTCTTTGTACATAAAATAAACTGAAGAAAGGAGAATAAGTGTACTTATATTATATCTAAGCGAATAAGTCAAAAAATCTTCGACGACTGCTTCTCATGACAACATTAAATAATTCATTTCTTCTATTTTATTAATTACATTGCGGATTATGATCCTCTTCAAATAAGATAAATGAAGTGTAGGAAAATATAAACAATTTAATAATATAATATATCATCTGTGTTAGGGATAATTTATCTTCTCCCTTTGCCTTTGCCCTTTTTCGACGTCGACCCAGATTGAGACGACTGCTCGCCAGACGCCTGTTTGCCCTGACGAGTTTTTAACTTTGGAATGGTACTTCCTATGTGATTCAGGAGAGAATCTCTGGTCGGATAATCGGGATGAACCGGATTGCCGTCATCATTTTTGAGTTGTACGCGAATACGACCCCTGTACAATAATTCCTTACTTCGTTCCCTCGGATGTAATTTGTTTTCCACTCCAACTTTCAAACCAACAGCTGCCAAAACATCACGAATCTCTTGATGCGTTGGATTTTCTACACATTTTTCCTTGGCTAGCTTTCGACCTTCTGCCAAGGTCTTCTTACTGTTTATGTAAACAGGATAGATACAGACCCACCTATTAGAGAAAAAATTACTTACATTATATTATAGGAATCCGTATAAATGTCAAAAACGTAATTATTTAATTAGAGTATTCAGTGAAATCAACACATTAAAGATAAAATTTCTTGATAACACGTGGAACTCGATATCACATTTGATTGCAGAAAGAATAGTCTCCAAAATTCGTAAAATTCACAATGTTTTCACGTTTCTTACAACGTCAGTGAGTCCCTACATTGCTAGATTTTCAAGAATTACCTAACTGCTATATACATGGTTACTGTAAACCCCAAAATGATACAATTTTGTTTTAATTCATCATTTCCTTGCAACTTACGTCAAAGTATTTGAGGTTAGGAAACAGATGGAACACGACGACTCGATTAATGACGTGTTAATAACGAAGATTGGTATTAAGATAAAACATTGCCTTATTAAAATAATGCAATATAAATTCTTAGGTATAATTTTCTAATAAAACGTACCTTTCACGATCACTGTGCTTCTTGTTGGGGTTCCATGTGAGCGCCATGTTTTCCTTCAAACGTTTTGATCGTTTTGATCATTTACTACGAACAGCTACTCCGACTTTTAAGTTTTTGAAGAAATATCACGTAACACAAGCATAACATTTTTTTTCATTTTTAATTTCAATTCTACGAATGCCGTAATATCGGTTCAATGGGTTAAAAGTACTGAACTTCATGGCAACAAATGCAAAAGTAAATACAACTTGGGCTCGTCCGGGATTTGAACCCGGGACCTCTCGCACCCGAAGCGAGAATCATACCCCTAGACCAACGAGCCATGTAATTACACATTGAAATACGATACTCAAAACTACATAAAAAATGTGTAACACTTAGTGTTTTAAGAAAATATTAATAATAACTTTTCACGAAATTCTATTACCTTTACAAAATTGATACCATATATAAAAAGCTCTCAATCCTTCCAATGAATTTTTCTCTAATTAGGGAAGGCAATTATAGCGCCAATACAGCACGCCAGAATCTTTCATTATATTTGATAGAACGTAAATTATACGATACCTTTTGACGTTTCTAATTAGTGGAATAAAATAATGCATCGTTGTATAGTTTATTATGTATTTGATTACTAGGATTACATATTATCTGCCTACAATCAATTCAGGCTGTGGAATGATTAACCATAATATACGCTTCATACATCGAAGTATGTGAGTTTTCTGGTTGCCTGTCATTAGGCGGCATACATCACGAAATCTGATTAGTACGAGTGTAAAGCTTCACCTTCTATACATATCTTCATCATTTTTATATTACCTATGCATTATTGATCTAATTATTGTCACTGTTTTTTTTAACGCTAAAGTACCTAATTGTTGTTCTTTTTACATTGTTTAACGCAAGATATAGCATTAATCAACTCACATCAACCTCATCAAAAATTGACATACAATATTTATGCATGTGGGAAAACATTAATCATATTATGCAATTATACATTTCGAAAGAGGAAAAAACTACCGATCAAATGGACAGAAGACGTATGTTTAAGTATCTGATATTGGAAGGTATATGTACGAGTATGTGTATTTTACGTATATCGTACAACCGAAGCTTATGTGTAATGAATTTCTAAAATTACGTACATAATATATAGGTCCAATATTTACGTAAATGGTACGTAACGAATCTTTTCTGTGTGCGTATATACAGGGTGTCCGTAAAGTATGGAAACGGTTGAATATCTCGAAAAGTATGCTTCAGATCGGGAAACAAAAAAATACGTATCTGATATATTTTAAAAAACTATCAAATGACACCAAGATTGATCCCACACCCCAACTCCTGTGGGTGGGGGAGGGGGAAGCTTCAAAATCTTAAATAGGAACCCCTACTTTTGATTCCATATTCGCATTCTACATTAGAAACTACATAACTTTTATTTGAAATATTTTTTTCGATTCGTGGCAGATGGCGCTATAATCGACGAAATTCAAATTTTTCGGTTTTTGCAATTGAGAGTCGATTTATTCGATTCTGCAATACAATTGCGATAGAAATTTACATTTGCTGTAATTTTTGTTTTGCAAATTTGAATTTACAGTAAATCTTTTGTCGTTACATTTAAAAATCTGGTAAAAAAGTACTTTTAGCGTAACCCAGAAGCAACGACGTGGACATAATAGTTTTCTGTTCCCTTCGGGGTGCTTGATTCAGGTGACTCCTCTCGCCTCTCACCATCGGGGTGCTTGATTCAGATGAGTCCCCTCTCTCGCCTCTCACCATTGGGGTGCTTGATTCAGGTGAGTCCCCTCGCCTCTCACCATCGGGGTGCTTGATTCAGGTGAGTCCCCTCGCCTCTCACCATCGAGGTGCTTGATTCAGGTGAGTCCCCTCGCCTCTCACCATCGGGGTGCTTGATTCAGGTGAGTCCCCTCGCCTCTCACCATCGGGGTGCTTGATTCAGATGAGTCCCCTAATTAATTAAATGTTGAAATTGCTCACCTCCAGCTATTTGACAGTGTCCCAAATCGTGCATACATGTTGTCATTTACCTTTTGCAAAGTTTCTGCTGTTATCATATTCGCGCGAGCATATTGTATTATTTTTTCTCTCAATTCATCGACATTTACAGGTTTTGTTTTGTACACTTTGCTGTTTGTACACAAACCGAAAAATTTGAATTTCGTCGATTATAGCGCCATCTGCCACGAATCGAAAAAATGTTTGAAATAAAAGTTATGTAGTTTCTAATGTAGAATGCGGATATGCAATCAAAAGTGGGGGTTCCTATTTAAGATTTTGAAGCTTCCCCCTCCCCCACCCACAGGGGTTGGGGTGTGGGATCAATCTTGGTGTTATTTGATATTTTTTTTTAAATATATCAGATACGTAATTTTTCGTTTCCCGATCTGAAGCATACTTTTCGAGATATTCAACCGTTTCCATACTTTACGGACACCCTGTATTATGTATTCGCATTTAGAGGAAACTTGTACATACGTAACATGTACATATATAACAGACGAAGACATATGAAGGGTACAGGAATAAAACAGGAAATATCACAAAAACAACATTTTCAGAAATTAAGCTTTTTAAGTTTCATTTTAATGCAGAAAAGCACAAGAAAACTGTGAAAAAATATTCTTTGTCATTATTTTCGTTTAACCGCGTGAGGAAGGTCGTCGAAGAAGAAAGCTGCATCTGAATTCTCACACAGCTAACTATTTTTTCATCAGATCCAAAAAGAGTATAGCCGGATAAGCATATGAAATCAGGCCCGGCCTGATTTTTTTTCCCCATTCAGGTATATTTTGTGTTTATACATAAGTAAGCTCTCTCTAAATTTGTAGACCAAAATATTGATTTATAATCAAAAGTTATCGCCAAAAAACCAAAAAACGAAAATATTGTTTATCTCGAAAACTACTCAACCGATTTCGCGCAGCAAAATATATATTATGCACCGTCATGTAGCTATATTACAAAAAAAGTATTGGATTGTTTCGCCCATAAATAAAGAAAAACAAGTTTGAATTTTTAAGTAATTTTTATTTTGCATATGAAAAATGACACCCCCGCCGTTTTTTTATACAGATTCAGGCATGACTAAACACTATGATATATATAATTTTTACAAGATGATTGGTGTGGGACAACAAGTCGAAATAAATTAAAGAAAATAAAACAACTTTTCTTCCGCCGTTTTCTTAACGTAATAGATAGCAGAAAACGGCAGAAACAAAGTTGTACACCTATTAATTCGAATTTTTACTTTAAAAAAGTAATAGTTTTTTATTTACAATTACTTATTACTAACGAGAATATAATTTACTACTTGTAATATATTATGTGTACCTACATATAAATCGAAATTAAATCAAATTAAAGGTACTGACATAAAAGCTTCGTTTCAATCTTCGTCGCTTTCGTGATTTATTGTTGGTTGAATATTTTCTCTGTGGAATAGTTTGCTTAATGTTTTTGTAGGTTTAATAAGCTTTGTTTGATATCGCGCAAATAACAAGTAATAAATAATTGCAGCTATATGGGAACAACAACCGACCGTTCTCTTGCCGTTTGCACACTCGCATGTGTCGATACAATGCGAGTCGATACAAATCTAACAGTAATTACAAGACGGTGGGGGTAACGACTTTCAATCTCTGATAAGCCAGGATTTTCGTCGCACGTTAATCGGACGTATATATCGGTTCTTATCGTTCATTATCATTGCGATCTAAGTAAAGCGCTGATCTAGAGTTACGATTAAGATCCCGGAATAACTCATCAATGCGACCGATGGATTTATGTATTATAAAGAATAAAAACATACCATTTTCTACTTCATGGATGGAAGCTCAAACTCATTGTCGGCCAGATTACTTTTTGTGGACTTCTTCTGGACTTTTACCACTAGACTTCGCAACCAAGAGCCGGAGTAAGAATCACGATATCTCATTAAACGTGAATGATCCTTTTCGTACACAATTTCTCTTATGGGCTGAACTTGGAAAGGACATTTTGCAACAAATCTACTTTGCAAGAATGCTGTCCAATTTTTGGCCATAGCTGCCTGCACTTCAATAACAGTGAAGGGAGTAAGATTCTTCCTAGAACCACGAAGTAATTCGTACCAGTCGTTCGGTACTTCCATCCTTGTTTTCAAGTTCACCACACAAATCCATATTTTTGTCGCACTCGAGGTACGAATGGCCTCTAATGGAGAACGTAATTTTTACAGATTCTAGGCGTTTGACACTGTGCACCATAAAATGCATGAATTTGAACATAGTGCAATTTTTGTTCTGCCCCCCGGCAGAATCGCAGAAGATGTGTAGGTGTTTCACTTCATCGTCCAAATAATTTATGATGAAATCAAATAAAAATGAGCAAACTTCATCTGCTCCTTTGTTAGCGAAATGTTCGGGGTGAGTATAAAACAACGACATTGCCGAAGAAAGGACGTGTATGTTAAAAGAATATATACCTACTTAGTTGCATTAAGTAATAAACATCATTGGTTAGCACATTGGGGAGAGAAACATTTTTCTGGAAATCTAGGGACAGCTACAAAATTTTTGGTCGTTCTTGCTTTATTCTTTGCTTTCACTTTTTCGTCATAAAATCTGAGCTTTTCTTCTGTGCACTTCATTTTCTACTTCTAATCTTCTCATTTCTGTTTCTGAGTGTCCATTCTGTTTGAGCTTACTGAGATTTCCATTGTAAATCTGCCACATGCACTACACGTATCTCTGCGCGGATAGCCAAAGCTTATATTAAATTTCGTACTGAAAATCGTTCCACAGACCTACAGGTCTTATAAGAAACCTTAACATTGGGATACAGTTCTTGGAACATTGTGTACATTTTTGTTATGTTCAGACTCTCAGGAAGGTATAACCTTTTGGAATCTTTAGGACTGTAATGAGACAACCTTCCCTTAAACGACTTTATGTGGTCCGTTATTTTCGTGAGTGTGGTGTCAGATAATTTTCTTATTAAAAGGCAGCATATTTACCACGTTGATCTTTTGGTGATAAGCCTTTATATTTTAGCGATTTTTGTACGTATTCCAGCTTACCCTTTAAGATGTCATGGATACTTAAAAAGGCCTTGCTACAAACAGGTATTTCCACCACACTGTCTTCTCTTTTCACTCTTACTTTGTATGCAAAGCTGTTCTCATGATAACGGGCTTCCATTTCTGGTTTTCTGCTTCTACGCCTTTGGACTGGAACAACGGAGATCAGACCACACAAATAGCTGTTTTGCCCGTCGTGTCCAGATATTGCGTTAAATTCTGTCAACACTGCTTTGCGTTCCAAGCCACTGATAGCTTCAAAGCATTTTAACCTCTTACAGTTGCATGGTTCTCCTTTCTCATGCGACGCTAGCTTCATTTTTTTCATAACGTCTTGCATCCGACCGGTTTTTGGCCCTTTCTTCGGCTTAATTAAACTCACTTCCCGCACTCGTGTTTATCAAAGACCACCATGAACTACACGTTATAAACGAACACAGCCGACACGTGACACCGACAACATCAGTTCAAAAAAATAACACGAGTAATAAATACTTGTCGGTAGACGGCAAAAATGACAGCAATGTCAAAATAATAAAGCACCTGCTAAAACGGCGTATACATATCTATTCAATAGATCTCTGCAGACGTCACATTGCTGAGTGGACATTCCCACTTTTATTCCGGTGATGCTTGGACATCTCTTGTTTTATGCCTGTATACCAATATTTGATTTGCATTTTCTGTGGATATCTCTCGTTTTATTCCTGTAACAGTCCTACCGCCAAAAAGTACATAAAATACTATAGATGGCGATGAAAACCCAATTTTCGACGAAAAGTGGACATCCCTTGTTTTATTCCTGTGTAGCCTTCATATATCTTTGACTATATCTTTTCTACGTACGTACCTACATATTTTGAGGAAACTTATACATCAATAATATGTGTATACATAGACAGGAGACGTATATCCCTAAATTCGAAACTGTACTTTATACCGTACATCCAGTTCAATACCGCCACAAGTGTAAATTATATAATTTTGAGTAAGAAGGAAATAAAACAATGCTGTTATATAATTCGTCGCATAATTAATTAACTCTTAGAGGTATCTATTTGAAATTTTGATAGAATATGCTTACACGTTGCCGATACATAACGGTATATATAAAAAATATAAGTTTTGAGTTAAAATTAAAATTTTGCAGTTATGGCGGTATTGAACTTGATGTACGATATGTATACTGAATGTGAGTCTATCTAATAAATTTCCAAAATGACATATGTATAGACGAAAGATCTACGTCAATGATATGTATCTTTTTAGAATATTTGTATACGTGTATACATAACTACCTATACGCTCAGTATACGTAAACAATGCATATATATTTCATATATCATATCCGTATACGTATTATGACTGTATCGACATAAAGTATACGTATATTATACGTGAGTATGTTATGTGGATCATGATATTAGGAAGTGACAACTCTTGCGCGAAAACATGAATGGAAATGGAGATATGCCTACTTACATTTGAATGTGGAGATATTCGTTGCGGGACGTGGCATGGCATCGCCGTATATATATGAAAGTCTGACCAGAGGAACGATCAGTGTTCACCTAGTTATCTTCGTCGACCAATATACGTCCCCGACTATCGATCTTGCCACAGGACTGCATTTCCTTTTTACAAATTCGGTCGACAAAATCAGATTTTTCGCTTTCGCCAAACGTAAGTATAAAAATAAAAATCATCAATTTTCGAAGCGGTCTATTGACGATGCGAGAAAAAAAGTTCAACATCCCCACCCCCTTAAAAGTCCTCTATCAACGTGCATGCATTTATTATTGTACGAACAAGGTAGAGAAATACAGAAACAATGGACAATTAATTGTCAATTTTAGGGGTTTTGAAAATCGCCCATAGGAATATTTTAGGTGAGAGTTAGTCAGGGTACATACACCAATTCATCAGATGAAAATCGTCCAATCAGTTTCACTTTTTTAACTTATAATAAAGTTTTTAACGATTAGGTTTAAAAAACCGCGCGGCAGCGGTCTACAAATAGCCAATTACGATAGAGCATGACCCTCAATCTCAAGAATAAAAATAAAAAGATACGGTCACTCCGTGATTTACGGTTAGATTAATATATAATTTTGTAGAATTACTGTACTCTTATAAAATTTGACTATTAGACATTTTTTGGGATACATTAATTTTTTGAGTGGCCGAAGTGGTGTGGAATGCCTCTTATATAAAAGATCATGATGGATCGCCGCTCTTTCGTACTCGAAGTAGAAAGTGCGTCGAAGAAAGAAAATAAAAAGAACTGCGGCAAACGATATGCGAAGTAGGTATAAATATCGCTTTGCTGTAATCGAACCGTGCAGATATGTTTGGTGCATGTGTGATTTTATGATATTTCCTAATTTTTTTCAAACATTCTTCATTCGTATCGAGACTAAAAAGGCCAAGGGCTAAATGAGATTAATTTTTCCAGCCTAGAGAAATGGATATTACACAGTATAGAAGCACTGAAAAAGCTCAGATTCTTAATAAGGAGGATTATGCGTACTTCCGTAGTTCAAAAACGGTGGCATTTATTAATCAAAATGTCACTTTGGTAAGAAAAATTATAAATGCTGCCCATATTTGTACCGCTAGAAAAAAGCGATGAGTTAAAGTTTTATAATGACTTGTAAACCCTCTCGATGCCAAATATCTCAGTTCTCTTTCTCTCCCCCCCCCCCCGCCTTCCTCTCTCGCCCCTCTATTTAACTGTAAAATTTACATCGAAATGTGTAAATTTGACGTATTAGAACTGCCTAGCATGGTTTATTTTTAGGCATGTAAAATTCGTGGTTATAAATGCGTCGAAAGCGTTTACGAATGCGTATTGTTTTTCCATGTATTTATACGCTCAATTAGGGTTGAGGCCAGTCTTACGTCGGTATGACGTTCATCGAATTACATTTTCCACACACACACGCACACACACACACACATTCGATTTATATTTAGATCTCACCATGATTATTGCTGTACCTAACGCAGGTACTCTAACTTGAGGGCAAATAATATACATCGTGACAAGAAAAAAGCAGGGCTGTCTGACGTTATGTATACACAGTGATTATTTGTTTTTCTGAACTTCACGATTGATAAGTACAGGTCTAGGTACTAAATTGTCGGGTATACTGGAAGGAAGATTTAGTCAATAAAATTTCGGCGGTTACGAATGTACGCATCGAATATAATTTTTTACTCCACTACAAAAATTCAAACACTGTTTTAGTCATATATAGTTTTACTCGAGTAGGAAAATATTTCGTCTTCATTTGACTATAGAAAAACGTCGTACAAATATTTCACATGCGCAGGAAATGTGCAACGAATTTTTATTGAGCTTGTGGATATCTCGCAGATAATAGTCTGTATAAATTACTCTGTAAAGGAATATCGCACTTACAAATAACCTCACATGTTTCTGAAAAATGTTGTGGCCAATACATATCACATATGCATTAAGTAAAATATATGCATATAGTCGTAAATGCTATATTTAGACCCTCTGCAATTTTGCTCCTTCCGTATTCAATTTTAAAAAATCTATAAAAATAACGCAGCCGTATCTTTCGCGAAAACATCACGCGGTTTTATTATTTCACCATCAGTATAGTGTCATCAACCGCGCAAAGGACGGTCAGTGGTGTCTTCCTATATGTAGACCCGATGACACAGCGATCGTGAAAATGAGGAACTCCTTTCTGAAGGAGAATATCGAGACCTCCTTGGCGAACGACGGGAGCTCTCCTTGAACGATCGCGGGATTCGCGGCGCGTTGGAAATTTATGGTGGATGTCAAAACAATTAATACGAACGTAAAAGATAATCTCTCAATCTCACGGTCGCTCGCGCGACTCTCTCGCGGCTGTGCTCTCTCCTCGCCGCCAAAAACGCGCGATTTCCTGTCGATAGCCCGAGGCGAGGCCTGGCGAAAACAATTTCCATTTCGTTTGCGATTTTTTATAACGCAATCGCTCATACTGTCGCTTTCAACGTGAGGCTCTTGACCCATCGACCGTCCATCGCCGTTACTTCAACTCGGCGATGGATCAATATCGCTATTGGCGTCGTTAATCGATTTTTCGTGCAACACGTGCAGTACAAAGTACGTGTATGATACCTATGGACATTCAAACTTTCCAATTGCAACGCATAGAACGCATGCGCGCGGTTACGATAAGTGCATATAGTACAATAATAGATTTTCGATGCTCGTGTTTATAGGCGGCTATACAATGACATTGTAACCATAAGATTTAAGAATAGCAGTGGCGACTGACCAAGCCAATGCAATGTGAGTTCACGTGCTTGAATAAAATGAGAATCGGGTCAATTACGCTTACTCCCGGCGTCACGGATTCTGTTGCTGTTGACTTTTTAAACGTTCCTACCAATGATCAATCAATTCTCATGCTTTCATTATCCAGGACAAATGCCACCATAACTAATGGAAACATGAGAATTAATTGTTCATTGACGAGCATGTTTAAAAATGACATTTTAAAAAGTCACCCGCGACAGAATCCGTGGTCCCAGGAGTATACATATACGAAGAAATATATAGTAATAGTAAATTTGCATACTCTGTTACGTCTATCCACGTGCCGTTCTTAATTCTTGTACGGTTACGACTTCATTATGTAAATCTATATTCGCATGGAAAATTATCAGGGCGGCATCCACTACAAAGATATCCTCGTTAATGCCCATATCGGACCTATACAGGCCCTTTTCTGAAAAGTATGACATCCCTTTAATGGTCCATTACAAGTATCCTAACTGGGGCCAAGATATCAGGGAAAATAATCGTTGCCCTAGCTAACGCCCGAAAACATTTTCCACATGAGTAGCGAGTCTTTCATTAGTGGTTCTTTCTCAAATGTGAAAGTGCGACCGAAAGTCAAAGTCTCCAAAAGTCGCGTTATCTCGAGTTGACATTTCTACCGAAGTCTTGTCAATAGAATGAATGCATTATTTATACACCTTAATATCGAAAGTTCCTTATCATCTTATCGTTTTAAGATCCTACCGAATATGTATTTGCATTAAACGTAAAGAATGACGACACTTATAATATTTCAATTGCGAGGCCATGATGATCTCTTTGAAATATTAAATTTGGTATTGAGCGAGTATTGTGTCATTCACACATGGACAAATTTATCAGTATCAAATCGTGTTTATTCTGTATCTGCCAATCGTGACTTTTTTCAGGTAAGCCAAAATTACAGGATGTTCAGTTTGCTCAATTTCTGCGTGATGGTCGTTCTTCTCAATGCGCTGTCTACTTCACTTGTTCAAACATCAGCTACCAAAGAAGGATTAGCTCCCTTAGGTGAGTTTCAAAATCGTTATCATAACACGATATACATAAACGTCTTAACAGCTGCATTGAGTCGTAAATAATTAATAAACGATATTGATTTGCACACTTATTGCGAAAGATAAAAAAATGCTGGCCGGTGGTCGTTCCAATAAATATCCCAAGGACATAGAATGGTCGTTTATGGTTTTAATATACAAATATAAACTTGTAATTTTTTACACTACAATCGAGTACTTCAACATTTCACTGTTGGCCAACAAATGCCGGCTGAATAAACGTTTCGATTCGCAGGATCACATCCAAGAAGGCTTTCAATGAAGCTATATTTTCAGATTCCGATCCAATCTTGGATGGTAACCCCGTGGATGCGTCCGCAAAAGAATCAACAGAAAAGAACATCAAGAATGCGGACGATCCCGCATATTCTGGAACACTGTCGCCACTGTTGCAAAGATTCAGCTTCTTCCAGGGATCTAAAAAACGCATTAATCCTGATAAAAAAACCATCAATAAGAAGAGCAACGAGGCGGATTCTTCGGTTGTAAATTCGATTAGCAAACGGGAGGAGGGATTTAGTTATTTGCGTTCGGAAGACTGGACATTGGACAACCCCGAGTGCGGCGGCAGGAGACAATCTCCGATCGATCTGGACACCCGTCGAATGGTGCTTCTGAAAAATGTAGAACCATTGAAGTGGACCAACTACTCCAATCAACCGACCAACATTACTCTCCAGAACAACGGTCACACAGGTAAGCGTATATCGGTTAATTACATTGTTAAAAATGGTTTGAATCTTGAAAATCGAAAGAGCTTGAATTTTCAGTAGTACTTGAATATTTGTACTTGGTATTCATTTTCTTGACTACAATTTAAAGCAAAAGGACATCATAGACATGACAATTTATTATTTCGTAGAAAATTTTAGATACAAATGTAGTTGATAATTGCTTCAGTTACTTTTACTTGAATTTTCAAATTAAATTTTTAACAGCACTAAAAAGTAGCTAATGAAGGTGAGTTAAATATTCGTGTATCCAGTAATGAAATCGATCGTTATGTTCTTTACTTTTTGTCGTAGTGGAGCTAAGTGCTCAGTGGAAGGACAATGAGGTCCCATTCATCTCGGGTGGACCACTCAAGGGAGACTACGTATTTGCGCAATTGCACTTTCACTGGGGCGCGCAGGACGACACTGGAAGTGAACACACTGTGAACAATCGCAGGTGAGCGATATGCCAGTTTCATTGAAATCTTTTAACTGATCAAATATCAGATGAACATTTTTGCAACGAGAGATGAAACTATAATCGATCCCTTGAACTGTGTAGTTTCCCGTTGGAGATGCACATAGTGCACTTCAAGAGAGATTATGGCACATTTTCAGATGCATTGCGACACAAAGACGGTTTGGCGGCCATTGCACTCTTTTTTAGGGTAAGTTGCCGATGGACAATAAATAAATTTCTGAGTCAAAACTCGCTCCAAATTTCGTAGATGAATAATTTCGAATTGAAAGGCAAAAAATTGCATGTCGAATGCACTTGTGAAAAGTTCTCTGTAAAAGAGTTGCCCGCTCGCATAGGGGCGGCTATTTATACCTACATACGTATACACCAATTTCAACAGTAATTAAGTAAATTAAGAGTAAAAATGCGCGGAGTGGTATTCCGAAGATGCAATTGCCCCTGCGAATAGGCTACTTCTTACTTACAATTAGATTAACTCAATGCTCCGTGCGGTATTCGCATAATTTTTTATCCCTCAGTTCTAAATTATTTATTCTACGGATTTTAGAAAATTCCTTTTATTGAAAAATCAGCTCACGTGATATTTTGAACCAATATAGTTCAACGAGAAGCCTAATTTTGAACTGAACTTACTCCAAAATGGTTTGAAGAATATCAAGTCCCCGAAAAGTCTTACCACTTTGCGACCATTCCTACTTACGGATTTTCATCGCCTGGGTTTTAAGACTGATTATGCACTCTATACGGGTTCCCTGACGACACCACCTTGTACGGAAGCCATTACTTGGATCTTATCCGCGAGACCTTTAATTGCATCGCACGAACAGGTAATAAATGCCTTTTCCAGTGCAATACGTTTTTAAACATTTCCAATCAAAATTTTACGAATGATGCACGTCGGTCCAATAGTATTTTTTCGAAAGGAAACTTATTACAAATACATATTTCAATTATTTATCATTAATTTGCAGGTCGAATTGTTCAGGAACTTACAATTGGCGAATAACGAGAATTACAACTATCGACCTACGCAACCGCGTAATGGTCGCACGATATACTATGTGGAGTAGTGACGACTGACAAAATTACAAGTGACTTGTAGTAAATTGCAAATAAATATGACAATAATAGGAAAGTCATTCCTATTAGCATCTGACTGATTAGGGCCAGTTGTTCGAGAAAACACGCATTTTCCAAAAGAGAATAGTTGTTGCGTAGATGTTTCGAGCAATAATACCAGCACCATCGACGCTATATTTGAAATAGTATCGAGTTTATCTACCCAATCACGCAAACAAAGTAACTGAAATCGATTAGATCTGAATTGGAAATCGAATTCAACGAAAATTAGTTGAAATCCTCTCAAGTTCACAATTAAATTAAATTTATTTTAGGACATGTCGTGCACGACTCGCATTGTATATAATATACATGTAAAATTATTTATTACCATAAAATGCGTTATACCGTATATGCGATAAATAAAGTTAAACTAACTTTGAAAACAACTAGGAGATTCTGACGTATCAGTGTGAGATTACTATGCACACGTCGCACTTCGCGATCTATTTTCTTCGTCGACTTGGCCTCAGATAAAAATAATTTGGATTCTTCTCCCAATTGTCTCGGACATCCGCTTCGCTCACACATTGGCACATTTCGTCTAGCTTGATTCGACGTCGTTCGAACGATGAAGACGTGCCAAATTAACTAACAGTCAAGGACGAGTCGTACGTGGAGTAAAGGCATTATGAAATCCGCGTAACGATGATATAAAATCATTTTTTATAAATATTCTCAAAACGCTAGGCCAGCTTCTTCGTAGGTACGAAATATCTTCTCAAGGGCGTAGCAATAAGCAGCTCGTCTAACGTCCAAATAAAGATTAAATCGTTCCGCCGTTTGCATGATGCACTGTGAGGATGGAGAAGTACTCGAAATAAGAGATTCCTTCAGATTCGAATCCGAATGATTATAATAGATATATCTATAAAGGGTATTACGTATGCCGCATTTTCCATAGATTGATCCAAGCCGCTATTGACAATGTCCCTCTCTGTTGCGCCAGTTATCCTCCTTTCGAAAGCTTCCGTCGGTCTTATTTTAACGCCTTGGATCTTTTCCTTTAACGACTGCTCCACGGAATCTGCAGAAGGTACTTATGTCTTATGTGTGTGATTCACATACGATTTTATATACATAGCGCCTAGCGCAGCACTGCAATTCCTCTATTAAAAAATTCTATGCTGCACATTGCTGTCTACATTTTTATCGCAAAGTACTCTACGATACCCTTTTCCTCGTGAAGCTCATCTCTACAAGATACCTTATTCCATCCTCCTTAAAAATTGTTAAAAATAGAAGAATGTACCCAACAAGTGATAATTAGATTCTCTCTCGTATTTAAAATGAAGTCGTCCAAATGATACATGGCTCAAGTTCTTCAACCATTCAAAGTATGAAACGGTAACGCCACCGGCACTCATGTACAAGTCCGGAATCACCAGAATATTCCTCTTCAAAAATACGGCATCCGCTGCCGGTGTGCATGGCCCGTTAGCACCTTCGGCAATGATCTGATCGAACGGAATATAATTTGATTCGAGAAACCATCGCAGTACACCGTTCTCGGACCAAGAGCCGAATGGGTTTTACTTTAGCTTGTATTTTCTCGGCATTCGCCTTCTTTATCAACTTCTCCGCGGCGGCGGGTACGAAGATATCGCAATTTTCGTACATCAAATTTTCGCCCTTATACTCTTCAGCTCCGCCGAATCCCTTTACCGTGTTCTTTTCTTTGATGTGCTTTATTAGTTCCTATGTGAGAGGGAGATAAATGGAAATAGTTTTGAGAGTGGTGATCGACGTTTATTATCCATTGAACTGATACCGCTGACGAATTTTTCAGTGCCCTTACTTCGGGATTGATTCCCTCATTTTTGTAAAGGCTGGCGTCTCGCTCGATCACCCCGATACACTTCGCACCCGCTTTCGTGAAGTAAAGCGAGGCAAAACGACCCACCTTACCGAATCCCTGAGGAAAAATATGCTCGAAGTTGGATAAATCGTATTTTATTTTGAGATCGCGGATGCGCACCTGCACGATAAACGTCTTATCCTTGAATCCAGTCGTGAGACCAATTTTAGACATCCACTTCTCTTCGGCCAAGAAGTTCTCCACGGCGTGGTAAATTCCACGGCCGGTGGCTTCGGTTCTACCTTGAACGCCACCTTGGTTGATTGGTTTTCCGGTCACCACCGCGTGGGAATTGACGTCGTTCATCCCTATTCCGGAAGAAAATGATACGAGATATGATACTAGCGCTTCTCCTAAGTTTAAGGATTTAAAATGTAATCAGATTCCGAAACGACTCTCACATTAATTTTGGATATCGTCTCACCCAGCGTTTTCGAATAGGTATCAGCCATCCAGGACATTTCACGTGGACCAGTGTTAACGTCCGGTGCTGGTACGTCAATCGCGGGCCCTATCATGTTCTTCTTCGCTAATTCCAGCGTGAATCTTCTCGTGATCTTCTGTAACTCGCGAACGGAATATTTCTTCGGGTCGATAACGACTCCTGCCTTGGCTCCGCCGAATGGAATATTACAGCAAGCACACTTGAAGGTCATCAAGGAAGCTAAGGCGCGTACCTCGTCGCGAGTTACGTCCGATCCGAATCTTACACCACCTTTGCAAGGTAGTCTAATAACGAAGCAGGGAAATTATCATCATGATTGAAGTTTGAATACGAGCTATCGAAGACCGGTCTTTCGCGTCAAGTACGGCGCCCCGAGTCAAAACTAGACCAACAACCTGTGAGTATTGTGATGCGCTCTATATCCGGTAATAATTTCATAATCTCCGTTGTCCCTGCGAATTGGAAATGTCACTTCTAACGTGTTCTGACAGACGGACATGACGGCTATAATGCCCTTGACGCGGCGTATTCTGCCCTCCTCCGACATGTGAGTATATCGCTGTAGATCCTTTAAGAAGACGTCTTCCATGACTAGGACAGCGCGATGATAATGGTATTCGACCATTTCGAAGAAGTTTGGATCCTCGGCATCAGCTATGTACTGCAAGCGTTCGGGCATTTTATGCGTACCACGGTCTATCGAACTTACGCTGAACTTTCTTCTGGCGTGTTTTCGAAGTGAATTTGCAATTTGCAGCAGTCGTGATCGCGTCGACATAGCTCGGAGTGAATCAACGATTTTATTGACCGCGTAAAACGTATCAAACGTCAGCATTCTAGATAGGTGAGAAAATGACAACTCACATTCGTTTGTTTGGGGGAAAGGAAGATGGAACGTGTTAGTTTCAGCTCCACAGTGGCCAGTAACAGGTAGGCGATATTTAATGACTATTCGTTTATTAACGTAAATACAGATGAATAACAATATTACCGTATAATACATTGGTTCCTCTCGAGTCGGTACAAATAAATTTTATTTATAAATAATTGTATACCTTTTCTCTCGAAGTAAATATACAATGCGAATACGGTGGAGCCCGTACATACAAATTCATGTCAATTAAATGTACAAACAAGCGACTTATGAATGATGTCTCGATGACGGGTCTTAAAGATAATGAGTTACTTTTCTTAGAGGTAAAGTGTAAAATACAAAATGCCTGCTCGTCTGTTTAGACGCGATTGCTTCGTAGAGAAAAAGTAAAACGTATTATTTCTGATTTGGCGAGGATTTAATATAACGTGATCGGTTGAAATTAAAACGCGTCGCTAGTCACCAGAGACGCACCGAGAGGGACATAAACGCGACGATCGTCCCTGCTCACCCGCGGAAATTCTTCTCGTATTTAATCACTGCAATGTGCCGACAAAAGTGCACCGCAGATCGATAGATTTCTCAAAATACTGACATACAACTCTGTCAACCACCAATGCTACATGTGTTTGTTCGTTGCTTAGCCTTGTCAAATTCATCGTAAATTGCCTATAGCTAGTATTTAGAAAGCGAGACCAGCTTCGGAATAAGTAGTGAAGATTTTCTCGATAGAATTAGCGTACGCCGCTGTCCTAAGATCAAGGCCCAGGTTGAATTTCATAGCAGTCTTCATTATAGCCTGTAACCAATCGAGTTGTGAATTAGAACGAAATAAACAGATAACATTCTGGAGATAATAATCCCATTAAATGGCATTACTTAAAATACCACAAACATCGTTCATGGATATTCATACATACCCTGGCAGATCGTTCCATGGTATAGTCCAGACCGGAATGAACTATGTCCTTCTCAGAGGCACCGGAAATACGCTTCTGGAAAGATTCGGACGGAGTAACGGGAATACGGCCTCCGACGCGTCCGAACCTACGCTCCAACGACTCTTGCACCGATTCTGTAAACGAGATGATTGGAAGCATGAATTGTAAGTGTATTAAGATAAGGGTGCATATTTCGTTACGTCGGGCATCAGTTACACTTACCGAGAAGATGATAGTTTGATTCCCTCTCGTATTTGAAGGTAAGACGACCGTAAGACACGTGATTCAAGTTCTTCAGCCATTCAAAAAAGGAAACGGTCACACCACCGGCATTGATATACAAGTCGGGGATGACAAGGATATTTCGGTCGATGAGTATCTTATCCGCAGCGGGTGTAGTTGGTCCATTGGCAGCTTCGGCAATGATCTTAGCCTTTTAAATTAATCAAAAATAAGCGTGTTAAACTATTCGTACACTGTTTATGGTATTATACCAGAAGAATAATACATAACTAATCGAGTCACGTTTAATAAACATTTCTTTACCTGTATAAGACCGGCGTTTTCTGTAGTGATAACCTTCTCAATAGCTGCCGGGATGAAGATATCACATTTTTCGTACATAAGATTCTCGCCCTCGTACGGCTTGGCGCCTGGGAAGCCCACTACGGTGCCATTTTCGATGCGGTAATCTTCCAGTGTCTATTGCAAAATAAAACATTATCACATGAGTATACGAAGACGAACGCGACGATGCTTTAAACTGTACCAATTCAAGCAAATGGAAGTTCAAACTTTATCATCTGAAACTCACTTTCGGGTCAATTCCCTCGGGATTGTAGATGGATCCGTCGTGTTCAATGACCCCGATGCAAACAGCGCCTGCGCGATGCAAGTAACGCATCGAATGCAAGCCCACATTACCAAAGCCCTGCACGATGAAAGTCTTGCCACCCCAACCAGGCGTAGTACCTGATTGAAACAAAAATTTTGATCGTTCATTTCTCAAAAGCGCTAGAAATTGTACCATATAGTTTAATGGTAAAAAATACGTACCAATCATGCTCATGTAATTTGCCTCGTTAATGAAGTTTTCAAGGCCGTGGAAAACACCTCGTCCAGTTGCCGAGATACGTCCGTGAATACCACCCTGGTTGATCGGTTTTCCAGTTACGCAGGCATGTGCGTTGATGTCTAGATGGCCGATCGTCTTGGCGTATGTGTCGGCGATCCAGGACATTTCGCGTTCTCCAGTTCCCATATCAGGAGCCGGTACATCCACACCAGGTCCTAAAGTAAGAGAAGCGTATTTGATCTCCTACCGGATATTATTTCGACTCCAATTTTGAGGAGCGAAATACTTATTAAATTACTTAAACCACCTAGAAATTAAATAAGATGGAAGTAGAAATTACCGATGAATCCCTTTTTGGCCAATTCGAGGGTGAATCTTCTAGTTATCTTTTCGAGTTCGTGTTCGGAGTATAATTTGGGATCGATTTTGATGCCGGCTTTGGCACCACCAAAGGGTACATCCACGCAAGCACACTTAAATGTCATCAGAGCTGCCAGAGCTTTCACCTCGTCCCGCGAGACGTCCATTGAAAAACGAATACCTGAATAGACAAAAGTTCGCCATTGATACTTAGTCGATTGTTCAAATCGTTATTACCATTGCCATTTGAATTCAACTTGGAATGTACATATCGTGGTTCTTTTAGTTCGGGCGTATATGTATGCTAATATCTTACGCGAATGATGAACTCTAATATTGTTTCATCTCCGTCATCGACTTTCTAAGAAGTAAATATGATCGACCCTAGCAACACAGAATCATGAATAAGTCATGTTATCAAAGACAAATTGCGTTTACTGCCTTAATAATATTTATATAGATGGTCTTTAAAATGGTATAGGTAACAGACCCCAGATAACTCATCGAAGTAACAGCTGACGCGAAGTGTAAAAGTGACCTGATATATTACAAGAAATATATGAAGTCGTAGATACACATTTGGTTGATCCCTGCGAATGTTGAATGAGGAAAAACAACAAAACGTTCGCATTCTATTTCGGGTATATCCGAGCGTGAAGAAACGGACAAGCTCGTCCGATGACTAATACCGTGCAGAGAGAACCGAGGCAAGCATTATGAACATACCAACAGTCAAATTAAAATTGTCGGTCACCCGAAAAACAACTTTCGAGTTCGAGCGAATAACATTCGAACGTTAAATTTCTATTCTTACCAACTACATTTGCATAGCTTGCGCGGCAAATGTGGTTTGGCAGTAACCATAGTAGCCGTATATCATGAGTAGTGCACCTGCATTGTATTTCTTCGGGGATATAAATAGAGATGCATCTTTACGAGAATTACGATCTCTGTGATGAAGATAAACGAGCAGATGAAGTGGAATTCAATCAACATGTTTATCGATTGGACTATTTTCGTCCTAAAACGCTTTATCCTATTGATAGCACCATGCATGCCACGAGTGAAATGCTTATTCGAATAACACCATGATGTATACTCGATATTTTCACATCTGGCTCAAATTTAATTTCTAGACGCATAAGTTACTAAGGCACGAGTGCTGTTAACGGAGAGAAGTCGTTTATCTGGAAGTTAAATTTTAATCAGAAAAGTGAAAGGAAATTGGGCAACAGCCGATAAGAGACCTCGGAGGAGTCGCGCCGCATGTGACTAATGAAAATACTTCTACAGTGCCAGGCATCTTAGGTCTTCGTGACTGTAGCCAGAGGTATCGTGGGGTCGCGATCTCGAGGAAAGGTGACGTTGCCAGAGAAGAAAAGTCTCTTGTCGACTCTTTTGCTGCCCTCTGCGAATGTTCACCGGGTCAGGCCAGGGACGTCGCGTTTGGTATGCTGCGTAAAGCCGGCCTTGCACGCCTCGTGACTCGCGAGCACCTTTGATGAGCCAAGTGTGCCACGTCCTATCCGTAACAATACGAGACGCACTAGGCACTTAGACGTTGACGCCTCAGAGAAAAATGCATTCTCACGGTGCATCCCAGAATGACTTCCGAATTATTATACGCGATAGCGCTATCATAATAGATACACATCGTGTTTCTTTCTTTAAAGAAGAGACACTAAAATATCCCATCATCCGATTCAGCCTCCTCCGCTCTAAAGAGGGCGGTCGATGAAGAGCTCGTCACGAGGAAGTGCTCGAGAGAAAGCACCGGACGCCATCCTCTACACTATTTACCGACGCCTTTCAAGTACGCATCGAAGGGGCTAATCACCTTCTGACGAGACTATCGTATAGCAGTAGACAGCACGGCATCGGCTTGCGCCGGCGATATCGCCGAACGTAAGCGCTTCGATGACTTAACCGCGACTCGTGACGATGAAGAGGCGAGAAATCTATTTGCGTGGCTAAAAAGATTCGAGGTTCGTCCCGATCCACGCGGCCGAGCCTCCAGTTATTTATAACGGGACGACCGATCGCGGTTGGCCCAGAAGAGCTGTCCACACGCACCATGCGAGCAAGTCGAGTGCGAACGAGGACAGAATTTGTGCCGAAATGCCGCCAAGGTCGACCATGTGGAGGTCCTGTGACGGAGCCGACGGCGTGGTCCATGTACTGATGTCTCGTTTATCTTTGATATCGGAGATGATGTACGTGCCGATAAGAATTCGCTTTCGTGATGTGTGGCTAACAAGAAGCTGAGGCGAGTATCTTGCGATAAAGAGCGCGATAGAAAACAATTCTAAGTTAATAGTAGCGCGGTCGAGATCTTGGATTGGTCTTGACGTTGGTCCGAATTAAAGAGACATCGTCCCGCCACTTTCACGAAAGTTCACGTGTGGATCTGGTTTGCCCAGCTAATTTTTGTTAAGTAAACAGGACAAAATTGCGAATCGCTGGAGTGCTTCATCGCTTTCTTCCAAACGGTCAACCTGTATACCAATTCCAAATTAGTATTGAGTAGAAAGTACTTCCGAATCTAATCAAGTTAAATGTAGCTTCGCGAATGGTAAACGCGCACAACGCACGCCATGACGCGGTTCTACCCGTACACGGCTCCATCAACGACTCATATTATGAATTTGCGCAACACGCGTCTGCAGAAGAGAGCCGCGTGATCAACGGGTCACCTTCCGACCATCATCGCAGATGAATGTATTAAACTAATCGCTCTCACGGCGACTTTATCAAATACGAAGAATAGAGCAAGGTTGTAAATAATCTCAAGCAATCCGATTGTCTGGCAAACGTATTAATCGAGCGCATGATCCGACGAAATTAATCGAGTAAAGGTGGAAACGAGTGGATTGCATCGCGTCACTATGCGACGCGAGACGATAAACTATTTAAATGGCACTCGAGACTCGTGGGATGTTCCAGAAACTGCCGATTAAAAACGCACACGTGTTCGTGGTGGGTGAAGCGGCATTACGCGATTGCTCCTCTCGGAGCACGCTCATTAACCTTGAAAATAATATATTAAACTACGTAGATGGTTTTATTAAAACCGCCTATATCGAGCGGTTGCCCAATCCCGACTTTTCTATCGTAAATTGTCTTATTGCAGGTCCTCCTCAATTCCAATTTCCGCGCTGAAGCAATCGTGACATTACAATACATATCAATGCGTGCTGATATACATAACATGAAATATTGCGGCTGTAGCGCTATAGTATCGTCGATTTAAATAGCAGTTGCTACGTGAAATTCGGTACCAAGAAACATAAATTTTGAATAGGTTACCGGGGAGTTTTTAAAAATGAGAAGTTTAATACAATGACGTTAAAATTAAAGGCAAACGCAGCTGTTGTTATTCCCTGGCTTGACCACACCGTCACTTTGAACACAGTATGCTCGTACTGCTGGTGTTAAATACCGACGCGCGCTATCGCGGCACGACGCTAAAACGGACGGCAGATAAACGCAAAGTAGGAATATACATAGCCAAGCATAATAAGTCATAGGGTAATGGTTAATAATTGTCACGTCGACTGTTATAGTTTTACCATTACGTATAAGAGCAGATATAAAAAATATATTGTCGATCTAATTACGTTACCGAGAAAACGTGACACGGAGTGATAACGAGTGATAATCAAATTTCTCTTTAAGCGGAATTGAGTTCCATCCGAGTTGCCTTACAAAATAATCTCGTCATAGACAAAATTGGGTGTATTTATAATTCTCTGATTGCTAATTAATCTTTCACGTGTAAATACATTCGAACGAACTCAACGACACCCTTCGAATAAAGTTTTGTGTCGCCACGCTCGATCGGCAAAAGGACAATAAAAACCGGCAGTGTGTTCTAGCGGTCTTTTCGTCCAATGCAATTCGACCTTCAAATAAATCATGATTGACCCGATTTGAATGAACGCATGAAGCCATACGGTTTTCACTGAGAGCACGTACTACTTTCAGGAGCACGTAAAAAGTACTTGTTCATATTAAGCGTATTCTTAGAAACGAGTAAGCATTCGTAATCAACGGCACTGAAACACCGTGAGTATTGGCAGGATCAATGGGCTGTCGATTGTCGCGACTGGTCTCCCGACATTCTACTTGACGGCCAATAGGGCGATTGGGTAACTGCACAAAACAGATAGAGTGCCATCTGTGGCACGCACCAAGCATTAAGCAGATGCCCGTGGTATAAGCGCTGATTACACGTTATTTTGGATAATAATTGAAGTGTTTTACCTATGAGATTTAATCAACATGGCCTCAATTATAATAGAATGTGGATTTCAAAGCATTCAAATAAATTCTTTCCGTGGAAAATCGTTATCAAAAGGTAAATACAAGCAGCGCCACCAAGCTGGATTTCTTGGCGAAACTTGGATGTACATTCTCTATATGTACACGTGTAACACAAACAAAAGCTACGTTTGTGGAAGTACGCTAGAGCCCTATTGAGCGCCAAAATCATGTGCTGCTGTAGATGAATTATCGTGCACGTGGTGATCCATATCGAGATCGATTGCATAACCGGCTATCTCGTAAAGTCGGTTGATGTAGAGGAAAATATGGCACATGAAATCATTGATAATAAGGCAACCCCTCTCGCGGCATCCTTTGTCAAAACTGAATGGGACTATTTCGGTGAATTCCTGTTTATTGATCGAGGTCAGGTACTCTGTCGGCTTGTAGTGCCGGACAATGTTAAATAGAACGTTTAATTTTACAATAACATTCATACTATCATTACAAAAATCCAGGCAGTTAGATAGAAAAATCTGTAACTTCTCAAAAAACAATGCTATTGTATATATCATGTTTTTATTCGTTACCGAGCTGCAGGTGGTAACTGCAGAATGAGGTCTTGCAATTAGTTCCATTGAGAGTTAGTGAATAATCGAGCAAAAGGTCACAGTTGAATTAATGCCAACAGATTAGGATTCTTGTACAAATAGAAAGGGCGTGACTCATAGGTACTGCAGCATTAATTACAGCATCTGTCTGCTGGCCAGATTCGTAATAAAAATGCATACAGGTGGATATCAGTCTGAAATTATTTTTACGAGTTAAATTCCGCCTTTCATGCACATCAGTAAAACTGACAACATAAGAAAAATTGGAGACTGTAATGAATCGTTTTCTAGCGCTCCTCTATTTTTAAAAACACGATTTTGATTCGCGATGAAGATATGCCCGTGCTTATACAGAATTAAAAAATATTTTCTTTTTGTAGGAGTGGATACGTTTTATGCTTCTCAGGAATTCGGTTTCGCGATTGTCTTCTATAGGCGCAGTCTTAAGCCGGGTATACACTTGGCGAATGCGTTCGGCCGAACACCAGCGATTGCGTTCTGATGGGCTAGGACAGAATGACATTACCTAGAACAAGGGATGACGCTGGGGATTTTCCGATTCCCGGATCTAGCGGGCAAGGGTACCATTGCTCGTCCTTGGCCATAAGAAGGGTCAGACTGCGCCAAATGGTGAAGCGACCTTCTTATGCCGGGTTTATACGCTTGCCAAACCTCGACAAGCCATCACAAATTCAAACGTGTGAATACCGCGGTTGGCTTTGCTTGTGTAGGCTTGCTAGCACTTGTCGCCGATCCGACCGAGTGTCGGTTTTTGGCACAAATCAAAGGAAGTTAACGGTAAGCGCTTGCGAAGCGTTTACACGTTTGAGCGTTTGTGAAGGCTTGGAGTTTGTGGCAAGTGCCAAGCGTGTAAACCCGGCATTATACCTGATGAGCCAGGTATTATGCGGGGTTCATACGCTTGCCAAACCTCGACAAGCCATCACAAATTTAAACGTGTGAACAGCGCGTTTGGCTTTGCTTGTGTAGGTTTGCTAGTACTTGTCACCGATCCGACCGAGTGTCGGTTTTTGGCACAAATCAAAGGAAGTTAACGGTAAGCGCTTGCGAAGCGTTTACACGTTTGTCCGTTTGTGAAGACTTGCCACAAACTCCAAGCCTTCACAAACGCTCAAACGTGTAAACGCTTCGCAAGCGCTTACCGTTAACTTCCTTTGATTTGTGCCAAAAACCGACACTCGGTCGGATCGGCGACAAGTGCTAGCAAGCCTACACAAGCAAAGCCAAACGCGCTATTCACACGTTTGAATTTGTGATGGCTTGTCGAGGTTTGGCAAGCGTATAAACCCGGCCTTAGACCGGCTTTCCCGATCGGTCAACCATTGAATTCGTCATTTCTCCTTTACAAAGCCACGAAAACGTGTTTTGCGGTATTCATAGAAATCTCGAGCGTGATTGACACTAAACTTTTCATTTGGACCGCGACAGTCGTCCGACTAAATTCAAATTGCAAGAAAAACATTCAAAAAATTTGCGACATAAGCAAACATACCAATTTGTTTTCCGTAGCTTATCTATATATTGTATATAGAATATATACAGTCTGTAAAGTAAGAGCGTGTATGGCGTTATTCCTACAAAATTTATTCAACAATGTTTTTTTCTACATACATACGATTGACATATTCCAAGACAATGCGCAATTATGTTAATAATGAGTCTAATCACTACCATAGCTAATCGCTTGGCATTTCCGAGGCATACTATTCACAACATTTTCGACGTATTCGCGGGGAAGTGCCTTCCAAACGCGTCGAATTTCACAGGATAGCTGCTTCACAGTGAAGACACGTTTTCATACATCAAGCAGAAGCTTCGAGGAAAACATGTCTTCACTGTGAAGCAGCTATCCCGAGAAATTCGACGCATTTCGAAGGCACTTCCCCGTAAATGCGCCGAAAAGATGAATAGTATGCCTCGGAGATACCAAGCAATTATCGATAGTGGTAATTGGACTCATTATTAACATAATTGCGCATTGCCTTGGAACATGTCAAACATATGTTTGCAGAAAAAACATTGTTGAATAATTTGTTTATGAATAACGCCGTACATGCTCTTACTAAACATACTGTATAATTAAGGCACGCTGTTATGTTACTAATCATATCGCTCATGGGCTGCAACAGTGGCACAACTCAAAATTGGAATTTTCCCAAGAGACGACTTTAAAAGTTGAATTATTATATTATACGAGCGTTGACCATTTGCTATCAGATTATGATAATTATCATGAAAATTCTATGATAATTACAGTTACAGTACTCTCTCCATAATTCAGTACGACGGGGCTTTGAATTCTAAGAAAAATGAATTATGGAATACTCCCACTCTGTCCGTTAGAGAGGTACCAAAATAGACGCGTGAACTAAACCCGTATTCCCCTTCGGCGCATACCTGCGCGCAACGTAAGTTATAACAAGAGTGGGGGAATGCTTCCCCTCTTGTGCTTCGGGCGCTCTGAATTAACGAGGGAATTATGGAGGGAGTACTGTAGTACCGAAAGGGTCGTCTAGGCCTTGAATTTCGAGCAAATATCCTTTGATGTTCGCTGATTTACCGCTAGACCGGCGAACATTGGCGAACGCGAACGAATGCATTCTCGAACGTTTGCGAACGTTCGCTGAAACGTAAACACTTGGCGAATGCACACGTTCGCTGGTGTTCGGCCGAACACATTCGCCAGGTGTATAACCGGCCTTACCGGCATCAAGTGCACCTAAAGGAAGGCAACCACGAAATCCGTTTACTGCGAAATATGAAGCATATCATCTTGGAATCTTCTAGATTTTTCTGGTTCATGTGGCAAAATCACTTTTGAGAGCCGTAATTAAAATGTTCAATATGGTTAACTGTTTAAGTCTAAAGAGAAATTCTTGTCTGAAATTTCGTACATTTCTGGAAAATGTAATTATTAGAGCGTTAACGTTTTATAAATAATGACAATCTTCAAAAAAGTATTATATAAATATCATTCTAAAGCAGATGAGGAGTAGATAATCGCGATTGAAGCACACACCATGTTGTGTACCAATTTACCTTCTACCTTTGCACTGCTCCAAAAAAAATAGTGTAGTTACAAACTTATGTAGCGTACCTACTGCTACCAAAATAACCAATGATGATCTAATGGTACATTCATCCACGTTGCAGAATAAATTCAATTAGATCCCACACGATAAAAAGAAGAAAAAGAACAAAAGGGTCCATTGGAAAGTATTAAAACAGGAATTAACGGTTCCATTGACTACACTTAAAGTTACCTAATCTCGCGACTCCAATATCCAAGCGGAACGATATTTGCTCACGGGGCTGTATAAAGCTATGACGTTAAAAAGTAGACACTTTTGTTCCACTCCAAAAAGTACAGCAAAGGCGAAATCTACACGAAGTCGAAAAATGTACAAGGGGGCGGGCGTACGACAGTTACCGCGCTCATTTTATGCACGCTGCATGTCAACTGCGGGGGCGTTCCTAAATAAAACCCCTTCGAAAAGAATTGAATGAAAATGCGTAGCGCACAATTGCCGACTAACCTCCCTTGCACGGCAGTCGATGAGTGGAGTGTTGGGCACGGTAACCGGTGATCATCTCGTAGTCGCCGGAGTCGCGTCTCAGGGGGAAGGAAATTTCGAGTATATGGTCGCAGGGTTCCATCAGCTTCAGGATTCCCTTCACCTTCTTTTGGCGCTCCTCGACAGTCAGTCTGGAGCGCACGCCGATGTCCTCTACCAACTTGTCCTCGACGATTTGGCAGGCGCGATGAAAGAAGTACTCGACCATATCGAAGAACTTGGGATTCGGCGACGTGGGGACGCTCTGGAGTCTCTCGGGTATCTTGTGGTCGGCATATTCGCGAAGCTGCGTGAACGCCGGGACGGCGCGTACCAGGACGCTCTGGAAATCGTTGCCCTGCGCCTGTTTCAGGGCGGCCGATAATCTCGCCAGTGTTTTCAATTGAAGCATCTTGCACTCGTCGGTTTTAACACTGCGGATGGATCAAAACGAACGAGAACTCCCTGAAAATTCCGCGGTTTTCGAAGCCCTTGTCCGCGCGAACTCCTCGCTCGACCGACCAGAACTCGAGAGATCGAAACCTGCCGTACACCCACACCGATCGAAAGCACTTTGCGTTCTATGCACCCCGGCCCCCGATCTATCCGATAAATAAGATGTCGACGGGGCTACCAACCGGCTGGGGGGAAAATTACCGTTCGATTCGAATGACGGCGCAGGAGCGGCAAGTTTGAAAGACGAGAATGCGAATTTAAAACTATATAATTCCTAATTAGTAGGATGGTTTAATCTCTATGTACGTATATTCTCTCGGATTTGTATGATCCCAGCCGTTGGGAGGTGTCTTTAAAAGTAGTCTAAATTTATTTCAATGTCACTCGCACGTGTGTGTGTGTGTGTGTGTACAGATATTTTATGTACCAGTAGCAATTTATTGATTTTTTTTTAAAGCAATTGCTCGTAATGAAGCATTCGCTATTTTTGCAAATGACATCAAGACGCGCAATGCATGTTTTTACCGAAATTTTACATTTCTCCGTAGAAGTTGAAAAATCCACGTTCTTATTTAACAAATTGCGGTTATAAACTAGAACAGCTGGAGCTTTCAATTTCTAAAATGCGACGCAGTCATTGGTCGACCGGGATTTATTATTCCCTCATCATCATTACTCTATCATCGTTTCTTTGGTGGTTGTTGGTTGACGAATTTTTAGAACATTTCTGCTGAGAAAAATAACTCGGATCGAGATACAAAATAGCTGTCAACAAATTATCAATTTTATTGGAACGAAATATCGTAATTAGCAGAGTTTACGACATCAGCGAATATATCGGATATCGCGCGCGCGTGTGCTGATCTAAAGATCACCGACCGGACTGGTAGATTTTTTCGATGGAACGACTTCAGTAGTCTCACAGCTGGCATTTGGCAACATGTCCGTTGTGGATAAAATTCAGCATTATCAGCGAAGTATAGAAAGATGTTCCGGCAGCGAGGAAAGGGTGTGTAAACGTTTTGACAATATTCATCAGTATTTGCGTTGTCGCGAAGTGCTCGTTTCTCGCAGAGGATTCTCGTCTGTAAAAATCGGCTGGACTTAACCTCGCGTCGTAGAAGTGTCCAAATGATGTAACTTGTCAATGTCACTCTCTCGGTTATTTATTAATATTGCAATGAATTTCAATGCCCTTCAATATATCCCTCTTTGATTTAAGGATAGACCACCTTCTCTTACGATGTCGAAGCGTTGATTGAACGTACCATCTGTTTCGTGGCTTGCTAAATGATCTTTGGATAGATGACATGTTCTGGCAATGATTTTCTTAAAACTTCGTTGCAAACTTTTGTGCCGTTGGAAAGTAACTCTTTAGATACCACGACGAAACTTGCGGACTGATAAACTATGGGTTTTCCAGGAAATATTAAGATTTTCTACTGCTTTTGCAAAACATATACAAGAATTTAGAACACTCCAATGTATCAGTCTTTTATGAAATATAAATGCATCTTATTTCATTATATCGTATATTGATTTAAATCGTATGTATTCTAAATTGTTCAACTTATAATTGCTTCACTGTAACACATGAAATAAAGTTTATGCATAAGTTTTTAATCTTTATACAGTATACATATGTTATACTAAATTATTACACCTGATAACCATTATAGGTAATTATCTGAACAGAATTTTATCAACTCCATGATGAGGACTATGTTGAAATAAATGTTGAATAAAAACAAAAAAACGCTTAAAAACTCTTTTAATTATATATTGAATGTCTGAAATAACTTTCCTGAGCCTCATACTTTTGTCATAATTCTGAAAAGTTCTTAGTATAATTAAAAAACTCATATTATTAAAAAATTACAAGCACATCAACAATTTCAAGTCACTCCTTACTTCTATCAGTAAATTTTCCATTTACAAGTATTGAACAGTTAACTAGAAATCAAGCACTGGCAAATTTTTGGATTATGATTCAAATCTCTGCATTGCTGTTGAATTAGGTTTCTGTAAGAAAAGTCTCACAGTTTATATTTCAATGTTTTTGTTACAGATGATGCATTGCATCTCAAAGTTATACAGACTGCCAGTGACGGTGCAACATCTTCAAGAAACCGGAGTTGGTCGTACGGTTAACGCTTTGCGGAAGTACGAGGGTGACGTGGGAGAAGCCGCTAAAGCTCTGGTGGCTAAGTGGAAAGCTATGGTGGCAGATGAAGATACCAGTGATGGGGATGAAGACGATGAAAATGGACCACCGGATCCCCCCGAGGATTATGGTTACGATACTGATCCTGAAAAAGTTGAAAATAATGTGAGCAACGACAGGAACGAATCAAGGTATATCTTTAGACCACGTTTATATTGATTACGATTACATCGGTGATGAAATTGCGGTGAAAAATTGTCAGGGTGAAATCTGGTAACTCGTTTTTCTTTGATTGTAAGCAGATGTAAGCAGGATCTGAACATGCGTTTAGTATGAGCAATGGCACGATTAGCCCTTACATCTGTATTATAAATTTTTACGAGTTGCACAGCAGAGCGTATCGTACCACTTTTCATGCTACCATAAATATCCGCATTTTGATTACAAGATGATGGAAAATGACATGATAAAAGGAGAAATATATCGAAGTTTATGCAGAGCACATGGAATGCTTGCTGAGAATAAATAGTCTTATAAATTCGGTTGACATCACTATTATATTATTATTACTAGTAATATTATTATTACTATTAGGAAACTAATAGGAAGCAGCGCTATTATAATACATAATAGTGTAATGCGTAATATAATACGATAGCATGCATTTAACACAACACAAATAGTTTCAATTAAATTTTTCTCAACACTGTTTCGTTAACGCAACTATATTGTAATAGCACATTGTAGGAGTACGCGTATACTGTACTGTAAAAGATATTTTCACTACCATTGCATCGCGCTACTACCGAAGGACAGTTTTTCGTCTTTTAATTAACTGTATCTGCGCCGCGATTTCATCACAAATGTAAAAATTAATATTGCCTCTATAGAATCTCTCGAGAGAAAGAAAGTTTATCGATGTCTAACGTCTATTTGTTTCAAAGAAACTACGGTTGGCTTCACACGTTTAATATGCTATTCGCTTCAAACGTTCTATGCGCCTCTGTTCCGACCTTGTTATATGTAATATGCATTCCTAATTTCTACATATTCCTCGAGCATTATTGCTTCTATTTTATATCTAATACCGACTCTACCATACGATAATCTATTAACCGCGTCCAAATAACAGCGACGGATAATTGCGCAAGTCATGTTGTACATAATGAATTTCGAATACTTATGCAATATCGTTATTGTCTGTGTGGGGTAGGATAATTCTTGTAAAAATGTATAAACATTAAAAAAAAGCATTTTCGAACGATCAATAGATTCAATCTTTATTCCTTTCACTCACATTCGGATCAATCTTTATCCCTTTCACTAACATTCGGCATCTTCGCGGAATCTCACTTTGAATGTTAAACCATCCAGCGCGTACAACGGGATTTAGAATCAAGAATATATAATGATTTGTGCTACTTTGCTACAGGCACGGAAATCACGAATCGAAAGAAAGACATAGAAGTAAGTCCGAAAAGACTGAATCTTCGGAACATAGCGAGAAAAGTGCTTCTTCCGCGGAACACTCGAAATCTAAAGAGAATCAGAATAGAGCTCAGGGTGATGTTAATAGCGAAAAGCAGTATAAACATGCGAGAGATGAGAAGGAGAAGCGGGATTCTAAACACGACAAAGATAAACACGACTCGAAGCACGACTCTAAGATTGACAGGAAATCAAAAACACATAGAGATTCGAAAAACGATAAACACGACGCGCAGCGGGAGGAGAAGCACAAGTCGAGAGATAAAGATAGGAGTAACAAGTTCGAGGACTCGAGAAAAGAGACTGCTAAATCATTCAACAAGGATGATATAAATAATAGCGTGGAGTTTCATAAAAAGAGGAAATTGGAAAGTATGACCTCTGAAAAGGAGCATCAAAAGAAAAGAAGGACTGCCGAGTCTGACAGCGACGAAGACCTACCCTTGTCGTCCGAAGACGGTGATAAGATTTTATCAGAAGCATCGGGAGAATCTGGATCCGAAGACGACCAAGAGGAGCCGAAAGTTAAAATTAAAGAAGAACCGCGATCACCCCCTTCAACCAAAAGCAGGGATAATACTCCGAAAGTGAATAATATAAAAATGGAAAGCAAGAGCTCGAAGGAAAAGCCAAGGTCAAGCTCCTCAAAGTCCCCAGTTGCTGACAGTAAACATAGACACGAGAAAGATAAGGATAAGCATAAAATGGAGAAATTGGAGGAGCACAGGAAAAGTGAAAAACGAAAAAGCGAAGGTCACTCTTCCGGCAAAGAGGGTTCTAAGTCAAAAAGTCATTCTAGTTCCTCTAGCAGTAAGGATAAAATTAAGGATGAGAAGGTCAGAGATAAACATAAAAGCAAGAAGGACAGCAAGAATGACAAAGAATCGAAGGAGAATAAGGATAGCTTCAAAGAGCCGAAAGAAAAGAAGAAGATCAAGAAGGAGATCAATGGACACGAGGGGATAGATTGTAATTCTGGTAAGTTTCACTTCTTATTTTATTTTGAAATGTCAGTTATCGACGTTATAGTATTTTTTCAATTTTCGTTTTATCATTGTGTAGGCGCAAGCTTTGCGGAAGCGCTCGGAATGTGTGTGATGCCTACACACTCGCGGAAACGTAACAGTAGCTCTCCGAGCTTGTCGCCAATGACAAAAGCGGTGAAAATTGAACCAGGGAGTATGCCATTATCGTCGCCATCCCCATCCACATCAACGTCAAACCACAAACCACTTTCCAAATTGAAGACTGAGATTCCTTCGTGCAGTGATCCAAATGTAACGATAGTTCGGTCATCAAAACCACATTTTCGTGATTAAAGGCTGTTTTTTTAAAACTAATATTTTCTATACAGTAATGTATAATACAATATGATTTTCGCTATATTAACATCAGCTTTTTCATCATTTCATCTATGTTAATGATTTAATCCCCCAAAATTTCCTACCTTCCCTCCCATTCTTCTTTCTGAATATCTACTTTGTCCTTGTTTATTTAAATTTTCTGCTCGATTATAAAAATTGGGCAACGAAGATTAATTCTGCACTTATCAGTCACGCGCTTTTATAAATTCTAAAGTGTAAGCTATTAACTACATGTACTCTAATAGCGTTTACTCCAAATTCCATACTAAACTCTATTAGCTTACAGTTTATGATATCATGTTCATTCCGGAGGATATTTTCTACAAGAAACTTACGAATATTTTTCTTACAGCCACCATCTCTTTTAGCGCCAAATGTAAAATTAGAACCATTGAGCGTCGACTTAGCATCCACGCTACCCGAAATTAGTCCTAACTATAAGCCGCTTCCTTACATCAGTCATGTCCATCGTAAACAGGAGGAGGATAAGGCACTTAGCGAAGTAATTTATGCTAAAAATCAAAGGTATTTTAATAAATCTTGCTATAAAGAAATGCAGTGTTGATGCTTCATGACGCATGAATGACATATTCTTATTCTCAGGACAAAAGTATACTCCGGAAATAAGTCTGTTTACACGAATGTTCCGTCTTTGTACGAGATTTGTATAAGAGTACTGATAGAAAATATTGAAGGTAAGATATCAATACGAAGTAATGCAATAATTATTATTATTTCGAGAGCAACATGCTAGACGGATATATTAACAGCGATTATTTTTTCTATCAGTCTACTGTTAAACATCGAGAAGTCCGTGTGTACAATGCAATTGTAATTGATTTACAGCACTTGAATTCACTGGCGGAGTACCTTACGATATTATAAAGCCTGTTCTAGAACGAGCAACCCCCGATCAATTATTTATGTTAGAACACCACAATCCATATTTAATCGAGGATACCGATTCCTTGTGGCAGTTTCACTGCAACCGAGAATTCAGGAATAAGAAACGCGAAGAAATGGAGTCCTGGCGCGAGATGTACATGGTATGAAAGCTCTATCATTATCTCTCAATGTTATATAAAGACAGCAAATTGAAAATGTAACTTTTAAAAACAGCGTTGTCTAGATGAAAGAGAAGCAAAGCTGAAGGCACTGACGGCAAATATAAAACAATCTATTGACAAGTCACTACCGGTGAGATCTGCTAAACTTGCTTACGTTGATAATGTTGTGAAACCGCCCAGGAATGTTTTGAGGAAGCAGGCAAAATATGGCACGGCAAGAGCAACTCCCACATCCACATCCGATTTAAAGAAGAAATTAATATCTGGTAGTGGGAGCACGGGAGCTACCAATATTTCCGTTCCGCCACCACCGATGCAGCGATCGAAACCGTCTTGTGAGTAGATGTTACGTTCGTGTGAATTAAGATCTGACTTCGTAGAATTAGAGACTTCGCGAATGAAAAACGTCGGTCAATATGGCCTCGCATAATTCAAAATGTCACATTTTGTGTCTCCAGCATCTGCTGTTGTAAAGAAGACAAAGGCACCCCTCATGGCAAAAGCTCTCCAATTGATAAAAGGACGATACAAGCGATAGTCACAATAATCACAGCGATCACTAAACGTAGTGAGCGGTGGAGTCACTTAACTTTGTTACGGCAGAAAGACGATTCGCTCGCGGTTTGCTCGATTATCACTGGTTTCGGTACCCATGCGAATTGTGTTCTATATTGCTTGTAACAGTGAGTGCATGCACCACTATCTCTATATTTCATTTACACGGTAAAATTTCCTTGATGATCATGTTTTTTTATACGTGCGTAATTGACTACATCGGTGGTCGAATAATGTTCTATGAACAGAGAAGTTAGGATTTAAGTAATTGTAGTATAATTATGACAATAGTAATTGGTTGATTGTCCCCCTCCAAATGAAATGCGGAACTTTCGGTTTTTTTCCGAATATTTAGGTATTACGTAGGACAAAATAAATCATGTCAAACGACGAGTTGATATAATAATTGTAAAAATTCCCAAGAAATTCTAGGTGTACATGCAAGACAGCCATCTCATGAGCACGGATCCATTCCTTTTTTTAATCCACATTCGTATTTTTTGACTTACAACTACTTGACTACACACTCACATTATATTTACTGCTTCACTAACTTTCTCAGATCTTTAGCTATTCATCCGAATCACTCCGTTTCTCTATAATTAGTCAATATTTCCAATCGTCTTAACCTTTCAATAGCTCATCCTCAACTTTTAGGAGAACTCAACAGTTTACCGCATACTCATAGTAACTTCAGCTCAGGGGAGATGAGGAGCAGTTGAAAAAGTTAGGAAAGATTTTAAGAGGAGGGGATGTATACATATAGTACCTATGTATTGGGAGGTCTAACTGACTATGGACTGCAACTTCATCGATATCATTTCAATTTTTCAAAGTCGTAATTACTATTTGAAATGGTCGAATAAGCGGAAAGTGTCATTGATATTGAGGAAAAAAAAGTGAATATGTGTTACATGGTTCAAAAAGTGGTATTACAACATTATCCTAAAGTCCCATCGATTACAACAATATTGAACTATAAATTCTTAAGGAAGTAAATTCAGCAAAAGAGTAGTTCTGCCATAGTAAATTTCCGTATATTTTATTATTACATAAGCTCATACGCTGATTTATATTTTGTTTCCATGATATCGTTTATTACTTACGAATTGCCTTCCGGTTGGTTTTGAGAATTCGAAAGAAATGTTGAAATCTCGAACCATGATCATGTCAATCTATTAATTGCAATTAAGAAGACTTGCATTCCCGAGAAATAATGATCAGAATTTACCTTCGTGTATAGCTATAGAGGCAAAAATAAGTTGAGATATCGCGTGAATTAAATCCAAGTAAATTGAAATGGGTGTTAAGTAAATACGTTAAGAATTCATATTGTAACTTTATTCTAATGCGTAATGAAATGGATAGACTAAGCGTAAGTTATATATGCACTGTCTTTCCTTTTGTATTTATATACGTGAATGGAAAGATCACTAGAAACATTTACGTTGTTTCTATCGTACGCCGCTTCTCAAAGTAGTTGCATTTAGTTTTTTATTAGATAGCGTCAGAAACACAGTGTTTCGTGAAGAGTACCGCGTGATATCCTTTGAATCTACACGTACCTACTTTAAGACATCACATTAACGTAAGGGCCGGTTTTACCAACAGGTATAAACGCGGTATAGCGCTATACTGAGAATAGCCATAAGGCTTATTGCTGGTTATTCTCAGTATAGCGCTATACCGCGTTTATACCGTGTTGGTAAAACCGGCCCTAACGAATTAATTAGCCGCATTGAAAGAACCGAAATACCTGTAATGAATTCGTTAATAATTTGAAGTGAATTTTGTCGCATAATGGTATGTTAATTATATTATGACATGTAGCGATTTGAAATGAAATTTTTAGTCTGCGATCAATGAACGAGTACACATATTGAATTGTGCTCGATAATTTTTAACTGTTATTTATTCATTTCACGTGTCCCTGATAATAAAATTAATTCAGAGTAATTTTTTTTAATCATTAATAATGGCAGGAGATTTATTTATTCTTCTGTACCACTGTACAATATCTAATTGTTTGTTACATACTACTAATCCACAGACTGCAAGACTGCTGTGTATACAAATTTTAACATTGAAACAGAAATTTTTTAGTTTACATATGTACGTCCAATGCTGTCTAGCATCATAATGTAGAAACAAAATCATTACAGAGAGTCTAGATAGTTCCTTATCGAAACTGTAATATATCTCCGGTAGGCGGGCAAATATACGTAAGCCAAGAATATTTATTTATGTTTGATCATGCGATACTCTCTTTTATGTAGTATTTACTTCACGAAATATATGCATTTTTAATGAAAACGGCTCATTTACAATGAAAGTTACGATAGCTTCGTACAATACAAGCAGTCGACCAAAACAATGAATTTCGTATTTCGAGGACTTTCACCGTTTTTTATCAGTCGAAAAAGTTCTGGATTTTTTGCAAGAAATATTACTAATAATGCTGGTATTAGAGAATTATAGTACGCGTCAATTAAAAGCCCGTGATTTATTTATATTAGGCAAATTTACAGCCTTTTTCACCTTCACGAAGCGTTTTATTCAGATTTCTTATATTATTTCATCTAACTTCTTGATTGAGTTAACTTTCAATGAGACTCCTAGAGTATCAACGATACAGATAGAGGATAAGGTGGATTGCGTAATTATGTTCGTTTTAAAGTAAACTGTATGTAAATTATTTGTACGTTGTGACATATAAACTAGTGAGAATATAAGTAGCGTAGCTTAATCTTTTTAAATATTGAAACAGTGATTTTTCGCGTAGGTATCGAATGAAAAATCAAAACACAATATCCGTTTCAAATAAGATTTATATTACGATATATTTTGAAAGAACTTGAAATTGATAAAAATTGAGCCGCGCTACTGGCATTTCCATCAGTTCACATAAAACACGAATAATCATGATTTGGTACTGTCTGAAAAAAATAAAATGATTACTATAAAAATTGTATTTACTGTACAGTGTATGGATATATACATATATAATTGTATATGACTTGTTTATGTAAATTGTGACAAACTGTAATTGTGTAATCAATATAATATAACGTTAGCATCTGAATTTTTATTAAAAATAAATAAGTCGAACAGACATTCAAGTAATATACATATTCGTACTGCATATATTACATGCAATTCTTTCATTCATTTCTGACCGTATTCAATTTTATTTTTAGAGTATGGTCAGACAAGTTTTCGATCGCGAAGCGTTGTATAATGATAAAACATTCCTTGAAAAGTATGAAATAGACTTATGGTACAACATTCAAGATTTATTTTGAATTATTAGTCGAAATTAAGTATGCTTACATTGCAGAAGTAAATATTATCAATTTAGATGATGAGGTAGTTCGATCTTATACTTTTATATTATGCATTAGTTTTATACCATTCAAGTTTTAGTATACTTAGAAAACTTACGTGAAGATATCTTTTCTCAAATGTGAACTACAGTTATAACAGGTTTTACAATTGAAAGCTGTTCCTGCTTACAGGCTCCTACTTTCAAATTTCTAATACAATTTTTTTTCCTAGGTTTTATACAGTTAAATGAGAAAGATAACAATGTACGAACGATAGCTTTTATAGCCTGATACCACATAACATACATATCGACGGCTTAAATCTAATACCCCGTATCTGCAAATTTTTTTCTTCTAATACACCGTATCTACCGTAAAATAATAAATACCTATTTTTTTGGATAACAATTTGTTTTATATAGTATGCAATGAATAAAATAAAAGCCCTTTTTCATTTAGTCATTTGTTTTTTTTCATATTACATGATTACAAATAAAAAATGCTGCAAAATATTGATTTTTGCACTTACGGGATATTGGAATTAGACCGTCGATATGCTATTTCTTGCCTGCATTATACCATATACATATTACATCGGGTGCAACGACTAAATTGTTTATATCTTCTTCAATCTTAACGTTAGAATAACAAATTGTGATGCAAATATAGGATATTGCAAAAAATCCCATCATCCCAAGTGATAATTACATTTACAATGATTAAACTTACAAGTAGAATTTAGTAAATTATCGCTGTTCACGTGAGTTTATTACTGACAACGTGCATAATGACGTACGAGGCCAATTTTACAGAGATGCTATAACAAGTCAGTTACCGGTACAATTCTTCACATTTGAAATGAATTTAAACTAGGATTGACTTGAATTAACTTCTACAGAATTGGCCGATATGTATTCCAAATAGATTTGAACTTTATCCATAAGAAACTTAAGAGTTAAATTGAAAATAAAATCAAATATATATGTTACATTATAAATAATTAAAAGAACGCATACACGGATACGTTTGAAGGTACAGAAGAACCCCGTTTTACTTTAGTTTTTGAAATATTGGTGCCCAGCGTTCAGGGAATTGTGGAAAACGTGGAATTGTCAGGGAATTATATCAGTCGGGGAAATGAAAACATTATCTGACATTTTTTAAAGATTTTCAAACTTCATAAATTTTGAAAATTGGAATTTTTTCTATGAATCTGTTCTCTCTTTCAACCGATAGTAAGAATATCGATTACTGATGGAAACAATTTTAGCGTATGAAGCGTGCTATGATTACGTATATTTAACAATTCTTTGTTATGTTAAGAAAAGTTATGAAATAATGAAAAAGTGATTTCGCCAAATTATAATAGATTATTTTTGTACTTATTTCTCAATTAGCATACCCGTTATATTAATATTCGATTATCTGTTCATTTGAGGGAATGGCTGATGCATAATATTCCATACTGAATCTATGCCTGCAATGCTCAGGGAAAATTTATTATTTTAGACTGGAAATCTTGGAAAAGTCAGGGCATTTTTTTCTCCATACTTCGCTAGACACCATCGAAATAAATAATCTTATATATTTTAATGAACGAGAAGGCATTAAAGTGGCCTGGAAATATGTAATGCACGCACAGCACGCCACCATTGGTACCTATTATACGCTTTAGCAATAATTATACTTTTTCAACTAATCCAGAGTTTCTAAGTGATCGTGATCAGTTTTGGCAGGGTTCTACTGCAGCCGAAATTCGAGGTTGAAAGATCCCAAGCTAATGCTTCATATATACAATTAATTTAGAATTTGGTAAAATTCGAAGCGCAGAAAACCATAACATTTATATCACTATGTCAAGGTGTAACTAGTTACAGTAGAAATGGTCTACTCTGGGCACTGGATTCTCTGAGTGCCTCTCACTTTCCTTTCCTTACTTGGATTTCTCACAGTAAGAGAAACCGAAATTTGGACGATATCCACCGCAGATGCACGCTTCTATACTCGACTCTAGGCTTGTGTAGCGACACTATCTGACATGGTGTACCTGTATTCCTACAATAAATTCATTAGTCGCATCTTCGGATGCAACCTATGTACTCGGGGCCGTTCTCCGGTAGATGCTTATAATAGACAGGTTCTAGTGTGTGCAGAAAAATTTGCACGGCGATGTAAATTAATATAGTATCGGAACTTTAAGTGAACGAAGTATCGGCACAATGATTTGTACAAAAGAATACATATACACCATGAAGAAACCTTGTAAAATCTCGCACTAAAGACGTCGTTGAAACAACAGATCAGCCAAAATGTTTCAAAATACTGTAATGCTAAACAATTTTAGTCGAATGACGACTGCTAATTGAATGCTGATACACCCTAACTTAAAACTGTTTCAAAATACGGGCCACGGTATTACTATAATTCGTATGGATACGATCAGGTCTTCCTTGGTGTCACTATTTGAGGTAATGCCTACCCTATATCAGGTTCTATTAGGAGTTGAGAAGCGATAGGGAGCAGTTGAACATTTCTCGAGCGGAACTCAAAATGGGAGATGACATCATGGAAGGTCTGATTATAAGCAAGAGTCTCTTTTAGCTATTAAAGTAAACTAAACGCAACTAACGATAGGTATACAGTCAGATAATCTAAAGCAGGTTTGCGCGAAGCATAATTCCATTTATGAAAGATTTTTAGAGCTGTACCATAATCACTTGATATCGTCTCTGAGAACAGCGCCTTACACTCCGTGAAGAGCGATAAGAGTGAAAATGTAAGAGAAAACGGATACTCCTCTCGTCATGGCGGAAGTAATTTTTCACCGTAGAGACAGTTTGGATCGAATAATTCTGGCGTTCGTAGAAAAAAACGGGAAGGAATCAAGTCTACGGGCAGTAGCTAGATCTTCATGCTCGTGCGCACCCTTTAAATTCTCCCTTTTTATGTACACAGACACAACGGTCACAATAGAAAATAAGGTACTACACAAGTTTCTTCACAGCCAGCATGGTAATTTAGATATACAGCATTTCGAATAAGCGGGATTAGATGGTGTATGCATCTTGTATAAAGAAATTTAGAAGACGATCGAACGTGGTAACACTGGCCACAGTAGTTCGCGTTCAAGAGTTCTCAAGGGGACTCAAACGATTTGTTTACTTCTGTGTCAAGGTGTGTTTGACATTCTTAATTGTATAGATTTCGTCGTACAGAAGCGAAATAGATTTCGCGTCAAGTTATTTCCGTTTTTTACTTAATACTTAGTCTATCGGAGACATTTACGCTGTTCCTATACAAATGAGCGAATTATTCTTACGGTAGTATCGAAGAGACAGGACGCTTGAGCAATTGGTCGAATACGTCTGCAACAAATTGCTCGATTCCGGTTGAGAGTTTGTCGTACCGCTGCAAAAGTTGAGGGTGTCAGTCGGATACCGGAAATTTTAATGCTGACGTATTTTTTAACGATGGAATACTCAAACCGTACCTATTGGCGATGTTGATGTATTCGTGCGCGGACCAAATTCGGACTGCGCCATCCGTACTAGCGCTAGCGATGTATTGTCCGTCGGAGCTCCAGTCTAAGTTCATTATCGTATCTTCATGGCCCTTGAGTTCAGTCAGTAAAGCATTCGTAGCCAAGTCCCATATCGAGACACATTTGTCGTCACCTGTACAACACAATAGAAAGACACGAAATGAAAATGTATTCGTAAATTTGGAGAAAGTATATCAGCCAACGTAATGTGTTCGCGCTTACCGGCTGCCGCAAGGTACTTTCCGTCGGGACTAAAGGCCAAACTATAAATCGTAGATTGCGCTCCGACATAAACGCGTACTAGATTGCCATCGTCCTTACTCCACAGTCTTACAGTCTTGTCGGCAGATCCTGTAGCTAAATATCGAGCATTTGGATGAAATTTGACGCTCTGTAAACATAAAACAACGTAGGATAAATATGATATCAACGAATGCTCGTGTACAAGTGTGAATTACATGTACTTCTCTTACGTTAACATCCAAGAAGTGTCCAGCAAAAATTCTAAGCGGATAAGTCCTGTCCAAAGACCATAATTTAGCAGTTCTATCGTGGGAACCGGTAGCTATATATAAATTGAACACACTGGTATCCATACACCATATCGGATAATTATGACCGCTGCAAACATTCAAACGATAATCTGGTAAGTAAATATGTAACCGCACGAATGTGAGAAACCTTTAGCTTATAGACATGGATATACGCACTTATACACAGCCGCGCAAGAATAATCATTCAGTCGCCACGCTCTCATATCCTTGTCACTGGATACGGAAAGGAGAATTTCCGATTCGGGAATAAACCTAAGATCGTGTACTACGTCGGTATGTCCTCTTAAAATTACCGCTCCGGATTCGTCGCTATAACATAACAATCAATTTTAGGTTCTAGCCTTATAAGCAAATACAGCGCGTTCTAATCAATTCCCGGTGTTTTGCCAACTTACGCGCTATCGTCTTCTTCGAACGGTCTGGAAGTCGATGCCCTGTCACAAGCAAGAGGAAGACTGGACGGCTTAAACCTTGGTCTGGTCAATACAGTGTCTCCTATGCCCCACAGTCTAATTTCTGCAGTGCTGAACCCCGTGGCTAATTTATCTATGTTAGGTGTAATTATACCACAACTGGCACTGCGTATATAAAAATATAAATCGTGAAACGATCCGCCTGTAATTCCGTTCTCGAGATTTAGTTGTAAAGTGTTGGAATTTTCAAGCGACATCTTACTTTTCAACCGCATTATTGACCGTAAATATTCTCAACGGTTGATGCGCGTTATTCCGAATTAACCTAATGGCTTCTTGTAATTCTCGCATCTCGCGGTCCACGCCCGTACTGGACGGTTGAGCCACGTGTCCGTTAATTCCTATTTCGCTCCTTTGTCCCTTTTCACCATTCATCTCTTCTTCCCCTAGATGTATGTCCAATATCTTCTTGATTATCGTCACGTGCGTGTTTATAATCTGCTTGGTAAGAGGAAAGAATAGCGTTCTAACGTGATATCATGCCACAAAGGTATAAGTATTTCTATGTATGTTTGCAAGATGTTAAATTACATAAAAATTCTATTATCAGTACACACAAGTACAATCAGTACAGTATTATCAGTACAAGTGAAAAATCATGAACCAAGACGAAGAGTAAACTCACCTGCATCAGAATGACATGCCCATGCTTAGTCAGAAACTTCTGAAGGCAAATGTGAGCTTCATCAGACATGTCTACTTTGTACTTTCTGGTTCTGAATGCACTGACTAAGGGTCGTAGCTCGATATCCTGTATCGAGAAGACACTAGACAATTCCTCCAAGAAATCTTTCTCAGTTTCGGACATGAAGTCGCTCTGGTGGGTTTTCATAAATTGAATCGCGGCCTGTCGGTTACCGCCATGAAGCATCTCCAGGTAGAGGTGGCAGAATACAGGGTACAGCAAGCCTCTCAATTCCAATTTGAGCTTATCGTCGATTATCGTGTTGATCCAAGCTTTTAATCTGTCGAGAGGATTTTGCGTAAAACCGAATTCGCGGTCTTTCGTTATGCTGAATTTCATAGGGAAACGCCAGGGTGCGAGGGGTATCCATACCTGTGATATGTTTGATCGGCAGCAGCGACATCATTTACAATTGCACTGAAAACGATTGAATTGTCCCTGGACGTGCCACATTCGACGGTCGCGGTCAAAGTCATCTCCTCGCTAGTTTGACAGCTTGTCCTTTCGGATTTTCGGAATATGTCACCGTCCTGGAAAATTAGTAAACATACCGAGAGGTTAGGTTGTACAGGGAAACTTGTGGGCATCATTGATTTTGTAAAATTTTTTATGGAAACTTACCTGATAGCGTCGTCGCTTTAAATAGGATTCGACGGTCGCATTTATTATGTCAATTTTCGACCGTTTCATCTTCATTTGAACGGGAGTTAATGATGTTTTCGTATTTAGAAAATACGACACTTGCGGAATACAAGTTTGACGCCATCACAAAATGTGACCATCGAGGCCAATCGAGCCCCATTGCAAAACGCTGCAACTTGCGCGAGTCTTGAATGATCGATGTTTGAATAGCGCTTTTTTCAGTGACATCGAATTTCGCGAAACGATTTTAACGTTAGATGTATTTTTGATGTTTTTTAGTATTCATTCTTATTACAAATTTTTAATGAGTTAAGAATGTCCTACCAGTATTTCTAAGGGATTATAAAAAGAATGTGGTGAATCAGAAGCGTTTGCATAATAACATATCTAATCTTATGTGTTGATACTCCACACATTTATGTTAACGATATATTCGATGTCTGAAGGATGTGGACGATATATTTATGAATAAAATCTAGTTGTAAGGAAATTCTAGGTTTCGTAGAAGATATAATAAATACAATGTTCAGCAGGAACTAATCTTTATTACCTACATGAAATTGACTTTGATGATAACAATCATCGCGCGGTAGATATCGAAATATTTATAATTGTTCGTGTTGCACACTGATACTTATCCTATAAACATATTAGACTAGCTTTAATAATACATAATTTATACTAGGCGCTATTGCGCTTTCGTCCCGTGCTTATATTCATTGCAAGTCATAAATTGAGTTTCACAGGAGGCATAGGAGATTTGAATGCGAGCTAGTAGATTTGGAAGTGTTATACTATATTCGTATCGGGATTAGGCAGTGCTCGTTACATATTGCGGGTAAAAATGAATAGGACAGGGGGGAGAAATGACATGAAAATGAATACATGGATCCAGGTAAAAACATTATCGAATGGTGAATCTCTGATTAAAATTAAATTGGAACCCTATCAATGGTATTTTGTAATTTTGGGACCGAGTCAGATTAAGTAGAAATAGTACTTATTTCAATCTTTGAAGAAATGATACTGATAAGAGAGTATCAACTAAAATGCCAATAATTTAATATTTAATGGAAGGGTCTTTAGTTTCGGATGCACGGCATTTGCTTATTATAAACTTCCATTTAGTTCCCCATTATTTAAATTTGCAATGAGATATTTGAAGTAATCGCAGTGCAACTAGCTCTTGGTGATTGGAAGAGATATTTATATGTTATCTCTTTTTGGTCACTACACACCATAAAGGGCATCCGTTTCATCTCATTTTATGTAGTAACGATTAACATAATTACAGTCCGGAGTGCACGCAATTAAACATATCGCGATATGCATTTACCTATTAATTCGAAGCACGTGAAACTTTTACTTTTCGGATTAAGAAGTCTGACAAATTCATACGAAAATGACAAAGGCTACCGAAGAATATGCAAAATGATAGTATCGCGTTTTTTATCGCATGTACTGCCACTTCTATACGATTTCATCGAATCGTTTAAACTGGAAGTTCTTTGACAAACTCAAATGCGTACGAAATACTTCAATGTCTTTCTCGTAGGAGCGAAAAAATTATAGCGCAACAAATGAAGCCCTTATTCTTGCACGACGTCCAGGTGATTTCCTCCATCCGAGAGATTGAGATTCGACGGATGCTCCGAAGTTTCGCTACTGCTGCTGCTGCTGCTGCGTTCTCGTCGCTTCGCGAGTTGGTTGACGGACTCTTCGCGAGTCGCGGGGCACGTGTGCGTCGCCGTACTTCCGGTCTGATCCTTATACAGGCAAAATCCGCAGAAACTTCCGGTACCGTAACCGGGGAAGTTCACCAATCCGTTGGACATTGCGAAGTTTCTGCAAGAAGTGAAGAGAACAATGTTCAGGTCTATCATACACACGTATAGATGTATTTCGATATGAAGAAGATAATGGAAGGCTAACGAACTAATAAGCGTATTGAGAGGGAAGGTTACAATTGAATTTGTCACCGACAAATATATATTTAATGTAAATTGGCCGGTTCCGCGCGGGGGAGGGTGTAAACGTAATCCAGGAGGTCATTTATCTCGCAGGAAACATCTGAAGGAAAGAGCACCTGACAGGGAAAGCATAAACTTCTTTATATTGCCATTGTACACGCCATCGTCGTTGTCACAGCGCAATTAATCGAACGACGACAACTGTGGCTCTTTCAGTTTTTTATCCGCGCACTATACACTTTACTCACACACACAAATTGGATTCATTCTCCGTGCGACAATCGCGTCGATCGAAGAGCTACCGTCCCGGGCGCAATTATTATATAATGTGTGGAGACTCGAGTAACGCGATGGTAAACAATAATTTTTATCGAAAACCCGTCGTTGGTTTTGCTGTCAAATTACGATGTACGCGCGGGCCTGCTATCGACGATGCAGTTTTGATGAACCGTTAATTGGAATCGCGATAACCGGCACGCGATACTCCAGCTAATAAATTGGGCTGTAAAACACGAGCTATTAACGAGCTCCGCGCGACGGGAGCAATTCGTGTTTCTCTTTCACCGGTCGTTAGAGTTAGCTCGTTTCGAAAGTGGAAAAAGCACGTTTGGTCTTTCCAATGCTCGATTTTTTGTCACGTAAAATTTATTTTCCGAATATATCCAGTTAGATACCCCTGATTCACGGCACGTGTCAAGTCAAAACTGCTTTAAGTTTTCTTAAGTTTACGTCAAATTAAAAGAACTCGTTTGTTACAAGTGTTAATTGCAAATGATACGTCAAATGTTGATCGTGTGGCGTGATCTAAATTTGACGTTATAAACAAATTTATAAATTTTCTTTACTACGTAAAATTTACTTTTTATATTCGAAACATAATTTCGTCATTCAATTACATAAATAGCAGTGCCAAGGGAGGACTCATAAAATACATACAGTTGCTGCACACGCCGTGATCTAAATTTTCGTCAAGTTGCTGCAAAATTTGTATTATATATTTAGCCGGGTACCATCGTTACTTTTCAGTGACCGCGCGAAAATAATGCATGAAGTACAGTTTAATTTAATCGCTGTTATCAATGGCAACACTCTAGAACTATATAAATATATTTCATCACGAATCTCATAAGTTTTATAAAAATAATATACAGCCAACGCGCGCGCGCGCGAGGGACCTTTATGTCCGTTAATGCCGCGAGATTTACCAAGGCGTTTCCGGATAATTCGCGATCATCTTGTAGCGGTTTCGCATTGTACGCGGAAACGTCTGCCTGAAAGGATTTCCCTAAAGGCGCGGAAAGGGGAAGGAACGCAATGGAGCCATTTGCGCCAACCATCTAAACGGGGAATCGCGTGCGAGCCTCGGTGCAGGGGCTCGTGATCGTTCCATTGTGCTCCTTAAAGTCCATATCGTCGAAACGAGGGAAACTTTATACGTATAAGACCTCTAATCGGCCAATCCATCCCTCGGATTGACCCAGGTCGTTGCTATATTTATTCTCTGTTGTTCCGCGTTGGTTTTTCTTCTCCCTTCCAACTTTTCTTCCGATTAGCCATCGATGCGAAACGATTAAAAAGCTGTTTATTCTCAAGCCTGACGTGCAGGCAATTTTATCCTTGTCAAGTTATAAATGAAAAGTTACGATTATTATTTCGAATCAGAATTCGATACTGCTACAAAGACTGCAGAATTAAAAAATCGTACTAATTAATCCTGCAATAATCTCATTCATTAATTTAATTTGTAGCTTACGAAGGTGTATCAATTATTATTAAAAAAATAGTTATCTTTGGCTTTGAACGTCGTTTAGCGTATCATCTAATAAATAAATATTACTATTACTTCTATATAGCTATACACGGAGAAACAAAATAGTAGAGTTGACTAAATTAGCGATCACGGGCGAGGGAACGCCAATTTAATTACTTGAATTAAATAATTTGGTTTTAATGATGAAAAACTGTTTAACGAAAACAAGCTGTAGTCAGTATCTAGCAAATTATTAGCTCAAGTAACTTGATCTGCGTTTCCCCGCCCGTGACTGCTAATTTAGTAAAACCTGCTACATATTTTTCTCAGAGTGTATAAATTTGAAAATACATCGCATATTACTAATCCAGGATCAACGGTATCGATCTGCCTCGCCCCTTATACCCACACATACCTACACTTACATCCAATAGATACTCCACTATCGCATTACACCTACTTACAAATTAGATTATCAAGTAAGCACGCATGCCTATTATAATTTATAGAGTGCACCGCGGGCAACAATCGGACGGTCATGGGAAGTGTAAGGTGTGCCACGTATAACGACAATAGCGCGGGCCCGCGGACCCGTCATCCGCTCGAAGCATATGGTACTTCACGCAGCAGCCTCCAGACCCCACGATGCATCCAGCCAAATCATTATCTTGTCATCGTTGATGTATTGCTCTTTCGATCTATTTATTACCGGACCCATTAGAGAGGTACCGGTCAGCGAGCGAGAGTCGGCTGACCAGCGCAAATTACAATCATCGCCGAACGTGCGAAACGTCTGATATTTCCTATTTCTCGCCTCCTCCGCAGTTGTTTTTGCAGTTTTCTCTTTATTGGCTTGGCCAACATTTTAAATCGGCCAATGCCGCTCGGCTCGTTAGCGCTGTGTATTTACTGGAGTTTACGGAGTTCATTCGAGAGGGTTATACGTTAATCGACGGAGCAGATTACGTTGAAAAGGTCATTAATTACTTAGTCTCGTTAGGATTGCCTCTATTTAAAATTCATAATTAAGTTTTTACCTATAAGCCTTCGTTTAAAGACTAATCGATTTCAGCGAGCGAAACACGTAGCTTAACTGGTTCGACTATCGCTTCACTACTGGAGCGTTGTGGGTGATGAGCTGATTGATGATTAGAATAGACTTCCTGTAGCGCAGATTGAGAGCAATCGATCATTATTACAGTAGAGATAATATGCATATGTAAGAATAAGTGTAAATAATGCATGCGTCGATAATTGCCGATTGTTTTAACTCTTCGCGAACGAATATGCGCTCGAAAATGCATCAGCTAAATTATAATTGAGCCAAAATTAATCCATTTACAACGCGCTATAAAATTTAAGTCATTTGACATCGGACTAACGAGTGAATCGCGAAAATACTATTTCCCCGGTGAGAGACGCGATCTGGTTGATCGGAGATCAACTTGGAAGACTGCGATCGATGAACAGTAGGCGTCAGACCGAATCGTTTAGCTCGACAAACCACCGCACACCCCTCGCAACCTGATCCGTACTCGTTCGCGCGAACGTCGGACAAAAAGGAAATTCATACAACCCCATCGCTTCCGGGCTACAAGTGGACTCTCGTAAACGTACGTATATGTATACCTCTACAAACGATACATCGCTCGCGCGAGTAATCCCCCTAGCTAGAGCTAAGTCTATTTAGATGCTCGTCGCACCCCAAAATCAACCCCCGTCCGTATGAATCACGGTCAATCCTTGGGCCTTGCAGAGACCTCGGTATTATTTGGCCAATCCGCACTTGATTCGTCTAAATACTCGGTAAACGCTCGATAAACCGTAGATAAACCAGAGAGGTAAACGACGAATAAACGTCTGTCCCCTCGACCATACGTAGGCATATGGATTTGCCTCGTCCCTTCGACACTGCAACCACACTCGATTCCGCGTCGCACCGGTGCGTTCGCACGGGGCTCCGCCCTATTAATCGTAACGAGAATAACGCAGGAAAAAATGCTCTAAAATTCTGTTTCTTCTAGTCCTCGATACAAATTGTCTTTAAAGATATCGAAATATGGAAAGGGAGAGAAAATGGGGAGAGGAGGGGCAATTTTTCACCGAGCATCCTTACCGATACTGCTGGTCAAGCTGAGCCTTCTCGATTCTCTTGTCCTTGGCGCGTCGATTTTGGAACCATATCTTGATCTGCGTCTCCGTCAATCTCAGCGACGCCGCCAATTCGAATCTGCGGCCCCGAGTGATGTACTCCCCTCTGCGATATTCGACTTCCAGGCGCAGAGTCTGCTCGCCGCTGAAGGTCGTTCTTTGTCTTCTGGGTCGACCCTCTTTCCGCCTTCGACGAGCCACTGTGCGAGAGTAAGAGTGAAATAATTCGGGATTATTTTTCTGGCGGAGGGCAGACGCAATTTTGATTGTCTTATCGTCTGGAAGAATCTAGGGGAGAGTTCGACCGACGGGGATCGCTCATTTCCAATAGAGGCGTTAGACGCGACCGAGGCTCGCCACTTTGCTCGAGAAGTGGCGCTCGTCTATTTTTATTCTTCGAAAGGCTGTCTGCACTCGTATCGCCGACGAGTTACACACGCGTTAATACGCGCGTTTATACCGGGAGAGAAAACGAGGTCTAACTAATGACTTGTCGCTTTGGCAGCTATGACTAACGAAACGATGTATTGTTCGATCGGTCGCTAATCGATCCCCGATTAGCGTAAAGTAGCCGCAACGCGGGTCCGAGAAGGATCTTTTTTAACGAGTGGTCGAGTGGAGATATCAATTAGTCGACGCGAGCTACATTTCTCGAAATGGTAGAATGCATTTTTTGTATTGACAAACTCGCATAGAAAATAAGAATTTAGACAATATTCATTGCGAAGAAAAAATGAGGAATGAAAATTGAATATAAATATAGATATTTGATGTAAATAGAAACAGAAATACAAATATAAATACTGCAACGAATCATCCCATTCTGGATATCAATCATTGAGAACAGAAAAGCTTCATATGCATTACAGCGATCGGTTCCGGGTTCTTCGAATTATGATATCGATTCAATGCTGATACGTAATAACAAATCAAAGTGGAACGATACCATCTTACGGTCCAGAATCGAGTCGGTCGACAGGCCGCGATTAAATCGTGGCTAATGCGTCCCATAAAGCGTACCACTCGGCACTAAACCTGCCTTCCGCCTTACCCTGGCTCTCAGATAAAGAGTTTTCAATTTAACGCTAAATGCTGCATAATCGCTAAACGACTCTAACGATCTCTCCGTCTTGAAAATTATTCCTTATTGCACTGAGAGAAAGAAATGATTAGAATTAAATATGGGTATATGCAATATAGCTGAGGATAAAATCATTGAATTCGTAACAAGCTTGCGATAGTATTCAAATTGCAGCCGAATTTTTCTTAGCATTAATAATTCTTTCTTAGCCACTCAAATATTTTGGAATTATTATTGGAAGAATTTTTGAAGTACCAATAGAGAGAGCTCGATTAGAAATACAATTTCGTTTAACGGAAAATAGTATTAAGCGGTAACTTCATATTTAAATAAACCTTGGTCGGCGACTGTAGATTTAATACCCGCATCGATAAAAACAATATTACTTTCACGGTAATGCGCTTTGCAGTTGTTTCAAAAATAACAAATCAGCCGAGAAAACCCGATTGCTGCGTTATTATTAGACACTGGACGGTGTTTACAACTGTAATCCGTTAATGTTTCCCGTGGACCGTTACATTTTCCAGAGTAACCATCTCCCGATATTAACGAGAAAATGTCTAGTTTTGACTTTCTACTATTTTATCGCCGTTTCCTCTCCTTGAATTCTGGTATGGAATCATTCGTTTGATTCTCCTTTGGTTGAAATATAATACGGAACATTTTATTCAAAGTATGAATTTAATTTTGAGTTTTTTTTGCCTGTTTATAATTTCTGGTCTTCTCTCGTACGGCAATGTACGCTAACGCAGATGCTGTAACGAAGTGGCGCCTAATGAGAAAAGACACGTGCTGGGAGCATTATCCCCTGCAGAGTTCTCAGACTCAACACTGGGTTTACGGACGCTGTAACACCTGGTCGTCGAGGGGGATGGTCACACCCCCGAGCGATAAAGCGATCGTGCTATTGTAATTGGATTCGAATGGACGAGGTAATCGACAAACGTGCTCGCCGAGATGTCAGGTTCGATTGGAAGTAATTTGAAAAAATGATCATACCGAAAACATTATTGCAGGAGGCATTTTCTATTCCCATGGCACGATAATTATTTACAATGCCGTTTGTTCTGATTTTTATGTAAGCTGCTGCACTCGTCGAGGTCGGTTTTGTGAAAAATGACTTTTTTAATGTAGGGTGATAACTATCGCGATTCCTAGGAAGAACCGATACTCTCAACATGCGACATACGAAGCTTTATACAATTGACAATGCTCGTCAAGATTATCGAATGCTTCTTTCCTATTCTCGACGATTTGTGCTTTCGTAATGGGACTTTTACAGTGTCTCTTTATACGAGACTTTAAATGAAGACATTTTATGGTTTTTGTGTCTTTTGTAAATACTCGTATCGAGAGAAGTGTGCGTTTAACTATCGAATGAGAAAGGCACGACACATGCTCGAGCGCCGAACGGAGTGAAGAAGCAATTATGATCCCGTATCCGTTTTGGGCCAGATTGCGCGAAGCCTCCGACACTCGACATCCGGTATCGCTTACCTCACATCCTAATTATCCTTCGATGTGGATTGCGGCTATATAAGGTTTCTCAAGTTACCGGTTGTTCGATCTTGGATTCACTTTTCTTGGTTCACAAGAACAGTATGCAAGAATTAAAGGTAACTCAAAATATTCTATTCTAACCGGTGCAAAGATTAGAATAATTGATCTTGGTACCGCTTAAAAAGACCTTCGACACTTTGCAGCCAGCATTTAAGCGTTTGCTACGCTTAACGTCTTAAGGCATCTCGCAGAGGTATGTTTCAATTACAGGCCTTGCTTTACTTCCACCGTGTAACTAATATAACAATGAGACCCATTATTGCAAAGGCATTAAAGATCTCGTGCGTTACTACATCCATAGCAGCTAAAGTACACTAATCATCTCTGAAGTATGTATGTATAAGACGAATATGTGTTATATACTTGGGGTAATTTTTTAAGTGAATATACTTTCGACAACATGTTATATTCTCGCGAAATCGTCGGGGGAGGTGCGAAGAAAGAAAGTGGAAATCGAAATCGTCGAGCGTGGCTGAAGAACAGCGAGCGAATTGATTCGAGCGAGATGAAAGCTGAGCAGAACGCGTTTGACAATAACGATAACAACTCTTCGCACCTCGGCGAGCTCATTGTCAATTGATCTGCCTCTCTACATCGACATCTACTTTAGGACTAGGGCGCGGTGTCGACTCGGCCGCGTTTATTTTAATTTGATAACAGAGACCGGAACACTGTTTACGACCTTTTTATGAATTACCGAATCTATTGTATCGAATTTTAATGTCAGGGTGTACCTTTCTAAATTGGTTTAAACACATCTCTTAACTGTAAAAATGTAGAAAAAGAAGTCGACCCAACGAAACATAAAATTTAATAAGGCATAACGTTTGTTTAATTACCTAGCAAATAATACCATACAATTTAATAATAAAGAAGTTTAGCCTCCCTCAGTTTCCAATATTGCTTCTTGCGCAAAAAGAAATCTATCATGATACGATCTAGAATTTGTTCCCGTGATTGTCTTCAATCGGACCCAGCTGAATTCGTTGATGCTACGTCTGCGGAAGGTAATTGCGAAACCGGATTTACCACGAAATATAAAAAGTATCATTTCGTATAATGTCGCCCAATGTTCAAAAACCAGCCCAAAGCAACAATCGCGTTAGCCGTGCGCCTATCCGTTCCAGGGGGTCGATTTTGTGTTTCGAGTAAGAATCCTCACCTCATCTTCACTCAATCAGAGAAAGGAACCAAAGGACCAAGAACTCTGTGATTGGTTGGATGCAGTCCACTTTTAGCATTTTCACTATGTTTGAGTTAAAAAATCGACTCCCGTATCTTTTTTCAATGTGTCATGACAGCGCCTTAAGGTCGCACGAGGCGCCGTTGACGGAGCGTCAGAGACGGGGGTTGCGGAAATATGGGGAGTGTATATTGTCCATTGAGATGCGGCCAACTGCGTTTCGTAATCTCATCACAATATCGCTGCGAGGTGGCGAGGCGCGATAAATCTTCGCGAATGTATCTGTCTCTTTGCGTGCGCGTGGGTGTGCTCCCGTATTCCTTTATCTGTACGCGGATGTGGATGGGCAATGCCAACGTTGCACGGTTGTTGTGTTTGGGTAGTATCGCTGCGTATCTACGTGCAAATTTAGCGGAAGCGTTTCGCAACGACTGCCACGTTCGCTTTTACAGCTGGTTAACTCGTATTAGAGCTCGGCGATAACTTATAAGTTGCTCGCGTGATACTTTGGATCGAGGGATGCGCGTATCTATATCGTGAGAGATTGACGCTGACTATCAGATCGGGATCAAAGTACAAGCTACATGATAGAGGGTTGAACAATTCAAAATTGTGAACATTGATGTCGTCTACCCAGCTGGGACGTTATTCGTTTTCTTGGTTTGTGAGAGGAATTTTTTTTCAAAGAGACATCTTGAAGGTCTTAAAGTACTGCGCAAAAGGAGAAGATTTGTATGCATATGTGATGGGGTATTAGAGATGTACCTTGCGGTGCGGACCGTGGTCAATGTCCACCTTCTTATCCTCTTAAATCACCAAAGATCTGAGAGTCTCAACGTGTATTCGAATACTGTATTTCTATGCGTACGTAAGTTCGAATCGGCAGCCTTTCCGTATCAAAATGATAAGGAGATTTAGAGATGTTCGTCGCATAATAGGAGGATGTACGCCGTTCTTCATCGATTTTTTCGATCGCGCGAGTTAGTTGTACGGCTACAGCAAGATTTTCCACGGATATGATCATTCGTGAAACAGATTTATGTAGAATGTGGAAAATCTTCTTACTTTACTTTTTAAAATTTTAATATGAATCAAGCCTAGAGAATACTGTTGTAATATATGCCGTCTTATGATCAACAAAAATTGGTAGAGACGGATTAGAAATGAAGAAATTACAAATTGTACCGGAATTTGATGCCGTTACCACTAATTTCTAGTCCTAATACATAATAGCTGTGCAATCCTTACTGACATCGTCGCTTAGAACGTTCTTGAATATATCGAATAATCAAGTTAACCTTCGAATTCAAAATCGAATCCTTCAAATTTGAATTTGCACAATTTTCAAATAATCTCCGAGAATATTAAAAATAGTAAGGAGAATACGAATATAAGATATTCGTAAAATCAGTATCACTCACGAAAAGCAGAGAACCCGTGAAAGTGCGCCTCCGCAGTAATGGGCGGCAAGCCGTGAAGATGCGAGGGGTGGGAAAGAGGAGAAGATCCGACGTGCGTCAGGTGCGTTAGGGGGTGCATCGGGCCCCCGGGGAAAAATCCGTGATGCAGAAGAGGTACTCCGAGAGCGGGTAGGCACAGGGACCTTTCGGGTCTTCTCTCGTCTTCCTGCGCGATCTTCGTTCTGCTCGCTTCCGGCTTACGAATCTGCACTTCCGGCACGCGGCTCGAATTCTGAAGGCGAACGACCTCGGTCGCATTCTCGTGGTCGACCGGCACTCGGGAATCTCCGGGACCGTTGTCCGGCGTCGCGCATCCTCTCGACCTCGATTTCTCGTTCTTTTGCGGTTCCAGGTGACCGTAGATCCGGGCGAAGAATTTTCGCGGCGAGGAGGGTCTCCCGTCCGACTGTGTCTTCGTCGCCATTGACGAATTCGATGGCGACGTCGATCCTTCTTCGCGGGAAGTCACTCGGAATTGTCTCTTCACCTCGCGATTTTTAACTTTCCGTCGTCACGATTATCTTCCGGTCGATGGACGTGCATGTCTACAACTATATGTACATTTTGAGTTCGCGTTTGTTATCTTATAATTAGTACTTCCATTTGAATGATGTAAGAGAATCGGAGACGTGGTCATTTTGAGACGAGTTCCGAGGAATAACTTTCATCTTCGTATTTATGAATGTTATTATCGTGCTTTGCACTTATTAATTAAATTGACTAGGATGACATACATTTATCAAAGATGTTGCTCGTATGCTGCCGGATTTGTTGCACTTGTTTTGTACTTAACGTTCCTCATCTACACTCGCCAATTAATTTGACTCGAATGACGTAAAGGAATCGAGACGTCGTAGCTCACAATTAAGTGCAGCACATCGGCACCTACTGATTAGTATGCGATTCGGGTGCTGCAAGTTGAAGACGCGTCTGTCAAGGACAAGTGTACCACATTGGAAAATATGTTATCAGTTTTCTTTAATCAGTTTCAAGTTTTTGAATATTTCAGTGTGATCACAGGTGCTGTCTCTTCGATAAACTTCCATAGATTCAATATTTCTTCCGAAGAGTTAATACTAAGGGGTTAATACATGCAATTACACAAACCCCCTTCGTTCCGATTAATTGAACCGATGTTTCAATGTATTAAAAATGAATGTAATTAGATTTTAGGCTTCACAATTTTTCACTGACTCGATTTTTTTTAAATTCATCTCTGAAGGATAATATCTGGTTGTAAGAAAGGCAGCAATTTCGAGTTTATGTCCGAAGAAGTCGACTTCCTTCGATTTTCGAGAGTTGACGAGGAAAAGGTCGACCAGGTACGATCCGTTGGAAGGTAACACGCGCGTCTGAATCACCATGGATCACTCCATCCATTCGCTCACCTCGTAGCTCGTATGAAAATGGGGGAAAGAACGGAGGGGGTGTCCAGCGGCGATACTCCCCTCTCCTCGATCCCCCTTTCCGTGGCTCCGTGGTACCCCGTCCCATAACACTCTCCTAATTCCGCGTGATTAACATTAGCCCGCCTCTCGATCGCAATGGCACGACTATACTTACATGAATGCGAATTTTAATGTAAAAAATTCATTTACGCCACTTGCATTACCGTGAATTCATATACTCACAGCATTGTATGCAGATAGACCGAGTAAAATGCGTACTGGAGCTTTACACGATTTTATAAATTTGATTAATGGCATAATATTCGGTATAAAGACATGGCTAACTGGGATTATATTATTAACAATAAGCTTTTGATTAGAAGAATACTTTTTGGAGATAATATTTCGATCTGTAAAATGAAAATTTTAATAACATTCTTGCGATTGAAGTATATAAAAATCATGAAATGAATCTGAACGTCTTATTAATTGTTATTCTATAATTAGAAGTTAGTAACAAATAGAATTATTATTCGCTTATGGAATATTAAAATATTGATAAGCCCACATTTTCCGTTTCTTGATAATATTTCAAATACTGGCCGGCCGATCGATTTCAGATGAGAATTAACGGGAGGATCGCGCGTCGATATTTACGGAGGAGAACCGTAGCGAGAGAAATGAGAAGAAGAAACAGACTGCCGGAAAAAAAATGAGTTCTAGATGAAAAGCAGCTTCTCGTACCACTATGATATGTATGTACATCGGGAGAAAAATGCGCGGTAATATTTCTTACGCTCACGCTTAACTGCGCAACGAGCAATCTGCGGGGGGCTCTTCTTTTTCTTCAATTGAAATCAAAGTCTCGTATATATCCGTCGAAGTCGAAGACTTCCACGAATTCTTATTACCAATCGCAATCCTTCGGCCGTTCACGACCTCTTTCTTATAAAATGCACTTGGAGTGATTCAAAAAATGAATAATTTATATGTCGGCGTAAGAAAAATGCAAGTATTAAAAATAATCATGTAATACTCAGAGTAAATTTAAATAAATACAAATTTTAATACGTTTATCGCTATAAAATCACCTAAAATCTTTCTTTTAAAATACTCTGTAGTGTCGAAGGAAATGAAAATGTATTACCCTGTATTCTTTAGGTGTTTGTATAATTAAAAAAATAATGCAAAGCTTCACTTCCGTCAAGTACCGTACAATCGATCCTCGCGAGTAATGAATTATAATAATAATTAAACGACGTGACAAAGGAGAAAGGGATTTAGACGTTAGCAGGGGGAAGGGCGGAGGAGTTGAACCGCGCATGTCTCATATTCGCGGGTACCATTGGCTCTTGTTAATTATATCGATCCCTGTCCGAACTGTTATTGGTGTGTATGGAAGCGAAATCCATCCTCCTACCTTGCCTTGCCTGATTCGCGAGATCAAGTTGCAGGTGCGTCGTGAGGAAATGGTTACGTAATATTGCCATTTTTGCGTTTTCAGCTAGAGTTACGATATTACTCGAAGCATCTTTTATTCTCCTCGAAATTTATTTCGTTTGTGTGAAATAGTGCTGGAAGAGACTACTTTTTCTTTATAAATTTTTAATAGAAATTAAATGGTTCACCAGTTACTGTATGATGCTAGAAAAGGGAAGAGAGGGTGTAAGTGACATTTCATACGTATGAAAGTGAACTGCATATACAAAAATAGTAGTAGGTTAATTTTCTCTATACGTAGAAAATAGGTAGTAGCTATTTGCCTGTCTGATTGAATTCCTCGATTACTACTTATCATATATATACCATTTTCTTCTTCTCACTGTTAGTAAATTCTGCGCTGGATCCACTTACTACGCATCGCTTTGTTATAGAGACATACACGTTTAGAGTTATTTACGTAATGATGTCCATATTCTTTTCTTGAAGACAATCAATTTTTGGCTGTTAAAACTTGAAATTATGCGCAATTCGAGCACGACTTTTCCTTGTTTCATTTCCGGAGCACACACAGACACGTAGGTATCTCTTCCGAATTCAGTGCACTTCAACGTGGTCTTTTTTTCAAATCTTCATATCCTCGGTAATGGCTAGGCTTTGTCAAACGCGAGTTGCTCCAACGACGAAGTCATGCAGGAGCGTCAAGCAGGTCAAGAAGTGCAAGACCACGACGCGTCGTTGTGCGAACGCCAAACGCGCCCATGGTGCACGTGACAAACATTCCCCGCATCGTAAGTATCTCATTAACTTGCCTTCGGACCGAATTATACACAGCTCTTATTTTTCGCAGAGACGATACGATGTCATAGAATATTATGCGTATTTAACATCGACAGGTAGACGTACAAAAGCAACATTAAACGAGACCTCGAATCTGCTAGACGTGCACCGAGAAGTCGGGCCTTCGAAGGAGAGGTGGATCGCTCTGAGCTTATTCTGCGCCCTCGCGTGTTCCCAATCGTGCGTCTGGAATAGCTGGGGTCCGATCGCTGGGTTTACATTGCTTGCATTTCCTACGTGGCACAAGAACACGATGGCGCTTCTTTCCAACTGGGGATGCATCACTTATCTCGCCTGCTGTTTTCCCTGTTGCTGGCTACTCTACAGAAAGGGTAAAAAACTGAGAGATTAATAATAATAGTTATCGTAGAAATTGAATTCATAACGGTCTAAACGAATATAGGTCTGCCAATGTCGATACGAATCGCTGCAATATTATCGACGGTGGCCACATTCGTTCGTTGCCTATCTTCGCAGGAGGTAATCTTCACCGTGTACGTACATCAGTTGGGCCAATTTATTAATGATGTCGATTTTATACCGAGATCATTCAGCGTTTGAAACATTTATCCGTATCCTAGAACAGCGCACACTGCAGCTATTTTGAACGGGATATCCGGTGTAATCGTGGGTCCAGCAACGGCACTGGTTTCGGCGGTTTGGTTTCCGCCAGGAGAACGCACCACCGCGACTGGTACCGCGTGGTCTAAAAATATTATCCTCTCTCTCTCTCTCTCTCTCTCTCTCTCTCTCTCTCTCTCTCGTTAATCTACCGATTGATATTTCTTGCAATCGCATTTTTTTAATTGTGCCCTCGTTCTTATACCATTTTTTCATCGACAGGTATATCAGCGGCCTTCAATCAACTAGGCGTTGCTGTCTCCTATCTCATTGGCCCAGCTATCATCGAAACATCCTCGTTCCCTCGAAGTGTCGGTGCAGAGTCGAATGAAATTCATCCAACGAAACGTCCGCTGAGTATGCGAAGTGATCATGTGCTGCATCTGGTGGCACACACGGGCTTACGTCCCGATCAACAACCGATCTTGACGTCTTCGAATCTCACCGTGGATCAAGCTACTCTCCGTGTGCAAATCATGTCCTTCGTGCGGATTGGTAAGAGATTTGGAGAACTCGGAGAATTCCTTCCATTGGTCGTTGTCTTCAGTTCGATGTGGTATGGTCCCGCAGAGTTTGTTGTGCAGCTACTGGTGCTCGTCGGCGTTTTCGGATTTTTCCCGAGTCAATCTCGTCAGTCAGCAGAAGGGACGTCATTCGGGAAAACTGATATTGGTGTAACGGCCTCCATCGTTCGTCTGCTTCAGTAATGTCGTAATAATTAGTCTTCTATTTGTAATAAGTACCTTCCGATCCGAAATTGGTCAACATTATTTCGATTTTCGAATGGTAGTGGTTTGAAAATGTTCAGTCTCAGTGAATGCAAAAAATCAACAAATTAAAGTAGCCACATATCGACATATCAGTATGGACACACACACAGTGACGTATGTGTGTATATTAGTTCTCTGATGAGTTACACAACTCGATACGTTTTGTACTTCGCTGTAAAAGAGTCTCGTGATTGCCTTCGGTTAGGCGTAGCATTATCGGTTCCAGCTGCGCCTAATGGAAGGCAATCGCAAAACACATCTACGTTGAAATATAAAAAATATCGCCTTGTATAAATCCTTATCTTATGACTATGAATATTCAAATTGCGAACGAGTTGTAATCTCATCAATGCTATGATTAATTTGACTACTCAGCTGAGCACGCGTAATAATAAACAAAGTACTTGGCAAGTGTACACTGAGAAAAAAAAGTAGCTAATAAAATAATTTCGTTGAGTCAATTTGATGACCTAAAAAAATATTTGTTAGATTATTCAAATGTTTAGATCTGGCATCAGTTTTCGTGAAATCAACCAAAGAATTTTGCGATTCCAAAAAAACGTTTTTTTGGCTCGTATTCATTACAAATATTTTGTTAGTCCAACCAAGAGTTCTTTGGGTGAAACCAAGAACTCGTAGCATTGACAATAATGGTAGTAGAAGTCTCAAATTTATAATCTTATCAATTTTTTCATTATTTATAATTGTTGAGAAAATATCGTTTAATATTTTTAGAGCATTCCTTTCTATATCACTATTCTGCCTAAAACCTTCAAGTCCCTTTGGCGCAGAGGATAGCGCGTTGGACTTCTAATCCAAAGGTCGTGGGTTCGATCCCCACAAGGGATGTACTTTTTTTTTTTAATATACCCTTGTAACAATAATCTCTCGGTCGAGAAATTAATTTCACTCGTCGAATACATATTTTCAATATTGTTTACAATTGTTCTCAACTATTGCAGGAACAAGAACATGTGGCGATTATGTCTGGCGGCGGCTATGAGTCAAGGAGTAACCGGACCTTGGTTGGCTATGATAACTATGATCTTTGGTTCAATGATTAGTCAAGTATAAATATCGGCGAAATACTACAACAATTATTTCTTTAATAACCACTATTTTTTCGTTACAAAAATAGGGAAGCATTATTAGCTTTTCTCGCTGAAAATCAATATCATTAAGAAAGACAATGATTACCCATACAGGATGACGCCGATAAATTAGCTTTTCAGACAGTCATCTGCAGCTGTGTGTTGAGTCTGATGGCGTCCCGCGTAGTAGACATCTTTCAAGGTCACATGAAGATCGCCATTTATACACTCCTCGCGGTTTCGTCCGCTATGTTTCTTTGGGCCTTGTTGCTCGACAGCGGAGTTTTGGCTTTTAACAAAAACGAATTGCACGCTGCGGTTATTCTTGGAATATCAGCGTGTTGGTCTACTCCTGCTCTTTTCCTTGAGCTCGCTTCTGAAATTGCATTTCCGATCTCGGAAGCTATCGTCGGCGGTTACATGATTTTACTGGCCAATATCGTCGGCATGGTGTTCTACTTTTCCTACTTTCTGCCTGGAATGGGTGAGAAAATATTATGAACGAATATTAGAACCCTACATTTGTAATCTAGTTCATCTAAAAGAATGAGATATGCGATGACCTTCAAAGGTTATTTTGGTTTCTTGTTTCTTCACAGTAGAATATTGGTCCACTTATTGCGTTTTTGGGAATCTCACTATCGCCACGATATTCGTGATATACGTCAAGGACGAATACAATCGTACGAACATGAAGTAAGTTGCTCTGGGAATGTCGTGCATCGTGCTATCGCAACCTGACGAATAAAACTGGAGAACGGTAAGTATGATACCATGTCGTGTATCGTTCTATCGCAAACTGATGAATAAAACTGGAGAACGGTATGATACCATTGATACATATTACATTCACAGTGCTACCAAGAGTACAATTTCCTATCCCTTTACTGGTGCCGATCAGCGATGAATTTTGAATATGACGATGATATACCTAAAAAGCAAATAGAGAAAAAAATAGAAAATTTCACTCAAAGTAATTTCACCAACTGCAGTGTGACCTATGATTGTAGTTATTTAATAGAATTCGGATACCTATTCTACATTTTATTAGTTTGGACTCAAACTATAGTAATATCTACTTTACATTTATAAGATTGGAAGAAATAAAGCATATCTCTTTGCTAAATGTATACATTTTTATTCCTCCCTTTGGAATGTACATTTTTCATGTTCACCTACATTTCTTGGGTACAATATTTTTCATAATAGTTTCATAATTTAATTTTCAAACGCAGAATTATCGGCAGAGTAACAATAATTGCAATAGAAATCATTTTACTCTAACAAATTGCCAGCTCACAGATAAAGCCAAATTTGGTGTTACAATTGATATCGTTCAATTTTCCTCCAATATGAATGGAACCGCAATTTTCATTTCCTCCTGCGTTATCCGGTTGAGTTCCAGCCCACTCAGTGTAACCGGCTTTTGCCAAAGAATCGCCGTGAACAGTCACGAAGTCGCCCTCCGCGAATAAATCATGAAAGCCAATCGCTGCGAAGTTGGGATGTGGAGAGCCGACGATGCATCCCGTTTTATTAAATATGGCCGATAGCACTCCCGCTTCAGTTTTTGAATTGATGATCGCCAAATACCCACCCTCCTCTTGGCACGTTTTTCGCGCTTCGTTCCACGTTACTGCACGGAGGTGTAATTTATGAGCTCCAATTCCTGGCGAGTACCTTAAAAAAGAATAGATTCCATTTTCGTTGAGACTTTTTAAAAAGAATTGTGCCATTTGCCGTTAATACGAAAACTCTTTAATTAATGTAAGACTTAAAATAATTAGGTAATAATTGTAAGATGTTATCGAAACTACTTCAGGATTGGTTTATTCAATTTACAATGTAAAGCTTATGCAAATAGTTTATATGGAAAAAGACACATTTCTTTTTAAAAGGTAGGGTAAAAGTGGGACAGATGCCGCAGTCTCTGTTTAACTTTGAACTCGATTATCTCGAAACGTAGTGGAGATATGTGAAAAATGCATAGCAACTTTTTTACAGTAAAGATATAGATAAACACTTTTTATTTAAACTTTTCTTCGATACCTGCAATCAATTTCGAGATAATCGATTTTGAACTTGCTCTTCAACCGCGGCGTCTATCCCACTTTTACCATACTTATTTTATCCTACATAAGAGTACTATATGTACAGCATATAGGATAAAGTAGGATAAAATCGAGTCCTAAGTTTCATTTGTATACTTGCCAGTAATCGTCACGCCTACGAGAATATCCGACCAGGTAATTTCCGTGTTGATAATTGCATCCCAACGGTATCGGGTGTTCTGAAATTTCACAGACGAATGTTAAGATAGGAAGAGAACATTTTTTAAATGAACCCGAAAGTAAAGCACTCTTACGTTCGTTAATTACACATAATTTGTTCGGTTCCACGTCACATTGCCCTTGTACAAAAATCACCATCGTAGTGATGAAAAGTATCAAATATATCACTAAAATACGAGACATTTTCTAGCCCGTCAAAGTGTGTGTAGACTGTTGTCCGAGCAAAGACTCGCATCTCTTCGCATCTGATTTCATTTTATATAGAGTCCGGGTGCTATTTTCGTATTCCTCCTTCGCCTTTATCAAGTAGCCTTGATGCTAAGTATTTCTTTTTTCTCTTAGTCGTTTGGAACCAGTTAGCCAAGTACAGTAGCCAGGAATATATGTATCTCCTTCTGTTCTCGATGAGTTGATTCACCCTGAAGAGTCAGATAAACTCCTTTGTTCATTTATTTCATTTACTTATTTGCTTAATAATCGATGAAAAGGCAACGACCTTTATTGTTCATCGTAGCTGGATTCCGTGGTGTGAATTAATGGCCGAATATATGTATTTACCTATATCGTCGTTGAAGATGCAATAGCTCATAACCCACAGTTTTTGCCAAAACGAGATTTGGACGTCATAAGACTTGCGGTATAATACGGGTGTGGGATACGAGACTTATTATTTTAAAAATACCGGATTTATTATAAAACTGTGGTTTACGAGATTTTGCATGTACGTAAACAAATATACCGCAAGTTTTATGACGTCCAAATCTCATTTTGGCAAAAACTGTAGGTTACGAGCTATTGCATTTTCAACGACGATATACTTGAGCATGGAAAATGTGTAACGATATTGTAATTCGTATCGTCAATTATTCGTTCATATGTTTAGATATAAATTAATATGAAGGCAATTTTATTCAATTTATTAGTAATCTTCATTACATTTTATAGCGCAAATACGTCCATATGTGTATCAATATATATTGATTATTTAATGTCACACAGTAGAGCTACTCCCCGAATGGTCCACCAATCTGGAGGTTTCGTTGTTTGAAGCCAAAGCGGAGTTACGAGGAGTATGTACGTCCTTTTTGGCTTCTTATATACGGGGCACTAAAAATCATGTATTTAATAGACGAATAAATCATTTATCCTTTCGTTCGATAAGATGAATAATTATTATAATTGTTTGTATGATATTATGTGATTAAATACATCACGTATTTCATGCCATAAAAATAGTTCATTACCTGATACAACTTCGGACTCTTATCCGGGGTATTATACAGCGCAAAAATATGTATCACTGGCATAATCACGTAGAGTACTTTATTTGCCGATTCACATAATTTGTTGTTTCTTCTGTCCCATCCAGCCCCTTCTAAATATAATCCGTTCACAAAGACTCCTTCCTAGTTGAAGGAAATATCAGCGTTTTATAGACATACACGATAATAAAAGAGTATTAGTTATTATGTGAGTATTTTGTTCGATATGAGCTTACATTTGGTGGTGTCCTGACTTCTTCGGCTGAATACCGAGTCACTTCATTGTGAAGAGTTACGTTGTCTAGAGCCCATCCCTTGTGTGCCCGTGTCACTTCTTGTCTCATTGCCGTAAGAAAACCTGCCAATATCGTTATAAAATTAATATATATTACCCTGATTCAAATATTTTTAATATTACATGTACAACTTTGCTTCCGCCGTTTTCAATTTGCGGATCGCTTCAAAGTATGATCAATTTTTTCAACGCGGGATTCATACGCTGCCCGAAAGATGGGAGAAAGTAGTGGCCAGCAATGAACAATACTTTGAATCATAAATGTATAACCAGTATTTTACAATAAAGCCTCGAATTTCGCAAAAACGGCGGAAGAAAAGTTGTCCACCTATTATTTCACATTAACATCCACCTTGAGGATTGAAAAATCCAGTCATCCAGAATTTCGGTGGTCTTCCGTTGAACAACCAAGTGGAGAACTGTAGATTCCTTTCCAGCAGCTCTGTAAACCAGAATCCGAGTGTAGACGATTCCCAGGATCTGGCTTTCCACACTTGAGGAATTCTGGCATCGTATATATTATCCAAGCTATCCCTCAACGCCTACACGAGTTGTATGTTTTCAGTGTAACTAATAAATCAACGTTGTATTTGAATTTGTATACATTTTTTCACCAAAAAGACTCACCTCGTTCATGATGATGACACCTTCTATAGCGAGTAGAAGATCTTTCAGCGTTTGTCGCACCAAGACGATGACTTTTTGCATGCGGTCTATTTCTTGCTTGAGGAAAATATTCATCGACGCGGTGATACCCATTATTTTCAATCTGACGTCGAAATACGAAGCAGATAAAAATAATACACCCAACTACCGTGTATTTTCATCGATTCGCTATTGAGAAGCTCAATCGTTGTGCTATTTTTTTTCAAACCTTTCTTTTACTTCGAAGGGATCATATGCAGGCGGTAATTTTCCCAACATTTCCTTCGCTTGCCTCATTACAGAAGCCTCTCTCGATTCGCCACCACCGCCACCCGCTTCCTTTGGCTGCACAGAAATAATCGTATCCAACGCTTCCTGAGCCGAATAACTTTGATACCTGTTAAACGGACGGTGGATAGAAGTAATAAAAAAATCGCAATGTCATTATTCTTATAACGCATATATTTACTATAGAATAAGGTATACCGAAAGAATTCAGCAAATCAAAGACGACGAATCGATAAGTCTATGCGATATAATTTTAACAAAGCTTACGTTATGTCTGCATTGGGGTGAAGACCATAAGCTTGAGGTGGATCTATTGTGGCCATCGCATCGACAGCTTTTAGATAATCAGCAACTTGCTTGAAATTTAAAATAGTATATCCTTTGTAGAAGGCGAATCCTTCCCCGAAAAGTGATTCTGAGAACCACACTTTGGCAAAGGTATTCAAAAGTCTTTTGTCATAGTCGTCCGTTACACGACCCCCGTACTGTACTTCCCCTATCATATATCTGTGAATAAATTAATGCAAATACTTATATTCAGATCAAATTGAGCAGAAATTAGGATTACCTAACGGTTTGCCAGCTTATTCCACGTTTAGGATCATAATCGTTGAGATGATTATTCATAAACATGCAGGATGCGAGCCAATCGGAGGAATTGAACTCGTACGGTATGTTCCAACCGAGAGGTCCGAATTTTCGACGCTCTTGAACGACCGTGTGTAGAAATGATACTGCGTAGATTAGTGGTATATATTGTACAGCATCGCATTGATCTAACATTTCTTGGTTCATGTTGCTATAAGTGGCTAGTAGTCCAGCTCTTATTCCTGAAGGGGAGGAAATCAGTCGGTATGTAATATTGCGAATGGAGTATTATCAAGAGCCACACAATTGTGGAATTATTTCACTCTGGAATTTCCGTATAAATCCGAATCTAACGTTCGGATTTGCTTAGGTCTCTTTCATATGAAAAATGTACATGAGCAAAGCGAGAATCATAAAGATATCGCTTGATCTCACCTTGGGGTGGATCGTATGTAAACTTGATAGACATTTGCAAGAGGGATATGGGAAAATCTTTATGGGGTTCGGTCGTGATCCAAATACGAAAATCCGGATGCGGCGACTCCATGTCCAAAATGAAGTTTACCAGCTCTGCCATATATTCAAGGCCTAAATGACAATTTTGGCATAACGCCCAATAGCCCTGGAATATTAGAGAAATACTTTAATTAAGGCGAAAAAAATGACGGAGTGGTAATTTCAAAATGTCGGATAAATTTATTCTACTCGCCTCAGTCTTGGCACTGTTCATTAATCTCCTCGCGTGGACCTCTTGACCCTGCCCCATAGAGATACTCTTGCAGGGAATTTCCATTTTCTTTGCGAGCTGTTCGATACTCGGCGTGGGATCAGATCCCATGCTCAGAAAACAAACCATGGGAGTATTCGGTCTGGATTCGCCGTGCATCATATCCAGAAGTGTGATCACCGGTTCCGCATATTTCGCTCCTAATGAATGAGCTATATACTTTCGAGATTGGTTTAACGCTCTATCCAAGCACCAGGCCCTGAAATGTCGAGAGAAGAGCTGTTTGATTCTATTTGATTTTTCAAACAAGACCATTTAGAGATATTTCTAAGATATTTTATAGGTATTATATATACGAGATACGCCATATACATTCACCTTATCATCAAAAGACGTCGGAAGGTATCCAAATTATTGTAGCCATCAGGAATAACTTCTTCTTCGGGGGCATCCTTGTCGAACCAGTATTTCCAGACTTTCTCGGAGGCGGGCACCTGAGAGACGATGTATTGAAATTGTCGCAAGGAAGAGAGTGCCACTAAATTGAGCCAGGTCATGTCGGTGATCCATTTGCAAGGCTTCGGTGCTACGGCATTCAGATCCAATGCGGCACCGCCCTTGATGAAGTATTGAAATTCTTCGTGCATAATGGATCCCCGTTGGAGGTCGATCTTCAGAGTCATGAGGAGGATGAACATGTACTTGTGATTCTCGTAGAGGCCTCTCGATTTATACTTGAAGATCTCGAATGTCAGATATTCGATAATGAATCCGATTCGTCTTTGGTTTACTGGACTTTTTTCAGATCTGTTTAATAACACGATATATATCTGAATTTTAGTCAAAATTTTAGAGACATAGATTGGTCTATTCGCAATATTTTCTGCAGTAAAAGAAGACTCTAACAGTCGTGTACTAAAATATGGATGGAATGAAAAAGAAATTGACCTGGCCATTGAGAGGTCGAAGCGTTCCAAAAATTGAGTCAGTGCTGTTTGGTACATGCAGTTGACTTGTGCCATATCGCAAATTAAAAAGTACAAAACGCTGCCACGGGTCGCCACAGGTCTAAACTCTTCTCGAGCTACGTTAATTTTGATTTCTGTATCTCTCGCTATGGTCAATTTTTCATTGACTTCAGCAGCGGTGAGTTTTGTATTATTCAGCACTGACATCAGCTCGACATCTTCGATGAGAGGGCCCTTTGAGTGATTATTTAAATCGATCAGTTCTGATTGCATAACAAAATTCAAAGAACATTTAATATTTTCAGCAAAGGGATTTTAAAGTCTATGTCACATACTTGCACAGTTGTCAGCTTGTGAAGTAAATTAGCTTCCAATTCTTTGATCTTCCTTTTATTTATCGTCACATCCGTGATTAATTGCGTTCGTTCCGTCTCCAGTTCTCTCTTTTCTGTCATGATTACTCTGCCTAAAAGTTGATCTTCTAGTCCTGTGTGTGTGTGTGTGTGTGTGTGAAGTGGATACAAAGATATTTAATCTAGAAACTTTCGACCAATTTATCGTAATGCGATTTTGATATTCGATTGAACGGCACCTTTCATCGTCACGGTGAAATCAATTACCGAAATCCGAGCGAATATTTCAGGGGTATAAGAGGGGTTTGGAAGTTTAGTAGTTATATAAAGCCGGAAGTCTTTGTGGATATCAACTTCCTTGTCACCCAGTTTCACCTAGAAGAAGTGATAGGTGCTTTACAAAACTTAAATAAAGTATCGCCCTTATAACGTCGGCAAATGTGCTAGAATCAAATCGATTTCTTGCTAAAAAAAATGAATAACGATACCTTCAATGATGTTCCTATCTTAATGAAATTTTTCTCTAGTAAATTATCCAAAACTGGGTCCAATTCCTCCGCGACATCCTCGATCAACATGGGACGTCCCAGTGAAACACAATCTTCCAAATGACTTCTGAAGTACTTGTGGGTCAGAAACGTTGTCTAAAGAATGTCGCATGATTATTATAAATGGTAAAGAAAAACTTACTTGAATTAGAACTATTACTCTTTACACACTATATCAGATTTAATCGAACTACGATACCTGCATTTCGTTATCTTTCTCTTTATTTTTGATCCACGTTTTTCCCTGTAATTGTGGATCGATCAAAAGTGGATATCTCGGCGCTTTCGTCGCTATGATACCATTTTGTATGGATAGTTCATCATTTGGCAATCCTTGTAAATTCCATTCACCGATCTGCGAATTATTTAATTTCACCGAATTATTTAATCCGGGATTGATACTAGGTTCATTTTTTTAATTATTTCCCGAACAAACCAACCGTAGCGGTATCCGTGAGGCTATCGACAATGTTAATCGACATAGAAACCGGGATTTTTCTACTCTGCAGGAATTCGAACCACTTATTCTGTAGAAAAATCCGGAATTCCTGATTGAACGGTCCGCAGTATGAGAGGAATCCGGTCAAAATTAATACGTCTCCTATTAATCGATCAATTTCCGATTTGAATGTTGCTAACTGATCGATCCATCGCACTCTCTCCCCGGAAAGTCCATCGATCATTGCAGTAGCAGCGTCCATCTTCGCCTGACATGCTTCGGCTAGATCCACTACTTTCTGATGGAAAGAAATAGTGAATTGATATTACAATATTTTGAAAACCTCAATCGTATTCATATTTAACAAATAAGCTATTAACAATAAAAAACGATGATATTTTATACCGTAATTTCTAAATTATTAATTATAGATTTACTTGACGTTCGGCCATCGCCTGATCGTACTCTCTTTGAACCACCTTCAAATCTTCGTCCTTTGCTTTTAACACTTTCTCAGCTTCCATCAAATTTCGATTAGCCTTTTCGTGTTTTCCTGCTTGTACGGCTAAATTTGCCTACGATAGAAGTATATAAGGTTCAAAAGTTGACATTTTGGAATACTTTACAGTCTTTTTAACGGAGTTATATTAACATTTATTTCATACGTACAAGGATGCAGAGATCTAGAAACTATTTGATTCTAATTTTTGGCGTCGTACCTTTAAGGGTAACACATCCTTGTTAATTCCGTAAAAAACAACCATGGATATCGTCCATTGGATCAGTCCAGCAACATTTCCACAAGCTTGCTTAGCACTTTCGTAAGTATACATATGGAAGTTCAAGTACGGTCGCATCAAGTCTACGGTCTCTCCGTTGATATTGTCCTTGGGGAAGTGTTGAAGATTGTACAGGAATCGAGTATCGGCCAAGACCTGAGAAGGGAAGAGAAATGCAGTTTGCATGATTTTTTAAAATAAATTGAGTAGGATCGATCGAATGAATATACTGTAATTATATTGGCTCTTAGGCCAATTTTAAAATGCCGTTCCAATATTTTCAAAATAGGACTTGACAGAATCATGGATATTAATTCCCCTCGCTCCCTTCTAGTTAGTCCTAGTTTTTCCGAATTCACTGATGTTTCAAGCTATCATTACATAATAATACCGACCTTTAATGCTTCGGACCATGAGGCAGTTAAGAACTGCTTTTCCGGGTCTGGCTTGACCGGTTCCAAACGACGTCCAAATAAAATCAGAACGCAGTCCATAATGAGAAGGATCAAATAAGGCGGCTTGCCCAATTTGCGAACAGTGGAGATATCGGCTGCTTTTATTGTCTGAAAGGATCAAAAGCCAATGGCGAAAAGATGATAGTAATAAAAAAAATGAATGCAATGTATATCTCTCGATCGATGTACCTGGAGAGCTGCTTCGGCTTCCAGCAAAGCGGGCTCGGCCGCTTTTAATTTTTCCTCTGCTATCGCCTTTTCCTTTGAAATAATTTTCAGAAGCGCCTCCGCTTCATCCTTGGACACTTGCACCTGCGCTTTGATTGCCATCGCTTCTCTCTTCTTTTCATCGACAGATACCAAGATCTGTAAAATTCCAATTCGAGCAATTAATGGTCTTCTTCCGAGTAAACAAATGTCGACTTCGAACCATTATGAAAGTTTCATGTATCTCATATCGATGACACTCACCGCATCGACTTGAACATTCTTAATTGCGATTTCAGCTTGATTCTTCTCAAGAACTTTACGCAACTCGTCAACTTGTGCCGCAGCATCCACCAACTTACCCAAACCACTACTCATTCGAAATGCAAGAGTATTTATATTATCTAAACGCTGTTTGTAGATTCCTTTATAGCCGTCGATGAAGGATAAGAATGACTTTGGAGTGACGTACGTCTGCCGACGGAACCTGTTAGGTATTTGTTTCATTCAGAAGAACAAGAAATAGGGATGCTTAGATTTGGTAAAGTTAGCATTTAATATTATAATTTATTAATTCGCTCCGCTTTCAATTCGCGCACCTGTTATAGTACTCGACGCAGGTATCACCCACGTCATCTTGCACATCTCCCATCACTTGGATGAGCTGTTGCTTACTCTCAGTGGTGCAGACCACCTTGTAATGACCCAAGAAATGTTCGCTCACGGCGCATAACGCGTCCTTTGGCCACTTGGTGAACCAATTCATCGTACAGCCGGAAATGATTCCAGGGAACTTCAATGAGCGTGATCTGAATTTTTCGCCAACCTGCATAGTGTCGATTTACATGAATATACTATGTACGCGATGGCCCATTTTCTTCACATACGGTAAAATGATCAAATGCTAATCAGGCTGCAAGGAAGTATACGTACTTCCATGCTCACAAAAGAAGTACTTACGGGAGAAAAGCACATGACAACGTGCAAATTATTCCTAGCCTTGCATATGAAGTAATCATAGAGATTATCCTGAGTTGGTGGTCTTCTCGGGTCGTCTTTCTTCATCAATGGGATTACATTGGTCAAAATTTCGTCCAACTCATCTTTCGCGAAGAGATTAGCCACCTCGCCGACGCTCAATACGTTGTTCATGTACTCAAGGAATGCTTCGTCCTTTATCTCATTATCCGTGAATATAAAAGTGAGTCCTTTGTTCCCAGTGCCGGATTCTCGGTACAATTTTCGTAGGTCGTCCATCAAGCTTCCCACGTTGTAACTTCTATGGGACGACACGCGTCGAAGTTTATTTATTAGAACATTCTAGGAAAAGATTCTTAGAAAGAAACATTAGTAATAGCAAATGTAGTGTCACACGTGCCTTGAAAGAACAATCTGGAAGAAGTTAAAACCGGCGATGAAGGAAGCCAGCCTTGTTAAGCTTTGCTTTCCTGATCCTCCGACGCCCACTAGCATTGCATTGCCCCTTGGTACACCAATAATCCTGGATACTCGAATCAGGTGCACCAGAGCGTCGTGAAAGAACACCAAGTCGAGGTGCATGCCCCGAATGTACTCGTTGAATTGCTCCATATTTTGGTGGACCTTGGCGATGACGATTTCATAGCTGGAAGGAATAGGATAAACGGTCGAAGGTGATCTAGCCTTCTTCTCTTTAGCCTTTTCTCTTTCTTATTGTTAGTCTTTCTATTGAAGTACGGCTATAATAGATGTGATAGGTTCATCAATGTAATTCAGCTTACCTTGGAATCTCTTCGTATATCTTCGGAGCCTCCAGCACAAAGTCTTCTGGTTCGTCTCCGGTTGGCTCGGGAGGTTCTCGAAGAAAATTGACGAAGTAAGTCTCGACGGGTGAGTAATGATGGAAATCTGGTCCCAGTAATTTTTCTGCCGTACGACGTAAAGTGCTCTTGAACCACTCCTTGTCGGGGAAATTGGTGAATCTAAGAATTAAATATGGTAAACGCAAAGGATTTTTATTATAACAAGGATTGAATTAATTGAGCGACTTATGTCACCGATAAATATGTCACAGCTGTGTTAACACTTTGACTGCCGCTTGTATCTCTAGCGATACACCCTGCATGTCAGAATGTATTACTGGAGATACACGCGGCAGCGAGAGTGTTAATTATTATTATTTTTTAAATATTATTAAAAAATTTTCGGCTTGTGACCATTTTTATGTCTATAAATGATTTCTTCGTTTATATTATTCACGGTAGCCACATACCGATCAGAAATGACTCTCGTGCACTCATGATCCCAGAGTTTCAGCAGTGTCGTGATGGACTCGCATTCCGCCCTCTCTATTCTGAGCAAACCCTCCCAGATACGAGATAAATCGCGTAGGTTGAAGACGTAATGGAACTTAGCAGGGGTGGGCAACATCTTGATTTTCGTCTGTTGCCAAAGAACGCGTGTAAGTGGTATCAATTTCGGTAGGAAGTTTACGATGGTTTCGGAGAATCTAGATTCGCAAAAGTATCCTTCTCCTATAGTGCCTGGAGAGAAAAAACGTTTTAGTTGTATATTAGTAAAATAAAGATAACTATTTTTTTCCTTTACGATAGCGTCAAGAATTTGGGAAGCAAATGGTGAAATCCTTGAGAGATCCCATTTTTATACTTACTGAAAATTGTGTCCATCGATTTGTTCGATGGCAAAGTGCAGTTGAAGATATTAAACTCCCTCTTCAATCGCGGAGGAATATCATTACGACCACCCCCAGGATGAATCATGGCTGCCAAGAGTTGTATGTCCTGTATGAACGAGAAATCTCCTGGCTTCTCCAAAGAATAGAATCCTTTGAATTCCATTAATTGACGAACGATCTCATTCGTAATCTGGTCTCCCCATTCGTTTATGACAGGCATATTTATATCGTCGATGAAAACGGTCATCCGCCTACCACCTGGAGGCCCGTATGTATTTCCAACTCGTTTTTCTACATAACTTTCAAAAATGCGCTGTAATGAAATATAATAAATTAAATTCTAAAAAGTAAACATTATATATGTATAAATATCTCATTGATATCTGGAGTGGACATGTGTACATTTTTGGTAGATGTATGGTTAATAATATAGAGAGAGAGAGAGTACAAATTTTAATTAACTTATCGTTACGTTTTACAAAATTACCTGAACCATATTCGGAGTAGATGCGGATGAAAAATTGAAAGACTTGTTCAAATGATATTCTGGATCCAATTTTGACATGTAGCTTTTTATCATGACGGTTTTCGCCGTTCCTTGTTCGCCTGAATAATAGTATACCAAACAATATTATTACTTGAATATTTTGTCGCTAAATCGATTGAATATTTGTTAAACGAATTATACAAATTCGCTCTTTATTATGGAATGATGCATAGTAATATATTACAATTTGTTAATTGCTTACCAATCAGAAGTACTGCCTTCTCCTGACGCGCAATGATGTCCATTAGGTAAAGCGTTCTCGCGTTATCCACGTTCGGAACTAAGATCGTGTAGTACTCCAAAACTCGGTCATCAGGATATTCGAAAGTAGGTACCTTTTGGTTCCAGTGTATCCATTTTCCCTTTTCTGAGACTAGATATTCAAAGATAGTTTCGTCTTCCTGCAAATTCGAATGTACCCAATAATTTTCGTCAAAATTGATAAAAATTTGTCTCAAACGTGCCGACCATCCATTTCTGCTTACCGCACATTTTGGCCAGTCGCATTTCGATTCATGAGTCGAAACAAACTCCTGAAGCGCATTGCGGTCATCCAGCTCAAGCACTGCACCTAGGCTCCACATAACAGCAAAGAGGAACAACCTTTCAATGTGAGCATCGGACAGTATTTCTAAAAATCACAAGTAGTTTTAATCGGATATAATAAATAAAATATGTTCCCTTTTTTGAAAAATAATTTTGGCGTTTCATTATTAATTTCTCACTGGTCGCATCGACATCCAACGTGAGTAACCCTTCCAGCAAGTCGATGCACTGTCGTATGTAGATTGCTTCTAAAAGAATCATTTTCGCATGAAGCTTCGTCTGAACAAAGGTATGAGCATCTCCGTATATCGAATGAAACAGATCGCGCAGCACTTCCGCTTCGTGATTCGAGCGCTTTTTCAACCACCCCTGAGGAATGAAAGAGTCGGAAATATTCGCGAAGAAATTTGTTCCTTGGAAGAGAAGTCTTACAGGAAGCCCTACCTCCAAAATCGGGGACCACTTCAGCACCGACGCGCTGATAAATACCATTCCCATTCTTGAAACGGTGGCAGGCGAAGCATTATCGACGTTATCGGGCTCAAAGACCAGTTTCGCGTTAGATGCCATGATGATGCGATCACCGTTCGCTAGGGTCAGAGTTTTATTGTCGTCCAGGACAGAATTTAAATTTTCTATCCACACGGCGTCAACGGGACCATCCAATACTATCCAGAGGTGGTCCGTCTTCTTCATCTGCGTCGACCTACGCCATAGGGTCGAGAATATTCCGTCGGTCCAGTCGTTCGTAGCGACGTCGAGTCTTCCGAACATTTGCGAAGCTGTAATGGCCTGCACCAATTAAGTGTTTATTTTACTCGGCGCAATAAATCGTTTCTTTGAATGCAGGGGCTAATGCAATTACTTAACATTTTTTAAACATGCTGTGTACTTGATGAGAATCTTTACTTTACATCGATAAGCATAATAGATGTTAATGCATATTTAGCTAGTTTTGTAGAATGTAAAAGGACTAACTTTTGGATTCATTCTCACTTCCTTGTGCGGTATACCCATCTCGGTTAAGGCTTTCATCAATGCCCACATACAACGCGTCTTTCCGGATCCTGTAGGTCCGAGAACCATGAGACCATGACGAACGAGGGACGTCTCATATAACTGAATGAGAAATAGTATTGTAAAACTGGTAAATTCGTCCAAAAATTTTGAAAAAAGATTTCCTTTATTGGAAATATTAAATTAATTATTACTGCTTGCGATCATATTATGTTGTTTGGTTCAGTTGGATTTGTTGGGATACAAGTTCAAAGGATGATTGGCCAATAAATATTTTTAAGTAGAATTTTTGTTTGAATATTATTGATAGAATAACAACGTTTAATTTAAACCGACAGTTATATACATATACACACATAATATGACTGTAAATTATTTCTATATCAATTGGAAGATGTACTTGAACAGTTTTCAAGTTCCATTCGGCATGATTCATTATTTCGAGTGCAGCTGCGGCATTTGCAATTCCCCTTTGTAATTCCTTATACGTTTGTGTAGTCAATTTGATCCCCGGAAACATATCTTCGATGAGTGACATGAATAGTGGTTCATCCTCGTCTACCAGTTTTGATAAGTTCATATCTCTGAAAGGATTAACGTTGGAGAATAATTAAAATGATTACCTATATGCTCCCTGATTCTTTTGAAACAGTAACAAAACAATATGAATTGCAGATTTTTAATTATAATAAATATAAACTATTAAGTTTGGTAGAATTTTCGTCATTCTGGAAAATGAATTTACACTCATATGGCGATGAAACGGTCGTAACATTGTTATACATACCGCAAAACTCTCATGAGGGTCGTCTCTTCGGAATCTCCGGGATGAGCACGCTTTTGCGCACCGAGGGTACGAAGACAAGATAATATGTTCCTAAGTCCAAAATCGTAATGAACTTGCTTGCTGAGCTGCTCCTCGCACAATTTATAGAGCGTGAAAAATTTTCGAGAGAGTAAAACGTTTTCTTTGAAGCCACACGCTGCGAGTTTTACTCGCATAATTATCTAAATATTTTCAGAAAAATAATTAATTAGTTCTATTAGATTTGTACATCACAGTTTGTGAAATAAATATTTAGCTTGGTGAGAGAGTTAATTATTAGGTTGGGATAGGAAGAAATTTCATTACAAATAAAGGATGTTTATAATTCAATATTTCGATTGATTATTGTTAGTTGCCCATCGTTTAACTGTAATTAAAAGCAATGGTAAAAGACTAGCCTGTCTATCCGGAACCATCATAGCTACGCTCCTGAATTGTATCTTCAAGTTCTCCGGCAGTTCTTGACGTCCGGCGTATCCCGGATTCATTGTGATGAACAATCCAAACTCGTAATCCACGGAATAAGTCTCGCCATCGCTGTAAAGTATTAAATATATCCATTACAAAAGTACATTCAATAAATAAATTTTGATGAATGGTAAGCTCGTTGCGCTGGAAGGAGTGGATTAATGAGCACCTGAAAACGAAGGATGTTCTCTTCTCTTTTCTGCAAGTCAGAACGATGGCTATTTGTTGAGCAGCAACGGATAATACTGGCAAATCGATGCGATTAAATTCGTCGAAACAGCCCCATGCCCCAGCTTGCGCCAGACCCTGGAGAATTTAATACATAAAATTTATATGTATCGATTATTCCTTTGAAATTTCCCTTCAAGTGAGTTTTTTTGTACCTTGAAAATTCTACCCAAACCACGAAAATCCATTTGATCGGAACAATTGAAGACGACGACGTACTTTCCTAGAGCTTTACCCATGTCTTTCGTTGTTTCTGTTTTGCCCGTTCCAGCTGGCCCCGCTGGAGCACCACCGAAATTCATTCCTGAATGGCATGAGTGTTTTGAAGTTTTATAAAATCGACTACAATTCATCTTTTTCGTTCACATAAATGTGCTATTTAATTGGATGACTACGATAAATAATAATGCGCTTTCTTTTCTTATACAAGTGCCTATAGCTTGCTGGCAATTTACCTACAGCTTGGGACAGCGTTATGTAACATCTATCAGTAAGTGGAGTAATGGCAAGGCGATCGGTACATCCTAGAAATTCATTTTGATACGAAAAATCGACATCCGTTATTTTAATTGGAACTTCTTCGGTCTCTTCGTCGTAATAAAATCTACACTGCTTAAGCCACTCGAAATCTTGAATACTTCGGACCTTCAGACGGCATAATTCGTCAAAAATATCTCTAAGAGAAATATGAGGAATAGTGATTTTAGAGGAATGGAAATCAAACTATATAGGTAAATAAGAGATTTCTGGAAAAAAGTGAAAAGCTATAATCTACATCGCAGAGCAATTTGTAAGCAATTCCTTCATCCTCGAGTTATCTCGGTTACCCATAATTCTATTACAGATTAGGGAAAGAGAAGTTAGTTTTTCTGGGCCCCTTCATTACCCATACAACAGAAATACATTAAGGGAGTTTCCAGAACATAATGCTCATTTATTTCATTAATTACCTTTGATGCACGTGTATAGTAATCAGCGCTTCGTACTTCATTCTCGAATATTTCGTCAAGTCTTTCACGGTCATCTCGATGAGACCGTTAAGTAAATCCAAAAACCATTGATTGGTCTTTTTCATGATGTTTTTGTCTCGTTTGGCGGAAACAATGGCGGTTTCTGAATCGCGAGTCCATAAGACTTGAATTCCCAATAAACCTGCCTGTAAGGGTTGGGAGAGAAAGTAGGAGTGAGCAAGAGAGGAAGATGAAGAAAGGAAAAAACAATTACTAATCTAGGCATATTTCTTGACTGAAAATTATTACGCTTATCTTAAAATATTTTTAAAAAAATCATATGTATACCGTTACCTGCAAGATAGAGTTATCAATTAATACTAAAATTTCAGTATCAGGATTCGAGAGAGTTTGCAACCCTTGCGAGATGACGGAGCCGACGGATTGTTGATGTATTTTCAATAAAGTATTCAACCAGTTTTCTACTCCTCCAGTACAGTGCACCTCTTTTTCCAACACGATCTTTTCTTTTTCGCGTGAATACATGGCGATGATCTTCTCGTACTCTTTCTCGTGAAAATCGAGCTGTAAAAAATAATTCGAATGAAACAATTGTAAGTTAATGACAATTATGCAAAATAAATTACAAATATTATATAGGTATAAATAATATCCGTCGATTGATTAAAATATTTTAATTCTTTGTAATTTCTTCAAGTCCGCAGAAAAGTAACGGAAGATAATTTATTCACTAAATATTTATTTACTTTAGCGACATTATCGAAGAACCCATCCAAGTACTTCTCTATGGTATGGCAATCAGCTGCTTGGCCAAGTATCTCCAGCAAGCTGGGATCCGAAATGAAGCAGAATCTCGGAAAAATGACGCGTTTCGTCTCTAAATATCTACAAAGGCATATTTACCCGTATATAATTAAGTATATAATTATTGACCGACGACTAATCACGTTGCAGTTCGACTCACCCACTCAACGATTTCTGGCAAGACTCTAATTGTTCCAACAAGTGAGGCAAAAACTGTCCCATAGTTTCGTCTCCGGTACAAGTTTCCACCGCATTTAGCTTCTCATGGGCGCGATACATCAGCTTGACCCAGGACTTATCGATACTCTGCGATTTGACATTTACGATTATCCGACGTTGCTCTATCTATTCGTATGCCGATATAAGCTTTTCCTACATTGAAGCGTTTTGCTTCAGCTGGAAGCTGCTTCGATATGTCACCACCAATGAAGACGGCTTCGAGGTAGGCCCACAAATTCTGCACGGTTATCCACTTTGCCAGTATCTCGGAAGTATTGCTGAGTTTGCTCTGCCACAATTGGATTTCCTTCTTGAAGGGTGCGTTGTAACTATGCAGTTAGAGAATTGTGCATATAATGAATTAATTTTGCTCAAAATAAGTCGTATTAGGAAAGAAGATTCTCCTTCTCTTACCGATTAGCCATCAACGAGCTGATGATCATCAAGCTATCCTCAAGCTGTGCTATTATCTCCGCCGTCTCCGTACCTTTCAGTTGTAGCTCTCCCCGCTGCTTGAAATTGGTAAATTGCAAATTAACGATCGCCCAATCGGCTATGACCTGTTTCAATTTGCTCTCGATATCTTTTTCCTTGACAGCGCTGATGCAGATATCCTGAAAGGACGTTCGAAAGATGAGCACGATGATTGATGATATCATCGATATCGGAGGGGGTTGATGCGATTGGTAGCACTCACCTCTACTTCGTCCTTATTTTTCAACAGAGGCGCCTCCATCACGTTTGCCAGCGTGAAGTTTTCGGATTCTACGTCGAAGAAATAATTGCATACTTTCGACATCCTTTCCCAATGACGCTCTTTCATGGCTTTATTGGCCATCATTTCCAGCAGGGGGCAAGTTTCGTTGAAGTCATCGATCTTTTTCTTCAAGTCTATGTACGCCGGCCAGTCCTTCATACCCTTCGGCAATTTGCGACATCTGAAATTATCGTTTAATTTTTGACATTCCGCGAGAGCACGTCTCGACTCAAGCTCTCGTCATTACGCAAATTGAATTAGGTTTCTCTGGATACTTGTTTTGGAATTCCGTCAGCTCGGCTATGATAACATCGGTGTCGATTTCGCTCCAAGGAATTTCGAAATAGCCGTCAATGGATCGCATGACCTGCAGGTACAAGCCATAGAGCTTCTGCAATAAATTGAATTCCTTCTTTCGCTGGTGTAGGATGGGATAATCAGTGACTTCCATTCCGAAGAGAGTCTCTCCACTGCTGTAAGTTTCGAATCTTTCCCACAGTTCGTCGAAACGTCCTTGAAACAGTAAGACTCTGCAAGGGGTGAAAAAATCGGTTAATTAAATTTATTTCGTAGATATGGAGTAATTATATCTGTCTGTAATTCTTTTTATTTAATATTTCATTTAATTCTTATTTCATATAGCGTTGTCGAAAATTTCCCTACCTTTCACTCGCTTCTTTCGCTGCTATCCCTTCGACCATCGGACCATTCAGTTCGAAATCTGAATCAAATTCAGTCACCTCTTTCTTAAGTATCGCCACACCGTTGATCAGTTCTTGCCTAAGAGGTTCTTGCATCTCACAGATAGTCGCTTGAACTTGTTTGGCCTGCAAATATTTCAGGTCACGCTTAGCGAAAATACCGGGAAAAAATATAAATAGTAATAAAAAGCCTGTTGATCACTTACCGTATTCAACATGTTACTAAAATTGTAACGAAGACTATCGACCGTATCTTGCTCTTCTTTGGAAACGTCTATATTAAATTTCGCCATCAGCGTATAAGTCTCTTCGATCAATATCAATTCCATGTCCAAAGATATGAAGTCATCCCTTATCTCGCCAAGGCACTTCATTGCGACTCTCACATCTTCCAGATCTTTTATCTTACGAGCCAGAACTTTGTTTTTCTCGGTAATATATTCCGTGATTTTCTTCAATTTTTCTTTATAAGTAGTCGATAAAATAGAGCCTAACGATGTCTTCCAGACCTTTGCTTCGACCAGTAGTGCTAATTTTAATTTATCTGACAACGGGAACAGTGATATTTGATATTATACATTATGGTATGCACGATATAGAGAAAGTAAAAATGTTCAAAAAGAGTAATAAGTAATCGTTTACCCATGTTGATTTGTATGGGACCGATAATATGACGATCCGGAAGATTTTCAATTTCCGCAAATATCTCTTCGTATGTGATAAACCTCTCCTTGATTTCCTGCGTGATGGGCGCGGAATCGACGAAGTCCTGAATCTGTTTGGTTCTGTCTTCGGCCCAGACGTAAGAGTACCTCAAATAGCTCTTCAAGAGGAGAGACGAAAATTACTTTAATACATTTTTTTGACAAATATATGTCGAGAAAAGTGGTTCCCCTTTCTAGCGATCATTGATGATCAAATAATTGCACAAAAATGCAGACTCACATTACCAAGCATAGCGATATCGTCTTTGAACATCAGCAGAGCCCCTTGCAAACTCATCAAACTCCTGATGACTTCTTTATGGTCGACTACGCTTTGATGGTAATTCTTCAAAGGTCCAATATCTGATAGAAGAGAACAATAGGATTTTTGCCAATGTGTTTAAAAATCAAATGCATGGAGATTTGATAAAAAAAGAACGGAGTGGTACGAAAAAAATTAAAGGATACGTGGGGCTTTGTGGGAAAATGAAATTATGACCTTCGTTTATTTCGATGCCAAGGGTAGTTCTTCTCTTGGGTGTCGGCGAGTACCGTTGTCCCCACATTATCACGCCCTTGTGAGTTTCTACAAGATTTGTTATTGTCCTTGCGAAGTGAAGCTGTATCTCTTCTATCGGTGGGACGACAACGATGTTCGGTATTTGCAGGACAAAGTTTGTTTGTATGATTGGAACATCGCCACCTTCTATGTTTTCTCTCAATAAAACGCTATCAACAAGTGGATGTACGTTCAGCGTGGTTCACGACTTAATACGATCGTTGGAAAAATTTAAACTCAAAGGAAGCACCAACCTCGTACTACCTACTCTCTTCTTCAAAATATCGAGTGAACTTTTAGTAGCCTTTACGAGGGCTTCGACAAGTTTAGAGTTGAAGTAGGCGAACAGATCCATACAGTCATTGTGCACGCGATTTATATTGATTTTATTCGTCCTTTCGACTGTGCCAAAACCTGGAGTTCGAGAAGAATTAATTTGTTTTTAAGTAAAACAATATATTCTACACTTTCTATCTGGGTATTTTGAATATATCATATAATTAGATACAGGATAGAAAAGAGGGGATTCCGAAGTCCAGTTGACCTCTAACTGTCATGACTTTCATTGAAAATCAAATGCCATCTCAAGTGACGCATCTCTCTCTCGATCTATTTTACTCTAATAACACAGGTTTACAAAAAAAAAAGTCCGGACTATTTGACCGGACCATGGTATTCCGAGGTATTTTTGCGTCCTGAATCCGATCCCGAGGTCATCTGAGCCCCATCACGTTAGAAAAAATGAGATTTCAAGGTCATTTAGAGGTTAAAATGACCATTTTTTGGAACTGGATCCGGGACAATTTCTCAAGCGACCTGTTGAGTTGAAGAGGGTAGCTGTTTAGGTCTTGAATACCTTCCAAACATTGGAATGGAGTCCTAAATCTCGACCAGAGGACTATCACAGAACCACCCCAGTGGATAAAATGTTGCCATGTGATCGTTGTATCTCGCGGATTACGATCTCCCTGTCAAGGCATCCAATTCCGGCGATCCGTTCACTGTGACAGTGGACCCAGCACTGACCCTAATGGCCTTAGAACCTTGGAGTCATGCTCTGGGTGCTGCTCAGGGCAGTCCCATTTCCTTATTTATTTATTTCGAAATCTCGTTTTTCTGACGTGATGGGGCTCAGATGACCTCGGGATCGGATTCAGGATGCAAAAATACCTCGGAATACCATGGTCCGGTCAAATAGTCCGGACTTTTTTTTTTGTAAACCTTTGTAATTTAAAACTCCCTAGAAATATATTTACGAACCAGGTTCGAAAGGTCCTCTCGTCAACTTCGTCTGCGAACCGACCTGCTTGTTCACCTTGTCCTGATCCATCCAATCGTACTTGATAGTCTCAACGCTCGGATCCGTAATCATATCCATGAATTTATTGACGATAGTTATAACGGCCTTTTCAGCAGCGGACGACTTAATTTCCAATTCAATGGCTATGGCATTCCTGAAGATCAAATTCTCCTCAGAGAAATCTTTTGGGCTCAGTGGGCGATTCTCGAGTTTCACCAGCTTCGTCTCCGCGATCGACTCGAACACTTCGTCGACCCTCGCCTCTTTCATGTCCTTCACTTCCTTGGCGAATATCTGTACGTCCGTTATTGCGCTCTTTATGTCGGCGCACACTTGCGGAATCTTCAAGGAGGCCCAGGTAATAACCGATAGGCAAGGCTGAAAGGCCATCTCGAGTTTTACGAAGGCGGGGGTCATCATGTTTAGAAATAATGAGGGGATGGAACGCCTGAGAGAATAAGAAATACGATTTATATAGCTCTCCATTATAACGCAAAATATCTTTAATTCGAGTAAACATTTTTATAAATGTTTTTTAGCGACATCTTATTTAATTCTTCATCCATTGCATTTTCTTTTTGACTGCAGCAGAAAATGTCAGCGAAGTATGATTCGATGTACCTTAGCTCGTCGTTCTCCTCTACCATCTTCTTCACCGTCTCGTGGGACGAAAAAATTTTCTCCTTGCAAAAAGTGATGATCTGTATAAAGTCCGGTACTTCCAGACCGAATCTCGACATATGCTCGGATTCCTGAATGACTTCTGTGATATAAGGATCGAAGTTTAAATTGTATTTGTTCGTTTTTGGATGACGTACTAGTAGCGGCGAAGACAGAGCCAGACGCACCTGAACGTGATATGAGTAATCAAGTATATATAACTGCTAATTATATTTTTTTAATAGGAGAATAGCTCACTATGTCCGCAGAATCGAACCACGCCTTATGATAAATCATTTCGTAGTGAATGAAGACGCTGATCAATGCATTGTACATCTTGATGCACTTCTGCATACGCTCATGCGCGATGACGCGAGGACGCGTTTTGAAAACATTCATCGGATCTTCGACGCGACTGTAAAGCTGTCGAATCCAAAAAATTCGACCAGCAACCGGAGGGGTATTTCGCGGCAGGGGCGGATCTGATCTATCTTCATTGTAACGATCGCGTATTGCTTCGATCTCTTGCTGATACGTTGTCACGAACTCCAAATATTTACGGTCGAGGTGTAGGCGTTTAAAATTAAATTTTTGAAATCTGTGAGGAAAGGGGAAAAGCTAGGTGTTCACAGAATCGTTTTGGATTATTATTTATTATAGTTTGGTTGAAAAATATACGTCAACGGAGTTAAAAAAGAATTGATTCCTATTGGCGTGTCGATTTTTTATAACAAACTAACCGGCTTATCAAATGCAGCGCTTTAAAGATATTGGGCGAGCACGAAACCATCTTGAAGAAGAAATTCCTCAGCTCGATTTCCGTTTCGACCACGTTCTTCTTGAATTCTACGTAGTCGGGGTCGAAATATGGCTTTCTGTGATCGAGCGGATCGTAGGTTTGCGAGGCGATTTTCTGGAAGAAACTTGTGAATTTTTGGGCAAACACGTCAACCCCTTCGATGGTCGAGCTATGAAGACTGGAGTACGTGAGGGTGGTTTGGAGAACGTCGATGAGCTGGAATGAAAGGAATGTTGATGAGTTCGCTAGTATTTATTTGTAGCATTTGATTTTTTTTGTCAGATTGAATTTACAAACTTTGTTTATCCTCATCTTGAACGTGTTGAACTTTCCAAACACATACATATCCGATACTTCGAACGGCCTCTCGTCGGGGCTTTCTTTTACTTTCTCTCTCATTTTGTTATAGCAGTCGTGATATAATTGGTAAAGATTAATGCAATCCTGTAACATGTACGATTGGTGTAATTTTTTCATAGCGCTTGGCTTGAGGCCTAGGCACTATCGTTAAAAGTGGACGAAGAAGAAAATTTCGGTATCAGTTTTTCACCTTAAATATAATCGATATTCAAATTTAGACTTAACATAATTATCGAATATTAAAAACGGACGATCCTCACTTGCATCCTAGATATCATGTCCGATTTAGCATCATCCCAAATACTCAACGTGCCATTTTCGGTCAAATAAGACTTGCACGCTAAAATCATTTGATTGGTCATCTGAAAAATTTCAATTGTTTAACTGTCGCACACTTAATTGTAGAAGTACTAGTCTTTTGTAAAATTCTTCCGATACCTTTACGAAAACTGCGGTAACCATTCTTCTGGTATTGAAAAAACGAGATGTCGCGTATATCATTCTTATCGCGTACATAAGTCCCGGCAAGTAGTCCCCTATTTTCGTAGGGTCCAGCCTGTAGAGAGGCTGAGTAAATTTTTCCAAAGCGTACAGATATCTCACATTGTCTTGCGACAATATTTGTACGGTCGTCACGTGATTGTCCAATCTCTTCCATTTCTACAGAGCCACATTGATCGTGATATTTAATGATTGCGCGATATAAAATAGACCGATTAAATTGTTTAGAACTGGCAATTTGAATTTTTTAAAAAATAGTCATGTGCTGAGCGGTCTGACTATGGAATGTAGATATGTGGACGAAGAAAATAACGCGCCTTGATCAATTTCGATTTTGCCTGGATCAGAAACTGAATGAACATCTGTGCATGTGAAGACTTGACGTGTTCAACGATGGAAGAAAAACGAGCTAGTATCCTTCTCCAATAAGCGAGCTCAGCCGTAGGACCTATTGTTTCCGTTTCTCTGCGCAACTGTTGACTCTCGACGATTGCCTGTAACAATGATTGCCAGTGAATTTAAGGAAATGATTCAGTGAGAAGATTTATTGGGAAAGTGAATGCGAACTAATCGTTGTGGTGTATGGGAAATTACATGTGAAAAGAAGAATGGGACGAGGTGTGGATACATCTACGAATATTTTTCTTTTTATTCAAATGTAAATGAATATAGTATAGATAATCAGTATATGACTTACGCGTTCCATACTTTTCATCCACAATTTAACATTCGCTTCTACAGCTATAATCAAATCGAGATTTGTCTTATTCTTCATGATGAGTTCCGGAGTTGACAAATGGTTTGTGTATAAATCCCAGTTGATTTCGAATTGTATGGCACCCTCCAAATCGATTTTCGTCACTGCAATAAAATCGAGCCGACTTTTATAAACGAGAACTAAATGAATAATGCCCGGGACTAAGGATTTAATTTACAGTTGAAATTAAATTGGTGCTAAATCAGAAAAATTCGTTATTCAACTTCTCCGATGTAGCTTCCACTTAATTTTAACCCTGGAACCCTGTAGCTTCCCTAATTTTAAACTTTCGATTCTCGATCCATTAATCAAACGCAAATAAATACGCACTACTCAAAAATTCGCAAAAGTCCTTAAAGTCGCCGATAAAGTTTTGCTTGATCTTTTGGCCGGCTTCCGATTTCGATAATTCGCCCCATTGTGTATTCGCCGATATTGCCGGTTCGTTCAGTCGTGAAATTAGTTCAGACATTCCGGCGAGAGCGCTTTCCGATTTTGGATCCACCTCTGCGTACGCGTAATACGTCTCCTGTTGAAATAAACGGTATGTGCGGAAAAACGGATAATCACGGATCGATCTCTTCCGGTGGAACTTTACCTCGAGTAATTGTTTCATTTCGAAATCAGTGTTCGATCTTAATCTATAGACAATGACGCACTTCCCACTGAACTTTTCCGAAAAACCGTCAGTCACGCAGCAACGAGTGACTTTTTGCTCCTTAGCCAGCTGAGCATTCCACCGTCCCGACTCTAAATTTGCGTTTATATGATACATGCAATTTGCAATTTACATGAGTAGTATCGACGTCGTTCAACGAGATGGAAGAGGATCCAACGACGCGTAAAGCTTTACCGAAAGGTGGTGGAGACATTGGTTGATAGAATATGACTATCGCTTGTCTTCCCCCTTCGACGAAAAAACTGCTCAAGGTATTCACGTATTCGTCTTTATCGACAATACCCTCTTCCAAGAGGGCCGCTTCCGTATTCAAAATGTAAGCTACCATTTCCAAAACGTGACGATGAGTTGTCTTTAGTAATCCTTGTCTGGCGTTACGGCTTTCCTTGAATTTGGCCTGGAAAATAAATGATATGCACCGCAAATCTCTCGGTATTTGAACCTGTAGAATATTTATCGGTATCAGTTATCTCTACATCCACGTCTAGAGTTTTTCAAGACCTGAATCTAAGAAATTCTCAAAGCCGCAGATAGTGTATGAGGTACGAGTGAAAAAATACGTTTTATGGGTTGTCTACTTGTCAAACGCCTGGAATGCCTCAGGATAAGTGCATAACCGCCGAGTAATAGCTTCATTAATAATAAAGAAATTACGAAAGTGGTACCAGTTACGAACCAGTCGTTCCTTCGTGCTTTCAGTCGGCAGTCCTTCCAACGCGCCGATTCTTCGCTTGACCAATTCGGAGATTCGCCGGTCAATAGCCGGCATTGAATAATCGCGAGACGCATAATATGCCGGTATATTCGTCATTATTTTGATGGATATATTATAGTATTACGATAATGAAAATTATTACTATACGATACTTCTGTTAGGAAGCCATCATTCGTGTCAAACGAATGATATCACGTGAAGATATCAGTGAAAAGTTGTCGATAACTTCATAGAGATAATGGGATCTGAGTTCGGGCTTTTTGTACTCGAATTGCTCTGATCTCTTCGAATGGAATAAGGAAGAACTATTCTCGGAAAGAATTCTATCGGCGCAATTGAAAATTTGGTTTTAAATGAAAGGTGTTTTAAAGAAATGTTAGGCGATTGATCAACATTTTATTTGGAGGTTTATACTGTTACATTTATGTAAGTATCGTGTCTGGATAGTCCCAAATATCCTTAAAATTATACTAGCGTCTTATAACACAGATTTACAAAAAAAAAAGTCCGGACTATTTGACCGGACCATGGTATTCCGAGGTATTTTTGCATCCTGAATCCGATCCCGAGGTCATCTGAGCCCCATCACGTCAGGAAAACGAGATTTCAAGGTCATTTAGAGGTTAAAATGACCATTTTTTGGAACTGGACCCGGGACAATTTCTCAAGCGACCTGTTGAGTTGGAGAGGGTAGCTGTTTAGGTCTTGAATATCTTCCAAACATTGGAATGGAGTCTTAAATCTCGACCGGGACTATCACAGAACCACCCTAGTGGATAAAATGTTGCAATGATCGTTGTATCTCGCGGATTACGATCTCCCTGTCAAGGCATCCAATTCCGGCGATCCGTTCACTGTGACATATTGACAGTGGACCCAGCACTGACCCTAATGGCCTTAGAACCTTGGAGTCATGCTCTGGGTGCTGCTCAGGGCAGTCCCATTTCCTTATTTATTTATTTCGAAATCTCGTTTTTCCGACGTGATGTGGTTCAGATGACCTCGGGATCGGATTCAGGACGCAAAAATACCTCGGAATACCATGGTCCGGTCAAATAGTCCGGACTTTTTTTTTTTGTAAACCTGTGTAATCTATGCGCATACGATACAGTTGGAAATTAAAAGAGCAAAATAATAATCAATGTGTAAAAACTTAATTAGCTACATCGTCGTAAATGTCAATATATACTATGTATAAAATCTTTATTATTTCTGCTGAATTAATATTAATTAAAATGATCAGGTTGATAGAGATGACATTAATGTATAACGAGCAATCTCTCCGATTGCCAATTTTACTACACCTCGGCAGACCAGACGATTGGTTCTATCCAGTCTAAAAAGTGAGAGACCCGAGTGTAAACTCCAGGCTTTTCGGGAAAAGCGCAACCTTTGCCGAAACTGGTGATGCCCAAAATTTCGTAAAGACATCCATTCGGATGAGTGACTTGAAGCGGGCCGCCCGAATCTCCTTGGCAAGAGTCCTTTTTCCAGCCTCCATTGGGATCGCCGGCACATATCATACTGGGTACCACACCACGTGGCACCGAGGTGCCGCGATTATAATACCGAGTACAGCGGACATTGTCCACCAAGTCGACTCGGGTCTTTAATAATTCATCATTGGGTCCTTTCCCTGTACGGTGAAATTTAAAAGATCAAATTACTTGCGCTTCATTCGACCCCCTGAGGGCTAACTCCACATATGTGCTGGATATTCACGACATGCACCGCAGTAAGGCGGGCTAGCTGATTGCAACTCTGAGCTTCAATTCTGATAATCGGAAGTATATATTACGAGTAAACTTATTTTAAATTACGTAGCAATATCGAAATTCGACATTACGCGATACCGAAAAGGCTTATCAGATGTACAAAATGTTTGCATTCAATTTTGTGAACAAATATTTCAATCTTCCATGACATCTGTCAAGTCAAGGGCGAATGAGAGGTATTTTTATCGTCATATCCCAGCCTGTTCTCAGAGAGTTCGATATATAAATTGGAAAGGGTAGTTCGCTATTTAATATTGTGTTACCATATTGAGTGGCACCCCATCCGGTGATCCAGGCTTGACCGGAAGCGATATTGTTTTGCGAAGAGAGACAAGCCGGCTTGATATTCGTCCGGAAAGTTACGGGTTTCGATAACTTCACCAATGCTATATCCGCGTACATTGCCGGGGGTTTATAAGCTGGATGTTTATATATATCTTTGACCATAATTATCTTGCCTAGTTCCTCATCGCTTAAACGCTGAAATCCTAATCGTACGTAAATAGGAGATTGTCTGAAAATTAAAACGAAGTTCTATATAATTTGTTCTCTTTATCCAGCCGTTTATTGATTGACGATGCTTTGGTAACAAACTCTTAAAAATATCTATGGTGGATATAAAACGTTTACTATTGTTTTTGCATTAGTTACGTGCAGAGTTTACTATTCTTTTGCGAGTATTTCGATAGGGACTCGAATGGCCATATCGGAAAATGACGAAGAGTTCAACGACCGACTCGCTCTACTGATAGGTACATACGTACGATTTGAAATGGGTGCAATGAGCAGCAGTAAGCACCCATTGATCGGAGATCAAAGTACCACCGCAGAAAAACTTAAAAGTTTCATTTTTTGAAAACCAGCCTAGAGCTGCCATGTGCGGAAATTCTTCGGGTTGGGCTACTTCACCACCTACAACCAGGGGATTGACTATTCCTTCGCATTTACCCATGATGGCAATGGGATCGGATCCTATCATAGGAAAGAGCAATACTGTCTTTCCGATAGCTTGACTGTATTTCTCACATTCTGTAAGTGCGAAATAAATTACTTTTGGCCGACGATGGATTGAGAATGCGAAACGATTTTCTAACGATAGGTATATATACCTATAGGTATATATACCTAGTATCCGAGAACCTGCAATGTGTGTCTGTGCTTATACCTATGTGCGGACTACGTAATCCGACCCTTAAGGGGCAAATAGATGATCAACTTAGTTGTCAACTTTTTTCTTAGCTTTTGAATTGTCAACTACCAACCTGCCTACAGACATTCAACATTCCTTTCAACACGGCAAGTTGACAACATAGTTGATAACCAAGTTGATCGTCTATTTGCCCCTCTCTCTATATATAGCCGTTAAACTCGCTATAAACAGAAAACCCCAATCGTCAAAGGCCGTAAAGCAATTTCGGGGTAATGACGGGGTTTCGTTATCATTTCGATGGGGATCGGCAGCGGAGTTCCGATAGGCTGGCGATTGGGGATTAACGGTTTTTCTCGGTCTGAGAATTTCTCGAGTCACTCGCAAAGTTATGTATACGCATCTTAGCCAATAGACCAATCAGGATCAAGTATTCTGCTGTGGTGGGGGGATCCTGATTGATCTACTCGCTAAGAAACGTATAAGTAAAGCTAGGAATCCACTACACTCGACTCGATTCGACACGACACGACTCGACGCGACTCGACACGACGCGTTTCTGATCGCATGATTTTCCATGTATTTAAATGGCGTAGAAATCCACTAGGCTCGACACGACTCGACTCGACTCGACACGACACTTTTCTGGCTGGCCAGAAATTTGTCGCGTCGAGTCGAGTCGAGTCGAGCCTAGTGGACACGGTTTGCGTGCACATCGAGATATGGACCGATGAGTGAACAGTTGAATTGCGGCAGTCTTGCTTGGAAAGTCGAGAAGAACAGTTCGAAGATTTTACATTAATTTCGTAGAGGAATGGAGGAGGATCTCATTAATAAAGTTAGAACATATGAGATGCTGTAAAATATACATAGTTTGAAATATAGAGACCAAAATATACGCAACGAAGCTTGAGAAGAAATCTCAAAAGCCTTGAATAGATCAAGTAAACATAAATAGGTATAATTATAGTAAATTTCTATCTGTATAGATGTTACAGAGAAGCAATAATTGGAAAAATTATAGAGCCATACACGATGTATCCTTGTACGTTAAAATTTAAAAGGACGAAGCACTACCGTCGTGTCGAGTAGCGTCGAGTCGATTCCAGTGGACACACCACGCAAATTTTTGTCACCGTGTCGTGTCGAGTCGAGTGTAGTGGATTCCTAGCTTGACTCGCCAGCGAGTCGTGCAAGGGCAGTTTCGAGCAAAACGTTGACGACGAAAGATGAAAGACGTATGGCTTGCAAGAAATTCAAAAGACGTATCACGCGACGTATAAACTGTTTCTTGTTCTGTCACTGTTAAACACCCCGAGATTATAAACAATGAATTATTGTTTATAATTGATTTCCATTCAAAAAATAACACGGTTATTTAGTTCTGTGGTGTTCTAAATACAAAATAATTACATACCAATTTCCGATGACCTCTTGTCATTGTCCGTGCGTAAAGCGTAAATGATACTTTCTTTTAGAAAAATAACGTACATTAAACTCGTTACTGACATCATGACTGATGACCGTCTACAGGCAAATTGGTAATGCTGCATTTCGATACATAGCCATAGGCTTATATCTGCTGCGCATTCAATGTAGGTACAGGGTGAGGCAGTGAAACGGCACGATTTCAGCTCGGGCTGGCGGGCTTGGTCACGTGAGTGGGGGACTGGACCTTTGTCGTCTAGGCAGGTGAAAATGTTAGTATGTCGCACGGAAAACCGATCAGGTGGGGGCCTTCTGAATTTCTTAATGAATCAATCGAGCATCGTCCAAGCAGTGCCGAGTTCAAATTCAGATGGCCCCCACCTGATCGGTTTTCCGTGCGACATATGGTATACCTATACCAACATTTTCACCTAAACACGGTTTAGTAAGCAACGCGCGTTTGCTGTAAAGGTTTATTACAAAAGCTCGGATAGTTTTGTTAGTACTCAATGCGCTTTCCGTCATGAGTTTAATTTACCCCCAAAGGCTCCCGCGCCATCTCGTAAAGCTATCGCGCTTTGGGTTAGGAACTTTGAAGCCACTGCTAACGAATTCAGCAAGAAATAAAAAACATTCCGTTCGAGATGTTACGCAACATCATGAACGGATTCACTCTCAGGCTCCGTCAATGTGTGGAAAAACAAGGACGTCATCTGTCTGACACTATCTTCAAAATGATTATTTTTCATGTGAAGTAAATTTTCACAATATAGACCTGATTTATGCTAAAATAAAACAACTTTTTTTTTACTCTCTATTTTTTACGATTTTTTAAAATCGTGCCGTTTCACTGCCTCACCCTGTACCTATATCAGGTAGACTTATGCCGCGTTTACACACATGCATGGATTTGATGGCGCCAATAAGAACTGGCGCGCCAGTAAATTAAATTTGCAAGTGTAAATTGCAATTTCCATCGAATTGCATACAAGTTGAATCTTTGCATGCATAGACCGAAAAAGTCTGTAGTATGCTGAAATCATGCAAGTAGAACTGGCGCCACTAAATCCATGCATGTGTAAACGCGGCATTACCCTGAATTCAACTTGGTATAATTTGAAATCAACATTTAACGGCGTAACTATGGATTAATGTTCGGGGAATGAGGGGAAGGTTTTCTATTAGATATAACCAATGTAGCGTAATAAATATAATTTATTTAAAAAAAATATAAATTTTTGAAAAATCCAAGAATGATCAATCGCGATTGAACGCTACTTCTGTTGAATGGCTCTACGACATAATCGCGCTAAAAGACCATTCATTTGCAATAAACTGTTGATTCCATCAACTATGCCTAAATGTGTTATTCCAATTTCCTGAAAAAAAAAGAACATAAACCTATAATATAATAAAATATCCCGCTGTGTTTAAAGACATTCTAACACTGTACAATCAATTTACCTTTATAAAGTCAAGTTTTAAAGGTTCGTCGATCGCTAGATTCTTGCATACGCGGAATATATTGCCGATGAGATCTTCCGCGGAATACCCCATTTTCCATAGATGATCCATTACCTTTAAAAAACAATTACTTAAACTGCCGTTACACTGATTTCATAAAACTATTTGTCAGGGATAAATTATCCTTACCTTAAATGCTTTGGAAACATCTCCGGTAGCACAGGATTCAAGCATTTCCTTCACCAAAAGAGGATGAGGCTCGTCGCATACTTTAAACACGTTCTCGCTAGTAACATGACCAAAACCATTGCAGGTGGATTGTAAATTGTTCAACGCCTGTCTCATGTCACCTTGAGCTGTGAACACAATTGCTTCTAAACCGTCATCCATGTATGAAATCTGAAAAAACATCAACCAATATAAATAATGAAATTACGCATGATTAAACAAAGGTATAGATGCACACTCATTACAACTCACCTGTTCCTTCTCGCAGACTTCTATTACTTTTGCCAAAATCTGAGCATCTGATAGCTTTCCGTACCGCAACATGGCGCATCTGGATTGTATGGGCTCGATAATTTCCGCGCTATTGTTGCACGCCAGCGCGAATCTGGTCGTGTGACTGTAGATTTCCATTGTACGGCGCAAAGCTTGCTGTGCGCCGTCGGTCATGCTGTCAGCTTCGTCTAAGATGATTATCTTATGCCTCCCTTTCGGAAGATTGACCTATTTAGTAAAACACGAAGAATTAAAGCAGCACCGCGAAATTGTTATTTATAAGTTGTAATTTTCATAGCTTACTTTTTGTTGAGCAAACATCTTGATTTTGTTCCTGACAACATCGATACCTCTGTCGTTGGAAGCGTTTAGCTCTAGAACCGCGTCTTTGAAGGCCGGCCCCAGAAGAATACGCGCCAGACACAAGATCGTGGTAGTTTTGCCTACACCGGGCGGCCCGGCGATAATTATATTTGGCGCGTTTCCGTGCTGCGCGAAAACGGATAATCTGGACACCGTGTCTTCATTGCCGACTATTTCGGAGAAAACTTGAGGACGGTACTTTTCTATCCTGAATTAATACATCGAATGTTTCACGTCAGAATAATATATGTTAATTTTTAATTTAATAAAATAAAGTAATACACCGGTATCAAAGTTTAACCTAACCTAAAAACGAACATAACTTCACTATTTAGAAGAATCATTCGAAAGATTCTCAAAGAACAGAATTTACGAACCATGGTAGATTTGCCGATTTATTGGGCTTCTCCTTACTCGAGGCATTCAACCCACTTGTTGAAGGAAGTATTTCGATTTCCATCGCATTGTTGTCATCTTCACCGCCTGCCATGATGAAAACGATACCTACTAAAAAACGCGGGAATTGATTTCATCTCGAATGTCTCGGATGATGGTTGCTTTCCAGTAGAGCAACTGTGGGTAACGCTATCGACCAATCAGAAATTGCAACAAGATCTGGGAACCCCCTGTCGCTAGCGTTTCCAAACGGCGATCACCCGAACTAGGCAAGCGGACATCCGATGTCCCCTTGGTAACAGCTAAAAAATCGAAAAGAACTGAACCTGTGTAATTGTGTTCTAATTATATCCTTTAGAAAATTAAAAAGATGTTCCCTTTATAAACTCTAGATATCCAATTTCTTTATCTCTGCTTACAATTTAACTGCTTGATAGTAGAATCATAATCTACTTTTTCTAATCGATTTTTCGTTCATAGCAATAGAGGTGATAACACTTGTGTTGACCCTTGGTCAGTACGGTATATTATAGCAATTAAGGGCTAGCTTAAGTGTCAATTTATACCCCATTCTGTCCTGCATATCCAACAAACTCTTCTCACATTCGTTCGTCAGGCACATTACTCGACGATTTTATCGAATGAAAGAATTCTAACGCTCACTAAACTTTTAATTAGCAAGCCGACAAACGATAGAAATTAGTAGTCGCATAATAACCAGCTGATAATCGAGAAATACCGCCCTGGTGAAATCTCGATTAACTAGAATGATTTATATAACGTTTTTAAACCTGTACCTTTTCTCCTGAAATTCCTCGTATCATTTCAAATTCTCCAAAATATGATCTTAATAAACGTATATCCCCAATATAATTATTACAATCATATATGGAGTACGATATGAACAAGAATTTCAATATGATGTAGCATGCTAAACCAGACGAGTCTAGTTCAAAGGGAAAGCGATAATTGGTACGCATAGCCAATTATTGTACAATCTGCCATTAATTAAATATATTTTGCAGAGACGCATTATTGACGGGGAGAAACAGTACATCTTTGTTAAAATTTGTGGTCAAGTTCGTCTCGGCAAATTTAAATTACTCGTCATCGTATACGAAGATATAATTAATTTTTATGAGCCACACAGGTATGTGATAGTCGAGTACATTTAATAATTAGATGAAAGAGCTATCACTCTTTATTATCCTCAAACATTATTAAGAGAAAGAGAGAGAGAGAGCATCGTCCTAATTTCCCCGGCTGGATTTTTTAATTATCCCTATTATTCAGAAATACGTAATATTTGCAATCTGTTCCGTCCAAACGGATATACAATATGTATGACATATAAACACGAGAAATATAGATACCCTTGATTTTTTTTTTCAATCGAATCTCTCGTATTTCTCAATCACGAATTTAACGTTACATGCAAGCTGGGATGTGATGGGTTTTAGAATCATCCCTACAAATGAAAAATATTCGATATTTATAACCAATAGTATCATAAAATGAAAATGCGAGGGACAGCGATGCACCGGATACGTTCGCATCGCTCGTTTTTGATCTCTCGATGAAAATATATCGAACGCGAAAGCGAATGACGTATAATTGCAATTTTAACATCACCGGAAAGGTACGAGTTGGTTCGAAAAACTGTTTTGGACGCTGTTACATTAACGACGATTCCCTGCTTATCACGAAAGCGTCCGAAACCGCGAAATCAAAAAGTCATTTTCGCCAAGACGTGATGACACGAGAACCGTGAAGAAGGGAAGCACACCGGTTATAAGCTCGACTGATTCCATTGTTAGGTCCTCTTGAACGAATTATCAGCGTTTTCTCGAATAAAGCGCTTCTCGCCCCATTAAGCTCACGAGGACGCGTTCGCGAAAATAGTCCTCTCTCGCCGATGAAATCAAACGAACGTGATCCCACGAATCGGTGTCGATCTCTTCTAATCGACCACTGTAGAATTACACTTTGGTTGTGAAACCAATGAAATTACCTAGCAATTCTGTTCGTGCGAGTCGTCGGTAGGTCAAATGGAACAAGAGACACCTTATCATGGGCGTTCTTCTTTTTTATTGTTAAAAAGCCCCTTGATAGAACCACCGTGAAGATACGTTTGAATCTTACCAGATTCAAATAAATAAACCCTAAAATGACGCATTAACAAGATTTTACAATATCGCTGCAGTGAGCTAAAAGTTTCATATTCCACTCCCCCCTTGTTTCCCCATTTCAGCGATACACAATCTTTCGAGAAAGCGCCCATATCACCTTCGCCCTTTCTATCTCCACTCTATTCCGACGGACTGCGAGTCGATAAGTTATGGAGCGATACAAAAATCCCCCGGTATAGATATTATCGGTAGGGAAAAGGGGTTGGCTTCGGCCCATCTCGCGAAGATCCTCTCGGGCCGCTACGTGGGGTAAAGAGGATTCTCGTAATTTAAGCCGGCCGCATTTCCTGTTCCCTACCGTCCTGAAGAAATCCTGAAACCGAATAAAGTTCACTCGGCCGAAGGTTGAGCCTTCGCAGAGGGTCGAGGGATGATGCTACTACCCCTCCGTGGTGCTTATTCCATTCTTCGCAAAGAGGATGGGAAATTTGAAAATGTCATTTTACGTCCAAACTGCCACGACTGCACGAATAAATAATGCTGAAAAATAACGATCGCGCAATATTCCTCTAATGGTTTTATATTTAGCGGGGTATGGGATTATTTTAATAATTTCACTGGCCGCTGGCTTTGCGTTGCGGCATGTAACCAGAAACGAGGGGCCATCGAAATAATTAAAATAACTTTGCATTCTACCGTATATTTATTCATTAGGTAAAGTATGTACTATATATAGCCAGACAGCATTCGTATAAATGCATGCCACATCGTATAAATTTTCCGAGCGATGGAGTATGCATCTCACAATTTATTTTCCTAGGCAGGAAATAATAGACACCACGGGAATAAGGTTTTTCGAGCTCATACACCGAGAAGAAAAGTAGTTATGATAACTATTTTGAACTCAACTGCTTCAATTTTATCCAAATCTGTACCAGTTTTATATAGTTATCACACAATAATTCTTTTGTTCTGGTAACTAAAAATAGTTAAGACAACTATAAAAACCTGTGCTAATTACCAAACTTGAGCAGTCAAGTCCAAAGTAGTTGTCACGACCACATTAATTTCTTTCAGTGTACGTGCCGACAATTTAATTTTACGCGCGTTTTCTTTCTCGAACGGTTTCCAATCGTTTCGAATTCTGTAGGACGATTGACTGATTATCACGATGATTGGAAGATACGAGGAAAGAAATCGACTGAAGACAGTACGCGAGTTAGTACAGAACCGAGAGGGTGTAGACGAATAAAATGTATAGCTTACTCCAAACATATCGTGATATATTCCGCGCTCAACTTTGAACTTACACGCAAGGTTACCACGAATCGCAGCACTCTTCACTCCGAAATATCTTGACCCACATAAAGTATTGGTTATCTCTTCTCCGGATTTTCTCTTTATTAAGATAAGTGATCTTGGCTTCGCTCGCGGATCCTACCCTCCTCTACGACGTCTCTTCCAAAAGATCACGAGTTATGTCTCGATATACCTACGCCCTCACCAGTTCTGAGAAATTGCGATTTTGTAATTTACTATCAGTTTTTCGAGGCCTATTTTGCGTTGGAAACTGGAGTGTCCGTCATCGGTATATAATATTATCATTATATTATCATCATCCGGTTCGTTGAGTCCCCGTGGTGTAATCCTCGATGTCGATGAATATCTCACTATGGTCATCTTATATCTTTCATCTTACAGAAATGTAATAACATAAATGTATTATCAAAAATTATTGCTTTTTATCATGCATTACTTCAAAAAATTGAGTATAACTTCTCCAGAATTATTTTCAGACATTTCTTCCCAACTTTCGAAACATTACCCTAAATTGCATCGCTTAATTGCTTCAGGAAAAATATCCTGCAGAAAAAATCGGTTTTACTTTTTTTCTAAAGAGGAAAAACTGTATTCATTAAGCCTTTTTCCGCACATACAGCATCCTCTATTACGGGTGATCGCTTTTGTGAAGTTCTAATTCTTATTTGACGTCAAATGTTCATCGCCTTTTCTTCTGCAAATAATAGCGGAACTCTCGACCTAAATCAACTTTAGTAAGAAGGTACGCAAGTATAACCGTATACCTGTGAGCTTTTGTCCAGCTCCCAGGCCGGAGGGATGATGGAGAGAAGCAGAAGAGGAGGAGATTCTCTTTTTATTCTCTTTAAGTTTCCTCCCTCGTTTCAGTAATTACTTCAAGCAGCTTTCATGTCGACAAGCTTCTCGAATATTCGTCCAATTACACCGTAAAAGACGAAATTCGCCTCGGGACGAGATTGCGCTAACTTCTCGTAAGTTGTTCAATGCTGATTACGAATCGAAGTCTACGAACAACCTACCACGTCAGTCTTCAGCGGAGCGCAGCGAAATATCGGAAAGTCCATCCTTCCCTTCATCTTCGCCTTACCGTTCTTTTTTTTTTCATTATCAACATGAAATTCCTCTAGCGCGTCGCGGATGAGCATCTTGCAAAGAAGTTTACTGCGGAGGAACAGAAGGAGTCGAGGAATTCATAACGGAGTTGGATACCGTATTGATGGCCGGAACTGTAACTCGAGCGGAAGTAGCTTCGAGGTCTCCGCACTTACGTAACTCCGTCCAACCGACCTCTACACCGATCGGTAATTTCTTTAATTGCACTCGGTCACGCGACTCGTCTGCTTCGTTCCGAGGAAAATAGAGGTGTAGGTATCTGTCGTTTCTTCCATGGAAAAGCCTCGCGCTTTCCTCCGGCTGGTGCATTTGAATCGAGACTACAATGGAAACGGAGACGAATCGTAGCGCGCACACCGAGCACCGACTGTCTGACACGGCACGTGCGGTATCTACTTATTACTGTCAAACTGAAGGTTTCAAAGCGATCAGTCTGCACCTATCGCATCGCTATTATACGAGCATATGTGGTTGTCGATTGTATCGATAATTTACCAATCAGTGTACTTTATTTTTTAGTATTATTGAAATCAGTTCGTACCAAATATAAATAACAACATCCGTTTTAACATTTTGACGTTTTGATGAAATTATAAATTTAAATAAATAAAGAATAAAAATATATTTGAAATAAAATAAAATTTTATTTGGCAAGCCCTAAAATAAAATTCTTAGAGCATATTCAATTCTACACTCGCCTTGGACTCGCCCGCCAATATAATTTTATTTTATTTAAAAAATATTTTTATTCCTTATTTATTTAAATTTATGATTCCATCAAAACGTCCGACTATTACAATGGATGTCGTTATTTGTATTTGGTACGAATAACTGATTTCAATAATTTTTTGTAACCAAAGATATGCATTTTTAAAGCGACTCTCAGTCATACGCAACATGTATTCGGCAAAGTTTCTTACACCGAAGGTGTTCTTTGGTGTATAGATATACAGTCAGCTCGAAACCAGAGACTGCCGACTTGAGTGAAGCCGCGTTACTTTCTCTTTACCAGGGCCAGGCGTTCGTCGTAGTCGAGAACGGGACTGTACTATCCATTCGACGACCACAGGCTAACTTTCTAGCCCGAAAAATCTCATGTTGTCAGGAACGAGCCATTCGATACGGCGGAGAGACCAGTGTTCGTCCACGTTTTACAAACCTTGAACGGATTTCCCGCAGCATTCCGGGATTCCGGAGTCTTTGAGAAAAAAAATTCTCCGCGCGTGAGTCGACGATCCGTGATCGATGAGTGAATGAGTGTAACTCTGGATCGGCGTGGAATCGTTCAGTATGGGGATCAGTGAAATGCAGTGACAGTACGGTATCGCCGATGTAGGAAAAATGTGGAGAGTCGTTCCTTTGACGTTTATTGCCATTTCTCTGTACGCGTTTGGTAAGTATCTCTGTAACCGTACAATATTCGCTTCGTCTGTCATAAGAATGACTGAACGCGATACACTATAATGGAGATAGTTTACTAGAACGCTTCCCGGATGTCGAAATTCACTCAAATTTAATTAATATATCGCTTGCGTTTTAACATGGCCTTGAGCGGTCAAAGCACTCCCTCTATTGTCTGCCTTGCGATTACTTTGCCGAACGCTGATTTGAACAGTCGACTTAAAATATAAGCGATTACTATTTATAATCGATCTCTACATAGATAGGTAGATAAATTATTATTCACAGTCCCGTTATGCTTCATTTTTTCTCCTAGTCACGTTGCTGATTGTAGAAATAGAATGCTGTGCGAATTAATTACCAAGGTCAGGTTGTGACAATGAAAACGTAAAACATGAGTATTTAAAATCAGTTATACTTACGATTGAACAGTGGAATTTAGTTCGACATTTTAACCATTAGACACATGGCTTAACCAATTGGATTTCCTTATTCAAGCGCTGGATTAATCAATCCTTCTGGTTTATAAAATGAGCAAAAAATTTGAACATATTGCTCGAAAGCGGTTACTGATATATTTTTAGTAGCTACTCGTACAATGCGGTAAAATTGTGGGCAGTAGAAAAATTGCGATACGACTCAGACTTTCTTACGCACACATTACAGTGTTTGAATGTAAGTTTAACTGTTCTTGTCTGAGTTGTACCGCAATGTTTCTACTGCCCAAAGCTATACCGTATCCTAGCTCTTATTGTAAATTAGATCGTGTAGCGCTGACGGCAATGCAAACTTATTCAACAATATTAATTATAACAATTCCATTGATATGATAATTACATACTGATCCATATAAATCAATCTAATTACAAGTGGCGTTTCAATAATAATAATCTTTGTCTAATTTTTTAAATCGCAATATAACGATTTCTTTGTTCTGGCCTACTAAATCTTAACTATAGTAAAATATTATTTCGGGAATTTTTTTAGAACACAATATAGTTTAGTGAAAAAAACTATAACTGTAATGAAAGAATATTATAATATGGAGAAGAATACTGTTTTTCATATTTTTCTGTAAGTATTACATTTTCACAAGGATAATACCTACAGGAAACGCCCAAGATGACGACGAGGAGTATAGGGGGAAATATATTGGGAAACTAAATACCTACCACCATCAAGTATCCGGTGATATTTACGCAGTTGACGAATATACCCTGCTTCTAACATCTTTTAGCTACGATGGAAGTGGAGCTGACACGTTCTTCTGGGCCGGGGCTTCCAACCACCCCGGTCCAGAAGGATTTATCGTGCCTGATGAGTTCGGCAAGTCAGTACACTTTTAAGTCTATCGTTACCCTCATAAAGTATACTATACAATATGGACGGTAACCATTTATGTAAAATTACATAAAAGATGTACAGATTATGACCATCATCATTGTATGCTCTTCCAAGAATATAAATGTTCGTGAAAGAGGACGCTGAGGTAAAACGCATCTTATTTTTTTCAGAACAAATGTCTTGGGCCGATATTTCAACAAAGACTTTACGTTAACTCTTCCAGATAATAAAAAGATAACGGATATAGAGTGGTTCGCAATTTATGACTTATCGAATCAGGTAAGGTAGCTGTAGAATTACATAGATGTAGATGTCCGATTACACGTATTATAATAAAAGTATAATTGACTGTATAGGTAAAACGATTGCTTTAGTTCACTAATTTAAAATTATCCGTAATTACAGTAGCAATATTTTCCACTTATATAGAATACTTTTGGCGACGTCAACATTCCCGAAGAGTTCGATCCACCTGCCCCGCAAAAAATATCATCACTATCTAAGAGATCGCACGAAGTATCCTCTGAATCGATTGTGGTTTTGGACGCGAAGACTATCAGTATTCCTCAATTTACTTATGACAGCGACGGTGCGGAAGCTTATTTTTGGATAGGACTGGGACCGCAACCTTCCAGCAAAGGAACAAAGGTGCCCGATGATTATGGATAGTAAGTACAAACTTAAAGTCTAAATTACAAAACCCATTTGTAGGTTTCTAATTAACTGTATTTCCCTTTTTTCAAGTCTGGATCCTTTGCGAACTTACAAAAAAGAAGATATAACGATTCAGCTGCCAGGTGAAATGACAGTATTCAATATAGACTGGCTCAGTATCTTTGACGTGACGTCGAAAACCAATTTTGGTTCCGTCATTATACCAGATGGCTTGAACGTACCTCCATCGCTAGTAAAGGTAACTAAACTCGATCGATCGATAAAACTCTGAACAATATTATTTCTTAAATCTACATACTTACGAAATAAATTCGAGTACTAATAAAGTATTTACGTGTATACATAGGTTACGAAGCAAGAAAAATCATTGCCAAATTGCGTACAGCTTCATAAGCGATACCAAGTCAGCTGGGAAGTATTTGGACCTCAGATTACGATAGAGCTTGCTGGTCAAGTCGGTATGAATCTTAGAATACTCCGTATTCAGTCATCACTATTTTTAATATCTTATTTTTTTCCGTATACTTTAACCGTTTTCTATATTTTTAGGCGAGGACGAGTATATGGCATTTGGACTATCTGGTTCTGAAGAGCGTAGTCAAATGGAAGGTGCCGACGTCACTATTGCTTATATCGACGGTGCTCGTGGATTTACCATTGATTACAATATCACTGCGAAAGCGCCCGTAAGCGCACTAAGAAGTTTAATTTTTCCTATTTGATTTCTTTTTGGAAAATAAAATGAGTATTTCTTATATTTAGTGTGGTAAAGTCCTTGGTCAGTACAAGGGAGTTTGCAAGGACGAACGTGTGGGAGGTCAAGATAATAATCAAATACATACGTACGCGAGAAAAAATGGAATCAACATCATTACGTATAGGCGTAGTCTCATTTCGGGTAGGTCAATAAACGCTATCGAATGCTAAATTAATATCATCCGAAATTGAAACGCACGCAGGAAATGTGAGTGCATCGTTGAAATATGTATGTAATGCATTTTTTTAATTGTAGCCGATTCAGGCGACAAGGAATATCCGATCGACCGGCCAGTATACGTCGTATGGGCGTTAGGTAGGCTGGACGAGAACAAGGAACCCAATTTCCACGACGTTTATCCCAAAGGCAACTTACGATTGGAACTGGTCCGAAAGGAGCCCGAAAACTCCTGCATGGACTTCACGGAAAATGACAATACGCTCGTGTATGTTGAAAACAACTTCTTCTAAAATTTGATCGGCCCAGATTTTAGTAATTATTGCATTTTCTCTTATTTTAGAGAGCCCTGGGAGAAAATGGAAATATTTGATAGGAGTATCAGAACGTTCGAAGCAACCGTCGGACCCTCGGGAGGCAAAAAGGGATATCAAGGAATTACTGGTAAGGAATCAATACATTCGTTCAGAATACCATATGCCATGATGAGCGTAATGCAAGTTTAATGCCGTTCGAACCGTAACGAAGGAATATATCGTTCCGTCGATCGCCTTGACGTATCATTTTTATTTAATTGCAGGACAAACGACGACAGGCCTCGCTTGGTATATCAACGGATTACTGGTCCCTGAGCTATATCTACGTCGAGGTCTTACATATAATTTTAAAGTTTACGGAGGAAACGATCCCCACAGCTCAAGCTTCTATCATCCGCTGATCATTACGGACGAGCCGCACGGGGGCTACGACAGACTCAGCGATGTCGCGCAAAACAGCGTTAGAGTTCTAGCCGGCGTAGAATTTACCAGACGCGGTAGACCGCGGCCAACTGCGGGTACGGATATTGATTGTTAATTGTACGATAATTTGCGCACGAATTGGCACGTGGTAAATATATTGCATCTCTTTGCGCAGTTGGTCCGCTCTGCTTGAGCAAACACAACCAGCGAGACCGAAGACTGGACGATGACTTTCCCACTTTCAGGAAGTTCAACAGGACGTTGATTCGAGTGTGCGAACCTGGTAATTGATTTTGGGATTATTATTGACGTTGAAATATTCATTTTAAACGACGCGATGATAACGCCGCTCGTTTTACAGGTGACGGTGGTATCTTGGAAGTTACTCCGAATTCTACGTGGCCCGATATCGTGTATTACAATTCGTTCACCCATGCGAATATGGGTTTTAAGATACACGTACTAGATGCCTATGCTCGCAACGAAGCTGTCGGCTTTACACTGAGCAGATTTATGGTAATTCTAGCCATATGTTTTCGTCTTCTATAAGACGAGAATGAAACTAATGAGATTATTTAATTACGCGAGAGTGACGAATATAATCGGATGACCTCGTACTGTAAACTAGCTCAGCGTAGGGCTGAGTGCTACATCGTGAGCATGGAAAGCCAGAGCGTATGTAACATGAGAGAGGTTTACTCGCCAGTATAGCAAATCTCATATCAGTAGACGAATTTCTCACTCCCGATCTTGGCTTTCGGTATTTTATCACGATATTACGGGAAAATCTGGCATAGAGCTACACCCTATTGATGTGAAACCTGCTGTATTGAAGAATAAGACATCTCAAATATGTGATCAGTCGCGCGACCTGCCTTACTGTTAGGAATTAATTAAATCATATTTTTTTCCTGCCAGAGCAGCTGTTATTATTATACTATGGTTCCGCGGCTGACACCCCCACTGATCCCCACTCTAACTTTGCTCGCCTTGAATAATCCCACGAGCGTTCCTTTTTTAGAAAAGCTTGAGAGACAGTTCTCATCATTCGACGATAAAGTATTGATCCCTTAAAAGCGTCTCACCGTCGGCTGTCACCGCGAACGGAAAGGCGTCGAAGTATACCGTGAAGCATTTGCTCATCGTTTACGGCTCGAGCGTGGAACCCCCGAGCAAACGAAACCTCCTTATAACTCGCGCGTGGTTCCCCTTTAGTTCGGTGATTTTACGGTATATTGGCTACATCTCGTTCGTATCGCAGTAGTAACGCAGTAGTTATGTACGACGACCCGGCAGAGAGTGGCTCACCGCGTTCTCCGAGTATTTCACGTGACGCGTGTCGCTATACAAAATTCGCGGAATGAAAGCGTCGAAAGAAAAAGTTTGTGCCGTGTGTAATCGCGACGTCGACGGGTAGTTTACACGTGAGGATAGTATAGCGAGCGAGTTATTCCGAGCGGATGCTCCGCGAGATTAATAGGGAGAATTTTCAGAATATGATCTGTCTGCGGACAGGTGACATATTTATATATATTATTTAAGCATTTGTAAATATCTGTAGCAGAGAGGTAAATAATCGTATGTCCATAAAAGAAAGTTTTCAGTGTGAGCAAAACAAGTGTTTCTTTACCCCAGTGACACATGGAGATACTACTCTTCCAAAACTAAAAATATTGGCAACCAGTAAAAGGGGACTTACGATTTTTTTACCACAATAGCAAGTTGAAAGAGTGTAGTTTGAAAATGATATTAACTCAATATTGGGTAAAATTGGAGTTATGACTATTTACCTCTCTGCTACAGATATACACCTGTACGTGTACCGTGGTGCATGAATAGGCGAACTGACGTTTTATAATAATATAAGCGATGATATTATGTGGATCTCTTATTTTTCAATACCTACATATGAATATGAAATATGGTCATCGTAGGGTTTTCACGTTAGTAATGTCCCACGTGTTAGGCACATGATTCAAGACAATAATTATTATATATCGTCCAAATTCTTAAACGAAGAACAAGTCGACCGGTACCAGAAAAAAGCACGTATCTTGTCACTGTCATTATAGTGCATCGTAACTTGTTGCTGTGTAAAGAAAAGTCGTAAGTCACATCGATGACAACAAAGACTTACGATGTTTCCTCGCATAGCAGCGAGTTCCAACGTTTCTCAATGATAGTGAAAATATACGTGCTTTTTTTCTGGTACCGGTCGAAGTGGCAACCGAGCTAGGAGATGTCGATTTCAGAGGAATCTTTTCTTTTGCGAACCCATCCGCTTCCTTGCATCCCTTCGGCCGATAGAATTTTCCAAAATACATGGAATCGCTTTGATCTCCCTTCTATCCCAGCTCCCTTACGTGCTTGTTCGACCCACGCGTCACTGGAGAACAACTTCGTATTTCTAGAAAATACGCTCGCCACTGCGATAGTCGATCTCCCTTTATTTCAGACCATTTTCAAGAACGGCTGCGGGTAGGCGGAAGTCTGGCACGACGAATCGACATCTGGTGCATAGCTATATACCTTCCTACACGAGCGAATGAAAGTTTCATTTCACGCGAACACAAAAGGTTCTGCCGCGGTCTACGGCTATTACGCAGCCCTCGATGATCGAACGATATTTTTCTCGAGAAACTGTAGCGATATTCGACGTAGGTACAGTGCATTGACGCGAATCGCGTATCATTGCGCGTCGATTGGATACTGGGATATTAATATTTCGATGCGGAGTATCGCGTTCGCGCGCGCGATGTGTGTACTGTGAGAAGGCAACTGACTATCGAATAAATGGAATTAAAAAAAGGCGCAAGGTAGATTCTGCTCGTCGAAATATTCCCGCGAGGAAAATATTAGGTCCATATTGGGCTCTGCCATTTTGAATCTTTCAATTTTTAACTTGGATTTGAATTCAGTGACTCCGAAAACTCCCGAGTATGGACTTTGGTACGCAGATAAAAAGAATTAGTTGGATCTACTGAAAATTACTTGCGGGGTTGCTAGTAACTATTTATTTCTATCAATGAAATCTTTTAATATGTACATCAATTAGATATCTTTTCCTTACAATCATATGGATTGCAAGAAAGAAATATTTAATTGATATGAAAAAAGAAATAATTGGAGTAAATAAATAATTACTTGCAAATTCTCGGTTCAGAACATTTCATTTCCGGTATACAAAGGGTTAAGCAAGTTCCGAATGTCATTGTATCTGCTCTGTACACCTGCTAAGGAATGTCGATGCTTTGGTCACAGATACATCGGCTTCTACATATACATATGTGTGAGTTCTTTAATGACTGACGACGATAGAATAAATGTAAACATAACCAAGGGTTGCGCGAGCAAGTATGCGCCGTCTCTATCGTGCTTTCTATCCCTCTCACGTACTTCATCACTGGCTCTCGTAATCGCGTGCTCTTCCTTCCTCTCGTGTATTCTATCGCCATTCTCTCTCATACTCATGACGCTTGATCTGCCAGGGTACAGTGGTACTACTCCGATAAATTGTAACAACACTTATCTCGTTACCTATGGACTTTTCACTGATATTAGTATAATACTTTCTTATAGATCGAAATGTGATCTTCAAGAAAGTCTTATACCAATATAGGCGAAAAGTCTACAGATAACGAGATAATCGTGTTGGTTGAAGTTAATCGGAATAATACGACCATGCGATCGAACATGTAATATTTATTTTGACGCGAGAATATTTTATTGCGAGTTATGCAATTTTAGTTTCGAGGTAAAAATTGCTTAAATTAAATGGCTTAACTCCATAGAATGACGAATAGAAGAAATGACGAATGTGGGTGTTTCAAACGATTTATTGCAAGCTGAGCATCGATTTATCGTAATTGTCGCTATACTCTGGATATCCGTATAATTGATGATAAACAGACGAAAATAGACGACGCGCAGGCCGAGCGTATAGATCGCGCCACCAGAGACGGGGCTAGAATTTACACCCCCATAAAAGTTACCTCGGCTGATTAAGCCGCGTACCTATGGCCTGCAGGGGTTAACTTGGCTGGATCTACCGTGACCCGACGGGTATAAATAAGATCCAACGCCACCGTCTTCCCAGAGTAGAACGTCGTTAACCGGGAACTTGCGTTGCGTCTGTGGCACCCTGCAAACTTCGTTTATGAATTATTACAGTGCGACTTTTTCCAGCGACGATCCGGAAATATTTGCACGAGAGTCAGTGACTGAAAAGTATCACGGCCGCTTAAGCGCAAGATTTCTTTTCGATTCGAGGAGCAAAGGGGATTCCTGTAAGTTATACGGACAATTAAAATATTCAATGCAAGACGATTTTAGCCGAACGGGGACTCGTTGCAAATTTCTCCGAACTTCGCGTTCTCTATACGTATTACAGTAATTCCGGAGTGACTGGGAATACGCGCAGATGTTTAAAGCCTTCCGGAACGGCAGCTGGAATATTTAACATCGTTGATACACGTGTAAACGTAACAACGCCTTAAATAGACTCAAGACATTCTAGCGTCCCGAGTTTCAATTATCATGCAATTACCGAGGGTTTCTTCAGTCAAGCCAGGGTATTTCACTTCAGGATCGTCGCTGCTTATTTCGTCGGAATTTCTCGTCATTCGCGCCCTCCATATTCATCTCGAACAATGGTCCTTTAATTGAATTCGCATCACGTATTTATCGCCGAGTCGTGCTGAACGGAGAATCTTCATAACGCTGAACAGCCTTTGCCTTCGAGGACGCTATAACATCCTTCAAAGAGAAGGGTTCCGTTCGTATTTATGAATGAATGTCGTCTTTCGGGGGCTCCGCTTTCTTCAAAGAAAAAGCTCTCCTATATAAGCGTCTCGTCCGAAGTGATTAGCGGGGATAAAATTGATTTTAAAAACTAACCGGAACACAGAGCCAAGGTGGATTTCCACATTCGTCGGGAACGATCAATCGAAATGCCAGAGAGAGAATATCGCGTTTCCCATTTCACGTTAGAGCTTCCCTCGTACCGTCCGTCAAATACGGAGTTTTTAATTTAGTTTTCCATCCGCGTCCGACATCGTGTAACAAGGTCCGCGGCTCTGGGAGGGGTGGCAATTAGACGCGAAGGGTAGAGGTTGAGTCCGGATAACTGGCTGTAGAATGGTGGCGGAAAAAGAAAAGGACGCGTCATTCACGGGGTGGATATTGATTTTTTGCTCTTCCGCGGAGAAAGATTGATTGAAGCGAATCGCGGGGTTACTGCCCCCCCCCCCCTCCTCCCCGTTTCGTTTGCGACGAACTAATGAAAATGCCTGCTTTCAAAACAGCCTGTTACACGAACAATGACGAAATTATAATGGCCACTCTTTATTACCCAGGGACGACATCGTAACGCGAGTGCTGTCGTTGCGAACGAATCGACGAGGTTTGACCACTTCCGGTTAACGAAGAGTAATCATCAGTATCGCGCGGTATTCGAGGCCGTATTTACATTCGAAAGTTCCCGTCGAATTGAGCTTCTCGTGTTCCCGGAATCGCGCGCGTGAGGGAATAGCCGTCCCCCGACGAATCAGCCTATTGCGATGAAACAAAAAGTGAGAGAGACTCGTCAAATATACGAGCCATGTGGGCAATTAAGTGTCTGTGGATGGCCGGAAAGGGAAAGTCACGTGGGAACGATTCGTATACGTATCCGCCGCATTTCATTTCCCCGGCGAGCATGCAAAACGAGACGCTGCGGAATTACTTACGTGGGTTTAAGTATGCGCGGATTAAGGACGAGTAGCATTTCACGTGATTAAATCGTTTATACGTATCGCTGATTGGGAGTGGAATTAATGATGCCTAATCGTTTGAAAATGAAGCTTACTGCACCTACGAGTACTTGGTTATCAGTCGAGCATTGTTAGTCGCATATCTCAGTGAGAAATGCATTGAATTACTTTAGCAACTAAAATTACGGCGGCTGGAATAATATGATGTATCTCTAATTCATGGAAATTGCTAGTTCTGGAAGAATATAAATAAATCATGCACCTCTTTTAAAATTTGCATCCAGAGTTCTACCGCGTATAGGCAACCACTTTAGATCAGCGAGACGACAGCTATAAATCCTGACGATATGGGGGGAGGGGGTTTAAAACTTAGAAGCGATAGGTTCCTCTATAGAGTTCGGAAACAGTCTTAAGTTTGCAAGCGTCGACTTTATCTGCGATTGCTTCCCATAAAAACGAAATCACGCCGAGTGAAATCGGGAGACTTAAAATTTACGATTCGTTTCATCGATCGAAGCTATCGAAGGCTGAATGCAAGAAATATAGAGATAAAGTCTGTGCATTTTAGTCTGGTGCAAAACTTTGGTCTTTAAAGAATCACGGATTTCCACATTGGATGTAGACTTTGGCAGAACGAAACTTTCGTTCTGATAGTACCTTTCATAATTATTTAATAATTAAGATCTCTGAATGGCATACATAGATTCTCGAATAAGCATCTCCGTGTGCAATTTTCGGGGCCATCTGATAAGCAGCGCATTAGACAGGCCGTGAAAAGAAAAATATGATCCGGGTATAATAACGTTTTTTTTATATATACGTGTAGCCATCGCGCGGAAGATATAATTCCTTTTATATCTTTGAGCGTTCTTTCGGGCAAGGTCCAACTCCGGAAAATTACTTCCAGCATGGAAGGAGATTAAAGTGTAACATGAAAGAAAAGTGGTCGAAACGCTTGGTGAATTTATGGTGGAAATAAAAACGGACCGTGTGGCACGTGATAGGTACAAGTTTTATTTGAGTATAATCCTGTTATGAGATTAAACGAGTCTCGTCAAAGAAAATTTAACGTCACGAGGAATTCGTTTGCAAGATAAACGACCCAGCGACGTTCGGAGCCGGTTTTTTGCGATTAAACTTGTGCGCGATAAATGGTCCAATTCCAAGGGAGCGCTGTTTATAATGAATTCAATTTCTTTCGGCGTCAAAGAAATAATATATCGGCTATATAAAGTAATGTGTCGTTAGACGCTTCGCGGGTAGGTATGTATATCTTGATTATGATATGGAAAATGTCGTAATTTAAATGACAATAGCTTATGGAAACTGACTCCGTCTTTTAAATTATGTATCAGAATCAAAGTATTGGCATCTATACTCAAGTAACACATTTGAGTCAAAATAATATCACTCATTAAACGACGTCATTTTTTTGGTTAAAACAACAAACGTTTTTCAGAAATGACAAAATAATGAGATTTTGTCATTATTTCGTCATTTCTGAAAGGCGTTTGATGTCATTTCGACGACAAAAAATTACGTCAGTTAATCAGTGACATTATTTTTACCAAAGTGTATTGCTTGGATAGCCAAACGTAAGTATATCTCCCATCGCTATAGCTTTTGTATCGTACAAAGCGATAGCATTGATTTACCACTTTACTAAAAGATTATATGCAATCCCCGAGAATAAATTAAATTTATTCGAATAAGCGAGAAGCTCGCTAAAACTCGATAATCCGGTTAAGCTTTTCGTGGATATCGTACTTTGCGAGGAGAGCATTCGCGCCGTGTGTCGGAATGATAGTTCACCCTCTCCAGGTTCGTCTTCTCTCGCCGCGCAAACACTCCCTCGGGACGTACTCGTTCTTCCCACTCTACCGGGTAAAAATAAACGTTATCGTCACCCAGCAGTGTGCGGGTCGAAAGCGCGGAGGAGATCGCCAGGAAATTTATCTTCGTAAACATCGTCGCTCCTCTACCGATCGCATCCGATCGAATCGCTAATCTTTATACAACTCGGAGTCAATCGCGGGGCGAGCAAACGGGAACGATTTATCGTATCGCGAATGAATTTATTGGGTATAAAGGTCCTTGTATTTTGTTATATTTGAATAGAGAAAAGTGTTGAATAGCCCTGCAGCACCGAGAAAACAGTTTATTTATAGTTAATAAATTTTTGTTTTAATTTGGCGAAATAAACATTTTATTTTATTAAGTAAATATTCGTTACCTATTATGATATCTATTTGACACAATTGAATTCTTTGATGCAATCATTTCAATGAAATAAACATTTTAGTCCTAATGAAATATTTATTTCGCTGTATTTAAAATTACATTTATTAACTATTAATAAATTGTCTTTTCGGTAAGCACATTTTTATAGATCCTGACTACCTTAATAATAATTACGGTAACAAAATTATCCAAAGCTATTCAATGGGCATGTTCACAACTTTTTGTACAACTGTTTAAAGTGCATAAATCGGAAGATTAGGGTATTAAAGTAATGTAGGTAAAAAATGGGTCATTAAAAAAATGTTTTTCCAGTATTTTTGAGATGTTAAAAAAGGCATTCGTTTTAAAGCGTCGCACTTTCACCGCCATTTTAACTGACCAATCAGAGTCGGGCAACAGATTCTCCACCGTTCACAAACCCGGGTTTGGGCTCTTGCCAGTGGCTTTAGTGACGTCACTAAGGATTTCGTTTGAATCGAAGTCAAACTTTAAACATTAAAAAAAAGAAATTAGTGCTTAGAAAAAAAAACAAACACATCTTATTAATAAGCAGAAAAAGTATTAACGAATGAGCAAAAAAAAATCGTGAACATGCCCATTCTTCCCTGCGCTGAGAAACTTCTTTAAGCATTCTTGAAATACCCTGACTCTCGATTCGATTACCTGTAATTCTGTTAATTATAATACTATTCAGTCTCTATCGCGTAAGCCGTAACCAGGCCAGTTTAAATAGCGCAACTCTGTAGTGCCGCGTATCCGATTCTATGTATAAGCACATTGTACAGACGCGTGCGGTTCCTTTGAACACAGCTGCTTCGAATGTATTACTCATGTAATACATGGAATATAATATATAGCTGCGCGCGCGAAGCGTTGGGTTTCTAGGTCTGAAAGTTCCAACGGCTTCATCCGCTATCTAATGAATTAAAGAAAGAGTCTGCCCGCTCTTTCTCTCTCTCTCTCTCTCTCTCTCTCTCTCTCTCTCTCTCTCTCTTTCTCTCTCTCTCTCTCTCTCTCTCTTTCTCTCCGACGGGGAGAGCTTTGGGTTTAATGTTGAAGGACCGCTAATTGCGCGGCTCATTCCTCATGCTCTTTACTCGGGCGCGGTTAATCCTCTTTTAAGATCGTACGAACACCGCGAGAAAAGTCTATGGAAAGGTAGAAGCAGAAAAAAAATCGTCACGACGCAAATGAAAGATCCTCGAAAATCTCCGTAATTAATTGGGAGCAGCTCACGCGAGCGTGTGTGATCTTCGTGGGAATTTTCCTGGTTTATTAACCTGATTTCAAGTAGGTTTTTTTTTTATCCAACGCTGCTCCGTATTGAAACGCTAACGTCGACTGGAGAATTTCATAAACATTCCCTGTTGCACACATAGCTATTTACCATTGATGTCACACGTCATGACAACGTGTGGCTTAATAAATGTCAAGAACGATTGCACTTTTTGAAAGGATCTTTAAAAATCCCGTGGTACGCAAGTTCAATATTTCCTCAGCTTCGAAAGCCATTTCCTCTATCCGTCGCGACCCTTAAACTCCTTTTGTCGGAGCAGGTAAATAAGTAAACACGCCGTACGGAGTCGATGGAATTCCATGCCATCTCGAGAAGAGAGGAAGCGCAGACGGGGATAGATATCTTACTTCGACTCTCCGACGTTGTACTTTGAAGAAAGAGCTTTCATCCGTCATTTGAAACATATCACTGATGTTGAAGCATCGATTCCGATACCTATATTATAATTCTGTTTACGATATCGCGTAATATCTAGCTACGTGTATCTAGATACATTCTAAGAGTATCTAAATCTACATCGAGGTGTGACTGGAAGAGGATACCTATTATATTATATCTATGTACGACTGCGTACATCGAAGTAAGATAAGTTACCCGATCATAGGAGCGGTGATACGCAAATCCTGAATAGTCGGTAGTCCTTCGGGGATGCAATCACAGGGATGACTACAAATCAGGGTCACGGTCGGATAACTTATCTTACTTCGATGTACAATATATTCAAAAATATCTGGTGCATCGAAAGTATTTTATCCTCTGCCTCTACGTACCCGAGTAAAAATTTCGTCCAAAGTCCTGACCACATGTCCTGATCAAGTAATTCGTGACCCGGTCGGGTTATGTAGTAGAGACTCGGTGAGGGCCTCACTAGGTGTGTAACGCAATTTTAGCCTTGGTCCCGATCAGCTCGTGCTTGTAAGATTCTACTCTAGTATCCTGATAAGGATCAATCCGATGTAATTAAAAATGAGACGAAAAAGTACATCTCTTCGAAATATACTAATGAAAAGCTTGATCGAATCCTGATAATAGACAAATGAAAATTATCCTCTTCGGGTGTACTAGATAGATCCGATTAGAGTTGAGTCGGGTATTTCACGATCGATCGGGTTATGACATATATTATGCAGTTTCGATCTGGACCTGATCAGGTTCCGAATAAGGCTGAATCGTAATAACGTTGGGCATACCCGAATATATTTCTATTCGAGTAACTGCTACGATAAGACATGCAACGCGGAATAACGAATCGTATGCACACTCGATAATAGTGTACCATGTAGGGTAAGGTGGGGCAAGATGACGAACGGGGCAAGATGACGAATTCGTTATTTACAAAAACCGAGAGAAGATTTCAGCAAAGAAAATTGGCTATGACAACCTTCCTAGGACGTAACTATACCATACGAACATAAATGGCGCCAGAGAGAGAGTGTGTTAATTTAGCCGGGATTACAGAATCGAGCGTGTATTAACCTACAGTGTTATAAAATCGTTCTCAATCAAAATAAGGATTTACAAAAAAACAAAGGTAAGAATTTTACTGGTAAATAGCTAATTATATTAAGCAGGATTAGTATAAGTAGAGTAAAGTTAAACTTCGACATAAAAACACGTGTTTCTATTAAAAAATTAATTTTCTTTAAAATCCTACTTGTGGGGGCAAGTTGACGGGGGTAAGATGACGAACTCGTCATCTTGCCCCGTATTTTATAAATGTTATTTCATGAAAGAAGATAACGTCTGTAAATTAAAATGAAATGAGAAAAATTAATAGCTAGCCACTAAATTCTCTCATTTCATTAATTTTATATATTTTTTGGAGATGGTAAGAAATTATAAGAAAGAAAGCAATCATCGGTCTTGGTCGGAATACAATTTAATCGCTGCGATCCATGCTGTTCTGGAAGAAAATATAACAGTGAATAATGCCAGTGGACTCTCTGAAATACATACCAGAACCTACCCTTCGTAGGTTGATTGAAATTAGACCCTTTAAAAAATATGATCGCCTTCTATACAAAAACTAAGAGAAAGAAACAAAAAGCCTCTATACTAACTGCTACTTTAAACAAAGAAGAACTAGAACAGAAAGAAAGAGAACAAAATAGCAAAGATGTTAAGAAAGCAAAAAAAGTTGAGAGAGTCAAAAAGGACGTGTTTCAGAAATCTTCGACTAGATCGTTAATTCATTCTGCTAAAAACAAAGACATTTCATATCCAGGATGTGAAGAAGCGTACTATGAGCCTCCATCCGAAGACTGGATAAAGCGTCGATTTTGCGAATCGTGGTGGCATGAAGCCTGCACTGGATATGAAAAGCATGGCCCGTTTAAATGTGCCGTTTGTGTATAGTCGCGTCATCTTGCCCCAATATGTTCGTCATCTTGCCCCGTAGGTGGGGTAAGATGACGAAAATGCACAGAAATTGTAATGTTTTCTTTTTGTACCCTTTTCGGATAATTTTTTGGATTTTTATGGTTGCAAATAATAGTTGAATCATGTATCTTTAATAATATACTCCTTTGTTTAAAATTAAACTATTGTGTTATTTTTTGTAGGCTGTTTTCGCTTAAACTCGTCAACACTTGCCCCACCTTCCCCTACTATCGTATTCGGATAGTATAGCTCAGGTATTTGATATTAGGCACAGGCGACTGTGTTATAAACGGTACCCCAGCGCCGATGTAACAGCGTGTACTCTAGATGCATCTTCCTGTTTTCCAAGTAGAACGGCGTATCCGTACCAAACTTTGTCCGTACTGCGACTGTATCACGATACATTTGAACCATCACGACGCACGTGTTCGCTTTCCAATCTACTCGCGTCGCGCGGCACACGATACGTCGCACCGGTACAGTAATATCAGTCAGGATACCAGAGGGATCGATGCGCCACCCTGCAACCGTCAGCCTCCACGAACGGCTCCCTTCGAATTGGCATCTAACGAGCGAGCGGTAACTTCGCCAGTCGCTTTTATCTCCGATAAGCGCGAACTGACGAGGAAGTGTTCCCAGAGCGACGAGGACGGTCCAGGCGAACCTGCCGACCATCCTCGCCATTCTGGAAACGCTTCCCTCTCTCGGGACGTACCTACCTAAGAAGTCCAATCGACGGGCAACGCGCGGTACACTCGACGTTTACCAGTTTGATTAATGGCTCCTCTTGGGTCGCGAGACCGTCGAGCGTGCGGGGGGTTCCCCATATCTGCCGTTCCATCCGCGAGCACCTTTGTACATGAATAATGCAAGCACTCCCGTCAATTAATTTCGTGCGACAGAACTGTCTCCCCGGGCCGAACGTGTTAATCGCAAAGAGAGACCGTGTTTACCGCGACTGCCGGCATGGAAATGTTACCGTTTCGGCTGACGGTCAGAGACCGATTTCATCTCACTCTTCCGGTTGGCGTGTATGTAGGCTATCCGATCGAGGTCGGGTAATTAATCCGGCGAAGGAGTAATCTGTAGATTAGTGAGGGGTGAGTACGGAGAGGTCTCCTATAGCTTTCCGTATATTAGCGCGTTCTACCTTAATGAGAAACTAAATCTTCGTTAAATTTATTTACGCGTCGATCTCGTAATTTCTGTACTAAATCGGAATTTCGATAGAAAAAATGTTCCCCTTTAATTTTCTCAATATATTACTTTGCATATACGATTAAAAATGGTTAATTACATTCGATTTTTTGATCACAGACGCGCAATTAATCTGTAAAATTTTAATTAGCGATACGAGTGAAGTGAATGCACCCTCCGCGAGGAGGCGAATAGGAAGAAAACGGTAAATTCATCTCTTCGCAACGGATATCCTCCGCATCCCTCAAATTTCTATCGAGAACGAACTATGAAACCTACATGTACCGCTCATACGTGCGTTTCCCTAGACAAAAGCGGTTTTACGGTGTTTCTTTTGACAAATTAATCAGAGCAAGCGTGCGCGGGGGCGGAGGAGCCGGCAATCCAATCCGCGTGCGACGCCTGGGCCGCAAGCGGTGCGAGACGACGAGATTCGAGCGATACATCACTCGCGTCTCGCGCGAGAGCTCCGCAGCTCGGCGAGCGAAGCGAGAGGGAAAGAGGGCGTACTCGTTCGCCCGGTGCGGTAAGAAACGACACGAAGCGGAACACTGTCGCGGGGCAGAGTTGACTGTGTAAACTCGCAGCTTTTCCGACGACCGCGACTCTCCATTGGAGAGACGAAAGACAGCGCGAGGAGATATACATGCATATGGAGAGAAGAGTGCGAAAAGTCTCGTGTTGAAACGGCACAAACCTCGCCTTCAAATTCGCATTCCGAGTTCAGTCTTCTCGTGAAAAAATATTCATATTTTTAAATTCAATTTGTTACCTGCATACATATTTAACATCACACGGAAAAGAAAATGTTCGACAAAATAATTATTCGCAGAGTTATAAGCGCATTTGTCTCTACTACAGCGAAAATGTCCCAATTCCAAATCATGTCTCAATTCTTAAACAAATCCTCAAATATCTCTTTCTTAACTTATTATGGACTGTTCACACATGAACATCTTTATTATCCCTTATCACGTAGATAAATATTTCTGTTAATTAAAGGCACATCAATGTTATACTTTTATTGATAGAACTAAATATATAAGTGGTTAGGAATTGGGACACTCTTACCTTACGTTATCACGTCATCGGAACGCAGGAGTGCCAAGCAACTACTTAGTGCGAGAAAGATAGGTTTACAATACGATGACGTAGCTGCGTTTCAAAATGTTGTTTTCCAGCTCGAACAAGGCCGAAAATGAAAAATAGGAAAAATACGGGGCAAATAATTTTGTCTAAATTTAAAAAATCTGTAATAAAAAAATTTGTGAGAAACCGAATTGCATGATGCAGCGGCTGGGCGTAACCCGATTACACATCCTGTCCAGACAACGTCGAATTATATTTCTATCCCGACAATTGTATTACCTCGAGCAACACGATTACTCTTTCCCCGTTGAAGCATTTGCAAATTACACGTGATTCGATTATTCGCGTGGAGGCGCGCGCGTGGAATTATTACAATCGACGTGAAGACGAATTGTCACGCTAAAGTATCGGTATCGATATTACGCTAGTCAAAGGTTAATTCAATTTCTTTTGCAATAGACCAATCTCCTCTACTGATATCGTGATCCTATCTAATAAAATCCAACGCGATATAATCGAAAGTCGTGGTCACCTATCACCATTGGTTAGTTGATAATCCATATCGATAATCGAAAATCGTGATCACCTATCCCCATTGGTTATTTGATAATCGATATCGATATGGTATTCGATAGTTAAAGCGGGGAAATTCAATTTGATAAAGTTAGTGTTGAAGTAAAGATAAATGTCGTTATGAATAGTTATTTTCGTTATGAGGGCGTGAAGCGCTGTTTTTAACGAGTGTGAAGTTTGCCGCACGAGCGAAGCGAGTACGGCAATCACACTCGTTAAAACGGCGCGAAACAACCGAATAACGAATTCTATTTTTTGTCACTAAGTGTTAAATCCGAGGTTGACGATTTCACGCACTGCGCAGGTTATTTCACGCACTGCGCAACTTTTCACGAATTGGTGTGTGAAAGATGATTTCACATGTGTCGAGGACGCCCATGAAACCGAGTATTTGACACTGAGTGACAAAAATATGTTTTAGGCGCGCGCTTGCGCGTGCAAATGGTCTAGTATTATTAAAACGTCGTCATGTCCTAGTGAAGTAAAGTCACAGAATTTACGCTCCGCCACTTCCGGCATTATCGATAGCTATCCTTCAACCGCTGCGATCGTCTGTAACAAGCAAGCGAGCGCGATTTACACGCAAGTGGCACAAGTTCTCCCCGCAATTCGTCCGAATGATAGCCACGCTCGCGCGCATCGATCTTCCCCGACCGCGGAAACCCCGATTGAGGATTTCGACGATCGCGGCCGCCCGTTCCGACCCACCGGAATGGTCCCACGTTCCCGTCGAGAACTCTCCACCGCCGTTGAACTGGCCTCTTTTGGTGTTTAACGACTCGAAAATTCACCCGTTAAGGGAAGTCGTTTCGGGCCTGCAAGTTTTACCGGTCTCTCGAACGCACGGCGTCGAGACGGCGCACAGTCAGAAATTCCCCGGACTCCAATCCCTTCGAGAAATCGCGCGGTGGAGAGGGGAGGCTCGTTCACGCGTCGATTCGCGAGGAATTCGAAGTGTTTTTAAAAAGTCTCCCTCTCCCCTTCTCATCCCACAAATTCCGCCGTCCTTCCGAATTTCCGCGCCGAAATTCCCCCGTCGTCGCCCTCCTGCCCCTCCCCGCCCTTAATCTCCCGTCATCCCCGCGCGCGACGTAATTTTTCTTTAAATCTCGAGACTTCAATTTCGACGTTCTCGCGCGCGCGCGAAAAGGATCGTTAAAAGGCACTCGGGCGTAGGTGGTACAGCGCGCACCGAATCACCGATCGTCCCTCGCGGACGCGGATCGGCTCGAATCGATAGCTTTAAAGAGTTCCTAGGATATGCAATATTCATGTTCGCCGAGGTAGCCAATACAAATGCTTTCCCGAGATTTTCGTCGGGGTGTCCGCTTTTAGCTGAATAAACGGCAGCTGAAGGGGGTTGGCGAAGAGAAAAGGCTTGCCGGGCGAGCGGACAGAGGTGTGCGCAGGAGACGAGAAGAGTGGGACTGGCGGGGTTGGGAGAGGTCGAGCGGGAATGAAAGTCGGACGGGCCGGATAGAGAGCGCCAACTTCCGTTCGGCGGTTCTTTCTCCCGCTCGATCATCGGGCGGTGAAAAGAGCTCGGGGCGAGTTTACGCCGAGCGTACGTTAATAGAATGATCCGTTTTCCGTTATTTGGCCGGCGGACATTCGGCGCGCCGAATTCGAAGTAGCCGAATAAACGTTCCGCGCGCGCGACGCTTCGAGAGCCCTCTCGCTTCTCGCGGTAGATTCGCCCGATGGTTTACGGGCCCTTCGTGCGCTGTAACAAATCGAAAGAGGAAATTTAACAGGCGTGGAAGGAATGTAAAAACGTGAGCGATCTCGGTGCTGGCGTGTATGCGTATACGTATGCATAACGTGCCGAAACGTTTTTGGAATAAAAAATACGGGGCGTGCGGTCAAGGGAAACGCGTTACGGGCGGTTCCACGACCCACCCGCTGTGCAGTAACCGGACACGTGAATTCTCCCTGCGGGCAGTGGGTGTCGTTTTTTTCAGGCGCATTTCACATGCAGCTAATTACACCGTGCGTGTATCGCTATTTAAACACACCGCCGTGCGGGAAAATTACTGAAATCAATTTGGTGTGTGCTTAACGTCGTCGTATCGCTTATTTGCGATGATTATTGCGCGCGATAGGCGGGGGCATCTGTAGGTTTTGTTCGCGGTCGAATCGATGGATCGCTGTACGGCTGTACCAGTTGGTATAATGTAACTTATTAGTGCTAGGTAACCTTTTGACTTGCCAAACAATTTTTATTTGCGGATATTCAAATTATCGTTTTTGCAATGTTTAGGAATTGGTTTCAAAAATTATACTCTTCTTCAATAAAATTAAGTGTTTCCAGATACATTTTTTAAACAACGCGAAAATGCTTAATGTATAATAGCACCTCGAACAAGAAATTGCTCGGCAACTAAAATTTCCAGCGAGCACTAGCGGGTTAACTAATTGAGGAAAAATCGAATCACCTTTTTTGGTGGCTCATTCGATGTTAAATTATAATATTATATATCCCATAAATATTTCCATTGCTTAATCAACGACGCTCTCGAGAAATATCGATGATTAACAGCGCTCGTTACTCGAGCGTATAAATAATTTTAAGCGAATGCGAATGAATCACGTAGATTACACGACGAAGGATAAAACTCACCCTCTCTCGCAGGGAGGGTTTATCGGGAGGACCGGGTACATCGGTGAGGCGAAGAACCTCGGATTTTATTCGACGCGCATCTGTGCCGAAATTTTCATTTTCCTAAGTGAATCGGCCGATCCACCGGTCGTGCGGGAATTGTCGGTTTACCTTTAAGTTGCCTCGGCAAATTCGTTTACGCGGGATCGATGCGGTACCCTGGAGAAATCGTCTTATCGCCGTCCGTAGCTTCTCACGGCGCGCATCAACAGCCGCTTATTATCGGTTGCTCGCGCTGGAAAAACTGAAAGGAGGAGCGGCATTCATCGAGACGCTGAGGTCTCGCGTTCCTCGCGTGCGCGCGCGTCTCGATTAAAAGCGGGAATTTCTCCGAGCTCCTTTTTTTTGCGGAGCGGAGATATTTAAAAAATTTTAAATCCTCGGAAATTCTCGCCATGATGTATAGTATCTTCATATAATTCTAAAGAACACATGCGCGTATTTTCTGAATACATTATTCCACACGTCTTTATTCTGTATATTTATTTATTTGTTCCATTACCCCTTCATTCGTTACGAGCTTCGGCAAATCTGTATCGAAGATCTTTATATTATTTAAAAATATCGTACACGGAGAGAAGAGTGTAGCCACTTTCCCTCTCCCCGCGTGTATCTATTAACACTAGAACTACCGCAACCGGGTAATTTGACCGGTGTCTTATTCAGAGTTCCATTCAACCTCAATTATTTCGTAACCCGTGAGGTTTTTGTCTAAATTGGTAGAATACTTTTTTGTAGAGCATATTTCAGTCTACAAAAAAGTTCTATAGCAGCGTGGACGAAAAATCCATGAATAACGAGATAATCACCCGCCAAAACGACCGTCTTATAAAGCGCGACCATTCGGTAGTTCTAGTGTTAATCTATTAATTGTAATTAATATCCATTAACCTATTATTTATTAATCGGTATTATGCTAGATAATAGATTTGACATTTTAGGGAAATGATTGCGTTCATTGCTTTATTATATAATAACAATCGACATACGTTTAGTGAAGTTCACTAGATGTATGCCACACAAAAAAGCAATGAACGCAATACTTTCCACGAAATGTCAGATCTGTTGCTTGGTATAACAGTGATTAATATACTTTTCTCTCCGTGTATTTACCGATCACACGTTTTCGCACGATATTTGATTTTTCGAAGCCTCCTCATTTGAAAATTTGATCGACTTCTACTACGTTCTACCCCGAACACTGAACCTTGCACGGTTTTTGATTAATTAAATTCTCCCGCGACCCATACGTACGTCCTTTGACGTTCACCGAAGGGTCTGGAATCCCGATGATACCGCGTCGACAGAAGGCGGGCAATAAAAACTGCAAGGTTTGATTCATTCCGCGCCCGTAGCTCTCCCCCTTTACGCGCGCGAGCGAACTTAATATTGTTTTTATTACCTCGGCGCTCGGACGTGCCACGTAAAGACAAAGGAGTAAAACGGGGCCGTGGAGTCGGATTAAATATGGTTAACCTTTCTCGCGCGCGAATCTACAGGCGTTCGTTAATGGGATGGCTCGTAATTAAAGACAGTTTTTACCGTGAGGTGTCTCCTCGCAAAAGCACATCCGGGCCGTTCGAGGAAATCCGTAAAAAGTTTAGCTCGGCGCGACTTTTATTTCGACGAAGCATTTATCCGTTTTTCCGCCGCCTCTCCTTTTTTCCCTTATTGCTACCAGAACCGTAAAACACGCCGTGGGTGCTCCTACTAAACTGCATTATTAAATTAGCAGTCTAATATTACAGTGTATGCACGGAGGACACGTATACCCCCACCTAATATCTATACGTACAGACGCCACACCGCGTTGGCTCGATGAAGCCAAATTAAATTCCCTCCGATAACTACAAGTCGTTAGTGCAATAATTGGAATTGGAAACGCGCTAGCGGATAACGCGTTTTGCTCTATGGAAAATCTGGTATAGACGAGTTACACATTGAAAATCTATACTTATAATGAAAATGTTACCGTAATTATTGTAGTATCGAATTTCCATATGGTTCTCGATAACGAAAGTCGAGTCTACGCATTCGCAAGTAGTAACTAATTTATATGTATACTGAGCGAATCGTCTTGATGATAGTGGGGGATGAGTTTCTTAAATAACTGCGAGTAGGTATACAAGGTAATTACTACTTTGCAGAAAAAATTTTTCGTGGTCACCTTTAATGAGTGCAGCATTAATCCAACAACGAGTATATATCTAACTTCAAAAAATAATATGGTTTCGACAAATGACTCGCCGTATACTATAGCACATGTTGAGATTTTACTCCGGACTATGTTTTATGTACCTACGACTAAAAATAGGTACGCAGAGCAGCAGTAAATTAAACCAGCCCGGCAAATAAGTTACGCCTGCTCGCGCGCGCGCGTTACGCGTATAGAACTTTCCATTCCCCCATAGGTGCATAGCCGTAATGTAAACGCTGACGAGCGTTGGAAATTGTATGTAACGTGGGCGTTGCCTGTAACGAACAAATGTATCGTAATTGTTGAATAGGATCTGTTTGAACGTTCACCTGGAACGTTTCGAATGGTGTGTAGTTACAACAAGTCCATAGGTACACCGATACATACAATTTTAAGAACCCTGCTCTAGCGTAACGTGAGATATCGAGTTGGTAAATACGGAGAGAGAGAGAGAGAGAGTGCACGAATTTATTGGCACACGCCGCTATGTGTGTCGCGATCGAACGACGATAGCCAAGGAATATTCACAAATGTTCGTTCTTCTATACTTCCATTATCGCGGTTATTTTTTATCTATGTATATTCCATCAGGCAGCGCGATTCGCTTACCATTGTGTTGATGTTCCTACACTGAGAAAAAGAATGATATATTTAATTTTAAATCGACGTTTACGGGTGGGGTAATGCAGAATTAGTTGCTCCAACTACTAAATTTGATTATAACGATTAATGTCTATTTAAAGTAAACAGTCTGAGATTCATTCGAATCAATTATTAGTTGAAATAATCAAATCTGCATTTCACACCTTCAACCGCCGATTTAGTCAAATCTACTACATTTTTCTCTTAGTGCACACACGTAACGGCAGGGCTACGGTAAACAAAGGCTACTTCGATTTTCCAGGGCTACTTTAACACGCGAAATACATACTCGTGTCCTGAGAAATTATGGAAGTATTTTGAGAGGATCAAACGGGTGGTGAACTAATTTATCCGAGGAGAAAGTCAATTCTTAGGGCCAAAGAATAGAAGATAAAAATTGTAAAATATGAAAGATTTAATGCAGTGTATTATTGAACACCTTTTGAAAAATGTGGAAACGACATTTTATGTAAATCGCGTACAATTTTCTGTATTGTTAACTATCGTATTAGATTCGCCGTCACATTGGACCTCGCCGCTTCAAATTTTGAATCAGCGAGCCGAGAAACCTTTGCATACAAATTTGCAATCAAATCGAATGGAAATGAAAGCACGCGTTCGAAAAGGTTGATGCGTACAAAACGGTTAAAATACTCAGTATCAAAAGCACTATACAGAGTATTATCATCCTATTGTTATTTATCAAAACACTATGACAAGACAAAACGAAATAACTACCCCCGCATTCGTTTGGTACGACGCGGGATTTACGGATTTTCGAAAACAGCGTGGAAAATAAAAATTCACCAAACGAGAAACTCGCATCATGGCAGAACGGATTTGTCGCACGAACGCGTACCTACTGTTCAAATGAGTCCACCGACGACTGCAAATTCAGCGCGGTGGCACGAAATTCGGCACTCGGGCGTAATTTAAATGTTCTCGTCGGCTGCAAATTTGCTCCGAGCTCGAAATGCAAAACGACACGCGAGAGGGGCCACATGTTACGATTTATTTCATCTTTCGAAAACACCAGACACTAATCCGAGTGACCTACGGGCAGAGGACGAGCAAATTATTATCGGCGACATTTATTCGAAATTCGTTCGGAAGTTATCCAGGTTTCGAATCTGTGGGGAGAAAAACCTTGTGCTTCTTTTTAGATGGTCACAGTGAGACGATTCTCTTTTTTTTCTCTTCCCACTCCTCGTCAGCTTCGACCGCAAAGGATGATCGGGATACGTACTTTTGAAATGACATCCTTAAAAAAAAATTAAACAGACTCTTTTGTTTGTGCGACAGCGAAATTCTCGTGAAATATTAATAAAACCCCTGGGTCGTTTACGTAACTTCCCTTATTTGATGGAGATGAAATAACGATGTTGAGAGTGGATATGTGAGATGAAGATGACGATAACTTTTTGGAAGATCATAAATTAAAAGAATAAAAAAAAGACCCATCATTGGAAAATTGTGAGATACATGCAGTACGATGATGAGAAAATTTGAGATAGAAACGGGTGGAAGCAGGAAAGAATCCGCAGGAGTTTCCCTGACGAAGACAACCACACTATTTCGTCGGATAGCCTCGACGATTTCTACCGACGGAACTGACAATCCGGCATCCAGGTAAGCGAAAAGCCGTGAAGAAAGCCACACTGAAAAATCAAAACCGAATTTCCGCCTGTCTAATTCGATGCGTTACGCGGTCATAATTTCTTCCGTATAGAACGACAGTAATTCCAGTAGCTTCCAACGCGAAATGTAAACATTCGTATTCCGGAGTGACATCAGTGACTTGCACTAATCTAGGAATGACGAGGAGAAAAACTCGCACAAGCCCCTATAGGCCAATTTTGGGAACAGAGCAAAGAGTTTGGAGGAACAACGAAAATAGCACCCAAGTAAGGGAAGAGGATCGAAATTCTGATAGTCGCTGTCACCCTAAAAAGGTTCGAAGTGAGGCATCCTTTCGTCTTTTCTTTCTGGACTCATTAATCATTCCTCTTTTCTCGAACGAACGCGGAAGTAACGTGGAGAGACGTTTATCGAAGTGACCCATAGAAATGTTTGCACAAAGTGTGTGACAGGAATACAACGACGCGGATGTACCGACCACTGCTCTATTATACTCAATATCTTCTTTTTCTATTGTTAACGGAGCTTCCCGTCAACATTGACGTTTCAATTTAACTTGCTACGTCGTTTCGTCTCCTGCGACGAGCACTGCTCATCGCAGGGTGAATGATAACGAGTCTACGATCAACGATCCCCGAACTCGTTCGACTTTGTATATTATTAATATTATACAGGGTGGACCAGGTTAAACGTCATTTTTTTTATATGTGATAGAACAACAAACAAAAGTAGACTTTCATAAGAAAATTTTCTTCAAAAATGTTTCCTAACAAAGATACAGGGTGTCAAAGTTTCGAAAAAAAATGGTTTTCTCATCATAACTTCTAAACTACTTGATCGATTTCCATGAAGTTTCGCACACAGGTTAATGTAGAACAGCTCTAAGCAATAATTAAATAATTTTTAAAAATTCTCCAGTGGCGTAGACACTAGGGGCCGGTACCCCCCTTTCCCCCTCCCAATCTTTGGCGCTATTGGATATTTTGCCAAGAGAATTTAATTATTGGATTCCCCGTTTAATTTAGAGAAAAAAATCACCCTTGAAAATTTTTGATTTATGGCTTCGTTTTTGAGATATTTATTTTAATTTATAGGGTTGCGAGCAGGCCAAAGCTAGGTTGAACTTCATTAATTGTGATGTGATAGAGCAACAAAAAAAATAGATTCTCATGAGAAAATTTTTTTCAAAAATGTTTCCTAACAAAGATATAGGGGTGTCAAAGTTTCGAAAAAAAAAATGGTTTTCTCATCATAACTTCTAAACTACTTGATCGATTTCCATGAAATTTCGCACACAGGCTAATGTCGTACAGCTCTAAGTAATAATTAAATAATTTTAAAAAATTCTCCAGTGGCGTAGATACTGGGGGCCGGTACCCCACTTTCCCCCTTCCCAATATTCGCCGCCACTGGATATTTTGCAAAGAAAATTTAATTATTGGATTCCCCGTTTAATTTAAAGAAAAAAATCATCCTTGCAAATTTTTGATTTATGACTTCGTTTTCGAGATATTTATTTAAATTTATAGGGTTTCGAGCAGGCTAAACGTTATGATTGAACTGCCAAGAAAATACAATATGAGAGGCCAACACTGTTTTTAACATTTTATTACTGACTAGACATATATCAAAGATACAAAAAAAGCTAATCAACAATTAAATTATGTTTTACAATAAGTTCTCAAAATGGAATCCACCGACCTCAATGCATTTTTGAGCTCTTCTGGCCACGGAATTAATTGCCGCTAAGACTTGAGGACGGGTTCTCTTCAGTTGACGGTACGCCTCTTCAATACGTTCCACCAAATCAAAAATTTGCAAGGGTGATTTCTTTCTTTAAATTAAACGGGGAATCCAATAATTAAATTTTCTTTGCAAAATATCCAGTGGCGCCGAAGATGGGGAAGGGGGAAAGGGGGGTACCGGCACCCAGTATCTACGCCACTGGAGAATTTTTTAAAATTATTTAATTATTACTTAGAGCTGTACGACATTAGCCTGTGTGCGAAATTTCATGGAAATCGATCAAGTAGTTTAGAAGTTATGATGAGAAAACCATTTTTTTTCGAAACTTTGACACCCTATATCTTTGTTAGGAAACATTTTTGAAAAAAATTTTCTAATGAGAATCTATTTTTTGTTGTTGCTCTATCAAATATCACAATTAATGGAGTTCAACCTAGCTTTGGCCTGCTCGCAACCCTATAAATTAAAATAAATATCTCAAAAACGAAGCCATAAATCAAAAATTTGCAAGGATGATTTTTTCCTCTAAATTAAACGGGGAATCTAATAATTAAATTTTCTTGGCAAAATATAAAATGACGCCGAAGATTGGGAGGGGGAAAGGGGGGTACCGGCCCCTAGTGTCTACGCCACTGGAGAATTTTTAAAAATTATTTAATTATTGCTTAGAGCTGTTCTACGTTAGCCTGTGTGCGAAACTTCATGGAAATCGATCAAGTAGTTTAGAAGTTATGATGAGAAAACAATTTTTTTTTCGAAACTTTGACACCCTGTATCTTTGTTAGGAAAAATTTTTGAAACAAATTTTCTTGTGAAAGTACTTTTTTGTTTTGTTTTTCTATCACATATAAAAAAAATGACGTTTAACCTGGTCCACCCTGTATATGTGTAAGTGAACGAATATTTAAAGACCATTAGTTAAAATCAAAATAAATTCTTGAGTGTGTGCACTGAGAAAAATAACTTGATTTGTGAAATATAGATCCTCCATCTGTGTGTTTGATTTAACTGACCACTCTTTTTGGTTAGAATAACTTGACGTTTGGTTGGAATAACTAAATATTTGATTTGATAACTAGATATTTGGTTCAACTGACCAGTATTTTAGTTAGAATAACTAAATACGTTCAGCTAGATGCATCTTTTCATTTTAACCTAATTATTTTTCTCAGTGTGCAGGACATGAGGAATAAGTTGAATTTGACTAATTTTTTCCAACAGTACGAGGAAGAATCTAAATCCAAGAAAGCGATATCGAGCGATGACGAAATTTGGGAATGGAAGATAGGGGAGAGCCCGAGGCGTCCCACCTTGGAAAAGGTGAGAGCTCTGCGGGAAGCGCGTCTGGCTGGATACACGGAGGTAAGATCCTGTTTCGAGAATATTTTGAAACAGGTCGCAAATTTGAGATCGGCGAAGGGAAGAACGATCTAACGATAAAATGCGTCTCGAACTCCTGTAATATTCATTTATTCATATTTATTTATTTGTGGATTGTCCCTTTGAATTAAATAAAGCGATACAAAAGTAATTTGATTCCACCTAAAATTAATCAACGGAGTATTTATTAAACACCGATCGTTAAGAGGATAAAAGTGAGTGATACAAACAGTCGAGCACGAGAGACTCAAAAAAAGCGTCGAAAAGCCGTAAATAGAAAAGATCGAACAAGGTTGATGAAGATTGCAAAAGCGAAAAAGCAATATCGTGTACCGTCTAGGACCGAGAGAGAAAAATGGATTCGTTATATTTTTATAAGTTTCAAAGGATGAACCAGTAGATTAAATCAAGTGTGCTCGGTGCAAGTGATAAAAAATGCCATTTCTCTTTGAGCTATCCAAGTGCAATTCGAAAATACGTGTATTACGAACGAGACCAGAAACGCTTGCAAGAATTTATTTCTCCGTCCTTTTATCTCGGACAATACGCTTAACATCGGCAACAACGCGAGAGATTCACGACCCGGTTATTACGGGTCACGGACCATTTTGATAGGTCAACCAACTGGCTGTACTCTTCTATTATACCTATACCTATGTAAATAGTATTCAGAACCCTCCTTCGAAGATCGATGGTACAGGGAGTACCGTAAGTAAACAACGGTTTCAAGCAGATTGTTATTTGCCCTGAAATTAGCAAATAGCCAGTTAGACAATATTAATTATCATACTTCTATTTACCCGGGTACGTAATCGCCAGACCGCTTGGTTACTTTGCGGTTTGGCATACAGAAGCAATTTCGACATTTGAGTTTGAACCAGTTCGGTTATGGCGAATAGTCGACCTCGAGAATTAGCGTAGGGATTAAAATCCATTGAAGCTTTTGGACTATAGATCAATTAACTAACTTCAGTTTTTGATTATGGAAAAATAGGAAGGAATTATTGTAGATGAGGAATGGACTAGATGTTTCTGATATTTTGACGTAAACTGTGTCTTTTATATCGATATTGGGGGGGTGAATTGGAAAAACTGTAATATTACGATACGTCTATATAGCTTGGGACTGTTTGAAATTTGGTTTACTCTTGAAATGCATAGACTATATATGAGATGTGTAAATACGTACGACCTTGTCAGGCGGGTCAAGTGTGTTATAATCTGCGAGTAGTTTTTTTTTATGAGGTAATTCGAAAATTCTAATATCTTCTCGAAATATATAATAGAAAATGTAAATCATGCAGACGTATGGTATACCTCTACTAATTATATAAGTGATGTCAATTATACGCCAGTTAAACGCCATATAATATTTAATTGAGATCTCCAGTGTGCGAAATAATACGAGTACGATTCCTCAAGTTTTATTTCTTTTTGTCCTTCCTTTACCTGAATCATGTGAATTTGTAATTCGTACGCGTGCATGTTTGTATTCTATCGCGGATCGAGCTTGATATTCCGTTTCGTTGAAAATTTATAAGGATGAAAAGAAAACGTGCCTTGCTTCGTGACGTCATCACACGCCTGCATCACACAGGAGTCTCGCGGCGAAGTTTAAGCGCGGGGCTTGCCGGCCCGATGCTTAAATTATAGGATATTATGTCTATTATACACACTGAGAGAAATTGATAGGTCGCGCGGTAATAAGTATAGCTATGATAACTATATTTGAAGGCTAAATGAGGATAATTAGACAGGAAGTATAGATTAATACAGCAATAACAAATAATAACAAGAGCAAGACGCGCGTATTGCTGAAATAACTATACGTATAGCTGAAATAAAAATACGTATTGCTAAAGTAACTAGGACTTATTATTATATTAATAAAATATCAATATTGCCGTGTAATTTATAAAATTTCCCTCAGTGTATCATACCTTTCTTTCGTCCTGTGTTTAGTACAAATCAAACTCGGAATAAATTTTATCGCGATACATTCAGCAGTCCATGTTCCATACTCACGTTATATATTAAGTATACTACGCAACCAATTTGTTCCCCGCTCGAGGCTACGTATCGCCTCTGCGCACGGCCGTACCCCGGAACGCGACGAATTCGATTTCGATACGGTCCCCTTTCCCCGACGTTTCGTACTACGAGCAATCCGCGAGCGACGCGATAATCCAAACTGTACCGCCCGGAGTTGGACAGCTTTGGCCCTTTCGCCCGGAGAGCCGGCTTTCGCGAAAGCCGCACTTTCGCCGTTGTAGGTACATCTCCCCTCGTCGGGATATCACGGGTCAGAACGTACCACGGGAGGCTACTCCGTAACGGGACGGCTCTTCGAGAATAAGGTAAATGCTCCGGGGAGGAGAGCGAAAGAAAACACTACCTTTCTCTTCCGCGCACCCTCCTGCTCCCTCTCACCCTCTCTCTCCCACCCTTCGCCCCGAGGGCTGCGTAAAAGAAAAATAGCCCGAGATAAGAACGGGAAATGTGGGGTAGTGAAACGTTATTTTTTATGAATTTAATACATCGCCCCCCGAATATATCGCGATAATGCCGCGGCGCGAAGGATCTTTTCAGGACATGGTCGAACAATGGGGCGTCGGCCGAGCGGGGTCCCGGCGGACCCCGCGTGCTCGAATTCCCGCATACAAATAGCAAAGCCTTTTACCCTTAACGCCGTACGACAAGCGGGCCGCTCAATGAGAATTTATTACCCCTAGTCCGGGCGTGTAGTAACGTTGCCTGAATAATTTTCCGCGAAACCGTACGGACGCTCGTATAACACGCGAGCGTGCAGGGGTAGAGATGTGTCGCGAGGCGCGGCGGGATACGCCCCCCTCGCGAGAGCTCGCGACCGAGTCTATCCGCGATCGCGTGAATATTACACCGATACGGCGTGGCAATAACGCGGCCACGAAAATTTATTACGCGGGACGATCGAGCGGGACGAACCTGTAACTCGAGGATTTCACTGAGCGTGGAATGCGATGAGATACGCGCGTCACAGCCGGCTGTAGAATTATTACTTTTTGTTCCAAGCGTGCAGCGGGAAACGGGGAGAAATAAGGGAGAGATGGGATCAGACGATTCGATATTACAGTCGTCACGTCGCGTATACGTTGCTTTCGTTGAAATTCCCGGATACATCAGTTACAACCGAGCGTGCCGCGACTGCTGTACGCGCGTCAAACTCCTCGAGTACATCCGTTGTACGTATACGTCTCCGTCGGGACGAAGAAACGTTCCGCGCGGATGGTTACTACACGTCCAATGAGCGTTACTGTCGCTGCGCGACCGTAGGAAGTTATATAGAGTTGCGATAAAAGCGTGTACACTTTCTTGCATTGTGCTTCGAATCAAATGACCGCTATTTTTCGCGAACCTCGCGCAGCTGCCGCATCATCGATACGAAGGAGGGTGAAAAAATTGAAAAGCGATCCGACGAGAGCAATTCCACCCCCTCGTAAGCGAAACTCGTGTCAAATTGCATCGAAACAGCTCGGAATTCGATCCGATCGAGGCCGTTCGTCGTCGGGACACCGAATACGAAGTACGCTCGCGCTCGGAAAAACCTCTGGCATAAATATAAACGACTCTCCGAGATACGATAAAGCCGCGCGCCGACAAATTCGCCTCTCGACTCGCGCGCGTTGCCGTGAGAACATTCTCAAATGAAAAGAACGCTGCACGGGCGGGACACATTTCCGACGATCCGAAACTCTTTCGTATGCAAATTCGAACGCCCTCCTCCGAACCATTTTTCCGTCATACCTCCAGCGCCTCGCACGTTGAATACCGTTGCGCAAGAACAAGGCTCGCGCTTGTTGCGTTTAAAAGTTTTCAGGGGGGAAAACGAGGAGGGCGAGCGAGCGTCCCACCGGTAGGCGTTTCTCGTTAAAGGGAAAAGGCGTTAAAGCCTTCCGTCGTCGATGTTTAAAACGTTATTGGGGAGCTATCTTTCAAAACGCAGTTTTTGAACAAAACCTTGTTTTCAGGAAATCCGAATTATTCGTTCTATATAGTTACAAATTGCAATATCTAATTTTTGCAGGTGAAAATATGTAGCATTAACCGTGCCATAGATAAAGAATCCAGCAAAATTTTAAAATCTACACCCAAATAAAAGTTATTCAGAAATAATTAGGATTTACCGAAGACGAGGTTTTGTTCAAAAACTGCGTTTTGAAAGATAGCTCCTCATTTCGTCGGGAGAACTCGACGCGCGTAACGACTCGAACCGTCGCACGTCGCGACGCCGGGAATACCGAAATCAAAGGGAAGGAGATCCGACGAATCAGCGAGGATCGCGTTCGTAATCGCGTACGCGCGCGTGTACGCGACACGGAAGCGAGCGCGCTTGCATATCCGCGTATCGCGTCCGCCCTGTTCGTACGTGGGGAGCGTCGCGTACGTGACTCTCGGCTCGGTGTTTATCTCATATATAATGGAGGTCTCTACGAGCACGCTTCTCCATACATCTCCCCGACCGCGCCGGTAAACGCGGGATAACGCGGGTACTCTTGAGATGCAACGCTCGCGGCTGGCGCGCGCTGCGGCACCACCCTTGTCGGGGACCGGTACAGCGGGCCGGTACGCAGACTCGAGATGTGAGAAATGCGGTTATGGAACACGTGCGGTAAATAACAGCGGCGCGGCACCGATGCCCGGCTTACCCCTTTCCCTCCGTGACCGAGAACTTCCCATAAATCGTCGCCATTCACTGGGCGCGGATATCGCGCCACCCTCTTACTACGTCTGCATCGGATCCGCGCGGCGCTTTGGACGGCGTGGCGTTGCGACGGCGGGACGAGCGGAGGGATGTCTCGATCGGATCCCAGCTGAGCTTCGCGAAGCTCGAACGCGCATCTATGTGTGTGTGCCGCGATTATTTATATCGAGGTACTTCGAGAGCATAAAGCAATCGAGGAATGTAATGTCTGGTATCGAACGGAGTCTGATCACTGCTCGATCGACCGTCTAAATTGCTTCGCAAAGCTCGAACGTGCGTCTATATCTACCGCGATTATTTATATTGAGGTACTTCGAGAAAATAAAGCAATCAAGGAATGTAATGTCTGGTATCGAACGGAGTCTGACCACTACTCTATGGAACGTCGAAATTGTAAATACGAGTCTCGCGCAAGAAGAGAAAGATTGGCGGGCCAATGGCACTCAGCTTCCCGCACGGTAATCCTCTATCAATAATGCACGCGTTTCGCGTTACGGCGGGTCGAAAGATCTCGTAAACGCAAGGGCGTTCGAATCCGATCCATCCGCTGGGCCCGGGATTTGACGAACATCGGTGCCCGTTTTCATACATACGTAATCGAAGTAGCGCTCGGTAGGTGCGTCGTCTTATCGCGCGGCACATTTTCCAAACACCGTGTAGAAGCGCGTCGAAAGGAAAAAGTACGGATCCTGCCCAATATATACCGAGAAAAATGATTAGTAATGTTAAAATGTTAACCTAATGGTAAGTTGATGTGGGAAAAACGAAACTTTTAGTTATGACCATATAGCAGAAATCCTAAAGCGTTTCACAGGGATTTGTCAAGAGCCTGGCAAAGACCTGGCTAGTTCCTAATGTAACACTTAGACGCTAATCAGGGCCCGTCCAGGTCTGAATTCATTTCTACTAGGGGACGACGAATCAGTGTTAGTTGTGGCAACGTAATGTTTTTAAAAGTTTGGTTAACGCAATAAACATATTTCGTTGTTCTCGTATCAATCAAAGTTTGATTAACTCTCTGTGGTCACCAAGAGTCAATTTGGCCCAGGCTTCAATTTTGAAGCTGACTGTACTTCTTTTTTTTACAATCATAACTAGACCATTGTCAAATCTCGGAATAAATAGATTCTTCTTAAGACTCGCACTGCGAACCTTCTTCATACTTCGGAAAAAATCGTTTTTGAAACGTGTACTATGGACCCATTTATTGCTTCGAGGTACCATATTTTATGAGAATAATCCTTAGGCTTTATTAAGAAAACTCTAAAAAAAAAAGAAATTATGACACTTCAAGTGAAGCGGCTCATTTTTTCACGCATCTACATATTTACGATTGTTTTTCAATATATCATTATTTCATTTCTTACATTGACATGGTGATCAGATATTTTACAATGTTCGAGGAACTTTCCATAATTAGTCGGTCTAAATTGGACGGATTTCGTTCACGTGGCTATTATTTAACACGTTCCGTGCCACGTGTGCCATTTCTGGTGTACGTTAGTGTACCATAAATGGTACACGTGGCACGGAACGTGTTAAAAATCGGCAGGGTCAATTTGACTCATGTGTGACCATCATGGAACTGTAAAGGGGAAAAAAAACGATCTTGCAGTCTCAGCAAAATTTGATTTTGCTGAGAATATTTTGCTACGATGATACAAATATTATTGTGGCGATGAAAGATATGTCGAATAATAGTAAAAATAAAAATAAAATAAAAATAGTTGTTGGGATAGTATATAGGTACTCTTTTACCGAAAAATTTCACTACGACTGCAGTGAAATTTGCTATCATTGAGCATACGTTTTCCTGCCACATATAATACTTTCGTCATGATAGCAAAACATTTTCAGCAAAACCTAATCTTACTAATACTGCAAAATCCTTTTTCTCCGTGTACAGACGTATGACCGCGGAGGGTTAACACTACCTACTAATCGTTTTTCTCAGTGTCGATATAAAGCGCGGACGGCACGCACATAGATGCGTCACGCGTCGACGAATCATCGCGATCAACCGGAAACGGGAGCGCGTCGTCCGAGAGCGATTCGGATTCCCGCGATGCGCGGGAAATGATGCGATTTGCACGAGACAATGCGCGCATCACGTCGCACCGACGCGGCTGAAATTCGAGGTGCGAGTCACGTTGTGGCTATTGATTTCCCGCGGTAATCCTCGATTCGGCTTCTCCGTTGTCTCTGTCGGAAATGTCGACTCGTCGCGGAATAAAGTTTGCCGAAGCACGTCGAAACTTCGCCGACAGCCTACATAGTTGGAAACGAAGCCGAAGCGACGGCACGTCCTAGAGCGCCGAATCGGTGCGGACATCCGTAGCGCGAAATAAGTTCGATCGGCCGCGTGCGCGGTCGTCGTATACATGTCCGAGGAGAGTTTTCGCGTTCGGGAAAAGTCGCTTTCGGAAATCATCGCGATGGGCCTCTGTTGGATTATTCTGGCTGATGCACGAGTGCATTACTCTAATAATTTCAATTTCGTCAAATTATCATGATGCATAATCCTATATCGGCATGGAAAAAAATGTTAATGTATTTATAAAATCAAAGTTTTAAATATATTTTTTGTATAATAAATTGTATCAGACTTTGCTGTTAATTTTACATTCTCTTGGTAAATTTTATTATATTTTTCTGCCATAGATTTATAACATTGCCCTGCGCTTGTCACATAATAAATTCAGATTGTGCTACAATTTACAGCAATTAGTGCACTGTTCGTTTTACATTTTTTTCTCCGGAATGGCTGATAGAGTCAGATGGTAGATAAATGTATCGTTTATCCTTGATATTTAGTTCGATTATTCTCGGTATCGATGCTTATATATTCTAATTCGAATAGGTGTTATTAAGCTACGGGGTTGATTTTTTATCGTGGAGCAAATAGTGAAAATCGAGATCAAAATGAGGAAAAGCCGGATGTGGATCGACGGTAGGAGTAATAAAGCGGCAAGTTGGGGGTCGGCTATGAAAATGATGCACACTTTCGAGCGTCGCGACGGTGGAATCACTATCTCGAGAATTTATTATTCATGTAGAGTAATAAAATGTTAATACAGGCACCCACCTATCCTCGCGCGAGATGAAATGTTGTATTCGCCATAAGAGTTTTATGAGAAATGTATAGTTAAGTTATTCGAGTCCCTTCATGCGTGAGGTAAGTATTCATAAATACTTACCTTGTATTTACCTAGAGCTAGTTATATGTATATACACTAGGGTGGGCCAAAAAAAAAGACTTTTTTTTTAATTACTATGAAAACATTGTTGAGGATGACGAAAAAGAAATTCTGCTGAAGTTTCAGCTCTTAATATTAGTATTAACAACTGCCTGATCGCAATTTTAAATAACATGGGCAAATTTTTTTTTGAACTTTCAATTTTTATAACTTGTTAACGGATTAGCGCGTTCGAATGATCAAAACGTATTCTTGTAGGAAATCGGACGCCCTACAAAAAAAGTATCTTATGAATTTTTGATAAATTTATCAGTTCGGAAGTTATTCGAGGTCAAAGTTGAACTGGTGGTCAATTTCACGGTATTTTTTTCATTTTTGACGCGAAATAATTTTGTAACCTCTTTTTATTTCAGTTGTTTAAGATTTTTCTTTAATTATTTCCAGATATTCAAAGTTCAATAATTTCCCCAGAGTAATTATTATCAGAATTCATTATAATTCTGTTTTCTGCAAGCCATTTTTAGAAATGAATAATAATCCTCTTTATGATTTTTCATGGACGCAACATTTGTTAGTCAAAAATAAAAAATCAGATTAATTAAATTTTAATTTTTATGCGATTTAAAAAGGTAATTTTTTTTCATTGATTTACTTTTCATGAAAAAGATAAATTTAAAACTTTTTTTCAGAATAACAAATTCTTGATTTTACATGAGTACATGATTATATGCAGTGAAAATTGTTCATTCTTATAATGATATGATCGATACGAATCGATTAAAAAATACAGATTTTATGAACTGTTGTAGATTAAAAACATAATTTTCATGAATTAACTGGGAATTTCGAGAAAACTTCAATGTTTCATGAAAAGACATAGCATGTGTTCCAAGAACAGAAAGATTTAGTTTATTTTTGAACAATTAATTCGTGTCAAAAATGAAAAAAACCGTGAAATTGACCACCAGTACAATTTTGACCTCGAATAACTTCCCAACCAGTAGACTTATCAAAAAATCATAAGATACCTTTTTTGTAGGTCGTCCGATTTCCTACGAGAATACGTTTTGATCATTTGAATACGCTGATCCGTTAACAAGTTATAAAAATCGAAAGATAAAAAAAAAATTTCCCATGTTATTTAAATGGGAAAAAGAAAATTGCGATGAGGCAGTTGTTAATATTAATATTAAGAGCTGAAACTTCAGCAGAATTTCTTTTTCGTCATCCTCAACAATGTTTTCAAGTAATTAAAAAAAAATTTTTTTTTAGCCCACCCTAATATACACATATATGGCTGTAAAGTTATATGATAAAATGAGAGGGACTATCTCACGAGACTACCTATACCTAGATATGGAAAGATTTTAAATAACAGCACATCGAACTAACAATAAAAAATACTTTTAAATTATTTTCAATGTGTTTTCGCAATGGGTCTTAAAAATAACTGAATCTTTTCAAAATATGGTCGAATATACAGAAGCCTTTCGAAAAGATTTCGGAAATTTTATTAAAAGCGCTTCGCTTTTGGCATTTTCTGTCCAAATTCTTGAAATACAACGGACTCGTCAAAGGTCTGTTCTCGATTCGTGAGTTATCCTCGAACCGGAGCGATTATCGGAACAACGCATACGCCATTTCCGGTAATACCGGAGATGTACGATGCGTGTAAGGTGATTACAACGGTATTTGGACCTCGACACGAACTGATCGTCGTATCGACGTTGTCGGACGCCGGTTCAGTGAGTTTCGACATCCGCCCGTGTGCATCCGTTCCCAAAGCAGAGATTAAAAATTCCACATCTCCCGCGTGTGCCTCGTATATTCGTCGAATCGGCTTCGTTAGCGAACGCGATCGATCACTGGTCCGACAGCTCTTTTCTCGGTTTGGACAAAATAAAAAAAGTTCCTTTTCGCGAATTCGCCGCTTGATGCCTCACGGTACATACATAGAGACCATCGGAAAAGTAGCCGAAGGGCGATCGAGAACAAAGTCGAAACGATCCGTCAAATTAAGGATCCGCTGCCACTCCAACCCTCGAGCGCTGGCAGAGGGTGGCCATGGAGCATCCTTATCATTTCTTGCCCCGTCGATGCCTTTCTAATTAAACCGCGGATATTAAATCTCGGTCATACCACCCCGGCAGAGCCAGGTGAGTGCGTCGGCCCCTTCACGATGTAATCTAATTTCGCGAAAGCCGGTGCCGTAACTAGCTGCGGGTACAGGTAGGTGGGCATCCGCCGTGGGGAAAATTGAAATATGATTTTAATCGAAGCGGAGGTTATGCAACGGGGATCGCGCGAGAAAATACTCGAGCGGGCGGAGCCTGCTGATTGAAATAATTATTCGAACGCGTGGAAGGACCGGCATACCTGACGGTATATCGGGCTTCCATGCGTTTCCGCGAATGCCTAATGTATCGCGGCACGTGAAACCGACGCTGCGCCGTTATCGCGTCAATTTTCGTGATACCCGCGAAAGCACTCCCCTCCGTTTTATACCGTACGTTCGCTCCGCGAAAGAAAATTGGTGCTTAAAGCGGAAAGAGACCTCAATTTGCAGCCTGCGAGGACCTAAATTTCCCGTAAAGAGGAGGGTTTTCGCTGAATCGACCTCTCCGCGCCCCGCTCCATCGGGGACCCTCTCGCAGCTGCGACTGAATTTTTTCAGCCTGGTGTGCGAATCGACGCTTCGGAGGAGGAAATTCGTTACGTTGATATCGCGAGATAAAATGTTGCCGTCGGTCGAGCGTTTGAGGGAGGGGGGAGTATATTTCGGATGGGGCTGACGAGAGGAGAGAGGGTAACGGTTCCTTTCCGGAAATTAGCCCAATAGGGATGCAGCGAGGCGAGGTCGTTTTTGCGAAGTCGAAAACGTCTCGGACGATCGAAGCTTAGAAGATGAGGCGAAGCCAAGCCAAAGCGACTAGCGCAGGTCAACTAATTTTCTCGTGTCTAGACAAGCCGCGCGATGGCGGCGGCAATACGGAGAGAGAGAGCGAGGGAAGCGGAGCGGGATCGACTGATTAAAGAGATCGAGGAGAGGGACGTCTTTGCCCAAAGGGATAAGATCCGAGACGATATAATGAGGAGGGGAGAGGCTGAGCATTTCAAGCTGCGCTCGCTGAAGAAGCGCATTGAAGCTTCTAAAGAGGAGGATATTTTACGAACGCGAGAGGCTGAGAATCTAGCGCATCAGAAGGCCGTGCAAGCTCAAAAGCTCGCCGAGGAGATGCTGCGCGTTAAGAGTGAGTTCAATCTGTCGAACGAAGTTAAGGATGTATCACCTTATATATTGAAATCTTAACAGAAATGTATAAAATTTGCACTAATAATGCATATGATTAAAATAAGTCCACCTGCAATATGTGAAGACGATTGTCTATCTCGTTAAAAAACTATAAAGGCGTTATTTAGAAATTTTGCAATTTTTGGTCCATTGCATAATGTTAAATTAATTTGAAAATAATTATTTAATTATCTTATGATAGTGCTCTAAATCTTGCGTGTATAGTATAAGTGCAAATTTGTACAGTCAGAATTACATGAAAGGAAAAAAGAGAATGCCTGTAATTCCAACAAAAAAATGAATGGTTCTTGCTCCTACGAAATCCGAGTTGACGGTACCACCCCCTTTACCCCGATTTCAATCCCTCGAAAGCCCCCGCCGAGGATTAGAACTGTCGACGTTCGAGTCGCTCCTCCGAATTTCTGACATCCCCACAGACGAGGAGATATTGGAGCAGAAGCGTCGCCAAGTGCTCAGAGCCCAGTCTATAGAACTGCAGCAGCTGGAGGCGAAACTGCGTTCGACCTACGCGGCGAAGGCCGCGCAAGTTCAGTTGCTGGAGCGGGAGGCCGCGCGGGAGAACGAGAAATACAGGTCGAAGCAGCAGGCGAGGTCGATCGGGAATTGGTACCAGGACGATAGCTTCGAGAGGAATCAACTGCGCGAAGCTCTGGAGAAAAAGGAGAAGTACCGTCGCGACTTGCAGGATCAGATGGTGAACAATTATCTCCAGCGCCAGCAGCAATCGGAGGAGGCGCAGCGCGAACGCAAGTTGGTCGAAGAGGTGGGCCAGGTGCTGGCCGCGGAGAATCGGAGGCTGCTGGAGGAGAAAAGAGCCACGAGAGATCGTCTGAGAGCCGAGATGAATGCGTTTCTTCATGCCAGAGAGATTTGGAAGGACAAGCGGAAGGAAGCGCTGAAGGACGAGTTCGATCGACGAGCGCGCATCGTTGCGGAGAAGGAAGCGGAAGAGAAGAAACGTCTCGAGGCGAAGGTCTTCTAGATCTCGAAGAAATACTCTTCGCAAATGAGTAATACTCTAAGGTGAATTAATTCTGCTTCACTTTTCCGATTTATACGCATCGCTGGCAGGTCCAAAAGGATACGTCGAAGGAGGCGATGATGGAGAAGATGTCGAGAAAGGCTCTGGCGGAGGAATGTCGGAAGAGAGAGCGCGAAGAGATCGTCGATACTCTGTACGCGGAGGAGCGGAGGCACGAGGCGATGACCAAGCTGATGAACGAGAAGAAGGAGAGGGAGCGGGTGAAGATGGAGCTGTGGGAAGACAAAGCGAGGAACGAGAGGCTGGTCGAGGAGCACAAGCGACGGAATCTTGAGGCAGACGCCGCGTTCGCCCGAATTCTGGCCGAGGAGGAGCAGAAGGCCTCGCGAAAGGACGAGGAGGAGGCTGACGCTCGTCGGAAAAAGGGTATATATGACGTATTTTTTTCGTCTTCTCTTTCTGTATGTCTCAACGAACGCGTCCGCCTGTTGGGGGATAGTGCGTTTTTCTTTCTCTTGCCAACGCTCCTTATCGCCGGTTATATCCGCGCAGCGAAGAGACGCGCACATGTGTAGAAATTATTTTAGTGTTGTAACGAGGACCTGATTATTTGACCCTATTAATAATCGGGCCCTGATAAGGAAGTGTAACGTTTGATTCGCAAAGCCCATTTTAAGGGCAATTAATCGGGCTCCGATTAAAATGGCTTAATAGGGCCTTAATTATATGTAGCGGTTAAAGTTTAATAATAAGGAAGCCTTGAAATGCCTCTACAAGCCCTGCTAAGTTTTCATTAACAAAGCCTGCTTCTTTCTTAACGAGGCATCCTTACTAGCAATTTACGGTTTAAAAATAAAGAAACCTTAAAAAAAGCCCCGCCAGGGCCCTATTGAGGTAATAACAAGGAAGCCCTCATTAGGGATGCCCTGGTTCAGCCTTATAGAGGCCTTTTCGTAACCAAGGCCATTCCTAACTGATTTCTACACGGGCAGTCGCGATGCTGTCCTCATACCCCGCGCGTCGAAATGTGTACGCGTAACTCCGCGTAACTCTCTCCGCTGAAATAAATCACGTACCCGATTAAACCCATCCAACTTTGCTTATCAGTGCCGCGCAGAATCGGCTTACGTATCTCGATACTTCCCCGAGCGCGAATTGTTTACGTAAATTATTGTGAACACTTTCCCGTCCAGCCGCTAAATACGGGCGAGACGTGAGGGCGGTTATGACGGAGGAGAGGGCTCGTTACGCGGAGGACATTCTCGGACGACAAGCCGCCGCGCGGAGGGACGCGGAACTGGAGGCGGAGCGGCGGAAGGAGATTTCCGAGGAGCGTTCCAGGATGCTCGACGAACACGCGCCCCGCCTGATGGACTTTCTGGAACCGGGGATCCTGCGAGCCGAGGATTACGAGTAAATCGCGCGTAAACGTTGCGAGGGAGAGTCTCAGAGGCCCGTTTCGATATCGGCTGAGTAAAATAAACAATGGCTCATCACCCGAAATCGAACGTTGACGCGTTTCCTCGAAGAGCCGCGCGGTTTTACTCCGGCGGCTCGTTAAGAGGTCCTCGGATGGAGCGCCGTGGCAACGACGAAAAAATGGGACGCCGCGCGAGCTCTTTTCACGGGATCGGACGTAATCCGAGAACGAGACGCGATCGATCGATCGTCGGACCGCCTCGCGAAGCCTATTTGTCAGGCGTTATCAGATGTCGGTTATCCTTCTTATCGGGCGGAACGGAGGACGTCGTGGATCGACGGGTCCTCTGTAATGGCGCATTAGGCAGGTAAACGTTGCGGAATCGTGACTTAATGTGCGCCATATATAGGAGGGACGGAGGAAGGGAGTGAAAGACAGAGAGAAAGAGAGAGCAATTCTATCTCGAAGCGACGAGGGGTGCGCGTTAGACGGAACGTCGCGACCGCGACCCTCCGTGGCCAAATCGATTGCCCATTCCGCGAGAATTATCTATCGCTTCTTTCTCGACCCTGCGCGATAACGGCGCGACGGATTTTTTCTCCTCGACGTCGTTCTGCGTGGAACGATACGTCGCAGATGCAGGAATGGGTTATGGGGGGGGGGGGGAAATGGGAATAGTCTGAGGCCGTATGTGAGAAGCGTGAAATGGTTCGAAAACCATCCGACCGACTGAGAGACGATAATATTCATCTTATTCGTTCAGAACCGACAATTCTTCACTGACTCCGCGACAACTACCACACTATATCACATCATATAAGGCTAAACTTATCCTAAGAAAAAAAAATGTGACAGATTTGACGAAATTAGTGATCACACGCGGGGGAACGCGGATCTAGTTACATACTTGCACTAATAATTTGCTAGACTCGACCACAGCTTGTTTTCGTCAAACAATTTCAAATAATTATAGCCAAATTTTTAAATTAGAGTAACTGAATTTAATCAAATCTACTATTTTTTATCTGTATACTCGCCGGGAAAGAAACTTGAATCACTATTATTTCATTATCTACGAGCTTTTAGCTCATGCTTGTATAATACTTTCTCGAAGATTATATTTTTATCTAGAACGAATTCTTATGTCGACGAAGGCCAAAAATTAATGAATAATGACATAATAATCATTGAAGTTCCTTTCCTGACGCGAGTAATATTTTAGCCTCACATGGCACATATTATACCTACTCCTAAAGTCCTTATCGCCGAAACTCAAAGTACCGAGACGTACCGTGACTCGAGCGTCGAGACTACTCCAAACACAATGGCGGCTTTCAATAATCCCGGCAAATCCCCTCGTAGCAATTCTCATTTCAGTCGCATCTGCGAAGGACGAGACTCGAAGTTTCATCGTCGACAGTACGATGAATTCACGGGTCATTGGAGTTTCGATCGGAGCGAAGCGGCTTATCGCGCGAGTGTTATCGCCGTACAACCCACGGCGGCGTATACGTCGGTATTATTGTAGGTGTACACGCGCGGCTCCGCAACGCGCCTCGTAATATTGACTGCCGCTCAAATTCGGCACGTACAATTCCGGTTGTGACAGCCCCATTTCGCCAATGGTCTCAGCGTCGCGCGTGTGCGCGCAACCGGCGCCGGTGTGCGCGCGCGGAAGTGACGGCGACTCGCGTGTCCGCGCCATGTCGCTCGTCGGGACGTACAACAAACCGGATATCGAGGGCAAACTTCGTTAAAATCTCGTCTAGTTTATTTACTTCCGCCTCGTCTCTTTCGCGCTCGCCATTGGCAGCGCTATCGGTGCGACCGGATGAACGGACAGAGAGGGAGAGAGAAAGGGGATGGCCGGGTTTATTATCCGTTGAAATATACTACGGGAGGGAGAGAAAGGGAAGAATGTAAAAAGTTGTCGTCCGATAAAAATACGCGACGTGAAAAATGAGGACGGATGCGTCGAACCGGATGAAAGGAACGACACTATTGCCCTGCACTTAATTTTTTCTATTATTCGAGATTCCGGAAGATATTTCGCCTTTCGACGAGTGTTTTAGATTACTATGTGAGTCTGCGCGCGATTTACGGAACGCCTCGATGATCGAGTCGCGTGCTTTCTTCCGTCCGGTAAATAAATCGAATCGATTTCGAGTAGTAATAGTCAACATTGAAAAAATTCGAGTACCACAGTATCCCTATATACTGAGAGAAATAATTGCTGGTACCAAAAAAATTTTTTCTTCAATCAAAAACATGCTATAATTTCAGAATCAAACCAATGTCATCTTCGTGCAAGATCATAATATGTTCTTGATTCAAGAAATATTTTTTTGACACCAGCAATTACTTCTTTCACAATCAGTGTATGGTCAAATGCTTCGTTTGATTTCGAGTCGTAAATATCGGAATAATTGACACGATGGAACATCGATTCTATTTATTCACAATACTCAAATTCGAGAGTCGATTAATCAATGAGAACGAATTCCGCGAAGCGTATTTACAAAGTCATTCCTTTTTCTCGCAGAAAATCTAGAGTAGAGTAGAGGTGCGTAATATGGAATAGGTACCTAATATGGAATACCTACTTATTAAGACAATCTATCTAGTTATTACATTAGTTACTCTATTCAGGGAAACACACCAGAAATTATAGTTTTAAGAAGTCACGAGTCGATAAGTTTTCATTTCAAACTGTATTTCGTACTTTAAAGAACTTGTCTTAATAAGTAGGTATTCCATATTAGGTACCTATTCCATATTACGTACCTCTACCCTATATCAGACAGATTTTGATTGCCCATTCACGAATTAGTCTCTCACGTACCAATCGAGCCGTGTATCCCGGGGTTCCTAGGATATCGGCGCACTCCGCGTCTACCCAAAAGACGACCCGACGAGAATACCTATTATAGAAAAACAAGACACCATCGATCAGACTTACGACCCCGGAAGGGCACTCCGCGAGAAGACCGATGCAACGACGCGCGAGTAAATATAACGGGCCGCGAATGAGGCGCTTCCACAGTCGCACGGGGGAGAGGATACGCCCGCGTGGCGAAGTGGTCCGCGTATACTATGTATACGAGAGATATATAAAGAAGTCGACGGAAGGGGAGGATTCCGAGCACCTATCGACGGAATGATAAATCGAGAGACGGCAATCACGCTTCGGGTCTCCTTCCTCGAGGCCCCGGGACGTTGAGAAATAGAGACACCCCGACCGCGACGGACGGGAGAGAAGGGTGCAGCGAAGATGGGAGTGAAATCCGAACGATTTCGCGGAACCTCTCTCTTCAGGGGGTGCTCGCGCCTTCCAGCAGCAGCGCGATCGACTCGGTGATAATCGGAGCACGATTCCCGATCGGCGAGAGGAATCTTAGAGAATTCCACCCTCCCCCCGTGCCGACATCTACGGCTTTCGCGCGGGTGCGGAGATCGCTCGAATACTTTGGCAAGGGCTTCCGAGGAGGGGGGGGGGGGAGGAGGAGGACGAAAGAGGAGAGAGGTCCATTGTGTTACCACCTTTCTACCCAATTATAACCGACTCCGGAGTTAGTCGGGGAAGAGAACGGTGGCCGGTGTGCGGGACTAGCGGGCGCAGGGGTATGGAGGAGGGCGCAGCGCTCGCGCGCCATTACCCCTGGCCAAGTGGAAAACAGGCATCCACCGTGAGCCATGAATGCATTATAGCGAATAAATGCCAGCGGCTTGAGTTATGATTCGGTAAAAAGGAAAGGTTAAGCGGATGAATGATGACGCGGTAATGGAGATTAATACCGCGCTCGGACACCGCGGCGAGTCATCCCTCTCGCTCTCCGCCTCGCCTAGGAAGAGAACGCGGCGGGAGTTCGTGTCCTGGTTGTATCGTTGCATCGCGTTGCATCGTCGGGTCACGTCATTCCGATGGGTCGCTAATAACTACATCGTACATATCGCAATAATTTTCGCGATTAAATTTCAAATATTTCACTGTCGTTGTGCGAATAATGGGGAATGTTAACCACTTCTTTTCCGTTGTGATAAATGCAAGTTTACGTTGACGTAAACCACATTTTTTAAATCGATATCGCAGCGAAGAAGGTTAATGTTTCTCAGGACTCTTGAAAAATTGCCCTTATGCTCCAAAGGATAACGTTCTCATTCAAAAAGAAAATTCTTACCACGCGAAGCCTCTCGGTGGAATTTCTCTCGTCACGCGTGTATTCGTAACTTTCTCGCCAAGAGTCACCTTCGACAATCTTTCATACAAACGCGTCAATATTTGCCATCGTGCCAATGGACGCGTCTCAGTACAATCCCCGATCTCGACGAAGCGTGCATCGCACGATAATGCATGGATACTCGACGTCAAACCCTCCTCGAAGATGCGGAGGGATTCAATGACACTTCACGGCACGCGTACCGAATATCTCGGAGTGCACACAGCGGCGCCCGAATGCAGGATCAATTCCGATAATCGAAGATACTCCGGTAGGATTACAAGATGGAATTGTCTACTGTACCGAGAAAAAATATCCATTGACTCAACTGAACTTTATCGGTAATTGTGATAATTTATTTAGGAATAAAGATGAGCTTATTAAAGCATTGGATTGATAATTAACTAAATAATATAGTTTAGTCAATTACTTGAATAATATAGTTATTTCAATTTCTACACATTTGAGGCAGCTGCATTAGTAGTTAAGTCAACCGAACAAGTCAACTATGCCGTGCAGCTACATCTACCACACTGAGAGAACAGTTTATTTATAATTAATATACGCATACTCGATTATGGCGAAAAAATATATTTCTTTGGGTCGAGGAAATATTCGTTAGCTATTACTCTATTTCGGTTTAAATAAAAGAGATATTCTAATAATTAACATATATTTACTTGCTCCAACGAAATATTAAATACATTTTCTTTCGCCATAATCAAGTATACATTTATTAACTGCAAATAAACTGTACTCTCTCAGTGCACATTAACTTAATTTTATCGACCTTCATTCAGTCATTTTAAGCAAGGTTCGATTTGATTGACTCTCAATCCTTTAACCACATGGAGCAGTAGCAAGCACAATAATTTTTTATTCAGCGTGTTTATTCGTAGTTTTATACGCGAATTAGAAACTTCGACCCGAATAGCTCTACAGGTCCACCGGGATTGACCCACAACCACCCCTACGACCCAGGTCACCTACCTTACCAGGTGTCTTGGAATTTGATATAAGATTCCAAGACACCTGGCACGTCCGGCGTCCTTTCCCAACGCGACTTCGAGTCCATATACTCCAGCTCGACGTCACTTTGTGCAAGGGAAGAAGCGTGCCCACCCCCCGATTCGTATAGCTATACATACCTACGACCCCTTGGCACGAATTTCACGGCCAATCGCACTCGGAACTCTGTCTCGCTCGAGGCAATGTGAATATCCGGGCAGAATTACCGAACACTATTTTCACGAAGCGCGAGTCTAAGCACTCCGGCACGCTGGAATTTTCAATTATTTCGTGCCCCCCTGCCTCCGCCCGCATAATCGGCTCCGGCAGACCAACCGACTGCCTGATTCGCCGGCTCTCTCCTCTCTCCCTCTCTCCCTCCCCCTCTCTCATCCTCTTTCGTCCTCTTTCGATAGCCCCGCGAGCACGATGTCACGCTAGATTTGGTATGCGTCGTACTTTGAATTTTAATACGGCCATTTCCGAGCGAATTACTTTCGTTTCGCGCCGCGTAGCGAAGGCTCTGCGAATTCGCCCGCGCCCCCGAGGAAGGCACGCGCGGCGGACGAGGAAGGGGGCGAGACGCGCCCGCGAGAGGGTGAGACAGCCGAAAAAATTATACGCGAGAAAATCTTCCAGTCGAACTGCACCCGTCCACCCCCGACTGGAGGACCCGCCAAATTAGTACGGGCGTCTTACCGCGCCGTCGCATTTCACGCGGAAGAAGGTCAACCCCTGCGCGGGCGCGCGATTCCGCCGCGATAATTTTGGACGAGCAGACGGCGGAGGTGCGGATAAACTACGTAGATAATCACGACTAGGCGAGTAATTATCACGTCCCCTCCGTCCCGTCGTCCTCTAAGCGACGACAGCCGAGAAGAATTAACGACCGAGACCGAGCGGAAAATCGCGCCGGCGGGAAACCCACGGCGAAGTCACCAAGGCGAAGGCGACGAGCCAACCGGCTTCCAGCTCTCGTTGTCCAACGTGGCTCCGGGCTCGTCTTCTCGACGACGAAGATCTCCCGCCGCGCGTTTCCTACTTTCCTCGGTCCGTTTGACCTGGTTCCGGAAACCCTCGAACGTGCATCATTCCCGCTTGCACACGATAAAGTCACCCCCTCCTCGGTACACTCGGCTCGCGCTGCCTCCGCGGCCGAGGGGTCGGCGGAGTACGCGTGAGAAATCGTCGGAGCGGTTCGCCAACGCTCTGGCAACGAGCCACAGGTCGCCCGGCCAGCGCGTCCCGTACATCACCATCGCGATGACTTCGGTGCGCTATGAATCATCTCGGAATACCAGGGGACGCTTCGCGAAACGGCATAAACTTTGCGAGACACCGCAAGGTCGGCTCCGGGAGCAAATAACGCGTCGCCGCCGTCGCGACGTTCTCGCCACCCTCTCGCACCGCTGGTCGGTCGATAAACGGCGGTGGAGGCACTTCGAGTTGGGATATGGTGACGGGGTGCCAGTGTTTGGGAGAAAAGAGGTGAGCTTTCGTTGAAATTAATTAAGGGCTGATGTAGTCGAGTTTGTATTAGAGGGTCATCGATATTCTACACTGAGAAAAATATCTTATTGTTAGTCAATCTAAAGAAAATTCTAGAGATGATGACCAAACCGTTTGTTGAAATGTGAATTCTCCATTTGTTTGGATAGACTGACCACTTTTTGGTTAGAATAACTAAACGTTTGGTTGAAATAACTAAACATTTGATTAGAATAAATAAATATTTGGTTCAACTGATCAGTATTTTGGTTAGAATAACTAAACATGTTTAACTATATGCGTCTTGTCATTTAACCTAATTATTTTTCTCGGTGTATGTCGACTGTTATAGTCGATATGAAAATCGCCGAAGAGGAACGAAATTACGAATGGTTCAAATTTTGTCTGAAGCTAGTAAATTGGAGAATACAGCGTCAAATGTTTGCGTTAAGCAATAATCGACCATAATTTGTGGGTGGAAAGTGTTCCGTGCATGGGTGAGAGAGCAAGAATTAAAATCTGGAATACTTTTCGATGTACTTTCTTCCAAATAAAAGCGCGAATAGAAAAAATATAGACTTATTGGATGAAACATTTATTCCCCGGCTAATGAAAGATGCCAGATGAGCGAATTTAAACCTGGCGGAGCGAGAGAGATTAAATTAACTATTTATTATCGTACTCGAGGGTGACAGATCTAATGGAAATGTAACGAACAGCCTTCAATGCTAATGAACATTCATTTGCCCCAATTACGCGCTCCATTTATTCCCAGTTTCCATACCTACACCCACAGTCCTCCAAACGCTGAACATTTGACAATACTCTTGATGAACGCAATATTCAATAACCATACGCCCCTGCAATTAGTGATACGATACGTATCAAGGCATGCGAATTGAGTATTGCGCTCTCGTAAATAAAATCCGCTTTAAAAACTCACAACTTCAATCGAAACGATGAATTAATGAGCATGTTACGATAATTAATTAAAAATCTCAGGTCGCAAAATCGTATGACGTAAATATTCTTGATCCACTTCGTCCGATGAAGGAGAAAGAGAAACTAAGAACACACCATTTTCCGCCGCTGCGGAATCTGCTTCGCACGTCGTTCCGTCTCTTCGATTTTCGTGCCGCGCGACGACTTTTCATTACGCCACCTGGCCTCGGGGAATTTCTCATGTTCTCGATTTAATATCTTAGCTTCAAAGGAACAAGGAAGAAACGGTAAGTACGGCCGAGCGGGAGAAGATTTACAACTCCCCCCCCCCCTAGTTGTTTTATTCGCGCCCAGAAATGAAACAAACAATTACAATTCAATTAGATCGCTCATTGTCAGACGTCTTACTCGTCCGAAAATTTCAGTTATTAATAATCGTCACCCCCACCCCGGTAACGTGTTCCTGCGAAACTCCGGTAAAATGTGCAAGCATGAGTTGAAGCAATATCCGAAATGGCAAAGCTTTCATTCTTATAGCCATAGACGCGTTTGCTTTTCCCGTTCACCTTGCGCTAATTATTAAGAGGTACGAGCAATACTTTCGTTATTGGCAATTTAAGACTAAACGTATAGTGAAGCAGAGAGCAAAGCAGTGATGAGACCGGAAAGCAAAGCGCCGAAAACAAACCTGTACTCTTTATTGGAACTCGCATAGTAAGTCGCATGGTGGTAATGTGATTCAATACATGGAGGAAAAAAAATATCGATGGTTCCCCTGTCCGGAAAGCGCTGGTTGAACTTGGCAATGAAAATAATAATGAATCGCAGTGGTTACTCGCATCCCAACAGCGATCATCGCTATTCGATACCGTAGAACGGGGTAAATAGAAACTTTTAGGGTCAATAGAAACAAAAACTCGGAACGTAATTCAATAAATCTTCTAGAGCAGCAATTTGAATTTGGCGGTCTTCGGTAAACGAGATGTTCCTCATTGATAGGTTCGTAATACATGACCAGCGACATTTTGCGGTTTAGGTTGTCAATTCTGATGTAATATGGCCGATATCCACCAGCTGGTAAAAGGCGACAAATTAAAGTAGCGCAAAACTTTATATTTTTTGGTGTGAAAGAGACAGGTAAGTTGATTCATATTTGGCTGAGAAATACCTTAGTACTCCGTGTTAGCATAGTAACTCACCAAAATTCTAAATTCTAAACGGGTTTTCAAGAGATAATTTTCTTGTTGATAAAATCACTTTTGAAAATACTTTAGGGTCAATAGAAACAGACTGTTTCTATTCGCCCGGCTGTTTCCATACACCCCACTGCTTTCCTTTATATCATTTATTATTTTATAATAGCGGTATATCGTTGAATTTTAAAACTTTTTAGAATTATTTTGTATTCTATTCAAAAAGAAACTTCTTCCTTGCTGTACAATTCCCCGAACTTACCATCATGACCCACGAAGTAAGACTTATCTTTACCACTTTCAGGAAACGATGGATAAGGCTTTAAGGGACATTTCCAATGGAATGTGTCAAATGACTTAAGTTTGTGTTAAGCTTTAAGGTTAAAACTGTTTTATCGATAAATCGCAGAAATTGGTGATGGTGAATTGAAATTGATTACCACTAAAAATGTCACCAGTCACTAAAATGTCACTAAAAATTTCCCTTCCTAGCTAGCTCGTCAAGATGTCCCTTGTTTCCACCATTACTCTTAAAAGTGTAGCCTAAATATTTAAACTCGGTAACCTCTTCTACTATTTTCCATTCCCACCTTCTTTTCTTTATTCTTCCTCTTCCACCTTTCCATAAGGGATATAAGGATAAGGCTTTAAGGGACATTTCCAACGGAATGTCTTACAGAGCAGCTAGTAAAAAGTATCAAATACATTATTCCGTTCTATATCGCCATATCAAAAATCCGCATCTATAAAGGAACAAGGTGGTCAACCACCTCTAAATGAGGAAAACAAACCAGTGTTTCTGTTCGCCCCACATTATGGGGTGAAAAGAAACAGCAAGTTTTTATTTTTTGTTCTGTCAAAATGGTCGATTTTTGCAAAAACGATATATGCATCGTCATCTATTAGTGTCGACCGGACTTTTCCCTATTTTTAACTTAAAGAAAGCTTAACCGTTTTCTTGCACCGGAGTCGCAAACTACCAAAAGTGTTTCTTGACCCCGTTCTACGATACCTACTCGATTTTAAGATATTTTAAGACAGCCTCAATTAGACATTTCTGATTCACGGTATGCGTCGAGAAGCTGTTTCAAATTGTCCTAATTTTTATGTCAAATTAACAAAAGTCGTTTTCGTCACTCAGTGCGTAAAACTCGGTTTCACGGGCATCCTCAACCCCGTCAACCTCGTATTTGACACTTAGTGACAAAAAATAGAATTCGTTATAAGGGCGTTTTGCGTCGTTTAGTCGTGTGGTTGCCGCACTCGCTTCGCTCGTGCGGAAAACTTCGCACTCGTTAAAAACGGCGCTTCACGCCTTTATAACGAAAATATCTATTGTCACAAACATAAATTTCAAAGGATACATCAAATTTACACAAAATTTAACTTACTGAATCACAGTAATGTATGACATTTACTTATCATTTCCGAGGCATAATTTCATTATTTAATTGCATAAATAACAGTGCCAAGAGAGGACTCATAAAACACACACAGTTGCTGCACGCCGTGATCTAGGTTCTTGTAAAGTTGTGACAAACTTTACATTATATATCTGGCTGGGGCGATCATTACTGTCCAAAGAGACCATCGCTGTTTTTTTATCCCCGTATACGTGTTCCAATAAGAAAGTACGGGTACGTTTTTACCGCTTTGCTTTCCGGTCTCATTTGCTGCTTTGCTTTCTGCTTTAGTATGTTCTTAACCTTAGCCTATAAAGAAATAGTTTCCGAGAGCGAGAAGATATTCTCTCGACGAATTTGGCCGAGGGAAAAGTCGAAAAGGATTTTGTACAAGCTCTGCTCGATGATTCGATGGAAAGAAACGAAGAGTAGGTAAGTTTCGCGTCGCTCGACTAGAATCTCGTCAACTCGTCGACCCTCGTCAGCTTTTTCGCCGAATGTCGTTCACCGTCAACGGATTCTAATCGAGACGCGTGCTACGTCTTTCTTTTTATGGCTCGTCGAGAATTCCGACCGAATGGATTCGCGATTCGCGTTCGAGTGAAATTGTAAAGTCGAATGCCCATCATCGGTACCCACTGTGGGAGTACCGCGCGCGTAACACTTTTCTTTTAAAGTACCTAAATCCGTTTGCGTCAAACTCTGCACAGTACATTTTGAAGCTTGTCTGATTCCACTTCACATATTCGCTCCATCGATGCGTATTCGACGGAACGTATGATATAGAGCGAAATATCAGTAAAGGGGAACACTCGTGATACGTACATATTTCGTGCGATTACGTTTTTCGAGACTTTTGATTGGGAGTGGAACTAGAGACGAATCGTCGATATATAAATATCTATATGTTCAATGTGAGAATAAATCCAACAGTGATCATTATTATTGATACATGTACATGAATAATATAAAATGCAATTAACCCGCTACCGGATATTTACACTGGAAAAGCAGTTTCTATTAAATATATTATAATTGTATATAAAGCTTTTATCCAATACATGATTATAAAATTAATATACATTATATATATACATATATATATAATGAAATATATAAATTTTCAGAGTTACGGAATATATTAATTTTAATAATCACGTATTAGAAAAAAACATTATACAAAAGTTTATTAAAAACACAATTTTTTCAGTGTGCAATATCAAGTAGAATTGTTGTTTGATGACGTATATAGTCAAAATAAGAAGATTGAAAATGAACACACTACAATCAGGAATAAAAAGATGCAAAACTTTGAAATGCAGCAGGATCAACTGGTATAGCAAATATTCCACATTTAATTTTACCATGTGTGTATATCCTAAAGATCGTTTACAGGATGTTGAAAAGGTTAAGAGTACTCGCGAATGTGCACTTGGCTCGGACGAAGTAGACTATAGCAATGCGGAGCATTTATTTTACCACTGCTTCGAAACGGTCGCCTAGAGGGTGTCGGAAAAATGAAGAGTACCCTTGAAGAGGCACTTGCCCCGGCGAAGCACTCTAGTATCGTGAACTATTCCTTTCAATTGTATACTTTCCCGTTCGATCGACCCGCGAGCATTTAGGATTGCGCGCGATGCTGGGTCAACGTAAATGTAGTCGAAGACACATTTTGTGCAGTATAGGATGGAACGGGGGATGTGTTCGTCGTTGTGAACTGTTTTAACTTATAGTGAAGTGGTCTCCTGGCAATTCGTGGCAAGATAAAATCGGGAATGCATTCGAGGTATAGAATAATCTTAATCGTACGTACCCGTATGTACCACATACGCACATGCTCCAATTTCTGTTCACAAAGTGGATATTCCTTTCGGCAGTGGCACGGGTCCCTTTCCACTCCCTTGCTGCACTTAATCAACTATCACCGAGCACGATAGGTTTGTTCTCGTTGCCTACACTTTCTGCACTCATATCTCAATGCCACAGTGTATCTACTGTTATCACAAATGGGCCCCGAAAGTGTAGAAATAATCCACACCAATTCCCCATCAATTCTTGCACCTCTTCTCAAGGAGGAGTAAGAATCGATGTGGGGACTGTATACTTTCTTACACTTTCTAATAGCTATAGATATATTAGATATATTGTATTATACTGTGAAACCGAGTATACTTAGTATAGACAACGAGAACAAACCTAAATGCGAACTACGTATACCGCTTCACTGCTAGACTGTTTACATTGCACCACGTGGCGTACATCAAGCGACGCCTATCCTGGATTTTTTTAGGTCCTACCTCAGCACCAGGTTCCCAGCATGGCACGCGATATTTGACGCTGCAGATATCCGCGTGAAGCTATAAACGTACGAAATTGTAATACAGTATATATGATTGCCTAGTTTCAAATAGTACATTTTCTCAGCCGCTTATAGATCTATGCAGATTTAATTAAATTAAAAGAATGAGATCGTAAAATAATCACAGAAAAGTCTTCAATTCATCTTACTTTTACTTGCCTTTTTGCCGACTTTTCTAGAATCCAAATGGAACACTCTCTCTCTGACACCTATATTCAAGGGATAATATCAATCATATTCTAGAAGCGAAATCAATCTTGCGAAATCACGATTTCTACAGACGATCGGTATTCGGAAAGGCTAACGAGAGATGCGTCAACCCGTATTCAATGGTAGTAATTCGGGTAAGGAACGGTAACCCTTTCCAGCCCTCGTCCTATCTGAGAGCGGGCCGCCGTCTGATTATAGCCCAGTGGACAATTAATTACGACCTTCCCTCTTCCCACGGTATCGCGGTTCTCGTTCGCCGGGATCGATCTTCGACACGAGGTTGGAGATACCCGTACCACGTGATAATCGGAGGAAACCTTTGGGTAGCGTTAAATGGCATGAATTTAAAGCCCCTGAATGGGGGAGGACGAGGTCATTCGAATCACTTTGTTGGCTCCTGGCTATCGTGGCTGATAATGGTAACGAGGGACCAACAAAGTGACTCGAACAACTCCGTTATCCACTATCAGATGCAGTTAAACTTCTAAAACTCAATATTTTTCTGTATCTACCGCCAGAATTTTCTTATTTCGTAAAGAAAAAAAAATAAACTCATGTGAAATCACGAGCCTTTAAAGAATTAAACGAGCGGATTTCCAGAGCGGAAGCACCGTCTGAAAATTAAGTGCTCGGCACTCGTCATCTCGGACTGCACACCCCTTTCAAATATAGTATGCAGATAACCACTGCGCGAAAGGACCACTCGAAAATGCAGATTCGCGTAGACGCTGCTGCAGCTGAAAGGCGGCGAGGTGTGAGAGTAACTAAATCTCTGTATTTAATGATCCGGCGTTACAGTGGCGCGAGAAGAACGAAAAATGCTTTTATGCCGCGAAGAGACATTAAAGCCTCTTCACGTTTTCACGGAACGCCCGGTTTAATTAACAGCGAATTCCTTAGCGCGTGGACGTGGATAGAATGCGACGCGATAGATTAGTTGGAAGACATATTTTCTTTCGTAGAAAAAGTTAAATGGATTCGCGTAATACTTGCATTCGTACGTCCGGCGGAAGGGAAGGAGAGGTAGAAAAGAGGGAGGAGATACGGATGGGAAATCTGAATCAATACCAATGTACAAATTTAGTCTGATAAATATATAATCGATAAATCTCACCGTCACATATTAATTAGTGAATTCTCCTCGATTTACTGAAATTTAACAATTTGGACGCTGCGATAGTATTGTTATACGCACGTATAGAATGTGAAAGAAAACGTGTGTGTACAGAGCGGACTGTATTTTCGTCGAAATAATTATTATTCTCCATTATAATAGGATTTTCGAGTAGGTATTCGAACGGTTTTGACAAATGGGATCCGCGATACATAGGTATACAAATAATGTAAATTCACTATTTTACAATTCAACGTGCGATCGTACTTAGCGAATAATTCCCAATGAAATGTACGTCGATTATTGCGAAAAGTCATGGAATTAGGACAAAGCAGAAGTTCCCGCCGAAGGACACCGGAGTCATCTCCGATTACTCTTTCTATATTTGCGAACGAGAGCGGTTCGAAGCAGCGCGTGTTAGCAAAATCGAAGCACAAGCACGTGAACCAAACGTGATACGTGGTTTATCGTGCGGATCTCTAAACGGCTTACCACGGAGGATCTGTTTGTTCTTCTCCCCCGGCCAACGTAATAACCGCGCGGAGAACGCACGAGCCGAGGGGAAACGAGATTTCAGAAGAGAAAAATCGGTGGCTGGAAGGGTGTGGAAGAAATGGTCCCTCCAAACTATCGAACAATCTAACTTTTCTTATTGTATTAGTTCCCTAACGGTCTACTTTGTACGAATGCGATAAGGACCTCTGTGCTTGTGTACAATGGCGATGCGTTTTATACTTTGCAGTAATTCGGTTGCCTTCCGTAGGCGCAGCATTACTGATTCCAACTGCGCCTGATAGAAGGCAACCACGAAGTCCATCTATCACGAAGTAATAAAGCGTATCATCTTTTAGGCGTCTGCGAGAAAAGAGAAGCAACATCTAGCGCGGGTCGTAAAACGTTGGAAACTATTTTTCTGTGTCAGTTTTAAGCGTTCTAATTTACTCGTACTCCGGAGATATCGATCTCATCGCTAGGTGAACAGGCGGTACCTCATCCGCAGCCGTAAGTAATACCGCGGGTAATCGCGAAAGTCTCGAAACTCGAATTTCTCGAATTAACTGCCCGAGGCGTGCGGAGAGTCGAGTCGGCATGGGAAGCGGTGAACTAAAGAAGCGAAACTGCAACTCCTTGGAACGGCGCGACGCCAAAGTTATTTTTTATCTCTCCCCGCTCGAAACGACTGCAATAAAATTTACTTGGCCAATAACGACCACTTAAAATCCGCGCGGAGCTATCTCGCGACTGCATTTATTATAAAATCCCCGGGCGGTAGGTATATTTCCCCGAACCTGCGAATCGTAGTACTCGGCTCGGCCGGTTTTACATGCACGCGAATTTTACACTTCCCTTTCATGGTGGATGAGAGGGACGGCTGTGAAAGGAAGATCGAATGTGAGCGTCGTGAAAAGCGATCCACTTTATTTATGGTCTACCATCGGGTATTTCTGTTCTCGAGGGAGACATTTAAATACGTATCACACAGACATCGCAAAACCCCGCAGAATTGAATATCTGGATAAACTGAAATTTGAGGTGAAAGAGAATGTCATTTAAATATTTCATTCTTCTTTTTGGTATTATTAAATATAGGGATAGATATTTCAAGTATCTTTTGTACTGAGAGAAAAATGTAGTAGATTTGACTAAATCGGCGGTTATGGGTGGGGAAATGCAGAGTTAATTACTTGGACTAATAATTGACTCGAGTGGACTACAGCCTGTTTCCTTTAAATAGCCTTTAATTATCGTTATAATCGAATTTATCAATCGGGGCAACTAATTCTGCAGTCCCCCAGCCATAAACGCAGATTTAAATGAATATACCATTTTTTATCTCAGAGTGGAAGTTGTACCGCAATAAGATGAGTTATTATTACAGTCTCCCTACCCCTACACTACCCCTGCAAATGTCTGATCTATTTCGTTGCATTGTATATTTCAGAATACTTGGTGCAAATATTAATATATGGCAGAAGAAATGAATTCTTGAAATAATATATATAATCTGGTAACCTCAGATTTTAGCACAGCTCCTAATAGATGTTAATACGTATGAGATCCCGCTTATTTATTTACGATATACACACGCCCACATATGTACATATAACACTTACCACGTTCGCTTGTGTTTCTCGTTATTGCCAAACTTCTTCGTCCCGTGAAAAACTTTTCAAAGTCCTGCTCGGCGCGGGCAATCGTCGACGATGGAGGGCTTTCTCCTTCCTCCCCTCGCCGGAAAAGTTAAAAATAAATTCTTCCGTAGGAGACGCATCCCCCGTTGTTTCTGACGGTTGCAAAGTTTCCACTGTTTGACGACGGTTCGATCGAAATCTCCGAAGTCCATTCGCGGCACGATCTGGTGCGAAACGTTGTTTCGCCTAGTTTTCCCCCGAGCAGAAAACAATAAACACACGCCTACGCACACGAAGCTTACAGTTCGGCCGGAAATGGATCATTTCGCGAAACGGTCGTGAGATAATGAAGTAGACAGTCCCGACGCCGCGAGAACTTTTTCAATTTCGAAATTCATCGTTCGCGCCGCATTTTTTTCACCCCCACCCTTCGCTCTCCAGCTACCCCGCGCGGCTCTGCCCGCGGTTCTCGAGATTAAAGAAGAGCTCGTGCGAATTTCCCGTTTCCAACTAGTTGAAATTATTTCCCAACGTCATATCGTTCTCCACTTTTGAACAAGACTTTCGAATGGCTGTTCGATAAAATTATAGTGACTGTTTCATTCGCAAGTATCAAATTTCACCACGTTTTTTGAGGTGTTGGACGAGACGTGGAGTGGGCTCATTGACACCTCTACTTACTCTCGCAAACGAGAGCATGTTTATTCATTCGCGACGATCAAGTGGGGCGTAGAATATAAGCCGAAGGCACTCAAAGTATAGAGCAGCTATGAGCGACTTTTGACAATCGCCCGAAGGCGTTTTTTTTTTCAGCGTAATTCTAAGGACACTTTCTCGAGACCGCGCGGACATGAATAATATAAGCAACAGCCTAAAAAGTCAAATTCAATAAGAAAAGCTGTGTTACGTCGATTTTCCAAATGTTTCCCAGCGAATTCATGGAAATTTGATGAAGAGATAACCAACATTCAGATAGCACCAGCCATCTGAATATAGATTTTATCGAGAACTTTTCCTGCAACGAAAGTTCACCATTAAACACTAAGGACTGTAGGACGACCAATGAACTGCAAACATTATGAAGTCCAACGAAGTTTATCTCGCGAACTTCGTAGCAGGAAAAATGGTTGCAAATATTAACCTTTCCATTTAAAAACTCCTGCCTCCTAAGCGGGACCAAGTTTGCGTTACTAAGTTTTAATAGAACCGCGCATAGACCAGACCGAAATTAATTGCGTCATCTTGTTGGTCCTCGGTTATCGTGGAGTGGGCAATGATAACATTTTTCGTCTTCCTGTTTGTTTGCTACCCGTAAAACGTCTCGTCTCTGTTAAAAATTTCCGACGGAAAACGATAGAAACTTGTAAAAAAGCTTAAAAATACCATAGAGTGAGAAGTCTTATCGTTTCTCATAAGTTTGACATTGAATACTATAAAAAATGATAAGATCGACATAAGATGTGTATAAGCTTCTATAGTATTTAATATGCAAATTATAAGAAACGATTGATTTCACGTATGGTATTTTTGAATCATTTGTGCTATATTCCATCATTCTCTATCGGAAGTTTTTAGCAAGGGTATACTTGCAGTTTTTTTTCTCAGCCCTGAAAAATAAACAGATTTATTTGGCAATATTTAATACGAAACGTTCGATTGATACGTGATGTATCTAGCGAAAGTTTGACGAAAATGTGGATGGTGGAGGTTCGTCGATGCGGTTCAACGTCCTTTCGTTATCATGGGATGACCGAGTTTATATGTTCCGTGCATGCGCGAGATCAATCTGGTTTCTAGGGCTACGTCAGCGTACCGAAGCCATGGACAGCTGGCCTCATCGTGTATCGAATCGAGTGGAGTCTCTTTGAGCGAGGCGGTCCGCCGTTCGCACACGCGTGTACATGGAAAGGGAGAGAAAAGGTGGGAGGGGAACGTACGGGTCAGTATGTATTATTCATGCGATAGCAGGCCGGTCGATGCACGCCCACACGGATTGAATTTGCATTTCAAGACGCATCGGAAGCAGCTTGGCATCCGAATCGGCGACGTCCTTGTCTCCCGACGAAGAAGCACCACTACTCACACGCGAAGTCCGAAATCTCCCTCGTCGTAGACGGAGGAGTCCTTCATGGGGGACACGTAGCAAACAGCTGTGCCTTCGAGAGGATCGGAGGGGTGGTGACTGACTTACATTCGACTGGGATTTCTAAACTGATCTTCGAACTTCGATGCGGCGTGTCATTGACTTCTCGAGCTTGGAAGTAAAGAGGATCCGAAGCTGCTTTAATGTACGTCCATTGATTAGACATTTCAGTAACATTACAATATTAACCCTTCGTAACTCGCTATATGAGCGCGGCGCCGCCATTTTTAGATTTTAAGTGAATATGTATATTTTTTACTATTAGAAAAATTCGAAAAAAATATAAATGCGTCCTTTAAACATTTCTGAAACGGCCCGTGGCTATAACTTTTTAAAAAATACACTTGAGCAACTAAAAAAAAATGATAATTGTCCGAGTGAATGGAAAAGCGGCGCCGAGCCGCCCATTGCGAGTAGCTCTCCGACAAACGCTCGAGATACAGTGTTGCCACGACGCACTTACATTCGTCCTACTCGCGCGCATCAATAAACGTCAATGTGGCAACAGCATGCTCCGTTTAGCACGGCGGCTCAGCGCTCGCCATGCGACCACCTAAAGTCGTAGGTTTCTAGCGAGTTACGAAGGGTTCAAGTACACCCGGGCTCACGGAATCTGTCGCTGGTGACTTTTTTTAAATGTTATTTTTAAACGTACTAACCAATGATTAATCAATCCTCGTGCTTTCATTAACGAGAGTAGACGTCACCGTAGCTAATGAGGGCATGAGAATTAATTGTTCACTGGTTAGTACGTTTAAAAATAAGGTTTAAAAAAAGTCACCAGCGACAGATTCCGTGAGCACGGGTGTACATATATGCTGAGAGAACAAATGGTACATTCAATTAAATCTGTGTTTAGGGGTGGGGGAATGCAAAATTAGTTGCTCCGACTAATAAATTTGGTTATAGTTATAACGATTAACGGCTATTTGAAGGAAACAGGCTGTAGTCTATTCGAGTCAATTATTAGTTTAAATAACTAGATCTGCAAATTTACTACATTTTTCTCTCAGTGTACGCCAATGAATAAGGATTTTAGTAAACGTCTAATAAAATATTCTACTCTCCTCCAAGAAATAGTTTACCGGCCATCCAAATCCATAAGACTTCGATCCACGTACATATCAGGCGTTCCGGAGAGGGAAATCACTCGTATCACAATTGTTATAAAGTTTACATTTCCACGGAAGACGGGGCGAGGTGAAAAATTGGAACGACGGCACAGCGAGTATTGCGAAGGTGGATCGGCGTGGGCGCGGGAAATATTTCCACAATTCACGAATCGACGAGAGGCCGTGGGGAAATGGAGAGCCGGTGAAATTCAAATGAATTTTACCGAGCGTTTTGTACGGTCGAAGAGTTTCCGAGCGAAGGCCGTCCAGGACGTCCAGGAAATGACGAATCCGGAGCGATTGCGAAGGGTTGGATTATGGATCGACGAGGGGGATGTGGGCTGGCGGACGGGAGGGAGGACGGGGAATAGGTATCGCGCGAGAAAAAGGATTTTAAATGAGGGAAAGCCTTCGCATTACCGAGAGGAGTTACGGGGCCGAATAGCCCGAGTTGTCGAGTAAAAATGACGAATTCAGATGGATTGTGGAATCCTTGAAATCCACGAGACCGCGGCTCGGTGGAAGAAATCGGCGGATGGATATTTCCTCTGACCCAAGGAGAGATATATATCGCGTATGTGGTAAATTGTATGGAAGTGTTAAATGCCTGCGGGTATGATAGCCTTCGTATACAAACTTCAGCCTGGCGAACATCGATGAAAATCACTCGGAGCGAGTACCCATCGAAAAAACTAATACCCGCGCTCCCGTCGTTCGTTCGGAAAGGATACTACGCGTGTATACGTTCAATGGAGATTTCATTGATACCGCTGGCGTAGGGTGCATCGGAATTTTTACGAGTAACGAGGATCGTCGAGAGGACAACTACCCAAGTATCAACGGCGGCATACTCCAGTAGTGCTGCAGCTGCTTCACTTTATATCGTTTGGGAAAAAGAACTTTTTTAATCGCCGGTTGTAATACCGCGGCACTACCTCTGATATTTTTATGGACGATGCTAGATGGGCGTGCCACCTGTTACCGTTGAACTATACTCGATATAGGTGTTCCGAGTTGGTGATCTTCATAAAAAAGGTTTCTCGTTACCGCGTCACTATCGCTGGTACGCGTTTATATAGAACGACGATCACGGTGTAGTTATTAAATATTTTCTTCGTGTAACGAAAAACTTTACTTCCTTTCTCTATTTTTAAATAAGGATAAGCATGAGATAAGAGTTCCACTATTCGAGGGAGGCGTTATTTTTTTATAATCTCGGATGCAACACCACCCGAAGAGAAAGGAGGGAGTTCAAAGTTTAAGAGCATATTCTGTTAGAACTTTAAATATGCACATCGCGAAACCCACAACGTGTGTCGCTTCTCACGGTAATTTCCCTCTAACACTTTCTTTACTTTACATTGTTTCGTATATTAATTCACGAGTACGGTACAAAGTAATGGATCTCTAACGAGGAGTTAACACGGCGAAGCAGAACTTATGCGTTATGAAAATTATAATGCGTTCTCGCATATCTAGGATTCTAGCAAAATGCCCTAGATTTTTTATTCTTCTTCTTTTACGTATAATTACTCGCGTGGAAGGTAAACGCACCAGTGGCCGGACGGTTAAGATCAGTATCCGCATACCCATAAGAATATATATAACAGATTTGATTTAGTGTTCCTACCAGGTGAAATTTGTCATGGGCGTTCCTAATTTATTGAAGATTCCTATCCAGCAATTGATTCGTTTTACCACATTTAATCATTTATGTTATATATGTAAATATGTCCAGATATTGGGACGTGTCCAGCCACTGGTGCTTTTACCTTACCTCTGTCTCTCGAGAAACGTTATCAAAAATGAACTACTCGAAACCCCCTCCGACCTTTCGCAATCCTTATGTAAGCGCGCAATGATACCGATGATGCTCGCCGCCGGGAGGTGGAAAAAGGTGTGACGAGAGTTATCCTGGTTTTCTCCAGCCGCGTGGCTGGTTTCCGGTGGAGCAGTGAGTTCAAATTTGCCACCTCCACGCTCGGTTAACGAAGTTACGGTCTGCTGCACTCGGACTGCAGAGCCATAATCTTCTGCCAGACGTTTCGACCCTGGCCCAGCTCGACTACCCCTGCTATACAGGGTGCGACGAAATTGCAGTTTCGCGTAGTTGTACGAGTTCTCCCGCATTAAGGCCGTTACAGTGCATTTGCGCCGTAGTTTCCGGCGATTCTGCATTTACTCACTGTGAGAGAGCGGCATCCTTTTTCCACCAACCCCTCTCGCTCCTCTCGCGTGTAACACTCTCTTCCAGCTGTAGCTCCTCGCACCCCCACGGTTCAAATTCAGTACCTGTGTCGTAGTAAAGTGGTTACACTCTCGCTCCGCCGGGCGAATGTGTCTTCTAGTGTCTTTTACAGAAACTAGCGCGCCCGTCTCTTCTCCGCATACTAAAACCAGTCGAATTCAATTCGAGCCAAGAGAGAGAATAGTTGGATAAACTGCGAGAATTTCATTAAGTATACCGACTCCATCGCGTAGTTTAGACGTAACCACACCGCTTGGTCTTTCGTATGATACGCCGCGAGTAAATATGACTACCGCGACTGTGTGTCTTCTTCGCGTGAAACAGTTACCGAGTCTGCTTCGAACTTTAGCTCGAACGCGGACCCGGTGAGGCTTTTCCTGAGAAAGCGGAAGTTACGACTCCGTAGTCGGTGCTCGCGCAGTCAAGTTTCTAGGAGTAAGATGATCTTAAGATGACTGAAAATTTCTCATTGGGGTCAGTGGTATACTGTCTTATAAATTCGTTTCTTAGAAGTTGTCCTAAATAGAAATTTTAAAAAGTACAAAAATAAGATGATGATAAATAATCGGTAAATTCTTTTTAAAAAATATCTGATTATGGCATGAATGGCAAAGGTTTAATTAGAACCTTAACAAATTGTACAAAATTCAAAAAAAGAAATTATGCATTAAGGAGTGAGCTTGCATTTCCGAAAGTAACAAATATCCGAGCGGAGATTCTTACAGCATCCGTTCCATTTCCTCGTAAAAGCTGAAAAAAAGTCGGTGCAATTTTTATATTTAAATTTATAATCGTGTCAGGAAAATGGAGCAAACGTTGTAAGAACTTCCGTTCTGATAAAATAGAAAGAGTTTTACATCTCTTACATTATTCTCATAAACGTCGCACGTAATATAGGCTAGGTATACTGTTCGGGAGAGAGTACTCTCTTTTTGTTTAGTGTACATAACTCTAATTGACTACCTCTCTCAATTCAATCGACTATATTCTCCGCTACAACTACCCCTCATCCATCCAGTTCTCCCTGCGACGCGTGATCGTTTTCTCTGCACGTTCCCCGCGCGATTCAGTTCGATTCCACGTATTTCGTCCCTCATTTATATCGGGGCCCTTCGTCTTACCGCGCAGACGTGTAATACCCGCGATAGGTACCGTAAGACAGAAGACGTAAGACGTACCCGAGTTGCAATCACCGGAACGAGTCGAGGTACGGAATGCAGTGGACCGCGAGGGAGATAAACGAAATGCGACTGGTCCATCCTATTTCATCCTGTATATACGTATAGATAACTGTACGCCACAGTCGGGAGACCCTCCGTAACCACCTACATAAATCCACGAAGGTGAGTACACACGCTCCGTACGCCTGGATATACCTATTACACGTACGTATATATTATATATCCGAGTAGGTATTTTCGTCAGCACTCACACACTGGATGCTGCACGCCCCCTAAGCGATGACCTGCTTTCTCGGCTCCTTCCTTTATTACGATAGTTCACCGGCCCCGCGCGAGTTACGGGCTTTTAACTTTTCCCATATTTTCTGATTGGCGATGGATGGAGGAGATGAGAGAGAGAAAGAGAGAGAGAGAGAGAGAGAGAGAGAGAGAGAGAGAGAGAGAGAGAGAGAGAGAGAACAGGAGAGAAGAAAGGGCGCGGGGATGGAAATAGAGCATGGCGGGTTACCTTGATCATAAAAATGTCCGACGACAAGATCGTCGCGACCCTTGAGAAAGGGGTCGAGAATGGGATGGGAACTTCTATTTTTTCGACGGGATTTAGAGAAAATCGAAACGAAATTAAATCGTCCTCGCGTCGGGATAGGCAATAGGAATGCTCGCACCGCTCTTTTAACGCTCCTCCCCGGAGGGTCGGGAGCTGCGGAGTGATTTAAAATATTTGAAAAAGAGAAACGCGGAGTCATTCTTTTCAATATAAAAACGCCGTTCGGTTCCATTTTTGCTCTGCTATGAATCGAGCGCAACGGTGAATTATAGCGTCTCGCGAAATGGCCTCCACGTTAACCTCGGGGTAACATTATTTATCGTCGGCAGCGGTGTTCGATGAAAATGGACGAGGACGACGAGATTTGATAGACGCCCGCAAATGCTACGCGGGAATTTGGTTTATCCGCGTGAATGGGGTATATATATCTATATATACTCGGAAAGGATTATGCCAGGATTTAAACCTGCTCGTATATCGCGCATAAACCGCACGACGCATCGTAGATACCTACACGCTAAACGTAACTACGCGACAGCGGGGCTGATTATGCTCTACTGCCATGACTTGGCTTTACATATACAAGTAGTTAATCATTATCAATGCTTATAATTTAATATGCATGATCTTTCGGATGCAACGGCATTACGCAATTTTCTTTTCAAGGAATCTCAGCTTCATCCTGAAACTGTAATGACGCTGTACGCGTCCAATTTTCTATAGCATTGTTTATAATTCCTCACTGTCTTCTCCTTCCCTTTATAAAATTACGGATTCCTCGGTTTTACAGGTCGTAGAATCACGGATCCGACAGTTTCAACCCTATAAGTTCCACGTAATTTCCATTCGGACAGTCTTGCAAAGCGAGGGTCCATTTTACGTCACACCAGGAGTCGTACCCGCTGTACGGCGCACACCGATACCATAGCGGCCCGACGTCTCTGCATATTTAAACGAATTCCATTCCAAAGCTACGGCACGCTGTCAGGAATTCTGCGTGCACATGTCCAAAGTTATCCAGCGAATTACGCGACGCCAAATTCAATGCGGTTTCAACGCAGACATTTTGCTCGTCCTTTGCCGGCGCCGCGATGTCCCGCAGCGGTGAAAGGACTGTGCGGGGCCTCGCGGTTGACGACGAGGCTTCGAACGACCGCAGGACTGGAGCTCGTAAAGAGCTTCGCGTATACATCTACTATTGCGAGGATGGCAACCGCAATGACGACGACGGTAAAGCGGTATTTGCGTAAATGCCGGCGTATACGATAGGTTGAACTAAGGGACAGGGTAGTAGGACGTATATTTCGTTCGCGCGTTTATATCTACCGAAAGGAAATCGTTGGGAATGAAAGAAAATAAATCTGCGAGCTTTCGTGTCGAAGGTAGCTGGTCCCACATGGTTCCTTGAGAGGAGGAGGCAAGTATCGTATATTCAATTTCCGACGAAAATACGGAATCGAAAATGTACAGGAATTTTGACGTTATCTTAAACAATCGACCTTTTTACCTATCGACATTTAGGACCCTGAAAAAATCATTTTTAATGCCTCTACCATTGGCGATACACGAGATACGTATCTATCGTTGAACGAACTTCCCGTCGTAAACCACAGAATAGAACAACGCCGAGAGGAAATTATTGGAAATGAAAGAAGATAAATCTCTGAGTTCTCTCGTGTCGGATTTAGATGGTCCCACATGGTCCATTGAGACGAGCAGGCAAATAACGCATATTTAATTCCCGTTGAAAATATGGAATAGAAAATGTACAGGGACTTCCACGTTATTTTAAAAAATCAAGCTTCTTTTTTTTTATCCATCGACATTTAGAATCCAGAAGAACCACTTCCAACGCCTCTGCCATTGAAGATACACGAGATACGTAGGGGAGAACGGGGCAGGTTGCAACATCGATATTGTTCCGCAGCTTTATCCCCCCCCCCCCCCCCCCCCCAATAGGTTAAACTACATTACATAGCTCTCGAAAGTTAATCCTAATTTTCAGTGAAATGGGGAAAAACAAAACATCAAATTTGGTGCAACCTACCCCGGTCTCCCCTATCTACCGTCGAAAGCGCTTTCTGTCGAAAATGCAGAATCTTAAATGTACAGAAACTTCGACGTTATTTCAAAAAATCAAGCTTCTTTACCCATCGACACTTAGAATCCCGAAAAACCATTTCTAACGCCTCCGTCATTGGCAATACACGAGATATGTATCTACCAGTATTACCGCGTTAGTGGAAAGACATTACCAGTCCCATTCAGAGCTAACCGCGACTCGTCGAGACCTCGGTAACATCGCAGGGCAGAAATTCCCTCCAACTCTTGCGGAATTCTCGTATACATCATCCCCCGATACGGTGGTGCGTCAAAGCAAGATGGCGCAACCCTTGGCAACTCAATAACGCAGAACCCGGTGGGGTAGCGGCGCGCCTGGAAACCCATCCCGCCAAGGGGGCGTGCGGTAGGTGTGGGGTAAGGTGTCAAAATTACGAGATATTTGTACCTCGTAACAACACCCCGGTTAGCAACACTCCGCAGGGAGGCCCAAACTTCTACAGGGTCGATGTGCCGACGTTGCGGGTCGGGCGAAAGTTTTCGGAGTGCGCGCACCTTTAGCGGGGGATAAGAGGGTCCTGCGGGGCTGCGGAAAATTCGACGGTCGGTGTTGCCCGATATTAGCATACACTCTTATTAAATTTGACTGCAGCGACGTCGTATATTATACGTTTCGCGACGACTGTACAGCCGGGGGGGTGTGGGGAGTCGGTTAATTGCCCAAGGGAGGAGGAGGGCGGCCGAGTAAATTACTCATCTGACATTTCAAAGTATTTGTACCATCTTACGCCAGGCCTGCGAAATATAGGTGACGGTTTAAATATGGGTTGACATTGAGGAATGACTCCTGTAACTCCCATAAAATAGTCTATATTCGCACGACTCGTTAAATCCATATCGTCTACTTTCATACCTATTTGTACAAGGATCGTTTCGTTCCCATCGTTTCATATTACCTCGTGGGCGCGTCGCTCGTGTGTGTAGGTAGAGCCGACGAGACCGTCCGGAAATGGATTTCTGATCGCGAAGTCGTAAAACTACGCGACCGCCGCTATAAACCTATATTAATTTTCCACTATGTCTCGAGCGTCCTCGAATCGGCTTTATATGAAGAGGAACTTCGACGATCGTCGTAAATGGTCGTTACGACGGGATAAATTCCATCGGTAGGAGGAGTGCGCCTCTTCTCCTCGAACTTCCCGAAATCGACGCGTGTCATGGGTATATATATAGTTATCGTCGCATAGACCTCCCCCTATTTTTTATCTTCGACTTTTCTAGCCTCGTGGAAAGCACGCTCCTCCTGTTCGGAAAAGACGAGTCGGCGTATAGGGAAGACCTAGGCGAATCGGTTCACAGGGCGAATTGGATCATATAGATCTGTATTTCGTAAATCGTGGTAAAAATGAGTATTTCAATTATTCGTATTATTTCATTGAAGAGGAACGTTGTAATACGAATGATCAAAATGCTCATTTTCAATACAATTAACAAAAAATAGATCTATGATCCAATTCGCCTCGATCTATCCTAAATACACACTGAGGGAAAAGGTTTAGTTAAATACGAACCCACAATAGAAAAATTTATCAGAGATAAATAGGAATTTATTCACATCGAGTAAAAGTCTATTTGAATTAAGTAAATGTTTTGCACCTCTTTTTAATCGAGTACCAATGTAGTAGAACATTTATTTCATTCGGATAGACTTTTGTTCAATGTGAATAAATTCCTATTCATCTGTGATACATGTTTCTATAATATTATATATATATATATATATATATATATATATATATATATATATATATATATATATATATATATATATATATATAGGTTCGTATTCAACTAGACTTTTTCCCTGGGTGTATACCTCGACGAAAGAGGAGCAAATCGACGCGCGGAGTTTTAGGTCGATCGACACAGAGTCTATTTGAATATCTAATTCGACGTGAACTACAGGCGCGTTATATCGATATTCGTCTCCGACTATAAAAACTTTGACTTCAAAATATTCGACAGCGGTACGTCACCTCCGAAATCCCACTTTACTCTCGCAAAAGATTCTCACTCCGGGAGTTCTTTATCGTCGAGCGGCGGCCTGTAAAGATTTCACGGAGTCATATTAATTAGCCTTAATTAAAACAACAGCACCCCCGTGCCCTTTGCTTCCTCCCGCACCCCATTCACCGTCGCAGTAACGGTCTCTGCCGTTTACACGAACTCTGGTAAAAGTTTGAAAGCCGATAATTAGGCGAGTGCGAAGTGAGTACGCGGCGCACGAGTATACCGGTTCTTCTGCCCTGATCATCGTTAGAGACTTCCTTTTTTTTGCCGATGTTCTTCTTTTCCCTCCTTGTTGAACTTTCGTTCGGGTGCGATTCGCCAACGGGGACGAACTCATTCCAAAGAAACTGCTCGTTCATTTTTACGTTCGAAAGAGAGAGATAGGCTGGACTTTTCGTTGAAATTTTAGAAAAAAATGTGTTAAATTTAGAATTCCTCCCCTTCGTCTGCATGTACTATATCGACCGGCATACGTGACTAGCTTTTAGCGTAGAACGCGACCATATCCAATAGTGATCAATCGAGAAACGTAACTAACGCTTTTAATGATAAAACATGATATGAATTCGAGCTACATATGTATGTTATGCGAGTACTACGTACGCGTTAGATGCGAAACAGACGTCGCCGTAAAAGCGAAATTCACTTTTTTCGGGGGATGCGCATGCCTCAACCGTAAATGCGGGGTTGTTGATGGTTATCTTGTCGTTCGAATGTGCCGCCGTACATTAACCACCAGCCGAGATATGGTGCGTTTTAAGAGGAGCGCTCGTCGGTATATATATACATATATACAACCGTACACAGATACACATACAGCTCGACGCACAGTCGGGCAATTCTTCACCAAGGGGCAATTTCTTTCGTTGACAAATTATCCCAGGAGAAATGCGTGCTCGTAAATTCAGCGCATTAGTGGTAGAGAGACGGAGGGTGTGTGTCGCGCGAAGGGAGGTGAATCGAGACCGACGCGATGAGCTCTCTTATTTTTTGTTCCACCTTATATATGTCGTAAACTAGATACGCTTTCAAAATAGGATCGTTGATGCGTTATTTTACCGAAATAACGCGGCGAAAAAATACTTTGCTTGATAAATACCCACGGTCGCTATTTTTTTATTTCTCATTACATATTATATAAAGTTTATTCTCGTTGCCTACACTTTCTCCGCTCATTTCTACACGCTATAGTATCTATAGTTATATCAGACGAACAGAAAGTATAGAACAGTGTTATCAATTATTAAACCTCCCTTTGAGGAAGGTAAAAATTGCTAACACTTCTCTATACTTTCTTACACTTTCCGCGATAGCTATAGATATATACTGCACTGTGGAATAGCGAGTGTAAAAAGTCCTGGTAACAAGAACGAAGCTATAGATATTACTATTTTGTGGAACGATAAAAGTAGATAAATGGCACACTTACCTGCGTCGTTCCTATAAAATATTCCACCGAAGGGATACGAGGAAATAACGCAACACGAGTGTTTCCTAGAAAAAAGTAAACGAGAATTAGTTTACAACGTTTATTATAGTACGCAGGTATATACACAGTGCACGAATGATATACAGCCTTCGTTTACGTAGCATATACAAAGTCCGTGTAAAAATACAGCAGCCCAATTTTGTATAGATGTAAGTACGCGGTAAATGACTAAACTCAACTTCGAGCGAATCTGGCTTGCGCGCGCATACTATCAATACGGATTCGATCCGTTTCGCTTATCGCGCGCGCTAAGGAGTACAGTTCACCTTCGCGTTTCCGCATACCGCGCGGGGCGTCGCGCGTTTCGGAAGGAAACGATCGCGCGCGACCGGCCATCACCGAAGACTTTACGCCGACGACACTTTTCAACTGCAGTTACGTCGGATGCGGGCGGGCGCGCCCTTCCGCGTTTCTAAGTGACTCCGCAGAATTTCGTTATCGAGGCTTTCCAGCGGAAGCTAAAATAGGACGAGAGGACGATCCCAACGTTCGCGAAAGAAATAAACGTTTACTCTCTCTACGGCTGCCGTGCTTGCGGATAAAAAAAACCAACCGCACGAACTCGATTGGCAGCCCGCGAGAACCAATTCAACAGTACAAACATGCGACTGAAGCCCCGCCCGTCTCTGTCGCGTCGTTCCTCGTTGAAAAATAATGAGAGGACAAACTCGCTGCAATTTCAGGAGAGGGTACGGATAGGTGCACGGGGAGACGTTGAAGCACGTCCCACATTCGACGGGTTCTCCTTCGTTAGGAACAAATTAATGGGCAGGGAGATGAAACGGAAGATTAAGTGTTTAATGCGATTTTATTTTTTGTATCGCGAGACTGATTCGATTATTTATGGGTATTCTTCGGCGGATCGCAGGAATGAGGCATTTAACAGATGAGCCCTCATTAATTGTTCTTGATTCGAAGTCTTAATGAGACGTTTAATCGGAATAAGGAATACCTGAGAAATAATATTAAGATGTTTCTCTCTTCAGGATCGACACTTTGATCACAGAGTGCACGGAGAAAATGGATTAGTAATTTTTACAGTAAATCCCAGTAATAGGATTCCTCGGGAGGTGAACCAGCGTACTTTTTACAGTTCGAAACAGTATAAACATTAGTTTATACGGTAAAATTTACTAATCTCCCGATAATACATATGTATGTGTCGAGTGCATAAAAAAATGTTACCGTATAAAATGATGTTTATACTATTACGAACTGTAAAAAGTACGCTATTTCACCTTCCGGGGGGGCCTTGTTACTGGGATTTACTGTAAAATTTATTAATCCTTTTTCTCCGCGTGGAGAACATATATGTACTTATACAGTGAGAAAAATAACCTGGTCAATTTAACCAAAATCACGGAGACCATAATCAAACCGTTTGGTAAAATATAGATCCTCCATCTGTGTGTTTGATTAAACTATTTTCTAGTTAGAATAACCAAATATATAGTTAAAACGACTAAATATTTAATTAAACTTACTAACCATTTCGATTAGAACAACTAAATTCGTTTAACCAAATTCATTTTGTCATTTTTACCAAGTTTTTTTTCTCGGTGTACGATTGAGAGATTAAATAAGAGCGACATACATATTACATTGCCTACTGACGTAATGATTGTTTTCAATACGCGACACCGTTCCTACATACATCGGAAACATACGAGGTACTCATGCATTTCAATGCAATATGACTGCCGCTCAAAGTGGCAATTAGAGGATGGCACCCGTGGCTCTCCTCCCGTCTCTCCCGTTTCATCCCTGTAGCTTACCTTCTCTACCTATAGCTGATTCTCACTGGATTCGTGCATGCATAGGTAACTGCATCATGTATATAACGTTCTGGAAACACGGACGATTTCATTTCCGACGACGAAACGCTCTACTAATGATAATAATGAGATAGGGAAAACGGAATGAACCGACCCGACTGTAATCACTCGACGTCCGCATTCCCGCTTACCGCCCTACTGTAGCGCGACTAGTACTACTTGCCGTCCCAGCGCGACTCGTTTCCACTTGGCGCCCCAGCGGGACCGTTACTACTTGCCGGCCCGGCGCGGCTTGCTCTACTCGCCGCGCAGTACGACCGGTCCCACGATAAACTCGCATTCCAGATTATCGACGATAAGCATCCGAGATGGAGCGAACATAAAAAACTCATCGCCTCGGTCGGCAAAAAAGTCACCGGCGAGTTTATCGTAATACTGCGACCGAACATGCGTTAAAACGCGCGTAAAATCGAATGAGGGACCCGTCAGACTGACGTGAGCGCGCGGATGAATAACGCAGCTCACAATCAGGACGAGTCAAAACGCGCGTTGATTACGTTGATCCCTCAAAAAGCTGCTTTCATTGGAAAGTGGGAGTACTTACCAATAATTTGTTAACGCGTCCGACGAATGTGCATCGACGCATTCCGTTTGCCGGCCCGATAACCGTCCGAATTGCGCGCGCGCAACCCGCCGGGCCGTTTTCCCCCTTCGCTCGGATTATACACATGTCCCCTCGGCAAATTGGCGAGCAGATCGACTCGTCAACGGAAAGGGGAGTCGAGCGTGCCTCGTGGGAGCAAATATTCGCGCACGGGAAACTTCGCCTCCACGTACGAGCGCTTTGAAAGTTTCGCCGCGGAGAGCGCAAAATCTTATTTCTAACTCGAACCCGAGACCCGTCGTCCCCTCATCGGCGAGTCCGCTGTACGACTGCGATGAAACAGGAAACGCGGAGAAAGAGACCGTCGCGCGCTCGATGATAAACGAGGATCGACCGTGAAACGGCGGCTTATAAAAGTGGAAATCAATACGCATCCGGTCGTTTTCTAAAAGTAAAATCACATACCCTTTGAGGGTCAGGTATATTATACATCTAGATAAGTACATATGCGCACGTAGGTACTAATAACGAAGCAACGAAGTATAACGGTAACGTACAATTTCGTATCGCGCCGCGCGTGTAGCTGCGTCATACACGCGGATGTATGACGTCTGCGTTCGTATTACCGGGTACGTCGCTACGTGCTAATACTTATGATTACGGGTAGACTTCCGAGTTCCTTACCGACATCGGCAATCCGTTGATCGTAGCGAGCTCGGAAGCTGTACATTGGTCATATCACTTGGAACGTATCTCATTGGCGACAAAGACGAAAGCGCGGCTCTCACTCGCATCGCGTTGCTCGAAGATGCACGGTAAGAAAAACCAGCAATCTTTACCGCTTCATCCAATAGCTAAGACTCAAATTCATTTTCAAGAATTTGTACCTATAGAAAAAACTCTTCTATGCACAGATTCTTGTAAACGAGTTCCAGTTTCAGGGCTATTGGATGAAGCGGTAAAAATTCCTATTTTTTTTCCGTGCGCGATCTGACTTACGGCTCAGGAGGGGGATGCGGGAAAAAATTCGCGAAACTATGGGGGACGAGCAGAGATCCCGCGAAGAGTCGTAATGCTCGTACGTACGTCCGTTCGAATCTCTAGCGCTGTAGTGCTTTAGGTATAGCGGCCGACTGGTAGGATTACCGCAGTGCTGCAGTAAAGCGCGTTAACGAAGGAGCATGACCGGCGTGGAAAGGGGTAGGAGGCGTAACCTAAGCTGCTTTCTCCGTCACACACAGTGGCGCAAAACTGAAGCACCTAATAGTTCTGCTCTCATCCTCGGGCGAGCAATTTCGAATTTAATTCCGGTGAATTTTACAGTCGATGGAATTGAAGACCGTATATACACGTGTGTGCTCGGTTTACGAGCGGATCTCGCGAATCCGTTGGAAGGCTCTTACGCTGCTGTGATTGCGGGAGTATCGGGCGAGCGTCGAGAAGAACGATCTCATGCAATGGTGGGCGTCGACTTACTCTGTTACAAAATTTTAAAGTAACGAGCTTACGTAAGACGTTATAAAGCTGTAAAGATTTAAAGTTTCGCGTTCGAAGTTTATTGGATGGCTAAAGCGTCTGTGCCTTTGGACGGGATGTACCACTGGACGTATTTTTAAGCTCTTCACTCGCTGGACAAAAGAAAATGAGAAAAATCGGCCGATTCGAGGAATACTCTCAATTTTCCATATACAGAGAAAAAAATAGTAGATCAGACTAAATTGGTATCACGGGCGGGGGAACGCCGATCAAGTTACTTGAATTAAATAATTTGATCGTAATGATTTGAAATTGTTTGACGAAAACAAGCTGTAGTCGAGTCTAACAAATTATTAGTTCAAGTAATTAGATCTGCATTCCCCCGCCCCCGCCCGTGACCGCTGACTAAGTCAAATCTACCATGCTTTTTTCTCAGTGCAGGATCAGGCAATCGACGCACCGTACACCGTACGACACACCCTTCGTCCGACGGATCAGCTAAAATTTCCCGTTTCGCTATTCGAAGGGCCGCGCTTCCGTTCCCTTCGGCAATGGTCCGAAGGGGAAAGCTTTCGAAATTTCCTGCCCGACGAAATGTGTGTTGCGCGCGCGATGAGCAGATGGCAAACGCCAGGCTACCGGCTGGGCGATAAAAACTTGCGCCGAGTATGCGCCCCTCACAGCCACACTCGAAGCGGGATTATTGGTCATGATCTGGACATAAATAATGCGACACCCTGGAATCCGGCCACGGGCAACAAATCACGTTCGGAAGGAGCGAGGTGAGCGCGAACCCGTGAAACCGGCGAATGATGGATTTCCTCCCTCCTCTTCGCGCCTCCCTTGAAAATTGGTAGACTCGCGACAGCTCTAAACAAAAGCCAGCACCCGATGCGAAAACTTTTGCGCGACTTGCGGTGTGCGACCAGAGAGACTCCATTTGAATATCTGTAGCTCTCCGATAAAGTCGGTAGCGCACGAGCGGGAATGTCATCGTCGGGGGAGAGAGAGAGAGAGAAAGAGGGGGGAGGGGGGAAGAATTTCGTGAAATTTCCGACGACACGAAACTTTTAGCCGACGACGACGGCGAGTTCGGCCGATGTGGCCGGTAAATAAAAATTGGAAAGTTGAAATTGCCTTTCGTCCGAACGCGCTACGTCGAATCGATTAGAACATTTATTTAACCGACGCAAACTTGCCCGGCTGTGGATCGCGGTAAAGTGTAAATAATAAAATAATCAATATGGGTACTCGTGAATATGTGTGCGTGTAGGTACGATTCAAGCAGAAAAATGTTTCGTCTATGTTAAGTTTTCAATAATAAACGCGCATGGATAGCGTAATGTTTAACAGCGGTAAAATATACAGCGATTATCATTGAAACAATGTGATAAAGTTTGACAATAATTATTGCAATTGTCACAGTAACGAAGCATCGTTGCCTGATATATCTACAAATGAAAAGCCTATTATTGTGTCTCCATTTCAATCAGATTCTTACGTTCATTAAAAATTAAAGATACGAGCATGAGATTATTAGGACGTATGTACGAGAATAGCTCAAATAACGATCACGGATTAAATTGGCAATATTTTATTAAAGGAAATATCGGTCGCGTTTATACTTAATGGAACTATTGATTTGAATACGAACCTATGGTAAAATCGATTTGCATGAAACTAAAATGTATTCGATTAAATTCATCTTCTTCGTATAGGTATTAATATTTACCTACCTACAAATAAACTTTTTTTTTCATTACATCAAACAAAATTTTTAAGTTCACACATAAAATATATTATTATTTTACGCCAATAAATTTTCACGTGGGTTCATATCCAAATAAATCATTTCTTCGATGTATTTCCTCGTAGTAAATTATATTATAAGAACGCGTTCCAAAGTGTTATGCGAAAGTTAACCGGAAGGAGTTTTGATAAACGCAAATTATCGGTTTGCTTTTACGTACAAACCCAAAGTAGCAAGTATGTAACTTCCCCTTCTAATAGGAAATCGCGGGGGTCAGTATGAGTAACTTCTCCATGCGGATGGCCTATCACGTAACGTTATCACTACGATTACGGTACGCAGTTCCTTGTTTTCATTTTTAAATTGAAACTGCGTATTTACATGCAAATCGAGAATTCCGGTGGTTCAACGCAACGTCGATCACAAATAGGAGTTTTTAGCCAGCGCGAATGGCTTCCGCCATTTCGACAAATATTCAAACGGTCCGCGGAACAAAAATTTCCAAAAGAAAAAAATGAAGAGCAAACGGAATCTACTACACTACTAGGTGTACAAATAAGTTTTTTCTAACCTATTTTTAGACCGTAAGATGGCGTTTTTCCCGCGTGACACCGACCGGAAGTCCGCAGGCTGTTAAAAGATTGTTTAGTCCGAAGTGGGTCCTTTTTCCAAGAAATTGACTAAAAGCGTCCATCTACTGGCAAAGGAAAACGCCCAGTAAAACTGTTCCATGACAACACCAGGCCCTATGTGGGTTGACCGGTCAAGGATACGTTAATGGCTCTTGGATGGGAAGTTATACCACACCAGACTTAGCTCCAACTGATTTTCACTTGTTTCGGAAAATGCAAAACGAATTGTCTAATGTGCTATTCAAAACATCAGAAGAAGTCCAAAAAACTGGGTCGATAATTTTCTCATCACGCAAGATGAAACTTTCTTTGCGAAAGGCATCCGTGAATTGCCTAAAAGATGGCTGAAGGTCATTGGAAGTGAGGAGGATTATTTTGATGAATAGATGTATTTTACTTTTTTCAAGAATAAATTTAGAATTTTTGCAAAATTGTCCTAAAACTCATTTGTACACCTAATAGAAAAGAACTACATTCGTTCGACCCCAATCCCTCTTACGCTTCTAACGACGTCGTGAACAAAGGACCGACGTCCGCGTCACGAAACCATTTCAACCAACTGCTCTCGTTTCCGCGCCTCTTGGCTACGTAAGAAGAGAGGCAGCGGAGAGAAGGAGAGAAAGAGAAAGACAGCGACAGACGGAAAGAACGTACTACGAGAAAATTACGCGCTACTACGAAATTTCCCGGAAGAAAAAAAGAACGAACGATCTTAAAATGTCGAATTCGCTCGGGCAGTGCTGTGGTAATTCGCATTGGCACGTGTCACGGCGGACGCGGATATGGCTTCGCCGTGCGACGACGACGACGACGACGACGACGGGTGACAGTCTTTCTTGGAATGAGTTTCGCGTTGTTGATTGCGAGATTTCTCCGGAGAAACATCAGAGAATCCGCCTCGATCGACTCCATTGGCTCGGCGTAAAATTCAAACGTGCCGAATGAACTTTGGAAATAAAAAAAGTATCGCAGCCAAATCGACAAAGTTCTCACGTTTCAAAGCGAACGCGATCGAATGGAGTTACACCCGCGCATCGTCGAAGTCCACGGCGAAGTTCGGGCACGCGATGAACATAGTTCGCCAGGTCGCCGTCGTCCGGAAGTCGCTCGACGGGTACGTGACGCGTTTGGGACGAGATCATCATCCAATTATCGAACCGCGCGCGAGCCACTGGTATATACATCAACTCCCGTTGGAGAGTCGGCCCATCGATCCCGCATTACGCAGGGATGACTTTCGCGTCTCGACTTTCGGACTCCGTCCGCCCGCCCTTGGACAACCCCTAATTTCACTAACTACTTGTTCCCGTCTCAAGCACGTACTTAGTTTACTTTCGGTCATCACAACGCCTGACCAGTTTATCTTAATGGATTATATTTACACGCTTCAATCGCGACTGCGATCGATTGAAGTACTTAGAACAACGTAACATCCCTCGTATCGGAGGGAGTTTCCCCTTGAACCGCCACCAATAATTAAGTACCATATGTACAAGCGCCTCGGCGCTGCTACATTTGCTTCGTCGCTGGAGTAAGATCGTCGAAGGGAGTAAAGATAATTAAAGACTTACGATCGATGTTTCTCCAGATGATTCAATGATCCCTGCGAAAACGCGCTCTCAGGGTGCATCGACGAGGAAGCAAATCTAAATAGAAATCACAACGAACGTACATGTGGTATGTACATATACACGTATCCTTCGCACTCTCGTCGATCCTCCGCGTCACTCGAACGATCGAATGAGATTCGCGACACCGCTTCCGATCTCTAGCGTCTATCTATTTACACACTCGCGCGTAGTTCACCCGCGCGAAGATATCACGCGGCGACATCCGCGCGTTCCGATGAAATTCGAACCCGCTCTGGAGCTGATAGCAGCTTTCGAAGCCGGAGGAAACGGTAGCACACGCAAAAGACGAGGAAGAGCGAGAGCTCGATCTTTCGTAGTTAAGAGTGAACTGGCACGAGCACCAGAAGCGAACGCGCACGCAAAGGTCACGCGTCCGAGAAGAGGAACTCGCTTTCGGATAGCAGTACTTCGAGATCCGAAGGCACCGTGTGGATGTCCGAGTTGGGTTGTTCAGGCGCGGTGACGTTGTTGCTTCTCGCGCTTGCGCTTTGCTTCGAGTGGTTTACTTTCACTCTGTCCTTCCTGCCGGTCCTCACCAGCATGCCCGTTCTTGGTCCCGAGGTCCTCGTCGGTCCGTGGACGCCGGCCGTCGTTGCTTGACCCACCTTATCCGCTTTTCTCAGCTTCACGCTGAACTTGAACGGAGGCTTGTAAACGACTTGCAATCTCACTCGATCGTTGTTCTTGCTCTCCGCTTGTCGGGCCAGTGAGCCCACGCTCCTGGCCTTCGGATCCGTGGGCCTCCTCAGGGTGATTTGTCTGGCTCTACCTGCCGCGACTGCGCGCGCGACCCCGCCGGACGTCGTCAGACCAACCGGAGTAGATTTGCTCTTGGGAAGACACGGCGCAATCGGTTCCACTTCCGTCCTCTGCGAGGCCAGCAGCCACGAGCGCACCTTGTTCTTCGGGTCCGCGTTGTCAGCGACCACCCCACCTCCGACCGGTTCGTTCTCCGTTTGCGCCGCCGAGTAATCAATTACTTCCTTCTTCTTGCGCTTCTTCTTATTCCCGGCGTTGTTGTTGTTCTCCGCCATCTGCTTGTCCTTCGCGGCCTTTTTCTGCTTCTCTTGGGCCGACGGTATCAGCACGGCCTCGGCTACCCTCTTTCGTGCCGGCTCGTCCGCCGAGGCGGGCGCCACTCGCTTCTTTTTCGCCACCTTTCGACGCGACCGCCGAGAAAAGCGGTACGAGAAAGCGGAAGAGGCGAGCAAAGAGATTTCATTAATTTCAAAAGCACGGCGCGGGAAGAAGGAAACTTGGGCGAAAGAGAAGCTAAGGGGCTGAGAAGAGCCCCTTTACGGGGCATTCCACCGCCGGTGTACACCGGCGGCGAACTTTTATGAAATGCTACTCGACGATTCGCTCGTCGAACTACATCGCGCATATCGCTCGCACTTTAGACGTGCGGATGAGCTTTGAGTGGACGAAATTGAACTTGGCTAAATTAAAGAGCTATCCGCGTTTGGATACACGTGCAGCGGATGTCTGAGCCATTTCGGTGTACCGTTCTAGGAATTATAACGGAAAGAAAGTGCACGAATAATAACTAAAATATCATTTTAGCAGGGAAACTTTGGTTCGGTAGCCAAATATAACCCATCTCAAATTCAAAGTGCGGCTAAAATCGTCTTTTCCACATATTTCTCGGACTATTAACACTAAAACTACCAAATGGTCGCGCTTTATAAGACGGTCGTTTTGGCGGGTGATTATCTCGTTATCCGTGGATTTTTCGTCCACACTGCTACAGAACTTTTTTGTAGAACAAAATGTGCTCTACAAAAAAGTACTGTATCAATTTTGATAAAAACCTCACGGGTTATGAAATAATCGAGGTTGAATGGAACTCTGAATAAGACACCAGTCAATTAACTGCCTGCGGTAGTTCTAGTGTTAATGTAGATTATCCAAGTCGTTGCTCACGATCCAAACAAGAATTTTCGCAATATGGGAGGAAACGAAATCAGAGAAGAGTAAACTCCTATTCTCTCTCATATAGAACCACTGAACTATCACGATCTCTTACCTTGGCAGACTTGTCAACAGCGTTAACATTCCCCTTGCCAGCCGGGTTGACGTCTTTATGCTTTCGACGTCGCCTCTTCTCTCGGACCTTCCGACTCAGGGGTAATTTCGCCCGTACCGCGGGGGGATGCACTGTGACACCCTCCGTCCCCTCCGGCGGGAGACGAACCGTTTCCGTCGTTGAACTGTGGATTATCGTCACCGACTTCAGCTTCTGGTCCGGTCGTTTCCCCAGGAACCGTGTGCTGGCCACCTGGGAACACGAGGGTTGCTCTCCTTTGGTGTGGCTCGCGCAACGATGAACGAAAACAGGATTTGTGCCGGATGGACAACAGCGTGAAATTCGCAGGGTTCGCTTTGCGCCCGGAGTTATTAAGCGAAGCCGGGGAGCGACGCCGACGACAGCTGGACATTGCGGTGATTGCGCCGATAAAGCGTCGACAAGTGTTAGATGGCTTCCGCGATCGAGGACGATATATGTGTGTAGTTGTTTTCCCTCTTGATGTAAGTGTATGCGAGAGGCGCGCGGAGCGACGAGGGAATCGTGTTTGCAGAGTCATTAAGGAACGTGGGGAATGCGCGTCGCGTTGGTCATTTAATACGATCTAGAAGCGAAGCGAAGCTATAGCTCTGTGTTTGCAGAGCTCGAGGGAAAGAAGTGACGAATCCGTCTTCACCGAGGTAAGGGAGAACGGAGGGATGCTTTTGTAGATGTAGATATTCTACCTGATGCGAAGGTGGGATGTTTTAATGATTTTTGCGGTATGTTAGGTTTGCTCTATTTACGTAAGTAGGTATAGTGAATTTTGTATGTTTTATATCTAATTACATATTACCATTTCGGAGGGGAAAATATACCGATGAGAAGTTGCCGTTCATACGAACTGCACCAAGTAATGGCAATTTAAATATACGCACTACTCTCAGAAGGGAAAGCATATTAGTCACTGTACGTTAACAATTCTACCCCAGTCTATTTATGAAACGGAGTGCGATGCGTTCTCTATATCTTACTCACAACGTATACTTGTAGCGTACGGCGATTAATCCGCGTGACTCGAACTACGCGTACAAGAACTCACTCTTTTCGCAGAAATCCTCCGCCTGCTTCCGTCCCCGCTTCTGTCGCGACGGATTTAAGGTCGAAAGAAAGCGAAGAACACAATTAAAACTTCGCGACGAAAGGAAAGAACGCTTCCCCAATCGAATTGTAGGTACATCGCGTCTTGGTAATCGCAGACGATAAAAGAAATCAAGGAAGCTTAAGCGACTTAAGAAAAGTATTTTCCACGAGTGTTATAGTGTTTTCTTTTTCAATTAGCCGCTCAAATTGCATGCGATAACTCTTCTGGAAATTGCAGCCGTACGCTACTGTTGAGAAATGCTCCGAAAAGAGGAAGAAACGTAGCACCGGTTAGTTCTTAAAGTAAAAGGAAAACACGATCGCAGTTATGGAGTTGTGTCCACCTAAAAATCATGCTCGCGAGATCGACGCGGGTGTCTTTTATTTGCTCGCTCACGTCATCTTACTTACCAGCAGAGAGACAGCACCCAAGACTATCAGAGCCACGGCGTACCAGTGATCAACCACCCACCGTCGAAAAGACGCGAGACTCTCGTCCGACAGCAAGAGCTTTCGCAGGGTCGCCAGCGGTCCGCTAGGATCCACCTGCGCGAGAAAAAGGGACGTTAAAAGCTCCGAGACGGAGCACGAGAGGAAACTCCGTCGTATCTCTCTTCCTCTCGGAATATAAGGTGTTAAATCTAGAATGGCGTATACTGTACGACGCCACCCTTACCTCCCTGCATTTCTGGAAGACATCGCAGTAGCCGTTATAGTCATTGCACGGCGTTCCAGGCTTGGAGAACATGTCGGGTATGTCGTACGGAGGAGCGTTCCAGTCGAACGACGACCTGCGAACAGCAGAATCGAAGGGGACGGGATATAACGAAAGGATACCACCGAGCCGTGATACCGGGGGAGAGAATGTCTCCCGTTCCCAGCTGTCGTTCTTTTTGTATCGAAACTACTCGGAGACCACCCCCGCGAGAAAGAAGATCACGCCTCGCGCTTCCACTCTCGAATTTGAAAGGGTGAAATCCATTTCTCTCCCTCTCCTTTCTTTGACCGTTATACGCGCCGGCGTATCGATTACTCGTACGATCGCGCCTCGCGTGCCTATACTCTTGAATAGTGACTCTCTGATATGTTGAATAAGAGAATTCTATGTGAGCTTTTTCTCGCGCCGAGAATGCCGAGCTACCCCTGTAAAGCCTCGCTCGCTGGAGTTCGGAGAGCCGAGTCGACGCTTGAAATTTACGGTACGAGAAAAAGCGGCGAAGGCGAGAGTAATAGATGTAAGGTACGGACGGACGCTGGATAAAAAGTGAAAAGAACTACTTACAGGCACGGTTGGGTCTCCCCCGGCAGACGGCAACAGAGCTCGCAGGCCTTGGTTGCCGGATCGTTCGGTCCGGGAATGCACTGACAGGACTCCAGGCCGTAAGCGAGACAGATGCTACCCGTACACTCCTGGAAAAGAAAGGTGCGAAGGACTGAGCTCCCCGAGTCGAAATTTGAGACCTACTCATTTAGGCTTATAGTAGGTCGATTTTTCATTGCATTGAGAAATCCTGTGTTTAGCCTAAAAGAGTCCGTTATAGTGAACATTTCACAAATTTTAGGTTTAAAACAGGAGCTTATACGTTGAGAAGGCCATTGATAGGTCGAATGGAGTACTAAAAGCAAGTAGGTAAGCTATGAGAGTTCGAGCACACCAATCCGGACGGGTTGCCTACTTTCAGGGGAAAAATGGCGGGAAAGTTAAAGGCCATCACACGTGAAAAAACGTAAGCAGTAACAGTAAGGATTGACCAATCAGAAAGCCTGTTTAAGCATAATTCCGTAAGAATGATATTTCTGATTGGTAAATCCATACTGTTACTGCTTACGTTTTTTCACGTGTGATGGCCTTAACAGAGCTCCGCCATTGGTCGAACCCCCACCCACGGAGCTCCGCCATTAGTCGAACCCTAACATCCCGACCTCGCTCGTAACGCCATCTGGCGGACCTCCACCTCGCTCGCAGCGCCATCTCGACCTCGTTCGTAACGCCATCTGGCGGACCCCCACCTCGCTCGCAGCGCCATCTCGATGACCTCCCCCGCCCCTCGATTGCAGGTTCCAACGCTCTACTGCACACGTCCGATTCCCGGAATTGTAGTGTCCTGCTATCAAATTTCGCTGACTCGCATCTGCAGGCTCGGTCTTGCTCCAAGCAGCCGCCAACTTGCACGTGCATCAAATTCCAACGCTACTGCGCACGTCCGATTCCTGGAATTGTTGTGTCTCCGAGCAATCCTGCTATCAAATTTCGCTGACTCGCATGTGCCGGCTCGGTCTTACTCCAGACAGAACAGATTCCAACTTACACGTGGCAACGCTACTGCGCATGTCTCGAAATTATACGGTATATTCGTCACTGATTATACATCGAATAATAAACTTTATTTTCCTATGCACCCATCACATGTTCTCACTCGTACTCGCATACATCTATGATCACTATCCTCGAAATTAGGCGAATGCGATGGTACGAATTTTGACTTTGAGCTGTTCTCTAATGTACCGGGATATCCAGACTTTTAAATTTCTGGACGAGCAAACCAGAGCTGATCGAAAAGGCAAAGTTCATCGCCGTTGCTCCGCGCAACATCTTAACGCGCGTCGAAGGATACGAGAAATCGAAGGAACACGCGATACGATTAAACGCTAGAGTACTGGATCCCTTCACAAAAGAGTGTCACGTCATAGACAACTCGATTTACCACTAACTATCGATTCGGGGAAAGCAATAAGGATCATAGATACAATCAAGAAGTTTTATATCACAAAAGAATATTCTGTTGCCACTTACCTTTCTTTGGAGCTCTCTTTCTCTCTCTCTCTCTCTCTCTCTCTCTCTCTCTCTCTGGTCGTTCCTCCCTTTCCTCGTTCCTTCTCTTTCCTTTTTCCTCTCTAGTCGTTCGCTGGAGGGCGGGGTAGGATAGCACGAATCACTACACCAGAGTTGTCTTTAACACTTTTATTTTATTATTCGAAAGCACAAGGAACCTTGGTACAGGACATGCGATAGACACTCGTTAGTTAAACCGACGATCGGCAAGAAAACCCAAAAAACAACTAGGGTAAACACACCTAAGTTCAGCCATGTCCAGTATAGTCAGCCATTTAATGTGAGACATATGAAAGTATCCTTGAATAGAGGAAGAAACAGTTGTGGCCGACTACTGGAAATATCGTCTGCTTTAAGTGGCCGACTACCGGTGTGTTTACCCTATGACTCGGAAAACGATTGACACACAAAACTCTTCGCTAAAATTCTACACTGATCTAATTGCAACAAAATTGATATTGGAAGCTGAGCTAAATTTCTGCACTAATATTCCGCGCGCCCTGATTAGAGAGTCTCCTTTTATTTCACTTTCGCGGGGGTGGTTCCTATCCCTGTTCCGGTGGGGGCGACCAATGGTCAAGCTTGATTCTTCGCCCTAGGTGGAGTCCATCCAGCCTGACGTTTTGCAAAGGGGGGGGGGGGGAGAAGATGCCTTGATCTAGTTTTTGGTGGCACGTGCATCGCTGAGGGCTTCGTGGAACTTCCGGCCTCTCGCGTCGATGACACGTCGTTATTGCGTCCCATAGAGTGTGATGAAGTAATGATCTATTGAAGGCTCCTTGAAGGGTTTCGCTTTCCGTTTTGTTCGTCGCTGTTCATACTGCTGCATAGGAGAGTATTTGTTCCTGTTTGGGATTTGATCTGTTCGGGCTGTTACATGATTGCTTATCCTCTGTCTCTCCATGGGAACTTATTTATCGCTCGCTCGCACGTACCTCTATTAATTCTATGAATACGGCTGCGTAGGAATTTTCAAGACGTAACACCTCCCCCCTTAAATCTGAACGTTTTAAGTGGACCTAACGTGAAGGTTGGGATTCATATTCCTCTTTTGGAAAAAAATTTAATTAGAATATATATTATTATTGTAGTCGTGTTCATAGATTATTTCCTTAAAAACTGTATCTCGAATATTTAAAGAAGTTAACAAAAATTGTATATATTTATGAGTTATTAAATTTAATGAGTAACGGATTGCTAAATTATAGATGATTACAAAAATAAATGATTATTTTATTGAAAATAAAATTAAGTTGTGATTATAAATGTTTTGTAAAATCAATAATTAATAATTAAGTCAGTAATTAAATATATAACGGATTAGCTTAATTAACAAAGCAAATCGAGTTATTAAGAAAAATAATTTGTGGGAGGAATTTACTTGTAGAAAGGAAAAAATAGGAAAGAAAAATTGTAGATAAGATAAATAGGATTACAGGTCTTCCTCTTCACACGTTCAGTTCCATATTACTTTCTATTTGAAGTATAATATCTAGGATGCTCGGGAAAAAGAGTACAAGTCAAAAAATGGTATTGCTCAGAAAACACCTTTATTTGCTTATATTGAAACACAAACTGTTGAAAAAATATATAAAATGAAAATAACACTTCTCATAAGAACTGTTAAATGCATGTAGCACACAAATATCTCTAGGAAAGTAGAAGAAAATTGTAGAAGTGTTTTGGTAGGCGACTTTGACTTATACTCTTTTTTCCGGGCATCCTAGATATGCTATCGTGTATAACCCATATCCGTGTACGATATTATCCGTTACTAATTTTATTATTCTAAGTATAAATATAATTCGTAAGAATCCTGCACTGGATGTGTATCGAATGTTAAGAAATTAGACCACATTTTATTCCACGTATTTTCAGCTATTTTATGAATTGTATTTTCGTCTAAAAAAATATATGTATTGATATGTATTTTTTTGTAATATCTCTACCGGTCATGCTTCTTGTATTGTTATTAATAATTGCTGATTTTTCTGCGGGGAACAATATGTGATCTTTTAGGTTTTGTAATCTATCTTTATTCTGATTTCTAAGTTCTTATGCAATTATAGAATATTTTTATTGTTTTCTGGGGTTATGTGTGATATTCTTAATCTATTTACGCGTGGACTATTTTTGTATTTTTCTTAATTCTAATTTTTACATTTGACTTATTTATAATTTCTAAGACTTCATGTGGTCCTGTATATTGATCACCAAATTTTCCTGATTTAATTCCTTTTAATAAGAATACATAATCGCCTACTTTGAATGTTTGAGGATTGATTTATCTATCGTAATATTTCTTTGATTTGAATTTTGAACTTATGAGTTTTTCTTTTGCTCTTTCTTGAATGTCATGTAATCTTGTTACTAGATCAATTAGATACCCGTGGAATGTTTCTACTTGTTCATTGTCGCAAATAGGATCATTATATAGTAATCTTGCTAATTGTCAAAAAACTAGTTCAAACGGTGTATGATCGGTATCTTCGTGTATACTTGTGTTGTAAGCAAAAGTCGCGAGTTCCAATCAATCATCCCATTCTGCGTCTTTATTGACGAAATGTTTAAGATATTCTACTAGGACGTGGTGCGATCTTTCAAGTGATCCATTTGATTGTGGATGAAATGCAGTAGTTTTAAATTGTTTAATTCGAAATCGTTTTGCTAATCTTTTTAACAATCCACTCAAGAAATTTGTACCTTTTGATCGGTTAGAACTGCTTTTGGAGCACCAAATATACATATAAATCGTTTTACAGAAGCATCTGCTATTATGGATGCTGTCGCGTTAGGTAATGGTATGGCAATACAATATTTTGTTAAATTATCTTGAATTGTTAAAATGTACTCGTTATTATTTTTTGATTTTGGCATAAGGCCAACTATATCCATTGAAATTTTATCAAAATCTCGACCTGTGGCGTATCAGAAATAATCATGGAGTTTTTTGTTTTAACTCTTTTCAATTTTTTTAAATGTGCAACTTAAACATTGTTGAATGAATTTTTAAATATCTACTTTAAGATTTTCCCAATAATATTTTTGTCTAATTCTTTTATATGTTTTCGTAACACTTTTGTGACCTATTGCTGAGGCATGGCCTTCTTCTATAACATTTTTTCTGTCTTTAATAGGTGGATATTTAATTATTCCATGACAAATTATTATTTGTGTTTGTGATCTCTGAAAAGCAATTTTGAGTTGTGTTTTAATATCTATCCATGGAATTTTAAGGATTTCTTTTGTTTTTGCAATACTTAGTGACCGTAGTTTTAATATTTGAGCTTCTTCACGTAAACTTTGAATTACATTAGTAATATTACTAAAAGTAGTTGTTAATGATTGTTTTTCGGTTCCTTCTATTGGTAATGCAATGTGAAAACAATGTCCTTTTTGTATTGCATTAGCAGACCCGATTTGAAGATTTTTTAATTTAGGTAACTGATTTTTTTCTACGAGTGATCTTGAGCCTTCGTCTCGTGGATCACCGTTGCTTGTTATAAAATATGCATAATTATCTTTTCTCATCCAAATTTGATCTTTGCTTTCTGTAAAATTTGAATTTAATTTATTTTCTTTTTCAACTTGGTGTAATTCTTTTGTATCATCATTTTTATTTTCAATATATATAGTATCTTCATAATTTGAAATTAATGAGTCTAAGCTATCTTCCGATGTGATTGATTCATTATCAGAAATTATATTACCGTCCTCGTCTATGGATTCTATAAGGTCTAAGTCGACGTCAGTAATTTTTTGTATAATGTCGGGTTCATATTTTGGAACAATTTTTTTTATTCTTTGACTCCTTCTGGGTTTTATGGTAATGGAATCTGTTTGCATATTAGATGATTCAGTAATATTTAATTTTTTTGCTTTAACTTGATTTTGAATTCTTTTGCTTCTTCGAGGATTTGAACCTTTTTGGACTATATTGACATGTTTAGAATCAATAGGATTGGTATGGATTTGAGCTTCTACTACAAATGTTTCCGATGGAGATTCTAATAATTCTTCTTCTGTGTGTGTGTAAAGGGTATACTATCTCTATTTGTTCTTTCTAAATTTCCTGCATTAAATAATTTTTCCTGATTTACAGTTAAAATTGGATTTCTGGATAAAGCATCTACGTTAACGTTTGTTTTTCCTGCTTTATGTACTACATCAAATTCATATTCAGCAAGTTTAACTCTCCAATTTGAAACACGAGAACAAGGGTCTTTAGATTTTTGAAACCAAACTAATGGTTTATGATCCGTGACTAATGGGAATTTTCGTCCGTATAAGTATGGTCGAAAATGAGTGACGCTATAGATTATTGCAAGAGCTTCTTTCTCTTGTAGGTATCGTATCTTTTCTCACAATCTGTTAGTACCCTTGAAGTATATGCGATGGGTCGATCTTTTCCTATCGGACCTTGTGATAAAATTCCGCCTATTGCGTACCCTGAAGCATCCGTTGTAACTATAAAAGGTTTCGTAAAATCAGGATATTTTGTAATACTGGTGCTTCACATAATTTATTTTTTTAAATCTCAAATGCCATTTGTTGTTCGTTTGTCCATTCAAAGTTACCTTCTTTTTTAAATAGATTTGATAAAGGTTTGGCAATTTTAGAAAAATTTTCAATAAATCTTCTGTAATAACCGGCTAATCCTAAAAATTGTCTAATATTTTTTTAGGTTTTAGGAATCGGAAAATTTTTAACTGCTTCTATTTTCTTTGGATCTGGTTTTACTCCGTCTTCACTTATTATGTGGCCAAGATATGCAACTTCTTTTCGTAAAAATTCGCATTGATCTCGTTGTAAACTTAATTTTGCTGTTCGTAGTCGTTCTATGAGTTTAATGAATTTTTCCCGATGTTCTTCTAAGGAATTAGCATAAATTACAATATCGTCAAGGTATACGAATAATTCAATTCCTTCTAAACCTGTTAGTACGCGATCCATTAGTCTTTGAAATGTTGCTGGAGCATTTTTTAGTCCAAAAGGCATGCGATTAAATTCATAATGGCCATATGGTGTGGAAAATGCTGTTTTATGGCGATCTTTTTCGCTCATTTTTATTTGATGAAAGCGTGAAGCTAAATCAAACACCGAAAAATACTTTACTCTGCCTAACTGATCTAATATATCCACGATATTAGGTAATGGATAAGAATCTCCTCCTGTTTTTTCGTTTAGGGATCTGAAATCTAATACTAGTCGATAACATGGTTCATCTGAATCGACTTTTTTCTTTTTAGGAACTATCCAAATTGGTGTATTATTGTATAAGGTGATTGAGAAGGTTTTACTATTCCACCTTCTAATAGTTCTTTGACTTGTTTATTGATCTCTTGTTTGTGAATTGGAGGAAATCTATATTGACGTTTATTAATTGGTAGCTCATCTAACGTTGGAATTTCATGTTTTAGTATGTCTGTTGCTTCTAAATAATCATCTTGTAAATGAAATCTATCCTCACTTTTATTTCGAGATTAAATATTCAATTTCTTTTATTTCTTCTTCGTTTAAATGATCTAATCGTAATAATTCTTTTATTTCTTTTATTCTTTCCATTTTTTATTATAATTTGTTTGCTGAGTATCTTTCGAATTATTAATAACATTTTCTGTTATTTTATTTACTTATTCTATTCTATTAAGGTCTTTTAATTCGATACTGCGATCTATCCGTTTATTTGCCCTAGAGAGAGAGAATAGGTATTTTTTTCATTATTTATTTCTTCTATTCTTTTAAGGTCTTCTAACGCGATACTGCGATCTGTCCGTTGATTTGCCTTAGAATAGGTATTATAATTTGATTCATTTGATTTAATATTATTATTGATTTCATTATTTAATTTTTTCTCGTCCGCGTATAATTCTAACGTCGGGATTAGTATTTCGATTCCTTCTTCAGTAGTATTAAATATTTTTAAATAAGCTTTACCATTATTGTTTGATACCAACGTTTCACCGAGATATATTCCATCGCTTACTTTTATAATCGCGGTATGTATCCTTCTTTTAAATTCGTAGGTTTTAATCGAATATAAATTGTTGAAATTGCCCTTGCCGGTACAATAATAGATTCTGCAGTCTCGAAAGGGATATTATGTCCTTTAATTTCCAAACAATTTCCTGTATAATTAATCTTAGCATCGTTATCTATAAAGAAATCTGAGCCTAGTATACCGTCTTGTTCGATCGAAAATCATCCGGTAATAAATGAAAAAAGGTATTGCAACCTAAAACATTTATGGAAATTCGGCCTAAGGTCGTCACCTTATGGGCTGTAATCCCGCTTAATTGGATAATCTCAGTATGATCTACTAAATTAGAGGCACTATTAGCTCTTTGTTTTAATAGATTTGGACCGGCTCCTGTGTCAAAATTTGGATTTGATCTGTCCGGGCTGTTACATGATTGCTTATCCTCTATCTCTCCATGGGAACTTATTTATCGCTCGCTCGCACGTACCTCTATTAATTCTATGAATACGGCTGCGTAGGAATTTTCAAGACGTAACAAGAGGAACTGCCGATTTTCGTCACCGATAGCGTCGAGTACTCGATGTTTAGAGACAATTATCTCGGTATTCCTTGCGATTCAAAGGTGGACGCGGAGTTTTGTAACTCGATAGACATCGAATTTGAATCCCAATGTGAGCTGAGCAACGAAGAGCGAGAGCATAAACGATCAGGGATACTAGAAACAGCCAAGAAATGGCAAATAGGTGGTTATTCCGTAAGCATAAGAATGCGGGACTGGCTGATTTCTCGCCAACGCTATTGGGGCACTCCTATTCCCGTTGTCCACTGCAGCGCGTGCGGTGTGCAGCCAGTCCCCAGAGATCAACTTCCCGTTGAATTGCCAAAGATCAAGCGATCGAATGAAAACTCCAATATAACTCTGCGCAATGCCGGAGAATGGCTAGAATCTTCGTGTCCAAAATGTGGCGGTACAGCGACAAGAGAAGTCGATACCATGGACATCTTTGTCGACAGCTCCTGGTATTTTATGAGGTACATAGATCCGAGGAATAAACTTGATATGTTCTCGAAGGAAAAAGCCAACGAAAATTTACCCGTCGATCTTTACATCGGTGGAAAGGAACACGGTAGTTGTTCGTCATTTTTTTGAAGTGAAACTTCTTTGCGGAGGGTACTGAATGCGCGCCCGAGGAGACGAAAATCGTAACGAAACCCACACACTCTACCGCTCTCGACCGTGTCTCACTCATACTCGACCCTGTCCCAACACGCTGTCGACTCTGCCCCATTCCACCGCCCGCGATCCTGCCCCGTTCCACCGCTCCCGACCGTGCGTACGTTAAAGCCATGTGTCGACTTTGCGAGGCTGGCTCGCGAAGCCGCCGCGCGAAGCGTGCCACGTGTTGGAACGCCTTGCCTAGTGATGCTGCCGCCGTTCGTTTGTCTACATATTCCGAGGCAAAAATGTCTTGAGGCTGCCTTGCGTGGCGTCCTCGCGAGCCAGCCTCGCAATATATGTGTTCCATCGCAAAGGGGACTTCTACGTCACTTCTTACCGCTCACTATTATCGCAACCTAAGTAAAACGCACTAATCTAGATTTTATCTGTACATCGGTCGCAACAGCGAGGCGGGCGGTATGTTTTGGTGAATGGGGGTTGCGAATGCGTTCGCAGTCCCACGCCTTTCCCTCAAAACAACCTCGCAGTGTATCTAATTGTAAACCACGGCTACATCACGGAATTACTGTATCTCTTTGAATCCAATATAATCGCCAGTAACATTGTGAGTGCAGTGTTAAATCATTTCAAATAACCGATACGGTTTAAATCCACCGGTCGTGTCACGCAGTAGTGCCTTCGGGATTTACGACCTCGAGGAGATCAACTCTTGATCGCATATGTTATAGTTATTAATTTGAAACTGAGGAATAAATGAAGCAAAAATCAATCGCTGTTTAGACTGTGCAGAGGAGGTCTGGTTTGTGTTGCTCGAGAGGGTTTCTTCGGGCAATGGAAGCTATTGTTCATATTACGAGGCGACGCAGTGTCGCACCTTGTTTAGGCTCACCATAAATCTAGCGTTTAGGACCCTTTTTGGGCGTATTCTTGGGAGAAGCCAGACTAGAGGGCGCAGAGTTACTTGTGAGTTGTTTGTATTTCGTTTGTCGCATTTTTAGTTTTCCGGATTTTACCGCGTCGAGTGGCCGGCCATACCGAGCTCGTGTAGTCCGTGATCGGAGTCGCGACTTTTCTCGAGTAACCACCGTGCATGTACATTCTTTCGCGCGCGCGCGTATGTGTGTTAATTTATAATTATTATTGCAAAAGAGGCCACAGAACGTTCGAAATAGTACAGTGACAGGCAACGTGTTAAATAAACTTTCCATTTCGTAAACGTCAATGAACACTGAACATTCTTTCGCGTGTGTGTTATTTAAAAATTATTATGGCAAAAACAGGAAAACAACGGGCAAAAGAGTTTCGTGAGAGGCAACGTGTAAAGAAAGCGACGACGAAGGTACCAGGTACCGAAAACTAAATAGTACAGAACGAAATCGAGGATGGAGAGAGAAGGAATTAAATTCACATAATCAAACATTGATGGATCTGAGCACAGTTGAGGGTGAAAAAAAAAACAACAAAACGTGTGGCCGCCACACGCGGAAGAAGTGAAACTTCGATACCAGTTTCTCTGAATTTGATTCCGATGGTATAAGTTTCAATTGGCTCTACGAAGAAGCATAGTAAAAGACTTGTATAGAGCCAATTGAAACTAATACCACCAGAATCAAATTCAGAGGAACTGGTATCGAAGTTTCACTTCTTCCGCGTGTGGCGGCCACACGTTTTGTTGTTTTTCTGTATCAGCCCGCGTCCGTAGACCCTCGTAAATCTATTATAAGGCGATACACGAGTGGCCAAAAGTCGCGTCATGAATATCTATACCTTTACAGTTGTGTTACACTTGTATTACGCTCGATTCGTCAATCATTTTCTGCACTCCGAAGGCCTTTTGCCGACTCGCGAGCCATTTAAGCAACTCCTCGTGCAGGGAATGGTGATGGGAATGACCTATCGCGTTAAGGGCAGTGGCAAGTATCTCAGAGAGCACGAAGTAGAAAAGGTCGATCAGAATTACGTAGAGAAAGAGACCGGCAATCCCGTGATAGCCGCATGGGAGAAAATGTCGAAATCGAAGTACAACGGTGTCGATCCGCGGGACATGTTCGATGAATACGGTACCGATACCACTAGACTGCTTATCCTTGCTAACTTTGCTTCATCTTTCAGCAGACATTGGTCGACTGGAAGTAAGAGTCGTCCTATCCCAATAAATAGGCGTAATCATTGCACGTAACCCCGCGAATAAAAAAGATCCACTTCGATTGTAGCGTTTCCGGGGGTCTTGAACTGGCAGAAACGTATGTGGCTGTCCGCGAGAGACTTTATAAAGCATCGGAACAATCTCACCGCGGAAGAACTCTGCGATATTCCGACGGAAGAGAAATTTATCGAGGAAAACGATTACATGTGGAAAAGTAGAAATTACTACGTGAAGGGCGTAACGTTTAACATCTCGGTGTCGCAGCAGTTGAGCGTTGGGATATCCAAGATGCAGGGTCTATTCATATATAGAATAGATATAGGTATAGAGGCAACGGTCGCCCTGCGTCACCTCACTGAACTGCGTCTCAACGTTCGCTTGGCCTAACAGTATGGTCGAAAAATTCACAAAACGGTTACAAAGAACGGCGGGAGACAGTGGTGGAGAAAGTCGCGGCATCGGGGTACGTACCCGCGCTTGCCTGTGCCAGAAATAACCGTTTATTGCGGCCAGGTAGTGGCCGGTCGCTGCAAACGACGAATTTCCTAAGTTCCTTGCTACGCGTTCATTCCGCCCACCTTGAAAAACTATTTTTCAATATATTATAACTGGGTCCTAATTCTAAGGTCTGACAATGCAAATTTCTCATAAACTGAAATCGTTACAATCTAGTGGATATTAGTTGAATTTGTCGCTCTATTTCTCAGCGGGTATCTACACGGTCGTTGAGCAAGTGTCTTGGCGTCCTTCTCCCTTCCCTGCACGATTCTGCCTCTCGGTTGATTTTCGGCCGCATTGTCTGCCCTCTCCTGGATGTCCTCAATGGGTAAGATGCAGATCTTGGAGACCGGTCTTTTTAAAATACCGTCTGGTACCTTAATGGACACAACCCGAGTTACGTTGTCCTTGCCCGGATGCAATTCTGTGATGCGCCCCAAGCGCCATCGCAAGGGCGGTAGATTCTCATCTCGTATCACGACCATAGTCCATGGCTTTAATACTAAATCCGTTGAGAAAATCCACTTAGTTCACTGCTGATGCTGCTGTAGTGGAAGTGGATCTTTTTTATTCGCGGGGTTACGTGCGATGATTACGCCTATTTATTGGGATAGGAGGACTCTTACTTTCAGTCGACAAATGTCTGCTGGAAGATGGAGCAAAGTTAGCAAGGATAAGCAGTCTAGTGGTATCGGTACCGTACTCATCGAACATGTCCCGCGGATCGACACCGTTGTACTTCGATTTCGACATTTTCTCCCATGCGGCTATCACGGGATTGCCGGTCTCTTTCTCTATGTAATTCTGATCGACCTTTTCTACTTCGTGCTCTCTGACATACTTGCCACTGCCCTTAACGCGATAGGTCATTCCCATCACCATTCCCTGCACGAGGAGTTGCTTAAATGGCTCGCGAGTCGGCAAAAGGCCTTCGGAGTGCAGAAAATGATTGACGAATCGAGCGTAATACAAGTGTAACACAACTGTAAAGGTATAGATATTCATGACGCGACTTTTGGCCACTCGTGTATCGCCTTATAATAGATTTACGAGGGTCTACGGACGCGGGCTGATACAGAAAAAAAATGACGAACAACTACCGTGTTCCTTTCCACTGATGTAAAGATCGACGGGTAAATTTTCGTTGGCTTTTTCCTTCGAAAACATTTCAAGTTTATTCCTCGGATCTATGTACCTCATAAAATACCAGGAGCTGTCGATAAAGGTGTCCATGGTATCGACTGTCGCTGTACCGCCACATTTTGGATACGAAGTTTCTAGCCATTCTCCGGCATGGCGCAGTTATATTGGAGTTTTCATTCGATCGCTTGATCTTTGGCAATTCAACGGGAAGTTGATCTCTGGGGACCGGCTAAACACCGCACGCGCTGCAGTGGACAACGGGAATAGGAGTGCCCCAATAGCGTTGGCGAGAAATCAGCCAGTCCCGCATTCTTATGCTTACGGAATAACCACCTATTTGCCATTTCTTGGCTGTTTCTAGTATCCCTGATCGTTTATGCTCTCGCTCTTCGTTGCTCAGCTCACATTGGGATTCAAATTCGATGCCTATCGAGTTACAAACTCCGCGTCCACCTCTGAATCGCAAGGAATACCGAGATAATTGTCTCTAAACATCGAGTACTCGACGCTATCGGTGACGAAAATCGGCAGTTCCTCTTGTTACGTCTTGAAAATTCCTACGCAGCCGTATTCATAGAATTAATAGAGGTAAGTGCGAGTGAGCGATAAATAAATTCCCATGGAGAGACAGAGGATAAGCAATCATGTAACAGCCCGGACAGATCAAATCCCAAACAGGAAAAAACACTCTCCTATGCAGCAGTATAAACAACGACGAACGAAACGGAAAGCGAAATCCTTCAAGGAGCCTTCAACAGATCATAACTTCATCACACTCTATGGGACGCGACAGCGACGTGTTATCGATGCGAGAGGCCGGAAGTTCCACGAAGCCCTCAGCGATGCACGTGCCACCAAAAACTAGATCAAGGCATCTTCTTCCCCCCCACCCCCCCCCCCCCCCCTGCAAAACGTCAGGCTGGACTCCAGCTAGGACGAAGAATCAAGCTTCACCATTGGTCGCCCCCACCGGAACAGGGATAGGAACCACCCCCGCGAAAGTGAAATAAAAGGAGACTCTCTAATAAGGGCGCGCGGAATATTAGTGCAGAAATTTAGCTCAGCTTCCAATATCAATTTTGTTGCAATTAGATCAGTGCAGAATTTTAGCGAAGAGTTTTGTGTGTCAATCGTTTTCCGAGTCATAGTTGTTTTTTGGGTTTTCTCGCCGATCGTCGGATTAACTAACGAGTGTCTATAGCATCTCCTGTACTAACAAGGAAACGTTTCGAGGCCGCCGCTTCCGATCTTGATGAAACTTCGTAAATTTAAAGTTTATCGAAAAATAAGAGACCCCTATTTTTTTATAGCGGCCCAATTTTGGTTTAAGGGGGTGAAATGGACCCCTGAATTTTCACCCCCTTCGAGCTATCTCCGAAACGAAGCGAGGTAGATGAAAACTTTCAATGTACGTTTTGTTTGGTTTTTTTAGATTAATAAAATCCCCTAAACAGATTTAAAAAAAAAGCATTATTTTTCAAAAAAAAAATTTTTTTATCTAATTTTTCGAAATTTCGGTTTAGTCATGTGGACAAAAACTTAGGAAATTTTATTACAAATTCAACCATGTATGACATGATATATTTCCCTCCTACAGTTTTGCAAATTTCTAACTTTTATGTCTGATAATGAGCGGGCTACCGATGGCAGTGACGGGATAGGTCGGGGGTTATTACTTCTATGTATTTTAATGCCACTTTTCTTTTATTTAATAAAGTTCAACTTCTATGGCTTATAATTATGACAATAATGGTATTCCGTGAAAAAATGTTTCATACAAAGTTGTTTCTTACACCAAGCACACGTAATAACGGCAATATCGCCACATATGTGGCATCGTGGTTCCGAGTCCTGTGCAAAACAAAATTCTACAGGATGTTCAAATTCAGGAGGTCTCCTGAATATATATCCACTCTTGAACCACGAATATTTAATAAAGTTAGTAAACCGTGGTGAAGAAAACTGATTATGAGTAAGAGATTGAAGTTTTAAAATATTATCTCTCGAATGAAGGTTAATATCGTAATTGAAAAGAGTTACAATATCTGAAAACCTCCTTACAAAATTCTTCCACATTCGAAAGCCGTATACGTCTAGCGGAATATTATCAAAATAAAATGGACAAAAATTGTTCAGAAATCTTATTAATAAATCCGACCGTTAATTTATTTATATTATTTTCTGTTTGTGTGTAAGTAACTAATAATTCACTCACAGGTTAGATAAAATTGTCTGAATTTTTATAGTTTTTTGTTGGAATCATTTTTTTCTTTACTTTTCTTCTTCGCGTACTGTTTCCTCCAGTACTCCTCACATTCTTGCAGCTCTCGTTCTACTTCGGCCATGGATGGTCCTGTTGTGCGGAATGTCAGATCCAGCGATTTCCCGGGAGACGGCAATGGTATGTGCCCATTTTTAAGATCCTCCACGATCTTCTCAAAAGTCGGTAACTCGTTTGAACCCATCACTTGAATGATAGACGCAGCCAATGAAACTGAAGCTCTTTGCTTCTCGGCCCTGTATATATACTCCTCGAAAATGCCGTAAACAACATTCCTGTTATTTGTAGGGTTGCCTTATATGGCCCCGGTGATGCGAAAGAGGGAGTTTAGTTCTTTGGACAAGCTTTATTATTAGTTGGCTCTGTGCCCATGTAAAAATATTTTCGTACGCGGACTCCGAGGATGATGGCCCCTTTTTGGGAAGTCGGACCTCCCACCCTCTCCAGTCTGTTTCGTTCTTGTGAGGCGACTTCATTATATATAAGGAAGCGAAAGAGAAAGCTTTTTAGTCTGAATATTCAGTTTCTATGGTGCACAGCAGTTCATATTATTATTATGGCAATTATAAATCCGATCAATGTGTTAACTTTATTGGTGGCCGTTTTCAGTGTACCAAATGGAAGAGAAACTCCAATGAATAGTGCAGAAGTGCAATTGAAAGATTTATTACAAAATATTATTATACGTAGCATGGAGGATTCATCATTTCGAGTCGAACATGAAAATAAATTGGAATTGGAAGATTCAATCGAGGATAGTGAAATGCACGCTGTTAATACTGACTGGCTGGAATCGGATGTCGAGGATGTTCCTCACGTAGAAACCTCTATACCTCCAGAACCATATCCCTGTACACCCGATGAAGAAGCGGTTAGCTTTGAATATAAACAAAGTGCCATAGATTACTGGAACAGTGGGAAGAAAAGACGTCGAACCGTAGCAGCAGTTCAACATCAGTTTAAAAAAGTGAAATCTGATAGACAATTACGAAGATGGGCTGCGCAAGTAGGACAGGGGGGTACTCAAAATGATAAATTAATACGCATAGCGAAATATACTTTTGATAAATTTGTAGAAGCTAGTAGATCGAAAATAATAGTACATAATGTAGACCTTAAACGATGGGCTTTACAAGCAAAAGAAGTAGAGAATCTTCCAACCTTCAAAGCAAGTCAAACATGGTTGAGGCCATTCAAGAAAGCATATAGAATTGTCTCTCGAAAGATCACAAAGTTTGTAACGAGAAAAAACGTTGAGGGTGAGGAAAGTTTGAAAGTACGAAGCCATGCCTTCGTAGAACAAGTGAAGCCACTCATTACACAATATGGACCACAAAATGTATTTAACTCTGATCAGAGTGGATTTAATTTAGAAATACATTCTGGCCGAACTTTAGCTACATCGGGGCAAAAAAAATTGAAGCTGTGGTACAATCAATATCTTCTACAACCCACAGCTATACTATACAACCCACCATATCTGCTGATGGAAAACTACTGTCGCCTCTTTATGTGGTATTAAAAGAGGCTAGTGGGCAATTGGGAGAACGAGTGCAACAAACCGTGTTTAGGCCGCCAAATGTATACTTCATGGCTTCCAAATCTGGGAAACTTACAACCGATCTCATGAAAACATGGCTGCAAGAAGTTTACTTCCCTAAAACTGGATCTACAAGCGTCTTACTGCTGGACTCTTGGAGTGGACAATGTGAGCGAAGTGTTCGAGAAGCTACACCAGAAGACAAGACAATAATATTAATGACGATTCCACAAGGCACCACCGGACTGATTCAACCGCTAGACGTATACGGATTTCGAATGTGGAAGAATTTTGTAAGGAGGTTTTCAGATATTGTAACTCTTTTCAATAACGATATTAACCTTCATTCGAGATATAATATTTTAAAACTTCAATCTCTTACTCATAATCAGTTTTCTTCACCACGGTTTACTAACTTTATTAAATATTCGTGGTTCAAGAGTGGATATATATTCAGGAGACCTCCTGAATTTGAACATCCTGTAGAATTTTGTTTTGCACAGGACTCGGAACCACGATGCCACATATGTGGCGATATTGCCGTTATTACGTGTGCTTGGTGTAAGAAACAACTTTGTATGAAACATTTTTTCACGGAATACCATTATTGTCATAACTATGAGCTATAGAAGTTGAACTTTATTAAATAAAAGAAAAGTGGCATTAAAATACATAGAAGTAATAACCCCCGACCTATCCCGTCACTGCCATTGGTAGCCCGCTCATTATCAGACATAAAAGTTAGAAATTTGCAAAACTGTAGGAGGGAAATATATCATGTCATACATGGTTGAATTTGTAATAAAATTTCCTAAATTTTTGTCCACATGACTAAACCGAAATTTCGAAAAATTAGATAAAAAAATTTTTTTTTTTGAAAAATAATGCTTTTTTTCAAAATCTGTTTAGGGGATTTTATTATACTAAAAAAAACAAACAAAACGTACATTGAAAGTTTTCATCTGTCTCGCTTCATTTCGGAGATAGCTCGAAGGGGGTGAAAATTCAGGGGTCCATTTCACCCCCTTAAACCAAAATTGGGCCGCTATAAAAAAATAGGGGTCTCTTATTTTTCGATAAACTTTAAATTTACGAAGTTTCATCAAGATCGGAAGCGGCGGCCTCGAAACGTTTCCTTGTAAGGTTCCTTGTGCTTCCGAATAATAAAATAAAAGTGTTAAAGACAACTCTGGTGTAGTGGTTCGTGCTACTTTACCCCGCCCTCTCTCCAGCGATCGACTAGAGAGGAAAGAGAAGGAATGAGGAAAGAGAGGAACGACCAGAGAGAGAGAGAGAGAGAGAGAGAGAGAGAGAGAGAGAGAGAGAGAGAGAGATGATGATGATGATGATGTAGTTTATTATTCAAAGTAGAACAAATAATATGTGCTCTTGGTAGAGCTCAGTGTACAAGCATGAGTAAGTCCTATAAATACTTAATACTAAGCTATGCTAATTACTAAATACTAAAAAGAAAAAAAAAAAAAATGCTAATAATAGTTGGGCATAAGATACGATTCAATTTAAGCAAGAGCATATGAGCTAAAGCATGTTAAAATAATAGTGTAGATTGAAATTAACTGTAAATAGGAGTAAGCTTAAGCGCGTATATAAATTAATGCTAGCGAGATTATGTTTGCCGCGGGCAGTGAATTTGGTCAAGTAGTCAAGTAGAGTTTTCCGAGTTGAATAGCCACTGTTTGGTTCTTGCTTTAAAAGCGCCGGGTGTGGAGACTTCAATAATGTCCGGTGGTAAGGAGTTCCATAAGTATGGAGCAGATACCGCGAAGGACGACTTAAAGGCCTCAGTCCTATGCATGGGTATGGTGAGGGAGCGATGATGTCCAGTCCGACTTGAGGATCGATGTGAGCTGTATGATAGTAGTTCAGAAAGGAACAGTGGCCGATTTGTGGAGATAGTATTATAAGTAAGCGTGGCGAGGAACAATTTCCTTCGAGACTCGATAGTAAGCCAACCAAGTTCACGGCGGTATTGACTAATGTGGGTATCGCGCGGTAATCCAAAAATATAGCGAATCCCTTTATTAACTAGTCGTTGGAGCTTGAGATTGAGAACAGTTCCAGCACCATTTAGAGCAACCGTACAGTAGTCTAAGTGAGGTAAGATTAAAGCGCTGACCAATATTTTCCGAAGGCTGAAGTTGGTGTAAGGTCGGAGTCGATGCAGTTGATAGTAGGATCGATTGATTTTTGCAGTGACAAAGCGGACATGTTCTTTAAAGTTGAGTTTGGAGTCGATAATCAATCCTAGATTCCTCACCGAGTTGACGAGCGGGATATTAATACCATTGGATCCAAGTGGTGGAAGACTGCCGGAATTGATGGAGTTGATGTAACGCTCATTGCCAAGGATGATCGCTTTAGTCTTGCCAAGATTGAGTTTGAGAAGGTTGTTGTGAGCCCAGCGGTCAATACGGAGTATATCTTCGTTAAGTTTGGCTATACATGAGTTTAGTTCGTGAGGAGGACAATTCAGATAGATTTGCAGATCATCGGCGTATAGCAGGCGTTTAGCGTTTATGATGCTGCTCCCTATGTCGTTGATAAATAACGAGAATAAGAGCGGCCCCAGCACTGAACCTTGAGGGACTCCAGCATTAGTATGCTGCCAACTAGTGAGAGTGCTATCGGATGTTTTGATGGCTTGAGATCTGCCCTGGAGATAAGACATGAACCACTCAATAGTCCGCTGGGCAAAGCCCACTCGTTGGAGTTTGAGGGCCAGTATGCTGTGCGATACAGTATCGAAGGCCTTTGAAAAGTCGAACAGCACTAAAACAGTGATCTGACGACGTTCCATATTGTGCCTGATATCGTTTATAAGTTTTACAAGAGCTGACTGAGTGCTGTGCCCTGACCGAAAACCACATTGGTATGGATCGAGGAGTGTGTTTTGGTTCAAGTAGGTGACTACTTGGTTGTAGATAACCTTTTCAAATATCTTGCTAAGTGTGGGTAGTAGAGAGATAGGACGGTAATCGTTCACGGTGGACGGCACAGGGATTTTATTGATAGGCATTATAACCGCTTTTTTCCAGGCGGAGGGGAAGCAGCAGTCGCGAATTGATTTATTAAATATCGCCAGACAAACGACGGTGAGGATATGGCGTAGACTGCGTATTAGTTTGAGGTTTACCCCGTCTGCGCCCTGAGCATTGGAATGAGAGCAGTCTATAGCTTTTTCAATCTCGAGTTCGCAGACGGAAGTTAATTCCAGCGGCGGATTCTTTAGAGGTACGGTTGGCAGGTCACGTATAGCGGTTTCTGAATTAGGTTCAGTTGTGATTGTCGATATTTTGGCAAAGGAAAGATTCAATGTTTCGGCCGGGACTGCAAGGGGAGGAGTGCTCGCTGACTTAATGAGCCCGAGTTTACGTAGTTCTTGCCATGTATCAGTCATGGAGAGACCCTGGAGGCGAGATTGGTAGTAGTTTATCCTGGCATCAGCTAGTTCAGTGAGCCATTGCTTGCGTTTTAGCCTGTATTCAACCAAATCCTTTTTTCTTCTGTTTCTTCTCCAGCGCCTGTAGACAGTTCGAGTGACTTTTTCGGCATTTTTCAGCTCGAGTGTCACCCATTGAGCATGAGAGGTAGAGTTAACCCTAGTTTTAGTGATGGGCGCGACGCGATCGATTACAGGCAAAAATCGTTGGTAGAAGTTATCAAGTGCAGCATCTGTAGAGGGCGCCCGATCCACCACCAATGTCCAGTCGATGGAATTAAGTTCTTCTTCAGCCTCCTGAATGTGGTTTAGTTTACGAGTAGAGATGAACTTAGTCTCAGGAAGAAGTCGATGAGTCTCAATCGCAACGTGAATTAGATGATGACCTGCTCCCAATGGCACATCAGATTTTCCGTATGACAAGACCTTATCGGATTCGTCAACAAGACAAAGATCTAGCCAAGTTGAAGAGGTTTCCGTGACGTGCGTAAAACCATGATTGACCAGAGTAAGGGAGTTGTCTCGCAGCAGTGACCTGATATATTGTGCATCGAAGTTATTGGACAGCTGATCAGCGTTGAAATCCCCGAGGATTATTTTGTGGCTGTAACCCTCCATAGCATCGGCGATAATGAGTCCAAGGTCTCGTGGGGAGGTGAATGGTGCATGGGGCGGACGGTAGACAACTGCTGCAAACACAGATTCCATATGAGACCCGCTGACTTCACAGCATAGATACTCAGGAGTACCGGGTTTGCCTGTCCACGTCGAGTCAGACATGGAGATAACCTTGACCGACAGTGACTCATGGATGTAAAGTCCGACTCCACCTCCGTTAACATTTCTATCATTGCGTATGAAATTGAACCCAGAGATGGCTACGGTAGAGGACGGGATTTTTCCAGCAAGCCAGGTTTCCGTGACAGCAATCAGCTGGTACTGGGGGTTGTTGTCGAGATGGTACTTCAGTATATCGAGATGTGAACGGAGAGAGTTGACGTTAAGGCAACAGGCTCGAAAACTGTCTTGGTTTTTGTCATTAGGATGATGCTGTGATGCGAGGACAGGCTTAGTAAGTCAGATGGGCTGAGAGGAGTAGAGGCTGATTAATTTAGGCAAATCGTATTTTGATGAGATCGTGTGTATGAGTCCTCCGTCAGATTTTTTGGCTAGTATTGCTCCAGAAGTGCACCATATATATTTAAACCCAGCCGCCTTAAGAGTGGTCTTAGCTTCAGCAAGTAAGCGATAAGTGTGTCCAGGCATCATCTCGTTGAGGTTTACTGTAGAATTCACGGAGCGCATAGATGAGTTAAGGGTGACACCTTGACTAGTCATATATTCGTTAAGTTGGGAGAGTTTGAGTGCTCCAAATTTCCGTTTAGCAGTGATAATTCTTTTCACTAGAAGATTATCTTTGCAGACAACTGCAAATGGAATTCGTGACGGCACAGTAGCTTCCACTTGGTCTGGCGTGTTGGTTGCCTGGAGCATTTGAGGCTTGCAGAGTAGTCTGGTGCTCGTGATGTCGCCCTCAGTGGTTTGAAGCTTAAGTACACCCAGAATGGCATGAAAAAGTTGGGGGGCCGTCTCTTGTGAGACTGCGCTAGCAGGGATGCCTGAGACCACCAGCTCCTGATTGGTTGACTGACTGGCTAGAGTGCGCTGGGATGACAGCGTGTTGGAGTTGGCAGCAGCAGTGAGTTGCTCGGGAGTGGGGCTAACAGTAGAGGGTCTAGGGGTTAAAGCCATTGTAGTCGCCATGGCGTTCAAACGCGCTTCGAAGCTTCCCAGGGCTTGTCTAAAGTCAGCACCTTCTTGCGTTAGCTTATTTGTCGTGGTTTCCAGTTGGTCAGTGGTTATCTTCAAAGCAGATACGTCGGTTACAACCGACTCTAAGACTGTACGCATAGCGGGGAGATCCTGTAGGACCTTAAATATCCGGTCTTGACCTTCGCTGAGTACGTCGAATCGCTCCATCATGGCATTATGAGTAGCAGAAGTCCGAGTTTCGCGAGTATCTTTCTTGACCGCATTGGCTTTATCCGATTTCGAGGCCTCCTCAGACTCATAGCTGGGCTTAGTACGATTACGACTTGAATCGGATGAAGGTTGTGAGGACCCAGGGTTAGTGGGGGAATTGAGACGGAGAGGTCTACGTGTTCGGTCCGCCATAGTTTAAATGACAATGTAAGAGCGTTTATAGGGAGTGGTAACTTTGAAGTCGAGACGAGTGAGAGATAGGGAGAAAGTCGAGGAGAAAGTACTAGTTCCAAGCGAGTAACCCAGGCGGCGGTACTGGGTAATTCCACTAGTGGATAAGGGAGAAGGTCGAGGAGAAAGTTAGCGGAGAAGCGGGCATGCGCGGTCACTCAGAGAGATGGCAGATAGTCTAACCTCCAAGCAGGAGACGCCAGTGATAATCCTGCTAGGCGCTTAGCTGTGGGCTTCCACAGGAAAGAAAATCACACTAGAGAGAAGCCCGCGAGAAATAGCGTGTGGAGGTAGGTAGCAGAAAGCGACTGTGTGCGAAATAATGCAGAGAAGTTAGAGAAATATGGAGACACAGAGGCACACCACGCTGTACTCACGCGGCCAGAGAGAGAGAGAGAGAGAGAGAGAGAGAGAGAGAGAGAGAGAGAGAGAGAGAGAGCGAGAGAGAAAGAGAGCTCTAAAGAAAGGTAAGTGGCAACAGAATATTCTTTTGTGATATAAAACTTCTTGATTGTATCTATGATCCCTATTGCTTTCCCCGAATCGATAGTTAGTGGTAAATCGAGTTGTCTATGACGTGACACTCTTTTGTGAAGGGATTCAGTACTCCAGCGTTTAATCGTATCGCGGGTTCCTTCGATTTCTCGTATCCTTCGACGCGCGTTAAGATGTTGCGCGGAGCAACGGCGATGAACTTTGCCTTTTCGATCAGCTCTGGTTTGCTCGTCCAGAGATTTAAAAGTCTTTGGATATCCCGGTACATTAGAGAACAGCTCAAAGTCAAAATTCGTACCATCGCATTCGCCTAATTTCGAGGATGGTGATCATAGACGTATGCGAGTACGAGTGAGAACATGTAATGGGTGCATAGGAAAATAAAGTTTATTATTCGATGTATAAAACAATGACGAATATACCGTGTAATTTCGAGACGTGCGCAGTAGCGTTGCCACGTGCAAGTTGGAATCTGTTCTGTCTGGAGCAAGACCGAGCCGACATACTAAACGGTCAATCTACCCCAAATTGCACCAGGAGGTTTCTATTGATATTAGCTTGCATACATAATTATTTCATATTTGAATCTTGGATATCGTTTCGTGACCATACTACTTTAAGCCTAACATGGTCCATTAGTAGACATTTCACTAATTTTAGGTTCAAAATAGGAGCTTATAAGCTGAGTAGGCCAATGGTAGGCCGAATGGAGCATTGAAAGCATCAAAGTAGGTATAAAATTTCGACTCGGCTCGTTAGATCGGTCGATTAGGGAAGAGGATCATCGCGGGGGGTATGGAGGAAGCTGGCGATAACAATACGTTAAACCGTTCCGAACACACACACATCACATTTATTAGACTCATTGTTAACGAATATATAGACCCATAGCACGAAATTCGCCGACGAAATGCCGCTCTACTTTCAATCGATAAATTTCGAAACTTCGCTGCAGGCAGCCTCGCGTTACGCGAATTTCTCCGCACACGTCCCCACCGCAAATCCTTCCCATGAAACTCCTGAATGGAAATTTTTTCCCAAACGAATCGCCGCCAAAGATCTCTCCATGGATGCTCATTCGCCGAGGCGAATTCGCTGAATTCTCGAATTCCTGGACGATGCGCGTCTCGACGCGAAAAAAAGTTTGGCGAGAATCCACGGGGGAAAATGAGGCGGAGTCGCTACGACTGTCGACGGAACGATAATATACGAGTCGCTCGCGGCAGGGTCTCGCGATTTCCCGGTGAGATATAAGCTTGCGGTATTTTTACGGCGGACACCTCGCGCGTCCGGCGTCTCGCGGTCTCGCCGCGTCGATATCGAAAAGAAATTCGGTCGAAATTTGCAGACTCACCCCCATGAAGCAGACCAACTCCTGATTGCAGATGGTTTTGTTGGGTTTATTAATGGAAGGCGGACAGTAGGGCGTCCTCCCGTCGCAAAAACTTGCATCCCTACAGCCGTTGTCGTCCCTGCATTTGTCGCCGAATCTCAGCTTACAATCGGTCGTGCAGCACGGTCCCTGGGCGTGACAAAAAAGAGCAGGGCAACTCCCCGGTTAATAGCCTGCGAATTACTCAACGCAATTTGCTCGTCGATTTTGCGCCGGTGAGGAGAGAACGATAGGTATATAAATACATGCTACGCAAAATATACGCGCGTGTGAGCTGTGTTACGATATGCGAATGTATGTACCTACGCAAAAAGAGCGAGGCAATTAAAGTGAACGTATCGTGATCAGGTTTTGTATCTTTTAGGTCGTGTCGTTCTCCGCGTTTGACTTTTAAAACTAAACTAAAAGTTGAGCGCGCAAAAATTACGCATCGAGAAAACGCATTATTTTTAAGGTCTATGCGTAATACAATACAGAAAAATGGATATTGGAAATCAGAGAGAAGATTTCTAGAAATTAATTTCGTCTAAATAAATATTCTTAGAAACAAAACCTTGAAGAAAATCTTGTCTTTATTTCACCCTCCTGTATTTTTACCCATTCCCGTTGAGTAGAGAAAAATAAAAACCACGAGAGAAAGGATAACATTAAAGTGGTTTCTTTATTTCTTCTTGTTTCTCGCAACGTCTCATAGCGCGGTCGAAGTCCACGAGTGCACCTCAAGTTTCTTCGCGAAGAAAGTTGCTAGGGAAATGAAATTCGCAACGTTTTACTGACCTGGCTGGGACTGCAAACGGAGACAGGTGTCAGGGTGCAGGGGGTCTCCTCGGGAGGTGGATAACGGCGCTGAGGAAAGCAACAGGAGTCCCTGCAATCTTCTTCCCAGCCGCAGTCGCATTCCTCGCCCTCCTCGACAACCCCGTTTCCGCACAGGGAGGCTTGCGGTTCTGCAAAATGGTCCAAATGACCCGAGAGACGATCGTCAGTACCTCTTCTTGCGGTGTACAGCGCGAAGCGTGGCCACAACTGCCTATATACCGGGCGATTTTCAGAAATGGACCCCATAGGACAAAGAGAGAAAGAGAGACGCGTGAGTATGAGCGAGGACATCAATATAACCCTGGCGAATGCATAAGAGCTTCTCTGTCTTCAAATTATTGTTGAATTCGAGTTTGTGACAGAGCTCTTAAGGTAACTGTTCCGATAGCTTAACGGCTAAGCCCAGTATACAGACAGCTGTAAAAAAATAGAGCATATTTTACTCGGAGTTCTTACTAGTAACACTTCCTGTATGTACCCTTAATTTATTGAAGATTTTTTCCCACTAGTCGTTCCGCTTTGTCCCATTCAATAATTTGAATTATACTCAAATTTGCCCGGCTACTAGAACGTGTCCTACTATTGAGACAGTTTACCTTATGCGTCTCCCACACGGAACCCGCATCCTGAAAATCACCCGGTACATCGTTCTCAAATCGAATAACTCGCAGGAGTCGCAGGACAGTCGAAACACGTGATTCTTCGTAAATACGAATTATGACGCGTTGTATACACGAGCGAAATGCGTTTGTTATCGAGTTTCGCAGATTATTCTCGCCAATCGTCATTGGCGATTGCGCGGCGGATGCCGGGCAAACGTCGTTGCCGATGTGCATACATGCAAAATTAGTTTACACCGTTTGACCAGTCGTGGCCATACGGTAAACTCGATCAAATCCGATCCAATTCCCGAGAGGAGCGACGGCTCGACGGTACCGACGTCGCGTTGCGTTGCGTTGCAATGTTTAATCTACTCGCTCTTCCCCGTTAATTGGCTGCGTGGAAAATGGATGAATCGAGATTTTAATATAATTCGTATCCCGCCACAGAGCGGTATCGCAGCTAAATGAACGATGTTTGATAAGTGCCTATACATATTTATTAATAGGTTTGGAGAGTGTCGATTTTTACGCCATGAATCCTAATCGGATAGGAGAGATGGGACAGACTGAACTCAAAAAGGTAAAAGGTCAATTTAGACCACCCTTGTTAATCCGTAATATCATGAACGCGAGTTTGGTAAAACGATAATTAACCGTTAGGAGATTTCGTGTCACATCTACGAAATCCTCGAATATCGTGCTTTTGTAAAATCATATCGCCGGTTGATTAACGAAATTCTCAAAGTACATTGATGCACACCTCCTCCAGAGCTTATCAATCGGAAAAGCATTGGATTATTCAAGTACAATAGCACCACGTAGCGAGTTAATTACCATGTATAGATATCCACGGGATGGGGGAGAACGCACCCTTTGACTCGCATCGCCAATCAACCCTATTGAACCCGATCGCCCTTGTGATGTTCCGCGTCTATCCACTGTCGTTAAACCGGAAATCATTACGTGTGTCGAACCCATACTATGTGCAACGAAGCGCGAGATAGACTCTCGACGGCTAATGGGTTCGAAATTGTAATGCGGCGATTTTCTATCGATCTTAATTCAGCAATCGAACAATTTGACGATGCGTGGAAAGAATTGTGCAATACACAGAAACGACACGGTTATTTTGGAGGTCACACTAAGGGCCGATATTACAATGTCAGTTTAAACCGAAGGTTACAGGTTACCGCTGTTTTTGGTATATGTTCGTGTGACACGAAATATACTAAAACCAGCGGTAACCTGTAACCTTCGGTTTAACCTGACATTGTAATATCGGCCCTTAGGATTTAGGCATATTCTATGGTTATTTTTTAACAATTCAGACCCGCCCTTAATTTTCTAAAGTGAAATACGCATGTGAACTGCACGAAAAAATGTTACAATATAAATTCATCTCGAAGAACCGTTCCCAAGAAGTACATCTTGACGGGAAAAGGTGAAGAGAACTCTAACGCGGCATCTCGACTCGGTTCAAATGCGAAAGGACATTCGACTCGCGTTCAAATTGAAGCTAACGACGCTAATCTCACTCCAACTCGAAACCCATTAATATTCGGTACAACGCAGAGGGGCGAGATGAAAAATAATATGGCATTAGCATCGATGAAATTTAATCTCGAATTCGCTTCGGACGATGGCAAGGATCGATCGGTATCTCCCGTTACGAGTCTCACAATATTGCATTCCCCGACGCGATCCTTCTCGACAATTTTATCTCGCTACACGATTTGGCACTGTAGGAGTACAATTTACGCGACGAGCGTTGATGCGTAGTCGACAGCGAACGAATAAATTACGACTACTTTTAAATTGCATACGCGATCGTTTACCTATCGCCAACAAAACGGTCTAAAACGAACGAACCTCACGTCGGATCTACCCCGCCTGAATAGCCGATGGATGCGTTCGCGTATACGGAGCACGGTAGTACAGCGCGTTAATTGAACCCCGAAATGACGTCGCGACCGAAGGTTAAATTGAATTTCCATGCGAGCGCGCGTGCAGTGCGAAAGGGAATGGGAGTAATAGCTTTTGCCGTCATCGGATTGCCGTCGGGTCAAAAAATATTGCCAAATCCCGTATTCATTTAGAGACTATAGAGACTGCATGGATGGATGGAATGGCGTTTCTTGCCAGAAAACGCACTCTCGTAAATTCGTGGGGCTCTTGCAGCGGAGTCGTGTTATAACAAAGAGGGAAAACATGGGGTTTTCTATTCCGAATATGTACGATATGAAAAATTCTTGCTCCTTTGTACTGAGGGAAAAAAATGATATATTCAATTAAATCTGCGCATACGCGTGGGGAATGCAGAATTAGTTCTTCCGACTAATAAATTTAGTTATCACTTTTAACGGCTATTAAAAGGAAACAGGCTGTAGTCCACTCGAGTCGATTATTGGTTCAAGTAACTTGATCTGCATTCCTCCATTCGTAACCGTCGATTTACTCAAATCTACTACGTTTTTCTCTCAGTGTAGTATACACAAATACACGGAGAAAATTGAAAAATAACGATTACCAGCCAGAATAGTAAATAGGTGACAGCTTCGACAATATCGCGTTGAATAAGTAATCTGAAGAATAGTACACAGAGAAAAAGAATTAATTGGATCTATTAATAATTAAATATTTCTTCCTTGCGATCATATACTATTGCATGTGATTGTAAGGAAGCGATATTTAATTAATATGAACAAATTTAATTGATGTAAATAAATAATTACTTGCGACCCCGTAAGTAATTATTAGTAGATCAACTGATTCTTATTCGCTTATTCTTCTTAACCGCTGATTTAAACAAATTTACTACATTTTTCTCTCGGTGTGCAATCGGTCCGAAATTTGTATGCGCAGTTTTGGACCCGTCCGAAGGGACTCAATGACGGCATGACTTTCAACGAAGATCATCGACTCACCCGTAAAGCATCCCTTCGGAGAACGAGCCTTGGTGTTCAACACTGGATTGATGGAGTTCAGACTGCACGGGCTAAAGCGATTGTTATTGCGTTTGTCGCCGCTGGTGGCACGGGCGAACATTATGAAGTTTCCATCCTCTCCGCCGGGTGTACACTGCTCAGGATCGTGCTGCAACGAGATAACGAAATAAAACGCATCCTTTGATCGGAGCAATTTTGCGAGTGTCTATACAAAGAGCACATGTATCGGTATTCGCGAATCCAGACCGATGATGCTCTTTCGTGGTCGATTCTGTTCCGTTCACGCGCTTTCGAAGAGCGTCGAATAGGCAATTCTACGTCGGATACCCTCACTGACCGTACAATTCACTCACCACCGACAAAGCAGCGCCGCGTTGAACGATATCACGTGTGACGGCGAGACGCGAACGCTACATTGAGAGAAATAATTGCTAGTGTTGACAAAATATTTCTCGAACCAAGAACATATGGATACTTTAGTTCTAGTAGGTCGTATCTCACATTTAGACAATTATCCAGGAGACGATAAAAGCGTTTGCTATTCTTTGGAATAATCGTTATAACAATTTCAATATTTCTTCATCAAGTGATTTCATCACTTGATATTATTTAAAAAAAATGAATTTAAAGAATTGTTTAAACGTATAAATTAAAATAAATAAAAAAGGCCAAGAAGCTAATAAAGTATAAATAATTAAATATAATCTAGCTTGAAAGCGTTCTATTTCATATCCTCAACCTAAAATTAAAATTAAAATTGGAATTAATCTACCTTCAAAAAATGAAATATTCAAATTATTATAAGGATTGTTCTAAGGAATAACAAACGTTTTTATTGTCTCCTGTATAGTTGTCTGAATGTGGGATACGACCTATTAGAACTAAGGTATCGATATCACCTTAATAATTTTTTAGAACACAGATTTTTGGTCGAAGAATATCGAATGATTCACGAATACCTTCCGTTGGGACAAGAAATTCCCCCTGCGCGAATATATCATGTTTTTCATCGAACATTTTTCTGCATCAGCAATTATTTCTCTCAGTGTACAACGAAGAGTCAGGGGTAAGAATTTTCACCTACCGGAGAGCCAAAATTGTGCCCGATCTCGTGGGCCAGTGTGACGTGAGACACCGCCGGTGGCACATGCTTTCCGTAGTTGAGCAGGGTCACTATTCCGGTGTTCAGGGACTTCATGCTTCCACGGTAGTGCTGCAACATCGCGAGTAAATTCGCGCGATTAGTTTTGAGCGCGAATACCACGTCCTACAAGTGACGCGTCTAATCAGGATGGTATTAAACGAAATATCTCAGTGGTGATAGCTGGAGATATTACTGCAGCAGTTAAAAATATCGTTGCAGTATTTAATGGTGTCGCTGCGCAAATTAAACGTATCATTGCAACGCTCTACTACAGCAGTATCACTTGCTACGTCTCTTGATCATTTCTTTTTCAGTAGAAGGGGAGCATAATTTAATTAGAGCGAGAGAGATATTTTACGCACTGCGCGTCATCCCGTGATCACAGAAATTCATACTGAGTTTTATACGTCCCGAGAAGATCTTACGGGATTTATCAGAGCAACAACTCGTACTCATGTGTGCCGGGTAAGCGACGGACGTGGAGAAGGTGTGGTGGCCAGGGCGATTGTCGTTACTGCGACGCGTATATATGGTCGGGACGCGAGGCGAGTGTGAGATTTAGCTGGGAAGTCTCTTGTATTGCAAGTCGTGTAGCAGCGGCCGCTGGGGAGTATCTGCGCTGACGTTATGCGTTGCCTTCAGGATCGTTATGTCAATCGATCGCGCGGAGTAAAGACTGCTTCGGCATGAGATGGTATTAAACGGCTGATCAACCGAATATCTCGTAATTGGTTTCTCCAGTGGATCAAGACAAGCTTACTAGTGCCTCACTAAGACTTACGAATATAATTCGCTCCGTATATTACGATATCCGCGTGTTTACCGAATATCCCAAACAATCCAAAACATAAGAGAGACTAGATACGGTTCGTAACTTTGACAAATATCCCCTCCTTTGTCTCCTATTATTTCCACTCCGTTTAGTCAGAGGAAAAGAGCAATATCTCAATATTGTTTTTCTCCGAAAGCAAGAGTTATCGCTCGAACCATTCAGTTTGGATCGAATTACAAATCACGCGTATCGAGATCGTTACTAATTGTTATCGAGTTGTTTATTATTCGAGTTGGTATACATTGAAAAAAATAACTTGATCAATTCAACCAAAATCTTGGAGGCCATGACTAAACTGTTTGGTTAAATATGGATCCTCTCTCCATCTGTCTGGTTCGACTGACTATTTTCTGGTTAGATTAACCAGATAGTAGTTAGAATAACGAAATATCTGGTAAAACTTACTGGTATTTTGGTCAGAGTAACCAAATATATTTAACCACATCCGTTTTGTCATTTTAACCAAATTATTTTTCTCGATGTATGATGTTTCATAACGATGCACGAATGTGTGCACGCGATACGGACACGATACGATCACGCGGAAGAGGACCTCTAAATTTTCGTAGCTCCCGCGTCTCTCAATCGATATTTAATATCGCCCGCTTTCCTCTGCTCCGACTTTAATTCTCATTCACCTCGCAATGCACTTACATACGAGGTAACTATACTCGCATTGCATGTACGTACGTACCTACGTGAGATACTCGCCGTCTACAGCAGTTTACATATATCTACAGCAAACCCCTTCGCCCCGACGTATCCACGGCACCGGCGCGATACGTCAAAGCGTCGATCCGACGCGAGCAATGTAAAGCACACAAATAAAACCTCGAAGAAAGACGATTCGTCGCGTGTAACTAAAACACCCTTCCGACGGGTGGCGAGGCAATACCAGCCCGACCCGAGGCGACCCTACGTCTCCGCGATTTAACATTCAAAGCACATGTCACGACGACTAGCGTGTGCTCGCCGGATACGTCTGCGAGTTTGACAGGTCGATATTGAAAGGCATTTTGGAGCGAGAAGCGTAGGAAGAAAGAAGGGAGAGTGAACGGAAACGGGAAGAGTAAGCGAGAGGGGAGAGGATGACGGGAGGAAAAATAAGGAGGAAGGCCACCTCCCTCGGTTTTCTACTGTCTCGAGGATCTTGCCGCGTGTGCGGTCGTTACCGGCTTTGAAGTATCGCCGTGGAAGTTTCGAAGGAAGCACGCTCCGGTGTATCGGAGCGTACTTTCGTTGAATGCGTGTCAAGCGCGTGATGGGATTCGATAAAATCCACTCGATCACGGGGGAGTGCGCGAAGCAGAGCATTTTTTTTGGGACGAACAGCTGTTATTCTCGATCGGATTTGTACGAGATATTTTGTTGGAGCTTCGAAGGTGTTGAAATCTAGGGTAGCCTGTCGAATGCGGTATTACTTTCCATGATACGAGTACATTTTTGGAAGTTTATGCTGCGCGAATATAAGAAAGCACCTTTGCGTGACGATGCGTGAAATTGAGGTACGCGTAGCGCTGTTTCCACATCCAACTTTGGAATCTTCGAGCGGTCATCGTATCTGCTATAAAATAGGTAGGGTAGATCGAGACGAATCGGATCACAGACCCGTATTTTTTAAATTGTGGTACAAAATTAGCATTCTCTCATCATTCGTATTATTTTGTCGAAGAGAAATGAAGTGATATTAATAATTGAAATGTTCATTTTCACAGCGATTTGAAAAATATAGATCTATGATCCGATTCGCCTCGGTCTACCTTAACGGCACATCGTCGCGAAGCGTGCGTTTGCTAACAATCTCGCCGTAAAAAGGTTCGGCTAGCTCTCGCCGAAGGCCTGAAAAGCTCGACTGTCTCAGCGTCAAAAAGCCCTGAGCGAAATTCCCATGAAACAGGATCGTCAAACTTACCCCGTTCTTCTCGCAGACACCACCGGCATTCTTCAGGTCCCCGGTCCACGCTAGACCCAGCGTCCCCATTTCGAAATCTCGATAGGTAAACATGTAGGCCAGGCAGAAAGCGTCGTAGTCCTCCTCTACAACAGAAGCGGGCGAAGGTCCTTGATATTGTTTACTCCTAAGTTCAAAGACGAGTTCTTCACCGTGTGTACACATGGCGAAACGTCACACCGCAAACCTACTGTGTACTCCAAGCTCTCTCATAAGCCTGGTTGCATATACAGGTATAAGTAGTCCTTACGCGTATAAAGCCTCCGTATTACAGATATGGAAGCACGTACGAGCCTTTCCCCGAATTCGCGCAAGAAGGGTACGGCGAAGACGTCTCGAGGCGAAGTAATCGAGCGATTCAACGTTGCGACTTAATAGTAGTAATTGCTCGGTTTAATTATTCTAATCTCCGGCGGATCCCGCCGCGACGAGGGAAAGGCAGTTTCTGCAGGCGGTGCTCGAGCGAACCGTGCACGGTGCCCGTATGGCGCCGCGGCTCGGTCCTCTCTCGGATTTTGCATTCGGGAAATCCCATGGAGCCATTAGCGACGATAACTGATAAAAGCAATCTGCATAGTAATACCTAATTTTCCGCTGCACCGAGGACCGCGTCGGAATGGGTCAAAGGCTCCGCGAGGACTTTCGGTCGCGGGTTCGAATTTTTCCCGCCGAACGATACCGCGGGGGTGAATTTGGGTTGAATGCGAGCACGCTCGCAGCGATTTTCCCTGTCACTGCGCTCGACCTAATTTTCCGTAACGAACGGGTTGCGAAGGGAAACGAAAGAGATGAACTTCTTGCGGATGCGAGATATTATAGTTATTTTTGTTATGAGAGCGTGAAGCGCCGTTTTTAACGAGTGTGAAACAACCGAATAACGAATTCTATTTTTTGTCACTAAGTGTCAAATACGAGGTTGACGATTTCACGCACTGCGCAACTTTTCACGAATTGGTGTGTGAAAGATGATTTCACATGCGTCGAGGACGCCCATGAAACCGAGTATTTGACACTGAGTGACAAAAATTCTTTTTTTGTCACTCAGTGTCAAATACTCGGTTTCATGGGCGTCCTCGACGCATGTGAAATCATCTTTCACACACCAATTCGTGAAAAGTTGCGCGGTGCGTGAAATAACCTGCGCAGTGCGTGAAATCGTCAATCTCGTGTTTGACACTTAGTGACAAAAAATAGAATTCGTTATTCGGTTGTTTCGCGCCGTTCTAACGAGTGTGATTGCCGTACTCGCTTCGCTCGTGCGGCAAACTTCACTCTCGTTAGAAACAGCGCTTCACGCCCTAATAACGAAAATAACTATTAACTCGATACGCGAATGTGTAAAACGTGATGACGCACCCTGCAAAATGTGTGGAGAGGGGGGGGGGGGCACCGGGCGATTTAAAAAAATTGAAGAGCTGCAGTTAATTCGTTCAAACGTTTGCAATTTTTTTTTCTCTGGAAATCGGGCGACTGTAAATATTAAACGAAACGATTGTAGAAATTGTAGAAATCGAGCGTTCGTCGGCAAGGGACGAGTGTAATTAAGATTTTTAACGGAAACCCTTTCTTGACGCGCCCTGAGAATTCCAATTCCAACTTTATCGCGAGTATATATAACACATGCATCGCCAAAAACTCGGGGTTTGAACGTTATGGCTATTTTATGCATAGACTGGGATATGATGCATGCATGGAGTGAAATTTGCATCTCAAGGGCTTCGCGTTACTAACGAGCGCCGAAGAACTGGATCAATATAGCGAAAATGCGAAGGAGCGGGTATAATTATGAGGACGGATAATGAAGAATTTGAATCAATTTCCAAACCTACGCCCCACTGAATTCGGTCCTAACATAAAAAAAATATTCATGTTTTTAAATTCATTTTGGAATCCGTATAAATATTCGATAACATGAGAAAAAGAAACGATTTGAAAAAATCATTATTCTCAAAATTACAAGTGCGTTTCTTTTTACTAGATTGTGACGTCATCGGAAAGGCAGAGAGACGCACTTACTGTCAAGTAACGAATGCGAGGGAGATAGTCTTACTAGATTATGACGTAGCTGCATTTCAAAATGTTGTTTCCCAACTTCGACAAGGCGGAAAATGAAGAACGAAAAAGTACGGGGTACACAGGACCACAGTGATTTTGTATCTCGAACCAGACCAGGTGATTCTTATAGATTTATGTGCGCTAAAAACGAATCTGGCTCTCAAATTTGCGTACCACACACGTCAGGATTTTGAAATACTTGAGGTTAAATATACGAAAACGGGCGATTTTAGCCATATTCACGGCTCTATTACAATGAAACTACACAATTTTTCTTCATTACACTTACAGCATTTGAAAGTGTCGTTTTTTAATTTTCCAGTCCATTATTTGATTGTTTCAAAATGATTGTATAAAGCTAAGTTTCAGTACGACAAGTCGATCGTGTAGGTCTACCGTTCATCGCGTGTTTTCGTACATTTAACCTCAAGTATCTCGAAATCCTGACGGGGTACGCAAATTTGAGAGTCAGATTCGTTTTTAACGCAACATCAATCTACAAGAATCACCTGGTCTGATTCGAAATACAGAAAAAAAATTTACTTTTGTGGGCTTGTGTAGTTTTCTCCAAATTTTTCGAATATGCAGTAACAAAATTAATGTCAAAACCGAACCGTATTTTTCTCTTTCACGAAAAATATCCCAAGTCGACTCACCACTGTCCCAGATAAAGCTACAACCATATGAAACTCCTATACCGTGCGCATATAACGACCGGTGCATTCATCGCGTAACGCAGCATTCCATACAGAATCCCAGCCATCTCTACGAATCTACTCTCGAAAACACGTCCCTGCAGCATCCATTCGAACCGTCACTGCGGCGCGGCGTGTTTCCATCGAGCAGTGAAATCCCGCGGAGAACATCCATCCGCGTCGTTCATCCGCCGCGCAAAATTAGCCCGCGTGATAACGCGACACGAGCCACGTCCACTTTCATTACCCGACGGTTTTAACGAGACGATCGTACTGGCGGATAAAGAAAAGCGATCTGGCGTCCGTCCGCATACGCGGCATCGGCTAGTTTTTATTATCCGATTATCGCGCACCTGCCACCGGGCAACGAATGCGATTACGATGGCGACAAAAAGCATCGCGGGGAGACACGTTGAATTTACCCACGAGGCGTATACACCCGGACCTCCCTCTACATTCGTAAATGCCAATCATTTTCGGATATTACGAGCGACCTTTCGTACCGCCGACGGATGACGATGTACCACGGCTACCCTCGTCATCTCCGTCGCGACGCCTCGCTGAGCACGCGGGGAGAAACAAACGCGCCTGCGGCGAGATTACGTAATAAGTTTATCGCGCAGCGTGGCGATACCGATGACGAAGGACGCGACGCAACGATCGACGGACGCGTTGGCAAGGGTCTCCGTTTAAACGCGTACCTATAATTCTACGTTTCATCTCGTAAAGCATTAAATTAGCACCGCGGCTCGTGCATAATGTTACTTCGTCGGGGGGAAGTAGCATGGGAGGAGAGCGAGGGAGTTGGCAATGACGGCGATAAGAAGGGATGGATCGAACGAGGATATCACGGCGTCTCACCCTCTCGTGCGCCAGCTGTGAGGAACCATCGCGACGTTCGTCTTACTGAACTGTGCCGTTTCTACTGTCCGTACTGCGCTGTATATATACGTATATATATATATATATATATATATACATAGGTATCCCGCGGTAATCTGGCTACAGTGCCGTTGGTAGATCTGTCGATATAATTAAACTTTGGTGGAGAGTTTGGACGCATTGGCTTTGTCGAGGGAAATTAATCCGGCGGTTCGTAGAATAGGAGGGTCTCTACAGCGAACTTTTGACGTAAAATTTCCCGGCTTTTCCAGGCTTCCGTTCCATTTGCGTCGGTGCAAAATATCCTATACATGTATGAGTACATCGCTCCAATATTAATTTTCCGTACCGTCAAAAGTCGAAGTTGACGAAACAAAAAAAATTTTCTCTCGAGCTGTTTTTCGCGGACGAAAATAATCATGAGAAATAAATTAGAGAAGGATATAGACGGAGCGACTTTATGGATTCCTGACAAGAGCGTCCGGCGTGTCATTCGATATCGGCTTTTACCGCCGAATAGGACGAGTTATTTTTCTCCGTGATTCCGGACGTAAATAGCCTTCCAGTACAGTAAATTCGGAGCGTCGGTAATATGGAGCAATAGGGAGGTTCGGCATTTTTGAAATGTGCTTTAAAATAATAAATTTTGCGTTAGGAAACGCAACTGAGACGTTTAAAAAATTTTTTTTAAATTATTTTCCTTGAAAAGCCTATTTGAAACGTAAGCGTTCGAGCTTAGAAATGACGTCAAACCAATAGGAAATCGTTCCGGCGGACCATGCCCTAACTTTATTTGTTTATAACTGTGAGTAGAGTTATTAATTTTCCAAAATTTTTTTGTTGATCGATTTCTGTGCTTCTTAGTTTTCATTTCAACCTAAAATCATTTTTTCCTATTTTTTTCCGAACCCCCCTATTGGTATCGCCGATAGCAATATGTCGCTCACGTTTCGAAACAACATGTCTGTAGGTCGTTGCGTGATTCGATTTATCGGCCTTGATACGATTATTATCCGTTCCTTTTATTCGTCACTCAAAAGTGCCCACTTCAGATACGGTCCGCTGGTTGAGACGGGAGACAGTAAAACGAAATAAATGTAAAAGGGATTAAAATTTGTAAAAGGCAAATCAGACTGAGCCTGAGTGCTACGCACTCCGAAGGAAAGAATCGTCTGCTGAAAAAAAAAGGTCGCCCACGAGTTCCCGCAGAAACGAGGGTATTTTCGTCCTCCCTGCTTGTCTCCGCCGTTCCTCGGATTCCCCCGCAAGGGCTTTCATATCGAGACGAGAGAAACGCGAGTGACACGACTACCTTCCGACTTTTGTTAGACGTCTGAAGGGTTATTAGATAGAAAAAAAAGCCTCGCCCTCCCGACTGTGCCGCGTAATCCCCGAAAATTGACGGTGTGCATCCGGACTGTATTTCTCGCTGTGTCGGGACGCGAGTAGAGCGGAAAGCGACGTTGGTCCGGAAGACATTGCGATAATTCGCTTAATCTCTGGAAGAACGGTTACAGCACGCGATGAGCATCTTACGGTTATTTAGCAAGATATAATTAGCAGCGCGAATAAGAAAATGTACAAAATATTCCTTTATGAGAAATACGAGCCAGAGGATGTTGTTCTAAACTCGCAATGACATTTATTTATACTCGCAGAAACAAGTAATACGAACGTACGTACACAGTATAGAGCATTGCAACAATATTTCAGCAATACTGCTTTATTACATTTACAGGTGCGATATTGCAGAAAGATTGCCGTCATATAACATTTTTTTTTTACTAAAATTGTAGTCATTATAACAATAAATTGACCTCGCCCCGAAATTTAACGCAAACTTTGTAAATGCTACATTAATTTTTTTCCGTGCACACGTGGTATTACACGAGCATGTAAATTCGCTGTGAATTTTAGCGGAAAATTTCTGAGTAGACACATACGTGTCTGCCATTCCCGCGTGAGAGGATTCGTGCGGTATCATCGCGAAGCGCGACATACCCTTCAAGTGTGAGGTATTTTCTCACATTTGCGTGAGAAACGCTTCGCGTGTACCCGATGTAAGAACAAGCGCGACGTAACCCTTTGTACAGCGGCGCCGAGTAACGGAAGTAAACAGCGTCGGGCGAGAGAGAGAGAGAGAGAGAGAGAGAGAGAGAGAGAGAGAGAGAGAGTAGAAATGCCCCTCTGATTTTATTACAATTCTCCGCGTAAACCAGTGACGTGCGAGTAATTCATGTTTGGTGGGGTACTTGCGAAGGTGCTGTCGACACTTATTGCGATCATTTCCGCGGAAAAGATGCAAAGAAAAAGTAAAAACTGGATACATTTCAATTACCGTTACCCTCGTTTAAATAACACTAAAGATCCCTGGCGAAATAAATAGCTGTACCCAGTAACAATCATTGCACCGGCAGCCGTTCCAACTGCATTCGCACCGCCGACAATGCGAACTCTCCAGTTTACCGGCTAGTCGGGTATATTGGTCATATCGCGAGCTTCCGATCGCGGATGCCGATCCTCACACGACTAAAATGCACCGCATTGCATCCACGGTAAAACTAGGCGTCCTCGTCGTTTTCCAACAGAATTGCTCTACGCGCGCAACGAACAGTAGAATCTGTCCGCGTTGAGTCAGACTCGGTTGTACGGCGCGCCGCGAGTGAAACGTACCGCCTTTTGCCTCTAACCGAGTGCGGATCGTTCAAAACGTTCGACGCTCAAACGGACGACAACGCACACTGTGTCGCGTGCCACTTGTGCGTCGAGAATCATTTAAAACTTAGTTCTCGCTCTGTGTACTGTTTTTTTCCATTTATTTGCGCAGCTTTTATGGAATGTCGAGTGCGTTCCCGAAAAGGCTGGAGTTAAATTGCTAGTTCAAAGCGAGCGATCGGTTTGCTCCTTTTGTACGTTGATCGAGCAATTATTCGAGTATGATTTCAACTGAATAGGACTGAATAGGAATGCGCGCGAAAACAACTGCAGGTTCTTTTATTTTCTCTTCATTATATTGTAAAACATAAAAATTTTTTTTTGATAATATGCTGCGAAATACTGATATCTAACTGATTCGAAGCTAATCGTGATAATTTTCCAACCGAATATCTACAATATTCGGTCGTAACCGTGTGGATTCATCGAAGCGAATAATGTAATTACGGAAGCAATATCCAGTACGTGCGATCGAGTTGCAGTACCAGGTACTCGAATTTGCGTATAATAGTTCGTTTATCGTATGTATGTACGTCCTATACGTATCTGCACGTAAAGAAATAACAACTTAATCAGCTTTCACGATTTATTCCACTTCCCAATTGGAATTTATGGTTTTAATGTTCAGAAATGCTTTAATGAGATACTGTAAACTTGGCATGATGATAGCAAGAACTATTCCTGCATTCACGAAATATTTTTTGACCGTAATGTTACCAATCATAATTCAGATACAGTGATCACTGATTAGTGATTACACTAATTGTAAGGGAAAAGGTCTAATTGAATATGAACCTAATAGAAAAATTTATTTGAGTTCAATAGAAATTTATTCTCATCGAACAAAAGTCTACTTGAATTTAATAAATATGTTGCATACTTTTTTAATCGAGTACGAACCTAGTAGAATATTTATCAAATTCAAATAGACGTTTGTTCAATGTGAATAGAGTCCTATTCATCTCTGATTAATTTTTCTATTATGTTCGTATTCGACTAAAGATATTTTCCTTGTAGTATATTAACTATTCTCAATAACTATATCCATTTGCAAATCAGAACCGATGAAAAGACTTTCCAAGTACACATAATACAAAATATTTTCAAATACAAAAAAGGAAAACTTACGACCTAATAAAAAGTCAAAGAGGCCCTTGCAAAGATAGATGCGAGGGAAGAATCTGCGAGCACTCCGAGAGCGTCACATCACGTCCCATGCTTTATCTCCCGGTTCCCTTCGTACCACCCTGGTTGAGATTTTCTTCATTAACTCTAATGCTCCCTCCCTTCTTGTACCCGTTAATGTCGCGCGAAGGAGCACGCGTGCCCCGAGACTTTTAGTCCACGTAGACATCCCGAAAGTTTGAGCGCGGGGTCTCACTCGGCTAACTCGTGTGTCGTGAGAAGATAATATTCTCTTAACCCCCCCCCCCCCCCCCCCCCGGGCTCGCGTCGCGCCTGCCCGGCTGAGCGAACTCGCGCGCGCGCACCGCGGGACATTTTTCTGGATTATTAGCGCGGGAGACGTCGCGGCACTCTTTCTCTCGTACCGCGCCCGATCGATATATATGCCCCGACAGTTTTATTTCTCGGAACGGTCTGCGCGAGAGCCGCTCGAACGCTCTCGCCGCTCGATTTATTACCCGTACCCACCTATCGAGAGTTGACAAATGGCGCAAAGTGGGGAACAAATGGTAATCGCGGGGATTGCCCGACCTATTTCCTCCTTCGGTCGCCGCAGGGGGAAGACGTGGCGACACGTAGGCGTTTAGCGGAATGTCATTTTTTTTAATTAAAAAAAGAGCCACCGCCGAGAGAGCGCGCGCATTTATAATCATCCGAGGGACGTGCAGGAGGAGAATCGCCGTTGGGAGGTTATTAATCGAATAGTTCGTAGAATAACACCCAGGCAAAAGGTCTAGCTGAATGCGAACCTACTCGAAAAATTTATTTGAAATGAATAGGAATTTATTCATATTGAACAACAATCTATTTGAATTAGATAAATACTCTACCAAATTCGTACACGATTAAAAAGATATGCAAAACTTTTATCAAATTCAAATAGACTTTGCTCGATTCGAATAAATTCCTACATACTTATCTCTGATAAATTTGTCTATTATATATATATAGGTTCGTATTTAACTAGACCTTTTCTCTCAGTGTAGTTCATGCCGTAATAAGGAGACCGTTCTCGCTAATCTCTAGAGGTGAAGAAAAATTACTTCGTTAAAATGAAGCAATACATTTTCCAATTTTCTTTCATTGATTCGATCAAACGTATCTTCATCCGGTGCAAATGAATCTCTCCGCGATATTCAGTGTGGATAAAAAATCATTTCTTCGCGAAGGCAGTAATTGAAGTCGCTCTTCCAGTATTAAGCACATCAGTATACGGTGACTGATTTGAAATGCAGCGACAGCTCGAAGAGCTTTCAGGCTCGTCCCGCGATATTTCTCCAGCCGACGCGAAAATCCCCTCTCAAAAGATTTCCCGAGGAAATTCCGCCGAGCGACTCTCGCGCTCCTTCTGAAAATTCGACACCCCGAGCTCACCCCGGCGCACTTCGCATATTGAAATCCGCGCGCGGCGCACAGCGAGAGGGTATGAAGTACACTTGAGAACCCTTTTATGCTGCATAGCGCCACCTACTCCTGATCCGCGCGCTCCGCTCCATTCTCGTCCTTTTCTCACGGTAACGCTTTTAAAGGGTTAGCATATAACGAGCGTGCCATTTCGAAATGAATACCTCGTTTTCCGCGGAGTCGCTCTCGGCAGTCGGTTATGTACGTCTGTGTGCATATAGACACGTCTGCAGCCGAGCTCGGCGCGGGACGTTCGTACGCGATTCCACCGGAGGTGACGACGATAAAGGCGGGATTTGTAATTTCTAGGGTGCTTCCACCTTCCCGCCCTCCACGGTCGACGATGCGCGATGGTCGGATGGACGGGCGCGAGATGCGGGAATTGCGTTCGTAAAAAATGCAAATGACAATAAAGGCCTTTCTTTTACGACCGCGGCACCTAAAAAGTCCGATTATTGCTCCACTCCGCGGGGGGGTGGTCCCGCACCGCCGCCGTTCGCGTAACCCGCGAGAATCGGAATAGAGAGCGCGGCACTTTTATATTCGCGCGGGTTCCATCCCTTTCACGGAGCGCGATGAATGCGGCTTCGAGAGTTTCCCGCACCCTCCACCCTTCCCACCCTTGTCATCCGCCTTTCTGGTCCCTCGCTTAAAGGCGTAAAAGGGGCGAGTTATTTATATATGTACGCGTGGTATATAGGTGAAGCATGTGCGTATATCTATCCACGTTTTTAGGGCAGTGTCGCTGCATCGCGCGACGGTATGGGGTTGTTTGTTCGATTTCGCCGAGGCGCGCCACTATACGTAAGATATTGAGGGGGGGGGGGGGGGGGGAGAAACGGAATCTGACGTAATATACATTTCTCTCAAGTACGTATAACTCTGTAGTTTTACATATTAAAAGGGGAATGTATGGTTGAATGCTACGGATGGATATTTTTAAATAAATATTTTCGATGTCACTAGAAAATATTTAGCAAGATACCCGTTCTAACGTACGCAGTTGGAAATATTGTGTTGGAATCGGTCCACTCATTTTTGTATGTAAAAGTAAACCACAAAAAGACCGATGCCAGTATATTTTACTGTATTTACAGTAAAAGGGGTGCACATGAGGGTTTTTGGATGTTTCTACAGTGTTGTACGATAATTTTTTCTTTTAAAACCATTAAATTGTGATAATTTACATTACAATGTACTCGTTTCTAAAGGAAAACTGTTCTTCAGCACGATAAGAATATCCGAGAATTCTTATTACTTGTATCAGTCTTTCCGTGACTGATTTTTCATGTTAATTTAAGATGCTTCGCTTTAATTTTAACATTTTTTGCATTAATTTTAACACAAAAAATGCTGGATCATAACACGAAGAATCAGTTGATTTTAAATATAAAAATAGGCTGACCAATTCCAACATAAAATCTTCAACCATGGTGTACGAGTATGTAACTATCGTTTCTTTCTCAATACGTAATACCTACATTTCACCGTGTACGAAATCTTCCTCCCCTAGCGGATAATTTGCAATTCCAATAACGCCCCGTTTAAATTACTCACAGCTAGATACAGCGCGGATAAGAAATTGTTGCATCTCAAGCCAAATGAATTCGTCCTCTTCCGCGCGGCTACTCTTCGCGATTTCTCAAGCATTTCGAATTGAGGAGAAGATAAATTCCGAGAACGCGGGTACCCCTCTTTTCTTCTTTTTCCTTCCTTTACGTGGAATAATATCGTTGACGAGGAATCGCGTCTCGACCCCCTCTCGATGATCGTGGCTATTTACGTTCCCGAGTTCCATAACGGGCTCGCGTGAGCTCTCCTCTGTGGAGAGAGAAAACGGAGAGTTTAGCTCGACGTCGAGGGATGGAGCGGTATAGGGCGTACGCTATACGGTTCCTCCGAACCGCGAAAAGTAGGGAGGAAGGTATACCCCGGTAGATTCCGCGGCAAGGTTTGTTCGGGGTTGTATTACGAACGTGATAGGAATTCGCATACGGCCGAAATGGACCTCGTCGTTTTACGGTTTCGGGTAGCATCTCCTTTCCCCGTCGTGGAGCATTTCTCATTATCGACGTCCGACCTGGCCGCCCGGCAACGTTCGCAAAACTTGGAAATGGAATAAGTTTCATTCGCCGCCCCTCCCCGATTCCTCCGGCCGTACGAGTCCCGCGTTTGTCCCGCGGCGAGAGGAATGTACGCGAGTTCCGCGCGTGGATGCCCGACATTTCCCGCGTTTGCGAATTCCCTGGCGTATCGATATTTGCAGCCGTGAGGAGGGAGCCGTGTCTGTAGCATACCGACACAGGGCAAAGTGCGCCTCGAGTGCAGACACGAGAATTATTGCACCTTGGCTCGGATATCTTTGACGCTCTCACGCCCCCGCGTTTGTGTACAGTGTTCTGATACCTTCTCCGTATCGTACGTTCGAGGTGGATTCCGAGTTTTATCTTTGAGAGAACGACTGACGTCTTGTTTTTCAGATTTCTTATACAGACGCCTATAGGATACGCGTGCGTACCGGATATCCGTTATTATGCATCGCGATATGACGGGGTTGCCTTATAAGGTTAAAATGACGACACTTCAGAGTTACAGGAATTGGCATGCAACAGGGTACATACGAATATAGTACATAACCATTTCCGTTACACTGATTGTGAGAGAAAAAATTGCCGATGCTAATGAAATATTTTCTTTGATCAAAAATCTGATATAATTACAGGATCAAGCCATACCGTTTCCTTCGTGCAAGAAAATATTTCATAGGTTTGAGTAATTGTTTTTTTTTTTTCGCGTAAGGAAAATTTCTTTTCCCAACGAAGGTATTCTTGAATCAGGAACATACATATGAGGAGCACAGTTCCAAAACTCATTTAGTCCATTCGCAGTTTGTCTTATAATCGCTAAACTATTAGCAATTATAGGACAAACTGCGAATGGACTAAACGAGTTTTGGAACTGTGCTCCTCATATATTCTTCGACCGTGAATCTTTAGTCTGACAAATTTTTAAGATCGTGTTTTTGGCTCAAGAAATATTTGTTTGATACTGTCAATTATTTCTCTCAGTGGATAGCGCCTTAGACACATTTAAACAAACACTTCGTACAGAAAAATTTCTCGTTCATTCGTTATCGCGAAGCTTGCTGCTACCGATGTTAATATTTTAATAAAGCTATTGTACGTTGTATTATTTTTCCTAATTTTGACATACATACCGTATGTCCCACTCTGTACGGGCCAGTTTGAATTTACCTTCGGGGAAGCTTGGTCGGTACCTACTTGAGTGATTTAATACCGGTAGAAGTCGAGTCGGTAGTTAGAGTTGGTGTCAATTCGGGAGATCGAAACGTCTAACCTCAAAATTATGGATTTAAATGGAATGGAAATTACTCACCATTATTCACAAATTCATAATTTCGAGGTTAGACGCTTCGATCTCCCGAATTGACACCAACTCTAACTACCGACTCGACTTCTACCGGTATTAAATCACTCAAGTACCGACCAAGCCTCCCCGAAGGTAACTTCAAACTGGCCCGTACAGAGTGGGACATACGGTAAATGATGCTGATAATGTAGGTACCATCGGTACACCACATTTTGCCTCATATTTCCTGATACGTTCTTTTAACTTTTAATAACTCTGAAGATCAACGAGGCTAGAAAATTGAGAAGAAAAACGCGATCTCATAAACGACGACGAAAAAATAGAGTCATCTCTGCATTTCATAAGGAGACCTTAATTAAAAACGAAAACTTATTACGCGATATGGAAGACATTCTCATTTGCGTGTATAGGTATAGCGCACACACTCCCACCGCGCCTTCGACTTCTCGTTTCAGTCGTACAAGTTCCGAACGAGTCCGCAACGCGATTTGCCGCCATAAAGCGGACTTACAGCCGACGACGCGGTACCATAAATAACGCAAGGCCTTGACATTTCTGACGGGCGAGACGACGACGTCGCATTCTCCTGAAAACCGAGAGAGGATTTCCCTCTTCACTCGTACAGCGCGGATCGTGCCTTTACGTCTCTCGGTTCCGCGCGTACGCGGCGACTAGTTATCAAGGCAAGAGGAAACGTCGCGCGAGCGCGGATGACTCACCGGAGAACAGTTCCAGGAACTTCTCGACGCCGTAGCTGCCGGGAAACCGATAGTTTGGATCCCTCACCGCATCGCCGCTGTGCACCTTCACTCGCTTGATCATGAAGCTAATATTATCCGGTCTGCCGTCTTGATTGAAATCTGTAACAAGTCAAGAACAACGTCTCCAATTAACCCCGTCGGTAAACTTTCCGTGCGATTACGTCGATTTCCGGTGCGTCCGTCCGAAGTTTCGGCCGCTGCGCTGAGAAAAAGAATTAATTGCATCTACTGATAAGTACTTGCGGGACCGCCAGTAATCGTTTATTTACATCAATTCAATCTTTTTTCATATTAATTTGATTTTTCTTTCTTGCAACCCATGACTGTACACTGAGAGAAAAATCCGGTCGAGAGAACTGTAATTTCACCAGAAATCGTGGCCAATTTTGGCGCCGATCGCGATTCCATAGTTGTTCTAAATAATAAGATTCTGGTTATAGTAACAAGAAATTAAGATTACTGCAACCAGGTCAACCTGCAGCATGGTCGATAGATGTCCCCAACCTTTTTTTATATAGTTAACACGACTATTTACTAATATTATTGATCTTATTTTGTGGATAATCAAACTATAGTCTACGGCTATCACAAACTACAATCTTATTGCTACTATGAGCGTACAACAAAGTACATTTCGACTGCATTCTTGGTCTGTCAAATTGTAAATATGGTACTGGCAACCAGGAAAATTCAATCTTGCGATTACGGTTGCATTTACTACTCACTTTTCTCTCAGTGTAATTGATGTATTAAAAGATTGTGTATTCATGTAAAACATAATTACTTGCGATCTCCCACAAGTGATTTTCAGTAGATCCAGCTAATTCGTTTTCTGTATGCGGATGCTTCGATGACCGTCGTATCGATTGTAACGCCGAATGCGTCGACGATTCCGGTTGATGAATTCAAACTCGCTACCCGCGTCATGAAACTTCGTCCGATACGAGCGCTCTTCCGGACACTTCGAAGGTCCTCATTCGCCACGATTGGAAGCACTTCATACGAATCGATAATCCGATCGGGAGTTCTCCGTGTAATCCAAAGATCAGACCGATCGGATTAGACGGTCGACTTATCCAAGGATTTTTTCCAATAACGACGCGAAGGATCGTTCGCGTGGATATTACCCGCCGTTCGTACGACTCGTCCGAGGAGTACGACGACGAAACCTCCGGATGGCGCACCACCGGAAACGACGTAGTCACGCGAAGAACTCGCGCACTTTCCGCAAGTTCCCCGTCCGATCGCGTCGACGGGATGAAGTGGATACGAGCGAGAGGTATAGAACGAGCGGCGTGTGGAGCTTTTAAACTCGCACGGGTCGTCGCGCTTCGGTGGGATTGGAACAGCGGGGTGGAACGGGCGAGCGAACTGGCAATTGGCAAGGATGGGCGCGAGATAAACTAGTTAGCGCGAGAGAGGCGCGCGTCGGCTGATCGCAAACATGTTTTCCCCGGGGTGAAAACTTTCCCCGGTAATTGCTTATCTGATTTCCTTCGGCCGCGTCGCATCGTCGCTTCGCAGTGCGGCAGACTTTTCCGCGCGGCGAGAGTTCGAGGTTTCGATTATGACGGCGCTAACGCAATTTCGCGCGTATACCTGTATGTTGTTAGTTATGACGGCGTGATAGATGCGAGGGTGTATTACCTGCGGGGTTTGCGCGAGGGAATATACTTTCGATCTGTCGGCTCGTCGGGGAGGCATCGTACACTCCATTCGCAGTGGAGACTGTGGAGCGACGGAAATTGTCGAGATAACTTGATTGGAGAACGAGAAATTACGGAGGAGAAGAGGGATATTCGTAACTTACTCGAACGTTTGCGAAATAGGGTTGTAGTTTGAGGAAAGTACAGTTTTCTTGCCCTTTGGATGTCGCCTAACTTAATTGTACAAGATTGAAACGAATTACACGAGGGATACTGGGTATAAGCATGTAATACAAGAATTACGATTTCATGTATAACACATGAGATTGGGTGGATCAGCGATCGATTCCAGAGATTCCGATTTTTCGCATAGCCCCTTCCCATTTTATTCAATTTTTCGCAAAAATTAAAATCTTCGGAATTGGAGTCTCGACCACCCTATCCGATGTATTTTTGGACGCTGAATCCGAAAATCGCTATTATATTGATGAACTCTCACAGGAAGACCGAGATATAGATGATTTATTGTGGAAAAATAATTCTTTTTTTGTACGCAAAGTCGCTGATATCTTATTGTTGATACAACTCGAATGGTTACGGAGAAAAAAGAGCTACACGAATTACAATCCGATTGGCATAAACTACGACTCCGCCTCCAGAAAGCTTTACGAAATTACACAGTAATTAAATATTTTCCTGCACGGACAAAAATAAATCATAACATTTACAAAGTTTGTAGTAAACTTCCGAACATAGCCAATTTATTGTTATGATAACTACAATTTTAGTAACAAATTTAAGTAGAACTTGTAGAAGTTGCAAGCGTTACTGTAATTTTTACGAAAATCGTAGCTATCGTAACAAACTTTGTAAATCCTACGCCTTATTTTCTCCCGCGTGAGGAACCAATAGAGATTTCTGTGTAAGCAGATATTATTATATATATGGTTAAACTATAATAGTATCTGTATACCAGTTGTAAACAATAAATAGAAATATGTCCTCTGCACAAATTCTTGAAAATAAGCTCGAGTCTCGGCGTCACCGGATGAGACGATACAAATTGCTAATTTCTTTATTTCCGTGGTCTCAAAAGCGGATGCATTTTTGCATTCAAAGTGTAAGTGTCAAATTACAGTCTCCATGAATACTTTCATGGCAAACCATTCTGTATTTCCCAGATACCGAAATACACCTATACAGTCTCCCCGCACTCCGAACGTGCGAGCCGATGAGACGACAAAGGAAATCAACGAAAACTTCGGACCGTAAACGAGACGTTGTTTTTTTTGTCCATTTGGAAGAAACCAGAGTCCCGGCAAATTGAATTCTGCGGATTCTATTTCGTTCAATGTCCCCTGACTCCTCGGTTTGCGAACCGCCGGGCGCTTCGGACCCGGCGGGAAGTAACAGCAGACTAATTAAAAGTTCTCGCCTTCGTCTCCCGTCCCGCTAAGTTATCTTTCGATCCGATTTACCCGCCCTCCTCACAGCCGCCATTATCCCTTTCGCGTCACTCGCGAAATGCTTTCAAAAGGCCAGTTACTTTCTCGGACGTGAAAATGCAGAGCAAAAGAGGGAAGCCGGCTGCAAAGGGAGAGGAGAAAGAGCAGGAGAAGGTGGACGAGAAGTGCAAATATCATTAGTCGTCCCGGTCTCTATTTCCGTCTGAAAGCCCTTCCGGTACTCCTCTTACCCCCCTCCTCCTCTTCCCATCCGTGGCCCTCGTTTCTACCAGACGACTCCGAACGATTTACAGAAAATGAACATTTTCGAGGGGTTCTAGACGCTTACGAACAGTGTCAATGGGATGGATTCTCGTATCGCAATTTTTTTCATCCGATCAATGAGAGTCGTGAAACTCGCGTGCGAGCTCCTCGTCAAAGGAGGAGAGATTCCTGTGACGCCTGGAAAGCGAAACGAATTACTAGCTTTTTTTTACATCTTTTGGATGCCTAGTCGATTGAGACTCGATTCGAACGCAATTTTGTAGAAACGGAATCAAATGTACAGGAGAGGAAAAAGAAGCGGTGTGTGTTAATGTAATACATCAGAGAAAGTAATACGGTAGGAAAGTGTGAAGTATTCTCATAGGATTCACACATCTACGAGGAAATGAGCGTGTTGATGAATTCAATTTTCACCAAACGAATTTTCTTGCTATAAGTTTTACGAATAAGTACGAAGAATCATTTGAAGCATTTCGTTTTATATATCCTAAATCTTGAAATATCTGAAATACTTTATTTCTTCGGAGTTCTGTACATAAAGCGTCCAATAAACTGATGCAATAACAATTAAGAATTGTAACGACTTTCATTTCCTTCTAAACATCCCTATACAATTTCTCGTAGAAGAATATCCTTATAAGTACCTCGTTAACCCAGTTGATGTTACGTGCGTTATTTGATTACGATTCATTCTATAGGAAGCTGGATTGATGCGCAATGTAGGACACGGATACGGAAGCAGGTAGGTACGCTTAACATGCCAACGACCCCGTAAGAACCTAACTTTTTTCCACGCGCGATATTTCATGGCCGCTTTAACGTAATTATCTTCCCGCCCAACGGTCAGGCATCCCTGTATCTCGCCTACGGAATTACGAGTGCGAGGCGCGAAAGCGCAATTCAGCCGGTGAATTTAATGCCGGTTTACACACCAAAGCCCCGTAAGCTCGGGCAAAGCGAATATAACTGCAGGGTCTCGGCTTTTTTTCAGCTTATAGGCACACCCCTCGTAAAAGAGCATAGCGGGTCTTTATTGATGGACGGCCGAAGGGAAGAATTTTCTAAAGGGGGATGCGGAGATATGACACCGATCTTTTCTCACGTCAGCGAAACGAAATCAAGTCGCATAATCTTTGTTCCTTTGTGAGAATTCTTTTGTATCGTACTTCTCGATGTAAGTAAAAATGTTCAAGGATAAAAGAATCTCATTGGGTATACAAAATAATTATTGGAAGTACGAGGGCAGAGTGAAAAGTACGATAATTTTCTAGCAGATGGTGGTGCGGCCGAAAGTCTGTAAAGTAACCCTCTGCTGCGGCGATGGCCTCTTCGTTTGATGAGAATTTCTTTCCAGCCAGCCATTTTTTCAAGTCTGGGAAGAGAAAGAAGTCGCAGGGAGCCAAATCCGATGAATAAGGTGGATGCGACAGCAATTCGAACTTCAAATCGACCAATGTTGCTGTTGCAACGGCAAACGGCTTTTCACTCTGCCCTCGTACTCGTGCCTAATAGGAGACCATTAATTCGGCAAATTTTTGGTCATTTATGTCCCTCCGTCTTCCATCCACAGCTCGTCCTTTAGAGGAGCGAAAGAGGGCCCCGTCGTGCATCGCGTTCCCTCCAGACGTCGTTAGCAAACCATAACTCGAGACTTTCTCGAGAGTCGAGAGTATTTCGAGTATGCATTCGTAACATTCAAGTTCCCACTGCGAAGAAAAATTTCCGCTGCCGCGAGAGTCACGTCGGCGGACTGCAGAAGGGGTACATTCGCCCCGACGTTTGTCGTAGCTCCACGCGTTTTTTCCTCCCCCCCGGAGCACCGCAGCGATGCCACCCCGATCCATCTCACCGCGGGTAATTTCGTGAACCACACGGCAAACAAAACTCACCGGTGTGCTTGTAGATGGAATTGACCCTCTGCACGTGCCTCGTCATGACTTCGATGCACGCCTCCTCCGTACCGTATCGAGCGAAGAACTGATGATCCGCCTGCAGGTACAGCATGCACGTGGTCTTCCTGGGATCGACCGTGGCACGCTTGTGCAAGTGCCTGGCGAATCGTTCCCTGTACAGTCTGCAGGGGTAAAAAGTGGGGCGTTTTAAAGCGTCTTGATTGCTCGTCAAGAAGTCACCGGTAAACATTCCAAGCAATTTACTCGCGACAGGAAGAAACTAATATACTCGTACGTTTACGACTTCTCACCGGCGGAGCGCGCAAGCGCCGAAGAGATAATTATCTCGAGCGGCGAGATGCTGCGAAGGAGCGTCTCGGAGGTTGAATCGTAACGGGGATATCATACCTGTCCAAATGCTCCAGATCATAATTCCTTCCCGACGTCGTGACCCGCGGTCCTTCTTCCTTGGAGTAGAGACCGCCGTGAAGATGAACTTCGTTGTCGATCAAATGTTCGTACAACGGCTGCGACGTGTCGTTATCGTAATTCGCCCCTCTGAAAATGTCAGCGTTGAAGATTTCCGCGTCACGGTGGCAAATTGCTCGATTCCTCCGCGCTATCAATAATTTACTCGGGGGAAGTTTCATTTTTAAACCGGTCGGACGGCGATCTCCAACTTCGGAGCAAAGTAATATATAATGAGACTTCCCGTCGAGTCGCTTTTCTGGGTCGAGCCGTCACCCGTCAAGTCTTATCGGGAGCAGGAGATAACCGGGAGAAGTGATATCGTACGAATTGGCGAAATTATTCATAAAACTCCGCTCGAAACTTTCAGCTTTCCGTTCTGGATACTCGGATACCGCCGTACATTAGCGTGCGCCGACACTCGGAGATTCGAATCCAAATGGCGGGCGACGCGTCGCGATGTCACACTGTATACACAAATTACGCGACGCTACGAGATCGCGCGTCTCCTCGAATATAATATATATACAGCATTGATTCTCACCTCGACGATATAATCCAGAGTACATATACTCGCCGAGTATCTACAGGTATACATATCGAGGAAGACCGTGCTCTCAACTTCGACATTAGCAAGCTCGATGTACGAGGTGCGAGTACCGCGTGTACGCGAGATGCAGGTTGTACTCACCGATGGAGGGAGACGTCGAGAGTGCCTTGATGCAAATCGTGACTGGCACAGCGGAGAGGCTGGGGCGGCGAGGTCACGTCTGACGAGCGATAAGCTATGGTGTGATAAGGGGGTGATGTATCTTCATCCCCGTCTAAATATCTGCTCGTTGGCTCGATGTAGTACTCCTCGAAGCCGGTGACGATGGTTCCGTCGAAGAGGCCATCCTCCGTGATGATACCTTGCACCAAGGCGTTCTCGTCCTCTGAAACGAGAAAAAGAAAGACGAACGTCTCGTTAGCTTGCTCTGCCTTCGATGAGAAATCGCTTTGGGCGAAGAAGCCGCAATGAAATTGGCAATAATCGAATTGTCGAATTGGGAATTCGCGCCCCCGCGACGAGGTAGCAAAGCGACGATCGTTACGTCGGGTAGCGGCTAATGCACGCAGTTACTGACGGGGGAGGAATCCCGGAGTGTTGCCCGATAATGAGGAAGCATTGCTAACCGCAAGGGATGGAGGTATCTGCCCGGGTAACGCGCCTCTCTCTCTCTCTCTCTCTCCCTCTTTCTCTCTCTCTCTCTCTCTCTCTCTCTCTCTCTCCAGTTCCGTCTCATTGTTAACGATCTGGTAAGGCATCACGCAGACCCTTTCACCGCTGCGGATAATTCAGTAGAAAGAGGTGAACCGTCGCTTCAGCTATATCCGTACGAATCTAGAGCTACGTGATCTCATCGATCGCAAGTCCTACCTCTAGTGAAATTTTGTGTTGGATGTTTATCGTTAAGACTAAGATTCGAACGGAAAGTAGCTGGAGTTTACTGGAAAATTGGGGTAATGTGTCTTTTATTTCTTCTATTCATTTTTTTAATGACATGTGCTATTTTTGTGAACACATTATTAAACCTGGACCCGCTTATCATACGAAAAAAAAGAAACCAACAATTTTTACTGTTTCATCCAGTGGTACTGAGACTCGATTTTCAAGAATTTGTACAGAGAGAACACATTTCTATCAACTATTTACAATTGTACAAACACCAGTTTAACTAGATATAACATTTGTTTGCAATCTTTTTCGAGCCACGAAAGTGGTGAAGGGGTAGATTTACGTAAATATGAAATACTAGATTCGGACTGATCCAATTTTCTTTCCGAAATTCTTTAAATAATTTTCGAGCAATTTTGTCGAAATTATATTATGATAGAGGAGTCATACTCTACATAGAAATTTTTATCGATTCCCCAGGAGAAATACTTAATTACTGTATAAGTAAAGCTTCCTGAGCGCGGAATCGTAGTTTATGCTAGTCAAACTGTAATTCGCGTAGTTCCTTTTTCTCCGCGCAACCCGTATGAACGTTAATATAATACCTACACGAGCAGAGAGACATTATCTTTGAAAAAAATCCTTACGTATATGTACCATCATTGTCCGACAGTTCACATGAAAGATGATAATCCCATTTGAAACGAACACTTCCGTGATCCGTATGGCACAGATATATCCCACGGGTTCATCTGCTAACATTGATTGCTAATTTCGGTCTTGTGCGTCGAGGGATACACGACTCCATCTACGCAATGCCAACGATCGCGTCCCAAGAGTGATCACACCAGCCGTCCAACCCTAATTACGTCGCAGTCGCCCGATCCCAAGCAAACAGATACGCGTTTCCTCCGTTTCAATCTCGTAGGCAGGTAAATGCAGGACGGGAAATACGTGCTTGACTCGGTACGCCTCTACTTTAGGGAATTGGCAGCGATTTCGTCTCTCTGGCTCGGGCGATGGGGAACAGATGAGGTTACTAGGGTGGAGAGAGAGAGAGAGTGAGTGTGAGAGAGAGAAAGAGAGAGAGAGAAAATGTCCTGAAGGGAAATCCAGAGGGAAGACGGGTTCGTCACGCGTACCAACCCTAATTACGCCGCGAAAGACTGACTCCGAGCAAACAAGCGCCCCGATTACTTTGGGCGTCGAAAAAGCCTCGTATGCCGTCAACGGCGAAACGCGTTGTGCAGAGGGTCTTAACTTGAAACGCATGGCTGCACTGTGAGGGCCCTCACTATCTTTCGAAGAATCCAAAATAACTGTTCGATTGTTCGAAATTTATTTTCGAAAAGATCGCGGAAAAGTAATATTGAATTTCAGTAGTATCCTTATCAGTAAATAAGTACACACATTTTTTAAGGAATAGATACTACTTAGTTTTGATACAGCACTGTATTTTAATAGTTCAATTGCGCGGCAAATAGCTCTTCTGATGCAGAATATACCTATATTATTGCGGAAAAGAAAAATGAAAAATGCCTCGATACACAGAGAAAAAGAATTAATTGGATCTACTAAAATTACTTGCGGGGTTGAAGGTAATTATTTATTTGCATCAATTACATCTTTTTTCATAGTAATTTGATATTTCTTTCTTACAATCATTCCTTGCACTACTATTCCACATGATTGTAAGAGATATTTAATTGATGTACTGAATAATTTCATTGATACAAATATATAATTACTTGAGGCCCCGCAAGTAATTTTCAGTAGATCCATCTAATTCTTCTTCTCTGTATAGCGATTCGATATATTCCTGTCGAGATGAATAAAGGACGGACCCGCTCAATTCCAGGTAACGGATTAGCATTAGCGAGATTAGGTACTCTGGTTCGCAGGGTCTCTCGAAATCGCGGTATGGAAATTCACGGCGATTTGTACACGTGTACGTCGAGCACACAAGACCGCCGTTGTACTGGCAGCACGGCAGTGCAGCTCGTTCAAACTTCTCGGGAGAAATAAACGAGGGTAGCGGCGGAGGGATACCTTTGATCACTTCATAAAGCGACGCGTATAACAAGCTCACCGGCTACGAAAGCAAAGGCGTAGCGTCGCGTAATCTTCAGAGAGAAGAGCCCGAATCCCTCCGTACTGCATGATCTACATTTAGCCCCGTTCGCGGAAGGATGGGGGGGTTCTACGTGGAAGCCGGTCTTGCTGAAATCAGGGTCACAGAGCGACGAGTAAACAAAGGGTCGCGAAATACATACTGCCTACATGTACGTTCGTAATCTAATAAGAAGCTCCGCCTCTTCCGCATCCCTGCTGCTTTGTATACTCGCGCGCGTAGACGTGGAGTAAGTACCTGTATCGGTACAAGTCTATAAGCAGATTGTAGGCGCGTATAGGAGGCGGCTAACTTTATATACCTACTAAGCCGTGAGTTCCCGGAAAACTAAATTTACGTAAAGTTGGATTAAGAAATTATACGAGATTTTAAAATAATATTCTATGCGAGCCAAAGAAAAAAGTCCGTGTCGTTAGTAAAATGTACATGTTATTAAATGATTTCATCGCTTAACTAAAATAGTACCTCAAGAATTGACGTAACGTAATTTCAATTCACTGGGGTTGATTTACACTCCAACGAGAAAAATTGCTATAACAAACAAATTATTGCATATTTGTACTTGAACATTTTATCAGCTCTTCTTAAGAGCGTACTTTAAAAAATCGTGTAACTTGTATAGCCAGAACTTAAAATTAAGTATGCGAAAAAAATAAAATATAAAAGTTACACGGTCTTTTAAAGTACGCTCTTAAGAAGAGCTGATAAAATTTTCAAGTACAAATATGCAATAATTTATTTGCTATAACAATTCTTCTCGCTGGGGTGTAAATCAACCCTAGTGTGGCAAGTACGAATTTTACCATGAGGTTGTTTCGAACCCCAGTGTGGCAAGTAAGGGCAAGGGTGGTAAGGATTAATATCAAAAATATTTTTAGAAATGCGTCGAGGACTATGGAGGACTACTTGAAAAAATATTCCACTAAAAATCTTGCCTACAAAAACCTTAAAGAAAATTGCACGCCGTGTATCGCGTCCTACCAAAAAAAAATCTTTACTTAAAAGAACTATTGACATCCGAATGTAGAGCCGAGTACTTATACTAAGCATTTTTCAGTGTGGGTGATACAAGAGACTCATAAGGACACCTGAGAACATCGACTAATTCTTCAGATATCTGTCGCCTATGCTGCAAATCATTCACGCGCAAAGGTGTACGATCCTTATCTTTTTCCGCAATAACATAAATCCTGATACGCGCGAAGTTGAGTCGACGTCAATTCTAAAATTAAAGAAAAAGACACGTTCGACGAAGTCGCCGCAATTCTGCAATTACCTCGGACACAGACGTGAAAAAGGAACGCCCCGATTCTTGTCTCACCCTATACGTCACCTCGTACACGGCTCATTAATTACTGTTACAACCTCTTACGTTCCTCTTTGGCGCCGTACCGAAGAAGGTTTCGGGACATTCACTTTTTCGCAAAACTTTCTTATCTCCCTCGTCTCCACCTCCTCGACTATCCCATCCTCGCGCAACACCCTAGCCGCCTCCCTCTCCTTACCACCAATCCCCGTCCTCTCACCCCCCAAAGGATAGTATCTATTGAAACGTTTTCTTGCGTTCGCGGAACGTCTCGTTCCGCGCACTATACTTCAAACTCTAATTAATGGCATTCCTTGTCGGAGGGAACAATAAGGTCACCCCGACAAACGAGCAAATTGGCAAGTGGAGAAGTAGAGCGGTGGAGGTCCCCATCCCCAACTGGTATAAATTGAAAGCTACGAAAATACAGATTCACAGAAATTCTGTCTCCTCGTTATTTCGATGATGGAAGTTTCAGTTACGGTCGACTTTGCAAAAGAGAAAATGTCGGGAGGAAGTACGAAGGGGGGAATCATCCGTCTTATTTAATGTAAGGTAAGGTGGGGTAAGAGCGTACCAAAAAACAGACGGGGCAAATACATTAGGTATATCAGCATATCAACAAAAACAATAATTTAGGTTAGCATCTGCGGAAATACCTCTTAGATTAGAAAAAACAGCTTAATTAACATACGTACTCACAAAAAATTACAAATTAAAGATGGCAGCACCATTCGCTAAGAAACTTGAATAAAAATTGATATGAGGCAGTTGCCCCGTCTATTTTTTTGTACGCTCTTACCCCACTTCACCTTATCTATCAGTTTCTATTCATCTACGTCTTGCTTTTGTTAGAAATAATTTACGTGGCTACGGCAAACGACGCAAAGTATTTACTTTTTGATTTTCTTTTTCTGTAAAGTATGCATTCAACAATTTATAGTTGCGGAAAGCTGAAAGACCAACTTTCCTCCTTCAAACTCATTTACACAATTAGATATGTATCTACTAAGTGAATAAATGTTGGTAAAAGAAGAATACGCGGTAACACTTAAATGAATGTAATTGGATAAGCACGCTAATCGGTTTCCAACTTTCCTATCAGTTAACTAATTACACATCACCACTCGGAAATATGAGGAGCTTAGTCTCTACAAGAGAGTCGAACGATCGACTCGTAAAGTAGGGGACTCCACAATTTGTACTCGCGGAAGAGCCCAACTTCTCCAATCGATGGCCATTCCAATCGAGATTCGCAAAGACATCCGCATGGCATCGGCCGTCAAACTTTGCAACTCATCCGCCTTTTCCAACGGGCAGTTTACCCGCGGGTATACGGAGAGTCTCGCGAAAAGTAACTTTTCCGCTTCCGACCGCAAACGTAGCCGAAAGTCTTATCCCTTTGCAGCGCGGGCCTCAAACCTTCGCCGCAAGCTCGACTAATAAGTACGTGGACTTTAAATCCCGAAGTCAATATCGGAGTGAGGATAAGAAGTTCGTCTCAGATTTCCGGACTTCCCTCGGCCGCGGACTTAGCCCGCCCTTTGTTATAGCACCGCGAGGGAAAAGTTTCTGCCGGCGAAGACGCCAAAGGGGTGGGCAGAGAGGCGAACGGAGAGATTACCATCGGCTATGCAAATAACTTTTCGACTGCGGATCCGCGCGCAAACTCGGCGAGTTCAAATTAGATTCTCGAATATTCGACGCGCGCGAACAGTCTGCTGTCATTTCTCGTAATTATATTGTTTTCCCGGTGTACGGAGAGAGGAATTCGATAGAGACGAATATACGTGAGAGTCTTTGTCTGTGGGGACGTACATTTGCTGTATTATTGTCGCAAACTAGGTTTTTTAAATCAATGTTGGTAGAGTGGGTAACGAATTGAAGAGCGATAGCGTGACTTTCGTCGTGTTACTATAGCTCGGGGTCTGGAGTGAAGAGTAAACCTAACGTGACTACCATCACGATTTTATTTAACCCTTGGATGCATTAATCGGATCTGCGAGATCCGGTAGTAAAAAGAAATAGTACTATAACTCGTAGGTAATTGATGGTCGATTGATTCATTGATTTTAATTTTCCAATGATAAATATGCTTAGTGCAATATTAAAAAGCATATCTAATATCTAACATTATTTTCTTAATTAAAAAACATTACATTTTATAACCGAAATATAATCTTCATTATAATTTGTATTCAGGTTTAGGATACACGACTTATACACAGGAGTGAAATTCGTCACGTATGAACTAACATTTTTTTCAGGGCACCATAGGTAAAGCCCCATGGTCTTTGAGTCGTTTGAGCACTTCGAAAATCATCCTAAAGACCATGGCTAAGTTTCGACGGTCTTTAATAGAGATCAGATGCTTTAACCAAAGATTATCCGAGTACTTTATGAAAATGTAGTAATACGATGATTACTAAAGGAGCATATAGTAGAAAACGAAGCGAATAAATACTGCAAGTACCTAATAGCAAATAGATATTTCTTTGCCCCAACGAAATATTCATTTCATCGTGTCTAAAAATAGACTCTTTCCCCTGTGCGTAACACAGAGAGTGAGAGGTATCCTACCTATTTACTCTTTCGCAACGCGCTTCGAGAGACCGTATGTTACTCGGCCCGAGTAAATTGTCTTTCCGCACGTATTTTATACACATGTGTACATATGAGTATACAAAAAAAGGAAACGTAAATCGGTATAACGGTCTCTCCATGCAACCGAAACCCAAAGAACTCATAAAAGACCCCGATGACACGACGCTAGAATACGACGTAGCCCGCGTGCATCGTTGAAGTGTATCAAATTCATCTCCCGCTGCTTCATCCACCCGGCGAGCGATATTTCTCGGGTGTATTTCCGCGAAAGTTTCCCATTTCAGGGAGAAAGAGAGAATCGGAGAAAGGCGGAGAATAGGAAAAGGAGAGAACTGGAGAAACTGCAAGCCGCGCGCGCGCGAGCGCACCTTGATGGATTTGAAACGTTCAGAAACTCTGGGTACGTAACGTATAACGCAATATAAAGTCCATGAAATCTGCAACATCTAACTCACGTGCGGAAGCGGGCGGGCGTCCCGCGACGCGGCCTCATAAAGCAGACTGCACGGGCTGGGCTCGAAATGGTAGGAATGGCAGAAACGGAGGGACGCGAGCGGAGGGGGTGGCGCGGCTAGCAGGGGAGGGTCGGCTGCGCCCCGCGGTGTGTTCCTGAAGACATAACTGCGCGATTTATTACCTCTCAATATTGCGGCCGCGGAAAGTCTGGTCTGGTCTGGCGCTATTTTAAAAGCGGGATAGTGTGAAGGAGGAATAAGCAGTAAACTCTCAAGTATCATGACGCGAAACGATTACTTTCTAATCATACGATTGTTAAATTGATTTCTATAAATAGAAATGTTTGTATAAAATTCATTGGCGGCTAATTTCCTGAGTATTATTTTTAATTAATACGCGTCAGGGATGCTTTAACACGTTAAGCGCCAAGGAAACGCCGTGGCATCACAAACTCATTCGTCAGCGGTCCCTAGGGACCGCTCTGGCGCTCTTAACGTGTTAATATTTTCAGCGTTTGGAGGAAAATGATTTATTTGAAAATGAAACTATACGACGAAACTTATCCGTATTGAATAAAATGTGCATAATTAGTGCTTTCATATAATTTGATATCGAAAAATAAAGCAATATTATGGCCGTGGAAAATTTCGTCTGATTTGGCGCTATTTTGAAAGCGGGATAGTGTGAAGAAAGACTAAGCAGTAAACTGTTGAGTATCATTCGATGTTCAGCGTAAAGGTTGTTGTATCAATATAATGACACGAAACGATTACTTTCTAATTATACAATCGACAAATTCATTTTTATAAATAGAAATGAGTGTATAAAATTCATTGACGGGCAATTTCCTGAGTATTATTTATAATTAATATACGTCAAGGATACTCTAATATTTTTAGTGTTTTAAGAAAAATGATTTATTTTTAAATGAAACTATATGACAAAAGTTATCCGCATCGTATAAAAATGTGCATAATCAGTGTTTTCATATAGCTTGATATCAAAATATACCTAAAGCATTTCTTCGGATTGCCAGTTGAATTTAAATTTCCATTTGCACTCGCACATTTCCCATGTATCACGAGTAGCCGATGTCCACCCGTGTACATAGGTACATCCATCCAATCTCCAAGTAAATTTGAACCAACGATTCGAGCACGAGCTCTTCTCGGATTTCCATTGGCATCGACTATCGATTTCTGCAGGACGATATGAAAGTGGAGCACAGGAGGCATGTACGTATCTCTCACACACAGCTGTTTCGTTCAATCTCGAAATAAATTTAAATGAACGATTCCAGCATGAGCTTTTCCCGAGTTTCCGCTGGCGTCGAGCAACGATATCTATAATGTGACGGCGAAATAGGGGCATATAGCGACGAGAAGTTACGGCACGAGATCCAGCTCGAGAATGGCGACTTCGATAAAGAAATTTAGAAAGTTTGAAAATTGAACTCTGGTGGACAACGTTGGCGTGTCGTCGACCCCATCAGAAGACGCGAGTCACGTAAAAGCTACAGTGTCCGGTTCAACATTGCTCGCATTTTGAGAACGCTTGCGTTGCCTAGAATTTGTCCAACTAATAATGAACTAATTTCATAGAGAAGACAGACAACTACAAAGTTCTATTAATGAGATAAAACATAAAAATAATCCAGTTTTTATTACTCAAATATGTCAATAAGCGAGGTTAACTTTTGTTCGAGTAATGAGAATTTTAATACAAATTATAACAATCATTCTTCCGCATTCCAATGTGTCAACCATATACACGCCTCCATATAATCCTCCCCAATTTACTCGCACAATGGCGCCATTCTCGTAAGAATGATAACCACTGCCCGCTGCAACTTTAATCCCAAGCAATATCTTAATTGGCCACTTCAGCGATAACTTTCCCTCACGTAATAATTTAACATCAAGAAGCGAGAGAACAGTTGAAAAGGCTAGGGCGAATGAGGGAGGGCGAGAGAAGCTGGACGAAGTCTGCGGCCGCCCTCGCGTCCAAGGTAACTCGTTATTAAGTTGGGGCATTACGCAATTAACGGGAGGCACGTAACCGCCGGATGAAGCCGGCGCACGTACTCCCCGCGCCATCGACTACAGACTTCCGATCCCTCATTTTCCGGTGAGAGCGTCCGGGGAAGCGGGGCGCCCGAGAGGGGATGGAGGTGGGAACGGAGGAATATAGCAGGGGGAGAGAGAGAGCTGCCACCGCGTCTTCCCCCTAAATACAGGGATTAAGAACGGGGTGCTTCTTGAATACGAAATTATGGAGATTAACGTGCCGAATGTCGTCCGTATAAATTGCAACGCCGCGCCGGAGTCGTTACTACTGCGTCTGCTCGGCGTTAGTAGAACAGACCGGGACGCGTCAGACGGTAACGACGTGGGATCGAATTAGACACCGGAGCGCGCGCGGTGCGAGGAAACTTATTCGAGGAGTCAAACTTCCGAAGAGATGTCGATCGACGCATCCGATAGACTGCAAATCTTATCCGTTTTATAACAATATATTTTACGTGTGTAATTCGCTGATAGTCACTTCTTACATGTTTTAAGCATTGTTTTAACTTACTTAGCGCGTGTTGTACTTTGTGTATTACATTTTAACATGTAGAAATTCCGTGTTAGAAATGTAATGTGATTCAAATCATTGAAATTAAGGCACAAAAGTACGTTAGATGAAACACTAGACGTTTTGGTGTATTAAAATTTAACGCATATATCTTCTGCTGAAAAAATACGAATATACTTGGTATCGCTAACACACTAAAAAGTTTATTTTTACATACTTCAAAATAAGTGTAAATTCGTAGTGTACTACGAGGTAGCTGAAACGACGAAGATTATAAGATGCCTTAAAAGTTGAAACCTCCCGCCTGACTCGACGAGGAGCGTTACCACTGCGCCTTCTCTGCATCGGGAGAGTAGACCGACACGCGTCAGACGCTAACGACGTGACGTCGATGCAGATACACGAAGCGCGTGTCGGGTACGGAGAAACTTCTAAGAGAGGGTCTAAACTTTCTTCCGCGCGGTACTCGGATGCTCCGATCGACATGTCGACTGCCATACAAAGTACGTAGGTACGCGAGAGTATCGCGAACGATTTCCTCGCGCGTTACCGTAACGCCGTCAATTTACGAACCGAAAACACTCTACGTCACGCCGTAGCCTTGTACTCGATACAGCTGCACGTCCCCGCGTTCCATCGACAAAACCGTGTTAACGAGTCTGAATATTCTAGGCACGAGGGACAACCAGCCCCATTATATTACGTTAATGGCGTGGCGCGAGTACCGCCGTTCCGTTAATAGGAAACGACGCGACGCGGAGAAGTCGGAGCCACCTCTCTGCACGTGGCCATTTGTATTCGGTCCGAGATTCGAGGACGACTTCGCACGCAACAGCGATAAACTTTATTCCGCGAGAGACTCCCGCGGATCGTGAGGATTCGGCGGGAAGTGCGAGGCGGACGCTTCGATGAAAGGGGTGCGACTCGTAGCGTCGGATCGTCGCTGTAACGAGCCACGGGCGTGTATCGGTAGGGGAAATTACCCGGGCAATATTGTCTGTGCCTTGTCCGTAAAATCGCGCGCGTGGAACGAGCGCGGCGTGTACCTGATTTCATCGAATCTCTTTAACGGCGTGTCGGCTGTAGGTACAACGACGGTGGGAATTACTCGTAATAGGAAAGGGCTGCGCGGCGCTCTTCGAGACGCGGTACATAAGAAACTCGTGCGAGTGAGCGATCAACTTCTCAAGGGGGAACTCAGCGAACAATGGTTTTGCGAGGGGGTGGGCTTGAACTTTCGACGTGTATGCATAAGTGGTAGAGCTCACCCTTTAACATAGGCCGTGCTCGAAGCGCAGAATGCCTAAATCGTGAATTGGGCGTTGGGGAAGAAGACTCTTTTTGGGATATGCATACGTTGCATTCTCGATGCAATTACAAATTTAACCCTTAGACGTCGAATCTGCGGAACCGGATAATAAAAAGAAATACTGTAACTCGTAATTAATGGCCGTCGATTGATTTACGTTTATTTTAATTTTCTGATGATAAATATATTTGGTGCAATATGAAAAACAATGTATAATATCCAACATTATTTTCTTTGCTAGAAAAACATAACGTTTTATAGCCAAAGTATGATTTATTTTATAATTTGTATTCGGGTCTCGGAGAACCGACTTATGTACAAGAGTGAAATTTGTCATGCATGCGTGTAAGGGTTAAAGTGCACGGAAAATATAAATCGTAACATTTAGATACAAAGCTTATGGTAAATTTCGAGACAAAGCCTATTTATTGTAGCCAAAATTATAGTAAAGCTTGTAGACGTTGCTGTGATTTTTACTAAAATTATAGTTATCGTAACAATAAATTGACCTTGGCCCGAAAGTTACCACAAGCTTTATAAAAATGCTACGATTTATTTTTTTCCGTGTGTCATATAGTATAGTATTTTCGCGAAGGCCCATCTCGTGGGTCGTGTACCTATCACACGAGTAAATGCAGTTCCATACGGGGAAATATTTCCCCCAAGGACATCTGGTTTCCTGTATTCGACACGTGACAAGTCTCCTGACGTCTCGCGAAAAGCTCGATTTCCGGAGGTGAGCGGTGGATACATATGCAACCCTTGCATTCTCTGCATGGTTTAGACGAAGCGATGACAATTTTAAACGCGTGTAAATAGTGCATAAACCGATACAACGACACGAACTCCGGCGTTTTATCCCCCTTCCTCATCGCACGCGTAATAACAATGAAACAGAACTTCACCTATCTGTATCCATTATCGTTTCTTCCTCCACGATGACAAACGCGAACGAATTTCTCCGTCGCGTGACGTTTTACGAGTCGACGCGATAAAGCGATGCTATAACGCACCACGAGCGTTTGAATAGAATTTTTCGCGGAAAACTCGGTCGATAACTCACAAAGGGTAGTTCTAGCTTAAAGGTTTCCCATCATTGACCTCAATTCGCTGACGGATGTCGCACAAAAAAATATAGATAAAGATTAGCGTCAGGTGGACACGAAGGGAGTACGGTGGTTGGGACGTTTTGACGCCATCGTTAAAGCGTTACGAGCCGGCATTAAAGCGTAAGCGGGGGGTTCCTTCATAACCGATGCAGAACCGCGGGGGCCGCGCCTCTATGCAAACGTTGGAATAAATTCAGTTAATTGCGTTCAAAATAAAAGAGCAGCTCGCCACCGCTGCGTTTCCGCGCTTTTGCACGACCCGCATTATCTGGAAACACCCTTCCGACGAGAGAGACAGAAAGAGTGAGGGGGGGGGGGGTCGAGGTCGCGTGCTAATCTCCCGGTCAAGCTTTATCGTCGTTAAGCTTCGCGTCACCTCGGGACTTTGACACACCCATCCTCTTCCCGACGAGAAACGAGAGGGCGTTGATTTCTACGAAAATGTGATACTCTTCCATCAAAAGAATATCCAAAATCTAGAGGCGGAGAAAAGTTCTATATATCTTGTATATGGTCCATATGTGGATTTGATCATAATTATATGGACTACATATGGATTATACACGCATTGAAAAATTCAAATATAATCCTTATACGGTTAATATAGAGAGAAATAATATATAATTCATATACATAGGACGAAATCCACATATGAGCCATATACAAAATATGTAGAACTTTTGCGCCTGGGCTCCTGCAGTGGAGTAGCCGTTGCAGACATCACAATTGCCTGATCGGTCGAAAAATTGCGATAAAGAAATAAAAAAATCTATCACAGAAATATATCGATACACAACTCCACCCCGAAAGAATCAACGTAATTTTTCTACGGGGTACAATCACAGATTTTCCAATACACATATCCCGGAGGCTCTTCCTCACCCCGGTCACACCCGAGTCATCCCCTAGGGCAATACCTGCGAATCGCTATAGTCGACCCGCGTATCCCCTGTATCTATATAGATATAACCACGCGTACATCGACTTCACCGTATATTCGCCCGAAACACCCGGGAAAAGGATGCTTTATTTCGCGCACTGCCGGGCTGCGGCTGTTAGATATGAAAAAACTTTCGCATAAAAACTTTCAGTCGCGAGGTAAATCCATCACGAGCCCTCCGTAGGCGGGGTGGTGCTTTTTTATTTAAATGATATTTTTTGTGGGATAAGAACCGACCGCCGGGGGTTCTCTGCCACCGCCGATAACTGCGTTTCTCATATCGCCGCCCCTAATACGACCAAATCCGCGCGTATAGTAGGCAGTATACATATGAGCTTTTCTTCGCGCCTCCGCGGGAAGCTGTAGGTACATATAGATATGGATTCGCGATCCTCGAGAGGATTTATTCTCGCGACGTAAAAAGATCTCGGGGATGCGGCTGCGAGACGCGCGACGGGGGATCGATCGCGATCGTTGATCAAACACGAGGGGGCGCGTCTCGAATGAGCGGAAAGAATTTGAGTCGAATATAAATGTATGCAGAGCAATGTAAAGTCGCACCGGTCTTGTATGTTTACAGGGTGGAGTGAGTTCGTTAAACTCACGGATGAGGTCACTTCGTCGCGATCGTTTCGTTATCCGGAACTTTTGACCTAAAATTGTAGAATCATTTTTAGAAGCTTATTTCTTATTCATAAAAGGCTCTTAAATCGTGAAATTAACGTTTCTTTCTTTAAAAAAATCAAGAAATTAGAATTCTATCGCCCGGTATCAGGAAAAAAAGCACGTATCTTTTTACTGCCATTATTCGGTCAGTGTGTACGAACATTGTTATGCTTTAATGAGCGTGTGTGATGTACTCATGCATATCCGCATCACCATCTGCTTGCTGGATCGGTACTTTTGGTACAGCATTTGCTTTGCACGTATACTGCCACACATACTCGCTGAAGTATGACAGTGTTCATAATCACTCACTCAGCGAATAGAAGCATCGTAACTCATTGCTATGGAAGGAAGATTCGTAAGTCTTATCGATGATAACAAGGACTTACGGTGTTTCCTCGCATAGCAACGCGAATTACGATATATTTTCTCAATGACAGTGAAAAGGTACGTGCTTTTTTCTGGTACCGGTCGCTTTGTATATAAAACTATCGCAGGATGAATTAAAAAATTAGCGCGATAACGATGAATATTGCCATCGAAATAGCCTCGACCGACCCTACAATACAAACAAAAATCATCGACTACGAACTATGAGATAATTGAATTCAAAGCCATGGCGGCTCAAAGAAAATGCAAAAATAATCGAAATGGCAATACAATCGGCGCATCGCGCAACGGCGATAAGTGTTCGCGGATGGAAGGATGGAAACGTGCCGATATAAATCGCGATAATTTACGTTCTTACTTATACACATACGGAGTAACTATATACCTATTTGTATATTCCGTGCGTAGCATCGATATCGCGTTATCGTACAGAGTGCGCTATTATTCCGGCGCGGTACGCGACTCGGCGCGCCGAGCGAGCTACAACTTTCGTATAGGCCGGGGGTGCCGTTACACGGACGCGGGTACAGGGTAGGTACTCGCGCGTACTATTGTGTCACCGTTGCGGGAGCGTTGGTACCGCGCGATAAGGTCTCCGCTGTAATCGCGCGGTGTCGTGCGCATATTAAGAGATACCATATCGAAGCGCAACGGCGATTTATCATTGTCCCGGCAATTCCGCCGTCTCTCGCACGAGCGCGATGTAAAATTGCTTCATTTTGGATGTATTTACGGCGGAATTTTGCTCATGTCTCCCGTGAACGAACGACGCGCCGTAAGCCGAGGCTGCGCTGATGTAACTTGGCTGTATTGGATTCGCCGGTTTGTATTTAATAATTTTATCTCCGAATTCGGTATCATCGGTTACCCCGAAAGTTTCGTCAGAGACTGATTTTTATGAAGATTACACGACTCGATCGAATTTCCTTATTGATAAAATCGGGAATCACTGAAATACTTTTGCCGAGAAAAGAAACAAGAAAAAAAGAGTCAAACTGGTAAACAAATTGAGGCACGAAATGAACAGAATTTTTGCAAATTCTTGTCGAAGAAGAGTAGAATATTCAGATGCATCACGATGCAATTGTTTCCTTGAGCGTACATGGAAAAAAAATAAAGTGTAACATTTACAAAATTTGTGGTAAAATGCGGGACAAGGCTAATTTATATTGTTACGATAATTACAATTTTAGTAAAAATTACAGCAAACGCTTGCGACTTCTACAAGTTTTACTATAATCTTTACTAAAATTGTAGTTATCATAACGAGAAATTGGCCTTGCCCCGAAATTTACCACAAATTTGTTTTCCGTGTATTATGTAACAGGTTGATGAACGTTGATTACCACCCAACCTTTTATTATTCATTGTCTTAACAAAAAATATTCTATTTTTAAATGTCCATAAGTACACTGCGAAAAATTAGTTACGAATCCAAGTAAATGGCTTTTTTCGCACTATTCACGTCGACGATTTACTTGAGTGAAGTAATATTTGTTTGAATCAAGGAAAATTGACTAAATCCAAACATTAATTGGCAAGTAAACGACATCGACATAAATAGTACCAAGAAAAACATTTACTTCGATTCGCCATTTATTTTTGTCAGTGTAAAACCAGAATACCACGTCCATATGTAGCTAAGTAACGCCACCAAATAGCTTCGAGTCACGATCATCATTTCTTACGATAAAGGAAAAATCGCTTCGAGAACTCTGTCGTCCGAAGCTGACGATGCAAAACCGTGTGCAGAAAGCACCGAACGTGACACAAGTCGCGTTCATCGTCACCGTTGTCACAACGATCCGCTTCGATAACGATCCCACACCCCTATGACACTTCTAACGACCGGAGAAGTCCGTTTCTTTCCGCGTTATATCGCCGCGCGGAAAAGGAGGGCGAGACCGAGGCGCTCGACATTCTTCATTTCGCGGCGCCTATTGCCCGCGGCAGCGAAACAAGGAGGGCAATTCCCTCGGACCGCTCCAGGGCCCTAGAACAAACCACGCAACTATAAATTTTTGTCGACAAGGCTGCGGAGTGCACTTGGTTGGCGCTGTCGAGTGGCACTCGAGTCGAGCCGTGCGACTCCACTATAACCCGCTATACCGGGCGATCCGTGGAAAAGTGAGTACTTTTGTCCCGCGAGCGTTCGTACGACGAATTACCGCGCGCGCGAGCCGCGGGTCGAGGCGTGAGACGAAGGCGCGTGGAAAAGGCGCGTCGAAGAGGTACGCTGAGAAAAAGGATGCTTCAAAATGAAGCAATCAATCCCAGAGAAAAGAAGTAAATTTCACGGAAAAAAATGATTTTGCAGTACTGGAAAAACTTGGTCTTGTCGAGAACTTTTTGCAGTCATGACAAAAATATTATTTGTTGCAACAAAAGATACGTTCAATAGCAAATACAACTGCAATTATAGTACAATTTTGTTCAGTAACAATGTTTGCTCTACCGGCAAATAGTTTTACTATCGTTTAACACATTTTTTGCTGCCACGGATATTTTTGTCACGATAGCAAAATCTAGTTTTGCTAAAACTGTAAAATCATTTTTTCCTGTGCTTTATACGGTATGGTGTTAAACCAAATTCATAACTGTGCACTATCACTAGATTTCTTACCTGGAGCTTTTTCCCCGTGCCTTCTGGGGCTGAAACGTCATTTTTCTCAGCGTGTATAAAGTTTTTTCCGTTCGATATCGCAGGGCGAAGAAACGCGCGACTTTTTCCGCCCCGACAAAATCTCCTCGAAGAGATTGCAAAAAAATCACTTTCGAACCCAATTCTCAGCTGTGTGCGTGCGAAACTTGTTATTCGAGTCGCGGCTAGATTCGGAGAAACCACCCCAGTTATCTCGTCATCTTTTTCCTCCCACGGGCGATCAATAGCGCGTCGCTCCGGGTCGTTCGTGGCGTGCATCATATCATCGTCCACAGAATAACCGTCACGATGAATTGCCGTTAAAAGTATGCGAAACTCGCGTGATCATCGGGTGTACGACTACACCGCCTCCGCGAAGAAGACACGCAAGCTCTCGGCCTCGCCGGAGAAATGGGAGGAAAAGCGCTCGGAGAGCGTGTACCTACCTACATTCGAAAGGGGCTGACGCCGAGGCAACGGTAAGAGGCGAACGAAACCGTCTAATTACATGTCCATTTGCGAATTAAGTCGCGCGCTCCGGGGTGCACCCGCCGCGGCGGCAGGTCGGACGAAGCACGCGAACGCGTTTTCTTTTTACTCGGCCGACCGATTGCCGGGAATTAGGGGCTGCTCGCGAGATTCGAGGATCGCCGCGAATCGAAAAGGCGTCGAAAGAGGAAACGCTCCATTTCGGTGGAACGTTTTATATATTTCAATGTCCCCTCGCGCTCTGTCAAAAATAAAAAAACATCCCAGGCGTATCGGGTCATCGTCCCCCGGAGGCGCGCGATTGCGTCGCCCGATAAAGCGACGCTCTGTGGTCCCCGGAAGTTCGTTTGTTTCTTCGCACCCGACACGCGTCGAAATTTGTATACGCGTAATTCTTCTTCAGCTTTTTTTTTCCACATTATTAAATATACACACAGCGGCGCGGTACCTATCCTTTTTTCTTCCTCAACGTCGACATCACCCCTTTTCACCCCGACAACAACGGAGTCGTACGCCGCCGACAGCGCGCGTCCGCAAAACCCGACGAAGCTCCGCGATTGCAAAGAGACGCCCTCGCGCGATATTCCGAATTCCGAAACGATCGGCGCGTGCGTTTTTAATGAACTCCCGAAAGTACCGAACGCAAAACGAACGGAAAGGGTCGAAAGGCTCTCTCACCCCGTTCGCCCGTTCATCCATGGAAATTTGTGAGGCGGGCGGGGAAATAAGCACGGCCGTTCCCCGTTCGTTAGTGGAAAAAAAAATCCAATTTAGTTTTCAAACGGCTAATGGCCGAGACGAGGCGCGCACCGACGGGCGGATCGAAACAAACCGGCGCGCACAGCGGCGGGGTCGCTTGTTGATTAACAATCGGATTACGTTTAATTGCCGAGATGCTCGCTAAATCAGCGTTGCGTGACGCGTCGCGTCGCGGCGTTCTGCATACGATTCGACGGCGCATACGTGCGTGCGATGCGAGCGGGAGAGTGGATGAGCGGAATTGCGCAAGGGTGTAGCCCCGGCCGGAGAACGACCCCCCTCGGGCTACGACGGGAAACCTCCATCGTTCCGAACTCGCGTATATAAAACAGTCGGTCGCTCGCTAAAATCGCGCGAACTCATGGCTTCATGCACGCTGGCATTCGTGACGCGTGTGATGCGTGCTGGCGGTTATGAAGGGACGCGTAAACCGTATCGCGCGTGCGGAAGCGGTCGTATCGGGCTGTGGCTCGGATGGAGTTGCAATTTCAATTATGTAGCGAAATATTGACCGGCGGAAACAAAGGCTCGGCCCGATTTTTATGGGCTTTCATGCGACGCATGAAGTATTCGCGTACGAGTGTCGTTGTGCAGGGGTAGTTTGCGTAAACGCATATGCGTTGATTGATACATTCGATGCGGTATGGTAAAACTGCAGTACACCTGCCTGCTCTCGTAGGGGTGATTACGCTGAGGGAAAAGGTCTAGTTGAATACGAACCTGATAGAGAAATGTATCAGAGATAAATAGGAATTTATTCACATCGAACAAAAGTCTATTTGGATTTGATTGATGATTTGTATACATTTTTAATTGAGTAACGAACCTAACAGAACATCAATCTAATTCAAATAGACTTTTGTTAAGTGTGAATAAATTCCTATTCATCTTTGATAAATGTTTCTATTGGGTTCGTATTCAATTAAAGACCTTTTCTCTGGGTGTAGGAGTTGGTACAGTCAATAGGACTTTTTTGACGGCACGATTATAATCGGAGGAATGCGAAACCTTCGAGGAATCAATGCAAGTGATAGATCAAATTGATTCGGGTACCTACTTCATTCTCGGTAAGCTATGTATACCAACTCCGACGTCACCTCTGTGCGAGAAATCCTGTTAGACGGTCGTGTGTTCAGTTTACGGCGTTGTTTACGTGCGTGTATGTACATCGATTAGAACGTTCGCAAATTGTTCGCAACGATGCGTTTTTGTCGGTAACTTACGCTATTCCTGCAATGTATATTATGTGTAAATATCCTCCATTCCTGTATGACGCTATGCGAGTGGAAACAAAAAAGGATGAGTCTCAATTAATTACCAAGTCCGCTTTGAAAAGCAACATTCGATTCCACGGCTATAAAATCGATATCGCCGCAGAATATCCGTTTCAATCGCGCGTCATTCTTAATTGATCGAAGCACATTGCGATAAAGAATAGCAAGAATAATTCGACATCTCATGTGATGCCTGGCACGAGATCTCAACTGGCAATCACCTTTGCAAATGGCCAACCATTTGCGTGATACCAGTGCTGCGTTGAAAATTGATTTTTCATCCAATTTTCGAAAAATCATCTGAGTCACCTCGATCGGAAGTTCGTCCGTAAAGTCGATTCGGGGAGGACCGCGGCAGATGCCGATTGCTCGTAGAAAGGACTTGAAGAACTCCATCTCGATGCTTCAGTGACGAGTCGTCGATTGAACGCAACTCGTCGAGAACGGCCATTATATAGGCCAACCCTCAGCGGTCGCGCGGTGGACTGCGCATGAGCGGAAGTGGCGTTGCAAATCCGGAGAGCGCCTTGCTGCGCATGATGCGTTTCGTGCGGTCACTGAAGTAAGTCTGTCGCGAAGCAGTGGATGCTGCCATGTATGCGTACGCCAACCTCACCAACTGACAATACCGAAACGGTGGGTGTTCCGTAAGGAAGGGGAAAGAAAGAATCGGTCCAGCTTGGTAAAACAACTTTTAATTCATATAAATTTGTATGTTTTCTTAAAAATTTCAACAGACTAGATGTCAAGCTAAATATTTGAACAATTTGAATATTTTTTTAAAAAATCGAGAAAACTCTTTACTTTCCCTGTCTTTACCCTGACTTTTCTCTGACCTACATAATTCCCTGACAATTCCAGGATTTCCAGAATTCTCTGACCGCTGGACACCGTGTACGCACACTTCCTTAGAAAACAGTATCCGCAGTACCACCGCGCAAAGAATGACGCTCGACGATTTTTTCTTAACGCATAACACGTCTTAGATCACCCCGCCGCAGAGCGAGACATCCCATTCGTCTCTCCGGAACGGCTTCATATTTTACGGAGATGCTCATGAATCATGACGATCTTAGGGGGGCCGCGTGACCCGGACGCCCTACAATGGAATAAATAAGAAGTCCCTCCTGACTCGGATGCGTCGCGGCGTCCGATGTGACGAGTCTATACATTTAAATTGTGGATTAAAATTTTCTGCGAGTGCTGACGAGGCGTCTATGGGGTTAATTTTCCCCCGTGGGCGCTCTTTCATCGTATATCCCGCCGGGCGAGAACTCTTCGTCCAGTAGACCTCGCGCGCGATTCGCCCGCGGGATAAGAAATAATCCACGCGAACGCGCATCCCCTCCGTCGCGGCTCTTCGCTCTTTTTATATCCGACTCGTCAATTAGAAGTGCTATTTCGCCCCGGGAAGATTAAAGATACGTAATTACACGTCGCCCCCTCCGCGTTTGGCCGTTAATTGCGCCTGGCGAGCTCCGAGGCGATATAACGAAACGGAGGGATGAAAATCGAGGAGATAACACGTCGTTACGTAAGCATCGCGTCGAAATCGTCCAACTTCGATAACAAACGGGATTTCAACGACCGTTCCGAGGGGCGGTTCGGTCGAGAAACGAGTGTAAAAGAAGTCGCGAATCCTCCTCTCATCCCTGGCTTCGCTATAGCCTGAAATTCTCGAGCCCCGCACCTGAGAAATACCGTCAAATTGTTCCCAAAGGACGAACGACGTTGCCCGTCAGGATCAGGCAAACATTCATATGTAAAGCGAAAAGCCAAAAGACGGACTACCGACTGAGCGTGTGACGCTAACGGGGATTCTAGGTATACACGGCCTGTTGTCCCCGTACACGTGAGAGGAGAATTTGCAACGTAGCGAACATAAGGTAGATGATTTCGTGAAAGTATAGACGACGAGCGTCGTCTCTGATTGGTCGTAGTGGGTAGAGGTTAAGCAGGATCGGCAACTGTGCAAGTGATGAAACTCTTAGCAGGTAGGTACTCCTGATTCTGATCAGAAGTAGTGTGAAATCTGGTAAAAATCAGACGTACCTACCTAATTTAAGAGTTTCATCATTGACTATTGTCGATCCTGCTGAACCTGCTGTATAGGAGAGCCTATACAGAAAAAAATAGTAGATTTGACGAAATTGATAATCACGGGCGAGGGAACGCCGATCGAGTTACTTGAATTAAATAATTTCGTTATGATTAAAAATTATTTAACTGTGTTGTGTAAATAAAACCAAAAAAAACTGTAGTCAAGTGCAGAAAATTATTAGCTCAAATAACTGGATTGATCTGCGTTCCCTCACCTCCGACCGCTAATTTAGTCAGATCTACCACATTTTATTCTCAGTATACCCACCACGACCAATCAACGATTACGCTCGTCGTCTATACTTCCACAAAATCGTCTACGTTATATTTGCCATATCGCAGATCCAAGTCCCTGTATATAGAGGCGCAAAACTGACTAAGGTCAAAGCTACGATATCTCGCGTCGTCAGCTGATATACGCTTCGTGACGAAATTCGCACGGTGGTACCGAGGAAGGAGCGCGTGTCCGTGACTCGAAGCTGACCTCGCGCGAGGATTGCGGTCGCTAAACTCGTAATCCCAGACCCGAAAGGTTACCCCCAAATTGTCCCCCGAGGTAGACCGACATTGTCTTTCGGGATCAGGAATATGTTCGCGACTGGAATGAACCGGGGCGCCCGCCTCGTCGGAATATAAACTAGCCCTCAGGTCCTGCAACCCCCGCCGCGCGGGGACGCATTTATTAAGCTCGAAAGCTCGGAGCCCTCCCGGTAAGTCGAGACAAGTTCGCCATGGCGAGCTAATTTTATACGCCGAAACCTGCAACGTTGCGGAGCGTCGAATAGGTGCGCGAGCTCGCGGTGGGGCCGGTTCCCACGGGTATTCCGGCAACCCGGCGGTGTCTCGTGAATTTGGGGAGTAACGCGCTCGAGCGGTTGCTTATCCGACGTGAAAAAGGGGAAGGATTTCGTTCGATATATCGCGAAGCCGACTGACCGACCGAAAAGAACTCGAAACAGTATGTATAAGCACGCTTTCTCGAGGCTGGAAACGCGCGTGGGTTTCGACCCCCCGCAACGACCCCGATACGTACGCACAGTCCGTAAAAGGGGGCAACGCGATTCCAGGTGCGAGCAGCGACGAATCGGTCTCCGCGTAGGATTTTATCGCGCGAATATCTCCGCGCGCGCAGTCCTCGGGAGGGAGGAGAAAATAAAAGGAGAGGCTCTCACCGACGATGTACAATGATTAAGCGTCATCCCCCGGGTGATTCTCAATTTTCAAAGCTCGCGCGTGGGAGCGCGGGTATACGGAGACGGCTGTCGACGGCAGAGCGGTATAACGAAATGGTAATCCATTGAGTTAGGCGCGAGAAAAGAAGTGAAGATGGGTAGGAGTACGATTCCATTTTCAGATATGCAGATCCGCCGGATCCACCTCGAGGGAGGGACGCGGGAGAGGGTTGCGAGGGCGGCGGGAAGCGGCGTCTGAATGCCGTGAATGCCGTCTTTGTACTCGTCTTTCGATCCGTTCCCGCCAGCCATTTTCCCTCCGTTCGCTCCCGAACTCCCAACGCGTCACCGCCACCGCCTGTGCCACTACCGACGGCGCACTCGCGACCATTATCAGTTCGCGATATCGCATAGATTCCGTGGAAAATAGAAAAATCGCGAACACACACGTACTCGGCCGCGCCAGAGGGAAATGCACTTGTCTTTGGAAGAAAGGGGCGTTGCGCCTGCGGGGTGCCCCGAGTCGTGAGTCGATAGAATGGCTCGTGGGGGAAAATTGGATGGAGAGTTCGAAAGGTTTTACATGACGCGAGAGAAGCGATCCAATTTCTCAAGCCCGACTCTCCGAGCGGTTTTTCTTTTCTCGCGAGTTGTTCGCCCAGCAACGCGTTTTATACCGTGTCCATGATCACGGCATTGACCTAAAACCTCCCCTCGCTTCTCGTTTTCGCGGACGACGCAGAGATATTTCGCATCGACGTCACGGACTTTGTTGTAATATAGTTTCGTGCGGTAGAATTTCAAAGTACATTGTACGACGGAAACCTCTCTCTTTAACGGTAATATCTCTTGACTATCACAAAGGTGGGAATTTACGCTGAGAAAAAAAGTGGGTAGTAAAATGGACCATAATTGCAGGGTTGAATTTTTTTGGTTACCGGTACCGTATTTATGATTAAAAAAATGATGAATCCAGTCGAAATAATTTTGGTTGCATGGTTATAGTAACAATGAGGTTTGTAGTTTTTGATAGCCATGCATCGTGATTGAATTAACCATAAAAGTAGATCATTAATATTACTCTACGGTAGTGTTAACTGTATGAGAAAAAGGTTGGAGACATCCGTCGACCATGCTGCAAATTGACCTGGTTTCAGTAATCCTGATCTCTTGTTACTGTAACCAGAATCTCATTGCTTAGAAAAACTGTAAAATTATGGTTGGCGTCAAAATCGACCACGATTTCTGGTTCAATTGTGGTTCTTTTAATCGGATTTTTCACTGAGTATAAGTAGTTATGATTATTTTGTCTGTCTGCAAAGTACATCTACAGAAGTCGCTTTAAACGGTGAGCTAAATCGTGGAGTCGAGGAATGTATAAAGTTAACATAGCGTTTATACCAAACGTAGAACTCAATCAACTCGACTCGCGACTGTCGCTATAAGCCAATTCGAGACGTAACGAGCGCTACGCTACATGTAGAGTTGGTAACGCGAGTGACTCTTCGCCTTAGGGGGCTGCGACGCTTACTTCGGCGATATTTCGTCTGTTCTTCGGTGTCTTATCTACGAAAGGAGGTCCTACATCGCAAAGCCGCAGTTATGAATGTCGAGATGAGTTGGCGAACAGCCAGGAGCACCCGCCATGGTTCGCCAAGCAGCTCGACCCCCGGAACCCCGACTACCCTGCCTAAATTTCTTCACTCGCTCCCGTTAAGGTTGTTCAACCGTAACTGGTCACGTCGACATTTTTTTTTTAATTTTTATGATAGATAATTCAAAAAATTAAGTACAAAATGAGCGAAACCCGACGACGATTGACCGTCTCAAACTGTAGTTATAAATTTTGGAAAATAATTAAATTTACATGTGTTTAGATAAGACTTCATCTATTTTAATTTTTTTTTAATCAACGGCTCGACATTTTTCAATGAAATGAGACGTATAGTGTAGAAAAAGTATCAATGAATACAGCAAAAAAAACGAAAATAATTGATCGTTTGGTTATCGAGAAATAATTAGTGAGAGGACCAACTTGGCAACAGAGCACAGAGCACAGCCTAAACGAGGTTAGGGAGCAGATGAAGAGGTTGAATAGAACCCGAGAGAGACAGACTGCGCGCAGCTGCCACGGTCGCCACCATCCGGCGTTAGTTGTATGCGTACGTATTCATGTATCATACTTTTAGGTGTGCGTGAATAGAACGAGACTGTACCTCACCAAAACTTTTTGCTTCAACTCGGACCTTTTACTGAGCGTAACGCCAACTCAGAGCGTCCAAAATTTGTACGTGTGTATCGTCTCGGTTGAACAATCTTATTAACCGACGTGTCTTGATATCGGCCGTACGCAGGTAGCCCATTGACACGGATGGCGGGGTACATACTCGCGCGCCAGCGCGTGGACATAGAGTCCATACGTGTGCACACACAGCGGTCTGCATATGCGGGAAATAAGCGGATATGTATCCGGCAGTCGAGTTTCGAGCAAATATCAGCGGCACGGCGGGTTCGTTTTCATGCGCGCTACGTGGTGCGTGAGTTATGAGCGCGGATCTTGATATAGATAAACGAGCGCATATAAAGGATGTGTGAGTATTTAACTGCATTACGGACGGGGAAGAGGGGGCGAATGTACGTCGTACACGATCACTCTTGGTTAAACAGTGCAAGGGACTGTCTATCGTCTGGAGAGTTGATTTTATTTTCCTTCCTTTATATTATAAAAATTAATCTTCCAAAGGATTCTCTCCAAAAAATGGCATATTTTTTAAATAAAGAAGGAAGATGATTTTTTTACCGGGACACTCATCCTACTTATATCATATGAGGCTAAACTTACTCGCCAGGAAAGAAACTGTAATCATTATTATCTCATTGTCTATGAGCTTTTGGCTCATATTTGTATAATACTTCCTTGAAGATTACGTTTTTATCTACAATAAAGTCTTATATCGATATAGGCCAAAATTTATAAATAATCAAACAAAATAGTGATTGAATTATCTTTCCTAGCGAGTAAGTTCAGCCTCACATGGTATTCTCCCAATTCTCGGATTAACCCGTGCGGCTAACAGCACCGAAAAATTAACTGAGGGTACATCCCCCGAGGAAAACTTTGGATTTCTGTATATTCGGCGTTAAATAAAAATTAAGACCTCTCTCATCCACGCGCTCTTCTCGCAATGGTATAAATAGTTACTCAATTATGCAATATAGGTATACAACTCTGAAATCCCGGATTATAATCCGACCGACTATAAATTAATAACTTGAACCCAGGTAATTCCGGAGGAAACGATTTTGTACCATTTCTGGCAAATTTCTGGCTGGCGAGCCTCTTTCTCCGAGCTCCCTCTCTTTATCCCGCCATCCCTCCCTCTATAGACCAAGTGAGTAGAGTCGAGCCCCAGTGTTGATAGAAGTTCATATACCGACTCGCATGGGCGCCAGTATATGTATAGCTATACAAAGGCGGATATATGCAGGAGGCAGGAAAACACACACACGCATACGCCTAAACACACACCTGATCGCACGTGCGAGAGAATGCCTCGTGCGGAGGGTATGCCTCGCGGGCAGTTGGGGGTCTCTCTCCGTGGCCCGAGCCGCGTAGCTGGCACGACCCCAACCACATCGACAACGTGGATTCTCCGTTCAATGGGAAGCGAGGCCCGCGCGCCAATTGTACCGGGTGTCCACAAAGGCATCCGCAAATAAGACACATCGATAGCGGTCTCGCACTCTCGCTAAACGCTTCGACTTTTACGTGGAGGAGAGAAGGAAAGAAATAATGGAAGAGAGCAATAGAAGGGAAAAGAGGGAGGAGGGGTCGCGTTTCACCGAGAAACGTTTTTTCTGCTCTGAGTTCTCGTTGCTTCGAGAGTGTACGTCTCCTGATATTTTTACACTGAGGGAAATAATTGCATGGCGCCAGAAAAATGTTTTCTTCAATCAAAAACATGATGTAATCTCAGGATGAAGTCACGGTTTTCTTCGTGCAGGAAAATATGTATTTGAAAGGATCGAGTAATTGTTTTTTTTGCCTAGAAAGAATTTCTTGTTTCTACGACGATATTCTTGAATCAAGAATATATATTCTTCAATCGAGAATCTGTAGTCTTCGAAATGTTTAAGATCACATGTTCTTGATTCAAAAAACATTTTTTTGATATTAGCAATCATTTTTCACGGTGTATTAGGTAAACGCGAGAGAGACGGCCATACGGAAGAGATGTCCTAGATTCAACTATTCAAAAGTCATCCCTGGAATGGTAACACTGTAGGTATTGTCCATAATCGAGAATGTAATTATATAATTAATATCCACCCAATAATTTAGTTGGTCTTGGTTTTGATTTAGCTCGATTTCGAATGAATCGTAGTTTTTTAAAAAAAAGTTTAAGTAGACTACCTGTGCCGTATAAAATGACCATCGCCCTTGGACTTTACGCTGCAAATGCACGGAAGCTGGAGAAACGGATATTAATTTCCTTGTACAGAGAGTAGTAAACACAGACGGAAATGAAAAGCCGGTCGCTTTATTTACGAAAACAAGTCGAACCCGTCGACTGCTCTATATCTACTGTCGATATTTCTGTGGAGAGAGGTGGAGAAAGAATGATCAAGATTAGTGTGGATGGCTATTGATTTTTTGTACAACCGATAATGCAGAATTATTCGCCCATCTCGAGCGAAGTCTATTTTTTTCATTATTTCGTAACGAATCCGCAGGCGGAATGATTTCTATTGAACTTTCAAATCTGCTAATATTATAGATTTAGTAATTTAAGTACCTAACGAAGCATTTTTAAATAAAAATAAAATCTTATTCAGCGCATTCGCCCGGATGAACTTACGCCACATTTCTATTCGTTAGAACAATTCCGAAATACGCGGATTAAACAAAACATGTTTTGCTCTATCGCGGCGTATCTTATACAACGCGTGTTCAACGAGTACCTACTCTCCTTCGTTCTCCATCTCGCCAAAATGAATATGCATGAACTGTACCCGCGCGTTGAGCTTAATGCAAGCACGGGAGCATAAATCACAATTTAACCGTTTAACCGTCACCGTAACTCTCCCCGCAAACGGTCGGATAATTTAAGTATATTAGGCTCGCGTATCCCCGAACCAATCGATTTGCCATTCAAGTTGCGATTGCCTCGCAACCGCGTAATTTGAGCTCCGCTTTGGCGGCTTGATAATCGACCACGGCTATACCCAGCAACATGGGAATCGTCCAGAAATCCATATCTCGGTACAGAGTTACAAGATAAGTCGACAAATTGAACAATTTATGTTTATTTCTCTCGCCGAGTCTTCGTTTCATTTTTTGCACCTATAAAAATCCAAATTATACGCAAACTGTAGACTGAAAGCTGTATTTACTATTTTCGACACTATCGATAAAGGAACTTTGTTAGTTCCTACGTTACTGCCATTTGCAAATAGTAGAGTTTATTTTCGAGCGAGATTTCGTGAAAAAAAATATTATCTTTTCAACTCTGTGTATACATATATAAATGCATGTGTATATGAAACCTTTTCGCGTCAAGCTATATTTCGACGTAACGAAACCTTCCTTGAATTTCCATCGTGTATACTTCATCGAGCACTCTCGGAAATGCACTGATTGCTTCGTTACATTGGAGTAGCTATACCTACGTACAGAGGTATACAAAAAGAAGTTGGAAGGGCGCGCGGAAGAGAACGGAGCGCGAGAGCGAAATGGAGAACGGCTTCCTCCGGCGCGGATCGTCAAGCTTTTAAAGCCGGGGAGAAAATTTTCCCGGGTTGATAATTGGCACGGTATGCTAATTAAGCAATAAAATCCATTTCCATGCCGCCCGTCCGCTACTACACTTTTCTCCCTTCAGCTCTTTAGGTCGTCCCGAGGACATCTTAACGCGTTCATGGACCGATAAATCGCATAGGTTTCAAATTATCGTCCGTCTCCGTGCACCGCGAGTGCCCTTTCGGGGGGTGGTTTGCCGGGTCGGCAGTGAGACGGGGGAACGCCGAGGAGGCGGGGGTAAAAAGAGGCTTACCGGGAAACTTCGATTTACTTAACTATACAGACGAGAACCAGGACCTGAAGGCGGTTAAATATTCCGCTTCCCTCTTATAGATTATTTTCGCGTTGTTTCATAGTCTATAACATCACTGAGAAAACAGTTTATTTATAGTTAATAAATAAATATATATATACAGGGTGTTACTTAATGATAGGCCGTAATTCCAAGGGCACATTACTGAATCAGTTTCCAGTAGAAAAGTTCATATTAACATGTGTCAATATGAATATATTATTTTGTCAATATTATTCGTGAGACTGTCCCCCGGGACGCCACTGGAACTCATAATTATCTTCAAGTTAGTGCTAACTTAGCGTCTTATTACAATAAACAACAGTGCCAAATGTCAACAAAATGTGCACAAGGATCTTTGAGATATTATTAAAAAACCGATTTTTTTTTAAACTTTGACGTCCTGCATCTTGAAAACCAGACATTTTAGAACACATGTTAATATGAACTTTTCTACTGGAAATTGATTCAGTAATGTGCCCTTGCAATTACGGCCTATCATTAAGTAACACCCTGTATATACTTGATTATGGCGAAAGAAATATTTCTTCGGGCCAAGCAGATATTCGTTAGCCGTTATTCGATTTTTGTTTGAATGAAAGAAACATTCTTATAATTAACATATGTTTACTTGTCTCAATGAAATATTTCTTTCACCATAATCAAGTAGGTATACATTTATTAATTACAAATAAACTCTTCTCTCAGTGTACACACAATAGAGGCATACGTAAAAGGAAAAATATACATGAGCTTTTGATTAGAAAATTTGTAACTGGTAAGCAGATGCGACTTTTTTTTGTACCACTCCTCTTACTAATATTCGGAACTCACCTGCATAGTTGGAAATTTGTTGTTGGAATCGGCCCACCTATTTTTGTATGTTGAAATCAACTGATTCTTCGTGTTAATTTAACGTCTCTGTATTAATTTTAACATAAAATATGTTGGATTAACTAACGCAAAGAGTCGGTTTATTTTGACATACAAAAATGGGTGGATCGATTTGACCATGAAATTTCTAAATATGAGGCTAATAAGTTGTATCAGGTTAATTATAAGATTATGATTTTATAGAGTAACAATGAATGAATGAAGCTACAGTCAACTGCAATTCCTTGTAAAAAAAAACCTTGTGTTCACCTCGACGAAGTTGCATCAACATATAGAAACAATATCTTACTACCTAAGTTTTAGCCCAAGATTTCGCAGAACGAGCAAAGGGGAAGGGAAAACCACAAGTACCTGTGGTGGAAACGGCGGAAAGCAATCACGATGAAGCGACATAAAGTTTACCGCAAAGTTTGAGCGCTTCACCGCCGAATTTCGAACACACACCCGTAAACTCTGCCTTCGCTGATGAATCTCCATTGCTCGCGGAAGCTCCTCGTTTATACGTCACGATGCGCGCTCCTGGCCGGTTCAAAAAAAAATACGATCACAAAGCAGGCTCACGCGTGAATATGGAAATCACGTGAGACCGCGAGTCCTGCCAGTTGGAACTCCTCCAATAGCATTCGAAGGAAAGAGGGAAAGAGCAAAAGAGGGAGCGGCTCGGGGGATCGAAAAGAGCCGTCCGCGAATTTATAATATCTCACACGCGATTCCTCCTCTTCCACTTTCTCTCACTATCTCAATTGTTCGCATTCGACGTAGACTCCGAGGACTTGTCGATTTGATATCTCGCGAGGTAAACGCGAGTGCGAACCGCGTCCTCGCGATTGGAAGCGAACAATTGGAAGAGCGAGAGCAATCTTTGATGCATCTTTATTCCCTCTCGCACCCCCGTCCTTTCCCGCCCCGCCGGCTTGTTAACTCTCGAATGCCTTCCACCGGGAAGCGTTATCAGGCGATCGAATTGCAAAACGGACATCAACCTATCCACGGATTTTGCTTTGTCCTCGCGCGAAGGTGGGGACACGCGATACCGTTCTGATTACAGAGCAGGCGCCGCCCTTGGACGAGAGAGTTGCAGCAGGGTGTAACGCGAGCCCCCCTCCCCCCGCACGTTACAGCGTATCTGCTGCCTAATGAGGCGACTCGAGGTAAGCGCGCGCGACCCCTATTTTCCATCGTCGAACGTCGCACAGAGGAGCCGGCGTTGAAAGTGACAAGAGACTCGACTAACTCGTCTGCACCAGTGCATCCTCTTGTTTTCCGATGCTCTCACCATCGAGCCCCGCGTCACAACCTACGTATATATGCCCGCGACACTCCCACCTCTCGGCCGACGCTGATTATGTAAATACGCCGGAAAGCTGCTCGAGGTCTTTCATTTACCTTGGCGAATCGAGCGAGCGTATAGAAAGGTCTTCGGCAGCGAGGAGGAAGCCATTTCGAGAGGCGCATTATCTGACGAATATCCGCGGATCTTCTCGAGGATTTAGAAGTTTATACGGCGCGGATGTCGATATACGTATATAGGATGAAAAGGGGAAAAAAGCAGTGGCTTTATCAAAGGCCAATGCGAGCGGCTATACGTTTCGCGATATAGCAACGCGCTTATGGACGTCGTGACCCATAGAAGTGCCGTGTTCTAACATTTCCGATGTTTTTATACGGGGTGTTCACGCTAAGATACCGAGAGAGGGTAGAGCCTTTTTCAAGTTTGCTGCATACGCGAACCAATAGTGATTTATGCAGTTTGGTCTTCAATTAATAGATGGCCGTACTGACGACGGGGAAGGCTAACTGAGCCGCTAATTAGTTTGTGTATGAGGCAAAATTAAAATAAGCTCCGCACACTCTCAGAGCCTGGGCATGAACATCCAGTATATTCGAAATGAACGAAATTCAATTTATAGACCAATTCTGTCGTATTAAAACGCATCTTTATAAATCTACTTATAACCTGTGTACGGAAAAAAATGTTAATATTGGATTAACAAAGTCAAAGTTGTAAATATAGTCTTGTAAATGCAATTAAACACTGTATACGATTAATTACACGATATATAAAATGTATCCGACTCTGCTGCTAATTTTGCATCTTGCTGGTAAATTTTATACTTTTCCGCTGTAAATTTCTGCCTTGCGCTTGTCACATAGACTGTGTTACAATTTGCAACAATTTGGTGTACTATTTACATCAAATTTGTTTCCGTATGGAAAAGTCAAATGCTTCGGTTATCACAGTACAAAAGGGTCAATAGGAACTTACTCAAACGGGCGCTCGACATCGCGTAAACCGACTATCAAGTCCCCTTGACCCGTCCATTCTCCAACCATCCTTGGTCAACCCTCCAGAAACCCTTACTCGAACATCCGCTGTTCTCTCTTTACCTTTCGGCGTGTTCGCCATTCAGGTACACCTAAACTAACAATTTCGCTAGTAGTTTCAACCGCCACCTCCTACTGAAGGGACGACAACAATCTACCGATCGTGTAGTTCGAAATGACGTCGAACAAATAGTTCCGCCGGATGTGGTGCCTCGGGTTAACGACCATACCGGGGAAACTAACATCGTACACCAACGACAAAGTTGCTTGCAGACGACTCACCGAGTACGGTGCCGGTGTAGGAATGCGACGTGTCGAAAGGGATCGTTCCATCGCTGCTTTCGAAGGTGACGTCCTTCGCAAAGAGGCTTGCATCGCGAACCAATCGCATCGTCCACATCCTGGAACAGCGAAGAACGAAATAAAAATTAGTCGTCGTATAATTCAATTCGGCCTGCTTGCGAATTTTTTTATTGCAAATTCGAAAAATTTGAACAAGATTATTTACTTCGTATTTCTTCATTTTTAATTCTTGGCCTTATTTGAGCTGGAAAGCGATATTTAAAAATACAACTATGTTATCGTTTTCAATACTATCTCTCTCCCACTCGTTGCTTGGGACATGTGCTTCTCTCTGGCTTTGTGATGACGTGACAATCTTGTAGAGAGAAACGCACTTATAACTTTACGAATAATTATTTCTCCGGACATTTTCTTTTTCGCGTAATATTGAATATGTATACGGATTACAAATTGAATTTGAAATTATGAATGTTTTTTTCATGCAACTACCAAATTTGCGTATCCGATTGATCGAGTATACTGATCTCATACACCACTTCAATGTTAATCGAATATAATTTTTTCCATCTTAAAATCATGACCACGCAATGAACTTCAACCATTAAAGAACATCGCGATTATAATATCACGTCGATAGCGAATGTCGTACACAGCAGGGCCTTCCAATGTTTCATCAACTTTATACACCAAGAGAAAAATGTAGCACATTTGACTAAATCGGCGGTTACAGGTGTGGGAGTGCCGATCAAGTTACTTGGACTAGTAATTGGCTCGAATAGACTATAGCCTGTTTCCTTCAAATAGCCGTTAATCGTTATAGCCAAATTTATTAGTCGGAGCAACTAATTCTTCATTTCCCCACCCACATAAACGCAGATTTAATTGAGTATAATATACCCTTTTTTCTCTCTCTCTCTCTCTTTCTCTCTCTCTCTTTAAGTGTACGTTGAGATAAAATCGCCCCACCCGCAATCCGTATTTCGGCGAAAGATCTCCCGTCTACGTGTAAATGCAAAAGTCAACGAAGCGTGCAACGAGCGATCGCGCCGGACGCGATCGTTTCGCCGATGCAGCCGCCTACGGCCGCGCGATAAAGAGCGCCCGATACGCGAGCGGAGTCGACTCGCGCGAGAATCGATCCACCGCCCCGCGGCCCGGCGCGGCGTTAACGAGGTTCGAGAAGCGCTCCTCGGTCAAAAGGCGGACTGCGCGTCGTCCCGAGCGACCATTTGTCCAGATAGAGCGTTTTCAACCTTCCCCGTTCGGGAGCCGTCATATGATGATGGATGGACGGCTGAGCGCCGGCGGACACGCTGGGCGCTCTGTTAAAATCGGTTCGGTCGGTTTCTCGCGCGCGCTCTGCTGTCACGGAGAAACGCGCCGCCCTAATAATTCGCGTTGTACTATCGATCGACTTTCCGCGCGACGGTTCCGCAGCGTCGCTCCGCGTTTCGAGCGGCCGTTAAACCTTCGGGCTTCGTTGGTGGATGCAGACGAGCGTTCCGACTCGTCCTCCCCTCCCTCTCGTGCTCACCATCCGCTCCCAAAGAAGAGAGGGTCGGGGGATCAAAGTGGCTTTCGCCGAGCAGGAAATACCAGCTCTCTGCCAATTTATCCGACAACGTGGCGCGGAATTCGGGCAAAGATTCAGGCCAACCCGTTGGGCTATCGAAGGTGCGATATTCGAACGTTGCTTCGCAGCGAGAAAGAATTATAGAAGACGACGCGGAAATAGTTTAGTCGTCTGACGGAGAGTAGTGTGATAATGATCTGTACCCCCGAAGAACATAAATCGTCGGAGCAGTTACACCGAAGCTCAATTCCGGGTCGGTTTATTGTTAGCTTCGCCTTTCGGGATCTGCCGAGCAGTTGCGTCGACCAGAGAATACTCACCTCTCAGTGTTTACATTGAGAGAGAAGCTAAGCTAAGCTAAGCTAGGCTAAACTAAGCCAAGTCAAGCTCGAGCTCTTGTGTAACCACGCTCAATATCAGAAGTAGAGTATCCGCTTCGATCCCTATAACCCCTGACCCTGTACGTAAAAAAATAATATATTATACCCCCCCTTTTGCGCCTTATGCTTCCGCTTCTTTAGTTTACTGGCTCGCGGCAAGACCAATTTCGACGTCTGAAAGCAGCATGCGCAGACATTTCTCTTGCAGTCTACACAACTCAACAATGGCCTCTCCAAACTAGAACGAGGAACGGAGTTCTTCTTAACTTTTGAGAAACTAAAGAAGACCGTCAGTCGTTCTCGGTTTTCTCTTTCTCTCTCTATCCCGCAACCACTGACAAGTCAAAGTTTCCTACATCATACACCAGACTGCTTTAGTATGTAATATAATTACTTTCGCTATATCCTATTCCAGTTCTTATATTTCGTCTACAGCACTAAGAGAAATTTTATAGATTGCACGGCAGTGCTAGTAGTTTATTAATATAAGAATCTCTCTCTCTCTCTCTCTCTCTCTGTTTCTGTTTGCCTTAGCAATAATTATTTCTATTTTACCAGAACAAATAGCTATTTCGACATTACGTATAGTCATTTTAGCAACGCGTATTGCTCTTGTCACATTTGGTATTGCTATGTTACTTACACTGTCTAGTTAACCTGTCACTTATTGTTAACCTTAAAGTATAGCTAGTGGAGCTATACTAATTCGGTCTTAACATAATAAAAATGCATGTTTTTAAATTGCATTTGTAATCCATATACATATTCAATAACAAACGAAATAGAAATTATTCGCAAAGTTATAAGTGCATTTCTCTCTACGGGATTGTGACGTCATCGAAAAGACAGAGAGACACGCTTATGCCAAGCAACGAGTGCGAGAGAGCTAGCCTCACTAGTAGACTATAGCGTAGCTGCATTTTTAAATATCGTTTTTCAGCTTATGACAGGTGAGACAGAAAATGAAAAATTAAAAAATACGAGGTAAATAATTTTGTCCAACTTTTTCAAACAGACAATAAAAAAATAATGTTATAACCGAATTGCTGTGCAATCTAAACATTTTTCTCAGTCCAAAAATAATCCACTTTTCCTCCACTTGTAATTTTCAACTTCGCGATAAACTCAAACCCTCCTCATAACATCAGTTAACCCATCATCCACACAAAATATCAAAGAAGAGTAAGTGTCGTTATCAAGTTCAACTCGCCTACTCAATAAGATATCACACAGCTCCGGAACGCTCGCGCGCCTTTACACGGCGAAGTGTACGGAAAAAAAAAGTAAGAATAACGTCACGTTCGCACCGCGAAATGCGGAAAACGAATGCTCGAGTGAAAACTAACCCGGTAGAGAGAACCCGGTACTCTCCTCTCGCAAAATTATCTGTTCACAGGTGGTTAGATACCTGCGGAGTGCATATTCTTTGCGGTAACTCCGTGTGCGAAATTTTCTGCGTCGCGTCGTAAACTTTCGACGGCGTGAAATGGGTAAATAAAGTAACGATTTTATGGTCGCCGAGCAAAGGATGTGAAAGGGAGGAAACGTCGCGGAGTAGGTAAAGTGAAAATAGGAAAAAATGTATGACAGATGAACCTTTTGAACTGACGTACGTTACGAGTGTGTGAATGTGTGATGGAGGGAAAGTGGGAATATGCAGTGAAACTGCAAAAATTATATTAGCTCTTAACTAAAATATACAAAACGGATACCGCATGACTGATTGTGAGCTTAAACCAGGTTCATTTCTTTCACTTGATTCCGACTTGCTTCACGCACGACTGTACTTAATTTAGACCCGGACTTCAGATTTCATAATACAACAAAATGACTGGATCGAATTGAAACATGTAACTCGTTTTTTAAATAAATTATATTCGATTGATCAAACCAATCCTCTTCTTTTAATATTAAAAAAAATAGTTTGTTTTATGCACTTTAATATGCACAAAATCAGCGATGCAGTTGAAGTTGCACCGTAACGCAATGGATATAAAAACAGGCCAATAAATCTGCCCGTCTTAACACTCCCGACGTGTAATTAGCAGAGTGTGGTGTTCGTTCCGCGGTTAAAATGGAAATTTCAAACATCGCGGAACGCGTGGCCGATAGTGGCGTCAAGATTTTCATCCTTAGGAGACTCGTAACGCGCTTTGCTACGAGTTAACTTGGAAACTAGTGACTAATGTTTCCCAGAGCGTGTATACGCAGCCATTGGAGCACGCTCCAGCCACGAAACTACGTACATGCATACGTATATGTACGGAGGGTGAATAAAGTACTCCCAGCGTCGGAAACGGTAGGAAATTTATGACAACGCGTGACGGGATGTAGGTACCTACCTGTGTGCGGGGTCTGTATATATGTATGTATAGGTGGAGAATTTTCGTTGAGGAAGTTCAACAAGATTTCGACGCTCAAAATTCACCACATACACATACGGGAAATTTGAAAATATTCTAATAAAATAAAAAAAGTCGTGAGAGAAAATTAAGTTATCAATGTTATGATATTATCTAATAATTAATTATCCAATAAACTCGAAATAAAAATCCCTCCGATGCAAAATGCAGCTCTCTTTAGTGGATTATATTTCGTAGAAACTTATTTTTGATCGAGAAAACGCAACTTTTACGTAAGGTTTTACATCATTCATTTTTGTTACAGAAAAGAAGAGTAAAAATTAATTAGAAAAACTTTCTATGTTCTTCAGAAATTGTATATATGTAATACGGGGAAAAAGAATTACAATTACAAATTCCATCTTTTTGCATCATGCGAAGTGAAATATTTTGTGAAAAAAATTGGTTTTTGAAAAAATCGCTTTCGGATCGCCAGGAAAACTAAAATTTCCCAGGGGTACGCTTGAAAAGATTAATTACATTTGAGCTTGACAAATGAGGAAGCTGTAACGGAATTTATTTATTAACACATTCTCTTATCAAAATAGGTACCTACTCCAGAAGAGTTAAGAATTACGGCATTACCATAAAAACTTAAATCTCTCATCAGGCTTAAAAATATTACATTTTCAGAGAGAGAAGCTTTAGTTAGAGGACTCTGCGAGGGAATGTCTACAAACGACCCTTGCATATTCGTGCCCTTATCGTGGCTGACCAAACGGTCACAATCAGAAAGAATTACCGTTAAAGCGCCATCGACTCAGCAGTTTCTGATAATTAACCAGATACCGGTCTTGTCCATCCCCTTAATGGCGGGTCACTTTCTCGCGCGTCACACCCCAGTAGCAAATGACTGAACCCCGTTCGCCGCATAAAAAAAAAGTAAGATAAATCTTCCGCGCTTTCGTCGTCCCGTAGGATTTTAACGGGATAATTAACTGGTAGAGTACTAATTAATTACCACCACGATTAGGATAATCCCGCATTGGCGGTCGGAGAAATTAATGACTTTCCGCGCTATAGCAATTAGTCAGAATTAGCTGGAAGTATGTACGTACGTATACAGACGTCCCTGTACATATCTCTCTCTCACACACAAACACGCGTGCGCGCGCGCGTGCACGCACCCCATACACACTTATATATACATTAGCAGAAATTTCGGAACCGAGATTTTTCGTACTATCATCGCCCCACCCACGCATTGTCAGATGGGCGAAATCGAGAAATAAAGGGAAGGAGTGTAACGAGGATTGAATAGGAAATCCGTGCCAAGCGAGAGCTGGGAGCTCCGGCGGCAGTAGTTATCGTATTGCCACCCTGCAGTTAATTTTCTCAAAAGGGAAAGCTCGCGCCGCCGTACAGTAACTGCCGTTCCCACGTAATTCGACGTCGTCGTTTACAGGGAAACCATTGTCGGTATTTCAGCTGAAAGGAGCGAGAACCGTTAATCAGAGGGGAATGCGAGGAACGCGCCAAGTGCGACTTTATCAGCAGTGAGACCGCCTACTGCGTTACCCCGTTGAGAAAGCAGTTTTGACATTTTGGAACAAAAAACCTGACACTCTATATCGATCGAGTCACAGCTGGTGCCAAGGCTCGCCAACGTCGCAGGGAAAATATGACGTATCTTGTTGGCATCGATAGACCTTAACATTCTTTTCTCAAAAAAAAAGAGAAATAAAGGTGAGCATCAGAATAAAGCAGATGGATCGCGCCGTGTACATCGTTGTTATAATACTCCGTTATTAATATGTAAGCTAACTCCAGTTAACTTTCAGAAAGGTAGGTAAGATGGTACTGCTGTTGCTATTAGGCAAACGACATCGCTAGCTAAGGGTGTACATGGAAGCGTTACTCGCGTATAATTTAAATCTCTCTACACCCCTCGGCTTGCCCGCTACCCCTTTCCCATCTTACAGATCCTCTGGCCTCTGCGTCTCTCTCCCCACGTTCCCTGGCGTTTGCTCTCTTTCTCTCTCTTCTATTTATCTATCTATCCCTCTATCCATACTTTTTTTCTCTCTCTCCCTCTCTCTCCCATTCCCACCTCGCCTACAAATTTAATCCTTCCCCCTTCGTCACTCCCTGCCTCGCCCACGATTTCTACAACCCCTCGCTCTGACTCGACAAAGTTAAACTGCACTAGAAGGGAGAGGGAAGAAGCAAAGGGTGGAACGAGGGAATTTGTATCGTACGAAGTGCTCCGCTAATTATTGGCTAGTAAACTTTTAACCCCCCCCCCCTCCATCCCTCTCGCACCTCTTAGAACCAGCCCTTGCCTGCCTCCCTACACAGAGGGTGCCCCACCTCTGGCGTAACCCCGAGGCGTGACTCGTTCGATAAATTTGAGCCACCCTTGCATTCTAGAAATTAATATGGACGAGACGTAATATATATGGCTGTTAACGTGACAATCGACGGTTTGAATCCTCTGTCTATTAGTCAGTGTACAGCGCGATTGGATATTATTTGAACGCCCTTCGCCTAATACGTAGGTACTTTAGTTGGAAAATAATAGCTTCTTGTTTGATAGTTTAAGAATGATTACGACATATACAGGAGCGATGTAGTGGCGACGAATTAAAGTTCAATAAAACCGTGCGATCCCAGGCGGAAAAGTTCTATATATTATATTTTGTATATAATCCATATGTGGATTTGGTCATAATATATGAATTATGTATGACTTCTATATTAATCAGATACAAACTATACATATATATGGATTATATAAACATTAAAAAATCTACATATAGTTCTTACGTGGTTAATATAGAAATTATATATTATTATATAATACGATATACCTAATCCATATATATGATCAAATCCATATATGGACTATATACAAAATATATAAAACTTTTCCGCCTGGGATATCCATAAAAGTTAAATTCCGCGTACATTACTGCACTTCAAACTACCTCAGAGGTGTTAAAATAGCTCGAGATTTATGGAAAATATTTTGTAAAAAACGTAAGATGCAGGATCAGTTTATATTAATAGTCTATAGCATTCTTCTCGAATCGGAAGTTGGTATATCTATAGCAGGTATTGGGCGAGGGTGGTAAAAAAAGAGGAGAAGAGAGGGCACTCTTTTATTTTTCTCTTTAAGGCACGAATCGAAGGGAAGTGGAGCGTAAAGAGTCCCGTCGGCGCCAGACGTTTCCGATGCCTCAGCACAATATATCGAGTTATTTATTTATTTCCCTCGAAACCCATCTGGAATTTTCAAAATGTGAAAGATCAATGAAATGCGAGTGCGGGAGACGACATAGATATAATTACACTCGCGGTGCATCGTACAATTGAGTGCAGCGGTTGAACGTGAGGAAGGAGCTATCTGTACAGCGTATCTCCCACAATGACCGTGACAGCGGGAAATGGGAGATTCCTCGTTAAACTAGCTGTATAAAGTGTAAGTTATAATGTTGGAGGAGCAATAGTTAAGTTACTAAAAGAGTTTTAAGATTACCAATAGAATGACAGTTCCACTGGCAAACGTTGTTGATCCATAAATAGGTCAATATAAGGGACTACGTCCGAGGCCTGTTCTGATCGTACTCGCAGAAGAAATCTCTAACGCTGAACTGCTATTAGTTGATTAAGACATCGTCTACGAGTGCGATATCGGAGCAGGCCTTGAACAGAGCCCTATACGCTTACCTATCTATGGGTTAACGATGTTTGCCAGCGAAACTGTTATCCTATTAATCATCTTACACCTCTTTTAGTTCCTTAACTATTGCTCCTTCAACATTGTAACTTGCACTTTATACGCCTAATTTTTAGAGGAATCTCCCATTTCCCGTTATCATGATCATTGTGGGACACGCTGTATACTTTCTTTGATGTATGTATGAACAAGATACACACTTGCATGCACATGCAAGAAGAAAGACAGAGGGAGAGAGAAAGCCCGTGGCGTGTGTCGCTAAAATTTAATCCGCCAGCATTAACAAGAATTACGTGGGAGGCTCAACGTAATCCACACGACCTCGTCTTCAGCCGCCATAATTGCCCGCTTAAGATCACACTTCTCACTATTTTGCAAACGGAGAATCCAACGCTATATATATAATAATAATTTTGCTTAAATGCCCAGAAATCTATAGACTCTCAAAACGTTATCATTATTGACCGGAATTATGTATGGCCACTTCAACATCCCCCAATTTTGCACCCTAAACAAATTTTCTCACTAAATTGTGGAAGAAATTTAACTTTTTTATACGCTGTCTTTCGTGACACGGACAATAAAACTCGATAAATTGTTATCTCTCAATCATGATATGTGCGTTGAATTTTGAAAGTTAAATAATCGCATTATAATCAGCATCATATTGACTATGTTCATTAGTTTACTCAACCAACTGTGAAAAATATAATATATGGTCGGAGAGCAATATATTTGCTGACTAAATATCATTGTAGTCAGGAAGTACAGCTGCATCCTCTACTCGTCAATATTTGTTCGATATATTCAACAACCCATAAAATCGGGTACATAAAAAACTCGTATAACCGGCCGAAATGATCACTGGCGCTAATATGGTAAACATAGAAAATGTATTCATTCGATGGACGCTTCAACTGAGAGAAGAGGCACATAAAATTGAAACTAAAAATACGGATACCCCAAATTAGAAAGCGAGGAAGTAGGAAGACGTCGTCGAAGATCCGGTATAGTAGAGCTATAAACACAGTCTTGATTTATTCCAATATAAAAAATTATTTTTAAGGTAAAGCAAAAATATCGAAGGGATAACGAAGCAGTCGAGAGTGACTAATAATTGTAGTCGCATTTAACGTGCAAACACGACGGTGAAATTCAGAGCGGAAATTCATGCATATTTCCCCATTTTCCCGTTAGCCACCGTTACGGAAACATAAATTCATAAAAATAAATTCATTCGTTCAGATCCGTTGATGAAAATAAGATCGAAAGAAAAAAGGGGGCGTGCCCATCGAGTGACGCTATACCATAGCGGACGAATGTATATGTATATAATTACAGCGGTAAATGCAGATTTGCAGGATGTAGGTATCATAAAATTCGCATCAATCTCACGCCCAACCACAGACGGGTGGACGTTGCGCTCGCTAATTCCGCATGCCGGCGCCCCTGATAATGAACGATCGGGAGAACATGTGAAACGTTCCGATGAACGGCGATATCGGGGGCAGCAAATTGGGGGTACGCGCGCGGATACCTACATATCGGTATCTAATACAATGCCTACATGTACTTAGCTGCGCGTTAAATCGGCATGCCAACAAGCATTACGCTGTAATGTTGGTCAACACGACACCCTGCCTGAATCGATGTCTTGTATGTACGCGGTAGGTACGAGCACGAGGTGGACGGACTAAGTTGTTAGGTGCGCGCGATTGTTGGAGGCACTACGCGGAAGTAACCTAACCCTACCTAATATAGCACGCAACGATGCTGTGTGATGTATATTGATAGAAGAGGGTGAAACTACTCCGGTCTAATGACCGAGCTCACTTCCATCATGATTATCTCCTTACCCGTGAGCTATCACCCTTCCCGCCCACATCGGAGCCGTGGGTGATCACAAGATGACTCCTGTCTTCACGGACTTTGAGGTACTACGGGGAATTCCCATATATGGAGTGTCGGCAGAAAGGATTAAATTGAAGTTGATATGATGTTTTCTTAACCCTCCGTTAGTCTGCTGGGGTCTGACAGACCCAAAGTGAATGTAATTCTCACGGTACATTCAGCCACCAGACTAACGCAGGGTTAAAAAGCATATATCCTGATAGAGATGAAGGAATACGATATCAAGACGGATGAAAAGTTCACAAAAATGGAATACCTAGTCCCTTTCCAATCGTAATCTGTATTTAATTTCATACTTATAATCGTCTTAATGCGGCATTCTGGCTAGCCTGTTTACTAAGTCAATTCGTAATTAGATGATTGAAGTAGCAAACTCGCCTTTTATTCAGCTAACTAGTTTTTATTGATGTAAATTACGTCTTTTAAATCAATGTTGGGGTCTAGAATGGAAAATACCTAAACGCGACACGACTTACCATACGGTCTTATTTAACAAAAAAATCGATTTCTTAGTCTCTGTCGAATCATATAAAGTAGTCATTGATACGCGTGTATGTCTGCATTCTGTCCCGAATCAAACCTTGTATTTCGCGTCGTTGAAAATTATAAGGATGGGTAGAGCGTGCCTTGCTTCCCGGCGAGCTCGGCACGTGACGTCACACGAGAGGACCCTCACAGAAAGAGCTCTAGGCGTGGGGTTCGTTGACGGGGGGGGGATGTATTATGATTTACCATGGGTTGAAGGCTCATGATTTTCAAGTCGTTTAAACGCCTTAAAAACCACCCTACAGATCGTAAGCCAAATTCGGCGGCATATTAGAAGCAGAAAACATTATTTAATAACGTTTCCGCCCACGTTAAGGAAAAGGAAATGACATTTCAATGTATAGCAAACGCAGTACCTAGTATTTCTAAAGACGTAACGTACGTAACTTTGATATAACCTAGACGCTTCTTCTTAAGATCGTTATTAAAATTTACTACCGCGATGTTACTTCGTTTAATTAACGATTGATGAAGAAATATTTACTGAAGGTTGTCCCTTTCCTACTCCAATAATAGAGTGCCCGTCCAAGATTATTTTGGCAGCAAACAAACATACATTTTCTGGCGAAGGCTCACATAATTTAATCTCATTCATACACCGACAAATAAATCCAAAAATATAATGGCAACTAATGGTCAGGAAGTACCGAAACATATCAAGGAGGATCATCAGTTAGGATCGATGTAACCTTTCCATCTATGGGAATGGTCCTTCGAATGATCGATCGAGGCATTAAGAAAGAACCACGTACATGCCAGAGCCGTATAGTGCGTTACATATGCTGCACCCTTGACCGTCAGGCCGGTTTATCTCGTTAGCTCATCGAGCAGAGGCCGCACGACGCTCTTACGATTACGTAATATTAGTACCTTGCCAGGTGAACCCGCGCGGGCTTCTTTGGCTCTGAATGTCGACGGAATATTCGCGCGAGCGAGTCTAATTCAATCCGCGGAAGGTCGTAGGAATCTCATGCGATAGAGGTCATGCATATGCATGAGTTAGTGTAAGTATCTCATTAAGGGATACATTTTCCATCGAGCCGACGAGGCTATCGACCAAGGCTGCGAGTTAATGAGATCTAAAAGGTGCGTGGTTCATGCACAAAATGAAAAAAATACATAATAACGCACGATGAGGTTCTGAGAGCCGGATTTATGAAAAATATGCTACAGTGGATGAGTTATAAAGTACGAGTTTAAATCAGTGTATAAAAGGATACCACGGAAAACCAATTTCAGTTTTGAAATTCCAGCTATTCTTCGACCTGGTTGCTAACAATAGGACATAATTTCGGTACCTAACTGTGGGCACGAAGAATAACAATCGAAGATTCGGAGTGTATCGCGATACAAAGCTTTTTCGAAGCCACGCAGCGTGGTAAAACAATTACTTTGCACTTATGCTAAGTAAACTCGCGTTGAACCACTCGGGCCTGTATAAAGCGGAAGTACCTAATGCAATAAGTGGCTCAGCTCCTTGTGTACCCAGAGGTTACTCGATACGGACGCGTTAGTTGGTAACTCAATGGACAGCTATCCGCTGTGGGATATTAATTGACCTCGTTTCATCCCCTTCTATCTTCCGGGGTGCGCGGGAAAATATTTTTCAGCCGATGAAGGGTAACGAATTGAAAAGGAGTTTGGCAGATCAAATAAACGCGTCGATTGCACGAAACATCATAATTACTGCGTTATGTAAGAAATGTTCCATAATCTAGGGTTATCCTTCGGCGCGGCTTTAATGTAATACCTATCAAGCCCACCAGAGATTAGATGGGCCAAGGCTGACCCAAGGTTCGGTCAAAGTATACGCGCATTAGGGCAGAGGGAATTTCTTGCGCGGCTCCTAAAAACCAGGTCTACTTCGACATCCCCTTTAATATCGAGCAACCGTATATACCCACATATCATTCTGTTCCCCGCCATATTTTTATTTACTTCCTGAGGAAAATAGAATTAAGAGCTCGTTAAAACTTGGCCCTAGGTATGTTTATTATTATTTTCTACTACACTGAAAATGGTATTTAGCTAATCCAGCTATATTTCTGGCTGCCTCAGACACAACTAGAAAAATATTGCTAGCGTACCAAGAATTCCTGCTATTGCGAAGAAAATTATCACTGCAATTACTATAATTTTCTAGTTGTGGCCAAATTTTTTTGAGTGTATACATCACCCTGGGCATAGGATGCTTCTATTCTATGCCCAGGGTGATATATAATATATTTTTAAAAAATAACAAACGTATCAAGAAAACTTTAATAATTTTGAAGATTTTTAATAAAACGAAGGAACAAAAAGCTAGAGCTTAATTAAATTTAAATTTACCAAAGAGGGGCATATTTTAATTCAGTAAGTGAGTGAAAGAAGAGGAAAGGAGGAGGGAGAGGCACTGCTAGGAGAGAAGAGAATTACACCATAAGAGTACATATATATGTATATGAGGAGGGAGAAGAGTTCTTACTCAGATTTACATGAGGTATCTCTCCAGGATTAAAATAAGCATTTCATTATGAATTATAATTGAGAGCATAAAGTGAAACTGAATATTAAATTCAAACAGAAAAAACTTGGGAGGAAGGAAATAACACGTGAGGCATATTAAAGGCACTTTATATATTGAAGTTACTCTAAACACCGAAGTAGCCCCTACCTGGGGTTACTATATTGGTGAATCATCGCCCAAGCTGATGAATCATCGGCCGACCTTTCTACGAAATGAAAGAACTATTTAACGACTTAAAAAAGCAATTACATTGATGTCCCAAGGAGAGGCAACGTAATTTGACGTTTCCACCGACTAAACCGAAGCACCCCCGCGCGCCGATCGATAAACCCCTCCCTGTAACTCACGCGAAACGAGAAAGCTTCGACGTGCGCCTTCCGACGACACGAGATACGGGTTTCCAGCGAGGATAGAAATACTTTAGCAAGCCGGGTCGCGATGTCGGCTCGGAGGAAAATGGGTAGGACGGAAAATTGGCAAAATGCAATTAGCCCGAATGAGTAACTGAGCTATATATATATAGGTATGAATTCTTGTTACGCAAGCTCTGTGCTGCGCCGACGCGCGTATCATATACATGTATATTCTATATCGAGCCAGCAGACACGGAGGTACGTATGTACTCGCATTGTTGCAGAGAAATGAGAGGCACGGGGTGCCTCTTAACTAATTTATTCTACTCAAAGACGAGACGTATACGTTTATAATGTATAGACCCCGACGCGTTTCCATTCTTTACCTTATAAATTTCAACCCGAGACCCTTTCGCATCCAGCGTGTCAAACTCGTTTCAAAAAGATCCGAACCTCCAATCAGCCACACATCATAATATGGTCTCTTGATTACCCAGACGGAAAAGTTCTATATATTTTGTATATAATCCATATGTGGTTTTGATCATATACTGATTACATATGATTTCTCTATTAACTATATAAGAACTAGGTATATATTATAGATGTTCAAATGAGTCCAAGCAGAAAAGATCTATATGGATTACACATACATAATAATATAGTCCATATATGGATTATACATGATTTCTGTAGGTATAAACCATATACATATATGAATTATTTGAATCTTTTAGATTTTCGTAAAATCCATATAGGATCAAACCCATATATATGGGCCATATATAATTCACATAGAACTTTTTCGCCAGGGATTGTATAATCCATATATAATCTATATATGGTTAATATAGAAATTATATATAATCCATATATAACCAAAACCACACACGGATCACAGAATTTTTCCGCCTGTGTAACTTTTACATCTTTCCGAATTCCAAATGAAAAAGGCGCACATCCGGCAGGGGTACCCGTATCGTATCAACATTGTATCGAGGTCGGAACTACGCGTATAGCGGAGCAAGAGTGCCTCCCCCTACTCCTTGGCGTTTAGATTTATTACCCGGCATCACAATGGGGAATTTCTCGAAGGAGTCCCTCTCGCGTGAGAAGATTACCACGACCTCGGGAGCGACCGTCCACTCCGTGTAGCGAAGATACATACGTCGGTCGAGCAAAACTTCCGGGCCTACGGAACGTATCCTTGTGCCACATCCGTTGGTGTCGAACTCGCGCGTCTGGAAACGGCGCCGTCGAACTCCTCGCTAATCATTTGTAGCCCGGTGCCTCCAGGCGCGATTGGCGATCGGGCATTCGGCGACTGATTGCGCAAATACAAGTCCCATCCGTGTCAGGGCTTCGTTATACGTCTCCACTCGTTATTGCCGCGGTATCGCCCGCGTTAAGATATCCAGGTGACGTCAGAGAATCGTGTTACGCACCCGAAATTCCCTCTAAGATCTTCGCACGTGAGTGCGAAACGAAGCAAAGGTATTTCTGCGTGGATGGATCTAGTGCGACGATCGCTCATGTCAAAGTTCAAGATTACAATTACCCGAATCACATCAATCATTTAACACAACGCCAAATCTTCAGCTTTTCTAACCTGCGTAAGGCGCGATCCTTCTCCATCAGGAGTCAAAAGTTTACACCGCATCCCATCCCATCGCCGCATATCGGGTGTAACTTTGAAAATCAAGTCGCGCCGCGAGTACAGATGACTCGACTTTGGAGCGCGGTTGGGAAATACAATGACAAAAGCCATTATCGATATTTCTTGCCGCTGGTTTCGCGCTAGAACATTGTTACGTATAGCTATTCAGGTTCATTACAACTTGCACGACGAGTGATTCTTCTTCTTCTCCTCCGTTGTCTTCTTCATCATTTTCTGTTCCCGGTTTCTCCTGTTTTATCTACCCTGCAGTCCGGGTGCTTTGCGCGGCCGGAGCAATTCCGCAGGGTGTAAGGTGCAACGGCGGCTAATTAAACTTTCTTTGCGACATCTCCGTGAGACCGATACGGTCGGATCGTATTTTCGCGTTTAAGTAAAGTACGCGGGACGATTAATGGACCGCTCGTACATTGCGCGCATCGGTCGATGGCTGTATTAACCTTTAGAGTCCAGGGGTGGTCGATAAATCGATCAGCAGTCAGGTCGGGGCCTTCAAATAGGAAATTTATTGATTTTATTTATAAATTTCACGTCTAAAAAAAGTCGATTTTAACTGAAATTTCCCCGGACTCTAAAGGTTAAGTGAACTGTACACTGAGAAAAGTAACCTGGTCAATCAAACCCAAATCTTGGAGACCACAACCAAACCGTTTGGTGAAATATGGATCCTCTCTCTATCTGTGTTTAGTTTGACTAACTATTTTCTGATTAAAATAACTAGACATATATTATAGTTAGAATTACTAAAGATTTAGTTGGAATAACTAAATATTTAGTTCGACTTACTAGTGCTTTTGTTAGAATAACTAAACTGACTTAACCAGATGCGTTTTGTCATTTTTACCAAATTATTTTTCTCGGTGTAGAGACTCTGAAGAGCTTCAATTTATTCAGTACTGAACAAAAATATCGAGTGCAGATTTTGGTGATATCTCGATATCAATTTCCCCATTAGCACGTCGTTCAAACCGGTGAAAATCAATCGACAATTCTACCCGATACGTACTCTCGCGCTTATTCCAAGAATCGTACAGATTGATCAAGGTAGAACGCCCCGCATCGTTCAACTGAATTGCAACGCTAATGCCTCGTGCAATTAGCGATCGCGCTCTCTCATCGCGCCAATCGCTTGCAGCTGTTGCCATCCACATCTCGATAGGCATTCAGGTGTGAAAATCACTCGAGATCGCACCGTATCTGCTATCTCGTTCGAACGTTCATTCTGCGCTCTATCCGGTTCAATGATTGCATTGCATAGGTCAATGTTTTACCTCGAGGAGCCCTGTTATTGGAATTCACTGTAAAAATTAATAATCTTTTTTCTCCGTGTAATACGATAAATGTCACGGATGCGAAAATAAAATTTCGTTTGCACCTCCATTGTTTTGTATTCTTTAAAAAATATTATCGAGTTCTTGCTACACAGGAATTATGAAATACGCGCGCCATTATCGAGGCTATTGCCCTCATAGATAATAATTGAAAATTTGCATTTATATTGTTTAACTCCCGATACAAAAATTGTAACGTATTTACTCGTCACGAATTATGCGACATCCGGTAGATGCATACACAGGGGCGACGCGTTCGGTCGAATTATACCTCGCGACATTTGCATAATTCCCCGTATAAATTTGGCGTTGACATTTGGAAAGTTTGCAATCACCGTTCGCCCACATCCCTCATCAGTCACGATGGAATCGGCAGAAGAGCTTCATATACAGTCAACGAGGAAAATTTACGCATGCCTGCACAAATACACCAGCATTGCTTTTCAATGTTTTCACAATCGGTTTCTCTGAAATTCATCTGAAACTCGAGGGCCCTCCGCCCCTTGCATGAAAATGAACCATTTCCACTGAAAATCCTCGACTCGTCCGCGATAACGATGCAAATTGAGTTACTTCAACCCTTTGTACAAATCCACTTAAAATCCATTCCCCCGACGACCTCCCAGCCCTTCGGTCTCCCGTTCACGGCGCTTACGGTGCATCGGCTTAATTGACTTACACAATCGAGTGAACCAAATACGTTCGCGAGGGGAAAAAAGCAAGCCTCTCGAATTGATCGCCAATCCCCAACAAGATCTACGCTGTCCATTTATAAAATTGTATTACGAGGGCGTACTATTAAGCTCGACGTTTACGCATCGAAGTTAAGGTACAATAAACGGCAGAGCCGCTCGCTTTATTTCGACGCGGAAGACAAAATCTCACCGGGACGAGGTGCTCTCGCCTGAAATCGCTGCCGTTTCGAGGTGCAATCACCTCCGGCCTATCGCGTCGGCAAATATGCAGTTTCCACTAAAACTTAACGATCGTCGGAGCGTGTTACAAGCGCATTTACTGCCGCGCGTCGCGTACAGCAGAAACTCTTGACAACGGAACGCTCGCGTTTCACGCGACGGTAGGTATGACTCGGCTTGACCCAGGTTAGGACTGCCCGGATTATCGTGGTTTACTTGCGCGCGCGAGCTTGGATTTGATTAGGCCGGGTACGTGACGCGTTCGAGGGTGACCGAATGAAATTGCCGCGATGAGATTCTGAAACAATAAGGGAATCCGCAGACCGTGGAACACGACAGTCCGTCGTTGCATGCCAATTAGGTGCCGCCGTGCGATGTATCGCGGCGAGAGCGACGGATGCATCGTTCGTGTGCAGCGAACAGCGGGTGAACGGGACGGGCTAGACTCAACCGCCGCCGAACAAGAGCGTCGTTCGAGCTGAAAATAATTGACGAAACCGAGAGCAGAGTGAATAAGAGGGATCCACCGCTAAACTCGAAAGAACAGCTGGAATTTCGGCGTGATCCAGATGCGCAAACAGTGAAATGCAAGACCGAGAAGAGGCGATCGGAGCGCAGAGAGGCTTCGAAGCAACGACCCTGTACAAGGATAACCGCACTAACAGGACCACGGCATGACTCACCTGACGAGTCGCTCTAGCGCAGCGGTAGGACGGATCGAGTCAACGACATCGTGCCCTTGCCAAGGCCGCGTTCTCCAAGCCTCACCAGCAGTGCATCGCGCGCGAAATAGGCGACGGATTCGCGTCGTGAAAGCACTGATCCCCTACAATTTCTAGCGATTTCGTGACTAGCTACACGGAGAAAATTGAATGGTAACGATTGCCAGCCAGAATAATAAATAGGTGAGAGCTTCGTCGATATCGTGTTGAATAATGTGCTGAATAGAGTAACGATCACTATTCGAATGGTAATCATTACCATTCAATCATTACATCCCCAATCGCTTCGCTATTTATAAATATTTCCATTGAAAGACATTCTGTCTAGCTCTCGATGAAAGGGCCTACGCCTTGTCCCAGACGCGATATCGAGATTTTTCACGAAGCCTACAGGACTCTCCGCCTCGTCCTGATCCTCGCAATTCCCAAAAGAGTGTAAGACGCTCAACCGAGCGCGAAAGGAAAAAGCGAGTCAGATATGGTTCGCCAGAGACGAGATGCCATCTCACCCGCGAAACTCGACACAGCTCCGGGGTGGAACGTGGTGTCGGCAACCGGGTAGACTGAAATACAAGGACATCCCGTTCCGAATAAAAACTCCCTTAGTCGTGACGTATCCACGAGCGCGCACACGTTTTCATGACGAAGCAATAGGAGATGGCACTGTCTTGTTCGGGTTGTGCAGCCATGGCGGAGAACCGGGGAGGAAGCACTCTCTCGATACGACGAAATGGTTAGAAACAGCCGGCGAACCTGGTTACACGACGCTGTCAGCGGAAAGAATTTAACGACACCAGCAGGTGCCCGGGTGAAATGCGTATCGCGTAAATCTTCGTAGAGGGTTTCGCTGGGAATACAGTAAAAATCGGGATGACGTGCGAACCTGACGATATATGAACTAAACCCTCCGACCTTGCTCTAGATAATGAAGCGGGATCCTCGTGTAGACGCTGGAAAACTCGCGCAGCCTCTTCGTTAGATGAGAGAAGTCTGTCCGCGTTGGTACTCGAGCGTCGGAAACTTGCGTTGGCACGAAGGTGTATTTTTAAAGAATTCTGGCTGCTTGTTACGTTAGCTCAGGTTGAGTTGTAAACGCGGAAATACATTAAAATGATGATAACGACTCGAGCAATCAAAATTATTATTCACAGAGTTCCTACAGAGTAGAAAATTGTATATTGTAGGAGATTCACTCGATTCTTATGTTAAAAATAAACAATTTTGTATGTTATTATATATTGAGGATAGAATGTAGAAATTGATTTGAATAATCTTTTTTCTAAATCCACTTTCTCGTCAATATCTATATTAAAATCAACTAATTCTATATTCAACATAAAAAATAAAATCAGTTGCTTTTAACGTGAAAATAAGGTGAACTTCTCAAAGCGTAAAATGTTCTACTGTGTATTTAAATTAACAATAAAAAGTCGAATATTTGAACGAGGGAAAAGCTTTGGTTTTACATTCTAAGACATTTGGTACGTATTTAATGACAATTTACTCTCCCCGTTGGAACTATGAGCAATTCGATGTCTCGTCGTAATAGAAAAAGAGAGTAAGGGGGAAAAAGTGTGTGCGCGAAGCGTACGCGTGTGCGAGAGGACGGAGAACGAGGGAAGAGCGCAGCTTCTGTTCATGCAACAAAAAGAACACATCCCCTCGGGATTCCATCGGAATGGAAGAAGTTGAACTTCATTAAGAGCTCGTTAGAAGACGTCTGTCCCGAGTTACCTCCTATCCGCAAAAACGTGCGATTCTTAGTTCCACCCCTGATAATGAAATGCTAAATATCTAAACTAAAAATATTGTTATTCAGCGGACGTTTTCTCCAACCCTGAGTTTATCATTATATCAGTGAAAATAATTATGTAAATCGAATTACAAGAGCGGGGATGAAATAGAAAAAGGATGGTCTTTCCCACGATTATTACGTGCACGCAGATTTCATGAAGCCATCATGCACCGCGCTTAGTAAAATCTGGAAGTCAAATTCTTTCATATTATCGAGTTTTCCAATCTGATTTGATAAATTTTCTCCGATGCTGTGCGATATCGAATATAACACACACCCTGCGACACCCTTTTTTGCATTAAAAAAATAAAACCTCCATCGATCTACCTAAAAAATTGACCTCACCAAGGAATTTTCCAAATACACCGAAAAAACGTGTATTTGTAGTTGATAAATGTTTGTCTAAATACGGCAAGATAAATATTTCATTGGACGAAGTAAATATTCGTTAACTATTGCAATATTTATTTGGCACAATTAAAATCTTTGATACAACCGTTTGAATAAAATAAACATTTTGATGATTAACACATATTTTCTTGTTCTAACGAAATATTTATTTCGCCGTATATTAAATTACGTTTATTAACTATTAATAAACTGTTTTCTCGGTGTACGCACCTTCTAAATTCTATAAATACTTCTCATTAATTGATTCGAGTATTACACCACAATCATTTCCACATATTTCCTCGAGAAGAACCTCCGCGCAACGTGCCGCTCCTAAACGAACTTCCATCGGAGGCTGACGGCGTTTCTCGATATTGGATTTCCTAAGAGAAAGATCGTTTTATTACTTTCTCCCGTTCGATCCTCTCTACCGTCACGTATGTACTATATACGTATACATGTGTAAAGTGACGACATGAAATACGTGTCGTACCTACCGCGTCGACCTTGCTTAACGAGGATAAACGCGATTCCCGATAGAGAAAGCGTGTACAATCGTACGTCAAAGAAAAAGAGAATCGCGAGTTCGTTCGTTTGTCTCGGTGGGATAGAACGGGCGAGGCACGACGGGGTTGGGATGGAGACGGAAGGGGAGAGCGAGGAGGATGAAGAGGAGGAGGTTGAGGGTACGTACGGGGTAGTAGTAAACCAGGTAGCGAGGTGCTGCTTTACATTTTATTGCTTGCCGTGGATTCCCCTGATTTACATAAAGAGACAGACGACGTAGCTATACGTAGCTGCGAAAGCCCCGTGGAAAAGAATTTTCTATCCCTGCCATCACCGTCGAGAACTATTTGTCGTGTTACGCGAAAACCGGCAATGAATTTGCACCCCCGGGGAAAGCAAATAAAGTGGAATCTACATTTTACCGCCCGAACGCGTCGAGCACCCGCCGATGCAACGACCGACTCTATCGATTCGTGCGTTAAATGAACGATTGTTTGAAGAAAGGATCGGGTGAATTCGTGGGTCGTCGGGAAATGGATTCGCAACCCCGGGAATCGAATATACGCGTTTTGATATCTCGCAAAAATGTGCATTTCATGGCTTCGCTTTGAAATTAGGGATCGGCGAGAGCGAGAACATGATTTCTCTTTGAACCCGTGCAAAAATTCGCACGAGAGCGCACCCACCGCGACGCGCCATCCCCCGTCGGAAATTGCACATTTCGGAAGCCACAACGAGTTCGCGGAACTCTCGGTTTTGCGAGTTCGATTCGACAGTGAAAACTTCGTCGACGTCGTCGCGGTCCTGCAGCTCCGCGCGAGGTCCGAGGAGGATGTGGATAGGTGTTTGACTTTGTGGAAAGTTTTGCGCGAGAAGGGGGTCTAAAAGGCAGCGACACGAGAGAGTTCGACGACAAGCGTGCGCCTCCACACTGGTCCTGCGGTTTTCGAGTTAAGCGAAAACTAACCTCAATCCCGCACCGCCCTCCGAGCGGCCAGTTAAGAAGTTAAACCGTTCCCTGATGGAGAGTCAAATAACGACCCCCCAACTATGCTAAACGATGGCGTGTATACTAACCCTGATCTGTAATGTACACGCTACCCCTTGAGCGGGGGTACCTACGAGTAGTCACTTAAGCAAAAATGACTGTTGGACTTGATAATTACGAGATTTACGAACGGTTGTGACTATTGAAAGATCGAAATGTGTAATTGTATGTCATTTATTCAATAAACTGAAAGGAATTCATACGCTGTAAAAAATGCTGCGGTGTGGACCTGTATAAAGTACTTTTGGTGTTAGATACCAATGGCATAAGACTGAATGACACCAGATACGGTACATAGGTATAGGTCCACACCGGTGAAATGGTGTTGAAAGTTGACATCACTTTTTTACCGTGTACCTAAAAATATTCATCTGCAGACTGATTCAGTGTTGCTCGCATTTCTACAGTGAATCGAGCCTCGAGGGAATTCTAATTTTTCCCATAATCCTGATTTTTCCATTAATTCGAATCCCGTTAGTATGCAAAGTGCAGAAAACTGAGCTACAAAAATCCTGTAAGAGTTTATTCAACATTTTTTCCAAGAATATGTCGCACACGTATATGTATACTGCTCGGAGGAAGTGTTATCCTCGTCACGTGAGAGCCAGAATAGAGAGCTTCCATTTAGAATTTTGAAACGCTGCAATAGTCGTACCGAACCAAATTACTTTGGCGTCGAAAGTCGGCATATTGGTACGTGGAATTTCCTTTGCCGCAAATCTGTATAATGTTTCCTTTGATACGTGGTGCGTGTAAATGATTATACCGATACGCCGCTGGAGGCTGCACCTGCGCGCGCTGTAGGATACGCTTCCCAGTGCGATGTGGTTTCGTGCTTTGGGTTTCGGATTTTGGGTACTATACCTTCTAGGCTTTGCCCTTATTCAAAGAGCTTCGTCATTATATATCAGCAGGCACCCTCGCCCCGCGGTTTCATCCACCACTTCTCGCTGGCGCGGGTTCCCATTTTAATTATTCCTCGCCAAAGTAAACAACCGCTTGCAGTCTGCGCGGATACGTCCGACCCACACCTGTAGTACTCGTATATACGCGCGGTAACACACCTGTCCCGCGCGCTCTCCCAAAGTTTCCCCAAGAAAACAACCCCGGCAACCGCGAACCCTCTTCAGACGAGAAAGGCAAAAAGCGTGTCCTCTTAAATTGCGAGGCGTCTCCGTCAGGCAGCAAAGTTCTAGAGAGTACCTTGTATCCGTCCGACATTATGGTCGGAAGAAGCGACAGCCTGGAACAGCTGTTTCGCTAGGAACTAAGGAGGGAGGGGGATATAACGATACGGGAGTTTAACTTTGGCCGCGTCACGTGATTATCAGTCGGAGCGAAACGTTATATTCGTGTTGTAAACTTTAAATCTATAATCGATGTATCGCTGTGCACTACTGAGAGAAATAATTGCTAGTGTCAAATAATACGTCTCGAATCAAGAACATATGATCTTATAATACAAATTTTTAAGAATACCGTAGAGCGGGGCGAGTTCAACACTTTCCGAAAAAGTGTTTGCAGTGGACGTACCGAGCAGTCGCGGTACTTTTTGACAAAGATTAATGGTTAAAGGTGTTCCATGTACATTTAGGTATCACAATTGGTAACTTACAACATGTTCCATTAACATTTCTAATTTTCCTAGCGGGTTTAAATAAGAGGTACAAAAATGTAGTTTTTAGAAAGCTTGAAACTTTCTGCTGAAACTCACAATTGTATCGGCCTATCCAATTTTTCTTTATCTCTGCTCACTGGTAGAACCTTGCAGTCGACAATGACACCAAAAAATCTTATTTTTATTACGAACAGGCGCTGAGTGACACCGCTGAGAACAAAAGTCGGTGATTTTAGGTCTGTGGTGGGGCGAGTTCGGCAGGTACTGTAATATTGGCGGAGTGCGCGTTAACTGCTCCTTGAAGGTAAGGATTGTAGTTTTACTTACTTATTTATTAAAAGATTATTTATAAATTCTTTATTTATAATGATTTATGATTAAATTTACTTACTTTAGACGTAATATATCATATTTTAGTGTCTTTATGAGGCTTTGCAACGTCAAAATATGATCGAAATCCGAGATAATAAGCTTTTACCTTGCCAAGGTAAAAACTGTAATATGAAATTATTACCTATTTTATTTAAAGATAATTATTTAATTATTATTTTGTTTACCTACTGTACTACCACAACAAAATTAAGTGTGCCAAATGTGTTTTAAAACAAAAATGAAGTGCTGATGTGCAATAAAACAGTTTTTATTTTTTAAAATTGTTTAATTTATATTCCCTAAGTTTATACTTCAAATTCGGAAAAAGTCAAACATTTCATTTCATATTAATTTAGTTTAATTTTCTAAAAAAAAATTGTTTACCACAAAAATTCTAAATTTTTATGACTGAAACGTCAAGAAAGGCTAAAAGTAACGTCTGGTACAATTTTTGTCAAAAATAACCGAAGAAATCGTAATTTAAAAGGCAAAAATGGATAGGTGACGAACTCGCCCCACCTGGCGGGTAAATTCGACAGGTCGGTTTTCTCGCTCTCAACCAAAAACAAGATGGCCGAGTAAAATTATTTTTAGTTCTTCAAAAACTTTAGTGCTAGACCGAAGTTTTTCACCCAGAACAAATACCCAGAAACGACCAGAGTGAACAGAGCGTTAAAATGAGTTCTTAAAAGTGACGAACTCGCCCCGCTCTACGGTACAGATTCTTACTCGAGGAATATGTATTCTTGCTTCAAAAGTACATTCGTTGGAAAAAGAAATTCTTTCTGCGCGAAAAAAAAAATTAGGTACTCGAGCCTATCAAATATTTTTTTGCGGGAAAAAAACCGTGGCTCGATCCTAGAATCATATCATTTTTTGATTGAAGAAAATATTTTTTTGGCACTAGCTATTATTTCTCTCAGTGTGGATCACCTTTTTCAATTAAAATATATGAAGATGCGGAGGTATTCGATCAGCTTTAGTTGATATCTCTGACTATAATAGTTGATAGGTAATGAAATGATATATCATTATAGGAAATACACAACAAATTTCGAAGAACCTTATTTTTTCCTATAAAATGTGCTTCCCGAAGGCTCGCGAAGGTGGTTTCTACGCTAGTCTCGATGATTTTACGGGAAAAAGTATTCTAAAGCTAAAACTAATTTAAACTCAGAAGAAGTCGATAACGTTAATCATTCTTGACATCATTCGCGACTCCACCGCGTTCGACCGACGTGCAGTGGAATTGATCCCGGAAGATTCCGCGGTGAAGGCAGCCACTTATTAAAAGGAACGTGCTCGGATATGGTAGGAGACGCGTATGCGCGCGCAGCTCGGCATATTCTATCGTTAACATCGACGCCGGCCGTCGCCGACTCCCTTCTGCCGCGCGCCGCAGACACTTCGACCGCGAGGAGCAACGCAATTTCATAGATACGACAGGCAAGTCGGTTATAGTTTTCCCTTTGTCCGGGAAGGAATTTCATCCCTATCTCCGATCCCCACCCCCGTCCGTCCCCGCCGCTCCTCACCGTCTGCGCCTTCTCCTTCGGGAAACGGCGGAACGTAAATTACAACTTTATTTGTCTTGGAACAGCTATACGACGAATCGACCGAAGGAAGCTCAGACGCCTGCCCGCCTGCAGCCTCCGGGGACCGGTATCCGTTCTCCATCCCCTGCCCCTCTTTCCGATCCGGTCGCGCCAAAAGCTAATGGATAGGCGCAAATTGTCGCTCATGACTTATTTTTTAACGGTGGAGAGGGCCGGTGTCTGCCGAAGAAGTCGAAGTATAGCGCGGAGGAATACCGAGAAGACAATTTATTTGTAATTAATAAATGTTTGTTTGAATATGACAAAATAAACAGTTTATTGAATCAAATAAATATTCGTTAACAATTTTTAGCGATATTTATTCAGCACAGTTAAATCATTTAAGGCAACCATATGAATCAAATAAATATTTTAATAATTAACATGCATTTTCTTGTTCTAACGAAATATTTATTTCGCCGTATTTGAAATTACATTTATTAACTGTTAATAAATTGTTCTCTCTCGGTGAGGGATGTTTACGGGGAGTCAAAAAGCGTTTCTATGAAAAAAAAATTGATTGGTTCCATCACCAATCCTTCAAGAAAAGAGAAGATATTGCAACAGAGAGTTGCAATTTTTTGTGTAAATTGATGTATCTAGCGAAATATCGGGTAGCATCTATAATAAATACCGATTTTTTGAAACCAAACGACTCATTTATTCGACTAGAGTGAATATCAATTGGACGTATATATAAATATTATTGATTTAATTGAATATTATCTGGATTAAATTGATATTCATTCGAATCGAATAAATATGCTCGTGATAGGATTATTTAAAAACACGTTTATTTCGATCAAGCAAATTTTTTTCCCAGTGTGTAGTGATGCATTAGCTTTACGTAGTTATCCTATAGCATTCAAGAATGAAGTGTATAATTACAGGTGCGCAACTCGCTGCACTACCATATTATCCACTCATTATAGGTTACGGTTTGCAATAGGTTATTCCCAAGAGTACATAACGCAATTGTCGGACTCCGTATGCTACATAATCCGTAACTATAGAAACTAACATATGGTACCCCGTACTATCGCACACAAGTATCCTGGATAACTGCATGCACATCTCGTACCGAAAGAGATCGAACTGTACTCTCTAAAAAAAGCTACCTGCATAACGAATTCAGCGCTTCAAGTCAACGCTTCCGCGATGTTCCCGAGGGATGAGATTACTGGCGCCGACTGGTTGGAATCGCAAATGGGAATCGATTGAACTGTTGGGTTTTTATTGAGTTGGTAAACACGTCTAAAGGCTGCTTTCCTCCATCTTCGTAATCAAATTTATCTTTCCGATCAAAGTCTTACAATTCGCACTGATTGAACGACGCGTGACTTATCGTAACGATAAATTTAATATGAAGATGAAAAAAAAGGCCTTGAATCTATAAATGAGATATAGTCTAATTCTCTCTCTCTCTCTCAAATTGAGTTGTATAAACCAAACTGCAGAATATCCATATTAATCATTATAGAGATTACAAATTTGGAAGAAAAAATACTGTCTGTGTATACTTTCCCCTACGACGTGAAATTCATAAAAATCTAAAATTGTATTATCAGATAATTTGTTTTCGGTGCTCGAATGCTTTTTTAACAAAAATTGATACTGACGCTTACTCATCATTATGTAAAAATTTATGTGTTCGTCATTCCGTTCCAGTTATTTCAAAAAAATGCCCTGCTCCAAAAACCCATGAAAATGGTTACGTATAAAAAACGTGACAATTCCGATCGATTGCATCCACGATTCATGGGAATTCAGAAATCGTGCCGGAACCACGCGAATAACGAAGCACTCTGAATATGACGTGAAAAAAAAACGCTTATACATATAGCGATTGTTATAATCCCTATATACGTATCGCGATATGTAATTCCGACCCGTTGAAAGGTTATACGTGTAGAAGGGTCAAAGGACACAGCGTTTCCACATTAAGTGTACTCCTTCCTTCGAAACATTTATCGTCGAGTAATTACGATAAGTGCTAACCAAACATCGGATTTACGTTCCCTTCCCCTCTTTTTTTTTCTCCTTATCACAAACAGCACTCGAACTTAAAGAACGTATCGTTAAAACTTTTAATCCTGCAAATGCGGGTATGGCGATAATTGCGGATTTATGGTGCGGAGTCTATAAAAACATTGGTACCCATGCGGGTTTGTGTGTGTGTGTGTGTGTGTGTGGCTCAGAGATAAAGAAAACCTTGCACGACCAATAATCCACGCGGCAGGTGCAGTGAATCTTAAGGTATACTTGCAAGCGACGCTTTTTTATAGTGCAAATTACGTAAAAAATGTATCTTGAAACTGCACGGAAAGAAATAAATCGTAGCATTTGCAAAGTTTTTAGTAAATTTCGAGACTAGGCTAATTTATTTTTACAACTACAATTTTAGTAAAAATTATAGTAAAACTTGTAATATTTGCAAGAATTGCTGTAATTTTTACTAAAATTGTAGTCATCATAACTATAAAGTCGCCTTATCCCAAAATTTTCCACAAACTTCGTAAAAATGTTACGATTTATTTTTTTCCGCGCATGAGTCGCATGCTATTTTCACGATAAAAAACTGTCGTCCATAGATATAGGTACAGAAAGTGAGTAAAAATAAAATCGAGTTCAAGCTCTCCGGTAACCATTGTTTAAGATGGCAATCGAGGACCAAGCTGTCGTTCCATTTCATCTCATTTTCCCTACCCTCGAATCTACTGTGTTATATCACGTAATCGTCTTATTGGCTTTGTCAAACTTCACCCATTTAAAAAAATGTTTTTCGCGTACATCCATCCGAGAAGTTTCTTTCATCGACTCACCTGTCGAGTGTTCGAAGACGTAGGACGACCGGTTGATCCTTGACGGCGTCCGAGGCGCCGCGACGCACCCGGCTACGACGCTGCCGCAGAGTCGACGTGTCGTACCACGCGGGACCGTAATGCCTGATATACGAGCCACGCGTGAGTTCTGCAATGAAACGGATCGAATATTTATTCGAAGAACGGGGCACAATTTTAAGCACTTCTATTTTCATCGCGCAAATAATCCCACGTTTGTGTATGCGGTCGAGCGAATTTTCTAGCGGGTATCGTTGTTAACTCACGAGCTAAAGTTATAATTGAAAATGTAAAGAGAAGAAATACGCGGGACACAGCGAGAGGTAATATTATTATATATATTATATGCAGTAGAGGTAGTGGCCGCGGCCGGTAATAAGTTACTCGTCCGAGTCTGGCGGATGCGCGACGTGTAGAGCTCTCGAGCGAGTGGACATTCGAGAGCGTCAGCTGGTGCGGTGCGCTCAACAAGGCGGTAAAATGTGTCGGCTCTCCGATTCTGTCAATTCGGCTGGGGCGAATGGAAATGACCCGGCTATAGCTCTGGATACTGCATGTAGGTACAGATATACGTTTCAAACGCAATCCCCGGAGACATGCTCAGGATACTGCGAGGGGGTAACTTCAGGAGAGACAGAATTGTTATAGGGGATCATGGAGCTTCGTGATTAGCTGATCGAAGGGGAAAATGTTTCGGATACGAAAATATGACAATGTAATAAATCGACTGACTAAACTTTATCGACGATAATCGATAATAATAACTTCTAATATGTACCTATAACATGCGTAACTTTTGTGTTCGATATCTTTATCTATTGACGTAGCGACCATTTGTCATACACGATAAAGTCTAGAAAATGAAAGCCGCGTTATCGTTACCTTGTGCGCTGGTATGGAGTCCTGTTGGAAGTTCTATGATTGATTTTGGAGGTATTATATTGAGACCAGCGAAGGAGAGCAATTTCCAAAACTTCCCACAATCCATCTTTTTCATAAAAATTCTCGAACACCTATCAATATTTTCTCACGAAATTGACGATTTCGAGAAATCGAAACTTCGGAAATAGTACGAGAATTGAACTTCGTAAAACGAATGAAAAAGAGAAGTAATCAAGGAGGCGAAACGTGTGAATTCAACTCGTCTGTACATACTTAGAAAACAGTTTATTTATAATCAATATACGTATACTCGATTATGGCGAAAGAAATATTTCTTTGGGAAAAGTAAATATTCATTAGTTATTACTCTATTTTTGTTTCAATGAAAGAAATAACATTCTAATAATTAACATATATTTAGTTAGCCGAACGAAATACTCTTTTCGCCATAATCACAAGTATACATTTATTAACTACAAATAAACTCTTCTACCAGTGCCGTCATTCATTCGTTACGACGGAAAAGATTTCCTTTCCCAGAACTTCCGCTATCTCGCAAGATCTAACTAACCTAATCTCCGATGCCTGAGGTAACACACGTGCCCTTTCGCTACACTCGCGCGACACACGCGAATATCGATGTAACCACGTCCCAGATAGCCACCGGACCGCGAGCGAATCACGGGATGGAAAACCCGAAATAGGTAGCCGCGCGCGAACTCATTACCACAAACTTTACCCGTGACGAACGAAAAAGTACCGCCGAGCTTGCAGATAGTCTCATTTCCGCAAAGTACACTGAGAGAAAAGGTCTAGTTGAATACGAATATGATAGAAAAATGTATCAGAGAAAAACAGGAATTTATTCACATCAAATAAAAGTCTATTTGTATGGAATAAATGTTTTACATATCTTTTTAATCGAGTACGAACCTAGTAAAACATTTATTTAATTCAAATAAACTTTCGTTCGATATGAAAAAAATCCTTTTCATATCAAATACATTTTTCTACCACACACAGGTTCGTAATTAACTAGACCTTTTCCCTGAGTTCACACGTCCACATCTGCTACACACGTGGATGTAAATCGGGCACGGTATAATTGCGGTGTCACGTCAGGAGCAGATTGTAACGGTCATTATCCGTGGAGCATTAAGCATGCTGCTGATTCGCGGCCATTAGAGGGGCTTGCATGGGTTTAGACCACCAACCCTATGGGACAAGGATGTCGATATGGTGCAGTAAAAATTGTAGTAATTCGCGTTACTCCTCCTGGATAATATTGTCCTTGATGAAAGCCAGCGTAATACCACTGAGATGTAACCATTACATTACAATGGAACAAATCTCGGCACATGTCCTACGATATCATTGGGACATTACGACACTGTTCATGTTTATGGTAGGCATTTTATCGCCCAGTAGTTACGACTGTACCGCGCCTTTGCTAGGAAATGTATTACCCAGGGTTACATCAAAATCTATTAGTTGGGTCGAGATATCCGCGCGCGCACGGATATCTACGAAGGCATAGACGATTTCTACCGCTGGTTAAGACCCATACGGATCCCTAAATTGTTTCTGCCCAGCAACACTGCACTGAAAGAAATAATTGGTAGTGTCAAAAAAATGTGTTCTTCGATCAAAAATACGATACAATTCCAGGATCAAGCCATGGCTTTCTTCGTGCGAAAAAATATTTCATTGATACGAATAATAATTGTATTTTTCGAGCAGGAGAATTTCTTATTCCAACGAAGATATTCTCGAGTCAAGATTATATTATATTCTTCGACCAGGAATCTGCACGAAGAAAAGAGCATATTAATCACTGCTACAGATACCAGATAATAGATTTGACATTTTGAGGAAAGTATTTCATTCACTGCTTTACTGTATAGCAAAAGTTGACGTACATCTAGTGAACGCAATGCTTTCCCCAAAATGTCAAATCTATTGCCTGATATAACAGTGATTAATATACTCTTCTCTTCGTGAATATTCTTAAACATTTTTGAGATCATATATTCTTGATTCAAGAGATATCCGTTTGATACTAGCATTTGAAGAGACAAGTGGATGAGAAGAGGTTATGTAACATTTTTAGAAAAAATGAGATCACTCATTGTCAGTAGATGAAAATGTCATATCGGAATGTAACGTCTGGTAAAACTTGGATAACTCTAATTCCATTCAAAACCCAAATATTACATGGATGAAGGGAGTGTTTAATATGTGATATGTCTACTAACAATTTCCTAAAACTCAAATATCTCAAAACCAACTTTTTGTTATATAACATCCACTTGCCTCTTCAATTATTTCTCTCAATGTACATTCGCTTTTCCACTCACGCTTCGCGCAAGTTCGAAGCAGCGCGAGTGAATTGTTTCGTTTTGGTAGATATCTCACAATTATCCGGAGCTTAGCCGGATTACGAAGTACCTCTGGACGGCCAATCACGGGTATTACCTCTCTCGCACCCCCTCGCCAGCTTCGACGGCCGTTCGCTCGCGATAGGACGTATCGCTCTTAATTCTCACCGTTGTTTACCCGCGAATGCTACTTTCAACCCTGTTGCGAGCTTCTGGTCATACCTGTGATACCACACCAAAACACGTGACTGCGTTACCAGCTCGTATGTGCTGTGCGATACCGGGAAACAATAGTGAAACTAATGGCTTATATCGTCGGCCGCGTTGAAGGCTGAGGCAGCGAAGGTATAACAACGAGGATGATAACCCCGTTGATGCACAGCTGCTGCAGCTAACACTCCCGGATCAAGGGCATCTACTAGAACAAATTACGCTCTGTATTTCGCACGGCCTTCCATTGTTTCGAGACTCGCGATGTACGGCGGGTGGTCTGACTAGTATGCGTAACGATCCACTCCCGCGTGGTTTTATCAGATGAGAAGAGAGCGAGGGACGAGGGAGGAGAGATAAATAATTTCGAACTCCCGTAATATAATTTCCTCTAAAATCGCACGTCATTTGCGAAGGTCCGTCGCGTCTCCCTCGAGCAACCTCGTAAATAGGATCGATCGTACCGGACGGAACACCGGCCGTCCCTCGTGTCAGTTTCAGTAATTGTCCGGCCCTGGAGTTACGATCAGTACTAACGATAAGGGCGCGGTTGTGGATTTGGAACTGAGCGCGGAAGATCTTCCTCCTGCGACCATGAACCAATCCCTCCTCGCTTCAGCACGGGGAAAATATTTGTTTTCTCGTAGAATCAGAGTGGAGGAGAAACGCCGTTGGAGAGAGAATGAGCATTTAATCGTCGGAAATCACGAAGCGATGGACCGAGCGGCAAAGGCTACGACGAGGTACTCGAGTATATATTCGATAGTCGATATAATAAATGATTTTTGAAATGTAAGAGTTTAGTTTCTCAAATAAAGTGGAAATATATTATATAATACCCTTAAATGTTACACTCAATTTATTTAGAGGAATGCCGTGTAGTATTGGATACCTTGATGGCTCTTAATTAAATAATGATTAGGGATCATCAAAGTATTCGGTACTACGCGCTTCTCCCCTACTACGCCCAATTATCAACTTCGAGACTTGAAATAATGAGTGTAGGTACTTAAAAGATTTTCACGAACGCCAGGCATCAGATTCCTTCTCTCGTGCTTGAGTTGAGCGCGACTCGTATAATCGCCGTTAACGATTCCTTGAAATTATGTCCTTCTAATTAGTACCATACACACACACACACACACACAATTGAAAAGTATAACTTAAAAAGGGTCTAAGTGCCAAAAAGCTAAAGTTGGGAAAATCGGCAAAAACAGACAGATACTTCAAAGGAATATAGTCGAGCATGTGTTTCAAATTTTTGAGTTTTGAGCCTCTACGTATGCTTTTGCACATAGACCCTTTTCAGATGCATTGGGGTTTACACTTACGACCGTTTTCAAGCAAAATATGTATTTTTGCACATATGGCACTTAGACCCTTCAGAAGTTATACTCTTCGATTCACAATATCACCCTGTAATTTCGATTCATCCCACGTGTAAGAGAAGCCATCCAACGTCAATATTCAGAATTACGTAAATCTCCAGAAGTAAGACGATCTCAATACGACGTAGGAAGTCCCTCGCGCTGGACGGAGACACCATCTCTACTTTAAGACCGCCTCGTATTCGAGAGTCGACTGTGAATACGCGGCTCAGAAATGCACGAAAGGGTGAAAGACGGAAAGACCGGGTCTTTAAGCAGTCAGCACGGGCGGTAATCACGGCCGCTGCTCGATTTCCAATCGGGGTTGCACCCCCTCCCAATCGCCGCTCGCCGGCCGCGAAGACCGAGCAAAATTCCAGCTCGATTTCCGCGTACGACAGGAGGAGCTTGCGGAAAGGACAGACGGATAGTCGAGTCGAGAGAACGTGGGGGTGGCGGAGAATGCGGAGGGACAAAAGAGTGATAGAACTGTCGCACGGTACAGTCGGGAAAGCGCCGGGCGTGCGGGCGACGGGAGGGTAGACAATAAAATCTCGTGTACCCGGTCGCCTTACAACACGCGTTGCCATGGCGACGTATCTCAAGAAAGAGCTGTCGCGTGGCGGAAGCCTAGCGCGATCCGCGAGCGCATCTATGTGAATGGACGGCCAAAATTGCGGGATATAATGAAATGAACCGTCATAGACGGCAAATCGCGTCGAAATCGCGAAAAGGATACGGGGGCGCATTGTCGCACCGAGCCGGTATTCGCGACAACAATGCGGACTTAATCTGGAACCCGAATACGTTCTTGGGCGGGAAAAGATTGGAGGGTGGAGGGAGGGAAAGAGAAGCAGTCGTTTCGGGGTGAGAGGAAATACTAGATTCGAAGTAGGAGTGACAACTGCTGGTACCCGCGTGAGGGCGACACCCGTTATCCGAAAGCAAGTGGGTGGTTCCTACACTGAGAAAAATAACTTGGTTGGAATGACAAAACGCACCTGGTTGAACGAGTTTAGTTATTCTGAACAAAATATTACACGGGGAAAAGTTTATGGTAACTACTTCCACAGTTCATGTGGTAAGACTGAATTATTGCGGCATATCTGTTCAGTACCATAAATATGTCGATATTTACCATAAGTATTGTAACATTTGCTATACATATGGTGAATATCGACATATTTATGGTACTGAACGTCCCATGTCGCAATAATTTAATCTCGCCGCATGGATTGTGGGAGTGGTTACTATAAACTTTTCTCCGTGTAGTAAGTTGAACCAAATATTTAGTTAATCAAACTACATATCTAGTTATTTTAACCAGAAAATGGTCAGTCTAACCAAACAGATGGAGAGGGTTCATATTTCACTAAACGTTTTGGTTATGATCTCCAGAATTTTTGTTAGATTGACCAGATTATTTTTCTCGGTGTATCTATGAAAAAAATATACACCAGCAATATATATATATATCCAAAAATGATAGACTGGAGAACAATTGAGACTCGCTAAATTAAGCTTCGTCGAACTCGTAATTACACTGAAAAAAATCTTTAGTTTTAACAGCAATACATTTCTGGCTGAGACTTTCTAGCCATTCCCCCCTAAAAATATTTTTATTACAGTAATTCTATTAGTTGTATTTGAGATACAGCATTGCTATGTTAGCAGTCCAAGTATTGCTAACAGATATGTTTGATGCAGCAATATGGCATCTGATTACTTAATATACTAGAAAGGTTATCCTAAGCAGATGACGTATTCTTACCCCAATTGTATGATTATACGTAATATAGGTATATAGGTATAGTTAGCTGGACTATAAAACGTATATTTACACCAACTGTAAACTTATGTGTAGTGTGACTGAACGGTATGGCTGGGTGGACTATACTGGATGCCTCGCGCAGTTCCACAGTTGCAGGGACCCCTTCGGCCGGGCTTGGTCGGTATTCGAGCAATTTTTACCGGTAGAAGTGGCTCCAATACCGACCAAGCCCGGCCGAAAAGGTCCCTGCAACTGTGCGGTTCTGTGCCCGAGGCATACGAAATACCGGTAGAAGTCGAGTCGGTACCCCGATAGCAAATTAAATATTTATTTAAATATTTTTGCCGAGATATCTCAGTGTTGCATTATATAAAGGCCTGTTTTAGCTAAGACCACTTGAAGAGTCGGTGGCGCAATTGGTAGAATGCGAGCATTCCCAGTCTCGAAGCATCTCATCTAAGGAACGCAGGTTCAAATCCCGGTGTGGGCCCCGCGACATTGCACTTTCTCGTCGCGGGATCACCCGAGCTCCACACACCTCCGGATTTCTAGCCAAACCTGGGGATGGTGCGTAAATGCATTTCCCCTTCTATAAAAAAAAAAAAAAAAAGATCGAATCCCGGAAGGGTTGGAAAAAAAACCGACACCCCAGTAGGCGGGTTGGCAGGCGGCAGGATAGGCGTGCGCGCCCCCTTTTTGCAAAATCCTACTTTCAATTTAGCAATACGGTATAGCTGACACAGCTATACTGCTTGTCTAAACGAACCAAAATTCCCGCGCAATTTAGCAATACGGTATAGCTGACACAGCTATACTGCTTGTCTAGATGAACCAGAATTTCCGTGCAATTTAGCGATACGGTACAGCTTACGTAGGCATACTGCACGTCTAAATCAATCAGAATAAATAACTGGCTCAACAGTACAGCGCAGCTTGACACAAACATCACGATATTGTTACTTTAAACATATTAGCTTAGCCATACTCGGCTGGCTGTCTTAAGAAAACTTCTGGCTGTGGCCACGTTGGCTAGAAATTCTGGTTGGTTCAGCCAGAATTATTGCTCAATTCCCTGAAAATTTTTTTCAGTGTAAAAGCGCTAAATGTTTCGATGCACGGCAACGTTTGCTCGTCGAAAGCGATTGATCGAGGAAAGAAATTAGAAACGATCGGGAGTGTAAAAAAGATTTTCGATTTTACCAAACACCTCTTCATTTGCAACGCAAATAAATGGTCCTGCGGCTTCACGCGCGGACGAATCATTTCCCCGCGGCGTGCAGAGACGAATTTAATGCACCCGCGAGCCATTTCATAATAACCGCATCGGAAAATTATGCGGCGCTGCATACAAATTCGGTGTGCATAAAGTTACGGAGCAATCTCGAGAGCACGGGAAGAAAGAATGTTACGCGTGCAGAGCTGTATGACGAGGCGAACGGATACAACGAAGATCCCAGCAAACGCACGCGGCGCATTCGTGGAGCACTCTGATTGTCGCGGTCGCGGAACCGACGGGAACTTTTCCACTTTAACTCCGCTGCGTTTTCCATGAATAGATTACATTTTTCTGCCGTTACCGTGGATGCGCGTTCGCGTGTTTACATGCCGCGTCGGCGTGTCGCCAAAAAAGAAACATTTTAACAGTAGACGCGTAGGTATACGTGGAATCTCGTACGAAATTCGCGTCGACCCGATGGCGATCGACCGACGATCCCGTAAGCGCACCCGCCATCGAGTCCCGTGGGATTCCATCGCGGGATTAATTCATAACTGTCGAAACGTCCCGAAAGTAGCCGGAACAAATTGGAACGTCGTATCGATTGTACACCGAGCCGCGAGATTGACTTTGGCGGCCAGGGTGTGGCCGCTATAGTGTCTCGTCGCGTTATTACGGTAAGAAGCTTTTTGCAGTTCGATTTTTACGGAGCTTGACTTCTTGCTACAATGCGCAAGTTGTGGAATATAGAGAAAAGTGAGCTCTGTGGATATTACATAATATCGGATGATTTTTAAGTATTTCTTTCTCTTCAAGTTATAATATTTCCTAAATGAATCAATGGGAATAAAAAAATGTTGAACCTAATAATTGTAGGATCATGAGATTTATCAAATTGACCTCCTTTCAATTAAGAAAGAAAAACAAATTAGACAAATGAAAAGTAAAAACAAAACACAGTGAAAAGTTTCAATAAGAAATAATAAAAATAATTAAATGACCTAAAAATCTCGGTATCCTTGTGATAACAATGAATCTTAATCAATGTATCTTCGCATATCTAAAAGAGAAAGAATCGATGATTTATGATAGTTTGAAAACCCACTCGCGCTCGATCCCGTTACAAATATGTAGGAGTTAACGAAGGAGCGAACCTTTCAGGGACCTTTAAACCCGAGATACCCGTTAATCGTGGAAATTGATAGATTTATATTTAATAGTACTTAATTTCGCCACACTTTGTCGCAACTCTCGAGCTTCAACGATTTTCAAAGAGATTGCAATCTCCCGCAATAATTCGAACGCCTACCGATTAACTCTCGGTTCTCTCGCTTCGTCACGCCTTCTTTGTCATCGGCGCGTCGATCGACGATGTGTGCATGCGAATATCGTGGCTTCGAGAGATTAACACCGTTCAAGAATGAAGTAATGTACAGATCCTCGAACAGAAGCGATATTTTTAAAGAGAATCTACTTGAAAAAGTAAGAAGGAGGAGGAGGAGGAGGGAACGCGCACGCGCGAACGGTAATGGACTTTCGTTCCGTATTATATGGAAGGGAACGTGGGCCGCACGTGTGCGCCCACGTTCGAGCATTGCGCTCCGCGACTCCGCGTCTACCTGGCTATTTTCGGTGAGGCCGATTATTATCAACTCGAAAATCCACTGTGTGGAAGGACCTTCTCGGAAACAAAATCGGAGTAACATTGACACGCTTTGAAATTAGGTGCGGTGCGTACAGAAATATCGATATTTACCGAACGCACGCAATTCGACGGAAATTCCCGATGAATCATACTTCCCGTCACAATTTTGCAATAATTGCTCCGAAAAATAGGATACTCGGCGCGAGCCTGTCGAGTCTCGTGACTCATGCTGTTCTACTTCCAGCAAGATTAAATTTAAATTACTTAACTGTATTTATAATTTTATGACGAGTTACAATGCTACTCCAAAAATGTTTTAAACTCGTAGTGACTTATGAATCGCGATGAATTTCTCTATGAGCTACTAATTATCAATGTATCACTATCAATCTAGCGAGAATTTATTTCGTCGAAGCCCGTTGTGATAACTCTCGAAAGGAACGAATAAATTCATTTGAACAGTTCCCGCGAGATTCGTTCTTTTAGAGGTTTTTCGAATCATTCCAAATATTCGCGAATGCAGAACGAGATTCCGGGCGCGGCAAGTGAAGCGGTCGCGGTACACGGTGCAAGAATACTATGTATGTAGAAATCTCATGAATGCTTAACGTCGTCAACATGCACGGTGGATCCATATTCTCCGTCCGCGCGGGTCTCCCTCGAGCAAGCACCTCGTCGACGTACCCGCGTGCAGACGTGTATACCGCGACCCACCTATATAGGTACGTACAGTATACACGAGTACGTGGCAACGTTACACGGGCACGAGCACACGGGCTTTGTTAGATACACCAATTTGCACGACATGGATCGCGCGCACTCGGTGCTTTGTGCCCGCCTCCGAGTCTTTAGGATATTTCGTAACCGGACCTACATATAACTTCTAAGAGGCGTCAACTACACTTTCACTATTCGCGGATCGTGATCAGTCGTGGAATCGTCAACCGGTGGGGATCGCGCGGGTCCGTCGATCCGATCCGAGAGTGAAATCTATAGTCGCGAAAATAAGGGACTTTCACTTTTTTTAAAAAGGGTTTTCAATCCGAAAGAACTAATTCTCTCCGAACCTCGTACACCTACCTATACGAAAAGACTGTAAAAAAATGTGTATGAAATTTAATATAATTGTATAATAGTGTAAAGCTTTCATTTAATACTTTGATTGTGAAAATTATCCTCCGTTATGAAATTTACATTGAATTTAAAATAATCGTATATAAAATTCAATAAATATTTTATATAAATCTCACAGAGGAGCATATTAATTTTCATAATCACAATACCTACACATAATGGATAAAAGCTTTATATACACATATATTATATATTAAAAATACACATTTTTCTCATAATGTAAATACGTGTGGATATATCCGACAGAATATCAGACGCGATTACTCTCTTGAACGATTTTATGCGGAGTGAAAAATCGTCTGATACATACATAAAATCACTAAACTTATATTCCCTTTTAGACATCAACCTAGTAACTATAATTTTCGTAATCAGTCCGGAACGGCCAATTAAGGAACGCGTATGTATTTCGCCACTCGAGCGTCGGATCGTCGCTGTACGTGCGATAGCAGCACTCGCAGCCGGTGCTCTTCGCTTCGATTGGAAGACTAGCAGGTGCAACGTGCTATTTCTCCCTCGATTGCTGGCCCTCGCTGCTGCAAGCGTACGTATACGGGGAATAGTTTTCGCGTCGAAAATTCGATGAATGCGATCGACATCATCGTTCGTGGCTGCGGATACGCGCTCTGTTCACACAGGAACGACTGACGCGACGACACGATTGCATTCGAAGACCAATCGGAATAATAAGCGCGCGTAGCTGTACGATGTAGGTATACAACGTATCGGGAGAATAAACACCTCGGCGGTACACAGTGCTCCTAATTGCGGACATCAACCGTCGCACCGGTTGCGATCCGCAATTTACTGGCTATTGTTACAGGCGAATTTATAAATTCCCATGGGAATCGCGCGCTTTTCATCGCTGCTCGCGCTAAAGTTGCAAACGACTTCCCAACTCGGCTGCGCGATTGCGTGCATGCAATCTACGGCGATTCTCTCGAAAAGGTCTAGTTGAATACACTGAGAAAGAATTTACTTGATCGAAATAAACGTGCCTTTGGATAGTCCTAAGAGCATATTTATTCAATTTAAATGAATATTGGTTGGACGCAAATATTAGATTATTGAATTAATTGATGTTATTTGAATCAAATCGATATTCATTTAAATCAAATAAATACGCTCTTGGGACTATCCAAAGGCATGTTTATTTCGATCAAGTACATTTTTGTCTCAGTGTACGAACCTAATAGAAAAACAAAATTTATTTGAGATTAATAGGAATTGATTCGCATCAAACATAAGTCTATTTCAAATAAATAAGTGTTCTACTAGAGGTTTGTACTCGATTAAAAAGATATGCAAAACATTTATCAAATTCAAATAGACTGGTGTTCTATTTGATATATTATGTCAATAAATTCCTATTTATCTGAAAAAAATGTGTCCACCAGTTTCGTACTCAACTAGACTTCTTCTCTCAGAGAGTGCAAGTATTTATAACTGAGTTACCGGACAGTTTTGCTTATGAATTTACAAACATTTCTGACAGTTCACATCTATATTTTTAGACCTTATTGAAGGAACAATTTAAGGAATAATCAAGAAAAAAGGATTAGAGAAGAAACTTCATACGTAAACCCACGAAATACTAAGTTTGAAAAACAAAATTAGAAAAAAAAAAGGTAAGGTGAAAAAAACAGAATAAAATTTAATCATGCAGTCAAGAAAGTGACGAGAAATTTTGCATCTGTTTATTTATTGATTATTATACGCAAAACTTCTCGTCACCTTCTTGACTGCATGATTACATTTTATTCTGTTTTTTTCACCTTACCTTTTTTTTTCTAATTTTGTTTTTCAATCTTAGTATTTCATGGGATTACGTATGAAGTTTCACTTCTGTTGCGTGTACCCTGTACATGTTTTTTTTGAGGTTAGGCCCCAGACTTTTTCACTTTTTTACACTACTTGCATCCTTTTTACGTTCTCTCACGATATTCCTTACATTTCTGCGCATTTGATTTGGCCATTATAAATCAATTCAATTAAATGTCACTCAAAAATAGCACAAAACAAAACAAATGAATATCACTTACAGCACGCACACGAATGAAGACGCCATACTGCCCCCCCCCCCCCCATCCCAGTCAGCTGTATACGCAAGCGCCAAATTTATTCCGGGGGGCGAATGAGGTTACCTAACTTATTAGGCTAACGTCCGCTGGTAATGGTAACCGCGATGTTACCGATCCTACATTTCTCCCTTCCGTCATCTCCAAACGCTCGACCCATGAGGCACAGTGATGACTCATGGTGTCGGATTTTTGTCACATACCTGACTCCAACAAAACCGATTCACGCCCAAAAGGCGCCTATAGGAGTTTCACTTCAAAATATAACTCGTTACACACACACACACGTTGTCGTACTCAGACAAGGAATTCTGCAAGACTTGGAGCAATCGGAAAACTGTATTTTCAAATTTCACCCAGACACCGTGCGTATATACAGGACATGGAACAAAATTACGTGTCTGCCGAGTATCTAGCTATACCTACTGACTCATTCGATAAGCCCGGATACACCGACACGTGCGCGTAATATACATAAACACGTGTGCACGAAAAGGAGAGAGAGATCGGATATATGTACGTACGACTACGCAAGGCCATGCTTAAGACTCCGTATCCTTTTAACCGTTCCCCCTCGCGAAAGAAACTTTCAAGGACCAGCGATGACAATTACCCGCTTCGGAGCTGATGATTAACCGGTCGTAAGCGCAAGAACCGAGAAGCCGCGCAAAAGCGGAGCGCCGTCAAAGCGTAGTGACCCGAAGCTTGCGTATGTATTGGCGATTTCCACTATCGAACATGACATCTGGTGGCAGAATCTAGAACTAGTTTATTTGGGTTCCGGATATAAACAAACGTGGCTTTTGCATTACGTGTGATTTGTTTTCAGAAATAGTGTGAAATAGAATAGTAAAACGGTGGCTTTAAAAATGTCAAAAAGTAAGTCTGAATATTGTCCACGAAAAGATTCATATTTTTCTTCAGCCACAGTTCCACACAAAATCACGTGCTTTGCTTGGAGCACTTCTTCACCTTCACAGAAGTTCCTCGAATCTGCGTTACACTTCCCGTAATTAAATATTGTCTTTAATTTTAAACACGGCATATTCTAATAACAGTAATATGTCGTAATATAACAAAAATGTTGAGAAGAACGAAAAAAAACCAGTAACAGACTACAGCTGTGCGGTTGTTTACAAAATGAACCCAAATAGGACGGCCATTTGCATAACTACTGTGGTGCCACCATCGGTAGTGGAAATCGCCAATTGGTTTCGCGAGACGCCGGCGATCCCGGTGACTTCACTCACAGTCAGTTGGCGGGGAAAAGCACAACCTAACCCTTCTAAGTGGCCCGGTTCAAAGGGAGCAGCGCGGGTACGCCTCGGCGGAGTCTCCCTCTTTTCTCGACAGAGCGAAAGCAATAGAGAGAGGCAGGGAGAGTAAGAGAAAGACGAATAGACAATATTTCCTATGCGGGGAGCGCCGCAAAATGCGTCTGGTGCCGGCTTGAAGGGAAGGATCGTGACTACCTCGAGGGGACGAAAAGACGGCGTCAGCTCGGTTCGTCCGAAGAAAAGCAATTTAAGGAACACATCTTTCCAATTACGCCTTGTCATCTCCCCGACGGTCGTGAAAGCGGGAGTCGAATATAATTGCTGGAGGAAAAGCTTTGCGAGCGATAGGCGACGCGGGACGATTATACCGTGGCTATTGCATTCGCGGTGTCTGCTGCTTTCGCGGGAGATGCAGCGGGGACTGGTTCGTTATGGATAGCAGGGTAACGGATATAGCTGTCGACGGCTTAAACGGACGAAATTCTACAGTCATAGCGGCCCACCTCTATCGCTTTTTATCTGATACAATCACTTCGTGGAAAGGTGTCAATCACGATCTGGATACTCCGTAACCGTAACCGTTATACCTTGCATTCACTGAGAAATAAAATGGTACATTTTTTCAATCATATCTGCGTTTACAGGTGGGGGAATCCAAAATTATTTGCTTCGACTAATACATTTGTTTATAGAGATTAACGGCTATTTGAAGGAAACAGGCTGTACGCGAAGAAAACTGAATAGTAACGATTACCAGTCAGAATAGTAAACAGGTGACAGCTTCGACGATATCGTGTTGAATAATCGAACAGTAATCGTTACTATTCGAATGGTAATTATTACTGTGCTGCAGATTATTCAACACGATATCGTCGAAGCTGTCACCTATTTACTATTCTGGCTGGCAATCATTACTATTCAATTTTCACCTACTTTGAGGGAAACAGGCTGTAGTCCATTCGAGTCGATTATTATGTCCAAGTAACCAAATCTGCATTCCGCCGATTTAGTTAAATCCACTGCATTTTTCCCTCAGTGTGGGAACGGGTGGACAACGAATGCCCGACAGAAGGAGAGAAACGCGCGTATCGACGACAATTTCCAATTTTACTTCACCGAGCGCGAAGGATATAGAGCCCCGACGGAAAGAGGGGCGCCAGATGAATTCCCTTCGCGTCTCTTCGCGATCCGCGCGCGCCGCCCTTCGGCTTCCGCGTTCCGCCGCCTCTGTACACTCGGCAAAGCGGCGCCCAACAACGTGGAAGACTCGGAAACAAAGCCAAGAGCTGCGGAGCTAAAGCCGGAGTACGAGTCCGGGTCGCGCCTGAGATTTCTCGTACCGAGAGAAACGGCCGGGGATCTGGCGAATCCCGCGCGGAGTTGCGATGGAGAAGTTATTAAATGTGTGCATATTACGCGCCGGTGCGAGAAAGCGATTTTCCACGGAGTATAAAGGATGACGCGTCGTATTCCGAATAGTCGAATGGCCGAAAACGATTGGCTCTCGATCGGGACGGCCGAAAACTCGTCCAGCAGTTTGCGTCACCGTATAGGTATACATGTATATATGGATGTACAATACACAGATTCAAGTTTTATAACTCGATCTCAGGTGACTCAATTTCCGAGTTGAATTTGCTCCCCGCGCGAGTGTGGCGTCTATGTAAGCGCCACGCGAACGTCTCGGTCGACGAAGTCGAGAGCGAATCGAACTTTGGAATTGTCGGTAAGATGAAAATAGACCGTCCTGTCGATCTAAAATATGAGTGGATATTAGAAACGAAGGATGCGTGGAAAAAATCGATAAAGATTGCAAAGAAATTAAAATTGGACAGTTCAGGGGAAAAGAAGTCGCCGAATAAATTTCAAAAACTTCAACTTTTTGAATTTTCCATAACCCACAAAATTCCTTCGATAATTCCATATCTTACAAAATGTCCAAACCGCTAGACATAAATTCAGGATACCCCTATGGATATAAATTATTCGGAATTATAGCTACACGCCTCCTTTAACAAATCTTCAAACGGTGATCGTACGAGCGGCCGTGTTAACCACGATGTAGCTATAATTTGAAATAGCGTACATCACACTCGCTGGAAAGGGCAGCGGAATTTATGATTCGCCCGAGTGAGAAGCGTTGCTGTAACGCCGAGCTCACCGGTTCTCCCCTTCAAAAGAAAGAGATGGAAAAAAGAATTATTTTCGCAACACGTGAGCCACGTCCGAGCCCAGAGCAAAGTCGTTCTAATCGATCGTTCCCGAAGCGTGTATGTGTGTGCGCCCGGTATATCTGTATACATGCAGAAAGACGGAAAGCCATTATCGTTGCGTCACGAACAAATAAAATATATCAGAATCTCCCGCTAGTTTATGTATCGTAGCCGCGAGGTTGCGTGTTATTATCGGTGTGCCATTATTTCATTATTCCGCCATTATTAAGCGCGCGTTGTCCGTACGATCTTTTGTCCGTGGGGAATGACGTATAACGCATTAACGGGAGCACGCGAATGTTAATATAGTCGCCCGGGACCGAAAGGATTGATAATAAAAAAAATCACTGCGACTCGCGATACCATACCGATCGAAAGTCATCTGAAGAAATGTAATTTAATTACCCGCTACCACGTGAGATCATAAAGGTGGCTTGCACTTATACGACGTTTTAGACTGGGATAAGAGTTAATCTCGTTCAAAGGAATGATATTCATTCTCGGAATTACACAGACCTGTACCGTAATGGCTAACTGAAACCACGTGATTATAATCTACCTTCTAAAATCTCGAGATACGTTTCTACACTTATATGGCACAGAGAGAGAGAGAGAGAGAGAGAGAGAGAGAGAGAGAGAGAGAGAGAGAGAGAGAGAGAGAGAGCATTCCTATTTCCCTCTCTGCCGCGGAAATTATACACTTAACCCTGCGAGAAACACGAAATGAATCAAGGTGACAGTCCGATAACAGAATTGAAATTACATACGTTCATTCTACACTTATGTAAAAATATTTCAATAAAAAAATCACATCGCTTATAAGACCTGTATCGTAAACATGAAAATATTATAGATGTGTACCTTATCTCATCGGTGCCCCATATATCAGCTAATCGAGCTTAAGATGGTTCTGTACTTATTATTGTAAACGCGGATTCTTATTTCTTAAATATCTACAATTCTGCATATTTTCTTGCAAGTAAATTATATGGGCAGTCGACTTGGATTCACTTACTTGCAAGAAAATATGCAGAAATGTCGATATTTAATAAATAAAAATCCGCGTTTACAACAATAGGTGCGGAAGCACCTTGAGTTAATTTTGAAAAAACTGGAGCATCACTGTAACGACATTTTTAGTTCCGCTCGCGATTGCACATCCCCGCCATATCGCTCGATCATTTCCGTTCGAATCCCCGATGCGTCTTTCTATCCGGCACATGCGACGGAGACCGATAAATATATCAAACTTTATGGGCCACCGCGGTGGTACGAATTTCCCGGGTGCACAGGTGCGTTCGCCCGTAGCTCGCGCTCGGTAGCTCTCCTCGCATTGGTACCTCGGTCACGCGGTGAACGGCAGATTCCAGAAAACGGAAGTACATTTTAATTAAAAAAAAGGCTACGTGACTCGGAGGGGAACCAGGCTCCTGCTTGGGTTGCGAGATTTTCGAATTCTATATCGTCTAACGTGCGACGGAGGATCTTCCGAGTCAGGAGCAGCTGTTGATGGGACGGAAGGGGAGCACGGCGGTTCTTGCCATCGCTCTATACCTTCTCTTCTGCCCAAGTTCGTCGACCTTACTCACGTACGTTTTTTTCGGAATCACGCGTTTTCGCGGAAGATCGATTCGAGATGGTAAACAAAAAGCCATGTCCGTGTTTTCAGTTGCGACGTCAATGCCAAGAGTACGGTACATGTAGATATATAACGCACCTATGTACATATGTGTACAAGGTGCTTCGTATTTCGCGACAAGGAAACGCGTGGCTTCGAATCGAACGGTCTTCATGAAAGACAAACCGTTAAAAAGAATTGGATTTATGTTGGAAATTTCGTGTAAGAAAAGATATTGTAATTCTTTGGAATCTTTTTTCAATTCGAGCTCTTCTATTGTTTTAATTCGTTGCAGTGATTAGTTTATTTGAATAACGAAACGACGTCGTCTCATTGATAGAAAATTATTAATTCTTCAAACGATATAAGGGAAAATTGGCTATTTTGTACCACCACCTAAATCCTACCACCACTGATATTTTATAAAATAGAGATATCTCTCAGAGCATTTATGATTCAGGCGATGACAAGTAATCCTACCACCGTTGATTTTCTATGAAACAGAATGAGTGACTTCGCCGGTTTTCGACCAGATTACATTAGTTTGGCTTTCAACAATGCGCAAATCCAACATATACGCAATGGTTCAACCTAAAACATATACATATCGAATCCACAGGAACTATAAAATTGGCCTAAATGTTACAAATGTATCTAAATCTTTCTGAAAATTAAAAAAGTACGTAGGTATATGATAAAAAATTCTGCTTTTCCCCATTCTCGACCACCCATTTCCTAAGGTTAGTTTTAAACCGTAAGGGGGTGCCACTTCTTATAAGTGTAGTTGAATGGTGGATTTATGCAGTGGCGTAGTCAAAAATATAAAAAAAATGCGCTGATATTCTTATTTTCAAAACTGGTCGAAAACAGGGTGCGGTCGGCTAACCGGCGAAGTCACCCTACTTAGGCGAAAGACGATTCAGCGTAATTTTCGATTAAGAACACTGACAAGGTTTACACCTGGTATCGCGAATTACAGGACACCCGATGTAACATCGCTCGTCGAGCGCGAGGTATATACGCCTACACCCTATAAACATATGTAGCACGTATATACCTATTACATACATATATATCTAATTAAGTGAAAGCGTCCGGAGGATTAAAGTGAGGCGCGAATGTACATTTAAAATTCGGGCGGGGTCGTCGTAACGTCATTCATTTTTCACGCAGAGGATGAACAGGGGTCCAAGCGTCTCCGCTCATAGATGGCATCTCTAACATATGTATGTTTACACAGTCTAGGCAGTTCGAGCAGCACGCGAACCTTTCATGCCGATAATATGATTCCATAGTAATCAGATGCTGTTACTCGCCACGTATGTACCTTCGTGGACTCGTGGGCAGACCAATATGTACCTTACCGTACACACGTGCAGGGTAGCTCGAACGTGTGCACACAGCACTTCTCGTTTTCTTTCTCTTTCTCTCTCCTAGCATTTCTCTTGAAAATCAAATGCGACATTAATAACGTTAATCCTTTAGTGAACCAAAGTATCGCGGATAACATATGCTAATATCAATTTAACGCCTTACTGTCCTTTCTAATCTTACAGTGTCAATAGAAAATTAGTTATTTCGGAGTTTCATATTACTATTACGAAACGGATGGAAAAAATGATTGAGGTAAAAAGAAATGGTTAAGATTCTCATTCAATTCACTTCCGAAATTCAAATCGAATAGTCGTTCTTCGTTCAAAATCCGATACGACATTAATAGCGTTAATCTTTCAGTGAACCAAAGTATCGCGCATGACGTATGCTAATGTCAATTTAATACCTTGCTGTCAATTTTAATCTTACAGCGTCGATAGAAAATTAGTTATTTCAGAATTATGAGTTACTATTATGCAACCGACGGAAAAAATGATCGACGTAAAAAAATGGTAAAAATTCTCATTGAGTTTAATTCTGAAATTGAAATTGTCATTCTTCCCTGCGGGTTATGAATAAACTCACGGTAAGGCGTCTCGAATGTGAAGCGCAGGGTCACACAAGTGCAGGTGCACGCGAGCTTTCAAATTTGTTCACGGAGATAATGTATTCCCATACGGGATATGCATTCTTGCAGAGTCTCGCATGCATCCTCAAAAGCATTTCGCTGTAAATACAAACTGGTTATCCCGAGCATCGGGAGCCCAAGTCATTTTAGGGGTGCTTTGTTGGGTACTCACGAAAGAAGTAAAGAAAAACATTCCCGATGGAATGACACTCTCTCTTTCTTTCTCTTTCTCTCTCTCTCTCTCTCTCTCTCTCTCTCTCTCTCTCTCTCTCTCTCTCTCTCTCTCTCTCTCTCTCTCTCCCTCCCTCTCTTTCCCTCTCTACATTTTCTCCGCATTGCTCTCAACCATTATTTCGATGCGATTCGAGTGTATATACCTATATAGGTATGTGCACGTATATATGTATAGCGTCAGATGTTCGTCTACACAGGGACAACCTCCTACGCGCGTGGACGATGCCTCTTTCCTTTCTTTCCTCATCTTTTTCTCCCCGCGCCGCCGGTGCAACCTATCGCCGCGCACTGCACATGACGGTATAGGTAGATGCACCGTGCGAGCGCTACTCGCTCTGTAAGGTTCTCTGCTTCGTCCTCCCGCGTCTCGCAATTTCGTCATTCTTATTTTATGCATACGTATTTTACCGCTACAACCCCCTCGACGTAACCGGAGTCCGTCGTATCTGAACGAGGAAACTCCTACGTGCCAGTCGTTTCGCCGTCGACCGCGAGAATGGGTGCGGCTTAATTTCGTCTCACCGGCCGGCCGTGTAATTAGTACCAGTCCAAAATGGTCTGACCGTAAGTAGCCATTACTACTACAGTCGGACGACTACTACCGCTATTCGATGGCGGAGTAAAAATTGACGGAATAAAACTAGATGTTATACGATTTCCAATATTGACGAAAGTATTTACATATATGTATACAGAATGAGTGAACTTTCTCGCCAGGAGAAAAACTTGAATCGCTATTATCTCATTATCTGTAAGCTTTTGGCTGTGTGATGTTCGTATAATACTTTTTTGAAGATTACATTTTTATCTACAACAAAGTCTTATATCAATGTAGGCCAAAATTTATGAATAATGAAGTAATAGCGATTGAAGTTTCTTTCCTGGCCAGTTAAGTTCAGAGTCATACGGTATACATACGAGTACCTATATTACGTGAAAGAAAAAAACGAAGTGAAAAATCTTCCTATAAAAGTTGAATTAACTTCTTTTTTATTCCCAAAGTAATCTACACAACGAAAGACAGAATCAAAAAAGTATCCCTCGTATAAATATTTCAGCAACATCGCAACGTTTTCCCCATCAGCTTTCTCGTCGAACCTCGAGTGGGAAGTTGTCCCGGCGAAGCAATTCCTTTTTTCTCTTTGAATATTACAGGTAGGACGACCGTTCGACAAAGAGATCGCTAATTTATACAAATAGTAGGCATTGCTTAAAATCATGTAGAGAACCGCTATTTATCCCCGCTTTGATGTTTTCCCATATCAGTTCGCTTCGCGATGAATAATTAGCGAGACACTGCTAAGTACAGTCGAATCATTCCGCCATTGTTACCTTACATATATCGGCGATGCGATCGCTGTTCGAAGACAGGTAATTCGCAAGTAATGGTATTTGTACAAACGATTCGCGCGATTACTCACCTCTGTACGGCGGTACCGGGTGGAGGGGCGATCCTTCGGCAAACGTCAACAAGTTGGCTAGCAGAACCAGGTGCAGAACTGGTCGGGCCCAACGGCCTCTCCCAGTGGACATTATGGGCCTCCCAGTCAAGAGGCCCACCGCCAGAGCCGTAGCACGCAATGGCCCACGCGCGCGCGCTACTAGCGCTATCTGCTGTCCCGCGAACCGGCCGCCGCACTTGGGACACCGCTGTCCAAGCGCATCACTGCTTCGAATGCTCCGTTTTTCACTTTTTTCTCCCTCGGCCCCGCACTCTCACTCCCACCCTCGATCTTCCCTCTCTCGGCACCGCTCGCCCATCCGTTCCGGCGAATAGCGCGCGCGATCAGCCCTCCATTGTCGAGAGTTACGGCGAGATGCGACTCATCTCTGTGCAAGACGATTACTATGGATATTTATTATCATAAACGCGCGTCAAACGACGCATCCCGGCGATCGAACGACCGTTGTCGAGCTACGCGTTCGCGCGCGTCGCTACGATGTCCACGGAGCCATGAAAGTTCGAGCTCGAACGCGACGGCGACGATAATTTAATTCCCGCGTCGCGTTGCGAATCGAGCGAAGAGAACGCCTCGCGAAAAATACTGGACCACGAGGACTCGCACGAGCGATTTAACGGAATTCCGAGGAACCGATTAGCCGATTGGACGCGGTCGAACTCGGCGGCGTTGTCGGTCTATACGAACGAGGCTACGCGAAGAAACAGTTTTGCTCGGTCAGCGACGAATGTCACGCGATGGTCTCGGGAGAATTATTTTGCTGCGAAGTGATTTCCGTTGCACGAGGACTCGACGAAATTCATCTTGCTCCGAAATGATGGTATCCTTATCGGCGTTATTCTCAATTCGCGACGGATTTTCTTTCGCGATAAGAGAGAATTACCGGCAAAAGGAAATAGAAAATAACGTTAACAAGAGAACGGAAGAATTGCAGGACTAGTGTATAATTTGAGCGTTTTACTTCGCCACGAATTAGCTCCTTTGTGACGTTTCAAAATCGCTATAAATCGCTGTCCCATTACGTACCACGAAACAAAAGAGACGCTTTGTCTATTCCGGAGATGAATGGGAGAGTTTAGAAATCACCGACTGCCGAAATTTCCCTTTTTCGTCACCGCTATACCGGCAAGGGCCGAATAAAGAGTTTTCAGCGCGACCGCGTAACCGAGCAATCGGCCGACCGAGAGCCGTGGAACTCGCTCGAATGAACTAATTGCCGTACAGCTTCTAAATTCAACGTAATTGCGAACGTCGAATAGCGCTCTCGAAACGATCTCCGGTGCTCGTGTCACTTGCACTAAAATCCGCGTTGACTAACGGAACGCGGTGACCATCAGCCGTTTCGTCGGAGAACTACACAAGGGACCATTGAAACACGCGCGCCTAAACATTTGCTTGCTAATCACGTGGTGTACTACCGGTGTGCCCACGCTACTTCTCGTCATTATAAAGATCTAGGAGCTAATTAAACCGCGTTCCACTTCGACATCCGCTTTTCGAAACGCGTTCGAGGTGTCGGTCGGCACTGCTCTCGTGTACCTACAGCGCGAGAGAAATACGGTAAAACTCGTTTAACAATAAGATACGAACGAAGGGACTGAGAGAATTTCATAGATTCTTGCTAAATAATGCACAAGAAGCCAGTGCACATTATATATTAACATGCTTTAACTATTTTTAACTCTTACTTTAGCTATTTCTAATAGTTTTTAACTATTCTAGAAAATTTGAGTTTAGGATTTTAAAATAAAGAATATGTAATTTTGTTATTTTCTACAAAATCGTATTGAGTTACTGTTTGTAATAATACAAAAATGCCTTTATACAGAAAGTGAAAAAGATAATAACAAAAAATTATTGCTAACATTTTATTCTGTTTCTCTTTCTTAAATACACGTGGTTAACGGACTGCACACTGTGTTTCGTATATTGAAGCGGGTTTTTTGAAATCAAGGGACCAATTGTCTTCTTATATTAAGCGGAATCGTATCATCCGTACCTACGTACCTTAAACGAGCGGGTAATTTTACACAGGTTTAAAAGGCATTTGTTAAGGGACCGAAAAAATTCGTGTATCTTAAACGAGTTTCACTGTAAACGACGCAACGAACGCGAGTCGCTCGCGATGATTCACGGAAACTTCGTGTACCTGGCGTCGGCGCCGCGGCGAGACTGACGGAGTCTCTTGACCTTCCGTGACTACCGGTTTAAGAGACCCTCGCACGTGAAACGCAACCTCGCGAGACGCGACTTCCATAGAAAAGAGGAGTCAAGCTGGTACGATCTTTAAAAAAGACCCCTTCCCGCTACTCCACGCCACCGTTCCCCTCCCTCGTCGATATCCTTCGCGACTAACGAAATATACTCCGGAAAAGCTGCAATCTCGATACGCCGTCCTTACATTTCGGAGCGATCTATCCCGTGAGCAGCCCTATGAAACTACACCAATACGCCTTATATAAATTTTGTACCCGCGCTATTGAAGCCGTTGGAAACAATTCCGCTGCGTGGCGCCACTCATACGTGATGTTAATAAATCATTATAATAGCGGTCGTGTAGTGTTATTCGAACACTTCGAACATAATTCCGTGGATTTGTGTATATTCGGTATATTCTTTTATGTTTAAATGTAAAATCATTTTTTAAAATTTATTGTTAACGATGCCGTGCCATGTGTAGAGGACATGAAGGGGGTAACATCACATTACTGTTGGCGCCGCGCTGCAGCGGACACAATAGCGGGGAAACAAATTTAGGCACAATTCATATAGAACTGGCGCGTGGAGGTGGCGTGGAACGGGCATTTGCCACTTGCATTTAAGCCTATAAAGGACCACGCCAGTGCCATGCCACTTCTGTCTGTATTGCCTCATAGGCTAACATGGAGGTAGCAAATGCCCGCTCTACGCCAGATCCACGCCATCGCCACGCGCCACTTCTGTGTGAATTGCGCCTAAAGGCCCGTCCAGGCTGGGGGCGTCGTGCGTCGCGTCGGCGTCGCTTCGAAAAGGCAAACGCGCCGCTCTCAGCCTGAAAAAACGGCGCTATTTAAGTTTATAGAATTGAACGCGACGCGCGATGCTCCCAGCCTGGACGAGCCTTAAAACAGGGGGCTGCCCGTGAGACACGAAGCGAGACGCTCGAACTTTCATGCGTCTTACCGAGATTCCCGCACTCCCGGTGCCGATCGAATGTCAAAGTCAGACCGCGACGCGTCACGGGTCAATGGTTTTTCCCGGTAAAACACGCCGCAGCGGCATTCGAAACACCTCGTATCGAACAGCTGACTTTCCACCCGCGACACCACTATCTCGTGGGAGATAACGAGTACCGTCGAACTTTTTCAATGCGCTTTAGCATCCGCTACGCGCGACACTCGTTTCCCTTTCGACGATAATCGATCACAGCGCTCCTCTATCGCCGTCTCATCTCGCCGGTACGAATGTCGCGGAGAGGTTTTTATTCGTCCTTTCGAATCTCGAGCATGATTCACCTACCGGCGGTCGCGATAGATCTGGCATCGCTGTCGGACAACTTACATTCTCTTCTGCCAGGTACGCGGGAGAGGCGCACACCTTTCTCGACACCGGAGCACACACTTCTCCTCGTTCGACTCGTTCGTATTGGTTTCCCTCCCGGCGGCGTCGGAAAAACCGATATTCCTTCGCACTCTCGCCTCGGGTATCGTGAATCGCGCGCGAGCTTTATCGCGATACGCGTCACGTGGCGGGGACGACGCCAACGTGTTTATCGCGAGAAAAACTAAACTCCGGAACGTAACGTAATGAACGAAAGCGCGGTCCGCGTCGCACTGAAGCTGTGCACGACTCGCGCGCACGAGCGAGGACAACGACTCGTTCCCTCTGCCGCCCGTCGCCCCGCCGCCATGCCATCTATCGGTCTCTCTCTTCGTTCGCCCACCGCGCTCCGGGTACGGCGTTGCATCCCTTCACCTCTTTCGTACCTTCGACCCCTTCGTTGACCGTCTAACATTAGCGGTTGTTCCGGGCTCCTACCCTCTCCGGCGTCCTTTTTGTTTATGCCCCCGCAGTCGGGTCCACTTGTTATCGCTCGCTACCCGCTCGTGTTTTTATGCAAGGTGATTCGGGGCTGTCTCTGTAAACGCTCGAATTGGGGGTGTGTTTCTTATAAGAAATTGAGTACGATTTATTACTCTTTAGCGTTATTAATAAAGAGGAATTGTATTTCTTTGCATTTATATTATATAATACATCTCAAATATTGCAATGGAAAAGAGAAACAAAAACGTATAGTAAAAAATAATAAATATATGTAACGTAGTCTGATGTGCATTATAAGAAATACGAGAAATTAAACAAAATTTCTATCCTTGGGTGAAGAGAATCCCAATTTTCCTAGGAAAAATTTCCTATCGAATTTCGTTTTTAACCTTTTCATTGCGCTTAAGTTTTCCAAGCTGAGTAAGCAAGTAAAAGAATCGAAAAGGACTTCAAATCTATCGACGAGATAATAGATAAAGTTAGTACGTATCCCAATTCATCCAATTGGAATAGAATTAAAACAATTGGATTTCTTCAGATACAAAGGAAATTAGTTTTTAGTTTTGACACGTTCAAAAAAGCTCAGAGGCAAAATATTTTTCGAATTTTCATGCTGCCAGCATAACTCGTTTTCCCTCACGGTATAATTTTTATTGCACCGCTGTACCGCTACATGCTCGCGAGAATTTATTAAATTTGAACATCGAATCCAATTCACTAATATTCAAAATCGATTTCATTTTGTTCACTACGCACAGCAACGTCTACATATTGACGGGGAAACTCCGTTCGGGTTAATGGTGATATTGGATTTGACCTTGACCATGACCTTCATTTGGAATTTCTTACATCTGACATAATATTCCAAATCAGTTACACGAAAAACCCCTTAGTGCCAACCAAATTTAATCGAGGCAACAACCATCACTGGCAAATTCAAAGGCGAAGACGTACTCATTCACGCATACCTATGATTTCCAACGATTTAACATTCGAATTCAAGCGGCTCCAGTTCCCTTTGCGTCTTGCTTTTGCTATTACCATCAACAAAGCACAAGATCAATCGTTGACTATTGCTGGCTTAAATTTGGAAAATTCATGTTTTTCACACAGCGAATTGTATGTGGCTTGCTCCAAAGTTGGCACACCCAAAAATTTACACGTTTTTACTCCAAATAAAAAAATAAAAAACATTGTCTATCCGCTGGCCTTAAGATAAATTAATAAAAGAAATATATTTTCCAATTTAAATTAAATACATGTGTTTTTTTTTAGCGTAGCATGGCTCCCTACCTATAGATATCTGCTAAAAATTCGTCAAATGACGGCCAAAATCAATCCACAATCTACTCGTGCGAAGCCGGGCGGGTCGCTAGTACGTAATATTTATGAATGACGAGTACCTATACAATGCGCATCGCGCAGACACTCCGTTAAACTTTACGTTCGTAATAAACTCAAGCAACATGATACACACGCCATAAAAACGCGTCAACTCACGCTTTACGAATGCGTATTACTCGAACGCCCTAAAAAATATTGTAGCTTCGACTAAGTGTCAAGTAAAACTCGTTCAAGCTATGCGTATAATTTAAGGTCGGCTAGGCTAGGAAAGGTCACACGATCGGGTAGGCGAGTTTTATTAGTATCGGTTATGACTTACAAGTCTCGATATCCGTCTCCTAACTGCCTGAAGCAATCACCCATCCGATTACTGACCATTGTCAGAAGATCGCCTACGCCCCGTAGAACGGCAGACCAAGAGAGCTTCTAGGTATAGATGTTGCAGTATGACAGGGTTTCCAGGACGTCGAGACGACTTGGCGCCAATCTCGAAAATGAGGGGCGGAGTAGGGATAATCCATCACTATTGTGAGGGATGGGGAGGAGGGATTGACGCAGAATCACCCGGATAACCAAATAATCCCGGCTATAGCATATACTACGGTGTATGATCACGATATGGCTTGGTATTTTTTTTCTTTACCATACGCAGTACTACTCCATCTATTCGAACAAATTGGAAATCTGTTCGATCTAAATTCACGAGAGTTACGGTGCAGCACTTAGGAATTTTGAATGAAATCGAATGAAGTTAGCTCCATCAATCCTAGAAGACATCTTCTCGTGCGTCACCGTGAAGCTCTTCCGTAAAAGCTACTAGATTGCAGTCGGGAAGCGAAGTAATCAGACCAAGTCTTGTCTCGGGAGTTATCGCAGTATTATGGAGAGTCTGCAGGGGGGATCGCGGATGATTATAAGTCAAGACGGCAACCGTGAACTAGCGACCATTGTTACAAGACCGGCAGGGGAGCGAAAGAGGGGGCGGAGAAAGAGCGGGACTTCTCTGAACATTGCACATTAAACTCGGAGCAATTCAGTGTCGTGAGATGGTGCCATTGTGCACGCAATTAGGCTAAAGACCGGTGTTGTAATTCTCCAAAGAGCTGAATATTCATTATGACTTTATCGCCTCTCCAAATCAGCCGTGCACAAAGCTGCTGCAAGGCAGGAACCCTATTCGCGATCGGCGAGAGTTACCGCGCAGTGTCAAAATCGTGATAAGAAGAGGAAGTGGTTCCTGACTATAGTGATGTACATAAATAGGACAACGGGAGACCTACGGTGAGTAATAAAACAGTTGATAATACTAATATCATTACTTTTTGAACCGCAGCAGAACCTGTACTTTGATTGATTGAAATGTCCATCCATGCGCGACAAATATCACACGTATATGCATAAAAATTTGTTTTTGCGATTGCTGAAAAACTAGATATCACAAATGCGACATTTTTAGATAGTTCCATATTAATAATTGGGGTCCATTGGTACAAAAATATCTTAAGCCAATTTTGCAATTAATGCCGCAATACTTTATGCATTATTCTAACTCACAGGTTGGATTGGGTAAAAAATATTTATTCGCTGCATGATGGATACCAAACGTGTATATTTGCGTGATTATAGGGCTGTACACTTATAGAACACTTACATCCAAATATAAAATAAATATACATCAATATATATATACAACTTTGAAAAAAATCGAAGATTAATAATCTGCTGCATTACTGGCCAAGTAATCGCGACGACCAATATTGCTAGCCTGCTTATGCTGAATGGCCTCCAATTTCGGACATTCGGTGATTCTGTGACCAAGACCACCGCAATAGCTACAACCTCTTTCATCTGAAACGAAAAGGTGGTAGATATTATACCCGCGACAGATCGATCTCTCATAAATACCACGACGAACCGGTTTTTCCCAGTAAAAACGATAATCTCAGCATTCTTACCTCCGAGGTTTAGGTATTTCTCATTCTCTGAATAAAGTTCAAGCAGGAATGGAGGTACTTTTTGCTTGGCCTCCATTAGCAAATGCTTCAAGTCCAGCAGTACAGATTCGTCGTTTGCTTTATTGATAAACGTTGTCGCGATTCCTGTTCGTCCTGAACGACCAGTTCTTCCGATACGATGGACTGAAAATGAATAAAACGCGTTATGATGAAAAGCATATCTTAGGGATAATTCCGAGATAGCAACAGCATTTTTAATACCGTAATTCTCTACGTCGTCCGGCATGTCGTAATTAATGACGTGTTGTACGTCCGCGAAGTCAAGACCTTTAGACGCCACGTCCGTGGCGACCAAGACATCCTTTCGTCCCGCGCGAAAAGCTTCCACGGATCGTGATCTTTCTTCCTGATCTAAATTGAAAAAGGGAGTTCGGAAAATCAGCAAAATTAAAGATAAAATTCTCAATACAAGAATCAACTTCAACATATATTGGTAAAGGAAATATCAGCCTTGTACCTTTTCCTCCATGAATTGCCACAGCTTCGACACCCTTCAAGAGTAAATATTCATGAATCGCGTCCACGTCTTGCTTTTTCTCGGCAAATATTAGAACGGGTGGCGTGGTCTTTTGCAAGCATTCTAGCAGGTACACAATCTTAGCTTCCTGTTTCACGTATTCCACTTCCTGAATGACGTTCATAGAAGCTGCACCGGCTCTTCCAACGTTTATAGTAACCGGCTTGACTAGCGCGGAGCGTGCAAAGTTCTGAATCTTTTTTGGCATGGTGGCGGAGTACAACAACGTTTGCCTTTGACCCTAAACACAATACGTTAAGCTGAGAGTTCTGTATTTCATTAACCTTTTAACGCTGGAGGTGGTCGATATATCGACCAGCAGTCAGGTCTGGGCCTCCAAATAGTAAATTCATTGATTTTATTTATAAATGTCACGTCTAACAAGAAGTCGATTTTAACTGAAATTTCCCCGCCGCTAAAAGGTTAAACATATCGCCAAACAGGATAAAATATGCCCGAAATAAACAACTCACCCTAAAGAAAGAAAAAATGGTTCGTACATCCTCTTCAAAACCCATATCTATCATACGATCTGCCTCATCCATACAGAGATAACGACAAACGCTCAGCTTGACCATTTTTTTATCCAACATATCCATCAGTCTTCCAGGAGTGGCCACCATTATATGCACCCCCCTTGCAAACAGTTGAAGTTACTTTACACGATCACTTAATACGTATAGTTAATATTCGGAGAAAATGATTTTACTTACTTATTAATAATATCTAGTGATTCTGACACCGGTACACCACCAATAGCAAGGCAACTACGAATTTCCGGACAATTCGCTTGTCTCAAACTATTAGTATAATGTTGAATTATATCATAAGTTTGTTTTGCCAACTCTCGTGATGGGCAAATGATTAATCCTGTGGGAAAGAACGGTCGTTAAAATGATCAAAATGTACAGTAGTAAGATATACGCGCGAATGTATTCTATTTACCATAAGGACCTTCATTCCGAATGAAAGGCATAGCTGTTTCCTGTTCCAAACAGAACATTATAAGGGGCAAAACGAATACTAACGTTTTACCGCTACCCGTGAAAGCAATACCGATCATATCGCGGCCAGACAGTCTGGATAAAAAAATCATCGTTAATCTTTTCATAGCATATTTCATTTCATTACAAATGGGAATGTTATAGTCTAAAAAATGGCTACTAACACAGTAGGAATTCCTTGAACTTGGATCGGAGTAGGCTTAGTAATACCCTTTTGCTCTAATCCATTGATTATTCCTCGATGAAATTTCATTTGTTTGAAGTCTTTCAAAGGAGGAGGTATATCATCACCTTCCACTAGAATTCTAAGCTTTCTTCTAACTCTCTCGTGGCGTGCTTGGCAGAGACTCAACACCGCGCGAGGTGGTTTCCAGCTCGTCCTTATCGGATCTTCGTATTGAATACCCTTTGCCAATTCGGCAACACCCATGAGAGCCTTATTTTCTGCAACACTTTCCAATATCTTTTCCTCCTCCTTCAGCTGCCTCTCCATGGCACTTTCCTTTTTGGCTAAAAAAAGCATATAAATTATGTTTTGAAATGATCATTACTTACCTGGAACAAATGAAATTCGAAGAGTTACAAAAATTTAAGTACCTTCAGCTAATTTTTTTAACTCGGTGTGCTGATCGAGAAGCGAAATATTCGATTTTCGCCCCCAAACTTGACCGTCATCGTCATCCCCTTCATCCCTCTCGTTCTCGCTGCTACTTTTCCCCCCGATGCTACCAATTCCTTCCTCCTTTAGTTGCCCAAGTCGACCTAACTTCATCAATTGCTGTCTCTTACGCTCCTTTACAGGAACATACGGTACGTAATCGTCATCGGTATCTGATTTCTCCCCATCTTCATCCTTCTTGTACCTCTATATTTGTTATATTGAAATATAATTTAAATTTACAGTGTATAAATAGAATTTACATTACATAAATAACAAACTTATTTCAACTAACCTTTGTAGGACGATCCCTGTGGCGTGAATCCATTATATACACTTCACAATTTCATTTGTAAATCACAATTAAATACTTCGATTTGTGCAAAAAGTTATATTCACAAATTTGATTAACTTCTGTCACTGCCGGGCAAAGCAACATAAAGCTAACATAACAGTTTACGTTTTGACAACGTTGTGATAGCTGATACCGTTGAATGATGAGGATGATGAGTAACTCATCATTCAACGCTGATCGATACGTTAACTAGGAAATAACAGTTAGCGACATCTATGATCATCATAACTGAAACGCTCACTCTGATGGCGGTACCACACAAAGAACAGGTATCGAAGATTCTTTTCTCGAAATGGTCGTAGTACCAGTCAAATATTTTATCAATAGTGATAAAGCCGCATACTTACGAGGGTTAAAACTATTACATGATAGGATAGTAAAACACTGATGATAAGACCACTTAAGCAAAAATTATATTTATAAGTTATTTACAAAATGCGCGATTAAATTGTTTTAATAATATATTATTATAAATCTTTCGTTCATTCGATTCCATAACGAACCAAGTTTTATATACAATTTATCTTAATCATCTCCCTATTCCAAAGCGTAGCAATTTCGCGGTGTTGGTCCTGCCATATTGAATCCTCCGCCACAGAATTTTTTATTACTCGTTGGCACGGGAGGTAATACAGGCTCGCACAGATCTTTCTGCTTCGATTCCTTGGTCTTTTGATCTTTTCTCTTCAACGTGTAATACTTTTTCTTCAGATCACACATTTCTCGATTCATTTTCTCGAAATCAAATTTGTACTCGTTCACGTGCGATTCGCACATATTTAGCTCCGAAACAAGACACTATAAAAATATAATGTATATTAGTAAAAAAACTAAAAACTAATCAATAATACTACAAAATAATAAAAAAAAACGGATATACGTGTAATAAATCACCTTCATCTTCTTGCCCCTCTCACGAAGTGCCATTTGAGTTTTCTCGAATGAAATCATGATATCCGGTCCCGGTTTCCGCGACAAAACTTCACGAAGATTCGTGTATAATTTCTCGGTCTCCTTGATCTTCTTCTCCTTCGCGATCATTTCGGTGGACATCTTCAGAATCCGCTTTTGTAATATTTGAATCTTCTTCAGAAGCTGGTAAGTGTCTGGATCGGAACCCTTGAAAGATACGATCTTTTTAGATCTAGCACAAATAAAAGCAAGCTTGCTTACAACTTCATACCTCTAATTTTCGCCATCTATGAATGTTTAATGGATTTTGAACTTCTTCTTCCAACGCCATGACCTTCATCTTCTCCCTGGCCAAATCCCTATGAAGGTGAAAGATTTCTTGACGCACATCACTCATATTCTTGATGTTCTTTGACAATAGCGCCTTCTCGGTTCTGAGTTTCTTCACTTCCAATTTTAGCAATCGGATGTCGTTCAATCGTTGATCGTACTGAGACTCTCCCCTACTGATCGTTCCATTGAGAACCTTGATCTTGTTATACTGTAGACTCAGCTCGTCGTTCCTCCTGACCAGTTGAGTTCCTATGATATCTCTTTCGTCCATTATTGTGTCCATCTCCTTCCTCTGCCGACTGATATTCATCTCTGACTGATTCATGATATTCCTTAAGCGCTTTTCCTCCTGTTTCATTTCCTCGATAACGTGGCGGAGATCCGAAACTTCTTTTTGGCTCGATTGAAGCTCCATCTTCAAGGCATTCTTTTCCTTTTCCGCTTTTCCCAATACTGACGGATACACAAATATTGTGAATGGAAAGATCGCGAAGAATATTTGGTATACTTCTGTGATTGAAAGATATTCGGAAATTCGTATGTTAATTACGTCACACAGTATAAATACGAACTTACAAAATTCTTCCTTTACTAGATTGGACTCCTTGCTAGCAATGTCCTCCTTCAGTTGTTCGATTTGATGGTTAGTGATTTTCAATTTATTCTTCAACTCCTGAATTTCATCCTGAGCCTCTATCAGACTCTTGCTACAGGTGTTCCTGTCGGCTCGGATAGCTTCAAATAAGTTTTGCTGTTGCCTGAATTTCGTATCCGATTCGGCCAGACGTTTTTTGTAGTCGAAAATTTCAACTTGTTTCATCTTCAGCTCGTCTATGCGATCTTCCACCTGTTCGCGTATTAAAATAGGAATTATCATGATTTCTCTATCAATAACACAGAAGGGTCAAGATTTCTGGCGATACGTTGATTCCATCTAAGCAGGAATGACGAAGAAAAATAAATCACCTGTTGCGCCAACTCTTGAGCTTCCAAGTTGCGCTTGTTCTTCTCCTTCTCCATGGCGAAATTACTCTTCTTCAAATTGCTAATAGTATCCATCGAGTTGCTCAAATCGTCCTCCATCTTCTTCTTGAAGTGGTCACACGTCTCCATCTCCATATGCAACCTCCTTAAGTTCTCCTTAAGGTTAGACGCGTTTTTAGCCAAAATATCTCTCTCGCGTATCAGTTCTTCCATCGTCTTCTTGTCCTCCTCCGATCGTCTCTTCGACGTCTCGATCTCGGTTTCCGCCGTCTTCAGAACCTGCCGCAACTGCGTCAGTTCGGTGTCGAGCTTGGCTCGCATCATGTCCGACTTAAAGAACTTCTTTTCCGCCCATTCTTTCTCGGCTTTTTTCTTCCCTGCTTCGTTGGTTATTCTAAAAGTATTAATGATCAAAAAAGGACTAGTTATCTTGGTAAAAATATGCGAGTCGATTATTATGTCCCCCGATAAATCCTTTTGCTGCAAAGAATTTCTTTTATACCCGGTCTGTGAAAGAAATGTCCTTTTCCGCAAAATGGAATTTCTTCCATCGACGTTATTTCTTTGTGCTCTCTCTCTCTCTCTCTCTCTCTCTCTCTCTCTCTCTTTCTCTCTCTATACTATAATCCCGTTCAAAGGATTTTCTAAAGAGCATTATAATATATGGAGCAATAGAGTAGAAAAAAAATAGACTTACATGTTATTCTCCATTTGAATGCGCCTAATTTCTTTATTCCTTTCCATCAACTCCTTCGACATCTCTTCAATTTGCGCATTCGCATTGTCGACTTCCGTCTGAAGGTTCATCCTCTTCACCATTAATTTATCCATTTCCTTCTGGATCTTGTCGTTGGCGGCTTTTTGATCCTTCAGCTGGTTCTCCAGCCTCGACACGTTGTTCGCTGTCATTTTTATCGTGCCGTTCGCCACCTGAACACCGTATATAGAACGAGTTATTGATTAATCCTGTGCGCGCAATCAAAATCGAATTAGAACTGGTCGCAATTTACCAGCAAATCGTTGTTCCTAAGCTTGAGTTCTTCCATAAGCTGTTGAATCTCAGACTCGGCCCTCTCGTGCGCTTTGCGCTCTTTGGAGAACTCGCTCGCTTGGGTGTCCAGAGCCTCCTGCATGTTATTGATCTGGTGATCAACCGCGCTGGTCTTCCTCTCTAATTCGTCCGTATAAACCGTCATATTCTGCAAACGCTGCTTTAATGTTTCCATTTCGCTGATCAGCCTCTCTCTATCTCTCTGCAGTCCTTCCTTCTGCTTGTTCATGGTGCTCCTGTACGATTAGGATCACTCGATATAGACTTTTTTTGCTCAATGTCTGATTAAGGATTTTCCGACGGAGAGAAGCGACGATATAATTTCTGCAGTTGTCCAAAAACGCACGCCAATATGAGATGAATTATTTAATTGTACGGGCCGCTATATTGGAATTCCGATAGTCTCGAAGGACTATCGACCGACAGAATCGTGACACAGCTGCCCCTGCGATCGAATAACTCGCTTTACTTCGGCGTACTTACTCTTCGTCCACAGCCAGCTGCCTGTTCTTCTGCTCGACCTCGTGATTCAGCTTCGTGATCGATAAACGAAGATTCTCTATCATCTCCTGCGCCTTTTGTTCCCGCGCGTGAGCGGCATCCGCCAGCTTCATTGCACTAACGATCTCCTGCCTGAGTTTCGCTATGGTCTCTTCATCTGTGTCGACGATTTTCTGTAGCTCGTAGCTCTTCTGGGTGGTATCTATCACTTCGTCCTGAGAAAAATAGCGAATAAATTTATACGTAGAACATCCTTCATACCCGATTCGAAATCAATTGTCTTCCCACCCGCAACTCTCCGCATTTCTCCTTGAGTTCTTCTTCAGTCCTGTTCGCTTCGTATAGAGCCTCGAAGAGTCTCGTATATTCCGCCTCGAATGCCGCTAGGTCCGGATTTGCTTTCATCTCTTTCATAACCTGAGGAATTATTCGGTAAATGTCACTCTAATTTATGGTAACGACGCTATATTGACGATTTTATATACATATTGCGAGAATCAATGAAAGTCTGACAATATAAGATCCACTCTAACGAGTTAGGTACTCTAGATTCGATTCTTCCTTTGTCTTCTATCGATGAATATTTCTATCGTCGTCCTCTCACCTTAGCGTAATCCTGCTCCAATGCGCAAAAGGCACTTCCCATCGAACTCCCGCTAGAAGATTGCCGGCTGCCATCGCTTCCGGCATCCTGTAAGTCGAACGATAAAAATTCGGACGATATATATCAGTTCGACGTCGACGCTTCTACGACGACCTAGCCGCGCGCGCGATCGGCGGTTTCGCACTCTATCAATCGTCAATTCGTAGAATTTGCATCGTAAACGTTTGAAAATGCTTACCGCTCGGTGGTGCGCGGCTAGGTTAAAGGAATTTCAAATAATTCAAGAGTAACAACATCGTCGTTATCCAGCTTCGCGTCCATCCTCCGATCTTCCTCCTCCTTAAAGCTTCCGCTCTCCGACATTTTCGACAGCGGGATCTCGAGAATCGACGCCAAAAAGCTCGCACGACATAAATTCGGGTAGAAATATAGCGGAAGCGCTGCCGACAAAAATCCGGAAGGCACTGATGCGAAAAAGAAATGAAAGTTTCGCGTGATATCGTCGATGTGGGCTTGTCATCGGAATGTAGACGAACATAGGCAGAAGTCGGTCACGGCGGGAATCGTATTTCTCTGCAAGGAGACACCGTCACGAGAAATAACGAGTCCTCAATTTTACGGTCGCGAGGACAAAGGCGTTCGATTTCTTGGGTACAGACATACGCAAGTTCCGCGATATCTCGAGTACGTGAAATTTTTAATTATTTATCACACTTTCAATTACTGGCTTGGCCCGATCGATAGAAATGCGTGTGCGTCGTTTTACTTACCATTTGTGGTCCTTCCGGTACCTTTCGACTGATTTTTAAGGAAATATAAAATGCATCAACTCTAATTCGAGAAAACGTTCGATATGACAATACATAGAACTTGTTTATCGAAAGAGAGATCGTTTATTTTTCGGTTTTTAACAACGAACCGTATTTTAAAAAATATCGCTCGGAGGTGATCGAAGGCAAGGAGGATTAAATCATAAAAACAGAAAATATTTTATTTCAACTTACTCTTTCTAGTTCGGCGTTCATCTCCATTTCCATCATGATTGCCTCTTTTTAGTAACGATGACTTTATCAAAATGAACTAGTGTTCTCGAAGGTTTATGACGCGAAAAATTCTAAAACTTATTTTTTTTAATTTCTCGAATTTCAATCCTTTGCTTTGATATAAAAGTGAGTAATTCGAGAACGTAACGGTATTCTTAAAAAATCACAGCGATGCGCGTGAATGCGAGAAAGATATTCGATGAACGTTGCGCGGAGAATAGGCGTACGTAGGTGCAAGAGTATGTGGAACACATTGCAGATACGTAAAGTAATTTAACTGTTGACCCCACCCCCCCGGTTACCAGGACGACATTCGGGCGAAGGAATTTATAGGCTCCCTTCTTGAAATCGAGTAATCGATATCTTGCTCTTACTTCGTCAGGGAGATACCTACGAATGAAAACAAATTCTCTGGACTCGCGAAAAGGATCGGGAGAGGTTTTTGGGAATAGAAATTTGCCAATCGATGAGTTGGTTCGAACGTCTTAAATAACAAATTTTATTTACATTCGCTTCTCGATAAGTTTATAACCGAAACCAGAGCACGTATTCGAATATTGGTCGAAACACATTCACAATACAGTATTTAAGAATATCTTCGTTCGCATACCCATCTCAATTATTGTACAGCCAGTTCTTCCACTTCGGTAATAAAATTTAAGTGTCATTTCTAGATTTACCTTCGGCACGAAACTTTTACTTACCTGGCCTCAAATGTCTATAATATTGCACTAAAACAAGAGAAATAATAACTGCGTCAGCATTATCGAACAGCTGAAGGTTTCCTGCGTCGGATAAAATTATTGCAATTACTTTTCCCCTAATGGTTATCGAACAATTGTGAAAGAAATCAGTTTTTCAAAGCCAACCGATGAGATTTCTAGTACCGATGGTAAATTAATGGAGGATGTAATAGGTCATGTTCTCCGGGTGTTCCTGCTTCCGTAAACGATAGTATTGAGCGCATTTAGAAAACGGAATCGGTTGTCTCGCGCTTTTTTCCGCAGTTTTTAGCGCGAGACTAGTCGATCGAGTTTCATGATAATGTTCACTGCGACCAATGAGCAGTTTTTTCTTTTATGATTGCAATAAACTTTTTTGAGCATTCAACCGCAAACCTGACTCGACGTATAATAAGTGCCGATAATATTTTGTATTCTTACTTTTGAATTCAAAAACGCCGAATGATGGGCTTTGAGTGCCATATCAAACAACGTTACTTTTTCATGAAAATGATTTTCTGAAATCACATTACCGTTCAAAAATAATATTATACGTTACCTTTCATGGAAACCTGAATACCCAGAATGTATAGAGATGGAAGAAATAGCCCTAGGCCTTTCCCGAAATTAACTTTCAGTGCCGAAAGTCTACAGTTTCGGTGACATAAACTATATAGATATGCAGATCTATATCTATAGACATTTTTAGTGCCAAAAGTTAATCTCCGAATAGGCCTCTCGATGCTGGTTTTTTTCTTTGATGCAACGACCGCACTCGTTTAGGCGTCACGCTTTCGCTGGTGGCACCGTGCAGAGATTTCGCGCTGGAAATTCGCCAATGCGAAAAATGGCGCGCAAAACCTATAGATGCGCAAATATAATAACGCGCTAAGAAATCACGCCTTTGACTCTTCGGCGGGAGATCTCTTTACGAGTACGATCGTACGAAGCTTACGCGATACGTATAATGTATATATCTATGCTCGCGGGTAAATAATATAAAAATAATTATTCTAAGGTATATTTTTCTTTGAAATCCAATTAATCCCTTAACTAGTGGGCGGATCGCGCTCGTTGCTGCGATCTTCGTCGCGCGGCAGGTAAGCTGAGCACGTATATTCGCAACGTGTATAATATAGGTGCGACAAAAGCAGAGAACAAGCGACGCCTTCATCGCGCGTGCCACGAAAGTTCTTCCCGCGAGCGCGATCCGCCGTAAGCGGTGAACAGTTTTCTTTACAATTCTCAGAACAAATCGACGCGTCGTACTTACAGAGAGATGAGTTCTTAAAAAAACGAAGTCGTCCAGTGCAACGCACTCGACTTCCCGACGCGCCCCTCTGACGCGCTCCAGTTTCATCCCCGCAAACCGCGTCGCGTTACGTTCTATTTACAGTGTCGTTGAGACGGAATGTCGTCGTAATCCCGACTCTTTAATTTTCGAAAAATCTTTTCCCGGTACGTAGAGGGTAGAGTGGTACGATTCTGGTCGCAGAGGCACAACTCCGATCGAAATCATTCCCTTACATCTATGAGCTTTAAGTTGAGATTGGCACGATACTTTTTTGAAGAACACACCTTCGTCTGCAAAAAAGTTCTATACCAATAATATAGGCGAACATAGCGAAACGATACCGCTGTATACTTTATGCCCGCAATCGTCGAGAAATCTCCGAAGAAAAAATTCCAGCTCCCCCCCGCGCGCGTCAATCCGAACGGTCCGCGGTCCGTCAAGCTCGATATCCACAGCTCGATCAATGAGTAAGGAATATACAATAATTATTATCGTCCTTATTATACACGTGTACTCGTTGATGATCTTATTCTTGGTCACGGCAATGCGACGCTTACCCTTTGCACGGGCCAATTAATCGTTTCTTCATTTTTACATTTACCAATCATCGGAAAAAACGTTATTGCTCACTTCGTTACGCGATGTACGACACCTCGAGCACGGGCTCTGCCAGTGCACCGATGAGAGACGCTCGACACCGCGTAGTACACGTAATTGGAAAAGTAAGACTCGTGTCTTCTGCGTATACACATTAACAAGAACACGTTTTCGGTGCGATTCGTACTACGCTTGTCGGTCTTGCACGCGCATCGCCTCTTATTTGACTATAGAAATGAAAGAATCGTGTCTTTTAACAGTGTTCCGACGCACGCCGATTCCGCGGAGTATTCGCCGCAATGAGAGAGAAAATGGCGGTAAATGCCGGAGTTCTAATACTTCTTCACGAACTCCTCGTGTTAGGCCTCGGGTAAACGGAGCGATTCGCGCAACGATGCATCGATTCTACAAGTGCTTTCGTTGTCTTCGACGCCCAATGTCGCGCGGCGCCGGCGTTTCGACGCGCACGTGCCTTTATACACGTTTACGAAGCGACGTGCGTGGCTTGCGTGCACACAGATGGAACAATTAATCGGGGACAAAATTACTGCCCCTCTCGCGTCGCGACTTCCGCGCTTCTCGAGAGGGGTTATTTTTTTTCTCAGTAATACTCCGTTATTGCCCGCTCATAAGTAAAGCGCGAAAGGTGAAGACTCACGCGTGTCGCGATTCCCGCTTATTGTTGAATATTTACACGTGTATCTACGATGTCGATTTTGAGAGGATATCGCGAGAGCGATGCAACGCACGGGAGGACGAAAGAGCGTTCAAAAAAAGAAGGGGGGACGTAAGAGGGAGGCTACGTGCGCAGTGGATATTACGGCATAGAGCCTGCTAATATTAATACTCCGATGTCTAAACAGTCTTTTTAATTGAAATGCACACGTGACATACCGAGTGCCCGTCGATACAGGAATCAGCTGATATTCGGGGTGATACCACGTTCAAGTGACGCAGGCAAGCACGTTGCAGCACTTATTTTTGGCGTTAACAACTGTCGTGAAAAGCTGTCAGTTAACAAATCTAAAGACATTCTGAGATTACGAAAACTTATTGTCACGAGGATTTGGCATAGGGGCTATAACGATACGCGCAATTCACTCTCTTCGTAATTAGAGCTGTACCATGATTACCAGAGTTACCCATAAGACCAGCAGTTAAAAGTGACGCGGCTCTAGTTTAGAAGAACTTAGCTGTGCTTGTGGACACGACCGAAATTACTCGTTTACCCGTTAATTATCTACTGGACACCCGGTATTGGCTGCAATGTGATGTTTGAAAAGCGCACGCTATTGCACTTAACACTTGACAGTAAAATTCATTCGTGTGCTTTAACGCTATTTCGAAAATTTACTTCGTAAACTCTTTTTCTTTATTATCATTACGTTCGCACTTCTATGTTTCTACAATTCGCTTCACCTCACCGTCTAGAGACTAATTTACGACTGCTTTGATATATGTATATACCCATTTATTTCACGAATTATGTCCTCTTTTTAAAATACGAACGCGTCGGAGTGACGACGAAAGAATCGTATTTAAAAATTAAAAAACGGCGGACAAAACGTTCCCAATAGAATTATCAGGAAATTAGGTCATCCTCGAAATATTTATAGTATAGAGTACTAACCTTAAACGAACGAATCTCATGTCTCCCGGTCAGTTTAAGGTATATTTCGCTGATATCCGGTAAATAAATTCTACGTTTAATCTCGCATAGTTTAAAGATAAAAACTTGCGCTAATTTTAACCAGTCCCATTGAACGGACGAGAAAAAGACAAAAATAAGCTTCTCTTTACTCTCGATCAATGATTGATATATTTAAGAAATTGGAACGCGAAATACTACCGCGTACTTTTTCTAGATTGAGACGAAAAATCTTCGAAATATATCACAGAGGCGGGTGTACGAAGCGATGCATTTTATAATTCGCAGTAATTCAGTTTTGTAGTTGCCTGTGGAAGGCAACCGCGAAACCCCTTTACTGCGAAATATGTGTATCACCTTGTACGCGATCTCTGCGAATGTACGATAAGCGTGACCCGTAACTTGTCTACGGCTTCCTCCTCGATTTCAAAATGTTTAACAAGTATAAATAAGTGTATATATACAAATTGTTGATATAGTGTACACTTCGTACTCGGAAAACATTCCAATGATTCGCGGGTTTGTAAGATAAAAAAAAACCGAAGAAAGTCGCGTTCCTTAAAATTCTCGTCTTAACCTTGAAGGGACATCACGTAAATTCAGACGCGTTAGTCGAAACGAAAGTTCTAAGGGGAGTTTAAGCTTAACTCGAAGAAGGTATTCAGCTAGTAGGCGTGACCTGAGAAACGGTGAAAGGCGTTACCTGATAAAGAAAGCACCTGTTGCACACTCGTACGGGCTTAGTGTGGCCGTATCGTGGCAGAGGTACGTTATTGCTACTGCAACGGCCGCAGAAGACCTTTCCGCAGTTTCTACAGTGATGCCTACGTCGAACGACCGTGAAACCTGCCTGGCAAGCCATACATCTGGGCGCGTCGTTGTCCGGAATCCATGCGGGCGCCCGCTCGACGCACTCCTCGCCCCGTTCCGTCACCGGGGATGCTGCAAAGAAATGACATTGAACTACTGAAATCTCTTCGCGGCTTTCTATTATTTTCAATTCGAAGTAACGTACTTCTCTCGTTAGTCGGCGTTGTCTCCTCCTGTTCTTCCTCGTCTTCTTGCGTATTTTGCCGCTCGAAGTCACCTCCACCGTTCGACGTTTCCGTCGGAAGATTCTCGGACTGACTGGGCGGATCGGAATCGGCAGTAATTTCTTCCACTTCTTCCGAACTTTCAGTGCTGTTCATGAGAAAGACGCACTTCAGGATATTTCGCAAATCCGAGGCGAAATTTGTTTGCAACTGATCGGCCACGCCAGCTATACAGACGAACAGTCGATGAACCAAGTCCTCGGAAGATCTAAACAGGTAAAAGTTACAACGGTTACGGACACTATGTGCGCGGAAATGACGAGCTAGTCGAGTGTGAAAATAACATTATTACCTGAACTTCGCTCTGATCTGATTCCTGTTCGCGATCTCAGCAGCCTGCATAGCCAGAGCTATCTCCTCGTCGTCCTGGCAATCGCTCTGGAAGTCGCTCGTTTCAGAACTGGAGTCGCAGCAGCTCGAACAGCTGGAACTGGAGACTAATTCCGTCCTCTGCGCCAGAGCAATTTCCAAAGTGGAGGAATGGGCTCGCGAGACGACGGAAGGATTGACGAGTCTCTTCGGCTTGCGCGAACCGCTCGAGTTCTGCGCTTGATAGCAAATGGTCTCGGTGGGAAAGATGGGCTCCGTCACCAAACCGCTCTTGTCTGTTCTCGGTCCAAGACCGTCGTTCAACAACAAATCCGTAGAATTTCGAGAGTTGGCCTTCTTGTCGTGTCCCGAACGATTGCCCATTCTCTCGTGTCGATCCCTCTTCTCCGCGTCTCTCCGCTTTATCCGCGCGAGCTGTTCCGACCGCGATCTCCTGTAGTCCAACAGTTTTCTGTTCTGTGAATTTGAGCTCCTGTAGGACCGTTGGGATATGCCGGAAGAATTTCTCTCGCCCATAATTTGGGTCGCGCGTACCTCGAAATGATGAAGTCGCGGACTCATATGAGGACTATGGCTACCAAAGTTCGGTATCTGCCGCGTATTCTGGCTAGGATGGAGACTCGCCCCTAGGTTGGTCAATCTAGGATTCAGACAACGATCCGTAGAATTCGACCTCGAGCTTTCGGTACTCGTAGGCACTTTGAGGTTCTGTACAGTATAGGATCTGCTCTCCTGCGTTTCGCCGTAATCTCTGCGACCGATTCGTCTGTCGTATTTCCGCTGATATCTCTTTCTCTGCCTCTCCTCCTTCGCCCGCTTTACCGACATCTTCTCTTGCGCGTATCTCTCGATCTTGCCGCCAATCTTGTTGATACTCTGAGACGTCGACGGGCAGTGCTCGCACTTCAAGTCGCTCCAGAACTCCTTCTGCGATGACGAAGCGTCGATGTTCAAATTCAAATTTTCCCAATTCTCGGAATAATTGATCTGAAAGCTCGGCTGATTCGAGTCGCACACCGATATCTGGCCGCTACCGTAGGCCAATCCGACGAACTCTTCGTTGGTGCCGTCGTAATTCGACGATATTCTTGGAATGTTTTTAGCGGGCTCTGTGCTGGAGGAATTTAATGCGGGAACATCGATGGAACTGTCGAGAGAAGTAACGGTCTTCGAACTTCTCAGGCTGCAGACGCAAGAGTTCTCCGAAATGTTGGAATTCTTTCGCTTCGGAGAATTCACATTCGAACAGGAGTAGCTTGTGTTTTCCTGCACGTCGTCCTCGTCGTCGAACGCTCGATTCTCGCTCTTCTCGATGTCATTCGCGAACGTCTTTTTTTCTTCGGGACTCCTGTCGTAGAGACTAGTGTTCTCCGACGATATCACCGTGCAGATCCCCGAATCCGTTTGTTCGGATATCTCGTTCTGACACTCTCCGTCTAGCAGAAGATTGGAAAGAGTTTTGTTCGCTTCGGATATCAGTTTTTTCGCATCTAAGTCTGGCAAGGAATTTTGAATGTGTATCGTCTCACCTGTCACGTTATTTTCGTGTGACACTTGATTCAGCAGATACTGCGTCTGCGGGACCTCGATGTTTTCCGTAGTGCCGAGGATCTGGGTGATGTCCGCGTTCAAATAGGCCTCGTCCTTCTCCGAACCGGAGCTTCTGCCATTATCGGTCGCGTTGGATATGTTACTTTCAGAACTACCCTGCCTCTCCGCATTTTGACCGTGCGTCTGCCTCGTCGACGAGGGATGAACGACCCCGTTGCTCTCGCAAACTTCTTCCGTCCTTCGAGCGGCAACCGGCTGCTTCGCGCACGCGACTTCTTCCGCCCTTCTCGAATTACTCGTCGTCCCTTCTCTAGATTCTATCGCGGTCTTATAGTATTCCCTCCCCCTTCGATTTCTCGTATCACTTTCATTGATCACAGCATTTCCACAACCGTTACGCTCTCCGGTGGCGTAAGCGGGTGCGTTTAAGTTTTCCGGCCTCGCTTCTCCGACAGTCGAGTTTTTCGAGCGTTTCGTTCGCTCCTTCGGTGACCTCTTCTCCACCGTGCGCTCGGCCGCTTTACTTTCTTGGTCCAGTACCTGGACCGCGTCATTCGCTACCTCATCCATATTACTCCCGGTGTTCCTCGTCACCGTGTAAAAATCCACGATGAAGTCTTTGCAGTTCGGGTAGCCGGTATAAAAATTGTGCACGAATTCCTCGAGGTCGGGGACATCCTGGTAAGTGGAGTTGGTGGAGTGGGTCATCGTGGCCGACGGTTCCTCGTTCGAGCAGAGCAGCTTTTCCAACATGTGGAGCTCACGATTGTTCAGCGTCCAGAGGAGCTCTCGTATCTTCAAGAGAAGGGTCTGCGAAGCGATGTAAAAGCTCAATCTTCGAAAGTTCTAAAGCGTCGAACGTCTCTCCGATATTCCTACCTCCGCTTTTGTATAAATACACTTACTCTGAATGGCCTGAACATTTCGCTGAGTGTATCCGCGGAATTGAGGCACAGCGGTCCCCCGGGAGGTGCCAGCAGCCCGGAGACAATGGCCAGCCGCGGAATGGTGAACATCAAAGCCGGTTCGTAGTTGTCCACGTCGGCCTGATTGAGCAGCCCTCGTTCCAAAGCTCTCTGCAGCGTCTCGGAAAACAGAACGCAGACGAGCTCCTGCTGTTCGTACTCCTTCGTGGACTTTACGGGAACCATGGCCCCGACGTAGCACAGCTCGAAATCGGCGAAGAGTCGATCGAAAATCTTCAGAGACTCGATAAGTTTCTCGAAGGATGGTTCCATCGGATTTTGAGCCTGAAAGCCGAAGTCTTCAGAAGGAGTTGCCAGACTGTCGCGTGGGATGTGTCTGTGCTCGAATAGCGGAATAAGATAGATTTATCATGTGGGCAGTTCGTCGATCGATATTCGAACATTCTTCGCGTGGTCCCATTTCAGCACCGTAGTATTGGTCTAACGGCGGTCCTCAGATGGATAGAGAATATCGAAATTTCTACTTGAGGTACGTAAATGAGTTTCGCGATATTTATATTAGAAATTTGTACGCGACGTGACATAAGTGATAACCCATCGCGCTTTGTATGCTCGAAGTGTGTCATATGCCGAACGCGTGCATCACACGTCTACTTATGCGTAAGATTATACGCCTAGCTTACAGTAAATATGGTAGAAAAAGCGAACTCTCCATAACTCTTTTGATATTTACGAATATGTGGATCTAAACATTCGCAGCGATCATTGAAAAAAGAAACCTCGTGACAGAAAAGTTCATGGAAAATTTTCTTTCCCTCCTTATCACCGTTCGATATAACAAAGTCATTCGGTATTTTCTCCTAGAATAGGTACAGCTATCCAATAGAGCGAATGGACTTCAACAAATTAAGTCTCTCTTCCATATCATCATACATATATCAGTCAAAAAAGGAGAATGCCGTCCCCTGGAATCGAATTGCTATTGAATACCAATACGTTTGAGAGACGACGCGATCATTCTCGTAGCAGATGTTGGAACATTTCGATAGCAGAGTATGTCATATCGGGTCATAGTGAAGAAATATGGTATAGGAATCTTACGAGTGCGACCGAGGACGTCGACGTATAAGAGCCTCTCTGTCACGCATTCCAATCGGATAAAAAAGTCCATGAAGGACAAAGAGCGCGCATTATGTCTCGGATAAAATATAGACATAATCGGTTTTAATCAAAGAATAATAAATTCTTGAGGGGAATTCTTCGTGTCACAGAAATTATGTGGTATTTAATTGCAAATATTCGACCGCGTAATATAGCAGACACAATCAACGCCGTTCGATAATAGACGAATCGCGTACGTACCTTCAAATTCATGTGCCCCTTCAGCGCGTGCTCCCTCAGCAAATTCCTCACTATATCCAGAGATTTTGTCAGAGCTTTAGCGAGCGGTCTCATGGCTGAACTCTCCGCTTCTCTGTTCATGATGGATGACCCAGCTGCCAGGCATTCCGCGCCGAACCAGAGCTGTCCGGCAAGGTTCTCCTGCATAACGTCATCCGGGAACTTGACACGGAAGTCGCGGTTCGCTCTGCTCTCCGGGATCAGGTGGTCCATGATATGATTGCATATCGTCAACACCTTGTCCTGACAGTGGCGCAGCTGGTTCACCAAAGTCGTACATCTCTCGGGTTCCTGACGGCCGTCGAAAGAGTCCAACTCGCAGGCGACCGCGTTCAATGATTCGTCCGCGTAAAAGAACTGAGCGAGTAGACTCGTGTCGTCCCTCTGGAACCGAGAGAGAGCAAAGAATTTTTGCGATCAATTCGTTGAATACGCAATCGTAGATGGGTTCGAAAGCATCCTCGACAGCCTAAATTGAAAGGCAGTCGGCGTGTTTACGGTAACGTCAAAGCGCCGTTATATCATAATCACAGCTATTAGGAGATGCTATCGTTATCTTCACCGGATTCCAACGGCAAATGAACATCACGATTTCATAATTCGATGAATAAAAAATGACGAGAAAATCCAATTTAATGTGCACTCTGAACTGCATATAATTTGCGGTATGGTTCGAGTACTCATCATAAACATCGCGTTTTCCATGAAAATAATTCTTACGTGCGATGATTTATCGCGAAAGTTTTAACACAGAAAGAAATTATAAAGAAAGCCAATCCAAAGTAATTGCTTAATACTTCTACTTGGCAATATTATATATATTATGGGGAAAAAGCCCCATCGCGTCCTTCACTTAATGTGACCTATGATTATTATGATTGATAACGACAGTCACACAAAAGCCACCAAAATGTCCGATACCACGAGACTTTCCTCTAACGCTTTCGTTTTCTCCGTAGAAACATTGTCCGTTATCGTTAAGTAATTTTCCTTCCGGCGATTACGATAATTTTTTGCGGTGCATAGATATATCGTATCTACATCCGCGCAAGTGTGAGAGCATCGATACGAATCCGCGCGCTCGCGGCTAGGAACAGTGAGCGCGATTATAAATTATAGTAAAATTATAGTAAAAGAGAGTGAGCACGTGCCACGGTAATTCGAGAGCACCTAATCATCTTTCGGGCTATCGAAGGACGCTGCAGTCGTTCGCGTTGTAACAGTTGTCAATAACCCTTCACAACAACGAGCTACGAGTGGCTCTTTCGAGTTTCATATCACGCAGTCGTGATAATTCATCCAGTTAAAACCGTGACTTTTGGCCCGCGGTATATACACGCCTTCGTGGAGTTCCACGGATCTATATACCTACATAGATTTACCAAGTATGGTGAATGGCTCATTGCTATGTGATTTTTAACTCGACGTGGCACCGTTTTTTTTGCGGATAATGTAAATCGCGTGTCCTCGGATACACCGTATGTTATAGTCGTTTGTGTACAGTGTGATCTCCCATGAGGTCACCTCTCATTTTAATTTCATCCTCTCGATGTCGTTTCAAGTACCTTGCAAGATGATACGGTATGCTCGTTCATTATATGGTATCGACCGCGTTAGAATAAAGAAGCTTAAATTCTTAAAGGACAATTTTCTGCCGTTTTTATTTCCGTATTCTCACGATTATTCATGAATTTACACTGTACTTTTAAGGACTTTCAATGCAGTGACCTTATGAATAACCACGGTAGGGAAGGCCGAGGTTAATTGAACCGTGGGGTTAGTTGACACATCGAGGATATTTATGATTTCTAAGAGATCTGCGTCACCCGAGTTTTGTTATATTTTCTTTTGTTCTCCTTTTTATTCAACTTTATTGTTCTCCGCCTATGTAATTATATCTTTGAGAAAGCGTGAGAGTATTTGATATATTTATTATACCTATATAGTTTTAAATGCTGCATGAAGCGCAGTTGACGAAAGATACTATAATGTAGCGACACATATATTATAATTTATAGTTTTTCGTGACCTAGATTATAACTTTTTCTCAGTGCAGTTAATGAACTATATTTTTGTTCAGTGAGTCAGTTCAGGCAGTTACCACCCAGGTCGAAAACATTATACGAATCATATACCTATATATAATCCTTATACAGTTCATACACAGTTGTTCATGTACAGTTTATGTACAATCCTTATACAATTTATGCACGGTACATATACCTATAGTTTTGCCTATAAATGAGCTATTCAGAATATACTATTTTAAATTATGCAGTCGATTATCTCGGAAATGAAGTGAGATACGAGTAAAAACAAACGCAAAAGTTTTACGGTTTCAGGAAGCAAACAAGATAGTAGAACCGAATGAACAGTACGTAGCACTACTTTCGAGAGATTTGCGTCGAAGCTATTTTTGTGTGGAAATCGATTCTTTTATCTCTAAAAAAAAGACATAAGGCGAAATGCCCATCCAAATGTTGACCTCGAATTCGGATTGAACGACCACAGGAACCTTCGAGTAATGATTTTCATAGAAATCGGACAATTCTTCCGAACTTTGATTCGCCATTTAAAATTTTGAAATTGTGACCTCGGATTCGAATTCAATGACCCCTACAACCCCCAAGCAACTACTTTGGTAGAAATCGGACCACTAATACAAATTTCGATTCGCTATATCGTGTCCGCCATTTTGAATTTTGAAGTTTCAACCCTGTATTCGACGCCTTCGAAAACACTCCAGGAGGTCTTTGGTACAGACCGAACCATTTTTACGAGTTTTGGTCCGCCATACTGTCCCCATTTTGAATTTTGAAATTTTGACCCCCGATTCGGATTCAGCGATCCCGAAAACCCCCGAGTGACGATTTTGGTGAGGATCGGGCCGCAAACCCTCCATCCGAAAGAAGACAAGTTTCGCGTACCTAAAGGGTTAACCAAATTCCGGAAGCCATTGTACCTGCTCTGTACACCTGCTAAGGAATATTCGATGTCTGATCGTGGATACATTGGTTTCTATGTGTAGACCCTAGACCGTCTGTAGCGCTCTCTTTCCCTCTCGTATGCTCTATCACTGCTATCTCTAGAGCCGGGTCTTCACTGCGCGAAACTGTTTCGCGAAACTAGTCTCGCCTCGTGTATACTTTGTACTCACCCCGAAACTTGCTTCGCGAGTATGTTTCGAAATGAGCCAAACGTCAAGCCGGGTCTTCACTGCGCGCAACTCTTTCGCGAAAATGTTTCGCGAAAATGTTCGGCGAGTGTCGGGACGAAACGTTTCGGGTTCCAGGCGAAAATAAGGTGAGCCGCCAGTTTGCGCGAGATACTGGTGCCGGCGAAACACACGGTGCACGTTCACACTGGCGGCACTCGGAAGGCGAAGCTCTTTGATGCGCGATCAAAAACCGACTGACGTTTGGCTCACTTCGAAACATACTCGCGAAGCAAGTTTCGGGGTGAGTACAAAGTATACACGAGGCGAGACTAATTTCGCGAAACCGTTTCGCGAAACAGTTTCGCGCAGTGAAGACCCAGCTTTACACTCATGCGCGCTCTCTCTCTCTCTCTTCATCTCGCGTACTCAATCGCCGTTCTCTCACATACTCATGGTGCTTGCGCGACTAGGTCAGAGTGCTCCCATACCGATCAGCTTTAACAACGATTATCTCGTTACCTATGCACTTTTCGTTTACATTGGTATTATATTTTTTTATAGATTAAAACGTGGTCTTGAAAAAAGTATTATACCAACATAGAGAAAAAGTTAATAAATAACAAGATAATCATGGTTGAAGATGATTAAAATGGTACTACAATATAAGAAGCCAGTGTTTGTTGTAACAGAAAGCTGATCTCTCATCCTCATGACTCTTTATGGCAATGAAAGGTCAATTTCTTGTTAATACCGGCATCAGCCTCTCCTATTCTATATAGTGATAATTTCAGGAAAAATAATTGCAATTCAGTCGATCCCTAATCTCATATAGCTACAGTTTACAGGTGTCAGAGAATTCTTGCTACTCGTTTCGAAAATTATTGAAAATATCTATGAGACTTCGACTGGTTTCCATCCATTTTCAAAGGAGGCAAAGTGGAAACTTTCTTTTTTATATAACGTCGACAAAAGCTATCCCATCGTTTCTCCAGCCATCAGTTCTCGCGCTTACAATTAGTGACACACTGCAGCGGTTCCATTGTGCGGTCGACCAAGCCCCCACCGAGCAATATCCTGCACTTTTCAAGTCGAACCAGATCGCGCAGATATCGCTGAAAAGTCGGGAAATTCGATAGGCCTGGTACCAGCAGTCGGGGAGCCTTGAACATATAACTCGCACGCGTAACTTGATATCATCATTGCAATATACCGTCTCCCTGATATTACAGTGCGACTTTCATATCTGGATGCCTTTATACTTTCCCCGCCATAAAGTCGCGAGTTTATGCTGCATCACGACGGTCGATTTTGATTTTCCATCAAATGTGAACGACCCTTCTAAAGGAAAAATAGTGCAGCTGGCGATCAGATGTAGTTCTACGAACTGAAGGAAAGTCGTTCAAAGGATTGATTTTTAGTATAGTTAAAGGAAGAGATCATCAGATGAGAATTCCCAATATTACGGCAACAAAATATCGAAATCTATCGATCGAAGGAAAGTCGTTCCAGGGTCGAATTTCAGTGGTTAAAGAATAGAAACATCGGATGGGAACTCGCAATCTTATTGCAACGAAGTATTGAAACCCGAGAGAAATCGGGTGCCCCTAATTTGTCATCAGTACGAAGCACAGAGTGATCGCCCGAGGGATTCTAACCGCGAATCCTAAAAGATTAAGTAACTTCCGATCATTATTTGAGATGACGCATCTCGATATAATCTATGATGTAGCAAAAATTTTAGTAAAATAACGACACGGTCAGTGCGTGCAACAGTCACCTTACGCGCATGTTTAGAGGACGAGAGAAAAAGAGAAATCTGTAATCATGATGATCGAACGAACAACGGCAAATTTGCAAATCGTTCGGTGAGGTACGCACGGGTTCGAATGTCGAGTCCACAGATTTCGTCTCGTGCATGAACGACGGTCGAAAGTTTCATTCGAATGCGATAGCCTCGATTCGTCCTACTTAACGGGAACAGCGGTTGTGCCAATTTTGTCCTCGTTTTCGGCCCGGAAAATTATTTCCGGTGTATTCGATGCAAAGACGGTAAATACGCGAATGAACGTATCAACGGTTGATACATGTGTGTGGTCGACGGTGTTTACGCTGCTGCGCTAAGCCAATATCGCAGACGTATTCGTAAAATGATTCACCGCGTCGATCGGTCGCTAGATCAGCTTTTATCAAAGATGACACCAGAGTTTCGAGCGGTAATTTCCTAATCTGTGTCGTTATAGCAATCCCATTGTGAAAGAAATATCAGACGAAGACATTATAGTATACACGGAGAGAAAAAAAAGAGAACTAACCTAGAAGATGAGGAAAAAGTGTCATTTTTCTGACTAACTGTGCACCGAATTGACAAACGGTAAAATTTTTCCCCTTTTGGAATGAGATTTTTTCATCAAAATCGAAAAGTAATTTTTGATGAATAAACTAGTAAAATTTAACCCATGTAAATGTAAATTTTTCTTGCTAAAAACGACAAATCATAAATTTATTTATTTCTCAATAAAAAGAATATCAATAAGGATTCAAATTGGTCAGGGAGGCTATATTCTCGACGCGTGAGAAATGTTTTTCGTGGACGGAAAGTAATTCGTTAACAGATGTAGTTTCGTCTATCACTTTCGTTAACGATTCGAAAATCCCTTCCAAGATAGATCTCGTCGACGAAATGAATTTTCTCACACGAAAAATAATGTCCCATACTCCTCTCCCCGTGTTTACATCTCTTAGCAACGTCTTCTTTTTAGTATCTTGTTTAATCCCTTAGCGACAAATCTTGTTTAAGATTCCGTTGTGATGGGGTTACGGGCAACGGTATACTTGATCCTGATTGGTCTATAAGACCCAATGTAACATTAGCACTTGACGGTGAAGATTTTCTCCAGTAAAAAGGGAAAAAATCCAGTGCAGAAGAATGTATGTTCACCATAAACAGTAGAGCTACTATTATACTGCTGCGTAGTTTTTATTTTATTTTGCTGGGCATTTGAAAATTCACCGATAATTCCCTTTTTTAAGAAGAATAATTTTCCAGCCCTTTGATAATTTCTTACCTATCTCACGGTAATTTCTGATTGATTATCACAATGGTGCAGCGTTACCCATAAAAAAGGGGAATTTTTCACTTTTTTTTTTCTCCGTGTACACAGTATACACGCCTTTAGTATACACAGAAAAAAAGAATTAGTATGATCTACTGAAAATTACTTGCGAGGTCGCAAGTAATTATTTATTTATATCAATAAAATCTTTGAATACATAAATCTAAATATCTCTTCTTCACAATCATATGGAATATTATGTGATTGCAAGGAAGAAATATCAAATTAATATGAAAAAAGATCTAATTGATGTAAATAAATAATTACTTGCGACCCCGCAAGTAATTATTGGTATATCCGACTAATTCTTTCTCTCTGTGTAGAGAAAAGTCATCGTGTATTTCTCAGACGAAATAAGAACACGCGCGCGCGCGTTTATATTTTCGCTGACACTTCGTGCGTTGCCCACACACGCGTCCGCGTTCGTTAAATTGTCCACTTATTTGATTTTCCTTCGCCTTTAATTTGCTTTTAAGTGTTGACATTTAGTTCGTCATGCTCTTCATGAAATTGATTACATAAAGAGAAGAATGAAAAATAAGGTCTCGATCCATCGTCTTCAATGGAAGAAAAATTAATATTTCTCGATTGCCATTTTTATTTTTATTTATTGCAAAACCATCTCTCTCTCTCTCTCTCTCCCTCTCTCTCGCTTTTTTCTCTCTTCCTCTCTCGATATGACATTATCCTTTTCATTTGCGAAACTTAGTGCGCGAACTCGGAGTGAACGTAGCGTCGAAGGCAGGAAAAGGAGGGACGAGAAAGACGAAAGCGAGGATGAAGAAGAAACGCCGGAAGGCGTTTCGACGTGCGCGATCCTTTTCCCCGCGAGGCTTCCGCAGTCCCGACGATGCGATGCCCCGACGTTTCGACGAATCCAACCGCTGTCGCCTATATTCTCGCTCGAGGGAAGTGACGTCAGCGATGTTTAGAAAGTGTAGCGCAGATTCACGGCTGCCTGCCCGCGTGCCTCCAGGTGCGCAGGGATCCTTATAGAATGTCGACAAGTGTCGCCTGCGATTGGTCAACGGTGATGGCGTTCGCTTGGTATAATATTAATATCGGGTTATCGGTCGATTGCACTCGCCGGAAAATCAATCTTCGCCGGTGGATTAAGTGTCGTCGATAATCGAGCGCGGTGGTGTGGTGGTGTAGCAACGCCGTACGCACGTCAGCGCGCGCGCTGGGTACAGACAGAAATTCGTCGCGCGGCGACCGCGAAATATCGAATCGAATTCGTCGCGTTATCGCGAGTACATCGCCGAGGAAAACTCCGCTATCGGTGAAGCAAAATTTTTTTTCTATTTGCATCTTTCATTTTAGCAATAACACCTGCCCCGCCGCAAAGGCGATGAGGAAATTCTCGTGTATTCTTAGAGAACGAAACGTAGCGCAGCGGTCCACGGGGAACGGGGGCGTGTAAACCGCTTAACTATTTATTGGTTAACTTTGAAAAACTAATCAACCGAGCAAAAGGTAGTAAATAAAATCGTCGCCCGTGCGCGGCAGGCGATGAGAAGAGTGCGCTCACGGTGCATCGTAAAAAGAAGCGTTCTCTCGCGTGAACTTTCCCGCTCTCGGAGCAGAAGGGCGTCCTACTGTCGGAAACGTCGCGATATCTGTATATTTAAACAAGCGCTTACCTCCCGGAATACATATATACATTCTAACGCGATAAGAGCACCGTGTGTCATAAAAATGATAGTTTATACGAAGCCCCATACGGTATTTACGACGGCTACATAGTCGCAGTTATACAAATAATCCTTGGTCGACGCTCTGATAGTAGCGTAGCTGTGTGCGCGCATTAATATGGGAACGGCACGCGTGCAGAAGTGAAAACGCGGCTTGATCGAAAGTCGAGCTCGATTTGTACGAGTAGAGGTCGAAGCCGATCACGGACACGCGCGCGCGAGCAAAATCAGCCGAATGGTACAGAGAAAAGATACGGCAAGCGCGCGTAAGCGCTATACTCGGCAGGTATATACATATGTCTTAAATTGATCGTTCGCACGGTCGCAATCAACGACCCCAGGGATTTGCCGACTTCGGATCGAACGATAAAGTTAAACGCGGATGCTGCCACTCACTCATTGCCAATGGTGCGACAAATCGCGAAGGATCGTTGCGATCAAGCGAGGCGAGGATCAAGGAATCACGCGACAATGACACTGCTTCGCTGTCAAGGAGAATTCCTTCCGATGATTAAATCTTGCAAAGGCGATTTATTGGGCGCACTTGTTATTTCGATATGGTCGTAATATAGGGATACGCGATACGCGCGCGCTTATAAACGTGATATTATCGGGTTCACATAGTGGAGGCATTCGTATACGTGGTCTCTGAGAATATGAGTTACATCGGAAGCCTATCGAGCTACACGGAAAGATTGATAATAAACATTTTTACTGTATTTACAGTGAAAAATGTAGACAAAGTTTTCGGATGTTCCTACTGTGCCGAAGAACAATTTTTTATTAGAAACTAGTAAATTGTAATGTAAACTATTACGATTTAATTTTTTCAAAAGAAAAATTATTGTAAAAGTTTCCGAAAACCTTCATGTGTACCTCTTTTGTTGTAAATACTGTAAAATTTACTGGTATCAGTTTTTCCATGAGTACCGCGAATTTTTCGATGAGAAACGTAATAATTTTGAATTCGTCATTAAACTTTACTGGAGTTGTTTTAAAATACAGGCTGTCTAATGAGATTAAAATACTTTCAACGGCTTTATATATTTGCACGATAATAAAGTAGTTCATTTTTAACACCACTCGATCGGTGCGGAAGTATGTATACTAAATCTAGTGTTATTAAGTCTCATAGGATTGTTATATAATACTAAAAGTGTATACAGGTCCACACCGCAAAATTTTTTACAGTACAGCATAGCGTCTACTTTCACGGCAAATCTCAACGCTCACGTTTTCCCATCGCCTCACTGTTTCCAATCATTAATAGTATCTTATGTCATTAGGCGGAAATCCGAGGTTTTTTCAGACTGTGTTTTATTAGGTCGTAGCGCACGAGGCATGGTGAGGGAGCAAGCTCGCCGAAGGCGAGCCTTGTCTCTCCACCATGCCTCGTGCTACGATCTAAACACAGTCATAAAAATCCGAGGATTTCAGCCGAATGACATATAGGTACTATTTTTTCTCACGAATGCCCATTTCTCAAAACAAAACATATACACGACTCATTTCACGTTGCGTTCATCAGTTTGAAAAAAGGACATACTTCGGACTAAGCAATTGCGCCAGTGTGAGTAAAGTACTTTTGACAGCCTGACGACTCCCGCTCGGTGTCACGCGGGAAAAACGCCATCTTGCGGTCTAAAAATAGGCTGGAAAAGGCCTTGAAATGGGCATGAGTGAGGAAAACGATCATTAAACCGTATTGGGACCGTGCAACACCCGTACAGTGACACCTCGTGGCCGTAGTCGGCGAAAATGTCGCACTTTTATACAGTACCAAATACGATAAGAATATAGAAATCCTCGGCAACACCAATTAGTGAACAACAATATGAATGTTTTTCATCAGGTGTATTTTATAACAATTATTGATATGTATAGAATTGCAATAAACTGTAAGTATAACATTTAGGGCCGGTTTATTCACCTTCAGATACGTTGACTGCCATGTAATGTACTTTAACCCGGCAGCGGTGGTGGTTGGCAATCAACGTGCTACCTAATTTCAGCCTTCACCACTAGTTGCGCACGATCGTTCGCCGTATCCCCTCCAAGCAGTTGCACGGTCCCAATAAGAAAACCGTCGACACGGACGAAGTAAACATTGACGATACCCAATTTGCATGTAATGATTCTCCGAAAAAAAGTGAGTGGCGAAAAAACGTCAAAGACGTGTACAGTCTTGGGAAAACCAGCAGGTTCCCATCCGGAAACCATCGGATGGGAGCTAGGGTTAATGATCTCTTTTTGCTCAGTTCAGGTGCTTCTTGCAGTCAGGGAAAAGGTCTAGTTGAGTACGAACTTATAGACAAATTTATTTCAGATGAATAGGAATTTATTCACATTGAACAAAAGTCTCTTTCAGTCAAATAAATGTTTTACGAGTACTAAGTTCATACTCGATTAAAAAGATCTGCAAAATATTTATCAAATTCAAATAGACTTTTGTTCGACGTTAATAAACTCCTATTTATCTTAAATAAATGTTTCTATTAGGTTCATATTCAACTAGACCTTTTCCCTCGATTCCTTCCTTCCCGATGTTAACTCTCTTAATCTGCATCAGAAAAAATCTCTTATTTGTAAATTCCCAGACAACACAATCCAAAAAGTTATCTTGAATCCATAGACAGTCTAATGTGTCACTTTTTGTTAATTTAAATTTCATTGTATCTAAAAGATGACTGTTGGATAACTCGAAATTTAATATCAAAAAGTGGGTCATTACACTGCGAAAAAAATGGTATATTCAATTAAAAATCTCTATTTTTTTTACCCGTAATCGCCGATTTAATCAAATCTAATGCATTTTTTCTCTCAGTATAGACTGTCTACGGATGACTAGAAGACAGCTTTCTGACTTCTGCTGCCCAGGTTGTAAAGATGTATCTGTGTACTGCCCTCGAGAGTATTATTATTTAATTATTGACTCGTGACTTTGATTGCGTAACAACTCCGAATCTCGCTCTCGCTTTTCACGCCGACGAAAGCAACTTATTATTACATATCGTCATTAGGTCATAACTATTGCATAGAACTCCGTTCGCGGTCTTATATGATTCGCTGTCGCGCGCTCTTTCCATGGTACAACTAATTGTAAGAAATGAACGTTTTCGCCGAAACACTGCTGCAGCGCAGTCATGACCGGATAATTGCGGTTTTATAATCCCGTATCCGCGATATCGACGAATTCGGGGAACGGATAAAAATAAGCGGAACGACATTGCCCCGAACGGAGACTCGTTATTATCTGCAACTCCGACTTTGCGCGCAGGTCGATGGAGCTTGGACGACTAGCCCGCACAAGGAGAGGCTCCGATACCCCAGCGTGGACCTATCGCCGCGTGCACCTTTTGGCGCGACAACAAATCGAACACGCGCGAAGGCCACGGAAGAACCTCTCGCGCTGACCAGCGAGAAACCTTCTCTAAATAATAAATGCCTCCGATTGTAGTTATTTCGAGCGGCCGATCATATATCCACGGTGACGCGCGCGCCGTGTCACGTGCGCGGTCGCGGTACCAAGTGGCCGATTGCACCGGATAGGATTTTGTACAAATTGGAAAAGTGTCGGGATGAAACGTCGACAAATATTTAAAGCTAATGGCAGAAGAATGGGAAAGAAGGGAACAAATGGCGCCGTAGCGAATGTCTTTCGGGTTTGCACACTTCTTGCAGTGTATTATTATTATTATAGGGGTATCCTATAGATATCGACGTATCTATCCAAGACAACGTTGGTGCTTATCGTGTAGTTTAAAAATGTAAGATTGGTTGGTATCTCTAAATCGACATAAGAAACAGGCCGTATAAAAAAAGTCGGCGCGCAGATCAGAGGCCGAAGGCGACGATTGGTCGAGCTCATTAAGAAAGAACGAAGCTTTCTTAGCGATTAGCTGCCGATACGAGCGAAGAAGTACGAAAGGGAGGCCGCCGTAGACGAAGCCTCCCCCCTCTTTGGCAGGTTCGGCGAGTGAATCGAGACCTTCGACCATCGCTTCTTTTTTTCACGCACGACAAGGTTCGAGGGAGACGTGATTCCGATGAATTTCCAAAATTAACTCCCAAAGAATTGGCTGGAAAACAAATAACGTAGCCGCCGAGCGCTCATCCCAATCGCGAAAGTTATCTTCAAATTCATCGACGATGCGTATCTTCGAGCCGAACGCGTAAACATCACTACGCGATAACGCGATAACGAATTCGAGCCAAAGCGTGGCGTCCGCTACAGGTGCAGTCTGCTCGATGCTCGTTTCGGCTTTCGTTGAGTCTCCGGTGAGATTAACGCGTACTCCACCCCCCTCTCTTCTCTCGCCACACGGCTATCGGAATTATTGGTTTTCGCACAAACGCGCGCGCGTTCCCGCGCCTTGACCAATTTCATCACGCACGAGGACGCGCGCGGCCGACAGCCGATCCTGCATGCGGCCTTCGCAACACGGGTAAACAACCATGTAAATTCGCGATGTGAATTTCGCGTGCCGTCGACGCGCGTCGCGCGTTTGACGCGAAGAGCGAGCGATATTTGGAATTTCAAGAGAGCCAGTCGCGCAAGCATTGTCTCGCTTGGCTGGTATCATAATGATCCGTGTCTAGCGTGAGTCATTCAGTTGTTAAATATCTGCTTCCCCCTCCCGACGTCCTCGCCTGGCGTGTACGGGAGAGCACGCAGCTTCCCGTGTACGCGTACGGGCGTTGTATCGCGTGTAGCGACTACGTAGTACGCGTGAAACTGGTCACGGTGGCGTGCCCACACGCAGCGGCGTCGAGCGCGGATATAGGTGTAACGTAGGTACAGTCGAGCCTCGATTATCCGAACTAAATGAGCAATTTTTTTAATTCTCATTTTTTAAATACGAATAAGGTGAAAGCACCAGTGGCCGGATGGTTAAGACCAGTATTTGGACACCTATAAAAATATATGTAGCAGATTTCATTGAGAGCTCTTACTAGATGGATGGGCGTTCCTAATTTATTGAAGATTCTTTCCCAACGATTGATTCTTTCAACCACATTCAATAATTTATGTTATACGTAAATATGTCTGGATATTGGGACGTATTCGACCACTGATGCTTTTACCTTCGATATCTCTTTTTTTAAACATCTAGTATTGCTGATCTCCGGAAATGGCATTCGAACATACACGATTACTTCAAACCTGTATGATTGCGCGCGCGCATAAGACAGCCAAAGATGTACAATTAGGTACTTTAAACTTGTGTGATTGATTTGAAACTTATAATTTTATTGTTTCTTAATTATATTCTAATATCTAATGATTTTTTGTTTGTTAAGCAAATCAAAAAAGTGTTTTAATATAAAATTCATGCCCTCAGTTGTTTAGTCCCAGGCTGCAAAATACTTGTTCGATATATTATCCGAATTTCAAATAACCCAAACGTGGTCCGGTCGCAATTAGTTCGTATAATCGAGGTTCGACTGTATAGAGAATGCAGGCGAGAGAAATAAAAACTCGCGCGGTGAAGCATCGCGGCCGATAATATGGTTTTTTCCTCCGCTCATCGTCACGTATACAAGAGTTCTCGGCAGAAATCATCCGCGGATTTCCTGGGATCCGAGCGAGGCCGATATAGTACGAGTCGCGGTCGGTGGCGAGTAGCGCGGAGGAGGATTCGTGCTCGATTCGCGAGAGTTTTCCCCTCGTTGGAATTGCCAGTTACTATACTACTGCAACGCGCTGTAAAGGAACTGAAATGAATTCATACGTGCCTAGAGAAATTTATGAGAGAAATAGCTATGGTTTTACGATTACCGCAAACTTTACTGTGCTAACGCGCGATGAAAGTATTATTCTCGTACAACTTTTCCGAGGATATTTTAGTGGCCAGGAGTAAATTTGTAAATAAGATCCTCGTGGCACGACTAAAGTGTAATTCGTAGTAGCCGTGAAAGAACGTAGCATACCGGCCGGAAATTCCTTTAACCCTTTAGGTCATCGCGTCCATTTGGATGGACATGCTTTTTGGGTGTTCTCTGTGTCACAAATTACAAATAACTGGCGTCAAATCATTTTGTCCATGCGTGGGCACATAAATGCATGTGCCCACGTATGGACGGGGTGATTTGACTTGTTAATTGTAATTTGTGACGTGGAAAATGTTTAAAAAGCATGTCCATCCAAATGGACGCGATGACCGAAGGGGTTAAGATTTCTTTTATTTTTTCGTAAGTGTAAAATTGAATTGAAACGTGATAACAAATTGCTGAGATTAGTTATTTCGCAAAAATAGATGGTAATAATCGGTGAAAATTTGGTAGGAAAACTGGAGAGCAGGACGTTATATCGGTTTCTTTTTTTACTCGTATAAATAAAGATTCTACTTGAAATAATGATTAGAGAATCGTTCGAATTATAATGTCGACTCTGCCGGGTTGCTCACATGGTTAATGTATGAGTATTTACACGCACATCTCCCCGCATACACATTTCCCCATTGACGCGTTAACGCGAATGCAAAACTCGAGTAAGTAATGCGCCTTTGAGTCAATTTGCGATATCGCGCCGCGAGATTTGCTCCGATATGGACAAGATAATTTTTGTTTTCAATTTATCTCTCTCTCTCTTCCCCCTCTCCCATCGAAATAAATTTTTACCCACGTGCTAACGCGCACGTCCGTGGCGATCCGCTTCGACGGGAAGGTATGGCGGGAGATTTATCGCCGACCGGACACGAATAACAAACGCGTCGTTGTTCGCGACGCGGTGATCGGTTTTCAATTTACCCGTAAATTAATGCCGGTGACATTGTCGATCGAAATTCAAAGTTACGCGACGACTGGGACTTTCCCTGAGAAAACGCAGAGACGCTCTTCCTCCGCTTGCAGGTTTTGCACAAACGTTACGTGATACACTCCTAAGAACGAGCGTAGCATCCATCGGTTGGCAACGACGGCTTGCACCGTTCGTTCGATAATAGTGTCGCACGAATAAACGCGTATTGTCGTAACAAACTGTACGAAGTATGAATCAATCGCACCGTAAGCCGTCCAAGATAAATACACCTACATATTGGCAGCGTCGTTCGACGCGAACGGCACACCCAGGGAAAAGGTCTTAGTTGAATACAAACATATATAACAGAAACATTTATTTGCGATGAATAAGAATTTATTCACATTGAACAAGCCTATCTAAATTTGATTGATATTTTACTAGGTTTGCACTCGATTAAAAGGATACGCAAAATATTTATCTAATTCAAATAGACTTTTATTCGATGTCAATAAATTCCTATTTATTTTAAATAAATTTTTCTATCAAGTTCGTGTTCAACTAGACCTTTTCCCTCAGTGCATTCCTCGCGCGAACCCAGGATTCTCCGTTATCGATTTATCACGTCAAACTCGATGTGCATTACTTCCCCGCCAAAAATAAGAATCCGAATGATCCGTCGAAACGAGTCGCGTACGCAGAAGATCGTGTTCAACGCGAACGCGACGAAGCACGTACGAGGATACGTGAGGTTCGCAGGTGCTTTGTGTACAAAAATTGTGCCGTTTGTTTTCTCCGTCTGCGTATGCGTTACCTAAGCGGATGGCACGAAACAACTAAACGTGGAAATACGTTCAACGGTACTCCCGGTTTGTACATACAGATCGGTATACCGATACGATTTTCCGTCTCCGGCACGAGACCTTTACCTACTCGTCGTCCCTTCACTCTACTCGTCGAGTGCACCCGACCTCCTCGTATACCTGGCCGTCTATGCGCGCGTCCTCCACGCACTCGACCGATTTTACGGACACCCGTTATAAAACGCGTGTATTTCAACGGCGCGTGTCGGTGTGTACATGTGGATATTACGACAGATCGGAAGAAAATATTAATTGGCGCTCGTGCGTATCGGCTGATAAGGGGAGATAACGCAACGCGGGCCGTGTCGATATTCCAGCTCGTATTATATCGTCTCTGCGCACGACGGAGCGCTCCGATGCGACTAAACGATACGACAGCCGTGAATTGAAATCGTAAACAAAAGTCACCGTGGTATAGATGCTCTCGCGACTCCGATTTTTATCGTTTCCCTCCTTCGCGATCGGAGCATTCCCGGGGAGCGACGACCGTCGGCCCTGCCCGCTCGTTCAGCACAGCAGGTCGTCAGCTCGCAAGCGCTGCGCGAGAAATGCGGCCACGTTCGATCCGCGCGTAGTTTCGGAGTCGCTCTCTCGCTCACCTTAGGCCTGTAGAACCATTTTCTGATGGACTCCATCACGGGGAATCCGTGGTGTCGTGGATTTCGCGAGTCACTGCACTCTTCCGGATCGACGCCCCTGCGTCATAGCGACGCGTTTCGGCGCTGACGAACGCCTCTCACTCGCGGACGCGCGATTTTCGAGCCAAACACACGCGAACCCAACAGCACCGAATAATCACTGAGCGGACATGCTTGAAAAAACCACCCGACAGGAGTCGCGCGTCATGCACTGCGAGCGAACGCAACGATACTGCGCATGTGCCGCAAGCGTGCGCCCGCTGCAGCTCACTACCGGAATGACGATCCGCTTCTAGACTTGCCTTACGGCGCCGCGCGCGGTTGAATTTGAAATGACGGTTCTGGGTGGTTCTGGGTAATGACCGCGTATGCTTCGACGCGACTGATGCGGGAAATTTAAATTTCAGAGTGGCCACGAAAATCCATTCGTTTCCTCGTCGTTAGATTCTGCACGATTATTGGCTTGAAAATCTCAAATGTGTTACACAGGTATTGCAGTAAACATGATTATTTAACTTTTTTCAAAATGTATCGTTAAATATCAAACTTTATGCATTCGTACAATTTTTTATCTAAACGAACATTATATTATTGAAAGCCGCTGTTCCTTCTTGTTTCAAAAATATTATGTCGTAATAAAATGTGTGAATACCTCTCGAAGTATTTACCTTCAGAAGTTATAACTTTTTCCTACTCTTCTGGCAGAAGTTGAATTCCGCGACGAAAAATAATTGTCTACTTTTTGAGCTAATCTACTCAGCAACCCAATTTTTGACTTCTTGGTAATGATGGAAGTGTGTATCTTCCGAGTCGTGTTGTATCGATCTAAATAAATGATAATCACTCGGGGCCAGGTGTGGAGAATACGCTAGGTGCAGGCAAACTTCCCATTCAAGCTCCATCGATGTTTCTTTCACGACTCAAACAACATTAGGCCGAGCGTTGTCGTGAAGAAGAATCATTTTTCGGCGATTTCGTGCAATTGATGGTCGTTTTTGCATCAAATTATCATTTAAACGCTCCAACTGTTGTTGATAACGTTCGGTAGTAATTATTTCATTCGGTTTCAACAGCTCATAATGAACAACACCTTCCACATATCCCACCAAATTATAATAAAAGCATTGTTTTGTGACCGTGTTTCATTTTCGTATCGACGTTGATGGTTGGCCAAGATCAATCCATGATTTTTTGCGTTTCGGGTTGTCGAAATAGATCCATTTCTCATCTCCGGTTACAATACGCCATAAAAAACTTTTCTTTTTATGCTTTGCAAGGAAAGAAATCGAGATGTTCAGACGATTAGCAATGGCATTTTCGGTCAATTCATGTGGCAGCCACTTTCCTTCTTTTCAAATCATTCCCATGTCATGTTGACGTCGTGAAATTGTAGAATCGTGTCGACTTCAAGCTGTTGAGCCAATTCTCAGAGCGTTTGAGTAAGGTTTTCTTTCAATAGAGCTTGCAGTTGTTCATCTTCGAACTTCTTTGTTTGACCTGGCCGTCGTTTGTCGTGAACATCACAGTTTCCACTTTTTAAGTGACGAAATCAGTCTCTACATACTATTTCCGATGGAGCAGATTCAGCATAAGTTTGCACAAGTAATTGATGAGCTGCAGCAGCACTTTTTTTTAATCAAAGTAGTGTAGAAGTATACATAGAAAAAACAACTCGTCGCGTTCTATTTTCTCAGGTTATGGACATACTTATATTAACAAAAAATGGCAATCTAATGACTGAATCTTAATGAGAAATGTCCATAATTTAGAGTGATACAAGAAGTATTAGTCGCTGCTCACGACATAAGTACTCGTAGTTAGAGCAATCTATGGGAAAACAGCGACTTTCAATGCAACCTCCTAATAGTAACCACGATTATTTCACTTTTCAAAAAATATATCGTTAAATATCAAACTTTACGCATTCGTAAGATTCTTGATTTGAAGTTTGAAGTATCAAAATTCCTTCGGAAGGAGAAGGTCTGAAAAATGGACGTAATGGCCGTCTCACAGAAGAAAAGACTATAAAGTTCGAGGGAGTACAGTGCGTTGTCTTTCTTCTATAGATTCATTTCGACCTTACCCTGATTTTACGTGGGTAGCTGAATCACAGACAACATTTGCTAATAAACGTTGGTGAGAACAGGAAAAGAGAACCAATTTTCCTAATGAAACCGATGCTTTTTCTTGCTTTCCAAATTTTATGATCATTGTTTTCCCCGAATGCAAATTGAATTACTCCACTCCACGCAATTGATCGAAACGTTTCTACGAGACTGCTTGCCTGCGGTAACTTGACGAGGAGAAACGCACATTATACGTTATTACGTGTATCATTTAAAATACAGCAGTATTATATTCCCTATTGCTTTTGTATTCATTTCCCGTATAAAAGTATCGAGGTACACCTGATACAAGATAATAAGCTTTATATTTCGAAGTAAATGAATTTCGTAATTGCTTCCTATAGGCGCAACATTATCGACTGCCGCGCCTGACGAATGGCAACCATGCAACCCGCTTTCTCCGAAGTATAAAGCGTATCATCTTGCACAGGCATTCATACACTTGGAACAAAAATTGTTACAATATTTCGATAACGTAATTGATAGAAAATTGGTCAAACTGATACCGCATTATTGAATAAATCGTTGTAACTTAACGATATATCGTTGATACCTATTTATAAAAAAGTACGTAGGTACTTATTTACGGAAACCAATTAAAAGAGAAACACTATTTTATACGTACCCAAGAAATAAGTTTCACATAATTTTTGCCAACGAATTATGTTTTACGTACGAGTTATAATTCATCTATTAATCCATATTTATACCGAGACAAAATATTTGGAACGCAGAAGATCACGTAAGAATAGGATCCTTTTTATTCACATCATTAACTCTTCGTGTGCCGAAACAGTGTCTCGACCGCCTACGAGGAATACTGTCACCATGTACTTGCCTTGAATTAGCAAATTATCACATCTCGCGGGCCTTCCACAAAGGCTCCTAATATTAATTAGAATTTAATTACGGGTCTTATTGTTTCAAGTCCATTGAGGCCAAGTGTAAACTACATGCTACCTACACATCGTCGTAACGAAACAACAATAACCTTAACCACATAGTAAAGAGACTTGATAGGGCATGTTACGGAGGGTAGGTAGGTGCGCTTGGCTAGAGGGTGCTCGAAGTGGGGGTTGTCTTATAAAGGGACCTCCACAATCCCCTGGAGCATTGCATCCGCAGAATCTTCACTTGCCACAAGCACGCGCGAGTTCTCCGGTTGCCCAAGTGACGTATATATATGTGAAGTCAATTTAATTTCTACCGCAAAATTTGGACTTCGAAATAGTGAAAATAACTTTTTAAGTATTCATTTATTTTGATCTACGTCGCGCTTTTCTTACGAGCCTCAGCAGTTCAAATTTGAAGATATGATGGTAAGTCTGCTTGCAAGAAAAGTGGTGATATAATTATTATAGCGGTGTGGAGTATACGACTATTTTATTAACATTAAATTGTGCCAATGCGATGTAAAATTCAGCTATGTCAATTTTAAGTGTGTGAATTAAACATTGGAAAGCAGTCCAGACAGAAGTCCACTCCATAATTTTGTACAGCTTCATCTTTCGCAGCTCGATGAGTTGGAGTGATTATGATATAAAAACTGTGAAATATTAGAAATAGTAGCCAACGACTTTCCATTTCTTAACAGTCAATCAGAGAATAGCAGGTTTATCGTGAAAATGCATTTTTGCATCAGTACCTATCGTATCCAGAAGAATAATGCACAAGGGTGATTCTTACTTATTCTGAAATATAACAGATTTTCAATATTTTTACAATTAATGTATAAAACAGTAGTAATTAGTAAATTTCTGTGAATGATTTTTTATATTAGGGTCAACCGGGGCTATTGTGATACAAAAATCATAACTTTCCGATTTTGGTTTACAAAAATAAGTTGAAAATGTATTTAATAAATTACTTTGGGTGGCGAACTAAGTTACCTTTAAGATTAGAGCACTGGAATTTCTAAAAAATGAAGAGAAAATTGATGAAAAAATAAAAACCGTGTATCAAAATAACCCCGCGTTTGGGGCTATTGTTGATACACTGTGGGGCTAATGTGATACAGTACTGTAAACCCATGTTCTAACAAATTTTAAATCATTCGGGGATAATATGATACACAGTTGTCCTTTATCTATTTTCCGTGCAAATTTGATTATGATAACTTTTATGGTTTTTTAGATACTGAAATCTAAAATTTCAGGTGTATTTTTGAAAAAAAAGGTCATCCTTAAAAATAGCCACCAAATGAAGTGATACTGTTTTATTTATAAAAAAAGTACAATGATATTTTCTAAAGAACATTAAAAACACAAAAGAGTCCTAGAGAGCTTCAAACACTGGCACAATTTTTTCAAAAACGTATTTTTCTCTATTGCCAGAGAATGATATATTGGGGGCAGGTAATTTTGCGACGACTTTATCTAAAGAGATCACACATCCTTCTTTTGCCCGTATCAAATTAGCCCTAAGGTATGTATCAGATTAGCCCCAAGGTATGTATCACATTAGCCCCAAGAGATGTATCACAATAGCCCCGTGACTTTGACCTGTAAAATTGACATCTAGAAATTGTAAATGTTAACAAATAAGTGACAAAATACAAAGTTTGGGATCTCCTCTACCAAAAAATTCATGTACATAACAATATAATGGTTAAACCGATATTCTGCAACAAATGTTTCGTATTGCCGAAAAAAAGTTTTCTATTAGAAAATTGTATAGTATAGAGCAACAATTATTTTGGTACATTTTTCTTGTATTTACCCCAAAGTAAATTACAACACATGTTTGTCAGAGACTTACAATTCTGTTCTAATTTTTTGAAACATTTTTTTTTTAATTAAGGTGTTTTTTGACAAGTGAATCATAATAGCCTCAAATTTTTAGATGTATCACATTAGCCCCGGTTGACCCTACATGAGTCATGCAGTAGATAGTGAAGCAAAGACAGATGGAATATCAAAAGAAATACCGTTTCGTATTATTACTTCTGCGGATTCAACCGATACAATAATTACTAAGCCGCATTAAAAATATTTATACCTGCGAGAAGCTATAAATATCCAGTTCTTCATATATTTACATTTATAGTACTAAAAAAGAAACAAACTGTCTGATTAAAAACTTAAAGTCGTATGTCATCTGTATATTTGTTTATACAATATTATATACTTTATACTTCACGATAATTCGATTTCGTGATTGCCTTCCATAGACGCAACATTACTGACTCCAAGATATCCACGGAATCTATTTATTGCGAATTATAAAGCGTATCACCTTTTACATATAACATTTCTTGAAGCAAAAATAATATTCGAGTATTTTAAAATTTATTAATCAATAGTCACACACACTTGGGTCGTAAAATTTAATTTTTATTACTAATGCCACTATTGAATATTACAATTAACTTCTAATCATTTCTACTAGTCAGTATACTATGTAGTGCAGTATATGGTAGTAATATGAATGTACAATAGAGTTCCAGTTTTATCAAATACTTTGGAAAATCGATCCCATTTATCTTCAATATCTTCATACGTGATGGAAAGACACGGAGAATCTGTAACCTGAGTTATGCAATAGATGTAAATTCTTGGAAACGCTTTTTCCTTTTGATGATGGAATTTGATTTTTCAAAGTATAACCGCGCAAGACTTCACCGTATAGCTTCTCTGGATAAGGAAGCGAAGAAATAAGGTAACGCAAATGCAGTTGTGGTACCCCAATTGCGATTACCACATTCCAATAATAACCGCATATTAGGTAAAAAGAGCTGGAGATGTGTCAACGACCGTAGAATTTCATTTGCCAATAACTGCAGTATCCGAACGTTCCAATCGATTTCGTGTAGTCGCCTATATTACCCGTAGCCGGCCATTAGCCAGGGAACGGTAGGTATCACTGAACGAGCCTGAGCCTGCAGGTACCGTATGTATCATGCCAAATTAAACAAGCAGATATACCGACATTGCCGAAACTTTACCGACGGTCAAAAATTTTATAGTTAGAGTTGGCTTGAGAAGAGTGCGCTGTGTGTACTGCGTGAGAACGAAAAGTGTCAAACGTCTGATTTCCCGATAGCTGTTAATTCAAGAGATCGAAGTGTTTCGTCTATTATTCAATACTTCGATTTTCCGAATTGACAGCTATCGGGAAATCAGACGTTTGACACTTTTCGCTCTCACGCAGCACACACAGCGCACTCTTCTCAAGCCAACTCTAACTATAAAATTCTTGACCGTCGGTAAAGTTTCGGCAGTGTCGGTATATCTGCTTGTTTAATTTGGCATGATACATACGGTATACCTATGGGAAAGAGAATTCCTCTTTAGTACAGAATTCTCGAACGCGATGGCGGTACCGGTATATATCCTTTCGATCCCGCTGCTATAACGTGATATTTAATCAAGGAAATAGCGTGCACTTCGGTCGACGTGTTACCCCACGACCTTTTACTGGTATTGTATTCATTTTAGAAAGAGCAAGAGTATTTATTCCTTATATACGTCGCTTCGCGTCTCATCCTATCTCCTTCTCGCAAGATAGAACGACCGCCTTGCTTTCTAAGAGAAGGAAATCGGAGAGGAGAGATAAAGTGTATCAGATACATTATTATCGAATCAATTAACTTCTGATAATTCTTCTAATAATTTCAAAAACCTACCGACGTAATAACCTTTGAAAGAGTTAACGTTCCCTCGATGATTTCAGAAAAAAAAATCACTGATGTACTAATAAGCGTCGACGGCTATAATCCAATGAGCAAACCCCGAGCATTTTTATATGAATTTTATAGCTCCAGCGTTCATATTTTCTTTGTTCATAGCTAATCATCTGGAACAGATGTTCAAATAAAGTTTCGTCGTTAACGGTAGTTATTCCGAAGCACTACATCAATTTGTTTAATCTAGAAAAAAGGTAATAATCCGTTTTAAACTCACGAAGGGAAACTTTAGGTTCAATTTACAGTTTTTAAGCACTTTCTCCCATCAACGAGAAATGTTGCGTAAAAGAGTGGTGCTATTTTATATCGGGCAGAAGATATTTCGAGGGAAAAACTGACCTCTCAAAATATACCAATAGAGACATTTTATAAGTTTCTCTCTTTGGTAACTCAAATCTGCAGACAGATTTTACAAATGAAATAACATTGAAACGAAATATTAATCATCGAAATCAGATCTCCAGCATTCATTTCGTTATTACTCCGGAATTACCCCTCGCATTTGGAGTCGGCTTAATACCGGCACCTATGTGGTCGATCAGCGAATGGCAAAAACGAGTGATCACGTATTTATTTGTCGAGGGAGTAAATGATTACGAACCGATAAATTGTTGATTAAATTGAAAGTGAAACGCTTATACACACTGGAGGCTGCAGAGCATCGTAATGGGCGATTGCACTCAGATCGAAATTAGCAGTTACCCAGCATCCACATATACACGTAGGTACACCCACGCGTTGCTATATACGAACTCTGAAACACCGCCGAGTGATATCAATGAATTAAAATGGAAATTATTACGACTACTTTAGATTGCGAAATGATCGGCCGATCCGTACACGTTAATGTTCCATTCGAGTAGATAAACACATGCCGCGTACACGTCGTATAATCGAATCCTGATAGAAACGCGTATACGGCAGCTTTTATAATGACGCGGATATAACGGAACAGGCCTGTGCGATTTTGATTAGGTGCTCATCGCGTTCAATTACATCGACGCGTGTGGGATATGTGCGCCTCGGTACACCGCTATCTATTTAATTGCCGCGCGGAGATGCATCCCCCTGTGTTTTGTGCGCGGATCAGAAGCGGAGTAGTTCCGTGCGAGAGTATCGCAAGGCAATATTCACCGGCCGGTCTCTCTCATAAGCGATAAAAATGACAATACCAGTACCGCGCGGCCTCGCGCGCGCCCGCGGTATCCGCGATATTGCCATTATTGGCAAACGTCGTAACTCCGTCTGGTTTACCCCGGGAGTGCCATTGGCAAGCCAGGCAGAAACGCTCTGTCTATGCAACAGAGATGCTGGTCTCCTCTCTTATCCACGGGACACTTAGTAGCACTTACTATTATCTTAACGACCAGGGACGCGCGTAGCGCTAATGGCCCCTTAAAATTAGCGCGGGGCACCCCATTGAAATTTTCAGAACCCCCTATGCCTCTCGAAGTGACATCGCGCGTGTATAGGTGTACGTACGCGCGGCATCCGCGCAAATTTACGTACGCGTACGTGTATCGAAACGGCAATCGAGTGATTGAGTTTACGCGATACGAGAAACACCCCTTCGTTCGATGGGTCACGCGGGGATTTATCATGGCGTAGCGCGGCATCGACTCGCGACAGAAAATGTGTATAGGGACTGCGAGTTGTGTTTGAATGCGGTCGAGTTAACTCTCTCGTACAAAGATGAGAACTTACGAGAATAAAACTTGCTTGATCGAAATGAACGTGTTTTTGAATAGTCCTAAGAGCACTTCGTAAATTTTATTGATTTAATTGAATATTATTTCGACCAAAACAGTTTTTATTCGAATCGAATAAATGTGCACTTAGGACATTAAAAAACACATTTATTTCGATCAAGCAAAATTTTTTCTTAGTGAGTTCATCAGGAATTTTTATTGGTAAAACATCATTTGAAAGTTTGTTAATTCTACTCTACTGGTCTTTAAACAGATTTAAATTCGAAAATAATCACTATTCCTCAGTTTTAAGAGAATTATAATATTGCAATTCAATTTCGATTCGCCGAAGAAAAAAGAGAGTAGCGAATAATTTGTATCGCGAATGTAGCGCGAAATGACCAAGTTTCTTCCAGCCTTCCGCAGATTTAAAAGCAAAATGCGAAAACTGCATAAAACGTTCCGAATGCCGTGTCATTTGCATCGAGATATGTTAAAAACGTTCCATCGTCGTGGAGCGACGGAGCGATTCGCCGAGAACGACGTCGGTCGGAGGGACCGAAAAAGTGGAGCATGCAATTTAGCTGCAATTTAGATGCATCGCTTCGAACGGATCGTTGATCCGGCAAGTCGACCGCGTCGGCAGGCCAGTCCATTGTTTTATGTTTCCGCTCTTTGCACATCTCGAGTACGCCTGCCTCCCTCTCCGTCGCTCTCTTGTCTGCACCCTGCACACCTGCAGCACGCGCACCGGTACACCAAAGCAATTAGAGACGAAAGGTAAACAAACGGATAAGAGATCAATTTGAGGTACCGGAAAGAGAGCGAGTTACGTATATTGTAAAGAGGCTAAATGGCGAAAAGAGATTTCACCGTCGATATATATACCTACATATACAGACTGGTTGACGTGCACTTATTGCGAGAAAAAAATTCATTTCAACCTACGGATATTTTCACTGTACCTATTGGAGGTCTTGTATAGTCTCAAACATATTTTATAGTTCATATAAATGGTGCGATGGATTTTAAATTATAACGTTTGTAAGTAGAAAAATTCATTATCTATTCACCAATTTAACATAAATTATTGTTATTTTGAGTTCATTAATTATGAACAATAGTTTCCATATATTTCTTCGTCAATTGTGTACCGTGTAAAATATTTACGAAAACCAGAAACTATGGCTCAGAGATGACTATATCAATCTTTCGCTGTGCTCATATCGTTCAAAAAACGCTCATATCTCTTCTCCCCGTGCGTCGCTCCGCATAATTAGTCGATTAGCTGACTAAGACGAACCGCCGACTCGAGAGCAGGTGACGAGTCGAACCTACACATTTCGATTATGCAGTCGTCTCTCCGTAAAATCTCTCCCGGGAGTAGCGTTAATTTCTAAATCTCCTACGCCTCCCATATCGTCTCCTTCGAACCCGTTGTCGCGCTTCGCCAATTCGCGACGATCGATCGATCCGCCCCGACTAATTTCAATTTGAACTTCCGCAGCGACTCGCGAGGCGGATGTCGAGACGAGGGCGACGAAGCGGAAGAAAGAGTCTTTTAGTACCTGTCGAATTATACATGTAAGGGAACGAGTTATCGCCAGTCACTTTACGAGTTAGCGTTGATAAAATACGGATAAAGCTCATTAGCAGTCCCGCGCGGTGTCGCCACGCGCAATCTCCGGAAACAATAGACCCGTGTGCGTACCGAGAATGTTAAATTCCCGTCGCTTTATCGACGAGAGAGCGTTATACTGTAGAATTACGTTCCGGGAAGGAAGGACGCGTCGCATATTTTTACAACGGCGGCAAGGGGCGCGCAATTGTTGTAAAGATGCAATTAGGCATCCGTCGAAGAAGCGTTTTCCTTTATGCCTATATCTCGGCAACGCGTCGATCCGCTCCCGCCCGCGTTTTTGAGCGGCGACTGCAATTTCTGTGCAGATGGCCGCCAGCTTCTTTACTTTCTTACTGCTCTCCTCCATGGTGGCTATAACGACGAGCCAAACCTTCCAATACAGTCGCGGCTGGACGAACGGAAAACGCACCGAGAGCTCGGCGCTAGGCGGAATCCCCGCGGAATTCAAGATCTCGAATTCTCCGATTCACAGCGCGGTCGCCCAGATGAACGACGTGCCGATGCCTTGTCAGCTGCAGAAGCTGAAACTCCTGCTGCAGGGGGATAGCGAGCAAGTGAGTACGGGCGATTTTACGGGCGGTGATGATATACTATTTGATTTTATCGGTGTCGTCGGTTATTCTCGCGCGCGATGATGTAACACAAAGAAAAAGAATTAGTTGGATCTAATAAAAATTACTTGCGGGGTCGTAATTATTTATTTAGATGAATTTGATCTTTTGTCATATTAATTTGATATTTCTCCCTCGCAATCACATACTATTTTATGTGATTGTAAGGAACAGATCTCAAATTGAGGTACTCTTGTATTAAAGAATTTCATTGATGTAAACAAAAAATTGCTTGCGACCCCGCAAATAATTATCTTTTTCTCTGTGTATCGATTCCGTTGATTTGTAATAGTCGGTAAAGTAGCTGCGGGATCGTAACGAAGCTGGTGCACGTATGATGATGAGCTGCGGAGCAGGATGCAGGAAAGGCTTCTTGCAATGGTGAAAGTAAAAAATTGTTATCAGAAATTTAATCGTAGATACTATAAAGGTGGACTCAAAGCAGAAAACTGAATGGCATAATTATTTCACATAATAGTATAATTTTACCACTGGTTAGAATATTTTATATGATCGATTTACACATACAAAATGAACCTTAGCATGCGTCTCTGTATTAATGGTTGCATGATCGAAGAGACAATACATTTAAAACAGTTGTACAAAATAAAAACGAATAACACACTAAAAACGTAGGTAATACTATCTGTCCCTTTCAATACACGCCAGCGTGGCGGGTTGCATATCGGTTATCCGCCTTGCGCCAGACACAGGCGCCACAGGCGCATGGCCCCTGCAGCGGATCGGAGGCGTCAACCGATATGCAACCTGCTACGCTGGCGTGTATTGAAAGGGACAGATACTATACTTATATATTTACTTGCTCCCTCAATCATGCAACCATTAATATATAGACATATGCTAAGGTTCACGTGATATGTAAATTAGAATTCTCTCCATTTTTCTTGGGCCGCATACCTATTTCATCGTATACCTATGCGTAACATCCTCATTGTGTAACTTGACACTCAATTTATTAAATATTGTAACTCTTAAGATATTATTCCGGGGCTATAATTTCATTCCGAATCTAATCCAGCACATAATTATACGCGTTATTTCGGCCACGTAGTGCGATAATAAATTAGTGAGTGATCCAAAATGATTCGGGTAAATCGGTTCAAGAATATTATTATATAATGTAAAAGACGACCTGACGTCGATGAAACACTTTTAGACGCATCATTCGAGCAATATTAAAGAGAATCTGTTCGTAAACATATCAAAATATTGATAAATCCTTTGGTCATTTGTAGTGACACCATAGAAAAGGCACTCATTTTCTAAACTCTTCGGTTTAATAAATTTAAAAACACGATTTTGAAAATGTCCCCGCAACGCTACCGCGCCCTGCATGATAGCGCGAGAATATCCGACCGAATATGACTATTACATTCGAGCTCCAAAATATCGTATCGTCCCAAAATATCAGTAACGAGTATCGACCAAACCCGCTCGCCCTCCCTCTAATTCGGCCGATCGATACACTGCTCAAATTTTGATTTTCAGCTGTACCTGCTTCCCTGTGAGTTATTGAACGGGCCACGAATAGCGCTTTCGGAACTCCCATCCGTCGGTCACTTCCGGCGCTCGTCGACACTGGATAACAATAATTACTGAGACCCGTAATATCCGTATCATTAAACTTTCCGTGTATCCCTTCTCTTTCTCCACGATAAAATAACAAGAGCCAAATAAAAATTGCTACGAGTCAGTCCCACGTCGAATTTATTGCAACTTCCGTTTTGTATACGCCACGTCGAACGGTAGATCTGTTACATCCGTCTAACATACAATATGTATAGGGATCTACTCTCGTTCATGATCCGATTACCTTTCCATTCCGCGTGCGATCGAGCGTGCGGCGATCGATGCGCGATACCCGCGACTACCTCGGTACGGCATAACGATCGATCGCCTCTTTGCGATTCGTCGATCGTCGTCGCAGCGTCGAAAGAAAGACGGCATTTCCACTCGATGCGGCATCAAAGTATTAACTTCGGCCAAAGGACGCTCGCGAGATTCTCGTCGAGCTTTCGTCGAATCAATATCGAACGGTTAATTAAGTTTTCGCGTCCCTAAGTGGACGGGCGGCGGCCGATAGATCGCGTGGTGGCCGTTAGAGCGAGTCGGGAGTGAGGGATTTGCTCTGTCAGCGGAAGATGGAGTGAAACTCTGGTCAACGGAGACACTCGTTGAGTCCGTGGATTACCCCTACGCTCGACCTATCCCGCCGCTTCGATTCTCGACCCGGTTAAAATATATCGGAGCGCTCTTCGGCGTGGGGGCGACGCGGACTCCCTGTTGAAGCTTTGCGCTTTACACGGAAAGACTGATACCGGTTAATTTTACTGTATTTACCATAAAAGAGGTACACGTGAGAGTTTTAGAATGTTTTTACATTGCGGTACAGTAATTTTTATTTTGAAAACATTAAATCGTGAGGGTTTACATTATACGGAGAAAAAGAATTAGTAAATTTTACAGCAAATCCCAGTATCAGGGCTCCTCGGGAGGTGAAACAGCGTACTCTTTACAGTTCGTAACAGTATAAACATCAGTTTATAGGGTAAAATTTGTTATGCACCCGACACATATTAACGGGAGATCGGTAAATTTTATCGCGCAAACTAATGTTTATACTGTGACGAACTGTAAAAAAGTAAGCTGTTTCCCCTCCCGAGGAGCCTGTTACTGGGGTTTACTGTAAAAATTATTAATCCTTTTTCTCCGAGTATATATAATGTATTAGTTTTTAAGGAAAAATTATTCTCCAGCACTGTAGGAATATTCGGAAACCCTTATGCGTACCTTTCTTACGGTAAATACAGTAAAATTTACTGGTATCAGTCTTTTCGTGTATTGCACGGAGAGTCGCTCAAGCTCGCATTGCTTAACGTTCGCGAAGAAAACGCGACTGCTACGTGGAATAAAATATCTTCTGATCAATAGATTTACGTATGCTTATTGAAATCCACATTATGTATCCGGAAAAAAAGAATCAACAATTTTTACTGCTTCATCCAGTAGCGCTAAGACTCGAGCTCATTTTCAAGAATTTGTATAGAAGAGACGTTTTCGTATTTACTGTTGTAAGCGATACATAGAACAGTCTCCTCTGTACAAATTCTTAAAAATAAGCTCAAGTCTCAACACTACAGTATGAAGTAGTAAAAATTGCTGGTTTTTTTCCGTGTATAGGAACTTTATACTTACATACTATCATCTCATCCCACCGAGCAAAAACACAAAACGGATCGAAATTTAACCCAACGCGAATACAGATTTCTTTACCCAAATACGCGATATTAATAATAATTCGAAGATACACAACTGCATAAACAACGCCTCCAATAGTAAGCAGCAACACCCGCATCGTCGACCGCGTCTGGAAGCAACTATCGCATTCGCTAATACACTTAAAACTTAGCTGTTAATCAGAAACCAATTAGGGGAGGCGGGTCGAAATGAGTTTAATCGCATTAAATATTAAATTGTCGTCACGAAACTATGAGACGGGAGAGCGCCTCCCTTTCGAGCGCTTCTTACACCACTCCACCCCTCCCATCGTCGGTTACCGCGCGCATATGTATACGCGCGCGCCTCCCGTATATACCCACTGTATCTACACGTACAGCCTCCCGTCCTACATGAAACGTTTTCCCATCGAGATGTTCCCTAGGGAGTATCCGATGTTCGTTTCGGGGCTGCTCCGCGTGTCTGCTATACATATGCACCGACTGTTATATCCGAGTCTGGTAAGGTACCCCATGCCACACGCTTCGCGCGACCCGGTGTACGATATACGAGTGGAGGGGGGGATGACTAGAGCGAAGCGTGTAGCGCGTACGAACACATCGTTGCTTAATATTTGTCCCGCCCTGGTGATACGAGAGGGTGGGATTTTTCCCCCGAGACCTCGACGGCGCAGCGCGGACGAGGCCGGTTACCGGTAAGTGATTAAAGCATAAGGCAGGTCTTATGGGAACGAGCGCGCGTTTGATTCTTCTTCCTGCGACGCGCGTTTGCGCCGCCTTCCCGCCCCCGCGGAAATGCGCTTTTTTTTGCGAGGGAACGTCCACGGAGATTTGTCATATTTACGCGAAGAGATACACCCGTGAGTTTTTTTTTCATTCGGGGTAAATTGACCTCCCCCCGCGCGGAATCGATTCCGCGCCTCTGAATATTCCATCTCCATTTCCTCCGTCGCGGGGGTGGAGTCGTTGAGTCCCGCATCTTACGCGGGATACGCGTAAGCATGTGGGGCTGCGGAAGAGCGTGTTACGCTTATGAAAGGAACGCGGATTCGGGAGAATTATATTCGCGCATGTGTGCTATCACACTTGCTCATCCTAGATGAGAATTCCTTTGCTTGTTTTACTACTTTCCATCGAGTTCGACCCCGATTATGGCGTTGAATAATAAATAGACGGCGTCTCTCTTATCGTCTCTATGTTTGAGCGACCGTTAAAGACTGGTCAGCTGCATTTTCTTGGCGGTAATTGTATATGGTTAACGACACCTCGAGTAATTAGATCGATCGGCCGGCGATTGTGCAAAACGCGGTAAGAAAGTGCTGCTGTATAGGTACATGAGTACTTTCCCAGAACACGCTTGCTACCGTGAACTGGAGCTACTTCGACATTCAGGGTTATTTAGATTTTTGTAGCGCTTTAGACGCGTGCGGTATTTTCTCGGCACGATAATCAAGAGCCAAATTCCGCGGCGTTTTACGTGTATTTCGTCCTACTTTCACTAATCAGGTATGTGTTATTTTGTCGTGGTCTCTTTCTTCTTCTACCAGACGTTTAATACAAAAAAAAATAGTAAAACTCAACGAGTGTCTTCATAGGTAAGTACTTTCAGATTTTTTGATCTAGTATCACATAAGCTTATCCTGTCCCTCATCTTACCACACCTATCGTGCACAAAACGCAGTAGGGGAAACCGGGGCAATTTGATACGCGAAGTTGGCCCCTCGTTGCCTTGGAAAGTAATGGCAATGAGGGGCCAATTTCACGTATCAACTTACCCTGGTCTCCCCCACCCATTTTATTCCTCAACATCCCTGACGAATTACGTTCGTATTCCCCTAAAAATCCCATCGACCCTTGCAATAAATGTAGGTTACCGTCGACCCAGATCGCCCTTTCCTCCCCGGACGTGTTTAACAGTGACATTTCCCGCGTTGACGCGCTCCCAAATGTCACCTGCACCGACGTCACCCTCGCGTATTCCATTCCTCCCCACTCCGCGTCCTTCTTCCCGTCCTTGTCCCCCTCCACCGTCGACTCGGCAGCGCACTCTACGTCGGGCGAACTTTGAGATGAATATTATTACCGGCGAGTGATAGGAGCAGGGGAGGTAAGGGGGAGGGCGGAGAACGAGAATACCGCCACGTAGAAATACATAAATCAGGCAATCATCCTAAAAGGCGCTTTTGGTCCTAAAAGCGGATCGAAAGCGCTTGTCGCGTTTTTGACCCGCCGGGTGTTTGTCTGTCGCCTGTCATTTGTCATGCGAGAGAAGCGGAGCTCGCAACGGAAAAAGCACGCGCGATGGTAATCGCAGAAACGGGGTGTCGAGAAAAATCGATAGGGCTAGGTGCACGTGCCCGATGTCGGATAAACGCGGCAAAGTGCCAACAGTGTGTGTCGTTAGTACTTCATTACGAGTACACCGGTGTAGGTGCGCCGCTCTCGCGTAGGTGTGTTCTCTTAAATGAACTAATTGGAACTGTGCATTTGTCGCCGCGATTCCTTCTCCGACGGGACTTTATGACGCTTCCGGCTGAAATTGGTTCCGTTTGCGGAGAAAAAAAGAAGGTGAGTACGACGTCGAACAACTCCGTGGTGAAAACTACGGTCGTACAAAGCTACGTATTATAGAAGAATATTTTTCCGCGTTCTGAACTTCTCGCAGACCCGACGGTCTGCACGCGGTCGGTTAACGGCGCGGACTAAAACTGAAACCAATAACGCTCGCGTAATGAGGCCCATTAAACCACGGCGAGGAAATAAGCGACCCGGAGGCCGCGGCACCTATACCGATCGTTCCCTCGGAAAGGAACCAAAAAAGATTTTCGATTTTGTGCCGTTCCGTCGACCGTTCCGCCCCCGCCCGACCGCAAACGATCGGAAATAAAGAAACTGCAAAGGAGCGGTTCTCTTTGCGGACAGGAAGCAGACAATCGCGTCGATCCTGGAAACGCGTTTCGAAAACGCGGGTATACTTTTGTATACGGCGTCGTGCAGTGGAGAGACAAAGTCGTCCGGCCGGAAGATTAATTCGTCCCGCGAACGATCGACGCTCGATGCAGTCCCGCCGCGGCATCTCTCTCGTATTCGCTCACCTGCCACTAAATTGAATAATTTCATTCTTGCTTCGGGGGCAAACTTTTACAGCTTGCCGTGCACCTGTCGCGCCACTTACTAAATGACTTAAAATTTTATTCGTGTTTTTATAAATACATTCGCATAATTCAGAGCGAACTGATTTTTGTCTGGTCCTCATATGACACAACGTTAACGATTCGTTAAACTGCGAAAAGAAGTTCTTATTTTCTTACAGTCGCAGTTATAGTCCGTGCAACCCCTCATCGTATTGTTAGATTAATCGCAAAGGTATACATGTTTTATGAAAATTAAAAGAATGTACTTAGTATAGATTTGAATATATATTTTTCTTATCTCTCTGATGCTGCATTGTAATTATAAATATACATACATATAGTCCGCAATTTCACTGAAAATTAAATACGCGTGAAGGACAGATTACTTCGGGATTACGCAAACTCGCGTCATTTTGCGATATGCTCCGCGCGCGGTTGTACAATACCTATACGGAAGTAGAATCGGCCGTTTCCGGACGGGGGCGCGCGCGGTGCAATCACGATAAATTTTCTCGTGCGAACCGGGCGAATATCGTTGACTACTCCGCTGGGCGGAATACTCATGATTTTATAACCGTATTCCGCGTGCGTACGAGTGCAAACGGACGGTGCAAGCGGGCGGGTCCGGGGCGGATTTATAATTGTCGAGCATCGCGCATTGCCAGACCAGAGACCGGGGCTGATATTGGATTAGTTTTTAATTCGCAACACACCCCGCGCCCGTGTCGAACGCCGCACGTGCGGCGCAAGCGTGATATTAACGATGTGTGGGTAATGGTGCCCATCCACGTACAGGCGGACTGCAGTCCGTGGACTGACAGTTCTGATCTGCAGTCCCGAACTGTCATTGACCACACACGCACAGTTCTGCGGACTGCAGGCCGTCGCCGGACAGTCCAGGGACTGCAGGCCGCCGGATGATTCGCCATACACGCACAGTTCATGAGTCAGTTCAGTTCGATCAATTGTGTTTGGAAGAAGAAATATATGAGGGGTATAGATGCCAAACCCGCCAAAAGAGTCACATTTATAGCAATTCACAGGAAACGTCAAAAACTGGTGCAGACGGCCATTGCCTTACATTGGCAAGCGTATTTTCTACCTTATATTATTATTAACGGTTTAATGTGGAATTTGCACCTAAATTATGTTCGACCTTATGCACGTACTTATAAAGAACAAATTCCCGTATCTACCTCAAATTTGACAAAAATGAACTTGGCGGGTTTTGCATCTATACCCCTTGTGTCTAATATTTAACATGGTTGTGAGAAAAGGGAAGCTTATTTTGTTCCTTATAATTATGTTGTTAAGTTATCGACATACGAGAAATCGGCAACGTTTTTAGGTAAAAGAATGCCAATGTACAGATGATCCTGATTATGAATTTAATTTATATCGTGGAAATGAAGAGATTCAATCCGAACGTATCGAATTATTAACTGTCATTCCTTTTGAAGCTCGAGAGCAATCGTATATTAAACAAAGAGTATTTATTCCTATTGGGAATCGATGCTGCAAAAATCATTTGATCAAAGAAAAGTTCTACGAAGACGATCTGTTCCTTTTAAAAGTGATTTTTAATTCAAGTTTTGTAGAAACATCTGATCTACAAAAATTGTTAGATAATCTTGCTGGAGGCCGCGATTCTTTACTTATAGGAATAATAAGTAATTTCTCTTATCCTGAAGATCAAGTGAAGTTACTGACTGGTTTCTCATATAAGAATATAAATGAAATACGAAATATGCTTCCTTCTATGCGCGATAATGATAATCGATCAGTGCTTCAAGCGGTTGTTGTATTTCTTATCAAATTAAGAAGTGGGAATTCAAATAGTACGATTTCTTCCTTTTTAATTCAAGCGAGAAATTCAAGCGGGGGTAGTTTTCATATGCTTATCCGGCTATACCCTTTAACATTTCGATGATCTAAATGCGGTATATGCTAACTGCATAGGTAAAAAGCGGTATGTGCACCGACGGTTATTGTAGATACCACTGTTTGACTGTGTATGATGCAATACCGCGTTTCTCACGTTTCATCGGCTCAGAAATTGAAGGATGACGAAAACTTTGCGAAATGACAGTACGTTACCTCCCGCAATCGATGTCGTAATTGTTAATGGATTTTTTTTTAATTCGTCGTATTAAAGATGTGCCAAAGTCGTTCGGCAATATTTCAAAGAAAATTCTACAAATTCTATACAGTTCTGATGCTCCACGTGTACATATAGTTTTTCATCGGTATTCTCTGCCTTCAGTCAAAGATTACGAGCGTTCGTTGCGAGGAGGTTTCGAAACTGATAACGAGTACGTCATCTGTGGTCCAAAACAAGCTAGACCAACTGACTTTTCGAAAGAACTTCGAAATGATAAATTCAAAGAAGATTAGTCGTTTTTCTGATTTCACCCTAGCAAACTCGAGAAGTAGGTACCTTTATTGGTAACAAAAATCTCTTTATCTGTATATATAAAATAAAGTCGGGTTAGTTACACAATTTATAACTAAAGAACGGCTGGACAGATTTGTATGACTTTTGACTCTTGGATTTGTCTCCGCGATGAATAGCAGAATATATAGATTCGTTTCAATAAAGCAAATGCCTTGCTGTAAAGTGAATTAAATTAGTTTAAATATAATTAAAATACATTTCGTTTTTAAGTTAACACAACATTTATTGATTCTGAGGCGGTACGAAGTTCGCCGGGTCAGCTAGTTATATTAAGTATATAAAATAGTTTTTCGGATCGACGATCGACTCAAAACTCCGTCCCCCACCAATCGTCTGCCAGCCAGGGCGAAGCCGCCGCCGCCGCTCCCCTTCCCTTCCCTCTTTCCACCCCCTCCATCACCTTTCCTCCCCCCTGAACTGACAGAAAATTTTTAACATCGATGAAAGTTCGGCACGACAGGCCCGGACTGCAGATCAACCGCCACACACGCACAGTTTTCCAACAGTTTCGACGGACTGCAGGCGACGGACTGCAGGCGAACTGTACGTGTATGGTGAAATTTGGACTGAAGGCGGGATCGCTCGCAGTTCGGGACTGCAGCATCAATTTTCTCGTTTTTACTGTTCCTGCAGATTCCGTTTTTTAATTGTAGACGGCACTGTAGCAGCACCGCTAATCTTTTCGCACATCGGAAATAAAACATATCGAGTACCAAACCGCCCGAATGCCATAGAGGCGCCGCTCGAGTGGAAGGATCAACCGCCCGTGGAATGAGAGCGTCGAACCGCCCGGGTACCGTACAGGTGCCCCTGGAGTGCAACTGATAGACAATTTTTTATATCAATGAAAGTTTAGCACGACAGGCCTGGACTGCAGATCAACCGCCACACACGTACAGTTTTCTAACAGTTTCGACGGACTGCAGGCGACGGACTGCAGGCGAACTGTACGTGTATGGCGAAATTTGGACTGCAGGCGGGATCGCTCACAGTCCGGGACTGCAGTCCGCCTGTACGTGGATGGGCACCATAACGTGTGCGTGAAGGGGGTGACTAGCGGAGATGAAGCGCTTCGCCGCGGGATCGAGCATCGAAACGGCATCGGGATGCGGCACGCGGCATCCGGAGAGCTCGTTCCTCTCTCGGGTACAGCGGACGAGAGATCACGAACTCGAACTGGCTTCGCGAGCTGCACGACGCGACGGATGGAAGAGACGAGTTGGCGTGACTTTTTCCCTTCGTAAACGCGAAGCGGGTCCAATAGTACGGATCTTGCGCGCCGTCTCGTGATCGAGGAGTGGACGGGCTTTCGAGTCCGCTCGCGCGCCGGAATGATTTACAGGCGCCTAGAGTCTTTCGCGATTTGCGACACGCGAGGAATAGACACGCGTGATGCTTTGAAAGAAACGCGCAGATAACATTGCGATGTGACGCGTCGCGAATTACCCTTTATCGTCGACTAGGTAATACCGTAAAGTGGACTATTTGAATTTTAATTATTTTCTAATTTATATTCTCAAAACTGAAGTGCTCAAAAGTGATGTATAAAGTGAGCCTTAGCATGCGTCTATGTACTAATACTTGCATGATCAAAGGGGCAATACCTTTACAATAGCTTTATAAAACAAAAACGACTGGCGGACCAAAAATGTATTTATTCACTTGCCTCTTCAATCATGCAACCATTAAGTAAGCAAGACTTCCATGACTTAAACATGACTAAAATGTCGAATCCATCACTACAAGAACCTAATCATGACTTGTAGTACTAAACATGCTTTATTCATGACTTAACCCAGTCCTTATTTTTCGTCTCGGGATACCTACTACATGCGGTATTAAATTACGGCCGCGCGCGCGAGGCGATTAATTAATCACGCGGTACGGTGGATTCAAACTTCCCTTACCCTTTGTGCACGATAGTCAGTATACCGCAACTTGATATGCTTATCATAACAACAATTTCTACCTTTACGATCTACGAAGTTCCCATCACGCGCAATGTCACACAGATTGTCATCTTTACCTACTATAATAATACAAAAGAAATTGTATCTTTTTAGTTTAGGACAGCGATTACGGTTAATTTTTACCACTCACCTTTTTTCGTCGCTCTACATTTAATCGAATCTCGTTAGTTGTCGAAAGAAGATATAGGTAAGATTGGCGCTAAGAGTAGGGCGAAGAAGAGTGCGTGCGCGGAGAAACTGTATTTTTCTAGTTTGAGACAGCGATTACGGTTCATTTTTACCACTCACCTTTCTTCGTTGCTATACATTTAATTGAATCTCGCTGCTCACCGAAAGAGGATGTAAGACTGGTGCAGAGAGTAGGGCGAAGAAGAGTGCTCGCGCGGAGACGCGTTTCGTTCTAGATCTTTGCCACGGTCCTCCGGTATATAATGACATCGCGGTGAGTCATCTATTTACGTTAAAAACCACAGGGAGGTGTAACTGAGACAAGATCATAGAGTAGCGCGACGCCGCACTTTGGGTGGCTGAAGCATCGTGGAACCCGATATCAATTCTACCTTAAGATTTGAGGGGGGGATTTCCTTCGGCAAAAAGGTCGGACGATCTTTAAAAAGTCCGGGAAAGATCGTCGACCCCCCTCGCGTCAGTCTTCTGTGGGCGCGATGAGATTTGTCAGAGAGAGAGTTAAAATTTTACGATATAAGGACTCGTAAGATTATATATGTAATGTATTGATCTTATTGATGTCACAACCAGGAGTGCAGAAAATCAGACAAATTCTTTACTTTAAAAAAAGTTCCATTTCCAATTCAGAATGAAAATGACCTTTATAAATTTCCTCGCCATATCTGAGACCGTATTAAAAATTGAATCTCCAATTTCTCTCGGAAGCGGCTCGGCGATTATTTATATACGTAAATGTGTACAGTTCTGATCACCTATTCATCGCTGGATTAGATAATAGAGACGGCATTAGATAAACTGGCAAACGGGTGTATAAATCTCATTTAAAATGAAAGAATGAGTGGTAGAATGAGAGAATTACCGCTCACTCTGTGCTCCACCCCCGCCGTAGCCGAGTAGAGACACCCCCAGTCGGTATGATACCGGAGATACGAGCACGCAGGCGCCACTTGTTTCGTCCAGAGCGAGAGGCCCTTCCCACAACAGACTCCGAACCATGTTAGCCAGGCTGGATGTACCAAAATATGAAATCTCGAGTGGGCAACATCCTTAGAATGATACGCGACGGGGTGTTGGGCTGTATATCTTACAAAACTCTCAGTATAATTGTTCTGGAATCATTTACAACGAACGGACGACAAATATCTACTTCGTCGACGATACTGTCGATTCGCTTTCGTTTGCGCAACGCCAATCCGGCTTCAGGTGATCATTCGAACCGCGCGAACGAGGTGTCCCTTTTTGTCGACCGCAGATGACACACCTTTCGCAATGTACGCGTCCTTCATGCCGTGCTAACGACCAACTAACTCGGCGTCGTCTACACGAATCGTCATTTTTTACAGAGTCAAACAGCACGGCTCAGGTGGTCCACGCGGATGAGGGAACGAGAGCGGACCTAGCCCCGCCGTTCGTGGACCGCGGAGGACCAAACTTCCTCTCCGGTCGGCAGTTGTCCCCAAATAATTGGGCAGGACGGCGCGTCGCATCTTCTCTGTAATTATAGGCAGTAAACGCAGCCACATCCTGTCCAAGGAGCCCTGCGGGGTCCCGAGAGAAACAGGATCATTCTGGGGGAGTAAAACAATTACGGGAGTAAAAAAGAGGAACAGAGATCTTTGCCGAACGTATAGCTCTTGTACGCACGAACGCTGAAAAGGATATCTTGGTCCGGATCCACGTCGAAGCGTTCGGATGGTGACGACCGAATTATCGTCGCGCGATGTCGAAGTAATGGCCGTAATCAACTCGTTGGGAGCGTTGGGGGTAGCGAATGGGGGTGGGGATGAAGGAAAGAGCGGCTAGAGTTGAGGAATAATAGATCGGGATACCACGTAATATGTGTGGAACGTAATTTTTCCTCACTCATGCCCATTTCGAGGCCTTTTCCAGCTTATTTTTAGACCGTAATGTGGCGTTTTTCCCGCGTGACACCGAGCGGGAGTCCGCAGGCTGTCAAAAGTACTTTACTCAGACTGGCGCGATTGCTTAGTCCGAAGTGGGTCCTTTTTTCAAACTGATGAACGCAACGTGAAATGAGCCGTGTATATATGTTTTGTTTTGAGAAATGGGCATTCGTGAGAAAAAATAGTAGGTATGTCATTCGGCAGAAATCCTCGGATTTTTAAAACTGTGTTTAGATCGTAGCACGAGGCATGGTGGAGAGACGAGTCTCGCCTTCGGCGAGCCTCGCCCCCCCATCATGCCTCGTGCTACGACCTAATTAAACACAGTCTGAAAAAACCTCGGATTTCCGCCTCTTATACATAAGATACTATTACATCACGCACAGAAAAAATGATTTTGCAGTCTTATAGCAAAACTAGGTTTTGCTGGGAAAGCAAATATTTTTATCGAAAAAATTTCACTGCGATTGCAGTTACATTTGCTACTATTGGACGTATCTTTTGCTGCCATAGATAATATTTTTTTCGCGACAGTAAAAAGTTATCAGCAAAACCTAATTTTGCTAAGACTGCAAAATAATTGTTTCCGTGTGCGCGACGAAACCTTCGAACAGTCAACATTTGAAAGCGAAATTAACGAATCGAGATCGGGAAGCACTGAAGTAAATGGTCGCGGACCCCAGCAATAATTCTGATTTCATCAGCTATATTTTCTGTATTCCGTTGTGCACAACGGTAACTACTGCTGCAAAAGCGTTATTTCCGATTCCGGCTGAAAAGCAGCAGCTTCGATTGAAATGTTTTATGGTCTATCTATCTAACTATTGTGTAGAAACGCTTAACCATAAATGCATCACTCCTGGCAAAGAATTTTTTTTTTTCAGCGAGCGATTGGAAAAAAATAATGGGTCGCAACGGAAGTTCTCTTACGAGAATAAACAATTCACTGTAGGTACGCGTCAAATACACGTACGTTTATCTATAGCGATCATTTTATATATGCATTTCAATTCTCTTTATATACAACGTTACACGTAAAAGTACACAACATCACATCGCCTGCTCGTTTCGATAGGTACGCCTAATTTTAGCCTAAAATATGCGCCATTCCGTATGACATGATTGATAGTCGTAATGATGCTGCGATGATAAAGTACGCGTATATGTACTTTTATTTATATTTATATATATGTTTATTCAATAAATATGTACAGAGTACGCCTACACGTGTCACGCCGAATTCGCACACACGCATTGTGAAAGCAAAACAAGTAGGCGACATCTATATATGTATATGTACAAGGATATGTCACGGCGTTCTTTTCTCCATCTCGACATTTCTCTCGAACGCTCGTCTAAGGACCATCGAGTTTAATTACAAAATTAATTTCGGCATTCTTGGATGTTGGAAAATGGAAAACAATTGAAAGTACACATACCTGTGCTTCGTTTCCAGGAGAACGAGACCTGTGTATATAATGTAGGGGGCCGTGGAAATATGAGCTACCAACTGTAGCTCCCTATAAGTGTAATTTTAAACCACAATGACTAAGAGGCATCTTCTAGTAGCTCATCTTTTAATTGCACCATTTCCTTCTCTTCGTTCATCTTATTCGCGTATCAATCGATTCAAAGTCCCGTGACTGTTTCTTTTTTTGAGAACAGAAGTAAAGTACGGAAGTGGCAGTCGAAACATGACGTGCATTCTCCTACGCTGCAGTTTTCATCAGCGATAAATAAGACAGGCGTATTCGATACGATCCACTAGAGTTGACCTATAACTTCCTAATGATGCAGGAGTCAAGTCGAATTGACCATACCGGATAAATTTGCGTCAGCATCAAAAAAATCTTTAAGTAAAGTCAATTTTACTCAAATGATTTCCATTTTACGCTCCAATATTTTATACCAAAGCATTTTGTATTCTATCTGTTATTACTCAGTGTGAAATGAATAGTTTTCAGTACTTTAGTATTAAATACTTTACGTCAAAATATTATTCTACACGTTATTTCCCTAGCAAATTTGACTTTGTCTAAAGACTTTTCCGAGCTAGTGTACTTCACCGCAGTATTAACAAATTCGGTCATGTCTTCGAGGTATTCCATTGCGATCGTTTACGATACGTACACGCCTATCCCCTATTGTATCTTTCGAGGCGCGTACGCTCCGAGTGGATACTTCCTGCAATTACCTATTGCACTTATCTCGGTCTCGAATTCCTCCGCGGATATCGCGCTGCAGATATCGTACCGAGAATTCCACGCGCAAGAAAATCGACGATTAAATGTGTATTCCAACGCGTGTTGCATCTAAATCGTCGAATCCAATCGTTGTCGAAGGTAGGTCGGATTTAATGGCATTTTTCCGAGCAAAAAAAATAAATAAGTAACTATTAAAATACAAGCCTCTCAAACGCGCGAATCGGAACTACTCTTCCCTCGAACACATTCACTCGCTGGAATGTTCGAAGCCATCACAACTTTTCCCTCGCGCTGCACGATAGTTCAACATGTCCGTAAACAGTCAGTTCGCACTTTGAACGACGTTTCGATAATGTTCCTTCACTTTTATAACGAAATTCCGAATTCTTCTTTGCAAAATTCGTTTCCAGCAACACTTAACAGATCGGTTCCGCGAGTGGTTGGGGGGGACCATAGGGCGAGGCCCATTGCGGAACTGGATGGCCCAAGGGCGCAGCGGATTGTTGGCCCTCGACGTTGGGTCCCGTGGGCCCCGAAGTATGAGAGGGCACCGTCGTGGGATATCCCACTTTCCCAAGGGCTTCCGCCTGCAGCGAGAGCATCAAGCGATTGGCGGCTTGCCTCTCGGCTTCCCTCTCTTCGGCCGTCTGTCTCCTGCAACAGAAAATAGCCTTTGCGTTAGGACAATCTACCGAAATGTTTATTTGCTTTTGCACTGAGAAGAAAGTATGGTAGATTTGACTAAATTAGCGGTCATTGGCGGGGGAACGCAAATCAAGTTACTTGAACTAATAATTTGCAAGACTTGATTATAACTTGTTTTCGTCAAATAGTTTTTAATCGTTGCAACCAAATTATTTTATTCAAGTAACTTGATCGGTGTTCGCACGCCCGTGACCGCCAATATAGTCAAATCTACAATTTTTTTTTCTCTGTGTGGCAATAGTTTAATGTCCCAAATAAAAATAGTTCAAAATATCATCAGAGATTTATTTCACTAGTCTTTAACCGAGTTATAATTATAATTTATCGTTCCTCTCGTATACCTGCTGCCAATTTCTTCATGAGGAGTACGTTTTTTTTAATGATTTGTATTATTCCACAGCGCGATGCCCATTAAATGATCATTTAATTTTCCCAATTATTGACTTCTAAAATCTGGACTGAAACAAATATTTCGATTCAGCTGTGTAAATGGGATTTATCTTAATTTCAATCGTAAGTGGAAATGGTCTTCTTAGTCCTTATTTGTTGCAATATATTTGTCGGTTCGTCTCACCGCGGAATAATATATTTTTAGAATATTTCGTGGACTGTTTTCATCTGATAATACCCGGAATCTCAGATGAAATTATCTGGGGTAACTGTTAAATTCAAATGCGTTTTGAGGGCGGCTGCAAGCAGAAACGCGAACGTCGCAAGAGAAGGGTGGAAAGGGACTAACGACCGGGGCTCGAAGGGAGAAGTGACTGGCGTTGTTGGGGCGGAAAACAGAAGACAAACGTAATAAAGATAATTCGATTCCTGGCTGCGGTGCGGCGCGGGAGAGCGAGGGAGGAAAGGGTGTCTGTTTTCTAACGCTAAGTCTATTAGGGAATCGTAAGATGGCCGACCGGGTTGCTGAGTCGACGAGTTCTCTTTCTCCTTCTTTCTTTCTCTCCTTCGTTCTCTCGATGTAACAAAATTTGAAGAATTGTTGCATTCCGCTACAATGGAAAAATTTCCACTGCTCTGAAATATGCGTCGAAAAAAAAGAAGCAAATGAGAACGACTACGTAACAAATTTTGCCACTCTAAAATTTGATTCAAAATGTTTATCAATTATTAAAACAAATTCCAACTAAATGCCGTATCTGCAGTGAAACTTTTAGTGTTCCATGGTAAACAAAAATTGAATTGTAATTTACGCATGTGATAAATTATTTTAAAAACATCATGAAAAAATACTAAAACTTTTCTACACTCTACGAGATCCCCGTATCAAGACAACAGCAAAGCTGAGCGATACGAATATTTAACGGGGGGACGAACGAATTATGAGAGACATATTAAAAATACATTCCAAGGACCCTCTTCAAACGTCGCCCTTGTTAATGAATCACCCCTCGAATCTTCCAAAATTCCAAGAAAAGGGCTGTTTATCGAAAAGTACCGCGAGACCTGGTATATATAGGTATATACGCATATCCAGATACCTTTTACATACATACACGGAGCGAAGCTCTCGGACAGCTCCGCGTCCAGCCGGTGACAACGATGCTCCCCAATAAAGAACAGTTGAGGCCCCGATAAGGTGTGCTACACTTAAACTTAAAAGTTATTCAGCCTGGTAGGCGCCAGCTCGGGGCTCGCCGGCCAATCAGCTACGGGGTTCGAGGCTCGAAACACCGTCGTTCCATTAGGTTTAATCTCCGGGTCCTGGTAATTAAACGGTTTCGATGTACCTTTGTTTATCTCGCGGGAGCCTTCTCCTTTTGTTTCCGACGCGGTCCCACTCGGTAGCCGTGTTCTATTTTATGTTTTATTGAAATGGGGGCCCGCGCCGCGACCCCGACGTCTATGATGGATCGTGCGGGCTTTCACGATGGAACCCGCGGTGAAGCGAGATGGGACGAGATGACGCCGGCGGGGCGAGAGAGGGACGAATTTCGGACCGATTTCAACGTCTTCAAAGACCGATCATTAGCGTAAACTGGTTCTCCGAGGCGTGTACTATAAAGACCGGTGGCGCTCGCCGACGTGTCTCTTTCCAAATTACCACGAACCGGTCGCCGTCGAGCCGAGGAAGGACTATCTTGTTGATTTAATGTTCTCTCTCGTTTTCGAGGAGGGATAGAGAGCGAGAGGGTTAGGCGCGGGGGGAAAAAGAAAGAGGGAGACGACTCGCGACGACGGCTATCTGTACGGGAAAAGGTACGCGGAGCGCTCTGCGGTGTCCCTGGGTCCTGGGACACCTCGTCGTCGGTGCGCCGAGCGAGTCTTAATCTGTAAGTGTAACGTATTGCGCGCGGTATCTCCGGAGATTACCTTCTTCTTTATAAGTCGCTTTTCGGAAATCGTTTCGAAATCATTTATGAGCATAGATGAGTTACGATTGACGGAAACAACGAGTCATAAGATTTGTATGGATCGCCTGAGCCCGATCGGATGGCACGGAGACGAAAATATGTAAATACTCGATCTATTGAACCATTTTTTCCATCAGTTCGTCGGACAGCGTCGAACCTGAGCCGGATCAGATATGTATAAATCGACTTTAACCGTTCAACAATCGATCGAGATCCGCCCTCGATAAATAACTCGAGAATTCGATGCAGAACTTATCATCGTATCTAGTTGGAAAACAATAGACGTAATTTACGAATTAACCGAACCCTCCGAACATTCTAGGAGCAAAATTTCTTTCCACGCGCCGCGCTATACGATCTGTCGGAAATAGTCTGAAAAATAACCGCTATTCCCTTTACCCGCACTTTTCCTAAGTATAGGGATATCCGAGTGCATACACACAGCGAGACAATTGAAATAAGTGGAGTAGGAAATTGGATGGCGGGAAAGTACAAGGTAAACCGACGGAAATGATATCGAAAGGAAATATCGTATAGCGTGTTCGCGCGGTATCGCGATAGACAGTACCGACAGTAGGTACCGAGTAGATTTCGGGGTCGGGTCACTTTCCGAATTCGGTACACAGTCTCGTTCCGCAAACTTCGATCGCGTAAATTGCGCCTGTCGTCCGCGATGTCGAGGGTCCGCCACGGCTACGCCATTGCGCCAGTGACAGGTGCGCCTACGCCCTTGCAAGTAATTAACGCGGTTAGCGATTAATAATTGAGGACCCTGTGCCGATTACATTTTGCAGCCCCGGCACAGGCCATCCCACTCACCGCCCCGCCGTATAACGATATTCTCGCAACACGGGACACATTACCCTTATCATTACGCGCGAGTGTGACTTCACGCGAAACTCCGACGCAGCGTTGCGCGCGTGCCTCACTGCGTACGGGGACTGGCGCGTTTTGCCGTGACACGCGCGCGATGCGAGTGCTCATTAGCCACGCGGAAGTGCATCGCGTATAAAAGGCGGCGTTTTATGCCAAAGGGAAAAAGCTTCCTCCTCGCCCGCTCATTCTGGTCTCGTTTAATAATACGCTTCGTCTCCCGCGTGTTACCAGGTAAAATCTAATTTTAATCCAGATACGCGCGTGTACAGTGTGAAGCGTATACTTGGGAGGGGCGTCGCGTTTTATTATATCGTTATATTAGGTACGACTGTCGGGTGCGCGAGGTGCTCGTCGTAACGAGAGCTTAAGGGCCCACGATGAGTGATAAGAGTGAGATACGAGTCACGGTAAATAAATGTTTACACGTCGCGTTGACAGTGAACCCATTCGTTTGCCTTAATACGTCGTACCATGGGAACCGTAACGAGTTACATTCGCACGCGCTGGTGTGGGTACGAAGTAGGTACGCGGTATATGTGGGTGTAACTAAACGCGTGCAGATGGGTACCCGCCACACGTTGACACTTTTACGCAAGACTTTAAATGCCCGGGTGCTCGTGCGACCTCCTCTCTTCGTCGCGTCGCGCTAAAGGAGAATGGATATTTAGATGGTACACTGAACAAAAAATTGGCTTCATTCAATTATCTCGGTGAGGTTGAATACGGCGAACCTCACGGTGTCATTGTTTCAAGTAGATATTCAATTGTTTACACTTCAAATTGGTCGCCTCAATTCTATGTATTTGTCCTTACAGTCTTATGATATTGAAACAATTACACCATGAGGTTCGCCGTATTAAACCCCAGCGATGGTTGAACGAAGCAAATTTGTTTTTTTGGTGTACTACATATTCGTCGTAAGAGACTGAAATGATAAACGAGGATACGAGAAGGCCCTTTTATATGAGCGCAATCATCTATAGGTACTTCGAAAATCTCGGTACGAGACGAAATCAAGGCGGGAGGAAATTTTTGTTCCTCCTAATTAAACAATTATCCTTCGTATCAGAATCGTGATATCTTTCTGGATCAAGGCTCGCTCGCGTAGGCGTCGATCCCTGCACGACGAAGAAAAGGCAAACAGTCCTCGTTAAGCGAGAGCATACAACAACACAATAATATACAATCGCGTGTTATTATCTCCAGAGAGATCAGAGTGACTAGCTTCTCATTCCGCGAAGACTCGTAATTCTTCTTTTCGGTCGTCCCACGGATTATTACAAGATTCCTATCGACGGCCTAAAATCCCGCGGCGCGTACGACTGTAAAGTATACAAATACGTAATACGTGCTTCGCACGGAGGAGTTCGTAATTTCTAATTTCTCGGAAATCGACGCGTCCTCCGCGCGCCACGAGGAATCACCTTCGCTTTCTCGAGAAACCGGTATGGGCGCTCGGCCGGACCAGGGACCAGTTCGTGGTCCGCACGTTTCGAATTGCGCGGGTTTCACGTCCATCAAACTCTGGACGTTTATTTGGCACGTATAATAGACGTCTTTATATACCGATGCGGTCTTTATTACCAACTGTACATCCCGACTAATTGCCGAGGATATATACCGATAGCGGATCGATATTCGAGAGTATCGTTAGGCCGACGCTCGATTTTAACGGGCTATGATACACCGCGTCGCTGAACGAGATTTACAGGCTCTCTTGGCACTTAATTGCCAGTTACGTTTGACGGCGTACGACGTGTTTTACATAAATTGCCCTCTGCCTACAAATGAGAAAGGAAAATAGTTTCCCAGGGACTCGGGGCGATAGCCGTTGCATAGACACCCGCGGTGTAATGACACGGGTACAATTACTGGACCGGCGAAAGAGACTACGTGCGGCACCTGTAGGTGCGGGTTAGAGCTCGGTAATTGTGTAATGATAATGGCTGCGTATATACTTGTGTATCTAACGCGTACGTACGTACGCCTGGTAACGCCGCGACGACACTGCAGACGCTTCTTCAAAGTAGGAAATATTATATGTACCTATATCATCCTGATTATATACATATATACAGTTGTTCGGTACCCGGTCGTTTGTACGTATATTACTTTGCGGAAATTTTAACAGTCTTTGTTGTCGTCGATCGTCGGCGTTCTATTCCCCGTTTCCACGATTTCAGCTTCGATAATCGAGGATTGCTATATGTACACGGAGAGAAGAGTATTTTAATCACTGTTGTACTGGATAATAGATTGAACATTTTGGAGGAAGTATTGCGTTCATTGCTCTACCGTACTGATAACAATTGACGTACGTTTAGTGAAGTTCGCTATATGTATGTCAACCGTTGTCATACAGTAAAGCAATAATGAACGCGATACTCTTTCACTGAAATGCCAAATCTATTAGGTATCTAATACGTATTAGAGTGATTAATATAGGTACTCTCTCTTCTTTCCGTGATAGCTGCAGGAAATGTAAAGCCGCCTTAAAGATTTCATTTCTTTCCCCAGTTTAGAAATAATCATTTGAGATAATACGAGCTTCACACTGGTACCGATGTGCCGATAGTTTGCCAAATACCTTCGAAACTTTCTCATGATCTTGATTTGCTATTTCCTTATTTACGAATCAACGTCTGGCGCGCGCGATGTTACGTGTAGGTATTCCATATAAAAACTCGTTGTATCTACATATTCCAGGATGCTCCCTCCGATTCTCCGCCCCTAGAGAACCCCGGGGTATCGCCCTGATGCACGTACATATATCCTAGTCCGCCCTGGAATCGTGTCGGAGCAGTTACGGGCGTGGTTGTACACAGGGGGTAGCTGCATTTTTAACGGGGAGCAACGAGTAGGGGTTGGTCGGAGGGATCGAAGCCATTCAAACGGCAAATTCGAATGTTTGACAGTTTAAAAGCCAAGAAGCAGGCTGAGGGTCTAGAGGGAGGGGCGAGAGGGGTGGCTTCGAGGGGGTGGAGACTGCATTATGTACGGGACAGGGCTAAGCTGTTAGGTATCTGAATTATTGAGCGGGACTATCTCATCTGCCTATACACACACTCGTCTCTCGATATCATCGCAATTTGGCGACGGGAACTTGCGAGAAAAAATGTTAATCGTTGTGTCTACTTATTTTTAATGATTAATTATTCATCGAACTGAGCCGAATAATTAAGGTGGCCCTTCGTGACTTCGTATGCGGGGTTCATCCAGTTAAAACAGAGCTACCGTTCAATCAAGAGACAGTTTTATATACCCATCCTCGAGAATCGTTTCGAGACAACTCCGACACCGTCGCACAACCCACAATGGTACCACGCTATCTTTCTGGACGCGGAGAGGAAGGAAGGAAGACCGATAATGTCGGCCGTTGGCCGTGGTAATCGGGGGAAAAAAGAGTTAAAGTCCATCATAATAAAAGGAAAAGGGACGGTCGTATCTCGAGCAGTCGAACGACGAGAAGAAGAGGCGACGTAAAGTGGAAGTGTGACAGTAGGTTGAATAGGTATGTACCTGGCTAATGATGTCGGTTTTTACGGGATAGAAAGGTACATGCTTAGACGTCATCCAAAGACAAAACACGAGCACAGGTAAAATAAGATGTGCGGAGAATTGCAAGTATGAAGAGGGGTACGAAGATTATTTTTCCTCGCGTACTTTTTTCATCGAAAATGCATCAAATCGTAGCAAATACATTTTTTAAAATTTGATAAAAGAGAATGGCTGTTTTCTACGCGGAAGACTTAACCCTGATCCTAATCCTAATTCCAATGTCACTCGTAATCGATCGGTACCTACATATGCATTTTTAAGCCAATTAAAAGCCACTTATACTGGGATTAGGTTTAAGATAAGGGTTAGGAGCTCTGTGTAAATTAAAAGTAGATGCTCGTGTCTTCTTCCAAATAATGTTTCGTTACTGGATTTTCTGTATTAGAAAAATGATGAGAAATTTTTGTATCAAAGATTAAATCTTTACAGATCCGACATCTGAGATGCATTTATTAAAAATCACTCTTACAACCGCGCTTGCAACCTTTATAATCCACACGCCACCATTTCTACTTCGTTTCAGGTTTTACCTCTGTATCGAAGAATTTCGAAGATTCTCCAAGGACTCATATCCTAGCAATCCCGGTGCCCTTAAGAATCCTAACTGCTAAAAGATATCCTTTAAGAATGTCGCCCGGCTCGTCTCGCCGCGAGGACGCCCCCGGTATCGAGTCTCGCGCTACGAACGGGATCCTTTTTATCTAAATGACGTGTTTTCGTCCTTCCTTATCTTGAAGAGACTCCATACATTCGACTCCCAATACGCCTACAGATATATCTACGCGCCAAGAGGGGAGCTAAGCCACTCTTAACATTCCGTGCGCGACGATCCTAACTCGTTTTCCTTTTCGGATTCGAAAAGCCGGAAAGTGGTGATTGTGTCGATGCACTTCAGAGTGTTAAAATAGCATGCACGGAGAAAATATATGGCGAGGATTATTGTATTTTTATGCGAAAAGTATGATTGGCAGCAGCTTTTGCCGAAAAATTCGTTCCATACAATTTTTGGAACAAATTTGTGGATCAGAGCATTAAATTCCCGTCCGTTCGTTCCCCAATTCGAAAAGAATCTTGGACTCACCTCCATTTCGTTCTTCTGTTCTGAAACCACGTCTTCACCTGCGCATCCGTCATCTTCAGGGACTTGGCCAGGGCCGCCCTCTCCGCTGATGCCAGGTACTTCTGCTTGTGAAACCGTTTCTCCAGCTCAGCGATTTGTAGCCTCGTGAAGCTGGTCCTCGGTTTCTTTCGCTTCGGCGGTGTCCTGTTTTGATAAGGGTGGCCGATCCTCCTTGGAAAAGCTCCCGCCACTGCAACAGAGAAAACGCGACGGAATTAGGGGAGAGTTGCCGATATCGTACTGCTTCCTAAATCGTACCACTTATCATTTTCTAAGTGAAAACGGGTAGATGTAGCCCTCTAATAGCGGCTACTTGAACTACTTGCTTGCCTTAGTGGCGGGAAAAAGTTATTTACGCTTGTGAGAGAGACAACGTGCTCCCATTATACGGAGCTTTTTCGATTTCATAGGTTGTTGATATAGTTTCTGGAGGCCACACGTAAGGATATATTAGCTAATAAGAGTTACGAATTCATAGTTTTGATGATAATCTATTGAAAATACAAATAATTTAGTGTTCAAATGTATTGCTAAAATAAAGAATAGATTTAATGTAAGGTTAAGAATAATGTTTTCTTTCTTAAAAACCGGGTTGCCTAAATCGTACCTCTTTTAGTTTCCTAAATCATACTCAACCTCGGCCCAGCCTGATGAGGTTATCATTGCAGTGACACCGCAGATGAATGGTTGTGTAACATATGTGAATTGATCTCAGTCGAGGACATGATTCAGTATCTACGTTGCAGCATATGGGTTCAAGAAAGCTGTGGAGGTGTAAACCCGGAACAGAAATTTTTTTTTGCGTAGACTGTAAGGTAGATTAGGCTGGTTTGATACTTTTATGTAAACCTAATAAAGTTTTTTTCTAACATCATTGCGTTTTTAAGCTATAATCGAGCATGTTCACATTTCAAACCACAAAGGTACGATTTGGGAAACCTGTGCTACGATTTAAGCACTTAGGATCCTAAATCGTACCACTTGCAGAACTTTAGAAAATCCTCTTTTTTTATAAATTTGACAAAATGTTTTGTTAATATTATTGTAGAACATGATAAATAAATAACTAAAGGATTCAAAAAACACATGCATATTAGCATACACAATGGCTGGTAGCAGGGAACAACGAAAAACCAAAATGTGGTACAATTTAGGCAACTTTCCCCTAATATTCCGCTGCTGTATAAAAAGCGCGTATATACCTACATCAATACGGATGAATTCTTAAAAAGTATCGAAAATCTCAGATACGGAAATCGTTTGTATATGGCGGAAAAATTATGGAAGCTAGACGCTAATTTATGTACTAAGACTTCAAACCGAAATTTGAAATAGATAGCGATTTTTCCAAGTCGTTCTCTCACTTTTTTCGACCCACTCCAAGTACAATATATAACAATTCTTGACACTTCCTATCACTGAGACAACGATTGATTGAAATAAATTGAAGATTTAAACTCAATTGACCCAAACGCTCGCTTCACTTGTCGGCTGTTACACTTTCCTCGAGGAGGAACAATCGCGAAAATGGAAGAGAAATGTAGAAGCGTAAATAATTTAGAACCCATATTTAAGTGCTTTATTAATACTTGAATTTCACTCGAAAGGTTGAGAAGAAAAATAATGACGTTTATTCGACGATATTCCGTGTTACGAAACGAGACGCGGTAAAGAGACATCCATAGGCGGTAAAGGGTTGCTGTAAATTTCATGGAAATTAAATTTGACGTGTAACGGCTCTCATAGTTCGCCCAAAACCGGGGAATCATCGTAAAAGGGTAAAGAGCCATCAGGCGAATATTGCCCATTATGATTTTCTCTCTCGCCCCTTCGTCCTTCATCCCCCGCTCGAAACTCATTCTCCGACGTCACCTTCCTCTCCCTCCATATCTATCTCTTTCACTTTATCCCTCTCTCTATACAAAACCCTTGCGTCACTCGCTTATTAGGACGATAATCGCGCACCAGCCATTACGCCCGTTAAATTATCATGCTCGTAACACCATTTGCCGGCCTCTTGCAATTCATTCGTAATTACTTTCGTAGAACCGGATACACGCCTGATAGTGCCGAGTCCTGCCGAAAGCTGGAAAATCACTGCAGGATTTTCTCCTAAATCTATGATACCTTGCAAGGTACTATACCGAAGAGTAATTCTTCAGTACCTAAATCAATTTACAAATTAATGGAAGTAAGGGCAGAAAATTTATCGATATGCCATTTTCTGATTGGATCATCTCGATAATATGCGCAGGAGGTAGGTATAAGAAATTTGTCAGATAAGTAATTTTCGTATTCTAAAAAAAGAGCGGAGTTAAGTTCTTGTTGGGCTCAAGAATGGTATCTCAATGCCATTTTCATTACAGGAACAAGTGGAATGAGAATGATCAAATTTAGGTAAAACTATACCTACACTGAGAAAAAACACTAAGTTAAAATGACAAAATGCATCTGATAAAACGAGTTTGGTTAGTCAGACCAAACAGATGGAGGATCCATACATATTTCATCAAACGGTTTGGTTATGGTCTCCAGGATTTTGGTTTGATTGGTCAGGTTCTTTTTCTCAGTGTAAGACTCCTGTCATAATTATTTCAGAAAGAAAAAGTTCCCTTTCTCCATAAAAACGATTTATGAATAATTTCGACTGCTATTATTACTCCAATCGCTACCACGTGAACACCGGAGCGTGTTTGTCGTAACAACGACGTCAGATATTAGATATTCATTGCGCCCGACTCGTATTCCCTAATCTAGCGAGCCTCCTCCCTAGCGTTAGCATGTCTAACGACAGTCTGGCGACCAAAACTTGTCCAAAAGCCGAGGCGAGTCGAGTCGAGGGAGAGTCGTTACCGCAACGAGCTCCGGGGTAAATGGCCTCGGGGACTATCTGTGGACGGAGACGGTCTTACGGTCTATACGCTCGTTATTACGTGACACTGAGCGAAAATAGTGCAAGTAGGTGCTTCGACATGCTCTATTTTTTTTTGGCAATTGACTTCATGTAGAAGCCAAACGTTCCAATGACGATTGTTGAAAAGTACGTACAGTTTCGAGGTGAAGATGTGAATACATCTTATGATTAGATCATGCATCAGATTCAATCTTATCTCCAATACAAATTTTAGCGCGATCCATTGGAGAGTATTTCGACGCTGGCAAATAAGAACATCGTATCTCAATTTTTGGCCAAAATGAGTTAACATCACTTTTCAATATAAGGAATTCTCCTCTTTCAATTAAAACCATGATTTCTAAATTATTTTTGCAAATATGTGGATTTTTTTCAAAAGTAGTTTAATCGTATCTAATTAATATGGAAATTTGGCATAAATATTATCGACTTTAACATTAGAACTACCGAATGGTCGCGCGTTATAAGACGGTCGCTTTGGCGGGTGAGTATCTCGTTATCCGTGGATTTTTCGTCTATACTGCCCAACTATGGAGAAAGGCAGTAACTGCTAACCGACAAACTTGTGGAAAATCAACTGTAACTTTGATGCCTTTAGCCGAAGGATTTCCAAGACAGATTACTAATGAAACCTAGCTTTAACATTAAAAAAGGGTACAAAATTTGGGTACAAAATGATTCAAGATATTCAATGGTATCAAAAAACGCATCTCGGTTTGTTTTACTAGTTACTGCCTTTCTCCATAGTTGGACAGTATACTGCTACAGAACTTTTTTGTAGAGCGAAATGTGCTCTACAAAAAAGTATTGTGCCAATTTCGACAAAAACCTCACGGGTTACGAAATAATCGAGATTGAATAGAACTCTGGATAAGACACCGGTCAAATTGACCGGCTACGGTATAGTTCTAGTGTTAAACCTACTTTCTGAGAAACTGTCATTATTGAGATACGATGTTCTTATTTGCGAGCGTCGATTTGTATGAATGAATTATAACATAAATTATATTAGAATTAGAGTGGATATTTCTGATGTTAAATTGAACGTCGCGGATTACATGTAGCGAGATTGAAAAACCAGCGCAACGTCATCTGTAACTTTAGCGGAGAGCGCTCATATATTCCGAGATTGGTCGAGTCAGTTTCATGGAAATGGAGGATGAAATCAATTAAGGCTCGATAGAGGATATACCGCATCGACGCCCGTCTCACGAAGCGTGACTTGGGAGGGAAGAGGCTGCAGGTGGGTGGCAATAGCGACGGCGGGCGCGCGTGTACGAAAGACAAAAGAGGATCGCATCTGCATGCCCTGGAGTGTGTACGCCGGGTACGGGGGTGGTCGTAAAAACAAGATGGCGCCTCTCGCCACAAAATGGCCGGCATAAATAAACGAGCCGCGCGCCCGGGACCGCGAGGAAGCCACGGGGGCGTCGGGGGATGCCAAAGTTTTGTCCCTCGGGTTACACTTCTTCGTGCGAGACGCGAGAGCTCGAGACTCGCGCCTTGAAAGGGCCGCCGCCGTTGTTACCCCGGCGCACAGTGTCGGCGCGACCGGAAGGCGAAGTGGAAAGAGACGAGCAGAAATCGACCAAGAAATCACGAATGGGTGTACCGGTACACATGATGGGCATCCGCGTACTTACTAGCAACCCGTGAGCGTAATAGTCGACAGACACGGCAAAATGCAGTCGTTTGCATCACGACTTTCCGAGTGTTTCACGTTACTCGGCTTTAATAAGTTTATGAAAAACGATGCCAAGGTGGCGTTGCGTTGATATGGAAACTGAATTGATCGCTGGCTAGGAAGTTTCGTGAGAGAATCGTTACGAATATGATAATCGAACTGAGGCAACTTTAACGAAATGCAACTTTGTCACGTGTAGACTGTAAAAAATTTTGCGGTGTGGATCTATAGAACACCTTTGGTATTAGATAACAATAGCATAAGACTGAATGACACCAGATGTGGTACATGTAGGTCCACATCGGTGAAATAGTGTTAAAAATTAAGACCATTTTTTTATCGCCAAAATTTCTCTTCGATCGAGTATACCTATACGAAAAAGAAAAGAGCATTATCGTGGACCCGTGAATGCTCCAAATATTTATCATCATCTGTCCAAACCAAAGGCAGGACGCAAAACACCCACATATCGCCACAATTTTCCCTTTCAAATTAACGCAGCCACTAGAAGCACAAAGTTTTACGATCGACCCAAGCTTTTAGTATATATCGTATTATCTTCCCGTGTTTCAAACTGATACCAAGTATACACGCTCTCTCACAATGTACGGCACGGCCTTCGAATTCGTGACATTCCTCGACGCGACGCCGCGACTCATTCGTCGAGGCTAACGAAGACGAACGCGGTTTTTGATGAAATCGAGGCTTCATCTTCTGTGACCCACTGAGCTTGAGACATAACCTTTGTCGGTACTCCGGTCCCTCTGAGTCAGGCTAGAATCGTTTGATGATGCAACGCTAAGCTGTCGGCACTAGAGAAAGTCATTATTTCGCGGCGCACGTTCCGCTCGGTAATGGAGTTTGCGGCCTTCAAAGTAAATTGTTTTCTGCAAGGATTCCGCGGATCTCTAAGCGGGCATGTAAGGTACCCGCGCGGCGACGCTCTTCGTCGGCCTTCTGAGAGGGACCAATGGACGTCTCGGATATGTATTCCTGCGGTCGTTTCGAGAATCATCCCGCAGCGGGATATGCGTGTAATTCAATCGTATTCTATCGCATACGTGGGAAATTAAAATACTAACGAATTAGACTTCACATCCGACGATATCAAACAAGATCTACGTTTCTCTATTTTTTATGTTATATCCGAATCTAAACCAGATGTAAGTGTCAATTGTTTTTCATTTGATTGAAATGAAATATATATGCGAGAAGGCTATTACATCAGGCAATGATCGTTGATGACTCTCGGAAGTTCTCCACATCATCCCTAAACTATTGAACTTCGTGAAGCTCTGAATGATTCTTTCAATTACTGCCAAAGATCACGAAAATCACAGAGGCCAACAAATTATTCCGAGGTACACAACAATCTCCCTCCGAATTTTGGACGAATTGACGTGCGTTCACCGACCAGGCAAATTTACATTACTCGAATTCCCAACGATCTAGATAAATGCCCGCGGATGACAAGATAAGGTGGAAACAAAGTAGCCGGTATTAATCGTATTCATATAGGAGGTTGCATTGAAAGCCGCTGTTCTTCCGTAGATGGCTTAAACTATTTATGTCGTGCGCAGCGACTAATACTTCTTGTATCACTCAAAATTATGGACATTTCTCATTAAGATTCAGTCATTAAACTACCATTTTTGGTTAATATATGTCTATGTCAATAATCTGAGAAAATGGAACGCGACAAATTATTTTTTCGATGAGTACTTCTACACTACTTTGATTAAGAAAAAAAGTGTCGTTGCAGCTCATCAATTACTTGTGCAAACTTATGCTGATTCTGCTTCATCGGAAAAAGTATGTAGAGACTGGTTTCGTCGCTTCAAAAGTGGAGACTGTGATGTTCACGACAAACAACGGCCAGGCCAAACAAAGAAGTTTAGAGATGAACAACTGCAAGCTCTATTGGAAGAAAACTCTACTCAAACGCTCACAGAATTGGCTCAACAGCTTGAAGTCGATACGAATCTACAATTTCACGACGTCAACATGCCGTGGGAAAGATTGAAAAAGAAGGAAAGTGGCTGCCACATGAATCGACCGAAAATACCATTACTAATCGTCTGAACATCTCGATTTCTTTGCTTGCGAATCATAAAAAGACATATTTTTTTAATGGCGTATCGTAATCGGTGATGAGAAATGGTTCTATTTCGACAACCCAAAATGCAAAAATTCATGGGTTGATCCTGATCAACCGTTAACGTCGATACCAAAACGACCACGGTCACAAAACGATGCTTTCAATTTGGTGGGATATGTGGAAGGTGTCGTTTATTATGAGCTGTTGAAGCCGAATGAAAAAATTACCACCGAACATTATCAACAACAATCGGAGCGTTTAAATGATAATTTGATACAAAAACGACCATCAATTACATGAAATCGCCGAAAAATGATTCTTCTTTACAACGACGCTCGGCCTCATGTTGCTTGAGCCGTGAAAGAAACATTGATGGAGCTTGAATGGGAAGCTCTCCCGCACCCAGCCTATTCTCCAGACCTGGTCCCGAGTCATTATCATTTATTTAGATCGATGCTATACGATTCGAAAGATACACACTTCCGTAATTACCAAGAAGTCAAAAATTAGGTTGCCGAGTGGAGTAGCTCAAAAAGTAGACAATTCGTTCGTCGCGGAATTCAACTTCTGCCAGAAAAGTGGGAAAAAGTTATAGCTTCCGAAGACAAATACTTCGATTGAGGTGTTCACACATTTTATTACGACATGATGTTTTTGAAACAAGAAAAGAACAGCGGCTTTCGATCCAACCCCCTAATAATATAGGAGCGCGATAACGCGGAAATGAAGAGCCTCCTCGTCGAGCGCACGAACGCAACCCCGAATGACAAGTCCTACATATCGGACGTCGATTTTGCTCGCGTACGTTCCTGAATGTCGCGCCGATCTATCGACGCGAGTCGCGAATGTGATCGGAATCACTAAAGCGATCGTGAAGCGCCTCCCTCGCGAGCCCTCGCGCGAGAGTCCAGTAACACCTTGTGCGGTGACCAGCGTAAAGCACGGGGCAGTAACCCAGTGGTGTACCACTGCTCGTAGATATGTAATTTGAGCAATGTTATCCGGCGTTGAATCTTTATGGGGGCTACCTATACGTATAAGACCATTAAACCTTATCCTTCTCGCTGGTAGCTGTATGCGTAAGCATACGTATATAGAGCTCCATTCGACGTCGATACACCGACAGCGTAATAGGACCGACAAACGGCTGCAGACAGTTACGCGGTTTTAAATTCTTTCGTGGAAAACGTATTCCGTTCTATAAAATGGGTCCGTGCTCCCTTCGACCACCATCTTCGGTATAACCTCCTCTGTATATACAGATGGATATACTATATATGCCTATGTGTACGTAGGTATCTTGCCCCTAGCGAGGCTATGACTGCACGCGGGTTTTTTCCCCTTTGTAATTAGGGGCTCGCTTGCTCGTGCCCCTTAATCGCGTTTTGCTCTGAAACACTCGGTGCTGCGCCCTGTAGCTATAGGTAGGACCTGCGTGCGATAAGGGTGCTCTTCTCTCGCTATTCGATATTCGAGATTTTATCCGCGTGGTATTCAGTGATAAATTTCGTTCGCACGGACACAAAATTAATCGTAGTATTTACAAGGTTTGTGGTAAATTTCGGGATAAAGCCAATTTATTGTTATGATAACTACAGTTTTAATAAAAATTATAGTAAAACTTGTAGAAGTTGCAAGCGTTGCCGCAATTGTTATCAAAATTGTAGTTGTCGTAACAATCAATTGGCCAGGTCACGAAACTTACACAAACTTTGTAAATGCTATAGTTAATTTTTTTATCCAAAGAATTCGGTGGAATTGGCCCTTGATTATCATAAATCAAAGTAGGAATTGAAGGTCAATTTTAGTATAGGTACCTATTATGTATTTACCTATGTATTTAATACCTATAGTGTATTTACTACCCCCAGAGCTCGACTATTAATAAAAAATTGAAATATTTGACGGTATTACGTTTGAATCTAGTCCGGCAAAGCTTTTCTATTTACGCGAGGGCAGGGCCCCATTACACCCCCCGATGAAGCCGCGAAAGAATTGGCAGAGTTGTCTCATTTGTCTGAAACTTCTTTTCACGGCTGGCGCGAAAAGTCGCAGGGCGTTTACTTTCGAGTTAAGGCCGCGATCGGAGAAAAGAAAATGCGGGACGCGAAGGCGACGATCATTTCTCAAACTCCGTAACTCGATATAAACCACCCCCTCGCGAACGCACGCCCGCCTGTGCGCCCGTCCACCCCGCGCCCCACCGCACCGTCGAAACGGCAGCGAGCGATGGGGAGCAGCGGTGGCCTACATTATCGATATTACGAGGTGTCGATAAAAAATCGCATAAAATTAAACAAACCCCACGTGCTCGCGATAAAACTCACAACTCCCACGTCGCGGGGGGTTATTTCCTTGGCGTTTTATAGTGTTGCTCAATTTTATCAGCATCAATCACACATACCTCTGCGAAACGGGAAATACCGCGGTGATCGTGTAATTCTCATCTTTAAGTAGACACGAGGAGCTGGAAGTGTATACACTGAGGGAAAATGTCTAGTTGAATACGAACCTGATGGAAAAAATGTATCAGAGATAAATAGGAACTTATTCATATCGAACAAGTCTATTTGAATTAGATAAATGTTTTGCATTTCTTTTTAATCGAGTACGAGAATCTAGTAGAATATCGATCTAATTCAAATAGATTTTTGTTCGATATGAATAAATTCCTATTCATCTCTGATAAATCTTTTCATCAGGTTCGTATTCCACTAGACCTTTTCCCTAGGTGTACGCGTGCAATCGAACCCTGCGCGTTCGTTCGAATAAATCGGGTGAATCGACTCGATCACACGCGCCCGAAAGAAGCTGGGACCCCCACTCGTGGGAGAGTCAGCCTGTTTATCCGTCCCCACTCTCCGGTCCATTCGTGATTTCGTGAGTGTGCGATACGGAGTAAGAGTGCGAGGAAAATCAAGTGGAAATGGGGTAATCGCATTGTACAAGCTGATACGCTTTACGCTTTGGAGCAAATGAGTTTCGTGATTGCCTTTTACAGGCGAAGCCCAATGGAAAGTAACCACGAAATCCGTTTACTGCGCAGTGTACTTATCATCTCGTATGTTATATATAGGAAGTAGAAGAGGATCAATTGGACGAGGTGTGACCGTATTACACGATCTTATCTATCGATAATTCAATGTTATCGTTGTAAATTTCCGCATAAATATACACGAAGAGAAGAGTGTATTATTACTGTTATATTATTATAGATAATAGATTTAACATTTTGGGGCAAGTATTGCATTAATTGCTTTAGTGTATGACAACAGTTGGCATATACATATCTAGTGAACTCAACTAAACGCATATCAATTGTTTTCATACAGTAAAGCAATGAACGCGATATTTTCCCTAAAATATCAAATATATTATGTAATACAACAGTAATTAATATACTCTTCTCTCCATGTACCTTCTTCTTCCTCGAAAACTTATTGCGATAAAATAACAAATTCCGTTATCGTTATTCGAGAAAACGCCTCTTATATTTATATAGAGTTCGATGCTTGAGAAACTCTGAAAGCCTCTCCCATAATTCCCGCCGTGGGAGACGTCTCCCTTTTTTCGTGGAACCAGGGAAAGGAGCGATCTAGTCGATGTTAAGGGACGATTTAAAGCCCCGTTCGCATCTCATTTTAAATATGAGCCAGTCTACTGCATTATTCACGCTTTCCCCGCGGTACGCCATCGTATATTCTAAATATACTGTAACCGCGGTGCGCGTGTGAACTCGCGTTCGTATAAGCACGCGTGGGTGTACTTCACCCGTGCGCCGTCCATATTAGAAGTGGAGTGGAAAATGTATCGATTAAGAGGCAAACGGCCGATAAAGATATCGAAGCGAATTTGGATAAAGTAAACCGCCTGCGCCCCCTGTAAAGCTCCCCGCGTATAAAGGGGCTCGCGCGCGGTTTTACGCGGCCTTTCGCCACCGCATACCGCCGTCTATCTCTTTGCCTCGCTGTAAAGACCCTCGTCCGCCGGAGGTCGAAGTACTCGACTAGGTATCTTCGCGAGAGAACCGCAGAAAAATGGGAACCACATTAAACCGTGGCGGCGATCGAACGCCGTTACATGCGACCGCGGAGGCTCGCGCGTTTCCACCAACGTCTTCAAAAGGGATCCACCGCAACATTTAGACACATGAGTTTGTTTAACGGAGCGCGCGTATAGTTTACCTTCGTGTCGAGAGGAAAATCTTGCGGTAGAAAACTCGGTCACGGACGCGTGTATACCCTATGCTCGTTGGTAGATGCGAGTAGTTTGATATAAATAATCAGAAGATTATGGTATAAAGGTGCAGGTGTGCGGAATATTTTTTTTCTAGCTCGCAACTGTTCAGTCCCTCGATTATATTATTCGCCTGACGCAGAGATAAAAAGTTAGACGATCTACTGCCCGAGGTATGCAAGGTTCTTTAAATTTGATTGACTTCGGAGTAAGATTTAATTTTATTAGGTACTTGAAAAAAGAGATACATATAGCATCATCTCCTTCAGTCGTTCAAATACTTGAGCACATGAGAAAATACTTGGGCATGAGAACGTATCTTTCAAACTCATACAAAATTGAAGAAAGTGACGCACCGATAACATTTGATACGCGAAACAAGAATTTCGAATGGGATTTTAGATCGGAAAGTTTATCGAGAACGACGAGATGAAGGACCCGGCAAATGGGGGAGAAACTCGGGAAAGAGTAACGCGGTTGGAAAAGTTTCCGTTCTCGCAGGAGTACGTCGAACTCGAAATAGGTATACGCATACGTATAGCGGAGTTACGTGTAGCGAAGGATATTTATATACTCGCGGCTGTGCGCACGCCGATATTTCGAGCTTACTTCGTAAAACGAATACAGATATAGGCATACGTAAATATTATGACGCCGATATATCTGGTCGCGCCATCGGAGGGTGTCTCTGCAAATTTGTACCGACGTCCGAAAAGTCCTGCCGCAAATCCCGCGATTTCTCTGGGGGCTTCAAAAAAAAAATGGCGCGTAACCCGCCCAAACCCTGAAATCCCGCGGAAGAAATATCGTCCTGCGGGATAACTCCTGCGTACGCGGGGTAAGCGCGACTCTCGGAGCGGTCCAAAGTTTCGCGGGGTATTTTTTTTGAACCCCAGGGACGCTTCCACCTACCGGCAATTTACAGATTTCTCGTGTCTTACGTAGATATACGTATAAACGCGTCTCCCGGCGATATAGGAGCAATCGAACCGAGTCCCTTCGCCTGCACTGGGAATACTTTATCGAGCGGTTTCCTCTTACCGTTTCCGCGCGGTATAGGCTCCAAAAAAGTTGCGCTCACCGCGGAGTTAAAGTCTCTAAACCGCGCGGCTATAATCCGCGCCAGTCTCTCCCGTCTCGTTAAGCAAACAGCGCGCATAATTCACTAATATATCTATTATGACACTTTATTGCGACCGCTTTTATCTTATCTCGCGTCTTTTCGATGTTTTTTCAAGAAAAACAAACGATCCGGCGTCGTTCACACCAGGTGGAGATCACGCGTGTTTTCGTGTACCGTTTTTTACAATCGCTACAATTTTCCGTTTACACTGTAGGTATTAGCAATTGTCGACCGACGAATCAATGCGATATACTCGTAAAGGATATAGCGCTCGCCCGATCGATGTACCCGTATAGGTATACAAGTAAGTGGCTGAGCTGGTGTGCTTGCGGGTGTGTAATCGTCTGCAGCAAAATTAAACTGAAGTCACGTTAATTATGTAACTCTCCACTCTCTGGTTCCGCGCATGGCTTATTCCATAACCGTTGGGGTGATGATGGACGAGCGTACCCGACCTTACGGCTGCCAACCTCGAGCAGCGAAATCCCTAACTCAGCGTTAACTCGATCAGTCAACCCCCGCCTCGCTGGTGCCCGGCACTAATCTGCCTCTGGATTAATTACTACGTAGTGCCGCGTTGAAGAATTATCATTTTCATATGGATACGCGAATCTACGTAATACAAAAAACCGAGAGAGCGCCTAATTACCTACTAATTATAGTTAATTAATAAAACTAAATATCCTAATTGGTATAGCATTTCGATACACGGCGTATAAATGTTTGAGCTGGTTCTCCACTGAGAAAAAGAATTCGGTAAAATCAATTATAATAAATACTTAATTAAATAATTATACATTAAATGAATACTTTATCAGCTCAAATAATATTAAAGTTGCCCCAATAATATATTTTCTTCTGACTTAATAAAATATATTCATTAAGAAGATGTATTACTTAAGCCAAGGATGTATTTTGTCGGGGCAAATGAATATTATTTGAACTAGTAAAATATTTAATTGCGACTATTCTACTAAACATTTAGTTCATTTTACCGAATTTTGTTCTCGGTGTATATCATATCTAGGAGAAAGTGGGGTAGATCCGGGTACTTTAAATGATCCCTGCTCTCCATTACAACTCATGCAGATAAAGGGTCACATCTAAGGTATCCGGTTTTACCCCACCATCCCCTACAATCCGTAGTGGGAGCGCATACCATATGAGGTTAAACTTACTCGCCAGGTAAGAAATTTTAACCCTCTTCGTTGCTCACGTGGAGTGTAGGCGACACCCCAGCCTCCTTTTTTTGCATGCCACGCCTAGAGTTTTTTTTTCGAGGTTGGCACTTTCAGTACCTTTCGTTGTTTTATCCGACAGAACGCTGCAAAGTGTTAAAAAGTGATTTTTAGGTAACAATCTGTAATTAATTTAATATTTAATATTTTTCTATAAAACTTGTTCCAATTTGTTAATTTGTCCTTCAAACGAGAGTATGCTAACTATCCTCAGTCTATTATTTATACTATTTTTTAATAAAAATCTGTAGGGAGATCTGAGCGTCTGAAAACCGAGACCTGATGTACCGAGATTTCGAGTTTTATTTTCAATTAGAAAATTACGAAATTTATTTTTTTTTAATGTGGAGATCATTAGGCAATATCTCAAGCTTTAAAATAAAAAAAACGTATTAAAAAATTTCAATTTTTCACTAAGAAAACGTTAATTTTGACTAGGATGTAGGGTACACCCCAGGTGAGCTCTTATGTTTCAAAAACCCACGTGAGTAACGAAGGGTTAATCATTATTACCTCATTATTTATGAACTTTTGGGATACACCGATATAAGACTTTATTGTAGAGAGAAATGTAATCTTCAAACAAGTATTACACAAGTATGAGCCGAAAGCTCATAGATAATGAGGTAACAGTGATCGAAGTTTCTTTCCTGGCGAGTAAGCTTAGCCTCACATGGTATACACATGTACCTATGCATAGCACGTAACGATCGGTCTTCTTGGAAAAAGTAAGCTCTCCTATAGACCTCGCGCAACAATCTTCGTTGCTCTCTTCGTAATAAATTTCTAATTGCTGCGGTCGCAATTACGCCGTTACTCCAAACAGCCTTTTCTTTCGCTTTCCACCTCGCGAGCGAGATACGAAACGCGTTCCCGCGCGCAAGGAAAACGCGTGCGAGTGCAACTGGGTGGGTAGGTACAAATTGAAATTGCACGCGTGGTTATGCCTGTGAGCGAGAGAGTATACGAATGCCGAGTGAGTGTTTCCTGCGGACAAAAAAGGTGCTCATTTACCTTTCCCTAGAACTGCTTTTCCGTTTAAGCTTTAAAGGATTCCGCGTATCGCGTAATGAAATAAACAAAGTCCGTTGGCCGGTCAACCGCTTTGCGTACCTATACTCCGGCGATACGATACTGGAAATGAAATGCGTTACGCTAATAACACGGAGTAAGCGAAACAACGAGTATAAGTTGCACGAGTACCGAGAAACTGACTTTTTCATAGCCCTGAGCCTGAGAGTACCCTGGTACGCGTAACGTTTACGTGAAGATTGCCGTAAGAACTCTAAATCATACAGCTACCGTTGCTCGCGCGAAGTAAGGGCAAAAACCTTCCAGTTGCCACTATTTCTTGAGAATTCCGATACGAGTCGTCCGTTGATCGGTTTGGTTCGATCGGCGCGCTGAGCGTTGGTAAGTAATTTCTTTGCGGGAAAAGAAGTGATTACACAGTAGGCCTTAAACACCGACGTAGATCTGAGACGGAAACATTTATTTCTCGTTCTCAATATTTTTAATAACGTCGATATGAAATATCGTCATTACAGCTATTGGCAATAATACACATCTAGGTATATATTATAATAGTTTGATGCAACCGTGACATTTGAATGTCTGATAAAGATGACAGTCGTATTGAAATTAATTAAACGGTGACCGAATGTACCAAACATGTACTTTTGTCGGACCAACAATTGCATCCGGAATCGTCGACGGAATGAAAGAGGCGAGTTCATTTAAAGGTCCAAAGAGCTATTGTACGTACATATATGTACAATAGACACGCTATATCGACTCGAGCTAATTGTACAGATGAACCGAAATTATAGGCGCGGCATAACTTTTAATATCCGTAGCAGATTGAAGCCAGGGTCAGCTTTGGTCCGTCTCCACGAAACTAGCCCACATAAAAAGAGTCGGTTGTTTGGCTCTCTCGTGCTTCTAAAGAGACAGTCCCGGATCATTCGAACCGAGTCAATTGACGAACGCTCCTTTATAGACTACAAAGTTGCGTTGCCGCGGTATCAGGCAGCCAACACGCCGGAGAGCCCGGACGAAACTCGAGTCCCGAGAAGCGCGGGCCCACGGATAGTTTGGAGGAACGCGAAGGATACCTAGTTATACAATTTCATCCGAAGTGTGAGGTTCGTTGCTGCAGAGCGGAATCTGTTTCAGGTTTCGGTCACGCGATGACTTTTTTCTCTGTTCCCGGTACCCGGTTATCTCTTGCCCGGGGCGCTCAGCGCACGGGCTCCGACTACGTGGCTTTTTTTCACTTTTATTTCGAGTCCTTCCTCGGCAACGCGCGGGGAGCGATTCCATTCAGCCTGCGCGTTTCGATTCGATGCACTTTCGACGCTGGTAACCGCGAATGCCGCGCATCTCTCTCGCTTCGAGTCCGTTCTACGATCGTTCGGAAGTTGACGTTATTTGTCGTGAAACGTGAGCGATCGGGACGCTCGATTATCACCGCTGTCTTGGCCGAGCGGTCGATGGCCAACACGTTACGACGAACGACACTATCTTCCGTCTGATCGTAGAATAGACTTTGACGACGCTGCAGCGTCGAAAGGGGCGGCGCTGGACACTTTACAGAATCAGCACTCGCCGACTGTGGGATGAGTCGTGTACCGCGGTCGCTATGAAATATCGCTTCGGGGGTAGGTACTTGAATTCTGTAGTCACATCGTTATTTCGTAGTCACATTGCCGGCGGGAGACATATGCGGATTATACCCAAGCGAGAGGAAAAGAAAGAAGGAGGCTGGAGGGCAGAAGGTGACGCTTCGCCTCTCATCCTTCGATCCTGCGGAGATGACGGGGTCGCACGAATGATGCGTCATGCGTATATATAGTTTCACGTTTTCTATTCCGATTACGCAATTTACGATCGAGCGAAATTGCCGTCGAAGGAGGCAGCGCGTCCGCGAGCGTATCCGTACATGAAAAACGGCCCGCGCTCGCTTTCGACTCGCTCGATAAACGGAATTAAACGACGGAAAGCAGGATAGCGTTACCGCGAGTCTGAGTCATTCGAATTTGCTCGTCCCCGCGACGCGTAAACCCGTCCGGACTTCGTGCCGCTGATAAATATGTTGGAGAAAGATTACCGCTGCGGTATAGGTACAGTGGACGGGGCAAGTGAGTAGCCAGGCTTTCTTTTTCCATTTTGTTTCACGTCAGAGCAACGATAGGCGTGGAACGATCGGGAAAATTGTAGGTGGAGTGAATATCTTCGCAGAGAGGATTTTGTAGGCACGGTTATTAACGCGCAGGAGAGGATGAGAACCATTCGTGGGAGAGAACAGTTTTATTACAGTTAGCTACAATTCAGTTATCCTCCTACGGGGCTATACTTGCGTATAGGCGCGCGCGTTTATCTCGAGGAGGCGTAATACGAGATGGTGAACACGCGCGGTCCCGGTACCACTCGGATCCTGCGCGAGCCATTTCCCATAACCCCCCGTATGGAACGCGCGCAACCGATCAAAAGTTAAATTGCACGTCAAACGAGACGCGGTAAGAGCGGCAATGGCGATAGAGGCGTTTAAAATGACGTAACGGTTATTAAGCTGTTATTTGTGAATGTCGATCATGCGCCGCGATCGCTGCCCGCGCGTCACTGGTGGGTGCGGACCGCTGTGTAATTTAGATACCTAGGTCGATATGTAAAAAGTGACGGCGATATATTATATCAAGATTCTTTCTTTGCAACCGGTTATCAGTATTTGGTACGAGTCTACCTGATGGGGGTATAATAAATATTCGCGTCAGTGATATCGAAGAGGGACCAAATTCTACGAATCGGTATTTTCTTTTTTCGTGTATTTCATCATTTTTGAAACAACACGATGCACTCTTGCTTCGATGATGCATCAAAATTTCGATAGATCGAGAGCCTCGCTTTTATTCAATTGGTCAAATTACTCCGACTGTCCGTTTGCTCGTACCTACTTGCCGAGTCTGGCTGAAGGGAACTGTTTGAAATATCACGCGGTGAAAGTTATATTTGATTATCGAAGCTATAAATCGGGAATGAGGACGAGCGCTTAACTGATTCCCGTGGAAGAAGAGTGAGAGCCTCCACTTTATTCGGGGATAGGTGATCGAGTCGATTCTCAGATCACATTCGAATAAATGAAGTTTCGTGTCGATATCTGTACTTGAAGAATTTCATTAGCTCTGGGATAATCCCCTGAGACCAGATACAGAAAGAGACATAGGAACGGTAAAGAGCACAATTACTATAAGTAAAACAAAAAAGAAAAATTAATAAATACCTAAAGAGATGAATTTGCTGAAAATTCCAACTGTGCAATGGTGACTACTCGTGCATCACATTAGGTATTCTACTTCCTCGCGACAGACGATAACGATACTGGGTTACATTAAGCTATACACTGAGAAAAGAGTTTATTTGTAGTTAATAAATGTACACATACTTGATTACGGTGAAAGAAATATTTTGTTGGGCCAAATAAATCGATGTTAATTACTAGAATGTCTCTTTCATTCAAATAGGTAATCAGGCGCGAAAAAGTTCTATAGGTATATCAAAATACAGTGAGAACAAATTTTGTTGTTTCAACCAAGCTGTCTAGTTGAAAGTTAAATTTCGCCTGATTAACCATCGTGTGGTTAATCGGCCTGTATATAATTGAAATAACTAATTTTTATCGTTTTATTCAATAAAATTTGTTTTTTTGAGGAGATGTAGTCAATTCAACGTCACTGCTTCATTAAATTAATCTGACAATGAGTTAATTTGTTTCGACAAAAGTGTTGTCAGACGAATGGTGGAAGTATAGTGTTAAAAAAACAATCACATTTGATTCAACTAAATTTTGTGGTTACAGGCGTACATCAAGATATAGTTATTATATATTTGAAAAAATATTTAGTCGAAGCAACTAACCGTTTAGCTACTTCAATTAAATTTCAATTACTCAAACTACATCTTTATTGAAATGACTACTTATACATATACCTATATTTAGTTAGGCGTACGAGATTTTTTGGTTTGCAAGGTTTAGTTATTATAAATGATACAAATTTTTGGTTCTCAGTGTAAGTACCTATAATTATAATCCATATGTGATTTCTGTCATATAATATGGATTATCTATAATTTCTGTATTAACCACACACTGACTATATACAGCTGTTTGAATGTTTGTATAATACATAGGTATTATAGATATAGTCTTTATACGCGATTAATATAAAAATCGTATACCTATATAATCCATATAGGTATTATCAAAACCACATAGGTATGAATTATATAAAAAACAGAATTTTTCCGCCTGAGTAGAAATGGGATACAATACCTAGCTAACGAATATTTGCTTGCCTCAAAGAAATATTTCTTTCGCCGTAATCAAGAGTGTACGTATATTATCTATAAATAAACTGTTTTCTCAGTGCAGGAGAATACCGAAACGCCACAGAAGCCTCGTCTCGTCTGCAGAATAAATCGCCCTACAGACATAGGTACCTACCTATATGTATACCTCGTCACGGGTCAAACGTATAAATACCTAGACAGCCGTTCACATGCATATATCGGCGATACAATTTACCTCATTAGGACAGCTCGAAATACTCGCGACCTGTGGACTATATCTTCTACCGAATGTCGCACGGAAAACCGATCAGGTAGGGGCCTTCTGAATTTCTTAATGAATCAATCGAGCATCGTCCAAGCAGCGCCGAGTTCAAATTCAGAAGGCCCCCACCTGATCGGTTTCCCATGCGACATTCGGGAGGTATAATTTTCCTAATCTATTAATCGAACCTGTCAAGTATTTTCTTGCGCGATAAAAATCATAACTCGCGATCCTGTAATTACGTCACGTTCTCTCGATCGCGGAAAACATTTCCTCGGCACCAGCAATTACAATTTCTCTCAACGATATACGAGGCGCAAACATAGGTGCGAATTCGTACAGATCACGTACCTCGCTCCGTACCCACACATAACCACAATCAACCTCAAACCCCTCGCATAAATTATTTAACGTGAAAAATGATTCGTGCCGTCTCCCTGCCCCCCTGCGGGACAGTTCTTCTCGAGGCTCCGGTCGCGTATCGGGACCACGATTTATTCACGGCCGATCGAGAACGATATATCAACGGCAACCCCGTAATTGATCATCGACGGCAAGGTAACGCGTTGGCAAATCGATCGTGCGTCGCCTACCTGCGAGTCTGTCCTTCAGGTGCGGATGGGCGTGAAGGGGATGCGCCGCCAGATTCGCCAGGAGGCTGGCTCTGTGAAGACCGGCGGCCGCCGCATGCTGCTGACTGTGCTGAAGAGCTTGCAAGCTCCACGGCGGTATCAGAGCCTGAGCGGGTAGGGTACTCGTCGGTCCGCCGTTGGTACCGGGTGGCCGGTGCGCCGGTACCCTTATGACGCCGCCGCCCGTGTAGATCAACCCCGAGCCACCGGGAAACAGTCTGAACGGGGCGAGGAGATCGGCGTGGAGCGAAGCGGCGCCGCTTTGCGTGTCGGGCGCGCTGCCCGTGTCGTCGTCGTCGTCCTTTTCCGACATCTTCTCCTCGCCCCCCGCGCCCCAGGATCGCCTCTCATCTTCGAGGGTCGAGTTACGATTGCCGTCGTCCCAGGCCCAGGAGGACTTGCGGTCCTTGTCGCTGTCCGGGTCGTCCGAGGAGGGACTCTTCGGGTTCTGCCCCCTGCTCTCTCCCAGCAGACGACTTATGCTGAAGGGATGACTCCTCGGCGCCTCGTTCTGCAGGGTCCTGGTGCTCGTGTGGCTCGGCGGGGGCGAGTTGGAGCATTCCGAGGGCTCCTCGGAGGGACGGTGACGACTCGAGTTGACGTAATTGCGCGGACTGCAACTCCGCGAGTCGGAGTCGTCCACGTTGATCTCCTCCGTGGCGTCGATGTCACTGTCCCCACGGTCGGACATGGTGCCGTTCGGGTGGTCGGCGTTTTCGCTCGAGCGGCTTATCGCGGTCGATCGCGGTCGATCGCGGTCTCGAGATCGCGCCTTCGTGAATCAAATGCCGGGCACTCGGTAAAGGTTCATCGTCAGTCACGTTGGAATTAGTCGCGGTTGCTTTCCTCGAGCGAGGAGACTAAAGAAGCACTCGTTTGCGGAAGATCGTCATTTCAATTTAGACGATGCGCGCCGTCCCGCGCTCGAAGGTGCGAGATAGGTACTCGCTCCCACTCGAACGGCTAAATCGATGCTCACAACCGCGGAGAGAAAGCTACGCGCGCTCTTGCGTTCGTAACGCAGGCTACGCGTCGATGCTGCGCGGATAAAGTACCACACATTCGTAGGCCACGAAATCGTACGATCTCCGGATTTTATAGACTGGAATTTGCCTCGCGCGAAACTACCTACTCGGTTAAGCGTCACTCGGGAGTGGCTGTTAAATGCCTCGCCGCCGAGTGGCCTGGACTACTTTCCGCTGCAGAGCGTTGAAATTGTCCGGCGCGGACATTTTACGCACCATAAATCGTTTCCTCCTCCATTATCCGGAGGAAAGTCGTGTCCGGGGGACCCGGTTCGATCAGTCCCGATTACGAAATCTGCGCGTCGGTCCGACGAGCTCCCGCGAATCGCTTAAAATTTCGCTCGGGGCGGCGAGTAGCGGGCGTCCCACTTTTTCGAATACACGAAAAGAAAATTCCGGGCCGCCTTTCGTCACTCGCGACAGCCTCGTCGCTCTCGACCATCGGACACCTCGAGATGTCACGTCAAAACTTCTCCCGGTCCCCGTCACCGCGTAGGCATGTTTTCCACCGGCAACCGGTTATCCTCGTCGTCGGTTTCACAATTCGTCCACCTCGTTCAGATCCCTCGTCGTCGTTCAGAGGCAAGGTTCTTCCGCGGCGGCCACGTCCCCGACGACACGCTCTCTGTCGGAACCACCTGTCACCGATAAGTAACGTCACTGTGCTCCCGCGACCTTCGCGACGACGTCCGCACCATCGATCGCCGCGCCGCAGTCCTTCCGCGCGGAGCTTCCGAACCCGCGGATCGCACAGTCCGTTGTTCACTGGTCGACGTGAGAAAAAATCCAGTCACCCCCCGGCAGCCCCGCCACGCCCAAATTGACGCCACTAACCGATCGCGACGATCGGCCGAGGATCACCCACCGAGACCGTCGTCAGCGCGGTTGGTACGCCGCGGAGTCTCCGGCGCGAACAATCTCGGACGGGCGATCAGATCGATCGGTTTGGGCAATCACGGCGACGATTCTCACACCGGTGAGCGAGGCTGGCCCGACATCGTTGCTTCGTCGTGGTGGAGTGAATCGGTTTACCGTGAAACGGTGAAACACGAAAAACCAGGCGTTCGCCCCCACCGCTCGTGACAGTCGGATGGCCTGGCGCTCGGCGGGTCTCGCCCACCAAGGGGCTACGGCCAATCGGCCCGGTCGGCTACACGCCTACTCGACCGTTCATTGGCTGCTGCTAAATTGATACCTACTTAACATTTGAGCAGAATGTTGCCGGCGGGCGCCTTTTTCCCCTCTATTATTTATTGCGATCGTCATTTTTTTCTCGCTCGCCTAACCACCCGCTGCGTCGCATCGTACTACGTTCGAGATACAGAGGGACTTAATTACAGCGAATACGGTACACCCCGCTTATTCTCTCTCGCGGCGTCTTCCCCTCTGCCCTTGTCCTTTTCCTCGCCGCTTCTTTTTCTCCTCGACCCTCTCTTTCGCGTACTCTCGCGTCCTCGGTATCATCGGGTTTCATCGCCGCGCGTTCGGACGTCAGGGTTGGTTCATTTCGATTACCCACCACAGCGTGAAAGTATGTAGCCGCGTGTGGTACGCGTCGTTATGTCTTTATGTCACGAGACGGTTGGGGGTTGAGAGGGGGTTCGTCGAAACGGGTACCACACCGTGCAGGTTTTGGTCGATACGCGGAGGATCCGCAGAGCGATGGGGGTTCGTACCGCGTGAGACGTCTTGCTCAACGGTATGGCGGGTTTCGCATCGGTAGGCGCACCCCTGTAGAATGTTTTCCCGTCGTTTCGCGGTAGGGTGAAGCACACAGTTGTGTTAAACCCTGCACAGCTACTTACCTTTTCCTATGACAAATGAATTCGATAGAAAGAAAGAGAGGAGAAGGAGAGGAAGAAGAAGATTCGTTTATTGAGTAAGCCCTGAGATAGGTGTCTCCTAAGAGCACAAAGAGAAAGGCAAAAATAACGAAAAGTAACGATAATGTAACAAATAATATCTATGATGAACAGCAAAAATAAGTAAAGGTAAGTAAATGTAAATAAGCAAAAATAAATAAGAGTAACAAGTAAAAATAAGTAAAAGTAAAAATAAGTAAAGATAAAAGTAAGTAAGAGAGAGAGAGAGAGAAAGGCCAAAACTGTGTAATTTCATCTGCTTAAACTATCGATAATTGAGGGGGTTAGTGGAAAAGTGGTACAAGTCACAATTTGGATTATTTGAGTTAACTGCAAAAATGCATAGTTAAAGTAAATATCTGTTTAGAAAAAAAAGTGGTAAAATGGCAACCATAGATATCATTATACACTTATAGGTACCATTTTTTTTTCGAAACAGATATTTACTTTAACTATGCATTTTTGCAGTTAACTCAAATAATCCAGATTGTGACTTGTACCACTTTTCCACTGACCCCCTCAATTGTTTGCTTCACCCTAATACCGACAGCCAAGATTATTACCAAGGAGCACCTGCCGATATGAAACCTGCTATGTACGGTAAAAAAGTGCCGTTAATTTTTAATAATATTTCCTCGTGGTAGACCTACATGTACCACATCTGGTATCATTCAGTCTTATGTCATTGTTATAACACCAAAAGTGGTCTATATAAGTCCACACCTCAGAATTTTTTACTATAGATATATATCTATACCTACACCGAGAAAAATCAATTACAAATCCAGGTAAATAGTTTTCTTGGCACTATTCATGTCGACGGTTCACTTGAGTGAAATAATATTTGTTTGGACGAAAGAAAATTGACTAAATTCAAGCAAACATTACTTGAATCAAGTAAACCGTCGACATGAATAGTGCCAAAAAACTCTTTACTTGGATTCGCCATTTATTTTTCTCAATATACCTACCAGCAAATAAGATGTGTTTCACATTACTTATATGTGATAGGTATTGTGCAAGAGAGGAGAGATCAGATTTATAATTGTGCCATTCGTGGCGATAGGTACTCTTTGGCGATTTAATTACTTAATGTGAAGCTGCACGTGGAAAGATTTCTCCGGATGTTTCAATTAGTGCGTGTAAGTGGTCGAAGTCGATAATTATTTTAATAACACACCGTAACTGTCCATTGGGTTGATTCGACAGATTTTCTCTTCAACGTAAAGTAAGCGAAAAACGGGGCCGAAATGAAAATGCATTTCTTCAGCGACAATTGGCTTATCGCGTGAAACTAAAAAGTTGTCCTCTCTCTGCTGTCTATACGTATTTGCGGTTCTTTTAAAATCGATGAGCGGCACTTCGAGTGACTTCGCGCCATCTTCTCTTTTCCGAGGAGCGCGCACTGAAAAAACAGAGTCGCTCTGACAGCCAGAGTTCTGGCTCCCAGAGCCAGAACACAGCTTTTGATGACAGCGATCCCATCGTAAAGCTATAGCTTTAGATACACTATAGTACAACTGAATAGCTTTGTCCTTACGTGCACGTGGGTTAATTGCTCGAAAGAAACGGTATCGCTGCAGGAGCCGAACAGTTGATTTTTTCCACAGCGTCACAACAACAGAGAGAGAGAGAGAGAGAGAGAGAGAGAGAGAGAGAGAGAGAGAGAGAGAGAGAGAGAGAGAGAGTGTGTGTGTGTATTTAGCGCGCAACAGGAAGCAGAGACTTCTCTGATAGTATAGCTAAGGCAACTGACACATCGCGATCACAACAATGAGTATAGCTGCCGCAGCCGAACCAGAGACGCTTACTGAATCTGTACAAAATATTGTCCCCACGAGCTTCACGTATCCTTCTCCGAACTCAACGTATCTTTACAATAGCAAATACGTTAATAGTTAAATTAAAGTTGCTAATATAGCGTTTTGCACAACTAGAGTGGAATGTACTTACTCAGTGATATTTGAGATTGCTGTAGACATCATACTTTTTTTTCAGTGCGATGCTTATACCTACGATACGTACCCTTCGCGAAGAGAGAGAACACTATACTCTCTCTTTGACCGTCCCTCCACCGGAGACTATACTCTCACCTCACTATTCATGGAACGCGGCGTCCATGATATGATACATCGCGAACCTGCCTCTCTCCAGTCGTTACACCGAGTTTACATTGACGTTTATTCTACACGCGAATGGGTACCGATGTCTGCACAATATTTTACTTGGTCATCCGAAGATTACTTCATTCGTTGATGCATTCTCGCATGAGATAACGTAAACTTGAATGTCGATATCCATCTATATAGAGGATGCCTATTTAGATGGAAATTTTGTTCTAAAATCGGTCCACCCATTTTTGTATATTAAAATCAACTGATTCTTTACGTTAATTTAACACATTCCACGTGCCAATTTAAAATTTGGTCGTCTTAATTTTAACACAAAATTAAGTAACACGAAAAATTAATCAATTTTTACAAATAAAAATAAATGAACCGATTCCAACGCAAAATTTTCAACCGCGTGCATATAATTGTACTTTTAATTTTGTTCCCTACTTTATTACGACAACCAGAGGTACGATTCCATTGATTCTTACTGCAGTCGAACACTTACACCTCCAGCAGTTTGCTAGACGTGAATATTTGAAGGAGTTATTCATAAAGAGGGACGTCTAAACAGGCTCGACCGAGCGAATTGATCCGCGCATCTCGAACGAGATTGGTGTGATTCTACGAGTCTTTGGAATTATTCAAGAAACTTCTCTCTCCCTCTCTCTCTCTCTCTCTCTCTCTCTCTCACCCCAACCCCGTTTACCCTGTCGACCCGATCGAGGATCAATTTACGTGTCAGCCATCCCCGCGTCACTTAGGCGTTTTCACCGACGTTCGAATAATTCATGCCACCCTTTAGAGAGATATCTACTCGCATACACTCTGCAGGGAACCGCAGTGAGAGAGGAGCGAAAGGAGTGAAGGGAAAGAGAGAGATAGAAAGAGGGGGAAAGAGTGGCAAGAGAGGATATACAGGGAAAGAGAGAGCGCAGAACGGGACGGGAGAGGTTGACCGCTCTCAAAAGATGTGGTGACAGAGGCAGTTCGTTCCCTCGAAAAATCATCCTTTATGCAAGACACTCTGACTTTTATAAGGTCCGCGCGAGAGAGAAAGAGAGAGAGGGGAAGGGCTGATTTGCTGAAAACTGGCAGCACTCTTTTCCGAGGGGGCGCGATTTTCGAGTGGTTTTTCTCCTCCCCTCGTCCCGCGGAGGACTCGTCGCGCGAGAAAATCTTTGCGGAAACTTATTCCGCACGCGAGAACGTTTCCTCCTCGGTACGTCGAGACTTCCCGATCGAAAGAAAGAATCGTCCGAGAATCGAGCGTTACGGATTATATACGGCTTCGACAAATCGTAGATAGTTTGATTATAGAGTGGCAAAGAGACTTTCTAATCATCCCAAAGTATCATGAATCATGACTATTCATTAGCGTCGAGACGTAAAATGGAAGCCCGCGTAATATTATTATCTCCATCGGCTTCCTGTTGCCTCATTTCAGGATGTTTACTTCGACCAGACGCGCTACACGGGTCTTTGGCAACCCTAATCAATGAGGCGTACAGACACATACACAAATGAACCTGCAGCGCGTGTATCCCCTTCTGAAACCAGTGCGAGAGCCCCGCGCGGTTCCAGTGGGAAAATGATATTCCATGCACTGCACCCATTCCCGACAATCACCGGGGGCGTAATCGGCAGACGAATCCCCCGCAACGCGATACGAAACAGAGACATCAATACCACGCGCGGCATAACGTGGACCCATGTGAACGGTGACTGCGCGACACCTCCCGCGCGGCCCGTCCGATATTATAATTCTTCGATGTTGGTCCCCGGAGAATCGAAGCGTGCGACCAAGGGGTTGCTCAGTGCCCCGCAGTTTTTCATTGGACGCTTTTGTTTGCTTCGTAGGTACTGCATGGTAACGACACGGTCGCGGAGAGCGAATAGCTCATCGGGGGGATCGTCGGACGATTGGCTTGTTGTGAAATTGTATCGCCGGGAGGGGTGACGCGATTGCCGTGCGGCAAGTCGGGACACGGCAAGTGGTCAGGCGCTCAACGAGGCTGGTGAGTGTAACTTTGGTAGCAGGTTGCCACGAGTCTCGGTTACGCGTTGTTGATATATAGGGGTTGAATTGCTGTTATTTTTTTTAACATTTCGTATGCAAGTATTTCGCGCCTCGCGAAGAAAGAATCGTTGGTGCGGCGAGGAAAATGAATGGTGATAAAATTGTACTTAAATTTTGTTCTTCTTTTCCTCCTGCTACGAAATAAGTTCTCATTTCAAAAATCTTCGCTTCTAAACGTAGCGATACAATTATTAACTATTAATGCCTTGCGATAGAATTTCAACACTCGATAAGCATAATTTTTCTAACTTTAAGGCTGTCATAACGTTTTAACCTTTCGTTTCTAAATTTTTAAGAGAATACAAGATTGGTATACCTACCAATATACATCTTTTCTTCTTACGTTGATTAGAATACGGGCATACTGCTAATTGAAATGCATATACCTATTAATCTAATTACGATAATTGTCATAAAGGTACTAGAATTACACTATTTGCAACAATTAATTTTTCTCGGTATAGTTCTCACTTGCACTTAATTTCTGCATAATTATGCGAGTATGTATGTTGTTTCTCAAATATATTGCGGAAAATTATACACCACTTTTTTATTTATTCAAATTTGCACTTTTCAATCTAGGCAGAAAGTGCACTGAAAGAAAGAAATGTGGTTGTAACAACTATTATGGACTCAACTGCTCAAGTTTGATAACTACAATAGCACCAGTTTTTATAGTTGTCGTAACTATTTCAAGTTACCGGAACAAAAGAATTGTTGCGATAGCTTATATAAAACTGGTGCTGATTACAAAATTGGAGCAGCTGTGTCCAAAATAGTTGTCACGACTACTTTTTTTTTCTCAGTGCACGCACTTCTGAGAAGGTAAGTCCAAACCTACGATTTACAAGGCTCTACGCCCACGAGTGTCGCGCAGGGTGGCATGCTTAACGAGGAGCTTCCAAAGAAAATACGTAGCGGTTGCCCTTCTGACGGACACAGTAAGTACCTACTACCCTTTACGGTAGAAAATACAAACGCTCCTACGCAACAAAGTCTATTTACGTTGATTACGCGGAAAACAAGTTAATAGGCGTCCGGTCAATTATTTACAGGTATTAACTATAGGTACTGTGAAAGCGGTTCCTACATACTTTAGAGCAACACCTCTTTATGCCATTAGCTACTGACTAGCCGCACGCCTCGTTCGAAAAAAAAAAAATTAGAAAATATCATTTTTAAACAATTATATCAAATTAGTTACAAAGCCTTCCTATATGCGGCAGGTGCATAACGTGCATACGTTAGAAAATTGCGAAGCGACGCCGTATGGTAGAAGAGATAAGGAAGTGGTCTCCCTCGAATGTTGATAATCACGAAACTCTCACTTTTACTACACATAATGATATATGTATAAAATTCTATATAGTTTTGGAATGGACTAATGAATGACTACACGTGCATGACATTTTTATTTGCATTTAATCGTTGCGAAAAGAGATAATGTAACCGGATCCAGGCCTTCTGCGGAATCTATAGGTAATATTAGGTAGGTACCTATACTATAACGACGATTGAAACATTCGTCAAAAAACGTGGAATTTAACCCGAATTTCTTAAACGCGTATAATTTTATAAGACTTTACAAGGCACAATAACCTCGCCTTGCGATCGCCATAATTGAGCGACAAAATGTTTCCGCGAGATACGGCAGTACCTCGCTTAGATTTAGTATACGGATAAGGATAAAAGCGTGGTTAGAAAGGTTCGGAACAGCCACTGCTGTGTATATATATGGATATTACTAAAGTTCATTGCCTGACAGTTACTCGAATTCTTTTCGTGCCGGTTCCTTATTTCTCTTTGGAGTCAGGGGAAACTCTATTACAGATGTCGTGAGAGTCAGGCAGAGCTCCATCGAGACATAATTCAACGCACGAATTGAACGGTCCGTCGCGAGATTGTTTTATTTGAGCGAATGATTGCGAGAATACGATCTTAATGCGAAACATATAGTGTAGTAGATTCGAGTAATAGGTACCCCCGAGCTATTTAGAAAGAGTGCGACTGTAATAGGGGCCATTCCAAGTCTGATCTAACAATGAAAGTTAAGGCTAGCAATTCCTGTTTAACTTTCATGGTAGGTAATAGGCACATATGGAGGTATTGTACGCAAACAGCATTCAGTCGCAATGAGACCTACCTGTACGCTAAATTGATACGACCATAAAGGGGATTGTAATCGTCGAGAGTGGCGTTCTCTCCCTATGGTCTGTGTTTTCTGTATGATAAACTTTGTTAAATAAATTCACAGGCAATATAGACTACAGCTTGTTTTCGTCAAACATTTTCAAATCATTGCAAACAAATTATTTAATTCAAGTAACTTGATCGGCGTTCCCCCGAGCATGATCGCCAATTTCGTCTGATCTACTAATTTTTGTTCTCTGTGTAGGTTCTTCTTTATTACAAATTCTGTAAGTATACGACACCGATATACAAATATATGTCCACGTCAATTATTCTAAAATATTAAAGGATTAGATACATAATAAATAAGACAGAAGCTAACCCGAGACATACCGAATATCGTTCCAGTGAGTTCAGTGATACCTTGCAATTATTAGCGACTTGTATCCGCCGATGTAGCTACGGGTTATTGTCACGTTGAATATCGAATTTGTGAAAATATTGATATACAACGTTCCGATCTGGTGGGAGCAGTTACCGCGTTACAAATATATGAGTGGGAAATGGAAAGGTCGGGGTAGACTTCGCTTCCAAGAACGAAAAAAATGCATCCACTTTTTTTTCCTTATCACATGGCAATCGCCTTGTCGTTCAAACTAGCTGTTCTTCGGCAAATAATCTACCGTATTATCCAGACCACGTCGACTAGGTACATACACAACCGCGTTTCCTTCCAATTTTTCCGAGATATACTCAGGTATTGCGACGTAAAAAGTTGCAATTTTCATTAAACTTGACGCGGCGATTGCCCAGCCATCGATAATCAGCGCGAGTTTATAATTTAATCGAGAAAACAAGCACAGCGAGCAGAAGGCGACCCCTGTATAACTTAAACAGTTTCGGAGGGGTGGCCGGATGTAGACAGCGGTATCCTTAATGACAGGGGATGGCAACCCCTCGAGAAAGTAATTCCCCCGACTTTAGTAAAACAAAGACTGCGCGGGCTTCGACGGTATCCTGCTTGACGGGGTCGCAAAAGATGGCCGATCTTGGAAGTTGAACGGTGCCTCGTTTGTTCGTTCTCGGAAAATAACTTGTAGACTGCCACATGAATTATTCAATTATTTGTTTTATTCGTCAAATAGAATTTTCAATTTGTCAAAATATAGTTTCATCTCCTCATACCTACACCTACTTTTTAAGTCTGCACTGAGAGAAAAGGTCTAGTTGAATACGAACCCGATGGAAAAATTTATTTGAGATAAATAGGAATTTATTCACATAGAACAAAAATCTATTTGAATTTGATACATTTTTTGCGTGTCTTTTTAATCGAACATCAATAAAATTCATAATATAGACTTTTATTCGACAAGAATAAATTCCTATTATTCCAAATAAATGTTTTTATTAGGTTCGTATTCAATTACTTCTCTCTCTCTCTCTCTCTCTCTCTCTCTCTCTCTCTCTTTCTCTCTCTCTCTCTGTCTCTCTCTCTGCTATTCTCGCAGCCATGCTGTGTATTTGTTCAACCATGGACAATAAATCAAACATCAATCAATCAATCAATCAATCTCTCTCTCTTTAATTATATGTATTTGTTTAATTGTTTACGTTTTCAATTCTAATAGTTTAATAGTTTACAATTTTTTATTTTGTTCTCTTAATTTTAATTTTACTATTGACACAATTATCTACTAATTGTAAGTGAGAGAGCATACAATACCATTATACCTGTCTTACTACTTCTCAACAATAGGTATGTCTTTTATACACGTACTCTGTATAGGTAATAATACTATCTTTAACTAATTGTAAGCTATACTCTTACGAATTCTACTTGTCGAGTAGAATCATCTGCGCCTTTGTTCATCACTGGGTAATAAATAATATTATCAATCGATCAATCAATCTCCCTCTCTCTCTGTACGTGCGCGCGTGTGTGTGTGTGAATCAGTTAAAATTATTGACATTCAGCGAATAGTAGCAGATTCTCAGTCATTCTGACTGTTTCGGATTTAGAGAGTACACCTTGTCGATATATACCTATATCGTATATACCTGTAAATATATATATATATATATATATATACCTATAGGTATACGTTCCGCGATTCTTCGCCCGCACTCGAATCCCGAGCTACGTCACGAACTTTAAACTCGAGTGCCAGAGTTCATACTGAGAGGCTCTAAGGTCGTACGAGCGTAGTTTGTGGCGGTCACACCGGCCTCGTGCAACATTGAGCGGCACAAAAGTTTTATGACAAAACGATAGCCCCGTACGTCTTGCGAACACCTGGACGAGCATGGTGATACGAGAGGGTGGAACCGACACCGCACACAAATACAGAAAGCCGGTTGAAACATTTATTTAGTGCCAGGGGATTTTCGGAATGAGGCGAGGGGGAATGGTAACCGGGGGAAGAGATAACTCGGTTAGCCTGCCGACTTCCGATCTGTATTCTGCCTACAGACAACTTTATTACAGGAACCTCCGTCGTATTATTGTCCGAGAGTATTGCGTTTCCCGTATCGCGATTTGTCCGTGGAATATGTATAGACATTGCGAGTTTATACCACTGTGTGGGTGAAACTCATACCTACATCGCTTCGGGGCCTGAAGATATGGAACCACACTGCCATATAGATACCTACTCGTCAAAAACATCATAACTCCAATTTCTCGTGAAAGGTTCATATTACCACACTCTACGTGTATCACCCTTACGCATTATTGAAATTAACAACATATTTTGTTAATATGACGGTGTACGAACAGGCACAAGAGAGAGAGAGAGAGAGAGAGAGAGAGAGAGAGAGTCTCTCGTGACCGCGTAAAATTTTTCTAGCGAAAATGTTAATCGGATTCGGTGAAAGAATAAAGCCTTTATTGCGGGCTTATAAAAGAAACATGAGGTATTTCGCGGTAATTGTTCGCTTTATAGCCCACTGCCTCGAATGTATCTGTTAATCTATTAAGAACTAGAGCAACGTACGTATGAATGACGATGAATAAAAAAGATGTATACGTACACACACCTCCTACGCTCAGACTATAATCGAATGACCAAGTAATTGGATAGGTAGGTACTCATATTTACCGTCTTAAACGCACAGGACTATTGGATATCAATTTCTTACCCTCAATTTCATTTTATGGTCACGTAGGTACTTTCACAAGTGGCCAGTGGATTGCCGAAAATTTTGGATAACGCTATTTGTAATTAAGGAGAACGTAGTCAATTTGGTCCGTGAGAATGCTTCAACGAGTTCTACTTCGACACGCGTAACCTCACGAGAAACCGATCATAACTAGGACGGATGCAATACCCATGCAAGAATTTTTTAAAGCGCTCTCCGAAGATCGTATAACGTTACTATCGAACTTCTTTCATTTATCGGATCACTTAAGCAATTACCATCTATAATGTACAGCTGGTGGGCCAAAAATCAGGTACATTCACCTTGAATATCATCGCCACGTCGAATGTCATTCCAATATGAAAGTAAACAGTTTGTCACGGAGGTTTCCGTGTGCTCGCGCAGCTCTTAATAAGTTCGTAGAAAAGTCGTACCTCGTATACCGGTAGTCACCCTTCCCTATAAAGATAAAGTTCTTTTTAATCGGGATATTTAACGGAACCCATGTGATACATAAAACATAACCATAAATTCATAAAGCATGCATCCTATCGTCCAAAGGAAAGAGCGGACGACGATACGTAGGTATTACTACCCTCGGTCGGAAGACCGCTGCCTGAAATTAATTTAATTGGAATTCCTGAGTAATTGCGGCGTGGAAACTGCGCGCTTCCTCTCCGCGAGGAAGGACGAATTCGTTTTCGATTTCATTTGCGTCCAGTTCGCTTCAATTTTTGCCGGTCTAAAAACTTTGCGACTTAATTCGTTTCCCTCCCTTATATTCGCCCCGACGGTGCAATCTAGCTTCCTCGTGCAGTCTAATTCATTCCCTCATGATTTTTTGATTGATTAACGGGGAGTCGGACTTGAGACGCGCGTATATAGGTGTGTATATATATATATATACACATACATATATATATAAAGCAGTAAAAAGATAAAAGAATCCTTAATTCCCTCAGGCAGGCCGTCCTCCGCGCCTAAAGGAGGGATATCTCTCGGCTCTTAACCGTTACGAGAACGCTCCCTTTATCCGGATGAGATAATTGCCACCCTTACCGCACCCTCTCGGCGCAGTGCTCTTCCTCTTCGCTCCTCTCGTACCAAATTTCAGATTCCGTACGGCGAAAAAAAACAAGTGCGCTTTACCGTAATTCTACGCTCGTCCGTGTTCCCGCACTCCCCCCCTTGCTGTACGAGCTCTTCCTGTACACGGCCAATTATGAATTACCGAAATTTCCAAGTAACCCGTTATCTCGCAACATTCCGTAGATATTTTATTACGTCGGTGTTGGTACGGCACGATGTTACACGCGATTCGTCGGAATTAGGCATATACCTTATACACAACACTGTCGTCCAATGACTATTAAAATTATCCGGAGAATTGGAAGGTAATGAATTATCATCCGGAGGTTGTGCGAGGCCGAGGTGGAGGGCATAAATATTCAGAGTTCTCGAGTTACGACGAAATTAATCCGCCCTGGTGGATTTACGGCACGGCCGCCCTCCCTGCCCGCCAGCGCAGGCCGTTCTCCTAAATCAACCGGCAAAAAGTTTTGCCAACTCAGCCGTCCTTTAAATTACCCAATAATTAATTAACACCTTAATTAGCTATAATGCCGCTGCCTCGTTTCGAGTCCTCGGGAAAAGAAATTCCTGACCCAACCCGAGAAACATTGCAATGACGCTCGTCTGCCGCTCGTGAAACTTTATAAACGCGGGTTTTGTCGAAAGGGTGAATTTTTTCGATCGAATCGATATTTAAATCGTTTCAATCTTTACTCGAATTCTTATATCGACGAAGGATTCAAATTAGTGGATACTTGTGTTCCTTTTTCTAGTCGTATCAAATCCATTGATATATTTAAATACGAGTACTTATACACATGTATACAGGGTGTTATGCAGGTCGATGCAAACCTTGTATGAGCTGATAGAATACCTCATTTAGAACCTATTTAGCCACAGTTACCTTAGTACAAAGTCTGATAATTTTCGAGCTATTCGCAAAAAAGTGATAATGTTATCACACCCGTTTTCAATGTGTTAAAATGATGTTATTAATCTCTACTTCGTTTTTAGACAATCCTTACCATATTAAATAGAAAAATACAGATTAGAGCATGAATTCAAACTGAAAAAATGAATGTAAGAGTTATTATCTTCATTCTTTCATTGGCGAATAGCTCGAAAACTATCAGAGTTTGTACTAAGGTAACTGTGGCTAAATAGGTTCTAAATGAGGTATTCTATCAGCTCATATAAGGTTTGCATCGACCTGCATAACACCCCGTATATATGTTTGTCCCTAATCATTCAATTTCCTGAAACAAAGCGTTGGCTGATACGTGTGTAGAAGTGTCGCATTGGAAAAGTCACCAGAAGTGGCATATAGGCCTGCGAGGTGAATCGAGCGAACGGAGGGGTGATTCGAGGAGTTAATAGAAATACAATAGAGTCTATTCGGAGGGTGGCCACCCTCTTCGACTGACGGTGTTTCGACACAGAAAATAAATCAAACTCCAATACGCTAAGTGGTTACGTCTGACGTTGACCAGACTCGCGCGGTGCAGTGGCCCGGCGTGTCGCGAGATTAAATTCTATTTAATTCGAAGTCCGTGAAATTTTATGGGAGAGCAGAAGGCCCTTTTCCGCCCGTGGGGAGTGATCGGTGGAATCGCAAATGTCGGGGAGAGCGATCTCTGTCTGGAATTGGAAACGATCAATCGTACCGATGTTTGGAATCTGTGCTTCTCGTACCTATATACTTTTCGTCGTGTGCTCCTATTTGTTTTATCTTTTAAATTAATTTATTCCGATTGGTGATTATTAAATAGAAGCGCATTGAAATGGTTCGCCGATATTTCACTCTGCACTGTATTAAAAATTGTATCTATTATTTAATATAGGTACTTTTATATGAAGCTTTCTTCCAGTGTATATGATCACAGGTATGAATATTAATACACTCCGTAATTATGAAGATTAACACATTTCCTTATGAAATATCCCTCATAAATTTCATAATCATGTATTGGATAAAACTTTTATATAGGTAATATAATTATATTAAATTAATTACAATTTTTTCTTTACAGTATGGATCGTTCTTTGCCGTACCTACAAGGAAATTTTCTCCGACACGCCGTAACTTTAATCCTAAAACTTTTAAACCGTTAAGATTCTACAGGGGGTTGCCCGTAGTTCTCCTTCGCACGCGTAAACCTCGAGATAACATCCGTAGTTCGATTTTACCGCTTCTACGACTCGCGATCGTTTCTCTCCGCCGTGCCTTTCAAGTTGATATAAAATGAAATCCGATTTGGCTCGCCGTACAAATCACGACGCTCCGACGCACGAGCTCTCCGAACGAATAAACGAGACATCCGCCAGAATCGCGCAACGCGGAACGCGCGTAGTGATCGCGGACACAGCTTTCGCAATGGCTGGATACCTAATCGCCGTAATAAAACGAGCGAGCACTCGTTCAAATCGACGCCCCTCAAGTGCCACCGTCGTCTAGCCACGAGTATCTACTTACCCGTTTCCCGGGAACCGACGTTAACGGAATTATATCCTACCTTTAATGTGCGATTCTCGCGCGGCTCACGACTTACGCGAAACGATTGGCTCGCCCGCTGGAACGGACATCGTTCGCGGCGATTCGCGGCGGTCAAGCCTCTCGCAATTCCCGCAACGATCTTTATAATCGTAAGAAACGCCGCGGCGGTCCGCAATCGCCTCGTCGGACATCATACCACCCGCGGTGCGGCTCGACGAATTCTCCGCTTGGAAAGACGCGCGCGCGCGCGCGCACGTACTCCGTTTCCGAATTCGCTCGCTCTCTCGAGTATCTCTCGCGCGCGAGAATGTATCCTACGCCACGTTTGAGAAGTGAGATCCGTTGTAGCGGGGCCCCGGGGAATCGGAATAATGAAATTAGAGTTCTCGCCGACCGAGGGCGAGGGGAGTGAGGTCCGACGTCGAGAGAACCGCCCGCGTACACCCGTTGAAAAATCACTGCTCCCCCGTAAAGGCGGTGCCGGGCGCGAGCGAAACGGTAGACTATGACTGAGCACCGGACATTACGCGGTCTAATGAAAACATGGCCGCCACCCGGGGATGCCAGAACGAGTCGGTCGTAGAGCGATCGCTGGTGGGATCGCGCGGCCACTGTGCACGGAGAAAAAAAAAATGCAGTGGATTTGACTGTATCGGCGGTTACGGGCGGGGGAATGCAGATTTATGGACTAATAATTGACTTGAATGTGTGTGGACTACGGCTTGTTTCCTTCAAACAGCCGCTGATCGCTATGACCAAATTTATCAGTCGAAGCGAGTAATTCTGTATTTCCCCGTCCGTAAACGCAGAGATTTATTTGAATATACCTTTTCTTTGTCAGCGTGGAAAATCAGACGTTCGAATGGAAATGGACGCTATTCCCGGACGCGGAAACGCGGTGGAATAATGACCTACCTTGGACGCGCGATTAGTTAGGATCGAATGGATACTCGCTACGGCCTCTACCCTTGCGAGCCGCGCTTGCTAGTCAACGGTGGTAACGATAATTGATGTACCCAACGGCGAGGCACACAACGATCGTAACTATAATTTGCCGGAGGTACGCGGGATACGTCGTCGGGTTTCGTGCGATGATCGATAATAAATTGGCTGTCGAGCAACACGCCCGCACCTACAGTCTCGTTAGTTCGGAAAGCGGAGGAGTTTGAGGCGCGACGAGATGATTCGAGAAGGTTTATGGGTACGTACGTATACCGGCCGCTTCAGAAATCGGGTGACGGGTTGCGGAATCGCGCCAACCAATCCGCCGCTCATCTATTATTTCGTCGGAACGCGACCACTTTGCGTTTGTCTCGATGGACAGGAGCTGTGTATGCACGGTAGGTATACCTATCTAGGTCGAAACGAGAGGCGGGTAAAAGGGTCGATTTCTGATACTCGATTTGCACCTAGATAGGTACGTATATAACGGTGGGTGGATGTTGATGCACTCGCGTCTGCGTGACGTTTATGTATCGTAAAAGGTACTCTGAGAGAAAAGTTTATTTGTATTTTATAAATGTAGGTAGGGAAGGTGGGGCAAGTTGACGAGGTTAAGCGAAAACAGCCTACAAAAAATAACACAATAGTTTAATTTTAAGTTCGTCATCTTACCCCCGTCAACTTGCCCCCACAAGTAAGATTTTAAAGAAAATTAATTTTTTAATAGAAACAAATGTTTTTATGTCGAAGTTTAACTTTACTCTACTTATACTAATCCTACTTAATATAATTAGCTATTTACCAGTAAAATTCTTACCTTTGTTTTTTTGTAAATCCTTATTTTGATTGAGAACGATTTTATAACACTATAGGTTAAAACACGCTCGATTCTGTAATCCCGGCTAAATTAACACTGGCGCCATTTATGTTCGTATGGTATAGTTACGTCCTAGGAAGGTTGTCACAGCCAGTTTGCTTTGCAGAAATTTTCTCTCGGTTTTTGTAAATAACGAATTCGTCATCTTGCCCCGTTCGTCATCTTGCCCCACCTTACCCTAGGTACTTGATTATTGCGAAAGATTTATTTCGTTGAACCAAATAAATATATCTATGTTAATTATTAGAATGTCTCTTCCATCCCCAAACAGAAATAGAGTTAATAGCTGACGAATATTTGCTTGGCACAAAAAAATATTTATTTCGTCGTAATCGAGTTTACGTATAAATTGTTTTCTCGGTGTACTGTGCGCGTAATAGTAATTTCGATTCATCGGAGATGTTCATTGGGGGAGACACACGTTCCATCTAACAAATCCATTTCGAGATAATCATTGAGAGATGAATGGAAGGTGGAAGAACTAATCTTGAGGAACATTGTTTGGTTCTAGAGATGTCAAAGTGAGATCACAGAAAAATTCTTGCATCGTGGAGCAATAACAACCGTATACGAAAGAGATTTATCGATACAGCGAGAGAAAACGAATCTAAAGAACGTAATTTTTTGCAATTTTGTAACACCTGCAACTCAGGTAAAGTAGTAACGACGTTGTAGGCAATACTTACGAGACAATATAGGCAATATTTACCGGTCGTTGAAATAAATCATTTTCGATCGAACGAAATAGCCCACACGATAGTATATCACTCGGATTCCCTGTAGTTACGAACGAGTACAATATTTCTCGAAGCTTCGACGAGGGTCAAATCTCGTTCGGATCTAAATCAGCCATCGTGGTAGCTGACGATTTGATGAATGTCGCTGGCAATCTTGGGAAAATAAAAATATACTTCAAGACAATCAATTGTTTGATTTCTCTTCCCACCATCAATCGGAGATGATTACGAACAGCGAGTAAATATTATCTACCTACATATATCTCAGGGCACAGAGAAAAAAAATTGTATGTTTGATTAGTAAATTGACGATCACGAGCAGGGGAACACCGATCAAGTTACTTGAATTAAACAATTTGGTTGTAATAATTTGAAACTGTTTGACGAAAACAAGCAGTAGGTAGTCAAGTCTAGCAAATTATTGGTTCAAGTAACTTCATATCTGCGTTCCCTGCCCGTGACCTCTAATTTAGTCAAGTCTAACACATTTTTTCTCAGAGTACATAGTAGACGACAATAAGAACGGATCTAATAGGGGAGAGTTGCCGATGTCATACTGCTTCCTAAATCGTACCACTTCATTTTCTAAGTGAAAACGGGTAGATGTAGCCCTCTAATAGCGGCTACTTGAACTATGTGCTTGCCTTAGAGTGGCGGGAAAAAGTTATTTACGCTTGTGACAACGTGCTCCCATTATACGGAGCTTTTTCGATTTCATAGGGGTTGTTGATATAGTTTCTGGAGGCCACACGTAAGTATATATTAGCTAATATTCATAGTTTTGATGATAATCTATTCAAAATACAAATAATTTAGTGTTCAAATGTATTGCTAAAACAAAGAATAGATTTAATTTAAGGTTAAGAATAATGTTTTCTTTCTTAAAAACCGGGTTGCCTAAATCGTACCTCTTTTAGTTTCCTAAATCGTACTCAACCTCGGCCCAGCCTGATGAGGTTGTCATTGCAGTGACACCAGATGAATGGTTTTGTAACATACATATGTGAATTGATCTCAGTCGAGGATATGATTCAATGTCTACGTTGCAGCATATGGGTTCATGAAAGCTGTGCAGGTGTAAAACCGGAACAGAAATTTTTTGTGTGTAGACTGTAAGGTAGATTAGGCTGTTTTGATACTTTTATGTAAACCTAATAAAGTTTTTTTCTAACATCATTGCGTTTTTAAGCTATAATCGAGCATGTTCACATTTCAAACCACAAAGGTACGATTTGGGAAACTTGTGGTACGATTTAAGCACTTAGGATCCTAAATCGTACCACTCTTGCAGAACTTTAGAAAATCCTCTTTTTCATAAATTTGACAAAATGTTTTGTTAATATTATGGCAGAACATGACAAATAAATAATTAAAGGATTCAAAAAACACATGCATATTAGCATACACAATGGCTGGTAGCAGGTAACAACCAAAAACCAAAATGTGGTACAATTTAGGCAACTCTCCCCTATCGATCGCAGTAAACACTATCGAAACTGCAGTCAAGTGACGCCGTTGGATAATAAAATTCATCGTCTGACATCGATCGGTATTTTCCTACGTAATCCAGAATACATACTCTCCTCAAGCGTGTTACCGCGGAACGCTGTTTTCCTGGTTTGCCGCGCTACTAAATAAACGCAGATGAATCAACCGAATATTTTTAACTGACTCTCCTTTAGTTGACTCGCATGATATTATTATAGACTCGACGAAGCGTTTCATCGAATCGACGAAGCGAAGCAATGATCGATTTGATAAAAATATCGTTCCCCTTAACCAAAGGAGAGTCGGTTGGCAACATTTGATTGACTCAACTGTATTTCCTCATCGGTAAGTATGATTTTTTCCCGCAGCCGCGAAGATCTCATCGATCGGCTCTCACCGCAGCGGTCCATTCGAAACGAAGACCACCTCTACGCTGCGCCCCGAACTCTCGAGTAAAGCAAAAGCTCTCAGAAATTCATTTATGGTCGAGGCTCGTCCCTTAGCAACCCCTTTCCTCCTCAAACTTCCTATCGCAACGCTCCCAACGACATTCGAGATCTTATTGGGCACTAAAACCGCCAATTGTCTCAAAAGCTCGACCTCGGACCGATAATGAGGGATTAAATATTAAGGCGCGTATTCTCCGCGCGCGCTCACTCGATGTTCCTTTGTTTTACGGCGCGACGTGACCAGAAAGCAAGATGGCGAACGCCGACCCAAGAGCTAACGCGATTAGGGCCCCGGCGTTCTCTCGCTCGCTCATTCCTGTAGGTCGGACGTGTATGTAAGGAAGAATGGGTATCAAAGGAACGTTCGCGTCCGAGGCGTTGGCAATCCACTTGGAAAGCGAGCCTGTGTGCTCGGATATTAAATCTTATCTCGCGCTCGTGTATCTATGGGCATATTGGATTAGTTGTAGCCATAACGTAGGAGTGGATGGTCAGTGATCGATACCTATTTACAACGCGCGTGATTTGTACGGGTACCACTCTGGTGGTTCGATCGAGAGTTGTGTCAGAATTTAGTAGTCGACGCGTTTAATCGCCAGACTCGCTCATGGCTATTTTTCGTTGCAGTTTCTATCAAATATCAAACGTTAATTTCTCTTATAGGTACCATTGTTATTATGTGAGTCGGTGTACACCTAGCCTCAATGATTCTAAGCGACGCGCTTTGGGTGACGATACTTTTATCGTGTCGACCATAAGTGAACGATTCGAGCGAATCTTAGTGTTTTCGTACGAAGTGCAAATTGGATTGGTACTTCGTGGCAAAACAAGGAGATCCGCTCATACCGTTCAACTACGGCTCGCTCAATCGAAGCAGGATAAGCAGTAGTTATTGACACCTTAAGCAGACGAAATTTTCAGTCATTGATATACCTCTATCTCTTTCTATCTAATACATTTGTCATCGGATGGTGTCAATAACTGTCGAGCGTCAACAGCTATACCGCTTACCCTACCGACACCCAAAGTGGGTCGATCAGAATCATTGACGAATATCACAAAAATTCACCACAAAAATGTATAACGAATGATTCTCCGAAAAGTATATACCTACTTACGTATGTACGTTATCGTTCAACCGCGGAGGAAGCGAAGCACCCTATACTTGCGCCCAGCAAATACACAGGTACCCACGCAGGGTGGTCAATAGAAGCCGCGAAGAGCAAAGCATTTTCGGAATCGGATCTAGCCGGGGCTGTGCGATTCTCATGAAAAATGTAGGATCGACACGAATATCGACTCATACGTGGATATTAGACTAATAGAACTGCCAACGAGAATCGTTAAATATTCACAGCTCGCTCTGTACTCGTAACTCGCATCGATTTTCGGGGGAAGCGAATCAAAACTGAATCGCTGCGGTCGTACTCGATATTTCGTTGATTTTCAACTTACTGACTATCCTGAATATTAGGGGAAGAGGGGGCAGAACTGGGTAGCGAGGCAGAACCGGGTACCAGCATTAACATTTGAATTTTGCGCGCGATTAACGTATACAAATTACTTCTGGCTCAGTTGATTGAAATCAGTGCACCCTGGTGAAGTTTCATTCCGAACGCTGCAGTTGCCTGCAAGACTCACAACTAACAACGGTTTTATTGAGGTATCTGTGATCTTATTTTACTATATTTTCAATGTTTCTATACAATTGCTTGTACACATAGTTGATAATTTTCAAAAAAATACCATAGGATAGCACGATAATTGTAAGTATGTCTATGGGAAAGACTTGACTTTGTTGGTTACGTGTTTGTCAGAATTTTTACTTAAGCTAATTTTATACATTTGGGGCAATACCGGACGAAGCAGGTGGGGCATGACCGGGTACTACACGGTTGTGCCCCGCGCTTGGACATTATTGTAAAACGTCTGAAAGTTTTTCATAGTTTCAATGTTATTAGGTCATTTAGGGTTAATTATTATAAGTTTGTTCATTACAGCTTCACAACACACACTTATAAAAGGACGTCTGATCGTCAAAAATGGTCCAAAGAAAACATGCAAAAAGCAATTGCCGAGGTTATTTCGGACACAATAGGCTACAAAAAAGCAGCCAATTCTTACAATCTTTCCCAATCAACCCTAGAGGATAGAGTCAAGAAAAGAAAGACTGGATCATCTTTAGAAGAGACCTCTTCTGGCGGATTCGCCCTACAAAATTGAGCTTAAACAAAATATTAACAGAAATATAACAGAAATTATGGCTAGGTGAAGTACACCAACAATTGCAATAATTAGGCACATGAAGTGAGCACAGAATGGCCAGAAGAAGGTTTAGACCACTTCATATGCGAACAATGCGAATTGAAAAATGGCATGAAATAAATACCCGGTCTTGCCCCCTTCGCCATACGGCTCTGCCCAGGGGTAGGGGCAGAACCGTAAAATGCAGTTATTATTTCGTTAATTTTTTAAAAATAGTTTTATGATACTTCGCCAAATCAAAGTAATTTTATTCTTGATCTGATATATCAAGGTTTCCATTAGTGTAGTTTTATAACATAAAAGTTTATGCATAATTTTTTTACAGTTCATTTTCCTTAGCTACCCGGTTCTGCCCCCCCCCCCTGCCCCTACACTATATCCAATTGTTCTGAGAAAAAAAGTAAATATCAAAACCGAGAAACAGACCGAAGAGAAAATCGATTTCGACGCGAGTAAACGCCCCTCCGCGCTACCTTGCGATATCACGATATCGTCAGCTCGTGAAACAGGTGAGTCCTTCGCCGTTTCGCCTTAACCGAATAGGGTAAACCGAGGTGAGTCGGGTCACAGGGCGAATGGGATCATAAATCTAGATTTCTTAAATCGTGTTTAAAATGAGCATTATTTGATCGTTCGTACACCGAGAGAAAAGTACTATGCATAGTAACATGCATAAACTACCATGGGGTAGTTTTGACTAATATGCGGTCACAGGCGGGGAACGCAGATCAAGTTACTTCAACTAATAATTTACCAGACTCGACTGCAGCTTGTTTTCGTCTGACAGTTTCAAATCGTTACAACCAAATTATTTAATTCGAGTAACTTGATCGGCATTCCCCCGCCCGTAACCGCCAATTTAGTCAAATCTACTATTTCTTTTCACTTTGTATTACTTCAATCCTCTCCAATGAAGTAGGTAATACAAACAGTCGAAATAATAATTTTCACCGCGAGATTTAAGAAATATTGATCTATTATACGATTTGCCTCGATCTACACTACCGCGCGATATCATATATGCAGCGACCGAGACATCGGAATAATTGCCGTGTCCGCCATGAGCGGAACCCCGCGTTAAACACGTGGAGAACCCGCCGTCCCGCGCCGCCGAACAAACCGGCCGCTCGAGCCGAACAAACGAGGCGCGGGCAACTACACGGCCAGTCGCAACAAAAGAGAACGTCGCGGCAAAGCGGACCAAAGCCAGGCGCTCTAAGCTAGAAACTCATTACGATCGCTCCGCCCCTGCCATTCGACGAACCGACGACCAATCGGATCCTGGCAGATCGTAATCGCGCCTCCACGGTTTAATCTCGGCCCCGCACGCGTATACAGCGTTACGTTAGGTGGATGCACACCTACCTCTCGCTGCGTGTCTATGCACACGGCGTCGGATCTACGCGTGTGCGTACGACGCGCTCGCGCGTTCCCGCGCGTTCGTACGCCCCCGCGTATACCGACCCTCGTCCACCCCCGTATACGTTTACCCACACGAAGGCGCTCGCGACGGTTGTACATACCTAAGTGGTTTTGTTATAGCGCCGGGAACCGAAGTAAGTTGACGCATAGCAGCCGAAATGGACGAGGGCTCGGGATCGTTCGAAAAATGGGTACCGAATTGCCGGACCGGGATTTGAGCATCGATTCGAGACCGATTACCCGCCACCCCGGCCGCCTCCTCGCCCTCCCGCGCCCGAGTCCCTCTTCTCGATCGAACATTTCGCTCGACTCGATTGGATTATGTGAGAAGGGAATTGTTCCGCGGTCTAATCACATCTGCTTTTGATTATCGTCCCGGGATGATAGGTAAGTCGATGGATGACGTATTGGAGTAAGTAAGACGGGAATTTAAGCCGGGGGGCGGGCTTCGAGCCACCGTTTCGTCGATTCGAGGGTTCCGGGGGATCGTGTGTGTGTGGTGGTCTTGAAGGTTTACGGTCTCTTCGGACAATTCATACGTTCGTATATTTCCATATGGATATTATTTCCTGGCGAGTAGCTCGCTTGAAAGCGGAGAGTAGGTAGGTTCTAAAACTCCCTGGAGTGAGAGCAGGAGAGACGAGAGGGTGGTTTACCCTGTGTCTTCGCCCAACTTACTCCTCGGATGCCAAACCTATTATGCATAGCTTAAATCTTTCATTACTACGAGGCTCCAAATATGTTAGTATGTACCTACCTAGTTAAAGTGCAATTCTCCCTTATCCTTTCATATAATTGCAACACGCATACACGGTAAAAAAGTACTGTTAATTCTTAACAACATTTCACTGGTGTGGACCTATAGATACCTATAGATATCCATATACATATATATACTACATCTGATGTCGTTCAGGCTTTTGCCATTCTTATCTGAAACCAAAAGTGGTCTATGCAATAGGTCCACACCGCAGAATTTTTTACAGTGTACCTATAAAGGCTATATACCCCGTATTTTTTTGGTTTAATACACAACAGTGCAACGGGTTGCATATCGGTTGGTGCACCCCGTCCAATGAGAGATTCCCTGTAATTCGATGGTAATACCGACTGCCAAGATCCGAACCAAATGACTCTGCCTACTTTTATTTCCTTGATTATTCGAAAAAACATAAATGCGTATCGAAACTATACTTACATCAGAGCGTCTGTCACTCAAACTACTGATAAGACGACCGATGTTTCTCAGAACGATGCTTCTATTCGGTTCGAGTCTTAGCTGTTGGTAATATCACCGAATTACAGGGAAAAAATACAGCGGCCAAGATGCACCAACAGATATGCAATTCTTTGCACTGGCATGTATTAAACTAAGCACGGTGTATAGGAGTTGAAATGCGATTGACGTAAAAATGAGAAAACGATCGGCTCTGTCGTATCTATACCACGTTAAAACCTGCTATATCTGTCTATTTCAAAACCATCTAACGAAATCTTCATTAGCAGTGGATGAAACTCGACATCGTACAAGATTCGAAGATTCCCATTGGACGAAGCGGTCGAAGCATGTTTATCGGTAAACTCGACGTAATTCGACGTTAAAACCTACCGGGTAGGTACGTATTATCGTTCCTCCAATTAGATTCAACGTGAAGTCAATTGGAAAAAGTAGGTAATCCGATTTCCTCATCGCGTCCCATTTTTGTATGGCTCGCGGCGAATCGAATTTCATCGACAGCAACGAATGTCGGTCGAGCCTGAATTACCGGGAGACAAATTGATTTTAAATAGAGCCTTGTGTGAGCGTAGCTAGAAAGGTGCAAAATTGCACGGTATCATCAATCACCGGCCGTGCATAATTTCAGGTGCAAAGACAGCGGTTATACGCGTACATATCAAGTTCTCGGAAGTAACTTTCACACAAGCGTTATTTGCTTTACATGTGTACGGGGAGAGAGTTACCGCGCTACCGGGAATTTGACTAGTTAACAATCCGTAATTCGATAGACAAACACACTCGCTTACTTGAGTAATCCACTCACGTAATCGATGGAAAGAAATCGGGAAAGTGATTCTACGGAAGTTGATTCGAATCTACAGTTATACGTAGAGTTCTATTTGGGTAAATAGGGGCTGTGCACGACTGTAGGTACCTATACGAACGGGCGAAGCGAAAGCACTGTCGCTCGGATGGGGTAAAGAGATATCGGTTGTTTCTACTTTTCTCATACTGTATGAAAAATGCAAAGAGTAAGGGAAAGTAGGGTGAAACGGCACACTTTCCGCTCGCTACTTGGAACTTTTAATTGTAATCGACATCTGAGCTTTGAATTAATTACATTTTTCAGAAATGAAATTTATGGACTTATTGAATTTCATTCGATTTAGGAATTTTTGGCAACCTTGTCTTAATGAGTTACCATATACATAGTTAGGTATACTGTAGAGATATAAATCGCACGTGTGTAAGTTGAAGTGTTTTGGGAGATGACTTTTTTACAGCGGCTACAATAGAAACGCAATATGCTGCCCGAAACCAATGTCTATTTTTTATCGCCTACCTGTAAATACAATTTCGTGTAATTTTCAGACACACCCATACGTCATATTCGCGACGAGACGAATAGTTCACGTGCAACCACTGACATGTGTAAAATTGAACAGAACGCGTTGTAAAGAATAGGAAATACAAAACGCAGTCCGGGAGCTATATTCGAGGGGTGAAAAACTAAAACATGGGAAACACTCTCGCCCGAACGTCCGATGCTAACTGAATTTACAGTTATAAATGTTCGTCGAATGAACAATTGACGAGGACGCTGCGGCGTGCCGAATAATGAAAAACGTCGAGGAAATGTTGCAACGTGTCGATAAAGCCGGCGAGCGCGACAGATCGCTGCAGCTAGTTCGTATGTTTCGCATCCCTCGCAGCTGCAACGAAATGTAAATGAACCACCAAAAAATTGGTAGGTGTACCCGTCACTCACTGACCCGCGCGAATACCTCATTCCCGATTGTCTGAATAATTGAGAATCATCGATGGTTTAAAATTAACAGAGCGCGTATAGCGTCAGCGGATAATTTGTCGAACTTTTCCGGCCGAATGGCATAGGTATATCTACATCGGTCCATTCATTATGTCGTGTGACGTCTGTTTATCTCAATTTCTAATAGAGGGATGCGGAAAAAAATAAGAGTTCATTACCTATACGTTCCGCTACCTGAGCATTTTAGAAATTAATCGAAATAAGTATCATATTTATTATAGGTACTAAAATATACACTGCGAGAAAAAATGGTAAGATGTAGGTAGGTATACATATTATATATATATAGGTATTGTGTGTGTACCTATATATATATGTGGAGGTGTTTTTCAAAAAGCGTTATTTCCAAATATTTCGTCTACTGAGGTACAGGTGGCATCACGCTCTACATGACGTAGTGCAGCTGTTTCACTCACTTTCCCGCAAAAATATGCCAAATAGAAATAACGCCTCCACATATATATTCAATTAAATCTGTGTTTACGGGTGGGAGAGAGTGCAGAATTAGTTACCCCGACTAATAAATCTGGTTACAACGATTAACGGCTATTTGAAAGGAACAGTCTATAGTCCACTCGAGTCAATTATTAGTCCAATTAACGTGATCTGCATTCCCACACCCGTAACCGCCTATTTAGTCAAATTTACTACATTTTTCTCTCGGCATATTTTTAATAATATACCGATTGTACCGTAATTTTAAAAAAGTGGCTACTGAAAATTTTCCTTCGTTTAATAGAGAGAATTCCAGTTATTGCACTAAGAAAAATAATTATTTTAAAATGACAAAACGCATCAATTTAAACGTTTTTAGTTATTCTAACCAAAATACCTGTCAGTTGAGCCAAATATCAAATTATTCTAACCAAATGTTTAGTTATTCCAATCAAACGTTTAGTTATTCTAACGAAAAATTGGTCACTCTGGCCAAGCAGACGGAGAATCCATATTTCACCAAACGAGTTTCATCATCTCCAGCATTATGGTTAAATTGACCAGGTCATTTTTTCTAAGCATGATACGTGAATAAAAATACAAGAGCTTAAGCAATATATCGAAATATAGGTATGGATATTATATTATAAATATGTAAATAAAGAGCAGCTGCGGCAGCTGAGTCACGACGACGTAAATATTTCGTCCCGTTTCGTTGCCGCAAGAAGCTCGAGGCGCGATTAAACCAGGCTAACCATTTCGTCACTATCAAGATTTCGTTTCATTCGAGTGAAATCGTATATTCCAAAGTGTACATAAACTCGAAGTAATTGAGAGATCCGCCGGTCACACACACTGGGAATTAATTAGATCTTCCGAGCAATCGAAGGGGAACGAACATAGATATGTAAAGAAGCGTATCAACTGATACATTAATACATACTAATCTTAATACAGACATTTCGTCCCGAAGCTTATCTCGCGAGTTATTAATTTTTAATTATCTGCCACTGGAAAATGACGGGCAGCCAAGGGACCTAACGGTTACCCTAAAATATGAGGCGCCAGTCGGTCCGGTAAAAAGAGAAGCCGAAGTCGCCGCTTCTCCCTGACGAGGGAAGGTGCGAGGCACGGTGGTCGTCTACCAAACGAATTAGTGCATTTTCGATACGGTTTCTCGGCAGGTAAACGGTAATAATTGACATTCGCACTGAATCAGTTGCGATCACTCCGGATTTTCGTTAATTTTAAATCTTGCAGCGAACGCGCAACCGTAATTAACCCAGCTTAGCTCGAAAGCATCTCGAGTCACGTGCTCCAAAAACCTCGAAACGGAGGAGACATTCGAACTTGTGAGATGGCCGCAAATTGTAAGCTTCCTCTCGAAAGAGTCACGTGACATCTTTCGGAGGCAATCGACTTTTCCTACGTCGTTATTATACACGGTGTCGTTGGATAACTTTTCCAAGCGCCCGCGCCTGTCCCGAGGGGCTCCGGGTCGAAAAACAATTTGCGGTCACCAATTTGGACACCCGACCTGGTATAAACGACTAAATGGTACTCGGAAGTGAAAAACCAGAGCACAGCCGGATATCTCCATGGAACGATCTGTATTAAGCACATCCTCGAGCGACGGATCAGCGACAATAAAGGGAAGAGGCGTCTGCTGAAACCACATTTGGGGCGGAAAGCGATGATGGGGTTGCAATGGGGTAGGGGCGAAGAGCGATTCTCCCGAATTTAGTGTCAGATAGAAACTGCGCTACACGATAACGAGGGATTGCATTGTCGTCATCATTCGTTGAAATTCAGATTTGTAAAAAAGAACATTAAAAATCTTATAAACATTTTTAATGAAATTTGATGCAAAATATATACCTACGAAAGAAGACTAATTACCTATATTGTTTAAGGCCAAATATCTACTACTTGCAATCTTTCTAGAGACACTAATCGATTGGCCAAATTTTAATTTATTTTTCCGTACAGATGATATTGTGCAGGTACTGATGTTATCGTGTGAAATTAAAGCAGAAATCCGAAAACTGTGGGCAAACTTTCATACTTTGCTCGGCCGTCGAAACTGCCCTCTACTTGCTGCAAACTACCAAGCACGAGAAGCTACAAAGCAGGTCAAAAGAATTAGCGGACGTCGGACGACAAACAACGAGCCGTTGCTCTCTCAACTTTCCGCGCGGGTTTTCCTCCGCCCGTACGCGCCATACGAGTTGCGAAGGCGATCTATTCCGCAGGGACTCTGGATTGCCGAAGATAACAATCTTTAATTATCTACTAGCCAGGTAATTCTCTAGAAAAACAATATCCTGTCGGGGGACGCGCGCGCGCGCGCAACGAGTCCCATTTACGAACGTTTAACTTTCGAATCGGACTCTTTTAGGACCGTTGTGAGCAGCAGAAGGGATGCCGAGGAGGTGGGGGGAAATGGGAATAAAAAAGAAGGAGAAGACGAGACCGGAGAGCATTCGTATCCGCTGAAATTGCCCAGCCATTAGCGATACTACGTTATTACGTCCATCGTTTTTTACTTCAACCTCCGTGCGCACGCGGCCATCTTGGAATTTGAAATTGACTCCGAAGGCGCGGACCACGTGGTTCTCGCTAGATATTATATCAACCAAGTATCCTACATCGCGCACGGTTAATTGAATCTTCGTAACGTCGTCAAATAGGACGCACGTCCGTCGCTCCACTCGCGGTGTACTGCAGCTTCGTCTTCTCGCGGACCTATTCAAGATTCAGGGACGGAAATTAATTATCCTTTGATCGAATTATTGTCAAGGAAGACCGTGGCTTTCGAGTGTATTCGTTTTGTGACGCACGCGGTTATGGAATTAAAGGACTTCACCGACCGCGAAATGCGTTGTTTAATCATTAACATGGAGATTCGTTGCACCCTTGTCGCTTGATCGAGTTACTCGTGTCTTTAGAGAGAGAGAGAGAGAGATACAGAGAGAGAGATGATATTACCGTAGATTTCTGATTATTCAAATGTGATACGGAGGACAAAATTGAGATTTTAAGCGCATGTTATTCATTAAAGGTAATTAGGACTTCACTATTCGTCATTGAAGATTTCATTGCTCTACTCTGAAAATTCTAATGTCGCTCAAAACAAACAAATATTAGTAAATACCAGATGATGTATTCCTTTCTTTTCGTTACGAAAGAGCAATATATATGATCCATATTTTTCTTTCTTCAAAAAGAAAGTATCACGTTACATCGCTATCCTTCCCCGCGTGAATGAATTGTCGAAGCCATTATAAAGGTAGGTTCAAATTCGATTACGAATCGAACACTTATTTCGCACAAGGACAACCGTATCGTATACTCGAATCGCGCGGGAACTTGCGCGTATCTCAATTTGAAAACGACTCGTTCGATAAAGATGAGAGGAACGAGACCGCATCGATTTTCTGCGCCCTTTACGAAGCATTGCCTTTACAGATTGAGGCATATCATTAGACATTACCTATAATCTGCACTCGGTCGTTCCCATCGGATAACGACAGTCATTTACTCTGACTTTTGACCCACCGGGCTATAATCAAACGTAAATCGTGTCCGGCCCTTTTTTACGCGGTGCATCGATATATCGAAGGGAATGATATACAGCGAAAAGCCGTTGCGAAAGCCCCTTAAATGCCATTTGTCCGTTTAATATCTACGAAGAGCCCCGCGCCGAGTAAGACTTATATCGTTTAACGGTCGATACCGCAACTCGGAATCGTTAAATTTCTTGCGATCCGCACCGATTATCTTGATGAGTTCCACGAAGAGTTCCGCGCCGAGATCTCTCAACCTTTTATACCTAACGTCTTTCTCGAGAACCTGCAGCGAAGATCGATAAATGGAACTGTAAAGAGGCGCATTGAGTTATGAATTTCAACGCGAGGAATTTTAGAAGAATTTGTTGCGTGCAAAAAAATTGTAATGCCTACGCGGATACCCGTAGAAAAATAAAGGAGCATCGGTTACTGCGAAAATGTAGAAAGCATCGATTCTTCCATTATACCGCTTCCTGATATACCTACCCGCTCATTTACGACCGTCCGACTTTACCTACTCAATTGCGAATTACACGTCGTGCTAACGTCTAAAGTTAATTTTGCTAAATTTAACATACCGAATGATTAATTCTTTATGTACTGCTTATACGAAATGTCAGCCTTTTTTTTGGTCGAATTTTTCTTTTTAATTAAAAAAAATGGTTTTATAGGTACTTCTTGTACACTGTAAGTATAGGTACACAAATTTTCTATTCTATAAACACTTATGCCATCAATTTTTTACACAAGTTTTTGTAATAAGAAGAACATAAATTTTCAAACGGATTTTTTCCGGCATAAAATTAAGCCAAATTCAACCGTCCCGATAGCCCACAGGTTCGAACACCGGTATCTCCTACATCAGGTCATCCCCTCCCCGAATAACTCCCCTGATTTCCCTCGACTGCCCCTCATTTCCCCAGAGCCGAATTTCCTACTAGGTACAGCGTATTCACCGGTCTGGTCAAATAATGGACAATCGAAAGATTGAGCCCATTGAGAAAGGTGAATGTAAATGGAACGCAAAGTACCTACACCGCTGCGCGCCGTTCTGCGCATTTATTCTTACGAAATTCGAAGCAAAAGTGCGCTCTCGTGCTACTCGCCGCGAGATAACGGTTAACCGTACTATTTTATCTCCAATAAAAATCCATTGCATCACTGCAGTGTTGAGCGGCGCAATGAGAATTCCTGATCCCCGATCGAGCTTAGAACGTCGATCGAGAGCCCTCGAGCGTGAGATCCTCGCTCGATTGCTGCATTTCAGACGAAGCTCGACGAGGAGACTGTCTGCGGACAAGCGGTATGAAACGCTACAAAATGGTTAATGGACTTCTCCGTGAGACTTTTTTGTTACCGGTGGAATAAATTGAACAGGATTAGCAAACCGTACTTCCACCTGGCGAGATCGAGGAGAATTTGCTCGCTTCTAGGAAGCCTAAATTAAACTGCTCGTCGTTTTGCGATCGAAAAAGGATCGGATCGCTATACTGGGTTGAGAGCGTTCCGGTGTCGCTCGCAATCGGAGGCATAAAGTGTCCGCATAAAGCGAGGTCGGGCGGGCCTCTGGGGTCCAGGTACGCTCGAGAGGCCGACAGGACTCGGCTCGGTCCGCGACCCGGGGGTCTTATCTTAAAAAAGTCAACCAGCGGCCCTGCAGGGTTTTAATTCGAATAAATTCGAGTTGACGAAGGGGCGGCCTTTTAACATTCCATTGATAAGAGACCGGACCGTGGGGTTCGTCCAGTGACTCTTATTACGTCTCCTCTAATCTGTTCGCGCCTCCGCTCTTATTTTTCTTTTCGCCGAGCTTGATGTGCCCTGCTATAAAACGCGCGGTTATTTGCGATATTTTTAAATAGTTGCAGCCGTTAAATCCGTATCTTGACGTTAACGGCAGGTGTTTATAGTTGGTACACATTGTGGCATCGAGAGATATTTCGACTTGTGCAGCTTGGTTTATCGAATGCATAAAATCGTGGCGCGAATGTCTGCTCGCGCGTAAAATGTTGAAAGCATCAATTTAAGCAATAGAAGCTCCTCTTATTTAACCTTTACGTTGTATCTCGCCCATTAATACGAGAATAAACTTTTAAATAAAGGATGATTGGTTTCACCGTGAACTCATTGGTAAACTTACGAATCAATTGTTGAGCATGGAAACAATTCTCGACTTGTTTAAAATATGTATTCTTTGGTATGTAAATTATGCAATATTTATAGATAAAATAAAAAGTGCAAATAGTTACAGTGAAATTCAATTCGACTACTCTCTATTTTTTAAAAGAGAGGCTTTATTATTTTGTACGGTACATTGACTGTACCTACCTAAAATTTATCTTCAGAGACAGTATCCAATCGAGTAACTGCAGTGTACTGCATTGATATGTGCCGATAAAAAAGAGTGCCGGTATTCTAGAAATTTGTTTTACCGATTTCTGCTACTAAAACGGACCCCACAAGTTACCGATGGTTGGTAAAAAAGTAATACGCTGTACCCCTACTCCCATCGACGAAGGATAACATAAGGGTATTCGTGACCAACCGAAGAAGCCGATAAGTTACCAAGGGACCAATAAGAACCGCATCGGTCCTGATATCCTGGAATAAACTTTATCATCTTTCCGATTCATGCTAAGAGGGTACTGATAAATGATCCACGCGATCCCTTACTATATCACGGTGATCCAGAGGTTGACTCTACAATATACCTACATACGATGAAACACAATCGCTAGCTATAAAATGGGAATTTTAACATTTCAGAAAATAAGTGTTAATATTATAACTTTAACTGTGCTAGTATTTTAGACGTATTTCCTTCATTTCTTCCTTTTTTTATACCTAATGTAATTATGACAAATTTCAAGTCGTAATTTATCATCGAACGTATAGCAAAACTGTTTTTCAGTGAGTTCGTGATTATACTTATACCTAGATCGCGACACAATGGACATTAATTAATCATAATTGTTTTATGAACGTACAATTAATGAATTATCAATAAAGACGAAATTGAAATATTTGTCATCGTAAATGATAACACGACGAACAATAACTTCTAAGCATACCTACGTACGAAACTACGAAGATCACGATAACTCGTACACATATAAATAAATCACAGCCGACTGACAATTTTATCGCCTTCGCTCGATTGTCCACGTTCAATAAAAATTGTATAGAGGCCGACGCTTATTAACTTATTTAACTCAGGGTTGCAGCACCAGGGCGGTCGTCCAGGCGTCCCGCCGTTAATTAAGGACTTGTCATGTATTATTTTGTCAAACGCTAAACTCTTCATTAACGGGCGGACCGTAAATTCTGCCCCGCGAGCTATTCGATCGATATACTCGCTGCTTCGTCAAAAGGAAAACTCTTCTCGTGGATCTGTCATAAAAGGTTGGCAAACGAGCGATGGTTGAGGGTGGAAAACCATTTTCTTTGGAATTTCCTCCGCGGGAGGAAGGCAATGGCAAGTCTCGACCCGTTTCCACCGTGTCTAACCAGTTCCTGTTTTATAACAGTTTACGCGAGTATACGGAGCTGCGCCTATATGCATAACCTGCTGTTTTTCACAACCCACGTCTTTGGGCTTAAGTTTGTTCATTTGCACACAGGCTATCATTTATACTCTATTCTTACCGTTCTCTGTCATTTAAAATGTAAGCATTTCTTCCGCGTGTTTTCTCCCCCTTGTCCGTTCCTATAGTTTTCTTCCTCGAGAATAATATAACCGACGCCTCCTTGCGTTTATTTGTTCGTTCGCAAAAAGTCTTCCACCTAGCTGAAGTGAAACGAAACAAATATAGAACGAACGAGTAATTCCATTTTAACACTGATTTGATTTATTGCAGATTCGAAAAATTTGAACAATACTATTTACCCCGTATTTGTTTACTTTTCATTTCCCGTCTTATTCAAGCTAAACAGCGATATTTTGAAGTACAGCTATGTCATCGTCTAGTAAAGCGATATCTCTCACGCACTCGTTGCTTAGCATATGATGACATCACAATCTTGTAGACAGAAACGCACTTATAACTCAGCGAGTAATTATTTTTTTGGGCCGTTCTTTTTTCGTTTGTCATTGAATATGTATATACGGATTAGAAATTAAATTCAAAAAATTGTCTCTATGTTCAGACCAAATTCGTTCTTTGAGTGGCAACCGCTCGAACGATATCCACTTATCGCTCGTGGTGGCGGTAGTCGATGCGCGCCCCAAGCGCGTAGTTAGACCGTTTACGAAAACGTCTTGAGTAGCAGTCGACAGGCGACGAAGAGAGGAGAGGTACAGGGGACGGACGCGAGAGCATCCTCAGAGACGAGGTCTGGAAGGCAGCGATTAGTCAGGCGAAATCGTCCATCGCGTCTGAACATACGAGGGACACATGTACCACCTCTCGAAATAGAGAAGAGGAAAGCACAAGTCGGATTCTTTCCACCTAACCGCCTACTTAATTAAAACAACATTAGCCGCTTTGGGGGTCAGAGGAACCGCCGGCTATGGGCCGTGAAGTGGTGCCGCAAACTATGTGCACAGCGCCGCGCGTTGCCCCGCGTCCGCCGAGACGTCGCTGCAGAGTTCCGCGGCTCGTAAACCACGTTCCTTATTAAATTACGCACTCTCGGATCGGAATCGGCGAAGAGTGCCATTTGTTGAGAGCTTTTGGCAACGTTCGCGTCTCGCCGCGTCGAGACCTCCTTCGATTCGTCGTACCGTCCTGTGCACGGAGGGAAGAGGTCTAGTTGAATACGAACCTGATAGAAAATTTGATTTGAGATAAATAGGAATTTATGGAAATCGAACAAAAGTCTATTTGAATTTGATAAACGTATTGCATGCCTTTTTAATCGAGTACGAACCTAGTAGAACATCAGTGGAATTCAAATAGACTTTTGTTCGATGCGAATAAATTCCTGTTCTTCTCATTGTCAGATAAATGTTTCTATCGGATTCGTATTCAACTAGACCTTTTCCCCCTGGGTGTACGCGCTTAGGTAGAGACGCGCGGACACGAAACGCGGGACGATTTCGGCGAATGAAAGCCGTACTACGCATCGAAGAGAGAATTTCGAACCGGCCGATCGCAATTCGCATCTGAGATATCGAAGAATACCGAGGCCAGAGCGACACGCGACGGGGCTATTGCACATAAGGGTAAAAAATTAGTTAATCTACTAAAATGACTTGCGGGGTGGCAAGTAATTATTCATTTAAGTACATCAATTTGATCTTTTTTCATATTAATTAAGGTTTCTCGAGCGTTATACTAAAAATAGTGAGAAATACTTGAAAATGATTGCATTCGGTAGATTGAAGTAAAAAAAAATTCAGTTAAATTTTCAAGTCTTTTAAGAAGCTTGTTACAAAGATTTTTGAATAACAAAATAACATGTGTTCTTATGGGTTATAACCAACAAACCGCGATATTTCTCAGAAAAATAGTGACAAAATTCTGAAATTTTTTGAACTGCAAGTTTAATGAACTAAAATCATCTATACCAATTTTCACCTTCATTAAGAAGCCCGTTATTTTTTTATTAATTGTTCTTTATAAATTTAACCTTTGATAAGTCAATGTGGCAACGTTACATGACGTACAGATGCATGACCAGATGTTTTGGGCTCCATTTTTGAACTCACAGATACACACACATACTACTGTACGTCAAACATTGTTGCCACATCGCACAAAGAACATACTTTAGAGTGTTACTGTACTTCAGTGGACTAACTTTTAGCAGGGAAGAAGCCCCTGTACCACTCGAGAAACCTTAAATATTTCGTCCTTGCCACCACATACTACAGGTAAGCTTCCTATAACACGGCAGATAGATTCCTAGAAAATGCCGTGCTATGTGAAACCGTGTTATATGAGACCCAGAGCCAGTACAAAAAGGGAGGTTACGTTCCGAAAACTTATTAAAAACAAATTTTTTTTTTCATTCAACATAAGCAACTTAATTTTTATTAAAAATATAAATGCATGTATGACACAAAACAAAAAATATTATTTTAATTTAACGCTACCTTAATTTAATAAATTTCTTCCTCGTCACTACTCCGTATAATCAACCGAGAATGCTTTTTCGGTGGAATGATATCGCCTTCACTTTCAGAACTTTCTTCTTCATTTAAAGTTCTTGCCATCTTCTATCCTCTTTAACCCTTAAATGCATATTGTTGCTTTTCGGCAACACACTGCCTACTATACCTTTCAAACTCACACTAGAGCAAATATCGACTTGCTGCATAGAGTGTCCGTTGGGCTACGTACTGCTTTATAATAGGCTATAAGCATTTGTTGGTACATGGCGCTCATGTCACTGTATTATTGACATTTCCCAGTCTGCAGATAACCGGCGAGCAACGGGATAAGAAAATGAAATGCAAGCTGCCTAACTGCAAAGGACTTACCTATACCAAGTGTAAGAAGTGCGATGTAGAATTATGTTTCAATAAACGTAATAATTGTGTCAAAAAATTTCACACGTAATGTAATGTCATACTATGTACTTAATGCATGATGTTGCCATTTGGCTACATACCCTTTTTTCGAAAAAAAAACGGTTCAAAGTGAAATATAATTTTTATTTTTATTTCTCCCTGTATTAGTTTTGTAAAATCTTCCAGTTTTTCATTTTTTTTATTTTTAAACAAAAAATCATGCATTTAAGGGTTAAGAAATCTGTAATTTTACTTTGCTTGCTGGTTCTTACAAGGTCATTGTAAATTTCTCGGTATGGAGCTAGACAGTTTTGCAGCTCCCTTTTGAATTTTCGACATCTTTCAGCGGAAGGGCTTACATTTAAGAAAAATGACTCAAGATTTTCAGCTAAGCTTAGGCCTTCTTGTCATTTTTTTAATGTTAAATTATTAACTACACAGTCTTCATCACTGCTGTAGAAGTACAGTGTTGTACAAAGGTTTTCGCAATTTTCTTATCACGTTAGAGCGAAACCGTGTTATAGGATGCCGTGTTGTATGAGGGCTACCTGCATTCCATGTGATTGTAAGGAAAAGATATGAAATTGATGTATTACAAAATTTCACTGATACAAATAAATTATTACTCGCGACCCCGCAAATAATTTTCAGTGAATCCAACTAACTCTTCTTCTCTGTTTATGCGAATAATGGCGCGGAACGCGGAAGAAGAGCGGCGAAGGCTCTTGCGGCGTCTGATCACCGCGCGTTGCTCCAGCTTCTGTTTGACGGTTCGAGTCTTTCTTCGCGAGTAATAATCCGCGTCTGTACCGTTCCGGTCGCGCTGTCCGGGGAAACAGTCCGCTGCCGGACGTGACGCGACGGCTTCCACTCTCCGTCTCACGGCGAATCCCGTCGACGTCGTCGAGAGCCGCGCGCTTTTATCGCAATTACGCACAATGTTCCAACTCGGTTAGTATTTCGAGGCATTCCGCGGATCAAAGTTTCCCTCGGCGTGCCAGGATGCGTGTACGTGTTCAACGCGAGTAATGTACTAATGACTCGTAATTATAAATAGCGCGGTAACCGCACGCCAGCCAATTAAACGCGATACATAGGGACAGGCTCCCTTTAGCCGACACCGTGACGCGTAGCAGCTTAAGTAGCGAGATTTAGAGGCGACAGGTGTCCCGCGACTCGCGGACTCAACTCGCTCCAGTACGCCTCGCTCGAATCTGCTCCTCCTCTTCGTTGGTTTCGACGGAAAACACTTAATAGGCCATTCTGGCAACGAGAGCGCCGAGTATTAATAATGTGCGCTTGACGCGGAGCCAAGTGTCTCCTCGATTCGAACGGGTTGACAAGTAGGCGGGATGGAATTTTTGAAAAATTTCGCGAGACGAGTCACTCGTTTCCGTTACCCTGGCTCGTGTCCCGGCGAACCGTTTCGACGTTGAACTGACGACTGGTCGCGTACGTGATGGAGTCGACGACTCGAGAGGGGGATCGTGATACCGCGTCCTCGAAGTCGCATCTTTGCTTGATTTCTATGGGCATGGTCGTAGTGTTATCGTGACAATTTACGCCCGGACTCGATATGACGATTGACAATTGTTGCGCGAAGGTGCACAGAAGGACTGATACCCGTAAATTTTACTGTGTTTGGAAAAGAAGAGGTACACATGAGGTTTTTCGGATATTCTTACAATGCGATACGGTAATTTTTCTTTTGAAAATGTTAAATCGTGATACACTGTAAAACATTCTGCGGTGTGGACCTATATATACCACTTTTGGCGTTAGATAACAATGGCATAAGACTGAATGACATCAGACGTGGTAGGGGGAGTTCTTCTAACGCCGGATGGCGCCTAGCATCGGACAGTAGCCTTATCTATGATAATAGGAACGCAACTGAGTAGTTATGTACGTGGAACGTGAGAGGGGGACGGAGTAAAGAATGGACAAGATCGAACGCGCTCCAGTCGCATGCGAGCTAATAAGGAGGTCGATCGATTGTCGCTTTAGTCATAATACCGCTGTATCGTGTAAATCGAAGACTGCTTTATCTATATAAAATTTTTGTGGACGACAACTTCCGAATAATTTTGTTATGTTCTTTGGCAAGTATTTCACGAATTCCCTTCGCCGGATTTGTCTATATTATGGATCTATCGGTATAAACACCTATTCTTTGTTCGCACGTGCTATCCCCTGGTACCGGACAAAACTTAATTTATAGCGGAAGAGAAAGAAAATGAAAAAAAAAAGTTAAGGAGCAAAAGAAAAACTTGACAACTAAATTTAAGAAGACAAATCAACTACACAAAATCAGGAAAACTTGAGCACTAACACCGAAAAACACGAATAAAGCGAGTCTCTGTATAGTTTGCTTCGAGGACAATGACGAAGACTGGATTCAATGCTCAAATTGCCAAGAATGGGCTCACGAGGCTTGTGCGGATATTCTTGAGCATTCGGATAATTGTATTATGCGATCGTTGTAAACTATTTTGAAGTTGTTCAACGTACAGTTAGTTATTCTTTCTATGTCCGCTACTAGGTGCCACTTTTCGTTCCCTTCAAAACACGTACCAAAGTTCAAAGTATATTTTCGCTGATAAATATGATAATTTTTATTCTTTTGTTCCTGTAATTTGATGCTTTAGAATGTTGGCTTGTAATTAATGCAGATTAAAATGTTTAAATGCCTGCTGTCTTTTATTTATTAAAAGAAAACCTTATGTGCCCGCCACTAAGAGAGCTCCCCCTACATGTAAGTCCATACCGGTGAAGCGATGTTAAAATTCAACACCGCTTTTTCATTGTGTAGTTAATATTACAATTTACTAGTTTCTAAGGAAAAATTGTTCATCAGCACAGCAGGAACATACGAAAATCCTTATGTGTACCTCTTTTATTGTAAATACAGTAAAATTTACTGGTATCAGTTTTTCCGTGTACCTACATTCCGGCAAATCCACTTCCTTTTAGCCAGAAAAATTTGGAGAGATGGCCTGTCCAACTCATGTCTTTCCAGTAGCAATGATAGAAACAAATTTTCCGTTCGCTGTCTGACGTCTGATTATGAAGAGTCGCGCTCTTTTCCTATTCCGAGTTCGTGCTCGTTGCTGCATAAAGGAGCGTAGTTATAATGTCTACTTATTCGTTAAACGCGCTGTTTTTGTCTCAAAATGCAATCACGGTTCGCTAAGTGCAGGTGTTGTTACATATTCCGGTCTTCCTACTCGAGACATTCAAAGTCTCTCAGCAGTGAGATAGAACATTTGGATCCCGATTTCCCAATATGTGGGAACAATTTTACGACGTACGATCACCCGAAACGAAAGGGTGATTGATGCATGCATACTCGTAGGTACAACGTTTTTGAAAAACGACGCACTGAGAAAAATGATATTTCAAGTTGTAGCGATCAATCGCAGAAAGTATGGGGGGAAAAGCTCCAGGTAAGAAATCCAGTGATAGCGTAGTTATAAATTCAGTTGAATACTACATACCTACATATATTGTATAAAATGTACTTCTTTCAGACGTAAATTTAAATCTTATACAGTGCGTATATGAAAGTCCTATACATGCAGTACCGTGTTTAACCGAATTCATAACCGTCCCATCATAACATTTCTTAACTGGAGCTTTCCCCATATTTTCTGAGATCGATCGCTACATTTCTAAACATCCCTCCTCTCTCAGTGCAAATTTTAGATTTCACGCCAAAGATTCGCGCGCAAAAGCGTCATTCGCGCCACAACCGAGAACTCGAGGCACCGCAGGAATGTTTCTGCCTCTGCAACATGGCGATTGCAAAGACGGAGAGGGATTACCGTTACGGAAAAAATGACCATCCACAAGTACGTACTTAGCGAGCGCTTAGTCGGCGCAGCGGAGCATAGCTCCTTCGCGAAGTCGAGGCGCGTCTTCGTCTCCCCGATGGTCTCCACTCGCGAGACCCCGTGATACCCACCCATCAACCCCTCCCACCTCGCTCGGCCGTCTGGTTAAATAGCAAACATTTAATTTCTGCCGTGCATTCGTCGGTGCTATCTACTCCAGACATCGACGCGCTCCTTGAGTCAGTAACGAGACTCATTGTCGGGGGGAGGGATGGTAAGACGAAAGCGTAATTGTCGACGTTTCCTCTCGCGCGGACGGTTGCGCCGTGTATAGGTACGCGTTTCGCGCGTCACGGGGGTACTTGTTTCTTTTATTCGCGAACGCACGAAGCGGGGCTCCGGGTGCGGAAGAAAGGGTAGAGAGACCGAGAACGCGCGGGTATAACAGGAGAGTCGCGTCTCTTCGGTGTACCGCGCGCTACACCCACGGGACCAGGTGATCCCACGGGCGTCCCACCCGCGATACTGTAATTAATCCACGTTTCGTCCGCAATTATGAAAAGGCGCGGGGTGAGTTTCCAGCCGCGAGGATTAGTTCCCTCGACGGAGAGAAAGCGACCCACCCTCCGTTTTTGGATTCGAGAGCGCGCGGTATTTTCACGAGCCTCGCCGCGGACTTCATTTGTCTCGTCGAACTCTTTATTCCCGGACAGAAACGTTCGCCTGTCACGGGAGTATATCGCCCGGCTCTTGGCACAGTGCGCCAGAGGTTTTTTGTCGAGGGGGTCGCAGCGAAGATTTGGACAGTTGGCGTATGGCGGAGAGAGAGAGAGAAGTGCGCCTCGCGCTGCACCACTCGAGGGGCCACTGCTACTGCGCGACGATGAAGACATTTTCGACTTTTTTCCTCCGCTTTGTTTTTTTCCCTCCATTCTTTCTTTCCATCGGGACCGACGCCCCGCGGGATTCCTTCGAGAGGAAGTGGTTTCCATGTGAAAGGCGCACGACCGCATGCAGTAATGATAGGCGAGGGATCGCCTGCTCGGCGAACGCATAAAAAGCCCGGGCGTGTACAATTTGAAATAAAGTAATTCAATATCCGACACTCTCGCGCCTTGTCCCGCAGTTTCGTCGAACGTGATCCGTGACACGTTTCTGTGGTTTTCGGGCCACACTTGCCAGGGTACTGTATATTTGCGAATAATGAGTCTATATCGCTCACTCTCCTTTCAACAACGTCATATCTCAAAAAATGTTATTTTTCAGGAGATTTTGCAAGGATATACTACTCTTTCAGGGCATTTTAAAAACAGGCATAAAGCTAAGAACGCACGGAGAGCTATACTATAATATACATTATTACAAAAATATCGCTAAACATTATAATGATTGAGACAAAATGTACTGAACTACACTACGCAACAAAATTATCGCAACAACTTATTTTACTCTAAAAATGGTCAAACTTCGGAAGCCCGTAGCACAGCGAAAAATCATCGTATCCCTATATTTTTTTTTAAAATTAAAGCTTAAAATCTCAGCTTTACTATCCCAAAGTTTAATTTGTGATTTAAAGCACCGAGAGATTAAGAGACCCTGAAAATCAAGGTCATCTTTTGAAACTTAAAAATTTGCAAAGTTTGCGCATTGACACGGAGTTACAAAAAATTTTTTTTCAAATTCTGATCACAGAAAATGAAAGTTCAATTCTTTACCTTTAATTATAAAAAAATTTTTACTTTCCGATTTTTCTACGCCATTCTACAGCGTTTTAAGTAAAAAAAAAACTGAAAATCCCGGTTTTTGGGAGTATTACTCAACTGAACATCAATTGCGTAATTTTTTTTGAACTTATAAATTTTTGTTTCGAATTCTTGGAGGTCGTATATTGCGTCCAGGTATACCTGGACTACTTCTTCAGGGATTTTGGTATCGAGATGGGGACATTTTGGGGCGAAGTTACATAGAAGCCGTTTGTAAGTTAACACGGGGTATTGGGGCCAAGTTAGACGTTGATCGCGAGTTAATCGGGACATTGGGGCCAAGTTAGAGGTCGCCGAAAAGGTATTGCACGTATGTTAACTTACTGTACAAGTGTACCGGGACGAGTTCTATAGGAAGTTTCGTGTTCGAACGGTATTTTCACTCCTCAACATCGAAAAATTTTGTAGGCCATCATCTGTTCTTTGAGAACAAATTCATATGAAAGCGATGCATTTCGATGCCCCAATAAAGCCCATGCATTTGTCTTAAAAAATATGATTATTTGTCGCGTTACCTGGGTCCTGTAACACGGGAAAAAAACAGGATTTTCAGTTTTTTTATTTAAAACGCTGTAGAATGGCGTAGAAAATCGGAAAGTAAAAATTTTTTTTTTTAATTAAAAAGGTAAAGAGTTGAACTTTCATTTTCTGTGATCAGAATTTGAAAACAAAATTTTTGTAACTCCGTGTCAATGCGCAAACTTTGCAAATTTTTAAGTTTCAAAAGATGACCTTGATTTTCAGGGTCTCTTAATCTCTCGGTGCTTTAAATCGAAAAATAAACTTTGGAATAGTAAAGCTGAGATTTTAAGCTTTAATTTAAAAAAAAAGATAGGGATACGATGATATTTCGCTGTGCTACGGGCTTCCGAAGTATGACAATTTTTAGAGTAAAATAAGTTGTTGCGATAATTTTGTTGCGTAGTGTATAATATATAAGTAGCTATATCCGAGCGATATATTTTTACATACCCTATAACGCTGGCTTGAGCGATATTTCACCAGGAAGCTATAATATATATTATAGCATAGCTCTCTCCGTGTGTTCTTACCTTAACTAAAAATTGCCATATTTGAGATATGACGTTGTTGAAAGGAGTGAGCGATAATGTGAAGATGGATAGAAATACGAATGGTCTTTTATCGATTGTTTCAATTTGTAAATACGATGACCACGTTAGCGCAATTTTTGAGCCGATTTTTTGAAAATATACACCGAGTTATAGTTCCATTCAAAAAGAACTCGTTAGGCATATTTCGATGGCCTTTAATACGAGCACTATTGATGAACACGGTATTATCGAAATAACGCAAGAGGTTAATTGATTGTGTAGAATTAATCAGCATCTCTATCTAGGAGAACTCATTTTCTCAATATATCGAGAAGTACAAAGGTTACTCTATTTTACTTTATTTAGTTCGATAAAAGCGCTATTTATGTAAAACAATTTCGAAGAAGTGATGCGAGAAGTTAACTACCCTCTAAGTCCATCACTCAAATAAAAATTCGTTTCCGCTGAAATATAAGTGATTATATTTCTTAATTATTCGCATATGTCATCGCTCTCTTATACCACAATACACGCGCCTATTAGTTTGCGCACCTTGCGATCCGACCGCTACTTCATCGTCTGCTTCGTCACTCTGTTCAGCCATCAACCGCAGCGATTGATATGTGTTCATCGGAGGAAGACAGCAGGTGTGGGAAAAATGAAAAAGAAGGTGAAATATAAGACTCTTTCGGAGCGACTCTCAGCCGCCGTAGGTACGTAAGTTATTTTACCAGGGAAGAGATCCCGTAAATCACCTGTCCTACACCTACTTTCCCATCGGTCCTACCCACCGTCTCGATCCGATCAGCTCCTCCTTTCCATCCCTTCTTTATCACATCCCGCGAACACCGTCGAAAAATTCACATAACCAGCCATAGGTATCTACTAATTTTCCCTTTATTTCAAATCCCAAAGCGTAGCTAATAAAATGACAGCCACTTTACCATCGAGTGCGATCCGTATCGCTGTGTTACGGCAAATGCCACAATTAGGACGTCTCGACCGTGCCGCTCGGGCCATTAGCAATTATTTTCGATCGATGATGGAACGAAGAACCTTGTCACGTATACCAGCCATGAAATGCGACGGTTCCGGCCAATTCCGTATCCGAGGACGGATTGATGGTAAACATTTCAACGGACGACGAATGAAGTCTTTTGCGCACCGGTGGTGTACAGCACACAACGGAAACCCACTTTGGAGTAGAGCTGCTTATCGTTAGACGTTCCACAATAGCGTATAACACACGAACGCGGGCAGGGTATACGCGCGACGTATCAGTCGGGTTAAGAACGTTTACTTCGGATGTGTCCATGGGAACTCGTGCACGTGCGGCGTGATGAAAAAATGTGTACTTAGGCAGATGTACGGAATACATGGCTCAACGTATGCGTATATCTACCGACATATGAATGTTGGCGAAATTACTATCGGGACCACCGCGTATCGACACAACTGTACTTCGGTAAACGCGAGTGCGCGACGGTGTGCAGAAGTACCTATCGGCGGATGAGACATATGGCACGGGTAGAGCGCACTGCACGTGTATCGGGCACACACTCTCGCTAAAATACGGCAATGTTGGTATGCACAGTCTCGATATACCGATCGTCATCATTCGCTTATACCTGCGTGTCGAGTTATGCAAGGATGGTGGCGGACCTGCTTATGCACCGTCGGGAAGGCCAATTGTACAGAGTCTTTCATTCCGACTGACGGGCTAACAACGACGAAGACGTTCAATTATCGATACGCTACATTCCCGCGGAAAATATAGATACGCGCGCGGTTTTAGTAATGTATAGGTATGCTCGGAGAACGGCGAACGACATCTTCGTGTACGACGAATATAGTTATGCGCGCGGACGTATATGGGTCGTGAGAGAGTTTAATTGTAGTTGATAAATATAAGTTTATTTACGTGCGTAAATGCATGGCGAAATAAATACTTCGTTTGACGTGAAAAGATGTTTCAATAGCTGATTAATATTTTCTTATGCCATTGGAATACATATATCGCTCACTTTTGGAAGGAAAGTAACGCAAAACACAGAAAATGCAAATGCTGAATATGTGACGGTCTTTCTGCAACAGACACAGTCATTCAGCACATATGCCTAATGCCACAAGTGCCATCTCTTGATTAAATTGTTAAGTTGCATTTGTGTCACTTTTCTAGCAAAAACTATTGATATTTTTGGATGGTTCCGGAGTTTGTCAATTTTTGACTTGTGTCACTTTTCCTCCAAATGAGCGATATGTACTTTGTAGTTCGTCGTATTAAACAAAAAAAGTACCTTAACTGACTATAAATCAACTCCTTCTTTAATGTAGCTATAAGTGTCACAGGATATACCTACATCGGGGTGAGATGGATTGTCTGATTGTAGGAGTGGTTTGCGCCCATCTGCCCCTACAATCAGGTGACCCATTTTACTTTGAAAAATGCGTGAAAGCAAATAAATTTATCAGCAGTGTGTACCTCATAGATTTCTCGATTTTACAAGAAAATAGAATTGCGATCATACAGCACTTCCATCGTGGCTTGATATTTTCAAAGATAAATAGTTTACGTCACTCTGATTCTTGCCGTGTCATACACGAGACAGAAGCGAGCAGAAAGAATAACGCGCGCTCTACCCCTTCGTGGCAGTTCCTGCCAACGGTAAGTAATCGGTATCCGCAACTGCAGTTTCATCCCTTTCGCCTGCCTCGTTCTCCTATCCCCCTCGTATCAAACTGTAACCAAATTGCTATGATAACGGGTAAGTAGGGTTTCCGAAGACGAGCTCTAATTCTATAAGCTCGCCTCTGAATATTAAAAAACCATCGCGGAAAGGGTTACCTCGTCGTCCCGACCGCGAACCCATTCATCTGCATGCGTGAGTCCCCATAAAATAACACGACGACGTACGGCAAAATACGAAAAAGAATACACGTTCCCTCTGCTCCATTTTGCGACGTAAGCGTGTAATATGAAACGCGACGAGTAGGTATACGGCGTTGCACAATCCGAGAGGTGCAACGGGACTCGCATTATCTCGCGGTGCGCAAACGGTAGTGACAACTCGCCGAGGCAATAATCGTAAACCGACGGTTTATCGTAATGTTGCCGAGTCGTGCGGGGCGTGTGAACGTAACAAAAAGTGCAGCCATCACTTTCCTATTCGTGGACCGGACAGGTGTGGGCGCACTGCCGACCGCGAAGTGCGTTTTTAGTACCTACTTGCACATTATACGTCGCGCTTCGTATACGAGGCTCGAAATACGACTTCGAACGCACGATTCTCTCGGACTTGGATAGGTATAGGAATAAGACTCTCGAGGGGTGCGACGGTATATGAGGGCATTTGGTGGTCCTTCGGAAGTGGAGATTGTTGCCACAAGCGTATACGATCTATTCGTATCATGGCTTGTGTAAAATTAAACGCGTATACGGTAAATCAGTACGCTCTCTCGGTCGATGTGCATTGTTAAATGACATTTGTAATGTAAAATGAAGCCAAAAATTATAATGAATTACAAAAATTTTGAACCGTTGAAAACGAAGACGTGAATCTAGCCAACTCTTCGTGGAGAAAATTGAATGGTAACGATTTCCTGCCAGAATAGTACCTAAATAGGTACCTATATATATCTAACAACTTCGACGATATCGCGTTGAATAATCTGCAGCACGGTAATGAATACCATCCGAATAGCGATGATTACTATTCTGCAGATTATTCAACACAGTACCGTCGAAACCGTCACCTGTTTACTATTCTGCATGGTAGAGTAAATGACACAGCCATTGGCCATGCGATAGTGATTAGCCACCTCTCATAACAAATGCATTCGATAGAAAGAGAAAGCGATAGGCCAATCACTGTATAATTTCGTCTGCTTAAGAGGCATTCAATCACTGTATCATTTACCCTAATCGTTACCGCTTAATTTTCTCCGTGTTGAATCGCAGAGGTAATACGGGGTGTTCTCAAACCTTTGACCCAGAGAAAAACCTTATGTTCATTAAAAAATTACGGACATAATGCAATTGATTTTATTCAAATCCATTAAGAATTTACGGAGAAATTAATTAATTATTAGAAAGTAATTAATACTTTAAATTTATTCGGCATTGATGACGTCATATTAAGGCTCATGAAGATAATCGCAATTGATATCGTTATTATAAACATTATCTTCATGAGCCTTGATATGACGTCATCAATGCCGAATAAATTCAAAATATTAATTACTTTTTAATAATTAATTTCTCCGTAAATTCTTAACGGATTTCAATAAAATGAATTGCATTATGTCCGTAATTTTTTAATAAACATGGAGTTTTCTTCTGGATCAGAGGTTGGAGAACACCCGGTATAATACAATATAGACGTCCGAACAATTTCGAGACTGAATGTCGAATTCCATTTCCACGATTCGGTCGTATTCCATTACGGGTATTACGCGACGAGAGAATTACTTCTTCTTCGACACCGGGTTTCACATTCCCTGTAGGTACTTCTTTCTACCGATAGGGCGGAGTCAGTGGTGCCCGAGAGCACTCATCGCCGCGAGAATCAAATTTTGCATGGAGATTGCCGTTGTTCCCAGGCGCGCACTAAAGGGTTAAGGGGCTTTTAAAATGGCTGTCGTTTATGCGTAAGAGAGGCAGCGTGCAGTACACGGTTGGTATTATTATTACAAAGAGGAGTCCGGGCATAAATAAATCGTAAGTCACGTCCCGTCATAAACGTCAAAGACCTTCGAGACAGTTCGGTGGCGAACGATGGCCGCACGTCGTGGTCGTCTTTCGTAATTTCGCCGCGGTTATAATTTCCCGTATAAGTTGCCACGGAACGAGGCGTAATTGTTAATAACCCGAAGAGAAATGCACCGCCGATAGCTATGTATCTCAAATTCAAATAGGTACGTCGAGCGGCCTCGACGTCGCTTCGTACATGGGGAGAAAAGGGTACTTAGTCGGGCGGTATATTGTAGCGGGCTAAAGATTTTAACGTTAAATTACTTTTACGCAACTTTGCCATAAATTTCGAGTCGAGTTTTTAACGTTTTCTCGTACGAGATGACTTTCCCTCTCGAACGATTCGAAAAGAATATTATCCGTGTTATATTTTGCAGGGCGATTAACCACGGGTCTTCGTTGCAATGTACCAAATTGTCCCGTGGACATAGTGAAAATCATCGCGAATTTCAAACTTATCGGGGGCGTGAAAAGAACGCGTACACTGAAAAAACAATTTATTTATAATTAACATACGTACCTATACTTGTTTATGGCGAAAGAAATATTTCTTTGAGCCGAACAAATATTCGTTAGCTATTATTTTAATTCCATTAGAATGAAAGAGACATTGTCACATTAGTAACACATATTTACTTGGCCCGATGAAACATTTCTCTCTCTCTCTCTCTCTTTCGCCATAATCAAGCATACATTTATCAAATACAAATAAACTCTTCTCTCGGTGTAGGTACCCACTCGTCCTGAGCCATTCACGACGCGGCGTCATCCCCCCTTCAGACTCGCGTGTGCCAAAGTCCCACGCGAAAAACGTTCGTCGAATTTTCGTCGGGATCCTATCGTGTTGCGCGCGCGCGCCTCCCCGATCCGCGGATTAACGGGAGACCTTCCGCGAATCAGGAGCAATTAACGGAGGGGATCCGCGAGGGGAAAAAAAAACGCGCGACGACCGTGAGCCGTGAGCCGAGACCCGAGTTCGAAAACAAAAACAGTCGCGCGAGGGCTAATTAATCACGCGCGAAAGAGACAGAGAGGGAGGTGCGGAGGAGTGAGACGGGGTGAGCATAACAGAAAAGCGGGGGTGGAGGATGGAGAGAGAGAGAGAAAGAAGGGGGTTACTCTCCACCGTTTTATTAACCAATTAACGGAGATGCGAGAGATTCGATGCTCCGAGCAAACAGAGTAAACGGGGCCTGAAATTCATTAGCGGAGCGCGTCACCCGCCAGCGTCACCGTTCGCTGGTTCCGACCGACAAAACCAGGCCGATCCGCAGGATCAACGACTTCGATCGACGCTCACCGCGCGCGGTGCCGGCGCGGGTCTCGCGGACCCCTCGGCCAATTTGAGGGGGTTTCGTGGCAAGAATCGTGGAAGATCCGAGGAGAAAAACCGGATCCGGTGAAACCGAGGGAATCACTCGCCAAGTCGATTTCAGATCTACCCACGATCCCCCGAGCCGTGCACCGCCGCACGCGGAGGACCGAAGAGGATCGCTTTTTCTCCCCCCCCCCCCCATCCGAAACGAACGCGAGTAGAAGGAGGCCCCCTCCGGTATACGCGCGTCTCTATGGGTAAACGAACGATTAATTCCACGCGAACGCGCGAACGGAGTCGAGGTGTGTAACGATTTTTTGTCGGGCCAATTTAAACTCTCCTCCGGCTGGGAAAAAAGCTCCGTTAATCCGGGACAAACCGCGGAGGGTTTTCGTGGACCGGCGAATTGGGCGCCTTGCATGCGTGCAGCGAGGACTTTTAACGGCGTTGCACGGACGCGTGTAGGCTTTTCTTCTGGTTCGCGTGTATCGCGTTTCGCGGAGAGCGTCGACGGTGTCGACCGCGCGAAGAAGTACCTACTACGGAACTAGAAGCTCCATCGATCGTTACCGGGCCGATCGGCTCTACATCCCGAGAGACGCGCGCGTATGTACGCGAGAGGAGATCGGACAATTAGCAAGGCATTCCTCGGGCCGATCCCGAGCCTTCTTCCTTCCTGCGGAGTCCTCAATAATTGTAATTGGACACGGCTTGGCAGCTTCACCTACAGCGTAGTCTCGCTGCCCACTTTACAATACACTTTGTCCATCTGCTTTTTAAGGAGTGAAAAAATGAAAAAAGGGGGCGTGGCCAGGAGATCAAAGGGAGCCGCTCCACCCGTGCCGACGGAGCGGGAGTGAGTCCGGGACACGGCCGGAGAGAGGTATGCACGCTATACACACGCCGCACGCTATACACTGTACCGCGGTATATATACCTGTATCTACACTTTAGGTATACTGTACATTTTGTGTCCAGGCGAGGTAGGACTCGCGGTGCCGTCGCGAGGATCAGTCGTGCCCCGAGGCTTCGCTTTTTTGCGTATACCGTAGATTGGCAAGTCCTGCGCGAATGCGACTACCTATATGCGTCTACTTCTCGTCGTTCGAATAACTAGATTTTTTTCTAATCCACTATCAAAAATACTGGACGCGTATCGACGTCATTATGCGAATGAAATGAATTTCGATGGGAATTTTGAAATGTTCCAAATATGACTGGATGATTTAGTATACCAAATCCTATATAGATATGAGAATATTTGCCTCACATCGTGAAGATGCGAAAATGCAATAGTACATATTAAACTCGCGGGTTATCGCCACTTTTAACTATGCGAACAATAAAGATCAGGTAATGAATCTGCGGGAACAAAGATATCCCAGGCAAAAAAATTCTAAAAATTTTCTATATAATCCATATAGGTATAGTTTTGATCATATACCTATGTGGATGGTACATATAACTTCTATATTAACCATGTAAAGACTACACGGAGAGAAAAAAAAGAGAACATCTAACCTAGAAGATGAGGAAAAAGTGTCATTTTTCTGACTAACTGTGCACCGAATTGAGAGACGGTAGAATTTTTCCCCCTTTGGAATGAGATTTTTCCATCAAAATCGAAAAGTAATTTTTGATAAATAAACTGGTAAAATTTAACCCATGTTAATGTAAATTTTCCTTGCTAAAAACGACAAATCATACATTATTTTATTTCTCAAAAAAAAAAGAATATTAATAAGGATTCAAATGTGTCATGGGGGCTATTCTCGACGCGTGAGAAATGTTTTTCGTGGACGAAAAGTAATTTGTTAACAGAGGTAAAGTTTCGTCGATCACTTTCGTTAATGATTCGAAAATCCCTTCCAAGATAGATCTCGTCGACGAAATGAATTTTCTCACACGAAAAATAATTTCCCATACTCCTCTCCCCGTGTTTACATCTCTTAGCAAAACGTCTTCTTTTTAGTATCTTGTTTAATCCCTTAGCGACAAATCTTCTTTAAGATTCCGTTGTAGTGGTGTTACGGACAACGGAATACTTGATTCTGATTGGTCTATAAGACCGAATGTAACATTAGCACTTGTCGGTGAAGATTTTCTCCAGGAAAAAGGGGAAAAATCCAGTGCAGAAGAATATATGTTGACCATAAACTGTAGAGCTACTACTATACTGCTGCGTAGCTTTTATTTTATTTTGCTGGGAATTTGAAAATTCTCCGAAAATTCCCTTTTTTCAGAAGAATAATTTTCCAGCCCTTTGATAATTTCTTACCTATCTCACTGTAATTTCTGGTTGATTGTCACAATGGTGCAGCGTTACCCATAAAAAGGGGGAATTTTTTACTTTTTTTTTCTCCGTGTACATATGGATTATACAAACATTAAAAAATCTATATACAATCCTTATATTGTTAATGTAGAAATCATATATAATCCATAGATATATATAAGACCAAAATCACACATGGATTATATACCTACAAAATACATACAACTTTTCCAAGTGGGATGAGGGAAGTAATTGCATTAGTGGAGATAATTTGGCTTAGTCAGTGAAAAATCGGGAGGTTTAAGTTTCCCGGCATAGTTTTCCGGAATCTCGGGAGTCGAAATTGCCATTATGCAAGAATTTAGCAAAAAAAAACGCCAAAAAAAGTAGAGCCGCAACGAGTTTGAAATACGGCACTGACGCGAGCAATGGTAGCGCGGGACTTCACCGTCGCGTACCTCCGACTAACGATACTGTAATGTACTATAAACCGACATGAAGCGGGACCTCACGGAGGAGGGGTGCATCCGCCATCTTGCCCGATGGCCGTAGGATGTGGTTATTAAAATTGCAGCGCACAGCAAGAATGAATAGGACTCCCTCGAAGAGAAGGCCGAAGAGGGGAGAACGAGTTACGGGGGGGGGGGGAGGGAGGGAGGATGAGTGAGTAAGCGAGTTTCCCGCGCGTAACCTCCTCTCGTTGACACGGAAAATTTGCATAAACGCACTCATTTGCGTATAGCGATCCTTATCATAATATGTGTTCGAAACCCATTAGATGTAGGTATGTATTCGTTTCGTATAGTTAAAACAATGGATAATAAGTACCCCGAAGAAAATAGAAACTCGTTAAATAAAATTATACAGCGAAATATAAGAACAGTCGGAGGATTCGGCAATATTTTTAATCGTCACGGTGGAAACCGCCAATATTATTGCAACAGTTGAAAATATTGCTGCAATCGTGTCGATGTAGAAATCAATCGTGTATATTGCCGCAACCGCTACGCGAATGGCTACTGCGGTGATATTTTTAGCCGTCATCATAGACAACCGCGATAAAACATGCAGTTTATGCCATATTTACAAATTAAACGTATACCTACGTGTTCGTTATAACGCACGTGTAATACGTCGATAGAAAAGACTACCGTCTGTACAGTAACTACCGTCTGAAAGGTGTACGGCAACTGCTCGTGGGGTCACATCCATGGTTATACATCCACCTTTACATTTTAATGGAGCTCGGTGGTTCTCGTCGGTTTCTGTACGGTAGCCAAGGCGTTACTCTCGGGTAACACGTGTACCTACGCGTGGACCGACTGAGAACCCGTGCCGCGGAACATCTACATTTACTTCGTGCGCCGAGATCAAAAGGCCATCAAAAACCTCAGGGACGCATTTCCGAACTGGGTTTCTTCGGGAGCTTTGCAATGCGCGCACTCTGAGAGAAATAACTTCCGATACCAAAAAAATGTTTTCTTCAATCAAAGACATGACATAATTTCAGGATCAAATACTCGATAGGCTCGAGTACCTAATTGTTTTTTTTGCGCAGAAAGAATTTCTTATTCCCACGGCGATATTCTTGAATCGTGAATACTTATATATTCTTCGATCAAAAATCTGTACTTATATTCCTAAAACTTTTTAAGATCATATTTTCTTGATTGAAAAAACACTTTCTTTGACACTAGTCATTATTTCTCTCAGTGTAGGCACGGGATTGTGATTCATCTCATCACGTCGCCTCGGCGAGAAAGCTAACGGTATTTTTTTAATAATTTCAAAATTAGCTATTCTAGATATTTCTTGAAAGTGCATACATGTTGGGTTGCACTTCGAATGAAAATTACCATTCGATAGGCATATGTATTATATTCCCCGGACTTTTACCAGCAATTAGGTATTCCACGTCGATTAAGCACGAAGATAGACTTTGACGTATTATCAACGCGTGGTCGGGAAAGTAAAGAAAAAAATAATATCGTCGCATTAACCGTCCCGGGGACCGTTCGAGACGCCAGCCAGTCGACGGGGCTTACACGTAACGCGGTCCGACCCCCGTGGGCGTGCATTATAAAAATGAAAATACATACGTAACCGGAAACGAATTTAGGAAAATGACGGACCACATTAGGAGAACCAACACTGGGAACGCCTCCCTTCTCCGCCGCCTCCCTCGCCCCACGCGCGTTATTATTTTGATGTTGTTTAATTTCCGGTTTTGTAACGGAAATACAATCACTACTGTTCTCACACCTTCCTCGCCGCTCTTCGCATTCCGTTTCTCGGTGTTTGTGATAGATCAAAGTATGTGTATCACGATTAATCCGCCCACGCGTAATACGAGTATCTAGTATACGGACGCGATAATTGTAATGATCGGCCTGCCCGATAGGTTGATATGGAAACCTTAAAAATGCAGTGAAATTTTCAAGCAATTTTTCTCAGCCTCCTTCGAACGTGGGATAGACCGAGGATGAAAGTGGCAGTTTGCACCTCGAATACCTACATCAACAGAGCTGAAGAGATTCTGTAAAGCCACGCATCGTACCTAATCAAGTTCTGATTATTTTCCGTGAACTCGTCAAATGGGACTTTTTACCCCAACGGCGGGGCTAAAAGTTCCAAGGCAGGGGATAAACCGGCAATCGATAGACTGTCTTTAATTACCTACTCGGCTGCCTGTTTCATAATCTGTAAGGCGGATTTTCCCCGATTCATTTTCTTTCGTGTGTACATTTGTATCTTCGTAAAAGTGACAATACAAATGCTGTCGTAAAAGATATACACACGTAAAAAATTCATAGAATTGGAAGCGGAAGCCGAAAATAAAATTGTATACGTAGTAAAAATGTTAACAGTGGCATGGTGTAATATAGAAAATAACATAATTTTACTATTAAACTATTTCGACTAGGACGAAATATTATTACACGTAGGTACTAAAATACCAATGAAAATTCACCTTCGATGCGCCACTGGCGAATTAAAAGTTTCAGAAGCAAAATGCGATTGAAATCGATTTCAACTTTTAACCTCTAAATACAGTTAGGACACCGTCAACGCGCAGTGAACGAAGCGACGTGAACTGAACGCGTTGCGTGGGGGTAGGGTGAGCCTTGCCGCGTAAACGGAGTTGTTCGCTTCTTATGACGTAACGTATTCCGAGGAGTTATCGCGCAAATTCGCCGTTTCGGTCCACTTAAAAATGGGTAAGGTCTGAAAAATTCAATCGTCTGACCGCGCCGCGATCCGTACTCGCGCCCCTACGTAGGACGAACTTTCGATTGACCGTTAGACCGGGAGCGCATACGCGCGGGAAACGAATTTAATTGCAGAAGTTTCTTTCCTCCGCGGCGAGCGTGACGACGGCGCGACGAGACGGTGCGAAATGGAGCACGTGTCGAGTTGAAAAAGTTTGATACTTGTTCGCGGTGTGCACCGTGCGGTACTGCTTTGGGGGGGGGGGGGGGAGAAAAAAAACCGCGAGGAACGCACCGGAGCATCGCGCGGCGACCACGACGTTCGATTCCTTGAATATTTGATGCCCAACGTCGGCGGCCATCTTGCCTGGCGTGCCACGGAGCATTAAACAACTAGGGTTGTTAGCCTCCTTATCTATAGGCTACGTGCGGTACCCGCTTCTGTGCGACGCGGGTACATTATTTAAGATAACGTGCGCGTATAGTTGCACGCTTTGTTCGCGCAGATCGGTGCGCAACTTTCAGCGTTCCCGCGAAGGGGGCAGGAAATTGACAATTGGTTGTATAATATTACGAAGCAGTCCGGGCCGACGCGAATAGGGAGAATTGGCGGAGCTTTGCGAAAATTTCGGTTGTGGGGAATATTCAAGGTTTTGACAGAGGAAGAGAGTGCGGAAATTGGAGGATTTAGGACCTTCACATAATTGAAAGAATATGAATACGAATATAAACATTGTTCCATATAGAGCCATCTAATGGCTCAATCATCTAGTGATTCAATCATCCAGTGGCTCAAGCTTCCTTACCGTCATTCCTAATACGAGCACAATTTGGAAATGTCTGAAAGAAATTTAAACGCGAGAAAATGAATCATTAGCATTTATTTAATGCTTGAAATTTTGAATGCAGTTGAAGCTCCTGTATTGGTAGAGATGCATCGCAGACATGGTCGGAGAGATGATGGGAAATGGAAAAATACGAAATATTGTTCGAGCCATACATATATTCTTATTCTTATGCTCTCTTGTTCCTATTTTCATTCCTCCAATTGTGTGAAAACCCTTATTCGCACGCACGAAGCCACTCGGATTTTTCTTATCGTTAGTTTGGTCTATTGAGATGTTTGCCTGACAATGCGAAGTGTTTAACGCATCGTGATACTCCCACTTTCAAATTATAGGGTTCTTTAATCATAAGTGTTCAGGTCACTTTTACAAAAGAAATTTTCAAATTTAAGAAGCACTAGGTATATGATAATAGCGCATTTTCCGAATAAAGTAGATTGAATCTGCTGGTACAAGCTTAAATCCTGCATGTCTTACTGAAATAAGTAGATAAAGTCAATTTGTGTATGTATAGCTGAATAAAACTTCGCAAATATAAGATCGTATGATGGATCGAATAAAATTCATTACGCAAGGTCTTACGTCTCGTTTGAAAGTGCAGAATCAGCAAATTACAACCTTTCATTTCGTATTCATCTTGATATATGACGATTTTGCGGTCGTAAATGAGTAATGTAAGATGACGGTGGTCATTGTTTTGTAAAACTTTCGAGTAAGCTCGCGACGTGCATATGACGGGTGGTAATACGAGCTTGATTAATTATCGTGCAAAGGAGAACAGAGGGAATTTAAATTTGATTCGCGGATATGGATCACTGAAAAAAAAAGTCGAGGAGTGTTGATGTGTATTCATTGCCATAGCATGGTAATAGGTGAGACGATAGGTTATTAAAAACGACGTAGACATACATACATATAGAGACATGGCGAGGATACTGCCCATATACTGAGAGAAGTAATTGCTAGGGTCAAGGAAATATTTATTGAATCAAGAATATAATGATCCTCAAAATTTTTAAGCATACAGGTTCTTGATCGAAGAATGCCTATAAATTCTTGATTCAAGAATTTGTTCGCTGAGACAATAAATTCTTCCCGCGCGAAATGAACAATTACTCGAACGCGATAAATACTCGTATTTTTTCTTGCGCGAAGAAAACCATTGCTTGGTCCTGGAATTATGTTATATTTTTGATTGAAGAAAACATTTTGTGGCATCAGCAATTATTTCTATCAGTGCAAAACACACGAATTAGACAAGTCCGAAAAGAACTGAATGATATGCGACAGAGTGACTCTTATGGTTTCATCAGGGTTATTCAACGTTTTCGCTCGCACTCAAATATCTCCTATAGGCAGTATCCTCGCCACGTCTCTGTATAAATGGGAAGCATAGAAAAGAGTATAGTGATACGAGCCCCTTCAAGTTGTCTTTTTTTCATATTACCATTATTTTCCGCGGTTATCGGGAGCCAATTTTAAGGGCCGCATACTACCCTCTCTCTTCTCTATAATATATCCGTTTCTAAATACACCATTACTACATTTCCTACCTGGAGTTTCTTCTCCACATTTTCCAAGAGCAAAAGTATGGGTGAATTTTCACGAGGTCGATCGCTAAATTAAAACATATTTTTTTCTCAGTGTAGGTACACGTAGAACTACCTCTCTATATTCTCAGGTAAAAGTATATGTACCGTTTACTCGCATTTCCGACCGGCACCTATTAATACAGCGAAAAGAACAAAGAACAAAGAACCTCTATTTATAACTTTATCGACATACGGTCGTCACCGTTCTCCGCAGTTGCATTTACCACAACTATTGAAGGTACTAATTCATATCTATATATCCGCACCTCTCGACACGACGGCGCTTATATGTTCGAGGGTTATTTTCAATTCTCCCCCCTTCTCATCCTTTATTAAATAGGGGAAAGTCGGGTATGGCCCCGGACGCTTTGGTGACCCCTGACCACCGTTATCGACTGTGAGAACCAGAGGCCATCGAATAAGCGTCCGGGGCCGTCCAATTTTCCCCCAATCATTCTTCAGCGGGGAGCATTGCAGGCATGTAGATGAGAAATACTACGGAAGAGAGGGTGACTCTTTGGAACGCTCCGTTTTTCGGTAGGCGTGTCCCATTTTGCGACGCAATTCGATTAGCATGCATGACTGCTGAATCTTGTATAGATTATGTCGAGGAACGAGGTTGGCTCGTGTGGCGTTTAAAAGCCACCGTTGCATACTAATGACTATTCGGCTCTGACGATGTTAAGTGCCTGCGAAATTTCCTCCTCGAATAAGGTGCGTAAAAGTCGTTTGAAATTAAATAAAAAGACGATCTCTGCACTGAGGGAGAAAGGTTGAATACGAACCTACAGAAATATTTATTCGAAATAAATAAGAATTTCTTTACATCGAACAAAAGTTTATTTAAATTAGACGAATGTTTTGTATATCTTTTTAATCGAGCACGAACCTAGTAGAACACCAATCTAATTCAAACAGACTTTTGTTCGATGCGAATAAATTCCCATTCGTCTCTGATAAATGTTTCTATCACACAGGTTCGTATTCAACTATCTAGACCTTTTCCCTGGGCGTGCAATTGGATGCGATCTGAAAACGAGCAACAATTTAATTTTGCGACGAGCGTATGTACAAATGCACAAGGGTGACTGAAAATTTTGCATCAAATTTGTTATGCAGCGATAACAAAATCCGATTATTCGCAACACTTTAGAGGTATGCTTTACACCGTAACCCGTCTCATTTGTCATGTTTGTATCTATGCAATTAACGCGTCAACGCGTTATGCTAATTAGTTCGCTAATCTGGACGTAGTCCGAGCCGGAAAGAGTGCGAAATGATTTATGACAATGTTTTGCCCGTGTCTTTGACAAGGGTGTGTTACGATCTAATTTTTATCGAATGTCGGTGTTTATCAGTCGTGTCCGCACAGTGGTATTGTTTATGCAAGTAGCTATTATACGCGCGCGTTAAGTCACGAAAGTTGTGGAAAACGATTTTTCATTTACACTTCAAAGACGCTCATGTGTTTCGCTCTAAATTTTATCGCGTTTCGTATAAGTATGTAATATAAACCACTCGGCCATAGCTGAGTTATGTGACATTTGAGGAAGAGCCCGAGGCCTGGACTAATTCAACGTGAAATAGGTAAAGATGAAGTATAAAATGTTATCTTTCCTCAAAACTTTTAAATTCTGACAGAGATAAATGAAGCGTGAAATAAAACAGAGGAAACGGGCGCGCGCAGACGTCGAGACTTATATACGGACGATTGACCCGCGCTCGCCCCGTGACGAGACACCATAAAATTTCAACTGCAAATAGAATCCAGCATTGTGGAAATTGGCCGAAGAAAATTGGCGTTCTCGGGGTAGAATTTGGTGCCGAACCGTGGATGATTGCAGACGTCATCAGTCCGAGGAGGTTGAATTTCCCTTGGACACGAATATGAGAATCGATCGACGTATGATGTGTTACGTGAATTCACCTGTAAATTACCATCACATGCATGTGAGGATAGATGAGTGATTTACGAATCGACGATTCCCTCTCTAAAAAAATTCCACAGCAAAAATCGCTCACAATTCTACAACGTATCTATCTATCTATGCAATCTCCGAATTTATGAATACCCTCAAACGCGGAGCAATTCGACCGAGTCGCGCATCCGGTACGTCGAATGTTTTCATACGACTGTCGGTGCCGACAACGAACGTGCGCTGTTACGGCGTTTGACAAAACGCCGGTTACGACCTTTGCGTCAAAACGGTACCCGGAGTGCCGCTTATCTATGCCAAATCTTGACGGCGCGCGAGACGACCGTCTGCTAATTAAAGTGACGAACCACCGTGGCCCCTGTACACACGCGCGCGCGCGTCAGAAATTGCTCGTACGGTGATGCGGATCCAAAGCAATCAGCAAAACACCGTAACAACTTCCCTCCCCGACCACGTGTACAGCGGGGCCCCGCATGTAAATCGTCCGACGCTTCCACGGCTCGGTACAATATCATTTTAATGACGAAAAAGTCGCGTCGGCGCAATTAATTCCTCAAAAATTAAAACCTCGCGGCGTCGATTAAATCTCTCGGCACTTTTACCGTGCGGCGGAGAGACGCCGCGGCGGCGGTTCGTTTCGGTCTCTACTCTCTCCGCGCGCCGGCGTTCGACCGCTCGTCTATCCGTGAGCAAACAGCGTACGCGCGGCTGTGATTGTGGACACAGATGGGCAATCGAGATTAGAAAATGTCATTAGAACGGCGTACCGTGTTCCGGGCCGTTTGTCTCATCAACGCCTCGCAGCCACATCGCTGGAAATTCAGCGCGCGGGAGGCCTCCTGGCGAAAGAGGTGGTGGCGCGCGGGGCCCGTTATTACCCCACTCTCCGCGAAAACTTTTAAGCGGGAATTGTACGCGGGTCACATTTTTACGGCCACGGTGGATGATAATTGTCGGATTTCACTCGGTACGCGGGCGAGTGTCGCTGTGTGACTTTGGTCGAGGGATCGGTATTGGTCTGCGGTGTGAATTGACACGAGTGTATTGTCTACGTATGTGAATACCTACATACGTGTATTCTGGATTTGAATTGGTGAACTCGTACGTTCGTCTAACGATTAGTTTCGCTAATTATACGGGAGTAAGATAGCGTATGTAATGAAAAAATGAAATTCTCGTGATAAATTAATCTCCCCGTAGGAAACTCTTCCATTGGCATGTCGATTTCCATTTACAAAATATCACTCGTTCGACGATTTCTTATATAATGTAAATCACTTCTGAACCGATTAGAATTATTATAGTTATTGATTTCTATTGGATGCTTGCCGATCGAATAGTATCTACTGATCTGATACAAATAGTACCTATATCTGAGAAATAAACGTGCTTTTGGATAGTCTTAAGAGCACATTTATTCGAATGAAATGAATATCGATCAGATCCAAATCGTATTCAATTAAAACAATAATATTCATATTCGTTCAATCGATATTCATTCTAATCAAATAAATGTGCTCTCAGGACTATTCAAAAATATATTTTCTGCTCAGTCTACTGGACGGAATCCAATATGGAATATGATTAAAAACAACAAGAGCAATTAGTCACTTCGCATCCTCTTAATAGGTGCATCAAATTCGAATCAGAGATCGTGCCAGTATCGGCTACTTTCCGAATATCGTCCCGTCAAATCTCGACGCTATCTCTCATCTTTCGCGCGAGACCATCGGCTAGCAGGAAGTAGGTACTTCGCTCGCGAATCAGGCGCGGAATTTATCATCTCTCGCTCCTCTCGCGATACAGACCTCTGACTTATACCTATAATTAAAATGCTTCTGCCGTAATAGATTCTGAGCGAGAGAATAACAGTGCCATGCTTTACATAAGTCTTTAGCTCCGGCGTGAAAAAGGATCGATGTCAGGCAATGGAAAAAAAATTAATAAACATACTATACTCTTTATTCGGTAATAAAACAGCCTATAGAAACATGGAAAATTAAAAGGACCAGTCTACTGCCAGGGCAGCGCAATAGCGTTACACAGTTTCAATATAAACTCGTTACTCGGTTATCGGTTATCTAGACGTTGACTTTTTGTTCACCACGCTCCGTTTAATGACACCTCGCGTCGAGCATTAGCGCGCGCGACATTTTAATATCAATGATTAACCGCGACTGCATGTCTTTCAGCGCAATAATCTTTTCGCGTTTACGAAATTAAATAATTTCAATTATCCGTAGATACGTCCGATTATCGGATAACGTTCCCAGCCATCGGTATACATCAACCTTACGTAATACCAATTTCCCGGCGCAATCCTCGCTCATCACCATAAACGCCGCCTTGCGAGAACTCTTACCGCAGTGCGAGAGAAGCTGCAGCGGGATTCCCGCCAATTCCAATCGACGCGCCTGCAGGGATGACACGATGCGAATGTTTCCCCGACTTCCGGCTTTCGCCCCGACGTTATCCGATATACGCGAATAGGTACGCGCGCGCCGGGACCGACGTCCACGTGATAATACGTAGGTAGACGTTATGCGCGAGGTACATTCGTATGTGAGTAGGTAGGTATATAGGTAAGTATCTATCCACGAGTCGAGTTTAGCACGGGGTGTTATAATGTAAAAGCGTGATGGGTGAAAGAACAGGAGGATAGAGGTGAGAAGGAGCGAGAGAGAGAGAGAGAGAGAGAGAGAGAGAGAGAGAGAGAACCAGAACGAGCGGAGTGGGGACCTTCGACGGGGAGTAGAGGAGGGGGGGGGGGTTACTCCCACCACCGCGTGGGGCGGCGGAATATCAAAGGAAACCGACTTCTCGTTCGCGAGGTGAAGAACCGGCCATCTCCGGGCCACACACGAATTGCTTTTATATACTTTACGCTCTATACCTCTAAAGTGTAATACCTTGATGGTCCGGCGAACCGAAGGGGGCCCCGCAGAAGGGGTACGCTCGCGATGGTCGCCCGAAAGTCGACGTTGTTACCAGTCAGCCATTCGTTACCGGAACGTCAAAGCCCCGCGCGCGTACCTATATGCAGAACCCGTATCAGGGGCCTCGACGACGCGAGCGCGCGCTCCGAAATTGGATTCCAATTCGATCGTCTCCCGCTATACCCTTCGATCGCACCGTGCGCGGACGTCGACACTTTGACAGGCGTCGAATTAATCGACGATCGACGACGCGTCGTTGAAAAGAGAAGAAAAGAACGACGCGTGCATCGGCGTCCTCATTACGCGGGTCGTTAAAGATTATTAATTTAGCGGGGATAAAGATGAACGAGACCGTTTGTGTGGGACGCAAGATCGTTGGGTGTTAATTCGAATGCAGCGAATAAGGCGATCAAGTCAATGAAGCGCATATTTTGCGTACTTTCAGATTTATCATAAGATGCGATGCATTTAGGCGATTTCTTACATGGAAAACAATTTTGTGGTAGGTATAATAAATTTCGGGACAAGCCCAATTTGTTGTTACGATAATTACAATTTCAGTAAAAATTATAGTAAAACTTGTAGGAGTTGCAAGCGTTTGCTGTAATTTCTACTAAAATTGTAGTTATCGTAACAATAAATCGGCCTTATCCCGCATTTTACCAAAAACTTTGTAAATGTTACGATTAATTTTTTTCCGTGTACCCCTACTTATACACAGAACAAAATTTGATGCAGGCAGGTACACCAATCATTGCACATTGTAAGACAGTCTGCGATTACCACACGGAGAAAAAGGATTAGTAAATTTTACAGTAGGTAAATCTCAGTAACAGGACTCCTCGGGAGGTGACACAGCGTGCTTTTTACAGTTCGTAACAGTATAAACATCAGTTTGTACGGTAAAATTTGTTATGCACCCGATACATATTAACGAATATTTATGCTGTTACGAACTGTAAAAAGTACAGTGTTTCACCTCCCGAGGAGACCCGTTACTGGAATTTACTGTGCATGTGATAAGCGCAGAGCAATTTGAAGCAGGAAAATGCAAAATTTACCAGGCAAATGTAAAATTAACAGAAAAGTCAAATACAGTTTACACATCGAGTAATTAATCGTAAACAGAGTTTAGTTGCATTTGTAAAAATATAGATACTCGTATTTTTAGAACTTCGACTTTGTGAATCCAACGTCGGCATTTTTTCCGCGTGCACTCCTTCAATTGCAATACTTTGAACGACGATCGCTTGTTATCCGGTGGAGTTTTCCTTCTTAGATAATAAACGAAGCAGTTTGTGACGTCGGAAATCGATGGAAGAATAGTTGCGACGTTAAAAGACACAGAAGCTAGCGGAGCGAAGGATCGATCGCGATAGTTGACTGTGATGATGCCGTTAGAGGAGAGAAAAAGTCTATAATTCAGTTGCACCTGGCTGGTGCTCCGTTGTGAAAATATATTGCATTGGGTGTTTAATGAGGAAAGTTCGATGTACGTAATTTCTTCTGCTCGTCGAAGCGTGAGGTATATCGCCGTATAATACAGTAAAAATTGAAAGATAATAAAGGTGATGAGTATAAGTATTATTGCCAATCCGTGCGATATTAAAACACCTCTAGAATTGCGGAGTTTCTTCCGCGAGCTTGTATCTAATCCAGTATCAAGGAAATCGTGATTTATAACGAATTAAACCTGCAAAACGATCCTTTCACGCCGGATGTGATATTAATTCATCGCAGTAGACACTAACCGGGAGCCGTGAGTTTTTCTATTTAGCGGCAAGATAAATATTGAACATACCACCGTCTTACACCAGAAACGATTTTCCAAAGGATCTATAGATCATTCAATAAGTATAATTTACACCATCTACCGCAAAGTACTTTTCTCAAAGTAAATACTGTAATAAGTCTTTGAATTTATGATATTCCGACGCTCGTTCATATAGTAAGTATAGTCACCGACGTAGATGACATGTCCGCCGATATATCTAGACCCTGAGAAACCCCTTTATGCACCAATCTCGTATTCACGTCGGTATCGACGTAGGTAAGTGCACATTTATTATTCAACTTCCGGCCGATAACTAGCAACGATCGTAAGAGGTGCACTGGAAGGCAATCTAACCACCGTGCAAATTGAGGAGTTTAGAAGAGGGAAGCGATGCGAGAGACGTTTCATTAAAGTACGAGTTAATTGGATAACGACATACTAAATGTACGGCAAATAATTTTCGATGGCTTTTCCTCCCGAGCCTTTCAGTTGTATGTGCAGCTCAGTAGCTCCACTGTGCCAAGAAGTAAACACCGCCAATTAGCAGAAATGACACAACCAATTACATCCGTCGGGCATCTGTTTTCCGAGGAAAGTAGGTAACTTTAAAAGAAACAACTTTGGGCAACATTTCCTTTGAACCCCCTTGTGATTCTACTTCAATTCAAGCCTAAATAACACCGCTTCAGAACTAAATACCACCGATTAACACAAACGTCAGCACAAAAAATGACGCATAAGGTGCTACAGGGCCCACGGCAATCGTTCTCCTCTCCACACCCCGTTTAATTTTTAACTCGCGCGGGGAAAACACTATCCGCACTCGGTCTATTAACATTTAAGCGCGACGAATGTTCAATGCGGGTCTCCGTATTTACAATTCATATTAAGACGCAATTCCTCCTTTCCTTCGCTGGAATAGGTCGAACGACGCGGCTTCAATAAATACGCATTGTTATTCGCACGAACTCTGAGCCGCATAACGCGTCGGAAAATGCGTTCTTCATCGCATTGGCCGACGCGGGTCAAGCGGGATTATCGTTCAGCGGCTCTGGCAACTTCGATGGTTAACGGATTAATCGTACAGATCGGTTTAATAACGCGTGCCAAGCTCGAGGGTAGACGGGCCGCAACGGTAGGTAGGTACATCCTACACGTTCGTTCCGTGCCGTCATCGACCAACCAAGGAGCCAGCCGCGCTCCCATAGCCCCGCGACTACAATATCAAATCATCGCCGTCCATTCAGACGTTTCACGTTCGCAGCCTCCAAACGCTCTCGGAGAGCGTGACAAATTTTCGGGTGTCACTGGCCCTCACCGAGCTAAACTACGTGGCGCTGGATGTCATTACGGTCACGGACAATGGCGAGGTGTGTCAAATTGGGGCGGGCGCGCGCTACAAAATTGATGGAACGCTCTCGCTCTCCTCAAAGAAGTGCCTCCCGGTGCACAAATTTCACTGTGTTGGCGCGAATGGCCCTACCGAGAATTTTTTTTTCTTCGCCCCTGCCGAAGTGGTTAGTGAAACTGATTCGGACTAAATGGGCCCTAAATGGAGTTCGAATTGACTGTTGGAGAGCTTTTGTCGGGAAGAGAGACGGCCGGGGCCCACCCGAAAGTTTCGATAGTTCGGCATATACGCGCCCACCTGACGCGTCCGATTGGACGACTGATTTATTAGGCTCGCGCCTGCTTGGAAGACGCTCCTCGCGGCTTCGGCTTCCGCTTGTATACGCGCATTGGTTATACCCTATAACGAGGCAGCTGCAGGATTCGAATAATCTTAGGAGACGGGAGTAACACACAAATGGGATGATAATCGTGTACAAGGTGATACGCTCTATATAGAGAGAGCGGTAATTTAGTTCCATGGTTGCCTATCATGTAGGCGCAACACTACGTCGATTCCAGCTGCGCCCGATAGAAAGCAACCACGAAACCCTTTTACTGTGAAATATTCAGCGTATCGCTCTTGTTTATTTCGTAACGTTTGTTATGTGTACGTGTTTGCGATAGCGTTATAATTATTCTTTGGCCTCGGAATTGAGACGTATACAGGATGAGTTGCCTGGGAGGTAGGATTGGTGTGTAGCCTAGAGAGCGACTGATATCGCGGGATATTCCATTGTTTTCTCCCTGCTTGGTCAAGTTTCTCATTGTGACGAGGGCCGTTACACTCCTCGTGAAGAAAAACTTGATCGAGCAGCGGAGAAACAGTGGAATAGCTCGATATCAGTCACATTAGGCCGTACACCGATCCTCTCTTTCTCACAGGCAACTCGCTCTGTATATATTATAATTTGGTACGATGTAGAATGGTTGAATATATCGTCCAAGAAACGAAATAATCCTGAAGTTATAAATGTGTGTGAGACCCGTTGCCTCTTACAGACGTAGTTACATATGATCGTGTGCGTTTTTATTAAGAAAAGAGAAAAAGTATCTCATATTAGGCTCCTTTCCTCTATACCTAAACCCATTAACTGCCAAATTGTTTTCTGTTCGGTTCAACTTACAGATGCATTTCAAATTTGTTCGTTTCTCGTAAAGAAATGAGAAGCACAGAATACACACTTTCTGCTGCACACTATATTGACTGATATACCTATATATGGAATGAAACTAAACTGTTAGACGTACCAAATATATTTTTGGTACCGAGTGGTGCACGTAAAATTCCAAAATTCCCAAATGAGGATCGTGTGGCAGCTAATGAGTTAATAATTGATGTGTTAAAAAATTTAATTGATATAAATAAACAATTACTTGTGACCCCGCAAGTAATTTTAAGTAGATCCAACTAATTCTTTTTTTCTGTGTACATTTCGGTGAGTGCCATATAGGTAACTTTCAACGATGGCGTCCGCTGAGACATTCAGAATTCGAGTGGTGCGACTTACGGATAGGTATACCTATACTTGCATATATGCGACGTATGCGCTTCTACCGTTCGACAAACCTAAATAACATTTGTGAAAACGCATAGCTCATATGCGCGCGGATGCAACGAACCAGCCTTACGAGTAACTCGTGACGCGATGACATCGCGTTACAAATGACGCAAGGACATAATGCGGGCTGATATATTAGCATGATAATGTTCGATGCGTGCACTATATGTCGCGTTCGCGATGCCCGCAGATCGATGTATCCGAACACATACGACGCGGCGTTCGCGCGGCGCTCGCTTTATAGGCGTGCACGCCTCCCCTACGTCGGAACCTACCCCAAGCCAGATCAAGCCCCCGAAGGGATCCCGCGTTCCCTCGGCAATAATTAAGCCCATTCAATAAAGAGATTTATGTGACTCCGTGGCAAAACATCTTCATCTGCCGTCTTTTAACGTTCGTGGTAGGAGGAATAATAAATCGCAACGGATATGATTTGTGGAACGGACCAGTCACCGGAAGAGCGTCCGCGATATATCGGAGGAGCATTTGGAGAATAAATCGATCGAGACTTTTACAAGCCAATTTATATTTTCTTCCGATAATTCGTTCGAAGGATAGCCTATAAGCGGATACGTCGATTCCGGGACAACCCTCGGGTGTTCTGTTTATCCCTTGACCAAAATGGTGCCCCGTGTGGATAGATATGGGGCATCCTTGGGACGCCCAGTGCGTCTAGAGGAAGTGTGGGGGAAAATAGGGTAAAACTAAATACTCGAGATGGCCCTCACTTTCCATTACGTATCACGGTAACGAGGGGTCATCTATAAAATACCCGGTTTTATCACCCTTCCATATTGGATCGACTTTATATGAGTTATCGCAAAGTAGCAACGACAAAACTGCTCTCGAAGGTGTTACATGCATCCAGCAGGCGTCACGCTGCACACGTGCGAGCTTACTACGAATGCTTGCTGCGTACCTAGTGAGCAAGATGGCGGCAAGAAATAAGTAGGAGAGTGTGATGTACGGCTACAAACGCGAGTCGTTCTTGCGTCAGGGCGGGCAGATGCGTGCCCGGCGCTAACTGGGTTTTAATTCGGCCCATTAGGAGCGCGAGGCCTTCATTTTATGGCCCCGCTCTGACATTAGCGCTATCACTTGTTTCTGATCTGTATTCACGTGTAGTCATCTAGGTACGTACGCGCGCCTCGTAGGATACACCTTATACAAATTACATAGGAACTCGTAAATAATGGATGTGTTTTCGAACCTGCAATTCGTTCGTGCCGAGCGGGGCGTAGATATCGACATTTTGGAATACAACGTCGTTATTTGCGGACGTGAATAGTGTTTGTCGGTGAAATGTTTTCCCACCCCGCAAACGCGGCTTATTAATTACTCGAATGCATCAGCCGATGGGAACACGTGCGCTCCGAGCGCGATTGCATCAAACCGTCCGATCAATTAACACCCGATTAACACGCTGATTCGATCGGAGCTAACGGGTATTTAATCGAGTGGACGCGTGATTATGTACCTATCGCTCGATCCCCTCGGCGAGTGAAAGTTTCACGCGGGAAATCGATACCGGTTTGTATCGTTGTTAAAAGTACCTGCAGTCTAAATAAAAGCCCTCTTGATACAGGTATTGTAATTTTCATCGATTAAAATTGCCAAACTCGCGATTTCCTTCTTCCACGAAATTCACAGGAGGAACCGTAGGTACTTAACCACTTCCTCGTAGTATTATGAAAAACAAAATTAGAGCAAAGCCCTACAGTTTCGACCCTCACTATTTCTCAGAACGACGTTCGAATGTTCAATCCCCTTCAATCGTCCAGGTTTTCCGTCTCGCTACAAAACCGTGATTACATCGTCGCGGAGTGCACCGGATTCTTTCGAGTATCGCGAATCGATCGGACCCACGAAGACGGCTTTGGATAGGCGCCCCTGGACTCGCACCTCCGGCTGTACGACGCGCGGGCACCGTTGGCAGTTCATAAACTACAATGGGCAGGCGTGCCTAACGCGCATAGAGTCTGCGGAGTCCATCGACAATGGGCCACATAGTCCTCGACCATTCGAAATCGATCGACAATCGAGATTTCACGTGGGGTAGGCAGATACTCGCGACGATTCGACGCGCCCTAACTGCCAAATAAATGGTGCAAAGGAAATGGCCTCTTCGTGCCAGCGGCGATCGGCGCAGAATGAACGCTGATTGCCGTCATTCTCACACCCGACTTCGGAATAGAGACGCGAGCCGCCTATACTTTTTCGATGTTCGCGCCGCGCTACGGGGGCTGATCCGCCGCGGGGGAAGTTCGCCGGGTGCCGGAGAAGGGCCACGAATCGACTCTTCGGCATTGACGATCACGTCGAGGCTCGTGTCGCATTGCCCGTTTCCCCGAGTAAACACAGAGATAATTTAGGTACACCGCTCGCTTCAATTTGCGAATGACGAAATTTGTAAAGAATCCAGTTCCACTGCACTGTTAAAAATGTCGTTTGGGATTGAAACGAAAGTAGGGTGTAATGAGGCTACAAGTTACCGGAGATAAAAAGTACCATTCGCTGGATCTTCGTAAATAAACCGCTTTGTTTACTCGCAATCGGCGTTCTCCAGCAGCTGTCGCATACCTACAGAGACTATACTTCTGCGTTGCGCAATAACCAAATAATCATTTATTTTTGAAGATTAGCCGAATGGTGCTTTTTACCCGGCGGCAATTTTAACGCCACTGTAACCTGACCTGACTGAAGCAATTATAAACCACATTTGGATCTAAAATGTCATACAAAATAATACATTGTCAGGTGTATAATGTCCTTTTGTTTGACATTTTCATGAAAAATATATATGAGCATCGAGGCACAGTATAGGTAAGCATTCGAGTACACAGAAAAAAAAGTGGTGTTAATTATTAACACCAGTTCACACCGATGTGTAGACCTATACCTCTACCTAGGTATATCGCCTATACACAAGAAAAGTGACACAACTCAAAAAATTCACTTTTCTCGATTTAGATACGAAAACTTGTGTCCAAATGCAACTTACAGCTATAGGCATATATGTTACGTTTTATAATCAAAAACCCAGATATTTTACAGATTAAAGAGTAGGGGAAAAGGGTTTAATAGTTTTGCAAAAACTTTAAGGGCTTCTCATGTAAAGAAATCAATTTTGAATTGTGTCACTTTTCTTGTGTATAGGCGATATGTACCACATCTGATGTCATTTAGTCTTATGCCATTGTTACACACCAAAAGTGGTCTGTACAGGTCCGAGTCGCGGAATTTTTGATCGTGTGCTACTAAAAATTCAGATTCTTTTAATTCTTAAGACTGAAACCAATTCTTACAGTGTACACGGTACAGGATTACGATCCGCGGCCGGAAAAGCCTCATCCACCCTTCCCTCGCGCGAGCAGCAGCATGGCCGACGACGAAACAACGTTCAATTTGTCACCGCGCCTCGCGCGGTTCCATCGCCTCTCGGCTCCTCGGCGTCAGTTTTCACGAAGCTATATCGAATCGCTTCCCGTCGATCGAGCACGGATTTACCCGCGCGCGCGAGGGAAAAAGAGCTGCAGCCCCTCGCCGCCAACCCCGCGCGAGATGACGCTCCGCCGTAAACGCCTCGCCCTCGTCGTCGTTCGCGCGACGTCCTCCGCCGCGTCCGACGAATCACCGTCGTCGCGACGCGCACGGGAACCCCGGAATTCTTCGTTCGTTCGAGTGGAACAGATTTCGTAATTGAATTCCATTTAGACACACCACGCTCCTGTCCTCGAAAGCTAAACGATCCTCTCCCGCTCTTCGATCCCTTCCGCTCGCCCCTCGACCCTCCCTCGCTGTCTCAGGATCCAACCGACGCTCCTTCGCCGTATAGGTATAGATACAGTGCACCAGCTGCCGAGGATCGTACGGAGAAGGAAAAGAGTTAACGCGCCACCGCGAGAAAACGACTTCCGATCCGTTATAGGTACCGGAACTAGCCGGCTTGCCGTGGGCTTCGCGTCATTGTTTTGATTACGAAATTCGATTATTCGGGGCCACACCGTCGCGCTCGTCGATCGCCTTTCAACCTCTCGCTCGCCGCGCGCTCTGCACCTTTCACGCGGCCCCCTCCCCGGGATGAGACTATCGTCCTTGCTCGCTCCGACCCTTCACGCGCGATCGATCGACACCGCTTCTTCTCGGCTTTAAGCATCGCCACGTTTTTATCAATGAATCGCGGCGGGCCTTCCCGATGATTTGATTCAGTAATTCCAGAGAGGAAGCTACGATGCGATCACCGGTCATCCTTCGGAGGCCGCGCCAAACGGTCCACACGATGCCCCCCGATCGCCTCGTATACGCGTGATTGAACGCGAGCGCTCATCACGGACGCTCGATTGCGCGGCCGATGCACCTGGCTGTGCAATTACGCGTGCGTTTACTTTGGGGCGTGTCGGAGGACATTATGCGATAGCTGTATTTACATACCCGACGCCACTGTAGCCGAGGATGCCTATAGGTACGTGCACGCGTGTTGGTTTATTCGGGGCGCGCGCGCGCGCGCGGGCCTAGCGGGAGGTGTACAATTTTAAATTTATGACGCCTGCTTACCGATAATGAAACCTCGGTGTTACGGACAAACGCGGTTATAATGCAGGGCCGTTGGGATCACATGAACCTTTTTACCTGACATCTTACCTATCGGAGCGTTCGATGCTGGACAGACGAAAAAGTGACCGCGGGCCTTGCGGTACGTCGGCAAGAACCGACGAACTTTCGAAAATGAAATTTAATCTGCGTTAGGTAAAATGGCTGGGTAAATAGGCGGTTAAGAAAGGAGCGTAAAAAGACGTATTAATCATTCTGCCGCGCGAGGAGCGGAGCGTTTCTTCTTCCCGGAGAAATTTTAAGCGCTATAAGGTAGATATAGGTACCAGCTGCTACAGGTGGAAGTCTTTAGACGTGAATATGAGTTGGAGCACTTAACGCTGCAGTGAACTATTTCGAAATGAGGTAACCTACTGTACTTCTGATACAGATTCTTCAAAGAGATCTCCCCTTTTTCTTCTGATAAAAAATTATCGAATCTTCTTTGGTTACCATAGGCCTATTTGACCCGGGCTTCAATTTTGAAGCTGAGTATACCTACTTCTTTTTTTTTGCGATCATAACTAGACCCTCGTCAGAGATCTCGGAATAAATAACTTCTTAAAACTCGTACTACGAACCTTCTTCGTACTTGGAAAAGAATCGTTTTTGAAACGTGACTGTAGAACTATTAATTGCTCCAAAGTAGGTACCATATCTTCCCCTTTGTTGTATATTTTTTTTTTACTTTCAGTGAAACATCTCACTTTTCACGCATCTACTCGTACATATTCACGTTATTTTTTTCAATCCTATGTCATCATTTCATTTTCATTTCTTACATCGACACGGTGATTAGACATTTTATAATGTTCGAAGAACATTCCATAATTTATTGCTCTAAATTGGACGAATGTTGTTCACGATGGCTATTATTTAAAAATCGTACGGGTCAATTTGACACATGTGTGACCATCACGGGGTTATACGGACACGTGACCACGAAGGGTTGGTTCCCTGCAGGTCAACCGTCAAGCACGTCGTTTCAGTCAATCCTCCTCGATATTCCTTCCCTCTCCCGCGGCAACCCTTCCGAACCGACGCGACACAATGATCACGGAAAGCCTCTCGAAAACCGAATGGTACCGCGTGTTTCCCGTTCCGCGTTCCCCGCATTAACCGCGATCCACAAACGATTCGCCAAGAAGAGAAGACAGAGAGGGTCGCGTGGCTAATAAGCGGCGGCCGGCTGACACCATCGCCGTGGAACTGACAAAGCCGGATCGTTTGTCCGATCGGTCGCGGCTATCGGCGTGCATTGTTCGATTTTTGAAAAATCGCCGCTCGAGTATTTCCTCGGGCCGGCCGACCACAAAGGGCGCCGCGGGCCTCGCGGGGTGGTCTCCGAGGCTCGACCTTATACGGCTCTCTCGACTAACTAGAGTTTAATGCGCGAACGGGGCAGAATTGAAGGTTTCGGGTTGAGGGGCTTTTCCAAATTATCCTTAAATTACGGAGTCACACCTTCGCGGTAACGGTCGGGCGCTCCCGAACGTTTCATCCCTCTCCCGGATTCGTAATGAATTTTCGAGGACCGCCAACGAAGGACGCCGCGGACGAGTGTGCTGAAGCTTTCGAAAATTGGAAAGAGCGGCGGTGATGGCTGCAGCGGATGCATCGGGGAGGAGATGCGTTCGGATAGCGCTTCAGCGGGAACGACGTGCCGGGGGATGCGAGCAGATTGGGATAATTTGAGAAATATTTCCTCGAAAGCTCTGTGGATATTTCTAACTCGAGGGGTTTTTAGATATAAAAATGATAGGCCTGCATATAGGGTAGGCCCCGAAGCGAATCGAATCACAGGGCGAATCGGGTCACGAATGATCGAGATGTAGGTACCTAGGTACCTACCTATCTACTTATTTTCAACACGATCAAAGAAATATGGATCTATGATCCGATTCGACCTGTGATCCGATTCACCTCGGTCTACCCTATGTCCTACTTTAGGAGCATCCTTTTCTCGAAATTACAGCGTGCAGCTATTGATCCTTGAAGTTAACGTGAGAGACTTCAAAGATTTAAAATCAATCCAGTTCCCACGTTCGTACACAGTAAAAAAATTGTGATAATTTTTAACACCATTTCACCAGTGATGACCTATACCTATGTAGGCACATCTGGTGTCATTCAGTCTTACGCCATTGTTGTTTAACACCACAAGTGGTCTATATAGAGTCACACCGCAGAATTTTTTACAGTCTCCAGTTGGAAATTTCGTTTTGAAAACGGTCCACCCATTTTTGTACGTTAAAATCAATCGATTCTTCGTGCTAATCCAACATTTTTCGTGTCAAAATTAGCACAAGGAATGTTAAATTAGCATAAAAACACCCGACTTTAGAAAAATCTCAACGTCCGCTCGACTTCTCACGCGTACCTACCCGTTCAACGCCGAGAGAAAAAATCGCCCCGAGCCACCGGGCTAAATTATTCGGCGCTATTCCAGAAACGAACAACGAACGACGAGCACACACGCGGTGCGAGACGGCTCCATTTGCGGGGAAAAAAGCCTCGCTAAATTACCGCCGAGAAAGGTACGCGTCGCCACCCCACTCGGCCGCCGCGCTTTCCGCGCGCGCGGAAGAATTTTCCGCGAGACGCGCGCGGAAAGCGACGAAAAATCGCGTTCGTGGAATAAATCGCGCGCGGGTCCGGTCCACGGATAACCGGAAGGCGGGCGATATGCCGGCCAATCCGAGCGTTCGTTGGGCGTCGCCTTTCGAACCGGCTGTACAGTCCACGAGAGAGAGGCACGAGTTTTCCCACCCTGAGTGGCGGTGTTCGACTCGCCGCGGCGGAATCGTACAGGGGAAATAAATGGGGTTGGGTGGTGGGAAAGAGAGACGCGGGGATGAAACGACCGACGAGGAACGACGACGGGGCTACGAGTGCAGGGAGGAAACGTTGCGAGGGGAAGGAATGAACATCCTACCGGTGTATAGTTTGTCCTACCTAGGCGGATTGACGATGTTCGTACGACGATGAGGGGTGATTTCATATCGCACCGGTCGAGAATCGCCGAGCGCTCGTCGATTCTCGACCTTTCGAAAAGACTGCTACAGTACATCGCTGTGCGATTTCCTCGCGAACCGGATAGACGGACATCGTTACTCCTCGCGTGACGCATGCCGTCGTGCTCTCATCAATTACGGATAAACACATAAGCACATCGCGTCTGATACCTACGGAGGACGGAACGCACGATGGAAGGAAAGATGCGTGTAGGTAGATTGGTACTTTTTTTATTCACCGTCGTTACAATATCGCGAGAAGAGGGATCGACAGCCTCCCTCGGCGACGGACCTCTCCCTTGCGTACTTATAGGTACCTACCTATATGGACAATTTCCGCGCGATAGTATAGGAATACGTTTCTCTTTTTATACCGTAAAAAATTCTGTGGTGTGGACCTACGTAGACCACTTTTGGTGTTAGATAACCATGGCACAGGTAATACTGAATGACACCAGATATGGTAGATACACATAGATCCACATCGATAAAATGGTGTTAAAAATTGACACCACTTTTTTACTATGTACAGGCAGGTGCCGATACATCTATCTATTTAGCTATACTGAGAGAAATTATTAGGTAGTAATATCAACCAAACTTCGGTTGGTAGGTACCTATGGAAACAACGAAATTTTTGTATCAGGACAACAAAACGTTTGGTTACGGTAAATATGTTTTGATTGTGATAACGTTGATAATACCTAGATATTTTTATTGCGACATCGAATATTTGGTCATCACAATCAAACATTTGTTGTCGCCATAAAAATATTTCGTTGTTCCGATATCAACGAAAGTTTGATTAACATTACTAATCATTTTTTCTCAGTGTATATCCCGTTTATCTGTTTCCAGTTATTATCCAGTTCCAGGTACCTATGATCGATCGTTCGATATACGACACATCGAATGGAGTTGAACGTTGCACGGTCTCTCGGAGCTACAAACGTAGGTACCTACCTATAAGCATTTTCTCTTTCGCGTTAATATAATAATACCATATAAAAACTACAACTACACGATATAACTACGTCGAATCGATACTGGTATTCAATAGACGTCTCCGCAGCTATACCGCGCGTCATCTCGATGGGAAAACGCTTCAGAGAAAACATTGATCGGAACCGGTAGAAATCGTGAAACGACGCGTTTAGTTCCTACCATCGATTACTTTCTTGCGGTTCTTCCGATTCAACGCATTTATCCGATGCTCCGGGGTATAGGCTCACACCGCGCGGTGTAGGTATAGGTACCTATCCACCACCGCCGGTATGGGTAGCCTTCGAGCTGATACCGCCGCGAGTTTACTGGGCCGTATAAACGGTCGAACGATTACGGAAGCCGCTGCATCGGGCATTTGCGTCAAACGTATCCACCCAAGTTAGTGTGGAAAAACGAACATCGCGCGGCGAACGAAAGAGAGCCGGCGCGGCACGGATAGCCAGAGAGGAGTGTCCGTGATGCGCGTCCGCGAGGAGAGCGCCGCCGAGCAGAGAGAAAAGACCGCGCGGAGAGAGCGAGAGAGAGAGTGTGGCTATCTCGCTTCGTGTACGGCCAGTGGCCAATTGGTTCCAGAAAATCCTCATTGGTGGATAGTTTATCGTGTCTCTGTCCCTCCCGCCTTCCATCCCCCCCCCTCCCGCCCCTCATTCCCTTGGCCCTTCGCCGCGAGCCCTCCCTAAATTTCGAGGGATCATGCTAAACGACGCGGATCAAAGGAGCCGACGGAATTCAGTGGCGACCTATCATAATAATTTGGCTCGCTCGCGCCCCTTTGTATTAGGTTAGGAAAGCCGACGGCCTAAAAAGGCAGTCCTCCGCACTAAATTGAAGCTAAAAGGACTCTAAAAAGATTTTACCGATTCCGAGGGATGATGCGCGCGCGCGCGCGCGCCTGCCCCTCGCGATCACGTAAAACTTCCGCATACTCGCGTAGCACTGCCGCCGCCGCGGAGTATAGCTTCGGGCAATATTGCCGTTTCGTGGCGGCGGGCGGGACATTTTGAGGGATGTCGGAGCCTTCGTAAGGGGCGAGAAAAAGCTGGGTTCTCGGTACAGAGGAAAGGTGGAAGGGATTTGATTCTTCCTCGAATGATCGTTAAGGTGGATGTAATTTGTAGCTCATGTGGACTACTCGTGATACATTCTTCGGTATGGGAATCTATCATGGAAAGATTAATAGGTATATCACAGTAAATTTTACTGCATTTGCGATAAAAGAGGTGCACGTAAGGATTTTTGGACGTTCCTATACTGGTGCTGGAGAATAATATTTCCTTAGAGACTAGAAAATTGTAATGCCATGTATCATGACTTAATGTTAAAAAAAATTACTGTACACTGAGAGCAACTTTTAAGAATACAGGATTCTTAATCGAAGAATATATATCTATTCTTAATTAAAGATTATCATCGTAGGAATGCAAAATTCTTTTTGCGCAACGAAAAAAATAATTACCCAAGCCTATCAAATATTATACTTTCTTGTACGAAAAAAATCATGGCTCGATCATGAAATTATCTCATGTTTTTGATTAAAGAAAATATTTTCTTAACATCAGCAATTATTTCTCTCAGTGTACCGCACTGTAAAAGTATTCGAAAACCATCACATGCACCTCTATTCTTGTAAACAAAGTAAAATTGACTAGTATCAGTTTTTCCGTGTACACTAAACGATTCTGCGGTGTATATAGAACACACTTTTTCGGTGTTAGATAACATTGGTATAAGGCTGAATAACACCAGACGTGCCACATATATGTCGAAACCGGTGAAATGGTGTTAAAAATTGTCACCACTTTTTTACTGTGTAGGTATGAACGTGGGAACTGGATTGATTTTAAATCGGTATGGATCCTTTGAAGTCTCTTACGTTACTTCAAGGATCAATAGCTGCACGCATATATAGAATCACGAATACATTGCAGTGCAAATAATGCAACATTGTTGCGCGAAGCTGTAGCGTCGAGTGCAGAAGCGTGCGTCCGTCGCGGGTCGTCCTATCGCGAGGAACCGGAGTCTAGGAGGGGGGAATTAGGGGTGGTTACATTACAGGGGAGGGCGACTTTAGAGAGATTTTACTGTACAGAGAGAAAGAAAGGGCTAGCGATGCATCCGGCGCTGAGCGTCAGCAAATTGCCGGCAAGACCTGCAGCGGTGCCGCGGTAAAACGAGATCGGAGGCCGGCCGGCAACGGGCCAATAAAATTGCAGCTGTGTCCCAGCGACGTATAATCGACATCCCCGTTTAGCGAACGCGATCGGCACCTACTCTCCAAAAGCTGGAAAAATATAACGCGCGCCGCAATCTCCGCGCGTTTCCTTCTCCGGCAAATTGCGACGGAAAAATAAAGACGCTCTCTCTCTCTCTCTCTCTCTCTCTCTCCACACACACACCGGTGAGCAGCAATCTGTATCAATTAAATCCACAAAAATGTCTGCGTGGTGCAATCTCCTCGGAGATCCGCAGATCTCCCCTCGGCTCGACGAATTTACTCAAACGCGCGTCCCACGTATAAGATCTATTTGCACGCGGCTAACCAACTATCCGTGCAACGGTAATTGCAATCTCGCTGCGGCAGCGGTTATTCGCACGTCCGACTGCACGATCCACCGGCTCGCAACCCGGGGACGCTCACGGGGCTGCCAGCCGCGACGCGAGGACGTCCGGACGAACGGCACGACCCGGTCGAGCGGTTGATTTTGAAAATCGCGAAACTCCGGGTCGTGGGAGAGCCCTCGTTAGACGCGCGCTGCGTGTTCTCCGGCTCGGCGGCGCGGACGACCGCGTTAAGTACATCTCGTAAAAATTCCATCGAGCCAGCGTCATTTTGCCGAGGGGTTGCCGGGGTTGTCGGGATTGGTGGGCATGACTTTTTTACGCTCCGCCCCCGTGGCCCTCGCCACGCCCCACGGTACGAGGGCTTTGATCTCAGCCGACTCCCTCCCACACCGACGTACGACGAAGTGGGAACCCGAGGCGGCGGGATCCTTTCAAACCATTTCGAGTCACTGGCTTGACGTGCCGCACCACGGAACCGGGAGCCGCGCGCCGGTGTATTTTCGCGCTTCGATTTGACGTTTCGCATCCACCCCGTCGTTCGAGGACGCCGCGTACGGTCGTCGCGGCTCGCGCGCGAGTCGTGTGTTACGCCTACCTACTCTCGCGCGTCTGCCAGCGTCGGTCGATGGTGCTCGCGTTGTGCGGCCGGTTGGCCCGAGAGAAAATCGATAAGGGTCGCGTTGCGTGACGCGTGTAGGGTCTACGGTTTTCGTTGCGAGAAGAGGAGAGGGAGGGAGAGAGAGAGAGAGAGAGAGTGGCCGAAATATCGTGCAGAGGCCGTACAATCGCACGGGGTGAGGCCCTTCCGCGACCGGCCCTCGACGGTCGTCGGAGCGATGAGAAGCCGGTGCCAAGGACTCCGCCGTTAGAGGCACCACAGCGTCGTCGGTTCTGGGAGAAGCGGTTGCCGCAGTGAGAGTGCGCCGGGACCCGTTGTGCGCGCGATGAGGAAACTTGGATGAAATACAGAAACTGGACGATCGGAAGGATAGTGAAATCCTCGGTGTGATTCGCAGGGAGGAACGACAGTCGCGGTTCCTCGTTACAGTGGTGTTTCGCGGGAAAGAGCCCGGTGTACTCGCCACGATGCTCGGTGCGCGGACCTGAAACAGAGGCGATAACTCTGCGCGCGCGGAAGCTGCAGAAGTCGCCCACGATTGTCGATCGCGCGCGCGGGTGACCGATCCTCCACGAATAATGTGCACAACGGAGATGACCACGGAGACCTGCACGATGTCACCCTCGACAACGTCCAGCAGACGATCGTCCGGTTGCCTGGCGTCGCCGAGCCGCCGACGGACGCCTTCCAGGAGTCCCCAGCGACGTGCCGACTGCTGCGGCCAGGAGGAGGACGACGAGATCTCGGTGGGTTGCCCGAGCCCGTTGCCGCTGGTCGTGGTCACGCCGAACGACGACGAGGAACGGCTGAGCTCCTCCAGGGAGGAGTACAACGACAGGTTGAGCCCGAGGAGCTATCAGGACGAGCTGGACGAGGACGAGGGGTACTCGAGGGACGGCGACTACAGGATCTCCGGCAGCGGCAGGAGGCTGCGAACCGTCGAGGGTGGTCATCGCGCGTTGGACGGCGACGTGACGTCTCTGCGAGAGGAGGAGAGAACGGGAAACGGCACCACGGGCGGCACGGACGACTACTTCAAGCCGCTGAAGAGGTTGAAGATGGTGCCGCTACAGCAGTCGGACGAGGAGGACGAGCGGGACAGGGATTCGAACGAGCGGGGAGTCAAGTCCTTCAGTATCCTGGACATACTGTCCCATCGACCGAAGGCGAAGATCGTGAGACCGTGGGACACGGTGGAGACGAATCACGCGCATCTGAACCACCATCACCACCATCACAATCACCACCAGCACTCGGGTCCGAGAGATCTCTCGCTGATGGGAATGTCGCTCGCTTCTATGTCGGGCTCGGTCAGCGAGCCTCCGCTCAGCAGCTCCTCCTCATCCGGTCGAAGTTCCGTCTCCGATTCCGGAAGTCCGGATCCCCTGGCGCACCATCACCACCACCACCACCACCACCACAGCCTCCACCACGGCATGCATCCCGGGCTGCATCACCCGGCGATGCAGCAGCAGTTCAAGAGGAAGGTGCAACAACAGCAGCAACAGCAGCAGCAGCAGCAGCAGCACAACTCGCAGAGCAGTCAGAACGGCAAGCGGACGACGGCGCAGGGCAGCCCGCTCGACGCTCTATTTCAGATGACCAGCAAGACTTTCGACGCCGGCGAGCACAGTCAAGGTGAGTCGACGACGCGACCTTCCCGCGCTCCTTCGCGCGTTCCGAACGGGTGACGTCCTCGTTGACGGTTGTTCGCGCGGTACGGCGCGACCCTGGGCGCGTGCCCCGGTAACGCCGGTATAGCTGCAACGCGGCGTTTCGGGGAATCGGACACGCGTTATTGGACGGGCCCCGCCGCTTTTCGGGCAGGTTTGCGAGAAGATTACGAAGACCCGCTCGTAAAAGAGCTCGTCCCTTCGGGTGGGTGCTCGAACGCACGACGCGGATCGTTAATCCGACGGTAAACAGAGGGCGAACGGAAGAGTGTCGCAAAACGATCGTCATACGGCGCGGGCGGCGTCAGAAGATACCGCGCCGCCGCAGCGCGCGCGTACGCGGGAATGAATCATTCCTAGGAAAGTCTACTACGAGCTCGCGCGCTGTCCGCTGTCGTAACGGATAAGGATCGACCGTCAATCACGGACAGGACGCCTGTGCGCGAGGCGGGTTTTTGCAACGGCCGGCAATTTTGCAAGCGTGAAAACGATAATTACGCGCTAATTATTGCGAGAATCGGCGGTGACAGTTGATACGCCGATTAGACGCGACTGTTGAAAGTGAGAAGGTTGCGCAGAGAGAGGCGGAATTGAATTGAGACCCTGGAAGGCGAGGCGCCTTTTTCCGTGCGGCTGCTGCAGCAGCAGCAGCGACGAGCGAGCGCGTGCAACGCGCCGCGCGGACAGCGTGTTTTTACGATACCCCCGCGCGCGCTCGGTACAGATGCTGACCTTACCCGCGAGAGCGGGTGTCTACACAGTTTGTCGTAATAACGTGGCGTTGCCGCTTTGTTTACTTCGCGAACTCCACGGGTCCGCGGCGCGTTCGTCCTGCGAGCGTTTACGACGTATGGATGCCCGATAATCGCGGAGTTCCTCCGGGGAGAGAGAGCTTCGTTTACACCGACGCGGTGGTGTTCAAGTACGCAATTCCTTCGAGGAGACGAATCGCTGGTAGTAAAGCGCGGCGGATTGATGACCGAACTGCGTACACGTGCGAATATTGTTTGCGAATCTTTCGAAATGTTACTTTCCATTTATAGTTTTGACGCGCAGTGCGTTGAGAAAAATAAGCTGGTCAATCAAACCAAAATGCTGGTGTCCGCAACCAACCGTTTGGTGAAATATGGATCCTCCATCTGTGTGTCTGGTTTAAATGACCATTTTCTGATTAGAATAACTAGACATGTACCTAGTTGGAATAACTAAACGTGAATTTGGAATTACTTGATATTTCGTTCAACTTAGTGGTACCTATTTTGGTTGGAATACACAAAGATAAATTTTCCTTAAAAATTACCATGAAATTCACGTAACAATGGGGCGTGATGTCAACGACCAATCTTTACACGTACTTCAGGGTTGAATTGACTGGGTTTTTTCAGGAAAACAAATGACTAAAATAGATGCTCGCGATAAATGAATTTTACTGTAGTCTCTGCAGTACAAATTTGGTTGTTGACGTCATGTCCCATGGTTATGTGATTTTCGCGGTAATTTTTAACGAACATTTTTCTCCGCGTATAGTTATACTTATTTAATCAAACGCGTTTTGTCATTTTCACCGAGTTATTTTTCTCAATGTGTGTACAAACATATATACACACACCGTAGGAAATGCCGCGTTAAAACGAATACTACCTATATTTTCTGCATTGAGAAAAAAATTTGCTTTATCGAAATAAACGTGCTTTTGGATAGTCCTAACAGCACATTTATTCGATTGAAATGAATATCGATTTGATCCAAATAATATTCAATTCAATCAATAATACAGTAGTCCCTCGATTTGCAGGAAAGCTCGGGGGATATTTCCGTAGAATCGAATTCATTAAAGCGTGAAGAAAAGTAGCAGGGTTTCCGACCATCGGTACCTCAACAGTGTTGTATCAATGAACTGAGTGACCAAGTCTTTCCAAGTATCCTACATATTCACCATTTTTCTTCTTCGTGATAATGTCTTTCTTTAATTTGTAAGTCAGACGATTACTTCTTTTTCTTCCCGACATAGTGTTCATACTTCAAAGTTTCAACGAAAACTGACTACAATTTCCTTCCATCTGCTTGTCAGTAAGGAATAGGTACCTACAACACACACTGCTATGGAAAAGTGTAAATTACGGGACTCGACCGTCTACCTTGGAAGGTCCGGAACGTATCTTTCGACCGTTACGCTTCATTACAGTCCACGAAATCGAATTCCTGCAAATCGAGGGACTACTGTATTTACATTTGCCCAATCCGATATTCATTCTAATGATATAAATGTGCTCTTATAGGGGACTGTTCAAAAATATACTTACTTTGATCAAATCAATTTTTTTCTCAGTGTGCAATATGCATGGCAAAAGTGCGAGACTATTTAAGTTTTGCATTAGTACATATCGAGGGTCAAAGTGCAGTACCTACCTCGTAAGTGGTTGTTGAAACTAAATTTTACAAGAGAGCCAAAAAACGTCTGATGGTGATGGACGGTATAAAATTGGATTATAATTTATAAAATTAGTATCAAAGGATCATTTAAAATTCGGTGCCAATAGATGGAGAGGCACCAGTATTACACACTTTAAAAATTAAATACGAAAACCCCGAAAAATTGCAGATACGACAGGTACCTACTGCACCTTGACCCTCGATATGTATATGCATAATGGAGAAAGATGGATGAACAGCTCTCGTTCCTATGCACAAGCGGAAAGAGCTCCGTTGGAAAAGCGACAGCACTGAAATTGTCGAATTTCCCCAATCCAATCAGCTCTTCGAAGCGAAGGTAGGACTGAAAGGGAAGAAGAACGTAAACGCGCGCGCGGGCTCCGGGTATAGGTACGTACTTTCGAAATCCAACGTCGAACGGGCGAGATCCCGCGCAAACCCCAGTTTCTCGCAATTGTGAAGGGAGGACACCGTCGGCCCCGCAAATTGAATTTACCATGCCCGCGCCGGGATTAAAATCACCGACAGTCCCGGCGGCGATTATCGTAAAAGTAAAGGTTTACGACGGGAAAGGGACTCCTCATCGCGGTGCCCCGAAAGAGGACCACCTGAAAGGGTCCCGCACTCTTGATCGGCTATTGTTTATGGTGGGCCCCGCGGCAAATCGTTTTACGACACCTCTTTCGGTGTTTGCTCGCGAAAGGAAAAAACGCGGTGCGAGAGGAGAAGAGGAAAACTGTGCCCACACGATCGGGGGATCCGAAAATACGTAAATGTGTTTGCCAAACGGCGCGTTGCGAGTCTAGTCGCGCGATGGACGGTCGAGAAGGACGGCGGGGATGGTTTCGGGAAGACGTCGAATTACGACCGCTCCTCGTTCGTTCCCGGGTCCTTTGTCTCACGTCGAGACGACCCGGCAGTTCCGAGAATCTCTCCGAGCATGTCCCGATTCTTGGATCGATCATCGACAGGTGCCCCCGCGCGTCTAACTGCATTGTCATCGCCGCGTTCAAGGAGCCCCCGCATCTTTCACGCCTCGAATTGATTCCTCAAAGGGAGCCCAACTTCGGAGGACTGCGTCGCGCCAAAGTCGAGACAAAAGTGACGGTGCAACGAATGCAGATGGCCCATTGTTTCGCATTCGAACTGGAGATCTCGTTTCGACGGGAGGGGGGCGAAAGTTATTTTTTCCCCCTTCGGTGGAGGCCCCGCGAGACGCGACGAGGGAGGGGAAAAAAGAGCGTCCGCGCGGAAGGGTTATTTCCTCGCCGCCACGCTCGCGCGCGTTTCTCTTCCTCTCGTGTATCAACGGGAACGGACGCGAAGTTGGGTGTATCCGCGGGTGCGGGAAGCCGCGCGGGTATACGTCGAACGCGTAATTTTAGGCCTATACCTGTGTTACGTATACGTACGCGAGCAATTTATTATGCGGTCGAGTCTCTCCGGCATATGTCTCATTTGCATATAGCGTGATACGGCGCACACTCGGCCCTGTTTCGACTTCCGACGGGTGAGAGGGCAGTGTGCGAAAAGTGTTAACAAAAGAAAGTTCTTCACCGCCTCCTCCATTGTGTAAACATCTCTCGTGCTGTCGCGAATAAGGGATGCGAGGCGCGGTACGCGTCTAGAGGCTCTGTCCTGCGTGCGATCCACGCACGAACGCGGCTTCCTCGCGCGGAAGAAACGCGCGAAAGAGGAGAGCTGACGTTAAATTGGATCTACGAAAGGAAAACGCGTGTCAACCTTCTCGCGAATCGAATACGCTGAGAAAAAATAATTAGGTTAAAATAACAAAACGCAAACGCGTTTAGTTATTCTAATCAAAATACTGGTCAGTTAAACCAAACATCAACACTGAAAAAAAAAGATTAAAATTTATTCTGTTAGAAGGATAATCTGAGTACGAAAGGTAAAACAGATCAAAAATTATCCTTCCAGGGTATAAAATTTAACCTTCCTTAGAATAACTTTCGATCCACTTTACCTTTCGTACTCAGATTATCCTTCTAACAGAATAATTTTTAATCTTTTTTTTTCTCAGTGAAGTTGATCTAATTAAATGATTAATTATTCTAACCAAAAAGTGATCGGATTAACCAAACAGGAGAGAATCCATATTTCACTAAACAGCTTGGCCATTGCCGCCAAGATTTTTGTATAATTTAACCAAATTTTATTCTCAGTACCTATAGATTCTCCTTAACCCTTTCAGATCTGATTTTTTTTTTCGCGGAGTAAACAAAATTGTTAATGATGTTTTAGCCTTTGGGGTATTATTATATTTTAACATATTTTTGCAATCTTTATTTTTTAAATGTTCTTATATTTATGTGAAAACAGTACAAAGTTGTGCTTTTGCGTAACATTTTTTAATAAAATAGCTCAAATCCAATGTACATTCTCGTGTACGCCAGGTCTGAAGGGGTTAATTAGCAGTCAGGGGCGGGAGAATGCAGACTTAGTTGCTTCAACTAATAATAATCTACTAGAATTGACTACAACTTCTTTTCGTCGAGCAGTTTTCAATCATCGTAACTAAATTATTTAATTCAAGTTTCCGCCCGTGACCGCCAATTTACTTAGTTAAATCTACCATTTCTTTGTGCGTTGAATCAAACAATATTCGTACGAACCAAATCATTCTCCCGATACACATCTCACTTGTTCCAGTCAATACGCGGCCCGCGAACGTAAATGAACGACAAATCTTTGCCGCGCGTTTCGACAGCATCAGCGGTCCTTTCGCAAAGCGCCGCCGCGCCCCGAGCGCGTCTAAACTCGAAACTTCACGCCGCCACGGTTGGAGGTGAAGACACGGGGGGGGGGGGGGGGGGGGCAAAAACTCGGGTGAAAAATCGACCGTGCCGCGGCTGCGGCGATCCGAACTTTTCGCCCGATCGTTTCGTAGGAACCGCGCCGCGATAAATCGTGTTTCGTTCGCACGCGGGCGACCCGCGCTGCTGCACCCGCGCGCTGCGGTCTCGCTCGGGAATTACAAGTGATATCAAATCGAATCGCTCGTAATATTATTCGATACGTGTTCCATTACGGTCGAAGGCCGCGGGATTCAAATTAGATTACCGCGAGCGGTTGAGCACGGCGATGCACGGTTGGCACCGGGTATAGCACGGCACGGACGGCCGCGCGGCCGTATCGCGGACGGCGAGAGGATACCCGCCGTAGGGCCACGGGGCCCCACAGCACGGTAGCCTCACGTATCCGCAATTTACTTCTGATTATTATGCTCTCTATACTTACGCGGCATTCTTACTCTCTCTCGCGCGCGGTTCGGATGAGCCCCGTCCGCCACCGCGCGGTCCGCCGCGAGTGTATCGATAGTCGTGCAGCCTGGACTGCAGTCCATTTTACACGCGTATCTGTATATACCATAACCCAATCACGCGGGAGCTTCTCAGCCGAACGCTTCGCCGTGACTACCGAACGGGTCGTTTAGTTCGCTTTGCGGGAGACGACGGATTTACCTCTGTTTGTAGATCGGTGTGGAGGTTTATCAGCGGCTTTAACAACGACAGTCGAAAATAAGGTCGCGCGAATCACTTTCGAAAGGAGAGATGGTTTTTTTTCCACTTTCCTGATGAAAGGAAAGTAGAGGGGGAAAGGGGTGCTATTGGATGTTCAGGGAAACGTATATGACGAGAGAAAAATCGAATCCGTAGTAAAATGCATTGGTACACGGTAAAAAATGCTGTGGTGTAGACCTACATAGATCACACTTTTGGTGGTAGATGACAATGGCATAAGACTGAGTGACGCCAGATGTGATGCATCTCATAAGATAATGGCCGGACGACTGAGTCCGGTATCCGGACAGCCCTAAAAATTCGTACAGCAGATTTTACTCGGGATTCTTAATAGTGATACTTTCTGTAAACATCGTTAATTTATTCAAGGCGTTTTTTTCACTAGTTTCTTTTTATCCCACTCAATAATTTGAATTAAATTCAAATATGTCCAGCTATTGGGACAGTTACCTACCTTACATCCACATCATACAAGCTGCACCTTGTACGGAGAAAATCGAACAGTAAAACGATTATCAAGCAGAATAGTAATTAGGTGACGGCTGCGACAATGTTGTGTTGAATAATCTGCAGAATAGTAATCATATCGCTGTTCGAATGGTAATCATTACCATGCTGCAGATTATTCAACGCGATATCGTCGAAGCTCTCACCTAGGTATTTACTATTCCGGCTGGTAATCATTACTATTCAATTTTCTCCGTGTATAGATTTCGATGGGCTAAAGAGAGGGCTAAACTCTGAGATAAATACTATTAGACAGCCCTGATGAGAGACAATTTTCAGAAGGGAGTACCTGTACGAAATCATTACAGCGCTATAGCCGAGTGCAGCGTCTTTCAAGGTCCTACGCGATATCGCAGCCGCTGCACCCGCGTTGCATCTCGCTCGTGCGCCGACGTAATAGAGAAGCACGGCGAGAAAACGCTTCCGCGGTTAACTCTCCACGGACGCGCGACGCCCAGCGAAATTCGGGCGTGTGTGCACACGCGCGCGTCGCGCGAGAGCGGGCACGTGCAATTTCTCTTCGGTAGCCTCGGGGCGCGACTAATTGAGCTATCTCCTCGCCGACGAATCGCGCGGCCGCTACGAACGCGCGGCGGCGCGCGAGCGAGCGACGTGAGTTACGCACGACCACTCGAGTTTCCGGCCTAGCGAGGGAAGAAAGCAGGAGGAGAAGAAGGGACGCGCGCGTCAAGCTGTTGTGACAGTTTACCGAGCAAACAAAACACCACCGGCCCGGCCCGGCCCGGCCCGCCCAAGATTTTTTACTTTACGAGGCTGGACCCCGCTGTTAGGAGACCTACCCTGTTTTCAAACAAGTGCCACGGGACACCGCCGGTTCGCGCTGTCGCCAGCTTACCGGGTAGGTCGCTCTCGCAGGAAGACGGCTCCGATTACCGGCTCGTTTTGCCCCCGGAGACGTCCGTCTGGGGACGAGCGCATGCTTCGCAAATTATACATTTCTTATCGTCATCCCTACTCTGGCGCGATCCGCTCGCACTACTTCTCGTTTTCTCGAAGATTGTAACGACTCGATGGACGGGTAACGAGTGCAGTCGTATAGACTCGTGCGTCCGCGAGCGCGTGTCACTCTTTAAACGAAGTTTCATTTGAACGTTGATTGCGTATTAAATAATGCACGCACTATGTGTATCCACATCTGAATAAAACGAATGAGAAGCTATTATGCATCTATTTTTATTCGTATACCCCGAAACGCATTGAAAACAATAATTTAGTCAATCTAACGAAAATGCTGAAGACGGTGACCAAACTACTTGGTGGAATATGGATCCTCTCTCCAACTGTTTGGTTACACCGAACAATTTTTGGTTAGGTTATCTAAGCGTTTGGTTGGAATAACTAGATATATTTGGTTCGATTAACGTTTACCAATTGATTAAAGTTTAATCTGAATATTGCGTCGCGTATTAAACCGTGTACGCACTATGTATATCTGCATCTAAATAAGAGGAATAAAAAGCGATTATATTTTTGCACCTATTCGCCTACCCCGAAACGCACTGAGAAACATTATTAGTCGATCTAACCAAAATCCTGAAGATGATGACCAAACCGTTTGGAGGAATATGAATCCTCCAACAGTTTGGTTATACTGACCAAATTCTAGTTAGAATAATTTGATATTTGGTTCAAGTGACCAGCATTTTGTTTAGAATATAGGTACCTAACTAAACACGTCTAACTAGATGCGTTTTGTCATTTTAATCTAATTATTTTTCTCAGTGCAACAATAACCGCACATAAAGAAAATCCGCAGTCGACCTAACAAACGCAATATCGTATAAATATTACTATTGTAATTCCAACGATAATTGCCTTTATTCCAAGACGAAGACGTTGCATCAGTCGCGCCTCGCGATGCAATCTCCCTTGCAAAAGTGGCGCGAGGCAAAGTGATTGCCGCCCCGAAGAAGAAGTACAATCGTTCATCGTCGAATCTCCTCGCGGCTAAGAATGATCTAGTAGATCTCTCGGGTGGGTCTCTCTGCGTACACCGCGTACCTATGCCCTGCGACTATCGGTAATCGGTGAGTAATCTATTTTACAACCGGCACACCGCTCCTGCGGGGCTCCTTGCGGATTACGATCAAATTTACGTTGCACGTCGGTTGGCACGCCACACTATACGGCGCGCGTCTGTATACCGATTCCATCGCGGCCGCACGAAATGACCGGCGTTAAAATTAGCAAGAGAGATTTATACGCGGGAATCGCGGAGTCCTATTGCGAGGAATAATTCTCAATTAGCTGAAAATCGCGGCCCGCTAAGTCGTATTTATGTCGGGCGGCACGGGGTTGGGATTTATATTGGACCGTGCGCGGAGATTTATGCGACCGATCCGTCTCAGTTTGTCCGAGATCCCCGGTCCCGCGTCCAATCATTGCCGTCTCCTACGCGCGCGCGCGCGCGCGCGTGCTACCCCCGTCGACCCCCGCGTTCGAATCACTCCCGCGCGTGACAATCGACTAACGCGTCGCCACTCCGGCATGGGGTGGAATCATCGTCGACCCTTGACGACAAATAGAAATAAATTCTGGGTAGATTATTTGGGGATCCGTTTTGCGAGGGTTTAAACGCCGTCGAAAGTGGGACGGGGGTAAGGTGGCGGGGGCTGCGAAGGGATAAATTATTGGAGGCAAATTTCGGTTGCTTTTCTTTCGGCTAACGGTTAAGAAAGATGAGATTTTAACTTTAGATCTCTCGACAGTTATACTCGTGTCAAAATTTAAATTCCGCTTTAGTCGCGATTATCTCGTTACCCGTCAACTTTTGGTCCAACGTGCTGGAATACTTTTTTGAAGCCTATCTTCTGATCTACAAAAAAGTTCTGCATCAATATGGGCGAAAAGATTACGGGTAACGAGATAATTTCGGTCAGAGCGAACGCCGCCGCACATGCGGCTATCGTCGCAGCGAGCGGAAAGTGACGGAACGTACAATCGCTTTCATTCGCGATAAAAGTGGAATTCGCGCGAGAAGATCCCTTCCGTCTTTTTATCGGAGTCGCATTGTCTCGTCTAATCGATTCGCCGTGCCGTGATTTAGCGTCCGTCAGGGCGGTAATTAATAGCGCTCGCAAAGAAGCGAGAAGATGAATTTAACGGGAATTAGGTATTTGGAAATCGGTTTCGCACGATCGCACGCTCGAGCATGTCGGATCGCGAGATCTGCTGCAGTGCGGTGCGCCGAGGAGCCCTCTTACTAAGGGAAATCGAACTTTAACTCGCACGTACGTAGGGGCGAAGAATTGTGCTCGCTGCCGCTCATTTTATCGCGTCAAAAATGCAACTTTTTTCCTCGCCACGTCCGCCTGAAGTGTATACGAGAGGAACTGAAAATTACGCCGGGCGGCTCTCTCTCTGTCTATCTCTCTCGCTCGCACGGAACCCGAAAGGGAGTATACCGCAAAACACGCGGATCGAGGGGGGGTCGATGCCAGGACGGTAGAGACGGAGAATACGGCCGTAAACCTTTATGGCTCGGACTGGCCATTGTTTCGTTCGAACTTCAAACTTCCGTTTAAGAAGCATCCACTCCTTAAGAGCCGGCCGAATAGCTCTTTCTACCCAAACACGACCGCCGCAGTCGCCGCGTCGTAAACTCCACGGCGGATCCTTCTCCCCCCTTTATTTTCCTCCGAGCTTTTATCGGAGAATTAAGAGCGAACTCTTAAAAAAATCGGGGGATACCGATTAGAACGCACTCACGAAACGTCGAACCACACTTTGACGTTTTTCAGCGTCCCTCTTAGCGCCCTTTTTCCAAATCGTACAGTTTTTTCTACCCGAACTAAACGCCCATCGCCGTGTCGTCGACCGCGACGAGTCTCCCCTCTACACCTTTCGTCCGAGCTCGTATTAAAAAATCCGAGATGTAAGAAAACAAACCAAACGCCCGCTAAATCCATCGGCAAGTGCCTTATAAAAATCAAACCCGCGCCCTTCGACGTTCGAAAACCCGTATTCACCTACGCGCGCGCTCGTCTCGAGGTTGTATACTCGGCGGCCGCGGACACTGCATACGGGCGGCTCCCGCGTTTTACATGCAAATCAAACGGGATAGGCATCTCTCGCTGCTGCTGCTGTTGCATGGGCTGCTCGTCCGACTCGGAGACTTTACGGCGGTGTTAATTGCCGGCGGGAAGAAAAGGTGTTAACGAAAGCAAAAGAAAGGAAAATACCGCCGAGGGGGCCGGGGTCAAGCGCGCGCGTGCGTTCCAATTGAAACTGCGATCTGGTATCTTCGCGCGGAGGTGCGACTTCCTTACGATCGTTCGAGTTTCAGATCGCCGCGCTCTGCGAAGGCGTTGGGTTTTCTTTTCGAGGGACATAAAAGCGCGTCAATCACTCGACGCTAGCTATCTATTCACGATGGGTGGGTACACCCATTCGCGCCGATTGTATCCGCACGGTGAATCGAGTAACCGACCTATCCAGGAATCTTAACTTTCGTCGTAAAGATCTGAGCTATTGTTCCTGGCGTTTAACGGGTATACGTATGCCTCGTGTGTAGCCCATGTATCAGATGCGCGCCTATTGGGTACGATAAAACGAGAGGGGATATAGGTACTCTTCCACGCAGAACATTGAAGACAGAGAGTACACTAAGAGAAAAGAAAAATTTATCAGAGATAAATAGGAACTTATTCACACGGAACAAGTCTTTTTGAATTAGATGAGTGTTTTGTATATTTTTTAAATCGAGTATGAACCTAGTAGAATATTCATCAAATTCGAATAAACTTTTGTTCGATGTGAATAAAAAGTGCTATTTATCTCTGATAAATTTTTCTATTATAGGTTCGTATTCAACTAGATCTTTTCCCTGGGCGTACTTGCCATATGTATAGAGAAAAGTTTGTAGTAGGTAATCAGTTTCACATAGGTGCCTACTGAATAGTAGAAAACTTTTTGATGAATATGCGTTTCTTTACTACATCATATAGAGTAATGATAGTAAGACGTGTACATTCCTTTCCTTTCCGTATGACAACCGTTGTCCTATTTATATGGAAAGACTGATACCAGTAAATTTTACCGTATTTACCATAAAAGAGGTACACATAATGGTTTTCGGATATTCCTGCTGTGCTGAAGAATAACTTAGAAACTAGTAAATTCTAATGCAGACCATCATGGTTTAATGTTTCCTTTTCAAAAGAAAAATTACTGTACCGCACTGTAAAAACATTTGGAAACACTTATGTGTATCTCTTTTATTGTAAATACAACAAAATTTACTGGTATCAGTCTTGATAGGTATAATAGAGAAGCACCAACTTCCCCAAAAGTCTTTTCTACTTATTCATAGATACTGGCCAGTATGAAACTGATCACCCCAAACTTGTTTCCATGACAGCGACTCAAAATCAAACTCACTCGTCGAAACGAGAAGACGTCGGCGCTGAAAGAAACGAAGATGACAAACTCGGCTCCCCTCAAAATATTTCTGGAGCACCCGTGGCACGCGCACCTGGTATACCGGCTATTTAACGTTATCAATACGCGCGTTAAAGAAACGTCGAAAACGTTCGAATTTCTGGTCCCGTGTATAAGGGCGCGCGAGCCCCGCGAGTGCCATTATCAACGCAAGAGGGCTATTCGGGGCGAAGCATTTATAGAGGTCCAAACTCGTTTAGATAAGGCGCGGGCAATTAGTAGTGTAAAAGAAAGGCTGGAAAAGGTCGCCATAATCGCGGGTGAAGCGAAAGGTATAGATGCGTGGGTCGCCGGTAGTGTTTTAATGTTTCATAATTTCACAAAACTCTCGCGCGTGGTATATCGTCCCTGTGTGTATGTACCATGCACGCGCGTATACCTATAAGCTCGCGCTCGCCGAGCGGCAAAGTATGCGTTGCGCGGGATGTGTGCGTTAGCGCTCGCACAAGTGGGAAAGCCGCGTGCGAGAATGACGAGTGCGGCATCTAATCGATTCCGGAGTCATTAGCGCACTGGACATGATACCCTTGTTCGGCTGGCAGAGCTCGGACGGCCATGTTTGTTCTAGATTAATGTCTCGCGAACATGAACTGTATATACACACTTCACGTTCCGTAATTAGACAGGTTCGGGCACTGCCCACAAAGCGAGAATCCTACGCTCAAGTAAGTTCGTTCCTTTATATATAGGTCGTGTGCACGGCTCGCGAGCGCTCGCGCGCCACTCGCGCTTCGTTATAAATGATACACCTCGCTAACGCGCGCGCGATGCGATACGCCAGTGGGAAAACGGTAGGCGAAACGGCGTTACGTTGTAGATGTGGAAACTGATTGTTTGGTGCGAAAAAAATGATTATGGTAACCGTCCCAATAGTAGGACACGTCCTGGTAGTCGGATATATTTGAGTATAGTTTAAATTATTGAATGAAATGAAAATAAATGATTAGTGGAAAAAAATATTCATTAAATTAAGAAGGTATACAGGAAGTGTCACTGGTAAGAACCCTGAGTGAAATCTACTGAATGCATTTTGATGACTGTCCGGATACTGGGCTTCCCCGCCTGGCTATATTTGGACAGTTGCTTTACCTACTGAGCATTTCACCATACAATGGAACCACTTGCAAAACCATCGGATTTCTTATCGTCTACGGTCCGTCCAAAAGAGCCAGAAGATCGGTAGACCCGGGACAAACAAGCAGGCGGAACCACTCATTTCGACCCCCTCTCCCCCTTCCGTAAGTTCGTCGAGCCCCTTTCGTCGTGCCACTTGAAGGCCATCCCACATATCGCATGAATTTCTGCAAGCCTGTAGCTAAGACGTAAGCGTAGGGGTGGGTTTACAGCGAGCTGTAAAATGCATGCACTCTTGCTAATTAGAACTGTGCCGTAGTTATCGTAATTACTTGTGAGGTCACTATTTTAAAAATGGTTGATAATGGTACAGCTCTAGTCAGGAGGAGTGCAGATTGCAGAGCGTCGTCTTTTTCCATCTTATAGCAGTAATAAGAAACGAGCGATTAAATGCACGACTGTACACTGAACAAAAAAATACTTCGTTCACACACAACTATCGATGAGGTTAAATACAGCGAATCTCACGGTGTAATTGTGTCAATACCATAAGACTGTAAGAACAAATACATAGAGTTGAGGCAACCAATTTGAATTTGAAACAAGTGAATATCTATTTGAAACATTTACACCGTGAGGGGTTCGCCGTATTCATTTTTTTTTAGTGTAAAGGCATTCCGCAAGCACGTAGAATAAAATGGGAAACACATTAAAATTGAAATGATATACCGAAGGGCCAATTCCCAATATAGGTTTTACTATACATACGAGTATATACGAGATACTCTTCAGAGCGCCATCGGAAAACGTCTTTTCACTTCTCGATCGACTTTCTACACTAAGAGAAAAAATGGTATATTCGATTAGATCTGCGTTTACGGGTGGAGGAATGCAGAATTAGTTGCTCCGATTAATAAATTTGTTTATAACGATTAATGACTATTTGAAGGCAACAGGCTGTAGTCCATTCGAGTCAATTATTTATTAGTCCAAGTAACTTGATCTGTATTCCCCCACCTGTAACCGTCGATTTAATCTTTACTACATTTTTCTCTCAATGTAGTCTCTCTCCCATATTCCTCGAAACACCGAAGTGTCGAGCCACGACATCAGGATCGTTCGTCATCATCCCAACTTAACCGAGAAAGGAGAAAGCGGTAATAAGAGACGATCGTTTACACGCATGACTCTCTAGGTACTGAGAAAGAAATGCAGTAGGTTTAACTAAATCGGCGGTTACGGGTGGGGGAATGCAGATCAAGTTAATTGGACTAATAATTATGTAACTTGAATGGACTACGGTCTGTCTCCTTCAAATAGCCATTAATCGCTGTATCCGAATTTATCAGTTGAAGCAAATAATTCTGCATTCCCCCTCCCATAAACACCGATTTAATTGAATATACCTCTTCTTTTCTCAGTGTAAACATATCCCGCAAGCACGTTGAATAAAATGGGAAAGGCGTTAAAACTGAAGTGGTATACCGAAGAGATAATCTCCGATAAAGCCCTTTACCATGTACCCCTATACGAGATACTCTTCAGAGCGCTCCGTCAGAAAACATCTTTTCACTTCTCGATCGACTCTCCAGTCTCCCTCCCGTATTCCTCGAAACACCGAAGTGTCGAGCCACGACATCAGGATCGTTCGTCATCATCCCAACTCAACCGAGGGGAGAGGGTGATACAACCGCGCGGCCCTGACCGCGCGATCCTCCTTTCCCGAAGGAGCATTTTTTTTCCGAATATTCGGCTACGCGCGTAAAAACTGGAAGAATCTATTAATCACGAAGTTAACACGAAGCCGACAAAGGCTACCTGTGCCCCCCTCGCATCCTTCCCCTCCTTCGCCCCGCCACCTATATACCGAATACTGCTACATGCCTGTATAGGTGCTCTCTTATAGCTTTACATTAGCCAGTTAGCTGGTGCCGCTATACGAACAGGGCCGGCCAACAGCAGCTGAAGTAAATAATGAACGGTACATAAGTCTCGTAGGTTATACGTACGATGGGCCCATATTGGGTATTCTACGCGTTATGCACGCCCGTCCGCCTAGTAGCTTCATTATCCCGAGCCAACCCCCCTGCATCCGTCCGGCCGTTCTAGCTGCGGGTTCTCCGCGGAGAAGCGGCGAGAGAGAGAGAGAGAGAGAGAGCGCGCGCGATGAGCCGCAATCGCCGAACGGAGACTGGCGCGGAACGAGAAAAAATCGATCCAAAGTCGACTGAATTATCGTGGATCGTAAAGCCGCCGCGCGGTCGACGTTACGTGGAAGAGGCGCAACGCGTGATTCGTCGCAATGGCTCGGTATCGCGATAAAGCCGGGGTGTGCGCACTGCCTGCACTCTCCTCCGGGTCCACTATTTGCTCTCTTCTCTCGCGTATAGGTGTGTTATTCGTCGTAGAATTTTCTGTGGTTTTCTCGCCGGGATATATAGACGTCTCGCGGACAGCGAGTCACGGTCGTTTTCCCCTTGCCGTCGCTGCCGCACGACTGATGGATACGCGTTACCCGCGGCGACTCTCGAGTATCGATTCGAATCTGCCGATAGTCGACGTCTGATTCTCTCTAACGACGATTGCTCAAGTCATCCGATCCGACCCTGAGTTACGGAGGAAATAATTTCTGGTAGGACGCGCGGCTGTTCCTCTTCCCGCGGAGAATGACTTCTGACGATGTATACGCATATGTGTACAGCGTAGGAAGCGGGGCTATATACCCACGCGGGATCGATTCCGTTTAGCTTCGAAGAAAAGCTTCTTCGCAAACGTTAACGATCGCTCCGAGTTCCTTAGAACCGCGCTGCCGTCGTTTTTGCGCGCTTTGCGCGTATACCTATGCGCGGTACACTGAGAGAAATAATTGCTGGTGCCAAAAAAATACGTCTCGAATCAAGAACATATGATCTTACCAATTTTTAAAAGAATACAGATTTTTCATCGAAAAATATAATATATTCTTGATTCAAGACTACTCGCGCGTTGGATGTAGAAATTCTTTCTGCGCGAAAAAAAATAATTACTCGAGCCTTTCAAATATTTTCTCGCACGAAGAAAACCATAGTTTGATCCCGAAATTACCTACGTCATGTTTTTCATTGAAGAAAACATTTTTTTGGCACCGGCAATTATTTCTCTCAGTGTACAGCTGCACGGACGTGTGCTTATTTACTTCGGGCTCGAACGTCAGTCCGCGGCTCGTACAGTGGCGAGTCGCTTCGGACATTCGCCAATCGCTGGAGAGATACACGAGAGCCTCCGTTAACCCCCCCCGGTCAACTCGCGTCGTTGACCCTGGAGGTTCGCACCTGGCACCGAAGCTCGAGAAGCTATGGAAGACAGTCTGGTTCAGTTACTTCGTTATGCACTGGTATACTCATATTGTCTATATCGGAATATAACGTTTATAGATCGTAGAGAAATCGATTGCAGGTGTCTGCTTGAGAAATTAAATCGTTCGCATGAGTAGAGATAATGGCAGATTGTTAACATCATTAAAAATAAAATAACCTTGCGATAATGAGAACTATTCACTAATTACATTTAACAATATTTAACCAGGCGGAACAATTCTACAATTTTCTATATAATCCATATATACTTTTGGTCATGCATAGATTGCATATAATTTCTGTTTATATTAACCATATAAGGACTATATTATATGGATTATACCAACATTCAAAAATCAGTAGGTATAATAGTCCTTATATCGTTAATATAGAAATCATATGCACTGAAATAATTCTTGGTTGGGCTAACGAAATAGTTCTAATGAATACGAGCCAACAAAACGTTTTTTTTTGGAATCGCAAATTTCTTTGGTTGATTTTACTACGAAAACTTTGATGGCAGAGCTGAACATTTGGATGATCCAACGAATGTTCTTTTAGGCTATCAAATTGACTCGACAAAATTGTTTCATTGGTTACTTTTTTTTCTCAGTGTATAGTGTATACATGAGCAAAAAACCACATATGGATTATATACAAAATATATATACTACAGCTTTTCCGCTCGGGTAGCTAGCTCCATTATACCAACTCGTTGGGGCATTCTTTGGCATAAATACAGAGCGCCGCAAGAATTGAAGTTCGGAGCCAATTACATATTATAGTCTGCGCTTTCAATAGAAAAGTTCACACTACTGTGAACCCCGCCACCCACGATCGATGCTACTCGAAACCTCACCGATTGCCGTGCCGAATCCCCAGTCTCGTATACTTCTGCACGGGAGAGTTAACGAGGTTCCTCCTGCACCACGAGGTCGCATTATAATAACGAGATACCGAACACAAGCGGCGCGGTATCGAGTTTCGCCCTTAAGAACGAGGTCGCGTAGAAAGGGGCGCACCTTCCCCGGCCCGCGATTGCACACACGATACGATACTCATTACGAGCGGCCTCATCTCCTCGTACGCATTCGTTATCGCGCGTGCGCGCGCCGATATTAATTTGATATCCCAACACCGCGGCTGAGGTATGCTCGCACGTTCTATCCATCCTCCGCGCTTCCTTTCGCGTCCGCGAAACGGGCCCGTTTCTAATTCGTTAGCGCGATGATGCGGTATACCTAAGGGTTGCCTATCGATCTGACCGTACCGCCCCCCGCGCGGAGCAGAACCGGGGCTCTCTCTCTCTCTCTCTCTCTCTCTCTCTCTCTCTCTCTCTCTCTCTCTCTCTCTCTCTCTCTCTCTGCCTCCGGAAACAAACGAGCTCGCCGGAGCGCTGACGCGAAAATGAGCTTTTTCCCCGGGTCGATGTGAACGGAGGAAAGGAGGGGGAGGGGGATGGGTAGGTACACGACGTGGATCAGAGGCGGGGAGGGCGCACTATACGCGCTCCCGGATCGCGGGAAATCGGGTGGAAAATGGGAAACCCAGCGAGCTGGTGACAAATGGTTGATCCCCGGGAGTTCGCGTTCCTGGTGGCACTTTGCAGCGAGCGAATCTGCAGCCATTGGCGGAGCGAGGAGCGGGTAGACGCATAGCTGCGGTGGCTGTGTGTATACGTGTACCTCGCTGTACTGGCGCGAATATACGGCGGCGCGGATCGCGCGCGCGCGCGAATGCGTGTACCTACACCGGTCACACATCGAATGACTCGTGTGAAGAGCGGATGGGAATGACGTGCAGGGTATATAGTGACAGAAAGTTTTCAACACTCTCTTCAAAGGGCTCTTTTACGCCGCCACATCGATCCATGGGAGATGTAGCTATATAATATATAGAAGAAATATAGAAAACGAATACCTATAACTGATCTATCGACTGACGCGAATGCCACTCGGGTCTGTGAAATTTTTTATACAGTTGACATTTCTTCGGCCGATCAAAATCAAATTGGAGCTAGGTATTATTACGCCGATTTGGAGCGATTATTATGGCGATATATTTTCCTTCGATGCATACCGAGAGAAAAATTGCTAGTTAAAAAAAAATGTATTCTTCAATCAAAAACATGATATAATTTTAGGATCAAGCCATGGTTTCTTTCGAGCAAGAAAATATTTGACAGACTCGAGCAATTGTTTTTTCTTGCACAGAAAGAATTTCTTATTCCCATATGGCGGTGTTCTGAAATCAAGAATATACATTCTTCGATGAAGAATCTGTATCCTCAAAAAAATCACAAGTTCTTGATTCGAGAAACATTTGTTTGACACTAGCAATGACTTCTCTCAGTGTAACGTAGGTATATATCCAATGCATCTCATATTTTGATGGAAGAAACAATCACGAGTCGAAAATTCTTTGAAAAAAATGTCCGGAAAATCGATGCCGTTTTCTCCCTCAGTCTTTCGCTTCCGTGAAAATTCATCTCAAAATTGCCTCATCCATACATCCGATACGCTAACCGCGCGAGGGGGTAGATGGGAAATGCCTATCAAAAATTGCGACCCCCGCCAACTCGAGGGCGAGGCCTCGCGCGCCTCATCACTCGAGACTCGCGCGAGGAACGCGCGGGGCGACAGCGGCAGGGTGCGAGGGCACCCATCCGCGGTCCACGGAAGGTGGCGCGGGAAACGTATCGGCATAGCGGGGATTTTATTTACCGAGAGCGAGCCCGAAGCCGTAAATCGGTCCATTTGTTTTATAGACGGCTCCCATTGTGTCGTCGCGATTCCGCGGGGACTCTCCGGCGCGTATACGACGCGCGGCGAGCGAGTCAGGTCGACCGCACATTCGCCGCCCGCGCGTCGTTGCGTGCACTTACACCTATCCTATACCAGGTACCCCCGCGCACCTAGGTATGCGTCAGATACGTACACACCGCGCGCCCACAGCCGCGCCCGTGCCGTGTCGTCCGTGGGGCGCGGTACGAGGGCGGTAAAACGGAAAATTGCTGAATTCCCCGAGAATAATTAAACGCCGCGGGGACGCCTCCCGCGTCCTCTCTTTCCGCCACCTCTTCGTCTCGCTCTATCGTCGCGACCCCGAATTTAGCCTCCCATCGCATCCTTGGGACGAAGTTACGCGCGTTGCAAATCGGGTACAGGTGACGATTAATGTCCCCGCGCCAAATCCGCGCTTCAAGCCGCTTGAGCGCGCGGGCGAGGGAGAGAGAGGGGGACGGAGAGGAGAGACAATGAGCTAGGATAATCGTACGAAACGATTTGCTCTCTTCACGGCCGATTAACTCCGCAATCTGTTGACTAAGAGGGTGTCGCTGAAACGACCAGAGAGGGTCGGACAGCGTGGTTTCAGTCACCAGTCACCGCGCACGGTCCCCGTCCAAGCATGAAAGCGACGAGACCGCGTCGCTTGCGCGGATAGGAGACGTTCGTCCGTGTCTCTCGACGAGGGAACCCTTGTAAAAGTAGTATAAGTAGGTATGTATAGACGCGAACGGATCCTGTACACTGAAACGCGCACCGCCGCGCCGCGGCGATACGGCAGGACCAACGAACTCTCGCGCGCCGGGAACGCGCGACGAATACATATCCTTTTTTCGAGAGATATACCTACTTCCCGCTGCGTCGCCTACTTCGCTGAGATCCTCGTAGGATCGGGGATCGTGGCGCTTCGTGGCCATTTTGTGGGACGGAGAAAAAACAGAAGGGCCCTGTTGGACAAACAGGGGTTCTGCTTCGAATCACTGATGGGTATGGCAAGACCGGGCGGCGCGTTTGAGGGCTTATCTTAATTTCTGGTCTCGCGGCTAGCTTTCTTCCCATAGGCTCACCATTGCTCGACTATTAGCCATGGGCGACCGCCATTGATGCGTCTAATTTAGAAGTCAATTTAGATATAAGTAAGCCATCAACGCGCGCGCGGCTTTCGCTCCGAAAGCGCGGCGATCTCGCGCGCGCGCGATGAATGCGAAGGCGAGTCGAAGAAAGGCTTTTTTAGACGCATACGAAAGGATTCCGAGAGTTTCGTCGTAATCGCGCTCGTCTTTTGTCGCGGCTGCGTCGAGTCCGTGATCTTTATACGCGCCATTGTACCTAATTCTGTGTGGGGTCTTTTGAATTTGTACCTATATAGAGGATGGGTACCGTTATGTGGGGCAATTTGGACGGCAGCTACGTCAGATCGGTCGTTACGTGTTCCGTAATTAACACATCTCCGTTCGCGAAGGGTTAGACGGAGAATTTATCTGAAAAACTACCCGTGTGGAAATTTCTCTAGAAATTCAGTAGAATTTGTATAAGGAGTTTTCAACTCCGAGAAAAATAATTATTAGCGCTAAAAAAATGTCTCCTTCAATCAAAAACATGATATAATTCCAGAATCAAGCCATGGTATTAAAAATTCGCGCGAGAAAATATTTGTTAGGCTCGAGTAACTGTGTTTTTCGCGGAGAAAGAATGTCTTATTCCAATAAAGATATTCTTAAATTAAATACATATATCCATCGACCGAGAATTTACATTCTTAAAAAATTGTAAGATCATAAGTTCTTGATTCAAGACATATTTTTTTACACCAGCAATTACTTCCCTCAGTGAAGGGATTGATCTTGAAATGTAAAGCTTACATCATAGGATTCCCATCAGGAAAGTTGGAGTTATGCCTGAACCCTTTAGCGATCTTATCAGAAGTTCCCTGCTGCGAAATATCCGCAAAATCCAGTCAGGGCCTGATAAGAATCTAATTAGGATACCATTAACGGGGGAATGTAACGCTACCTCTGATACGGGAATTTTGCGACTGATATTGACATAGGAATCGTGCGAGTGCGAGTGAGAACGCGAATTAATCCTGTACTCAAAAAATGTGGCCACAACTAGAAAATTATAGTAATTGCAGTGATAATTTTCTTCGCAATAGCAAGAATTCTTGCTACGCTAGAAATACTTTTCTAGTTGTGTCTGAGGCAGCCAGAAATATAGCTGTGGATTAGCTAAATACTTTTTTCAGTGTGGTGAACCCATAAGAGTTTCTCTGTCGCACACTCCAACTGGACAAATTCGAGGAGGACGAAGAATGTACGACAAAGAGGCTCTTATGCGTTCACCAGGATTAATCGATGTTCTCACTCGCACTCGTACGATTCCTACGTCAATATAGGAATACTTGAAAAGGGCTTTCGAGTAGCCCAGAATTGCTGTACGCCGCACAAAAGCCAGACGAAGAAGTTCTTCATATTTTGAATATAATCCGTATGTGGTTTTGGTCACATATGAATTACATATGATTTCTATATTAACCATATAAGGACTATAGACAGATCTTTGAATGTTTGTATAATCCACATATAGTCCTTACATGGTTAATACAGAAATCATATACCTATAATCCATATACGGGGTGTTCTCAAACCTCTGACCAAGAGAAAAACTCTATGTTCATTAAAAAATTACGGACATAATGCAATTGATTGTATTGAAGTCCGTTAAGAATTTACGGAGAAATTAATTATTACAAAGTAATTCATATTTTGAATTTAGGTATTCGGCATTGATGACGTCATATCAAAGCTCATGAAGATAATGTCTATAATAACAATAGGAGCAATTGCGATTATCTTCATTAGCCTTGATATGACATCACCAATACCGAATAAATTAAAAATATTAATTACTTTTTCATTTGTCAGTAAATTTTTAACGGATTTCAATAAAATCACTTGTACAGTAGACTACCGATAATCCGGCACGTTCGGGACTCGGCCGGTGCCGGATTACCGAAAATGCCGGATTATCAGGAGATGTGTTCCGCGATTATTAAATGATAAGTCGTAGAATGAATGCAGCTGCAATATGATGTTTGACAGCAAGCGTTGTTTACCAGAAATGCTGAGATAATCATTTAAACTCGAATACAAACCAAAACATACCTTTATTCCTGCATTTTGAATAACATAACAATGAAATGTCTTAACAACAAATTAAACCAGTGAAATGTGTTACAAATTTACACGTATGTACATAATATGTACTGATGAGACATTTATTTTAAAAAATCTCTAATGTCTTTTTGTTTTGTAGATTCAGCTCTCTTTTTAAAAAAGTTATTTCTTAGAATATGCAAATTAATGAGCTGCACAATTATAACGTGAGTTTGTTCCAGCAAATGTTATGAATTTATTTAATGCATCTGCCGCTTCCCCCCAACTGATTTGTTTCTTCTCTTCTTTTTCCGCCTGCCGATACCGTTCGGAAGCGCGATCGTTTGAAAATCGATACTGGTGCCGGACCATCGGGCATTCCGAACCGTTGGATGCCGGACTATTGGAAGTCTACTGTATCATGTCCGTCATTTTTTAATGAATATAGGATTTTCCTCTGGGTCAGAGGTTTGAGAACACCCGGTATGACCAAAATCATATATGGATTATATGGAAAATATATAGAATTTTGTCACACACCGGGAGGGACTTCTTATCTTCTTTCAATCGTACATAGGTATAACTACGCTATCTCGAGCTCGCCGTTACACCGATCCAACGTGGCGCTTTCCAATTGGTAATCACGAGTAACCTTGCTCAACGGTCACGCGAACGATCCGATTACCCAAGCGTAAAGACTCGAAATCAATTGTTACTAATCACCGCGGTCGGTATTTCGCGAATCTATCGCCTTTTCGGTTCGCGACTGGCACAACCGTGACCACCGCGCGCGCGCGCGGTGCCGCGATCCGAAGCCATAATCGCGCGGTGTGTAACTCGGCGTTTCGCGCCGTGCGCCGCTTCTCCGAGTTAAAGTGGCCATGCTCGCATCAACGGTGAAAAGCTCCATCCAGCAGCCGCGCGATTGCGGCGCGACGAAAAAATAGATGAAGTTCAAGGGGCAGAAACGGTAGCAAACGCGTCGTTACTTAATCGCGCGCGTTCCCACCGCTCTCCTCTGCCCGACCCTGTCATCGATCTAATTCCGCGCAGGCAAAGAGGTCATTACCCAAATGACCAGCGAACGAACGCACCGACTGCGGCTCGTAACCACCTCGCGCGTCGGCATACTACGCGCTCTCGCAACGCTCGTGAAGTTATTAACGCGCCGCCGCGCGGCGCTTCGCGCTATGGCCGTGACTAAATTAAAACTAACGAAAACAAACGAAAATCGTAGAGTCGAGTTGCGCGCTTCGTTCCACGGGTGGCCGGGCGCTCGGTGGTGGTTCGGTGAGGGTACGGAGTGAGGGAGAGGAGAGGGGAACAAATTAGAGTTCCGTAGTGTGTGGATACATATATATACCGGCGATAAAGTGCGCGCGTGTGTTCGCAACGTTTCAACTAACATTCCTCGCAAGCTCGGAGGAATAAGAGGCTGCTTACCTCATTCCTCCGCGACGAAGGATTTGTGCCGGTAAGCGCGACTGGCGCGCGCGCGCGAGAATCATTGCTTTCGTTTTGGAAGGTCTCGACGCGTGTAGCGGCTCTGTACACGCACGAGGGTTCTCCCGCAGGGGAGGAAATTCATAAAAATTCCGCTCGCCAGCCGCGCGGCGATGCGTCGGGTCTGGTTACGGGGGGGGGGGGGGGGGGGGGGAGAGACTGTCTACTGTTTTGGAAGTGCGGGACACCTGCTAAAATGTCGAAAATTCAATTCTCGGGGGAGAGAACTTAATCGGACGGAACGCGACGGCCGTGAAGAGGGTCTGGCGAAAACGATCGTGCGCTTTCGTCACGGCTCACGGAGACGGGCTCGAAAGTGGCTGCAACTAGGCGTTTATGCACGCCATGCAATAGCCCTCGTACAGAGCAATTTGCCATAATGAATCGAAATGCGAACTCTCTCGCGAAACACGAGGTTCGGTAATTCTTTGAATGATTTATTTCTGTGTCACTGGAGAGGAAAATCAATCGTTAAAATGTCGAATTCTACTCTCGTTGCTGTAGGTATAGGTATATATCGCCGAGATCAGGCAATATTTCCAAATCGAATCAGGTACCTACATCGAAAGTCGAACTCGTCGGGGGGAAAGGAATCCCCCGACGATAACCGCGCGAGTAGAAACGTCAACGTTTTCTCTTCCCGTTCGTAACACCCCGTCACCTCGCAGTTTATCGCGCGATCTCGCCTCTTCTCCCCGTTGCGCACCCGCGCCCCTCGTCGTATTGGGTAATCCGTTGTAATTCGATTTTTCCTCGCGTCCGCGCGCGTGGACAACGAGCCGGAGTCGTATAACGAGGGGTACAGGTCGACGGGTATAACAGTTTTCCCTCGAGCCGCCGATTTAATTAGGGGTGCGATGCGCCCTCCGCGATTTTCCGGGTGTCTGGAGTTACTATGCAGCCGAGCGACGGCGCGAGGCGCACCTGCCCGCTGCACGAAAATTCAATTTCGACTTCTCACTTAATCTAGTGGAAGCGATCTACTGCAGGCGAGCGCAGCGATAAAAGCGAAATCGTTTGGTCACGCCGCGCCCCGGCGACTACGTGGCGACGACAACACCGTACACCCCGCACAGGATCCACGCGCTACGACTTCGCACGCGTCCCTGCGGTTATTTTCGACCGCGTGAAGTATCATTTCGATCGCACTCTGCCACGGGTGCATCGAGAGATCGCAACCCGTGACTTTTGATATCCGCGCGCGATACGGGCGCACGAAATTCTCGCTAACGACTCACGTCACGTGACAGTTGTTAACTTCCAGGTCATTCTCGTCGATACCTACGGTAGGGATAGAGGAAGCCTGTGGTTTGCAGCGCGCAAATTCGATCTACACGCAAAAAGAGAAACCAGCAATTTGTATCACCGTTTTATCAACCCAGACGGAAAAGTTCTGTATGATCCATATGTGGTTTTGGTCATATATGAATTATGTGTGATTTCTATATTAGCCATATATATATGGCTAGACTATATCGATACCTTACTTTGAAAACCTCGTAAGTGCAATTTTTCACAAAAATACCATTTATAGCCTACTGTGCGTTAAGGTTTAAAATCTGAACACACAGTAAGCTATAAATGGCATTTTTGTCAAAAATTGCACTTACGAGGTTTTCAAAGTAAGGTATCGATATATGGATTATACAATCATTTAAAAATCTATATATAGTCTTTATATGGTCAATATAGAAATCAGATATAATCCATATATGACCAAAGCCACGTACGGATCATAGGTATACAAAATATATAGAATTTTTCGATTCGAGATTCGAGCTTATTTTCAAGAATTTGTACGGAGGACACATTTCTATTTACTGTTTAAAACTGAACCAAATATTAGTCTCTCTCTAACTGGATATAATATCTGTTTGCAGAGGAATTTCTATCGGTTCCCCAGGAAAAACTCTAACTACTCTAACTGTAACTCTAAACTAACTCATTCGTGCCACTTCGCAATGCGGAGCCATTCGCGCATCCCTGTAATGCACGTGGTTCGTATAAAAGAATACGAGAGAACGGCGTGCACCGTCTGTGTGTATTTATTCCACGGATATACCTACAGGTACCTATACTGAATTGCAGGTGCATTCTCTGTGTACCGTGCTTCGGATGAAGGGAAAGTAGAAGTCGATTGAAACGTAGCAACCGCGCAAATGACACGCCGAAAATAGGATAAAAAAGCACGCGAAGAAGTCGATACCTACGTTGCTTAAAATCCAGATCGCGATTTTTCTCCGGGCTTTCTCCAGCCCACTTTGTAAAATTCGGGAAGTCACGCCTAAGGATTACTCGTGTAACTGACTTTTTCATAGCTTCTTACTTCACATAAAAGTAGTGCTGTTTCTTCGTTCGAATATTCATAAATAATAATGAATTTTAGAATACGTACATAGGATGAGTACCTATACATGTATATTATAGCCAGTAGCTTGCAGCTAGACGAACCGACCCAGCATCCCGAAGTACGGTACAGCTGCGTGCGATCGGTTTCTCGCGAAAGTCACCGGCGACGTATTGTTACACCAAACCGCGATGAAATATATCGACCGGTACCAGAAAAAGCACGTATCTTCTCACTATCATTGGAGAACATCGTTAGGTACTCGTTGCTGTGAAAAGAAACGTCGCGAGTCACATCAAAGACAGCAAGGACTTAACGATTTTTCTTCGCATATCAACAAGTTACGATGTTTCTCACTTACACCGAGAGAATTAATTATTGGCATAAAAAAATATTTCTTGAATTAAGAACATACGATCTTAAAAGTTTTCAAGAATACAGATTCTTAGCCGAAGAATCTACAATTCTTGACTTAAGAATACCTACCTACATCAGGACGAGAAATTCTTCCTGTGCGAAAAGAAAAAAACAATTACCTACTCGAGCTTATCGAATATTTTCTCGCACGAAGAAAATTATAGCTCGATCCTGGAATTATATCATGTTTGTTATTGATTAAAAAAAAAATACATTTTTTGGCACCAACAATTATTTCCCTCAATGTACAGCGAAAAGACACGTAATATATTTCTTTGGTACCGGTCGATATAAGCGCATCCCGCAGGAAAAAGAGACGCACGATTTAACCGATCAAGCAGTCGTTTATACCGTGATGACGAAATAAAGGAATCCCCGCCGCGGGAGCGGGAGAGAGTGTACGCGCGGATACCGATTCTCGGTGAATGAAAAGAGAGGGGATAGGTGAGAGCTATACGCGTAGACACGGTGAAAAGAGGAAGAGGGCTGTAGGGAGGGAAGGAGGCGACGATCGGTGGACGAACAAAAAGGCGAATCGGGATCGGTAGCGGTCGACCGTTGTCGCCGCGTCACCGCGCGGAAAAATAAACGAATTAAAATTCAATCCAACTAATGCCTGTTGGTACAGCTGGCTTTGTGTCGGGCTTAGCGAGGGCCGAACGGCTTACGTCCTTAGGGGTATTACGCGCACCGATCGTCGCGCAGTGCGCGGCAATAAAACGAGAATCAGGAGGCCGATCGGACCCGACCCCGGGTGCCTCGGTGGTCCGGCTTAAAACCCCGAACCGGGCGGTCCGTCGTTCGCCGCGGTGCAGCGCTTATTTTCGCGGATCTCCCGGAGAAAAGCTCGTCCCGTTGCACGACGACGATCCGCGCGACCGGAGTCGTTCTCGCGCGGATCCTCGCTTTGTGACGCGCCGCGCCGCAGCGAGAGAGGACGATTTTCGCGCTTGTCGAGAGATTAATTTTGGAGAGCGGCAGATCGTAACGCGATTGCGCCGCGGTACTTACTTACTCGACGCACACGGACGCGCGGGATGATAAATTGGAGGATTTTTAATATCCCGTACACGCGTCGCGTTGTATTCGCGAAATCGCTTTCGCTCGCGCGCAAACGGGTGGCTCTTCTTCTTACCGGTGTAACTTGAGTAGCTCGGAATTATTATAAATTGGCTCGATACGAGTTTAAAATTAATTGAAATTTCTGTACCTACCTATTAGGATTCTATAACCGTGCACAGAGACAAATAATTAGATTCAAGTGACAAAACGCATCTATAATGGTTGAACGCGTTTAGTTATTTCAACCAAAATACTGGTCAGTTGAATCAAATACTTAGTTATTCTAACCAAAAAGTGGTTAGTCTAACCAAACACAGATGGAGGATTCATATTTCACTGAACAGTTTGGTCATCGTCTTTAAGATTTTGGATAAATTGACCAATTATTTTTCTCAGTGTGAACACACCGATAAAAAATGCAGTTGAGTCAACGAAATGTTGCCAACTGACTCTCCTTTAGTTGACTCAAATGATATTTTTCATCGAATCGATAAAACGCTTCATCGATTCGATAGCAACATCATATAAGAGTCAACGAAACGAGAGTCAGTTGGCAACATTTGATTAATTCAACTGCATTTTCTCATCAGTCTATCAGCAATTTCAAAAACCTTTCTCGAATACATCTATATAGACGAACGCGACGAGAGAGTAGCAGTTACACCGCAACGGAAAAGAGGCGGGAGGAGACGAGATCGTTTTCGAAATAATCAACCGACTAACCAGTACCCAACTGTAACGTAAGCGGCGCGAGCGCGGTATAAGAGGCGGATGGGTTATTATCTCAGGGTGGCTGAGTTTTCGGTGAGTCTGCGCGCGGGAGTGAGGTGCCCTCGCCCCTCTCTCGGACCGTCGCTCGCTAATTAGCCGCGGTTTTGCGTCAGTGAACCACGCTCGTTTTCGGCTAAACGGCGGAGAGAGGCGGAATACATAAAAAAGGACGAGCGTCGTGCGGAAAGCATCGAGCGAAGGTGTAGAGGGGGCGGTAGAGAATGCAACTTTAAAGAGAGAAAGAGAGAGAGAGATAGGAAGAGATACGATACCCGAGCGTCGCGGCGAGGGAGGGGAGAGGGGAAGAGAAATCGAGAAGACGCCCGACGAGAGAGACGAACGGATAGAAGCCGATCGACAACAATCGAACAGGAAATTAAAAACCCGAAGGCGCTTTTTTCGAGCCACCGCCGCCTCAATGGATTTTCGATGCTCATTTTGTCCCCCGGGACCGGGATTGCCGCGCCGCCGCCGTGCCCGCGTCTCTTCCTTTTTCCTTCGTTTTCCCTTTTTCCACGGTGCTTAACACGCTTTAAGCGCCCAGGCCGTGGGCACCGACGCGCCGAGGAACGCCCGCTTGACAACATGATTACGTCGCGTTTTGGGGTCGGGGGTGCTTCTCTTCCGCGACGGTAATAATGCGGGTGTCTCTCGCAATCGGTACGTTTAGCGCGCCTGGGGTGGTAACTGCGTCGACTGGCGTCGCCGGTGCTTCCGGGGCACGTCGACTTTAGCGTTAAGTCGAACCTACGATCGATCGATTTCCCCTGGGCTAGATGCGAGCGTTGTTCATACGCGGATCGATATCCGCCTGAGCCAAAACCGATCGTTCGTCGTCGGCTTCGGGTCAGACCGTTCTCCACGAAGGGATTGGTAGGGTCGATCGTGATTCGGAGATTTCGAGACATCGCTCTGACATAATCGATTGCCCTTCGATGCCCGCCTAGATCCGAATCCGACTGACCCGTTGACGAACGAGCGTCGATCGGGACTGTCACGTTTTTGCCTTCTCGTCCAATTACGAGGAGCGCATCGCTTTTTTTCCCAATTCGAAGCATTTTTATTGTAGGTACTTTTACGCGGTGGATATCTCGAGATACGCTTGTGATAGGTACACTGGAAAAATAACCCGGCCAATTTAACCGAAATCCTGGAGGCCGTAAATAAACCATTTGGTGAAATATGGGTCCTTCATCTGTTTGGTTAAACTGACCATTTTTTGGTTACTATAACTACACATGTAGGTAGTTTGAATAATAATAACTAAACGTGTAGTTATAGAATATTTTAGTTAAAGTAATTAAACTCGTTTAAAACCCATTAGTGCTCGCTGGCAACTTTAGTTGCTGAGCAATTTCTTCTTTGAGACATTGGATTAAGCATTTTCATGTTAATTAAACAATTTCTCCAGAAGTTTAATTTCATTAAAAAAAAAGAGTACAATTTCCGAAACCAATTGCTAAATACTTCAAAGATGATTAATTGAATATCTGCAAATAAAAATTGTTTGGCAACTAAAAATGATTCTGAGCACTAATGGGTCAACTCGATGCATTTTATCATTAGTTGAGTTATTTTTCTCGATAATACAACGATGCGCGCATTCTTCCACTCGCAAAGTCTTCCTAAACGCGTTTCCAGAGCAGTTGGAGGTATTCGCGGACTAGTTTCTCGCGAGAGTCAATGCGACCGGGCTTTACATCGTAACGTTTCGCCGCTTACAGGTATTTTTCGAAAGAAGCCGTAAACGTGATATATCTAAAGATGCCCTCGGGAATGCACGAAGAATCTATTTAGTCGCCCCTCTAGGAAAGCTCCTCTTTTTCCTCCCCCTCCTCCTTCTCCTCCCCCCGCGTCGCTCGAGAAGCCGAGCAATTACGTCTTTCATCCCGCTGCATTTGTCCGGGCGTGCTTAAATTAAAACGCGAAGGCAGCTGACTACCGAAACGCGCTCGTCTTTCGAGTTATTCGGGGGTGGGGTCGCGTGGTCGTGCGCCGCGCTTTAATCGCGACTAAACGCTCGATGCAGAGCTGATTGGAAATATTAAATATGGAGGAAATTAGTCGAAAATGAAAAAGAAATATTTAAACTAATTACGCGCGATGTGAACGCTGCCTAAACATGCTAATTTCTTGGATACCAGACGCCGAGGGAAAAGCATGGTTGAAATACTTGGTTATAATTTAATCAAGAACCGTGCCAAGTTATAGTCCCAGTTTTCGTTTTATAAAAATATAAGAAATAGTAAGATATCGTGCTTAGAAAAGCTCCCACAAGACTGACACAATTAGCAAGTATTTATCGCTGGTCAAGCATCGAGCTACCGCGCTCCACTTCCGACGTGACTCTTGGCAATTATGCCAACTCCGAGGAGCCATCCCCGCGGTAACATTGAATTACGGCTGTCGCAGCTGGTTAATCGGGCGATATAATGGATTACAGCGTCTCCAATTCTCTTCCCTTTCACGCGACTGCCGTCTCAATGCCCTGAAACACTGTTGCAACGCGAACCTCCACTCCGCATTGTGAACGTCGCCTAAGCTCGCCCTTTCACGCGCATCCCGCTCCCCCGTCGAGAGAGATCGGAGGAATTCATGATCTGGTGAATTCGACGGCTATTTCACGGTGCGGATCGAGGGGGAAAGAAAGGGTGGCTCGGAAAACCGAGGAACAAGAAAATCAATCGAGCGGTCAACCCCTTCTCTCTTACCTGCGAGTCGAGCCGAGCGATCTCCGTGCGGAGGGAACGCCTCGCCTCGCCACGTCTCTCGCGCGGGCGAGACGTCGTTAACGACGGCAAGAGTTCCTTTCTACCGGGTGTACGATCAGGGAAGTAAGTACCGGTCGAAACAATTTCCGGGGGGTACCGTAATTAGTTTCTTTGCGAACTCTCGGATAAATCTATTTACGCTTAATTTCGCGATAAATATACCGAATAAGAAATATGGAAACGTAGGTATATCGTCATCAATCGTAAATTTAACTGAAAATTATAAAACCTGTAATTGAAATCAACGAAGCAATTTTAAACTGCTGCGCAATTGAAATGAAAAATTGAGAATCTTAACGAATTACACGGTGTCTGACGGTCGGTGGATTCTGGAAAACGTGGAATTGTCAGAGAATTATGTAGATCAGGATAAAGTAAAGGTAAATAAAGAATTTTCTAGAATTTTTCGAAAATAGTCAAATTTCTAAAATACCTTGACTTCTAGTCTGTTAGTATTTTTAATTTATACAGAAATCTTATTAAGTATTGCATAGGTGTTCATATAGATATGTATATATCTTAAGTAAGTTCTTTCTTATTCTAAAAAAAGCCATTACATAATAATTTGATTTGACCAAATAAAATTATTTTAATGTTTATTTCTCAATTATCACATAACCCGTTCTATGATTATTAGTAAGTTGATTTGTTCATTCAATGAAAAATGATCGATGCGTATCAATTTACAGTAGATCTATACCGATAGCGATCAAGGAAATCTGGTTACTTCAGACTGGAAAACTTGGAAAAGTCATGGAATTTCTTTTTCAAATTTTACCAGATACCGTGCATCGCTGCTTTCATCTCGCCTGATCGGTTGAAAATTTTAAGAAGTATCACGGTCGCTAACGTCGAACCGATCAGATTAAAAATCGAGGAACCAGTAGAACTGGCGCCCTCTGAATCAGCTTGATACATAAATAAGCTTCGCCATTCGTCAACCAGCGGAAGAACCTACGGCCATAATCCCCATCCAGCATCGCGTCGCGTCGCGGATTACGATTAAACAATTGCGCTAACGACCCCTTACGACATAACCACGTTGTAAAATGGTACGTGCCAGTCTCTGAGGCGACCGCCTTTCCTACGATTTCCTTTTTTCCACCGTCTAAATGTGTGTTACATGTACAAATCTCAACACGAAGAACGGCACGCGAAGTGTGCGGTTAATCGCCGATTTGCCTCGCGCCATCGAGCGTTTCTTCTCTCGTAGCTCCGAGCTACATTTTTAATTGGACAAGCCGACGGCACAGTTGGACGGTATCGATTTGAATCATCCGTTAGACCGATCGGAACGGCTTTCGTTTTTCTATGCGCGAAAGTACCGTGGAAAATTCAACGCGATCGCGACGATCCCTTCTGCGATTCGATCTAATGGATCTTTCGCAAACCGGCCTTAGTAATTCGTTCGTTTCTCGTCGTCTGTACACAGAGAAAACGAATTAGTTGGATCTAGTGAAACTTACTTGCGGGGTCGCAGGTAATAAATTATGTATTTATTTATATGAATAAAACTTTTTAACGCATCAATTTGATACATCTTCCTTTCAATCATATGTAATTCTACCTATAGGTATGATTGTAAGAAAGAAATATCCAATTAAAATACTTATATATATATATATACAGGGTGTTCATTTTAAAACTTACCACCCACGTTATCTGCGTAAAGAGACATATTTCTGAAAATCGCCGAGACACGTCAACAAAATTATTGAGGGGGAACATTTTTTATAAAAATTCGACGCCCCTCCCCTCAACCACCTGACTCCGGGGGCGGTAACCCCAATATTCTTAAATGGAACAGGGGGTCGAGTGATACCTCATTTTAACGTCAAATTTGAAAAGTAGGACGTCAAAATGTACACAATTAAAAGCCCTTTAAAATGAGGTATCACTCGACCCCCTGTTCCATTTAAGAATATTGGGGTTACCGCCCCCGGAGTCAGGTGGTTGAGGAGGGGGGGGGGGGGCGTCGAATTTTTATAAAAAATGTTCCCCCTCAATAATTTTGTTGACGTGTCTCGGCGATTTTCAGAAATATGTCTCTACGCAGATAACGTGGGTGGTAAGTTTTAAAATGAACACCCTGTATATATATATGGACAAAGAATTAATTGATATAGGTAAATAAATAATTACTTGCGAAACCGCAAGTTATTTTTAGTAGATCTAATTAATTCTTTTTCCCGGTGTAAGCTCCGCGAAATCGCCCATCCCGGTGATCGAGCCTCTTCGATCGCTTTTTATCGAATATCTCTCCGGTGGGAACGGGGATGATGGTACCCCCTCCAGAGGTAGCCGCACTGCTTTTCCACACCTCGGAGGCGGAGGAAATGTGCAAGATTAGGAGGATGGTTGAGTTATAGCGTGCGAGGCACACTCCGTCGAAAGGAAAGGGAAAGCGAGAGATCGCGCTTGTGGAAAATGAAAAGACGTCGGAAAAATGGCGCGTAGCAGGGTACGCGAGTTATTATACGCCGCCTTTTTCCAGGCTAAAAACCCAAAGTGACAGGTGTTCCGAGCATTCAATCGAGAGAGTATCAATTTTCTGGCTCGACTGTTTCGTGTAATTAATACATCACGTGGGCAGGCATTTCGTTTCGGGACTTCCCCCCTCTGCACGAATCAGGCCGAGCATCGCTCTATCATTTGTCTAGCGCGCCGCCGCCACTGCCGCCCTTTTATGATCGGTCACGTGACCCACCTCCCTCCCTCCCGTCCCTTTACCGCCCGGACGCACCGTTTCGCTCCCCACCGCGCGTTCGCGTCGTCAACCGCCAACCAAAAAATTACGCTTCCAGAGGCGGCACGTCGAATTAACTCGAGCGAGTCGAATCGCACAGCGATTGTTCCTTTGTCTCACGACTGGCGACGTTTCTGTTTGCGGGAGGAAGCCGGAAGTGGACTGGAACGAGTCTGTTTGCTCTCTTACCTGCTCGCGTCGCTAATCGGCGTCGTTCACCGGGGCGCGACGAAGGAGGGATTAATGCTCGATCGCGAGCGACGGTACGGCGGCCGGCGAATTGTTTCGCGCTCGAGAGCGTCGGCGCGCGCGGCCGCGCGTATGGAGTTTTCGATGAGGATTCCAAGTCAAATGCCGGGCGTACCCCAGGCGTCAATGATTCTGATCGACCCGCTTTGAGTGACGGTACCTCGATTGGCTCCGTTACCGTAGCTGAAAGATTCGAGTGAATCTTGGTGTTTTGCCATGAAGGCTAAAATAATACGATTGGTGCTTCGTGGCAAAACAAGAAGAGCCAATCGTACCGTTCAACTACACTGAGAAAAAAAAAAGATTAAAAATTATTCTGTTAGAAGGATAATCTGAGTACGAAAGGTAAAATAGATCAAAAATTATCCTAAAGAAGGTTAAATTTTAAACTCTGGAAGGATAATTTTTCATCTATTTTTTACCTTTCGTACTCAGATTATCCTTCTAACAGAATAATTTTTAATCTTTTTTTTTCTCAGTGTAGGTACGCACTGAGAGAAAAGGTCTAGTTGAATATGAACCTGATAGAAAAATATATTTGAAATAAATAGGAATTTATTCACATCGAACAAAAGTAGGTATTTAAATGAAATAAATGTGCATCTCTTTTTAATCAAATACGAACCTAGTAGAACATCTATCGAATTCAAATAGACTTAATCGATGTGAATAAATTCCTATTCATCTCAAATGTATTTTCCTATTAGGTACACTGAAAAAAGTATTTAGCTAATCCAGCTATATTTCTGGCTACCTCAGACACAACTAGAAAAATATTTCTAGCGTAGCAAGAATTCTTGCTATTGCGAAGAAAATTATCACTGCAATTACTATAATTTTCTAGTTGTGGCCTAATTTTTTTGAGTGTACCTACGTATTCAACTAGACCTTTTCCCTGGATGCGAGCGGTCGTCTCAATGAAGTACCCACCGTCACCTAAAGCGGGTCGATCAGAATCGTTGACGATATATATTGAGAAAAACTTATAGGTCGCACACAGCAATAAGTACCAGCTAAACGGAGAGAAGAGTATATTGATCATTGTTATACTAGATAATAGATTTGACATTTTGGGGAAAGTATTGCATTCATTGTTCTAGTGTATGACAACAGCTGACATACATCTAGTGAACTTTACCAAACGTATGCCAATTAAAAAAGTAGCCAACAAAATTATTTTACTGAATCAATTTGATAACCTAAAGAAATATTTGTTAGATTATCCAAATGTTTAGCTCTGCCATCAAAGTTTTCGTGAAATCAGTCAAAGAATTTTGCGATTCCAAAAAAAAAACGTTTTGTTGGCTCGTACTCATTCCAAATATTTTATTAGCCCAACCAAGAGTTCTTTCAGTGTACGGTAAAACAATGAACGCAATACTTTCCCCAAAATGTCAAATCTATTATCTGGTAGGTATAACAGTGATTAATATACTCTACTCTTCATGTGTACGGTAGCTACACTTTAAGGCTAAATGAGGTTAAGTGGACAGTATAAGTGATATAGCAATACCAAATTGTAAAAAGAGCAATACGTGTTGCTGAAATAACTATACATATAGGTAGCTGAAATAGAAATACGTATTGCGCTAAAGTAGAGGTTATTCTTATATTAATAAACTACTGGCATTTTGCAGTGTAACCTGTACAATCTTTCTCAGTGTAGGAGTACATCCGGAATCCGCGCCGGAGTTAGCGCCGTCGACGTGCGCCCTCTCCGCGCGTTCGAGCTCGTCGAACAGCAACCACTAGGTATCGCGTCGAATTTTTGGAAACGCGAGATATCGCGACCGCTCCCACTTTTCAACCGGACGCCGTTCCCTCGTAAAACTGTAATTTACGAGTCGACGTGACCGCTAGGTGTGACCGCTCATCGGGGATGGACGCCCGGGCTTCGGCGAATTTCTAGAACTGGAATCACGAATCGCCGCGGTCGGATTATTTTTAGATACCGTTTCGCCGCGAAGCTAATTTACGGCCCTAAAATTTGTCTGCGGTCGAGTGCCGCGCGCGTCTCTCGGTTCGCTCCGCGAGGAAGCCGATTGCCGGTCGCCTGCGCGGCGGTGCAGGTGGCGCGGGGCGATGACGATCGCGCGAGCGTTTAGTCGGAGAGCGAACGGAAGCGGAGGAGAAAAATCACAGCATTTTCACCGAGAACGCTTACCTGCATCCGGCGGAGGGAAGGAAAGGTTCGAGGCGCGCGGAAGGGTCGACAATATGTATTGCGCGCGAGAATCGCGCCGGGGCTCGACCGGCGACGACGAGAGGAAGGGTCGTAAAGTGCCGTCGCGGACGCGAGAGAAGGAGAAGGACGCTTAGCGTACGGAAAGTGTTTTAAAGCGTTCCTCTTCTTCCCCGTCGAACCTCTCAATTACGGCTAACAACCGGGGAAGAACCAATCGCGTAAACGCTAACTGATTCGACCGCAAATACTGGCGCGGACTCGTCTCGCCGCTACTCCGGAGAGCGTTTAGGATCGTCTCCCGCGCGCGCGCGGCACCCCGGGGTTACGTCGTTTACGTTCGGTAGCGCTGCAATCTGGAGACGGCTCGCCCTCGGCACAACGTGTATCCGCGCGCGTCACCTCAAGAAAAGGAGCGAGCGAATCACTCATTGGCACCTCCTCCGCGACGCGGTGTCGAACGGTTTTCTTGCGTCGCCGCGGTGAAGCGAGGAAACGTACCTACGCGCCAGGAAGCGGACGTCTTTCGTATCAGCGACCGCGTCTCCCCTTCAACCGATTCGCTCTTCCCGCGGCGCGGCGGCTCGCGAAGCGGTGGATCACCCACGCGGGGGCATCGAAACGCGCGGATACCGCAGCCTACTCGTAAAGTCCCTCGCCGCGTCGCGGAACGTGGCGTGACAAAAAGCGGTTAGTGGTTTCTAATTGCAGTAACGACGAAGACGTAGCCGGCGCGCATCGCGTCTCGCGAGAGGGGGAAAAAAGACGCGCGAGGCCAAAGTCTCTATATAATAGGGAGATCCCGCTGCGCTCTCCTCGCGCACTTTCGGAGAAAGAAGTCGAGCGGAGAGGAGGGAGACGCGCGCCGCGGAGCCAACCCACACGGAACAAGATATCTAATATACGTATATGTATTGTCTATATATATCCATGATATAATATCTATATCTGGCATAGACGTGTGATATACACATACATCTTGAAAATATATATCACATGTTTATATGATTGAGATGCATGCTATACATAATATGTCATACATGTCATATTAGTAATTTATTATCTACAGTTTAGCCTAGAATTTACGTCTAATATATGTACCTGTATTGTGTGTCTACCGTAAAGCAAAAACTTGATTTTCGTATAGATATTCAATAGGTAGATGTACCTAGGTATATGTTACGCACAGGTACCTACGTAAGGAGGCTGTATTGAAAGCCGCTGTTCTCTCATAGTAGCTCTAATTACTCGTATATGTGCTTTTGTATCTATGGCATGTTAAAAGCTAAATGTTCCTGAGATAAAGTACAGATCATATCTATTACAAGAGTAGGTATACTGCATGTATAACTTGTATCTACGAATCCACTGGTCATTTATTTCTACTATAGGTATGTATCTTATATGTCGATTCCAAAGAAAATGTTTGATTTTCATAAAGATATTCATTATATCATGTTCAATAAAAGTATATATTTTGTTCGTGGAATATTTACTGCTGGACACATACAAGATACGTATCTATAATATAGGTACCTACGTAGGTACATGAAGCGGACATTGGCACATTAAAAATTCCTCCCAAATATTTATGCAGATATCTCGTAGACGTACGCTTATCTATGTCAGATATCTAATGTAGGTACGTAGGTATATAATACGAATATGTTCCGTGTGAGGTGCAGCGGAGAGGATCGTGGAGCTCAGGCGTCTCACTCGTCGGATCGCGTGAACATACCAACCGCGTTATTAAGTCGTCCACGCGCGTTCGATAGATTCGGGGAATCCGAAGCGGACTGCGCGCCGAGGAGATCCCCCGGGGGATCGACACGTTGTCTTACACTCCGGCGACCTCGTAAAGAAACGGGTGCGGGAATGAGGGAGAGAGTCGGTCGTGTCGCGAGAGGGCAGGAGGGAGGAAAAAACGGTTAGTGGCTTCTAATTGCAGAAGCGACGACGCCATAACTAATGACCGGGAGACGACGTCCCGTCAGTCGTCGCGACGCTGCCGGGCGAGGCTCTACGAGGTGCGGACGCGCCTTCGCCGCGAGAAATTAAATACTGCTCGCGCAGAGGAGGGAGAGAAAGTCGAGAACGAGAGCGAGGGCGAAAGGCGAGGACGGATTTTTCCTCGTTTTCGTGCAATTTCGGGAACTCGCGCGGTCCCCTCGGGAGAGATTGCGTTTCGATCTTGGAAAAGACTGGGAAAGACTGCGGTTATTCTTTTGGGAATTTGTATCCCATTTATGGTTGACGTATGAAGGTTTTTTTTAGAATGCAGAGCGACTTCCTTTATTTCAAATTTTCTTCGCTCTAATCTGAGAAAAATATTTAGGTTAAAATGACAAAACGCGTCTAGTTAAACACGTTTAGTTATTCTAACGAGAAAATACTGGTCAATTCAACCAAATATTTAGTTTTTCCAACCAAACGGTTAGTTATTCTATCCAAAAAGAGTGGTCAGTTTAATCAAGCAAATGGAGGTCTCCAGGATTTTGGTTATGATAGATTGACCAAGTTATTTTTCTCAGTGTATGTGACATACCTACATTTTTTTCACTCCATTTCTTTAAGATCGTACCGACATAAAAAATATTCCTCAAATTGATTTTATTACGCAAAAATTCATATATGGTAAAAACCCCTATAATATCGTACATCCAGTTCAATACCGCCACAACTGCAAAATTTTAATTTTTGATTTTATGGTGATTATTGCAGTGCCAACATATTGGACTTTGAAAAGAAATACAGCCACAAGTGGTTAAGTTTTAAAATATGCCATATTTTTGCATATATGGCCCTTATAGAATTCCGATCTAGCATTGTTTTATTTCCTTCTTATTCAAAATTATATAATTTATACTCTTGTGGCGGTATTGAATTGGATGTACGATATGTACAAACCCTTGAAGAGAAGGACCAACATGGCGATAAACGTGACTTACATATGGCACGCGATAGGGTTATAATTCTTTAATCAAGATAAAGCACTAAAGGTAAAATTAAGAGTCACACGAAATTAGTGATCACAAATCTCAAATTTAATGCACAATTCCGCATAAATATTATGAAGCGTAATTATCGATCGTCGATCTTGGCAATGCTGGGTCCGATTTGCGTTTGGACGGTCGTTTTTCTTTCATTTTTTTTTGTTTTCGGATAATTATAATAATCAGAGGCACGTGGCACGGGCGCGCGGCTCTTCAGACGCTCTCGGAGCTGAAGCCGCGCCGCGCTGGAGCAAAGGACGCCAGGCGCCGGAAATAGACGCGAGAGACTACGAAGGGGTGGAGATCGGCGGGGCTGGAAGTGCCGGTGGTGGGGAGGAGCGAGGGGCGATGTCGGGGAAGCAAATCGGGGCTAATAGGATCACAGGGCCGCTTCAAACGGGCCATGATACCGCTTTCCTTGCCGCGGGAGAAAAAGAAAGCGCTTTTGGAGGAACCACGGCGTCGCGTCGCGTCGAAGACGTATTCCGGTGCGCGCGGCGATTGACTGCCTACGCGAACTCGATCTGGGCGACCCGGAATCGATCGTCGCTTCCTCCTTCTGACAAAGCCTGAAAAGGTGTGGATATAAAAACCTCGTCTTGGAAACAGTTGTGCACTTTGATCAGCGCGTACTCGATCTTCGTATAGCTATAACCGGTTCTACAAAACGTAATTCATAATTCCAGATATATTAGTAAAAATGATGTTAATCTCCTCGATCACATTTGTCATTCCTCCCTCACGGAAAAAAAAGGATATTAATGAGACGATATACCTATACGGGTGCGTAAAAATACAATAAAAGCAAACGAAATCGAACCGGAATATAAACTCGAACGCCCCCAGTTCGATCGCAAGTTCGATCGGCAGCTAAATGGAAGAAACAAAAAACACAGCGAGAGAAAGATACGCGCGAGCGACTCGAAGAAATAGCGGAAAGAAAACAAATTGGAAAGACAATCCCTCTCGCAGTCCCGCGCGACAAACGAGGCGGACGTGACGAGAATCGAGGAGATCCTCGGTCGCGTCCGGAACATATTTTATTCCTCGGTGACGCGCGCGGCGGCGCGGCGGAGGCAGTCACTCGGTAAGTCGGTCGATCGGCCGGACGCGGACGTAGGTACCGCGCGGCAAAGAACAGGGATGCCAACTGTTCGCGTCTTCATCAAGGCGTCGGGCGGACCACCCATCAGGGCAATATGGTTTCATCAGCCGCTAATATCACTGCTTCGAGTGGTTTAACACCTCGGGACGCCAGGTGGGACATTGGAGGCGCCGCAGGAAGCCCTAATGAAGACAAATCTCACCCAAAATGGCGGCCGAATCTATTTCCTGCCGCGCTGCCGAATTAATTTGACAGCCGTTTTTCTCCTCGCCCGGCGCGCGATAAGATCGTCGCGGTGACGACGATTCCCGTCCTGACGAATCGCGGCGCGTTAATAACGCCGCGTGTCGGTACCTCCGTGTGCGCGGACGTAAAAACTGGAGTACCTGTGTGCGCGTGCACGAGTGCCCGCGTACACGCGGGAAGGTAATTATGTATATAGGTACATATGTATGTACGTACGCGCGCGTGTACGGGTTTTTCGGTGGACGCGGCGAGAGGGCGCCGCGCGGTCGTTATACGCGCGCCGCGGTGGGGAAATAAAGGGTGGCGCACACAATGCGGACCACGGACGGGCAAGAAACGCTCGAGGTTCCCTTAATTGCTCACCGTTCGAATCGACTCGGATCGGATCGCGACAAAAAAATGAAGAGGGACGAACTCGGCTCTTGATTCTCGAGCGCGCGGCGACACCCGCGCGGAATAAGAGGCGTGACCCGGAGGCCGCCGCGGTGTGTCGCGGGGGGTCTCGCGCCCGCCGCGACGACACACGGGCGTCGCGGAGAAAGCGGGGGAGCCCCGAAGAAGTCGCGCGAGCGCGGAAGAGGACGCGATCTGTGGGAGTTCGCGCGCGGATGGCGTCGGTGACGCGTCTGCGCGCGCGAGCCACGGCAAAAATCAAACTATAAATCTTCAACCGGGACCCGAGAGGAGCACCCTCGGGGCTAAACGACTAAATAAGTGTTCCAATTTCAAAATTACCCACTAAACGATTTGTGGGCTGGCAGAAAATATATCGTTGACATGTGGGCCGAGCCCCTCCGGGTTAGCCCGCGAGTTCTCGGGATCCGAGGACGAGTCGAGGGGTAGCTGGAAGACAAATGACTGTCGTCCGACGGAAGACTCGGCCGAATTGCCTCTCCGCTCGGCCGTTTCTTCGGGTTACCAAATTTTTCGAATCTCCTGCGCGACCGGACTATTGGAATACCGTGAAGACGTGGTCGCGACGACTATCGGCGCGTCCTCACGGGTGTTTCGTCTTGTCCCGTCGAGTTTACGGCTTCTGCGTCGGACTTTCTTCGAAGAACACCTTGTTGGAACATTCGCACCTGTCTGCGGGAACGAAGCAGCTCGTTACTGCGCGAAATCACGAAGCCGCGTCGATTTTTTGCTCGCGTCGCCGCGGCTTTTTGGTTTCGGCTGGTTATTTTTGGAAAGTCCTCGCGCCCCGCCACACTTTCCGAGTTCGATCGCGCGTTACGAAGCGCGCGCGCGTCTTCCCCCCGTGCGCCCACCTACGACGTTCGAAGATGCCGTTGAGATTTTCCCGCAAAAAACTATGCTACCTGTAGATACACGGTAAAAAAGAGGGGTTAATTGTTAACACCATTTCACCGGTGTGGACCGATATGTAGATACCACATCCGGTGTCACTCAGTCTTGTACCTAATTGTTATCTGAAATCAAAAGTCGTCTGTATAGATCCACATCGTACACTGAGAAAAATAATTGCTAATGTCGAAAAATATGTCTCGAATCAAGAACATATCTTATAAATTTTTAAGAATAGGTACAAATTCTTAGTCGAAGAATATATTATACTTATTCTTAATGCACGAGTAGTGACGTTATAACGAGAAATTATTTCTGTGCAAAAATACAATTACCTACTCGAACCTATCAAATATTTTCCAGCGCGAAAAGAATCATGGCTTGATCCTGGAATTATTTGTCTGGCACCAGCAATTATTTCTCTCGGTGCGGAAGTTTTTGCTGTGTATCGATATTCATAAAAACAATCAATGCCCGAGTAACGTATTCAATCGCTGTAATCGCTGCGTGTGCGCGCGTACGCGTCGCGATAACGCAAAGACGAGAGAAACGCGGACGAGACTGCGAACATTGCGGTTTCGCGCGAAATCGCTCGCCGGATTAGCTCGGTTAATTGGACGAGGCCTTTTTGCCGGTTTGCCCGATATAGCGGCGCGGCCTAAAGACTATTTACAGTTTGCTCGTTAAATTCAGTTAACAAGAAACTGTTACCAAATAATCTATTAGGAGAAAGATCGTTTCAAGATCGTTTCGGCCTTTAACTCCGGTTTCCGTTCACCTCGAGCGAGCTCTGTCCGAGCGGAACCAAGATGGCCGCCCGCGGAGCCGTCACCTTATTACCCTTCTTATCGTGCCTCGCTCCTCCTCGCTCGCTTCCCCGCGTTAGCTTCTCCCTTTCCTCGCTCGCACTCCTCCCCGCGTATCTTCCTCCTTCATCCCCCTCGCGCGTTTCCATCGTGTGATCGCGTTGCGTAACGCATCGATTCTCCGGTTTGAAGAGAGAGTAATGGTTAAAGGACGGCCAAGGGGCACGGTGGTCACGTGCAGCGGGGAAACGACTTTGGAGAAGACTCGCACCGCGCGGTAGTGCTTCCAAGGACGAACGCGCATCCGTATCCTCGAAATAGAAAGGGTAGACGCGACGCTTCGTCGCGTGATAGTGATCCTCGCCGCGCGGGGCGATCGCTATATATATACCTAATCCATATGTGCTTTTGGTCATACATGTGGATTACATATAATTTCTATATTAACCATATAAGGACTATGTACTTACCTATGGGTTATACAAACATTCAAAAATCTCTACATAGTTTTTGTATGGTTAATGTAGTAATCATACACTAAAAAATTCTGCGGTGTGAACCTATATAAACCACTTTTGGTGTTAGAATATAACAATAACAGAAGACTGAATGACACCAGGTGTGGTACATAGGTATAGGTCTACATCGATGAAATGGCGTTAAAAATGAACACCACTTTTTTACTGTGACATGTGGATTACAAACAAAAAAACATACCTATAGAACTTTTCCATCCGGAGCGGATTGTTTCGCTCGTTGAACGTGATTACGAAGAGGAGCGAGGGATGTCACTCGATCGGAAATTCGTCGCGGTTCATCATATAGTGCAAGAGATCTCGATATCGGTGCTATCGTATCGCGCGAGGCTTCGCTCCGCGAAGGAAGGTCATCAAGGATGGTATAGGAAGAATAAGAGGAGACGCGAAGAGGAGAGGAGAAGAAATGGAAGAAGAGGACGCGGAAGGTGGAAGAGGTGGTATAGACTGGGAGGGAGGAGGTTAGGCTACGTTGCGAAAGGGCAGCGGCGAATCCGCGAACATCAAACGAATTAAATCTCCGCGGAGAGTCGACCGCAGAAACTAATATCTCAGCGCCTCTCTCCCTCTCTCTTTCTCTCTCTCCGTCCATCCGTTTGTACGATAGGTACCTACCTCTACGTTCGCGCTGCGCACGTCTCTTCATGCCTCCCCGTGTCTCCGTCACCCTCCTCCGCGCTCCTTGACGCCGCCTCTGCCTACTAATAGACGCGCCGGCACGACGGACGCTCCTTTCCACGGGCATCCGGCGATTATTCCCTCCGAAGATCGAAACTAAACGCTCGTCGACGGCGGAGGCGTCGCGCGGATTTATCCGAATTTCATCCCCCGATCAAACTATATCTTGCAACGTGGAGGGTCTAACGCGCGGGAAAGGGTCGTATAGGAAACTCGAGTCCGCGAGACGGAAATGACGTCTGCGAGAAACGACGACCACCCGCGATCGTTTGACGGAGGCGTTACAGCTCAATTACCAGGTATACCGTGTCGCGCACAGATAGGTATAGGACGGTCTAATGCCAGAGCGCATCCATTTATCGAACACGGAAAAAATAAACCGTAGCATTTACAAAGTTTGTGGTAAGTTTTACTATAATTTTTACTAAAGTTGTATAATAGTTATCGTAATGATAGATCAGCCTTGTCCCGAAATTTACCACAAACTTTGTAAATGATGCAATTTATTATTTTTTTTCCGTGAAGGGACAACTCTCAAAATATCGAGAATCCCATAATCGATTAAAATTCAATCGAAACTACATCGAATCGCGAATAATGAAGAGCCGCTGATTTAGCTTCGATGTAATTTCAATCGAAGAGGAAACCAGTAGGAATCGGCTAGACTTTTAACGAGAGAAATACGGAGTATCGACGATTCCGTGCTCAGCGCCGCAATTCGCCTTTCGACCAACGTACAGCGCAACGCATCGAGTGTGAAACGTTCGAACGAACGCTGTATGTACCGGGGAAGGAAGTGAAAAATGAACGGTACGAATTCGTCGCTAGCGCGAGGATCCTCTAGCGCGAGCATGGGATAGGTATACCCTACGCCCGAGGCAGGAAGGGGCGGGCGTGGGGTGCACGAATTTTTAGGAGGGACTGTACAGGCGGGTTGCGCAGGTGTGACCGATGGCGGCGCCCTTTGATCCGCGAGCGGCTCGGCTACTTTGTCCGCGACTTCCAGCGCGTCCCTCTCCCTTTCCGGCCGATTACTCGCGACAGGATCGATCTGACGCGAAAATGCGCCGATAGACTTTTCGCGGGCGAATGTATGCCGCGCGATATAAAACCACGAGCGTCCCGATCGGACCTCGCGTTCGGAAGATACGGCCGGCCGAAGCGAAGACCCGACGCGGCGCGGTGCTCGGAATTTCGTGAGGCCACCGGAACGAATGCGTAATACGACTTTTATGGAGAAATTCTTTCGACGTGCTACGATGTGTGCATCTGATTTGTGGCTTGCGGCCTGCGCGTCTCGAGTATTACTCGGTTCCGTTCTGCGCCCTATCCTCTCCGCGCGACCCTGCCTGTATCCTCTTCTCACCCCTCTTCGTTCGGCCACATATCCAGCAGTTCAACTCCTCTCGTTTTCCCTTCGGCCGCGGGGAATAGCCTTGGCGAAGGAGAGAAGAGGTGTTGCCGGGATAAAATCGCGCGTTGCCGAACTTGTCAGGGGCGAAACGTTCTCGAAGAGAGAATTAGAAGAGATAAGAAACGGGTGGAGTATAGGCGTGGAAAAAAAGGATGTTGCAAACATAACTGAAAGAACGGAACGACAGAGTCGATGACTCGTAACGAAACCGGCTTATCTCCACGGTCTATCTCGACAAATCCTGTTGAAAATGCCGACCTTGGCGTTACCGGCAAAAAGAGCTCAACTGCGTTATTCGTGAAAACAGAGAGTTCAGTTGTTTCTGCCGGTAACCAACTGAACGTTAACTATGATTTCGTATTATCGCCGTTACCAATAATCGTTTCGATCCTTTATACGACTTTCGGAGAAGTCGGTATTCAATTATTCCTTTGCTTGATTATTGATCAGTTTCAAGTTCCATTATTAATCTAGATGTTCTTTTCTTCTGTTACAGATCAAGCCAACCACCTGAACCTATTCAACAACCGCCAGCAACCGAAGAAGAAGCGCAAGAGTCGAACGGCCTTCACGAATCAACAGATCTTCGAGCTGGAGAAGCGATTTCTGTATCAGAAGTACTTGAGTCCGGCGGATCGCGACGAGATCGCCGCGCAATTGGGCCTGAGCAATGCCCAGGTGATCACGTGGTTTCAGAACAGGAGGGCGAAGCTGAAGAGGGACATGGAGGAGCTGAAGAAGGACGTGCAGACGGTGAACCCTCTTTTAGTGGCCCAGCATCACAAGACCTTCCTGGAGAACGTTCAAGATCTGGGTATCCTGAAGAAGAGGCCTCTGCCCAATTCGATGGAGGAGAAGTCATAGAAGATACTCGATCTGTCGATCTCAGGGCGAAACAAGAGAAAATCCCACCGCGCGATCTACGAGCGGGTCTTTCGCAACGGCACCGAGCGCTCGGCTGCGCTTCTCGGGCGAAATCTATCCGATCTGTCGAACTGATTCTTGCGGCATTCGCGGAAATCGAAACTATTGGGAATTAGATAGTCGCGGAAGGTCGATCGCCGAGAAAAAGTGTAACGGAGCAACGATGAACGTTCGAAATCTGCAGCTAAATTATAGATGTCAAGGGATTCGACGTGTCACTCCATTGAAAAATCGACACACTTAGGCTGGTATCGTTGTAATAGTCGGATTTCAAGATCAAAGACGATCTCGAGGCATCGTTCTAGCATTAGAGGGCGACTCGATTATGGCCAAGCATTTCCATAGTTAGATGGGTCATGAAATATTTCAATAGCAACCGAAAATATTGCTGCTACATATAGAAATATTTTCAGCAGTGACCGCAGCAACTGGAAATAGCCGATGCGACCGGAATTATCGTTAGCCTCTGTTAAATGGGTTTCAGTGCTGACTATATAAACCGACCGAGCGGTCTTATCCTAGTAGAAATTAATTCAACTCTGGACAAGCTCTGTAACTAGGCTCTGTGGACTAGGTCCTTGAGAGATCTCTATATAAATATTAGGAGATTGCATTGAAAGCCGCTGTTCTCCCGTAGATGGAGAACTAACTGCTTACGTCGTGCGCAACGACTAATACTTCTTGTATCACTGAATTATGGACATTTCTCATTAAGATTCAGTCATTAAACTTCCATTTTTGGTTAACACAAGTCTATCCATCGGTCACAAAACAATATTTTCAATTTGGTGGGATATGAAAGGTGTCGTTTATTACAAGCTGTTCAAACCGAATGAAACAATTACCGCCGAATGTTATCAACAACAATTGGAGTGTTTAAATGACGATTTCATGCAAAAATGATCATCAATTATATGAAATCGCGGAAAACTGATTCTTCTTCACGACGACGCTCGGATTCATGTTGCTTTAGCCGTGAAAAAAACATTGATGGAGCTTGAATGGGAAGTTCTCCCGCACCCAGCGTATTCTCCAAATCTGGCCCCGAGTGATTATCGTTTATTTAGATCGATGCAACACGACTCGGAAGATACACACTTCCATAATTACCAAGAAGTCAAAAATTGAGTTGCCGAGTGGATCAGCTCAAAAAGTAGACAATTCTTTTTCGTCGCGGAATTCAACTTCTGCCAGAAGAGTGGGAAAAAGTTATAGCTTCCGAAGGTAAATACCTACTTCTCTCTCGATTGAGGTATTCACACATTTTATTACATGATGTTTTTGAAACAAGAAAAAAACAGCGGCTTTCAATGTAACCCACTAATAGGTATGTATACCGAATTCTCTAGGATTTCTACTAGGGTATAGAGAAACGACTCGTACAACAGTCAATTCCGTCGGAAGGATGTTAATAATGGGCAAACACTTCGACTTTGAACTCTCTAGGAAACGTTATTGTTGTAGACTGTAGATATACAAATTTCGCATAGCCAGACCGGAATTAGCTGGGAAAGTGTTCTCTCTGGACTATCGTCGATCACAGTCGAGAGACTCGCATCGGAAAAGAAAAGATCGTGAAAATATCGGTCGAGCAATTTTAAGACTCTATATTCCGGAAATTGCACGGCCGTCGTTCTTACTTATTTCTTCTCTCCGCTTCTCATAGTCGACTGCGTCGAAACGACGACGCATTGTATCATAGTGTATTTATCGTGGAAAATTGCCCGAATTCTCGGGTCGACTAAATCGTGGTTAATAAATTATTGGTAAAAAGAAAGCGTGTAATAGGCGGTAAATTGCGAGCCGGCATCGCGGCTCGCTCCTGTAAATAATATTGTACATATTATATAATTATTTCTTGGATGACTTTTTCCCTCGTAGGTAAAATGTAACCGTTATACACGAATAAAAATATAAGCGATAGGTGGGACACTGCAATATACCTTAACTGTCGGTTTAGAGAGGGGGGGGGGGGGGGGTCGCGATCTTTTATCTTTTCCGTGAAGGAGAAACGCGAACGATCGAGGGTTCTCGCGCCCAAGGGTGGAAATATCAGCGGCGCGAGCGAGAAAATAGGGTGCATGTACAGAAACTTAGCACACTGTATAGCGACCTTAAAAATAAATGGAGATATGCTTAAATGAATTATTTCAGACCTCTCATTTTTTATTCCGTCCACCCGTTCCGGCCTGAAGCCGTCGTGAAATACAGTTTACATGGAATTATCGTACGTTTCCGCGGGACTCCGTAAGGTAGGTGAATAAGTTGCAGGTGTTGATAAATAACGCTGGAATTATGGGTCGTTAATGTACGTCACCGGCGGAAAACATTTAATGTGTATAATTGAGAGTTAAATTATTCGCTATACAACGCGGTATACCTACGTATTGATAGAGATGTGGAATTTAGATGAATATTATTCGTTCGAGAAAACATGCATTCGTAAAAATCTATCTACGCTGAACGTTTATCAAATGCTAAATTCTGATATATCGAACTTTAATAACACAAAATAACATAAATGTCAGAATTCAATTTCATATGAAACTCAAAAGGATAAACTCGTTTTTAACCGAAACAAAAACTCAGTCCTTTTCCTTCGAAGAATACAGTCGTGAAACGTGAAATGCACAAAGGTAGGCACGGCGTGGCGGTGTTCGCGAAGACATTATTACAAGCAGGAGAATACATAAGCACGGGGGAGAGAAAGAAATTATTCTCCAAAAAAAAATAACGCGAACCGGCCGGGTCTTCCGAGAATCTTTTTGAAGCCGTTCGCAAAGTTTACTCGGCGACGTAATTTATTAAGATGAAGTTCGCTCCCTCTGTCGAGTCCATTCGAGCGAAGTCTGGTACTCGTCATAACCGAATACCTGACATAACAGAGCTCAGACCAACCGGCCGTAACGCGAACGCGTGAAATAAATTAGGACACCTCGTATATACGTTCCGTTTACGTTTACGGTTCGTGGCTGTGATTGGAACGAGACGTCGAATTTCTTAAAAAGCAAAGAAGATTCCACTTTACAACCATGAATCAGGCTATAACGAATGTTTGCATCCGCAATCGCGAAAAGATATCGATATAAATGTTTCCTCGTATGCTCAATTATTTTCACGCCATTAAAAATTCCGTTAGAAAAGATATGTACTACAAAAAAGTCGTAAACGAGTGAACTGCGGGTATAGAGAATCGTGCACAGCCATTTTACTTCCCAGATAAGAACGTACCCGCCGCCGCCGTGCCTAAAATTGTGCAGGTGCGTTTGTCGCCGGTATAAATTTGATCGATCGGTCACGTCTAGTCGAGTTTAGCAGTCTTCAAAAGGTCTTACGATCTGTGACAAATCGATGACAATGCGTATGTAACGGTGCGCTTACACGTGCTTCCTCGCGCATTATTTCGTAAAACGGGGACACGACGGTTCCTGGAACTTTTCAAAGTGTCGCTACTTACTATTCAGATCCCAATTAGTTCCACCTGTTCCCTACCTAAGCTCGCCAATACACAATTAGTGGCTTTCTGACCATCAAATTTCTAATGCCTCGTCATAATGGAATTATGCTAAAAGCGTAAACTCATTTGTCCCACTCTATGCCTGTTGCAAGCTACGTTACATCTGATGTTAAAAAATAATTATATATAGGTATATCCCTATGCGATATTCGAAATGACATTGCGCGATGCATACTTAATAATCAATCAGGAGAAATCGAATTTCTTCCGACGGAAAACTCTACAAATCTCAGACATTTGATAGCCAAAAATATCGTACGTCAAAATCTCCATCGGTTGAATACCTGACGTCGATAAATAAATAATTACAAATAATTCAGATCTCCAGAGACTTGGACAAATGTACTTGAGGCTATCAAGAAGAGAAGAACAAAAGACATTCTTATCTGCTCTCCATATACCTATAAATTGCATAGTTCGACATGCTTCGACTGTAGAGAAGGTACAAATATTAAATACAAATTTATTTTCATACGTCGAAACAAATAAATGCTTTCATGTTAGTCCTATATGTCGTCACTGTCACAAAAATATCGCCGTAGCCCATATCAGTTGCATGGCTCATATGTATACTTTCTCCTCTACGATTCGATTTTAATTTTTAATTCCACATAATTAGCATCCAAAGTACGCCAGCAAATATTTCCAACGATGTTACGACGTGTACCTACAGTTACAGGGATAAGTGAGTTTTCACATTATATCATAAATGTCGTTAGACGCAGGTCACTCGTAGAATAGTGATCGTTACTCAATGGGTTTCGCTCAACTGCACAGGAACAATCATTTTTGTCAGTCGAGAACCGCTGCATTAACAAACCGTACACTAATCGTACGTAACATTGCGCAAGAAACTGACATAACGAGCCGTGCGTTTCACAATAGATGTGTATCTTGCGCGACGAAAGTATAGGAAGGACTGAAACATCGTCCTTTTACCCATTCGTCGTTATGCATGTTTTCACGCCGCTCGTTATCTTTCACGCCCTCAGAAGACGCGCGCGCGCTCGATTGATATACCTGTATTCCATCGGATTGGACTAATTACCGGGGCAATGTAACTTCGCGCATATATGTAGGTATATGCGAGGGACGACGGGAGAGAGGAACGCCGTATCTCACGGTGAATCGACAGAAAACTGTAACTCGCTCCTGATTACATCCGGCGCTCGCGAACCGGTTCCTATACGGTCTGCAAAATAAGACAAATCGAATTTTCAGAATAAAAGAACGAGGCGTGATAATAATTTTCGTTTAAGCGGCTGTTGCGAAGCGCACGACGCGTTCTCCTTTTCTCTTCTCATCGCGCTTGAACAGCCGCGAGAGTAGTTTGTACCCGTCACTAGAGAATTGCCGGGACCGTATATGAAGCAGTAAGCAAGGTAGCCCACACCGCCCTGTAATTCAGGCGCCGCTACGTCCAAATAAAGAATCCGTAATGGCGATGATGACCACCGCCAATTTTCTCGATATATCCGATACACCAATAACTCAACCGATCCTATCGCGTCGCGCACGATCGTTTATTGTCCTCCTATCCGCGCGGCCCCCGGGCGAATGAGGTCGTGCGAGGTTTCCGCGCGCGCGCGAAAGGAAAAACTTGAAGCTTATCGCGCTTCGTTTCTCCGCGAGCGGATAAATTGCGGATCGATTCGTTCGACGTCGTTAAACAGGTAGAAATTGACGTCGCGTTGGAGAAAAGGACGATTTTCTCGCGTTCAATTTTACCCGTAATCAAAGGTGAACCTGAGATCTGATATTGAGGAGAGAGAGAGGGAGAAAGAGAGAGAGAGAGAGAGAGAGGGAGGGGGGGAGAGAGAGAAGGGGGAGGGGCACTCTTGCCGCGATTAATTGAGACGAAGTCGAGGTAATGGAAGACCCGCTTAAGTTGCCTCGCTTTTTTAATCCCTGCAGGCAATTTAACGTAATACTTAATTTAACGTGTCATTATTTTATCGCGCCTTTATTACGAGTAATACCTCGGGACGGCTCGATTTTTTGGCTCCCCAGCTGGATCCGCCACTGTCAGTAATTCGCCGCCACTCGTATGAAGAAGAATTAATTCGATATCCATTACGGAAGGTTAAAAATCACGCGAGAGGTCGAGCTTTCAAGAATCAATGTATCAGCTCTTGATTGAACGGCTGGCTCTACCCACGTTGTAATACCTACCTATGTACAGGCACCTACTTAAGAGGATTTGTCTTCGTTACACGTAGACGTGTTCACGATTAAAGGAACGCTCTTCGCGGCGCGCATTGACAATCACGAACGAAGGAGCCCCCGCATTTTTCATACGATTCAACGAGCTCATCGTCGGCGCTAAGTGTTTCCGATTCGAGCGAACGGTCAAACCAGTTTCGATTCGACTCGTGAACGCGAACCGGAACGGAGGAGTCGGTATCACGGAGGGAGTCGCAATGGAGCGGTTTAGTAAACTACTGTGCGTTTACCCGCCGAAACTATAAGGGACCACCCCACGACGACTTTCCCCCGAGGATTTCGGGGGAGCTCTCTGCAGTCATTTCACAGTCGGCTGACTTAGATTTAAGGGTGCGAGACCGAACGCGCCCCCTCGTCGTCTGGCTATGGATACTGCGGCTCGCGCCGCAAAATTACGTGAAAATGGTATTAATCACCGCGCGGAAGGGAGAATCCCGGACGAAGATTTATTTTCGGTAGGAATCGCTGTTCTTTACGCGCGAGTGATCAACGTAGTGGTACCGCATGCGACAGCATTTCGAGAGCGACGCACCACTTTTTTTTTATCAGTAGATACACAGGGACACGTTCTTCGAAAAGTATTAGATAATGTATTTTAATGTACAGCGCGACACATTTTGTGGCACGAATTCGCCACGAGCTTTCTCACGTTTTTTCAACGGCAACACACCCCATACGTGTTTCGAGACTCGTTTGCTCGTTGACTCGCTTGAGCCGCGCATCCAGTCACGCGTCAATCACTGACGGAGGCTCGAGCAGATCCGTAATTTCGACGCGAACACGCGAGAAACGAGTTTCCCCGCATAGATAATTAGACGCGTGGATCCGGAGAGACTCGTCTCATCAGCGGACCTTGTTAATGTGATATCTCCGACAACTGGCCCTCCTCTGCTTTTATTTGTGCTTTTTATCACGTTCTCCTACCCGTGTGGGCAGATCTTCGAGTGATCGCGCCGACGCCGACGGTTCGCCGACCGGTGTTCGCAACGGAACTACATACATATATGCGCCTTCGGAGGCTTCGAGGAACGTCATTCGTGATGCTATTGGAGCGATTTGATATCGAGCGCAGTTTCTTTGACGATTTCATTTTTGTAACGGGCATGTTCACAACTTTTTGTACAGATGTTTAAAGTGCATGAATCGAAAGATTAGAGTATTGAAGTAATGTAGGTAAAACATGGGTAATTAAAAAAATGTTTACCCATTATTTTTGAGATGTTAAAAAAGGCATTCGTTTTAAAGCGTCACACTTTCACCGCCATTTTAACTGACCAATCAGAGTCGGGCAATAGATTCCTCACCCATTTACAAACCTTGCGATGTTGCCGCGTATTCTAACCAAGAATTTACATCAGTGTTATTGATTTGGATTATTGATTTCGATTATTGATTTGTGTTAAGACCAAGCAGGAACTGTGAATGCGCTCGCAGTCCCGTACCTACATTTCCCGGAATGTCAATTGTCGAACGGTAAGATTTACATTTAACCTCAAAATTTGAGGTTAAATCTCAGTCACAGTCAGATGTAAACATAACTCAGTCTGGCAGTAACGCTAGCGAAGTGGATTGAGTGTTGCTAAATGTACAAATAATGGTTAAAATTACATTTGTTCAAATGCTGATGTGTTTATTTTTTAATTTTTTAATTCTTCTATTTGTATAATAACGACTTCTAAACAATAAGTTGCAGCTGTACCTACTTAAAACGCTAGCATGAAAACAATAATTTTAAATATTTTATAAACATAACTTGGCAACACTACAAGTCCTCACTGCGCAAGTACCAATAGCTTTAGTGACGTCACCAAGGATTTCGTTTGAATTTAAGTCAAACTTTACAAATTAAAAATAAAGAAATTAGTGTTCAGGAAAAAAAACAAATACATCTTATTTTTAAGCACAAGAAGTATTAACGAATGAGCAAAAAAAAATAGTGAACATGCCCATTGTCGGAAGAAGTTTCTTTATAAACGTGTAAAAATTTTCAGAAATATTCGTATCTGAGTGGACTGTAGAATTAATTGTGGATTTAACGTTTTTGTCCTCCATTCAGTGAGACAAATAATTTGCCGACCCAAGTAACCGTCGACATGAATAATGCTAAGAATATATTTATTTAAGTCAAACCTGTTTTCACTGAATGTACAGTATGTCCAAGAGCAAAGTATATACAAAAGGATTCCTAATTTTATGATGATTTCCATAGTACAAATACGGAAGTTATTGTTGTAAATGTATGTGTGGAGCATTTATCAGCATGTGTCATGGTATGAGAAAAATTACGTAGATATGCGTAGTTTCAATCTCGGAAAAGTATGTACTTCGGTAATCAACATAAAACTACGAGTCCCTTTATACATATAATACTTTGCTTTCGGACATTTTGTAGGATAATATATGTTATTCGCATCAAGTGTAGATTCATTCAATTCAACGAACATTTGTCTTAACCCATCGTTGTTCACGTGGGGTGTAGGCTACACCCCAGCCTCCTTTTTTTGCATGCCACGCCTAGAGTTTTTTTTTCGAGGTTGGCACTTTCAGTACCTTTCAGGAACATTTCATTAAAGAATTTGGCACCAAAAGCGCAAGACAAAACCGATTTGTTTATCCGACAGAACGCTGCAAAGAGTTAAAAAGTGATTTTTAACAATCTGTAATTAATTTAATATTTAATATTTTTCTATAAAACTTGTTCCAATTTGTTAATTTGTCCTTCGTTAATAAAACGAGAGTATGATAACTATCCTCAGTCTATTATTTATACTATTTTTTTATAAAAATCGGCAAGGAGATCTGAACGTCCGAAAACCAAGACCTCATGTACCGAGACTTCGAGTTTTGTTTTCTATTAGAAAATTACGAAATTTATTTATTTTTTAATATTGAGATCATTAGGCAATATCTCACAAGCTTTAAAATAAAAAACAAGTATTAAAACATTTCAATTTTTCACTAAGAAAACGTTAATTTTTAACTGGGGTGTAGAGTACACCCCACACAGGTGAGCTTTTATGTTTGAAAAACCCACGTGAGTAACGAAGGATTAAATAAATATATTCTTGGCACTATATTCATGTCGACGGTTACTTGGATCGGTAAATTATTTTTCTCCGTGTATATTCAGCAATTATCGTTTCAAATCAAAGTAAAGTATGGTGAGAACAAAGTGTAAATCCGTTTATCAAACACGTCTTAATTTCCCTTATCAAAAAAGAAAGCCAACGACTGCAGCAGCGCACAATGGCCTACACAATCCTTCTCCCATTCGTCTTTATCTCCGCCCATACCCACGTCAATCCACCGTCAAAACGTGACGCACCTACCTATACGCAAACTTGCCTCAAGCGCGTCTAAACCCGATACGGCTAATCAGCAGAGCACACCCATACGAGATTCACGCGCGCGATGCGCCACAGATTGTCCGCGCGTCCATACCGAATAGATACACAAGCCCGACGCTTATTATGAAAATTGCGTGCACGCGCGCGTCGCCAACGACCGTACCACCGCACCGCGCCGCGCCGTCGTTGGCGGCGGCGAGTCGCAAAGCGCGAGGCGAACACGTCCGAGCGATTTGAGATATCGCCCGAATCGCGTCGCGCGAATTGGACAGCTGATGAGCCGGTGTCCCTGAAGGCGATTGGCCGAGACCAATCAGCGTCCGTCCGTTCGTCCGTCCCTGCTCTAATCACACCTAGAGGCTAAAAAGCCATGATATACAAGAGCCGGGCGCTAACGAAGTCTGCCCGCGCACACGCACACGCGGCCGGTGCACACCGCGCGGCGCGTACGCCGCCGCCGCGCGATTGTGGGTGTGTACACGTATATAGGTTAATTCGTCGCAATGACGTCACGTTAGAACGGGTCCGGGCTAGGTTAATGGTAAGGAGGCTCGGAACCGGGGCCCAGGCCTGCCAGCGGCTCGGCTCCTGATTACAGACCTCGGAATCCCCTACACTCTCGCTCTCACCTCGGCTATTGTACGCGACTCACCCCGGATACCACTATGGGTCGCGCCGCGCTCGGCAGTTTGTCCGATCGGGAGAGGTGTCGTAACCGCGGTAAGCGCGCGGAGGTGGTCCCGGGCATTCCAGTTTCTCGAGAAATTTATCGGCGGACAACCCCTCCTCGCGCGGTCGCGTCGTTCGGTTCCGATTCGACGGCTCTTCCGCGCAGAATTCCGCGCGCGCGAGGCACCGCGATGATCGTACGAGTGTGCGAGAGGATTTCGAGACTGGCGCGCGCGAGATTCGCATCTCTGGAGAGAATTTATCTCGCTGTTGTGGATGTTTCAGGCGAAGAGCATGTTAATTATTGCAGGCGATAATGACTACAGCTGTATTTGTAGGATGAATTTTATCCACGGATGGGAGGAAATAATTTGGTAAGGATGATAAAATTACGACGAGGACGAAATGAAACGAAACGTCGCGTAGGATATGTATAGGTACTTTGCTCGCTGATGCAATCACTTCCGGATGAAACCGCTGAACGCTCGTGAGAAAAGCAATGCGGTAGAAAAGAATGTCGGACTAAAAGAAGCGGAGTAAGTAGCCGCTGTAATTACTGCAATAAATAACTGACCTAATGACCGGGGCGCGATCAGGCGTAACGAGATCTGTTTTCAATGAGAATCCCGTACGAAAACGAACGTCCATCGGCAGATAGATACGCATGGCTATAATATCCTTGCTCTCGATGAATGACTACCATATACGCGGCTCGCGTTGCTAAATACGATACTTAATTGGAGGCTAATCGTAGCCCTTCACGGTAGCTTACGTCCGATTTCCACCTGACACTCATAGATAAAACGAGGTATCCCTGCGCCCAAAGAAAAATGTGAAAAATAACCGATATCCCAGGGCATGATCAGCGAGAGATTCATTTCATTCGTAGGCCAATCGCGCGCGTGCAACTCGTTCCCCCGTGGAAGCTACGGCGCGTTAGTATCCAGCCAATTCCTAGCAATTCCAACGAGTAACGACTCCGCGTGCGCGCGGCGTTCCTCCGGTTAGGCAAGATTTAGGTTTAGGTCCCGGCAGGGTTAGGCGCGGCAACGCCGACTAGGTGCACGGCGTGGCGTGTGTGTCGGCTCAGGCAGATTAGAGGCCGCAGGATAATTAAGTAGCGCCTTCGAATAACGCCCAGCTACAAGACGACGATCCGATCTTCCCGCTCAGGATTTCCCTCCGAAAGGTTCGCCGTTCGTGCCTTTCTCTCCTCTCTTCCCTCTTCCACGTTCCCTTCGAGACGAGTCGCGTCCCTCTTGGAGTACCTCGAGCTGCGACGGCTTCGCGAGAAGAAGCGTGAGGCGCGGAGGAAGGAGACGAAGAATGCAGAGGGAGAAGAAGCGGGGAGAGGGAAGAACGAGACGAGGTCTTCGTCGAACTTTAGGAACCGGCGAATTCGTTGCAGACCGATCGGCCTGATCGGACGATCGCGAGTGTCCCGATCGACGCTTCGGAGACGCGCGACGTCGAGGGGGAAAAAGGGTAGACTCTGACATCTATGCGTCAGCTCGAGAGCCTAACATTAGTCGTCGTTCGCGAGAGGAAATCTCTCCATCGTAAAAATAACTCTTCCACCATCTGTCACGGTGCAGTGGGTCTACCGCACGAATACCGTATTTATCGCGGTTTGCAGTGGCCCGGCAGTGCGCCTCCCTCAATCTCGTTCGCCAAGGACCACTGCAGCGGGGTTCTCCACACCGCGAGAGAGGTCCCGCGATGCACCGCGCGCCGCGACTGTGCGCAGTCCGGCTTTGGATTATTAGCGAGCGGGTAGGTAGTCGTAGAAGGTGTGATTCTGACGTGCCGGACGCCTCTTCTCCGCAGGTGAGACCGCGAGAGGAGAGGACCGAGCCGGGGGGACTCGAGACGAGAGGCGAGGAGAGAATGAGAGAGAGAGAGAGTGAGAGAGAGAGTGGGGTGGGGGAGGTATGGGGTGGGAGAAGATCAAACGAGCCGACGAGCCACGGGGTGGTCTCTACCCGCGCTCCTTCCACTCTTCCTTCTTCGCCGCTACCTACCAGCCTCACCTATATTATTCATATTTCCACGCTCATGCTCCCGACTATGTTGTTCGTCGTCTTGCGCGCTCGAACTGTACACCGAAATCCTCGTCTGGCAGCGCGGTCACTTTGTAGTCGATACCACGAAAAGAAGTTCGGTGGGGTAACGCGGGACGCCACGAAGCTCGACGTCGTTCGTGTTCGATGTCGATCTACGAAGATACTACTGTTTTTTCTCTGGGTGGCATACGGTGGAAGATTATCTTCTCACCATAGCCGGTGAATAGAACGAGATCGTACCACGCGGGACTTCAAGGTGCGTGGTAGGTATCGCCGCGTATACGAGTGGCTCGGATACGAAAAGTATTAAATATTTATCTTTATAGCTGTGCCGTCGCTGATCAATGTTCATTCGCTTGAAATTGTGGCGATTATGTGTATATTAAAATGAAATACAATCGTATAAATTGGATAACAGCAGGCTCAGTCCGCTTTGATTTTGTGAAACTTTTAAAAATCTGCTGAGGATGAGAAATTCTGTATCACCTAATGCAAATAATCCGATTCATCTTCTTTTTTTTTTAAATAGACATAGGGATTGAAATTTCATACCTCGTGTCTAGTATACAACGACCCTTGTATGTCGGCGCTTATTTTTCCCACGAGTCAAAATAAAGAGTATCTATTAACCCTTCGTTACTCACGTGGGTTTTTAAAACATAAGAGCTCACCTGGGGTGTACTCTACACCCCAGTTAAAAATTAACGTTTTCTTAGTGAAAAATTGAAAATTTTTAATACTTTTTTTAAAGCTTGAGATATTGCCAAATGAGCTCAATATTTAAAAAAAAATTCGTAATTTTCTATTTGAAAATAAAACTCGAAGTCTCGGTACATGAGCTCTCGGTCTTCAGAGGCTCAGATCTCCCTGCCGATTTTTATTAAAAAATAGTATAAATAATAGACTGAGGATAGTTATCATACTCTCGTTTTATTAACGAAGGACAAATTAACAAATTGGAACAAGTTTTATAGAAAAATATTAAATATTAAGTTAATTACAGATTGTTAAAAATCACTTTTTAACACTTTGCAGCGTTTTGTCTTGCGCTTTTGGTGCCAAATTCTTTAATGAAACGTTTTCGAAAGGTACCTACTGAAAGTGCCAACCTCGAAAAAAAAACCCTAGGCGTGGCATGCAAAAAAAGGAGGCTGGGGTGTGGCCTACACCCCACGTGAGCAACGAAGGGTTAAAATGAAATACAATCGTAAATTTAAATTGGATTACAATAGGCTCGGTTCACTTAGATTTTGTGAAACTTTTAAAAATCTTTGCTCCGGGGGTGAGAAATTCTATTTCATCTGTATGCAACTAATCCGAACGATCTAATTTCTTAAAACAGAAATAGGTATTGAAATTTCATACCTCATTTCTAGTATACAGCGAGTCTTCTCTATCGGCCCTTGTTTTTCTCACGATTCAAAAATGAAGAGTTTCATCGGCAACTGGACGATAAATCCGAAGGAACCCCCGAGATCATTAACGTCGTAGCGGTGTGCCCGGGGGGTGGACCGGGTATTTCAATATTTTGCCCCAAAGTTCCCGTGAATGAAACGGGTTAAGGGAACCGCTCGGCGGTATCCTTTGTCCATTATTTCGTTAAATTCACGGGAAAACAAAAAGCGATCGGCACTGGCGACCTCGTGAAATTCGGTAATTGAATTAGTGGGGTCAAACCCGGCCAGAGCGGTGCCGACAGCGGCGTCGCTCCGCGGATGCAAGGACGATCGGTCGGTGAAAAACAGGAAACCGAGCGAAAAAAGGACGCCCTCCGAAATTAGGAATGCGGTGTGAATCGGGATTCAACCTGCACCTCGATAGACTGCCAACGCTTGCCGTCGATATCCGAGGCAAGGTGATGCACGAGTAGCTCCAGTTTCTTATTCTTATTCTCCATTAAATCTTTCTTTAAATCATTTTCGCAAATTATCTCACCGATTTACAGGTCGACGTTCATTATGTTTATATTTATTCGAAGGTAATATTCATCGTGAAACGTTGGCGTCTTGATATTTGTGATTTTTAGGATTAAACGCCTTGAAATAATTAGAAGTGCTTTTGCACTCTATATACAATTGAGCCTTCGACTTTGCAAAATGTGCTTGTAATTTTAGCAAACGAAGTAGAAAAATTAATTGAACTATTACTTAAGATACTATAAAATAAATTTTCCTATCGGTTTGTAAATCGTATGTAGTAAGTACCCTGAATGTGAATTTGTGTACCTACAGTTGCATGTAGCGCTCAAAAGTAATTATAAGTAAAAAGGGGAATTTATTTTAGGGAATTTTAAAGGGGGCTAGTAATTCCAAAGCTGGATGTTCACGCGGAAGTTTGACTCTCAGGCGCACAAGTTTTCCCATCCGTGAGTGCATACAGCGACACTCGCAAATCTGTATGCGCCCGCGGATACAGAATCTCGCGAGAGTATACGCGTATGCTCTCGAGAGTAAAACTCGCATTCGTATAAATTTCTTTTACTCTCACTGTGAGTAAACGAGACACAACATCGAGACACTAAAATTTCGCGTTGATATTTCTTGGCGCGCTGTTTGAACGTGTCATAAAATGCTTCGTGGCCTTTCGTGGCAAAATAAATGTATGATCCATTTGAAATAGAATAATCTGGATCATAATATCATGGTCGATTCACGCATATCAGTCTCGTATCTGACATAAAAGATTCTTCAAAATACAGGGTCAATGACTGAATCTACGGCATAGTAGAAGTGCTAGCGAGAACGCCCCGACGAATACGTAAGAGCTTTTCTTTCCGTCACACGCTCAACCGCACTAGTCGTGAGAGATAGAGAGGGTTCTTACATATGCGCTCACCATGGCGTTCTCGCTCGCACTCGCGCGTCGCCTATACCGCAGATCCAGCGATCGACATTGTATGTACGTCCCGACTACGAACGGATACGGACTCTAATACCGACCGAACGGAGACTGAAATGTATGATCAATTGCCTCAAATGTATGATCAAAATTTATAAATGACAGTATGCAGTGATTATCAATCGTTTATACGACTTACATAACCTGCGACGAGCACGAGCTGAAACAGTTCTGTCCGATTTCACGTCGTGTAAACTGCTGTGTCGTAGAACAAGTATATCGCCAATTCCTTGTTGCACTTAATCACTCGACACCTGACACGACACGAGGCGAACTGTACTGCCTATTTCGACCAATATCTGTGTATTGTTTACGTATCGTACTGTACGTCGTGCCTCGAGCGACGGCCATCTTAGGTTTTTTTGAGTTCAACTGCACACAAATACTGCACACAGACCGGGTATATTCGGCACGGCGCCCGGCGCCTAGAGCAGCAGATGGAAATCGCGCGAAGCGTAACACGTGGAATCGTAACACTCGTTTGACAAGACTCGATTCATAATGAAAACGTTATCGGATCCCCGCTATGACGCGTATATCGGTTTTACGCGTCGTCGGATAGAATTTTCGATATATCCATGAAATCTCGGATCGCAGAAAGCTTCGCGTCTCTCGGCGGTCAACGTACTGGCTTCCGGGTTAGGTTGTATTGCCGATCACGTGACCAAGATCACGCCACCGAGAGACATCGATTGGCGATCGATTTTGGAACTAGAAGGTACCTATAGCGAAAATACTGAGAGCGAGTAGTACTTGGCCAATTGCGGAACAGCCCTTCTCTTGGGTACCTTTTCCGATTGATCGAAATTTAAATGAGCATTCTCTCTCACTTGAGGCACAAAATCGAGCACCAGTTTTAAATGAAAAATTATCTACGACGCTTACTGACGTATATACTGAAATAAAGACACCCCCCGCACGGAAAAGACTAATTTTGTCTTAGTAACAACATCGAAAATCAGATATTGTGGCAGCATTTTTTGTTGCGGTAACAAAAATATAGTTTACTGTTGGAATGAAAATGTTCGACAGGTTCCTTTGGTTACAATAAAAGTCATAGCTTTTCTTCATATTTTCGTTACCATAACAAATCAATTTGTTATGATAACCAATCGAGTGGTTATCGCTATTTTAACTCAAACATTTGTTACAGTAACTTAAATAATGTTATACTAACAAATTATTTTTCTCCGTGCGTGATCAATTAACTGATTTGATTGTCATTGTATTTAGAGTGGTACAATTAACTATAGTGTCCCACCGAGTACCTCTACCTCGTTTATTTATTTTACTTGTCACTTTGCAAAAATGCTTCCGACAAAAGGCGTTTGGTATCGAGAAGGACATGTGATACGTGTAGCATGTTTATGATAATATGTGTCATTTATAAGATATGAAGATCTCCTTTAATTTTTTTTAATGGAACTCGATATTTTCATTTATGCATAAATTGTGGAGTTCGTTGAGAATAATGGGCAACGTGTAAGGTAAACTTTCCATTTGTTAAATCGATTGTGAGATATTACTTCCCAATAAAGTACAAGAGTAAGAGTAAAAGTAAGAGAGAGTTAATTTTGGTAATAGGGCTCTATAGCGTACTTCCACAAACGTAGCTTTTGTTTGTGTTACACATGTACATATAGAGAATGTACATCCAAGTTTCGCCAAGAAACCCAGCTTGGTGGCGCTGCTTGTATCTACCTTTTGATAACGATTTTCCACGGAAAGAATTTATTTGAATGCTTTTTGAAATCTACATTCTCTTATAATTGAGGCCATGTTGATTAAATCTCATAGGTAAAACACTTCAATTATTATCCAAAATAACGTGTAAACAGCGCTTATACCACGGGCATCTGCTTAATGCTTGGTGCGTGCCACAGATGGCACTCTATCTGTTTTTTGCAGTTACCCAATCGCCCTATAGGATCTCATAAACGTCTCTCGATAAGCTTTACAACTTTTACAGGAATGAAAATATCGAATTCCATTTTTTTTAAATGAAGGCGATCCTTATATCTTATAAATAGCGCACGACATGAAAAATGTATCGCGTCGATTATCTAGCCAGAAAGATCGATTTCAAATAATTTTTATCCAAACAATTTTTTCGTAAAATAACAAGTAACTCAAATAAACGGAGCAGATTCTAATCGGATTTGCTCACCTCCAATCGAAAATAAATATCTACGTCCTTCCGGAAACTGAAGCAACGCGCGTCTCTATCAAACGCCTCCGCGCGATGCATCACGAAATGCATCCTTAATTGAACGAACGGGCATATCTTCTCGCGCGTACCTGCACGATCACCTACGCCTTTGTACGGTTCGTCGATGACGAGGACGTCGTTTTAATAAATTCGCAGCAAATCACGGGCCGTGCGCGCAGGGTCACAGGGAATGATTTTAGTTGCAAATCGCGCAGTGCCGCGAGACCCGACAAAGGCCTCAAAAGAGCCGCTCCTAGCGTCGTCCCGCTCTCTCGCCCAATACCGTCTCCCTCTCGCCCGAGCGTATCTCTCATTTCTCCGCACCTTCGCGATTATCATACAAACATTGTTGACGACGATGCAGCGAGCCGCTCGGAAAAATGCTCTGCGGTCTCGAACCCGCGCGTCTCCATTATATTCGCGCTAATCGTTCTCCGCCGCGAAGATAACCCCTCGAGGATCAAACTGGCTGATTTTTCACACCGAATACCGTAAGGCAAGCGTGAGGTCTCGCGCGATACAATACGCCTCTCTACCGCGGTCGACCCGCAAAAACTTCCTTTATAACGTCCGAACGACTAAATTAACGCGCGCGTCTTCCTGCCGACTAAATTAGCCGCGCGTGGATGCTGCACACACTGAGAAAGGGATTCGTCGATTAATCTTGTAATTATTTCCTGGGAGAAAAAACTGTTGAGTTCGAATAAACGTTCTTTTATAGTCGGGAATTACGCGATAAATATATCCAATTGATCCAAATGGGCACACACAGTTATTCGATCTATCCCGATCACCGTGATATACAGGGATGCTGTACCGACCAGCGCCGATTCGTCAAAATCCGTCGAGGAGCTGCATCGCCTCGAGAAATTCGACAGACGGTAGGATAGCGCGCGGTGAAGTCTCTCTCATTCTTAAAATGAAAACCGACCGAGGACAGGGAACGGCCGCGGCAGCGCGCGAGGGACCCCGAAAGAAGAATGGACCAGGTGGTAAGAAATTAGTAGTCCCCTCGGTTCTTCGTGGTACCGGCGGCCTCTAATAGCCTCGCGCTGGATGGTATCGACGATGCCGGTCCCCCGTTGCATTACCCTGGGCATCTATAGCTCAATTTGCCGACACCTCGCTAAGTATAGGTTGGGTGGGTGGTCCTTCCTGGGACTCGCGCGAGAGCGAGTGCCGGCTCTCGACCGGGGATGATAGGTGAGAGTTTACCTCGTATACATCTACCATCCACGAGACAATGGGCATCGAGCTGGCCCCGGCGAGCACGAAGAGCACAGCGTCACACCCACCTCTTCGTATAAATGCGCGCGGGCCCGAAATTATTTATCGCGAGGTCCATCGTACCGTACGTGGGGTCCCGCGAGGCCTCCTTCTTCCTGGCCCCAGGGGGTCCCTCCGACGCTCGAGAATCGAGGGAGAAGGAGGTCGACGCGACTCTTCGATTGATTGCCGCGATCGTCGTTTCAGGTGCACGTGGTACTGCTTAGCTGGTACTCTTTATATTCGGTGAGGAAGTGGAATAATTGCGAGAGCGATTCGCTGGAGACATTTTGCGTTGCGAGATGGGAGGGGAGAGACGAATATCTCATTTTATTAACCCGTAACCGGTGATGTGGAGTCTGAAAGACTCCTTTACACATTGGTGTTTATGGAACAAAAAAAGTACGTCACCGGTTACGGGTTAATAGGGATGCGATAGCGGTAACGACCTTTTGTTTTTTACGCGAAGCAGTGAATCCTTGGCATGAGTTTGAGGTAAAATATTACATAAAGAGTATTGAGAAAAACACATTTGTCGTATACGCGAATCGAATGAATCCTTCTCTCACTCGGTGTACTTACTTGTCTACCTCTATTCACGTCTCTCTTCTTTTCGCTCACTGCAGCTTATAACGTCGTGCACGTCCAAGACGTGAGCCTTCGAATTAAATGACGTCTAATTACAGGTTATCCACTTTATACCCATAAGTACCCACGCATGACGATACGGGACGCGAGGATCGTTTAATAACTCCCCTCAATCATAGGTGAGTAGCAAAACTAGTCTGTCCGCGCCATTTGAACGCCAGCTCACATACGCAGCGTACCTGTACTGAGAAAAATAATTTTCCGATCCAAGTAACCGTCGACATGAATACTTCCAAGAATATATTTATTTATAATAAGTCTGACATATTGTGATTGAATCAAGTACCTACATATTGCTCGAATCAAGTGGAGATTTGTTTTCAATTCAATGAACATACACTTGTTTCAAATAAATACCTGTTCTCTCTCTTTCCGCGTAAAAAAAGTATGACTACGAATCATATCCTAGAATTTCATCCGCTAAACGATGCGCTCTTCAATTAGAGTTCAGTTGTTTGTACGAGGTTATGCTGTAATCGATGTCTGTTCTTCTCAACTGATATTATTTCAATTTATTATTTTATTAAACTCAAATTATTACCGATAAACTATATTCTAGTACCGAACAAGTCATTACAGTTTTATAATGAAGAACCCATACAACAGAATTGCGAATCAAAAAGGCAAGTGTAGATTCGTTCAATGAAATGAACATACACTTGCCTCAAATAAAATATGTTCTTGGTACTATTCATGCCGACGGTTACTTGGATCGGTTAATTATTTTCCTCAATATAGGTACACGCGTACGCGCTTAACACTTACGCGTGACGCATATCGTGGACGTAATAAGGAACCGCTGTCAAAAGCAATCACGCGCGCCGAACGTGCATACGAAAGCTCCGAAGGCGTCGATCCTTGCCATATGGGCTCCCATCACGAATGATTACCCGTCAACCCGATTTTCGCCGTGGAAGCGGATACCGCGCGCGATCCGCTCTTCGCCGCGCGCTACCGGGTTTCTTTCGAAACCACGCGCGGTCGTAAGTAGGTATACATGAATTCTCTCTCTCTCTCTCGCTCTCTCTCTCTCTCTCTCTCTCTCTCTCTCTCTCTCTCTCTCTCTCTCTCTCTCTCTCTCTCTCTCTCTCTCGAATAGCGGCGACGTATCGATAGGCCTCTATCGCGTCGGATCGAAATGACAGCCGCGAAACGAGCGCTTTCGAGGCGGAAACTATATACACACGCGCAAACACCCGCTTGCCTGCTCGGCAAACAGAACGCTTTACAATGGCCCACCTAAACGTACAGGTACATTAAGGCATCCCACTGACGGTATTACACGTATTTATGGAAATTTCGACGCCAACGCGCGCGTGGATACGTGTAACGAAAGAAGTCATTCGTCGTAGCTCGAGACGCGTTCGTCGGATAAATCGTACGTCTCGCATCTGTACCTATAGGTATATAGAGACCCGCGTTGAGCTAAACGTACGAGCGTCGCGCAATCGATAGCGCCTGCCTGTCAATTTGTCACGCATCTTTTTTTTCCCCCGCGTGGGTTATATCACCGTCGCAAACAAGCACCGTGGTTACGTTGCTAACCGGAGGGGTTAAGGAGCATCGGACATTGTCACAAGGTCTCGTTCGATACGATTGTTCGTGACGACGCGTTAGGGATCCGTGACGGGGTGAAGCGTTGGGCTCCGTCGCTCGCCGCCGATATCGGCCGAGGTTGCGTTTTGACACGCGAACATTCGCGCGGTAGAAATTGACGAGCGCGACGTGGGTAGGTATATGTAGGTACCTGGGTGACGACCTCTGTGCAGAGGGTGAGGACTTGGATCTGCGTTATGGCAAATATTATGTGGACGATTTTGTGGAAGTATAGACGATGAGCGTCATCGTCGATTGGTCGTGGTGGGTAGGAGAGGTTGAGCAGGATCGGCAACTACCATACTGAGAAAAATATCTTGGTTAGTTTAACGAAAATCCTCGAGATGATGACTGTAACATTTGATGAAATATGGATCCTCCATCTGTTTAGTTAAATTGACCAATTTTGTGTTAGAATAATTAAACGTTTGGTTGTAATAATTAAACATTTAGTTAGAATAACTAAACGCATCAGACTAGATGTGTTTTGTCATTTTAACCTAATTATTTTTCTCCGTGCCCAGTGATGGAACTCTGTAATCAGGTAGATACGTCTGTTTCTAACCAGAGAACTAGAGTGAAATCTAGTAAGAATCAGTCATACCTAGCTGATTAGGTACATACAGAGTTTCATCACTGGCGGTTGCCGATTCTGCTTACCCGGGAATGAATCATAATATAATAGTCATACATGATCAAGATTATATATAATTGGGTATAATCAGACCCGACATTTTTCTCTATCTGATCATATTATGTGAAAAATTATGTAGGTATGATGACATATAATCATATATCATCAGATATATGATTATACCTACATATATTCAGTTATAAACAAAGTTGAACATTTTAGGTCTAATTAGGTATATCAAATTAAATCTGATTATATGTGATTGTATACGAACATGTATAGTTTTTCATATAGGTACAATCAAATAGAGACAAATTTCGGATTTAATTATATCCAATTATAGGTACGTACCTATTGGGAATCGACATGGGGGCGTGACCTAACCAATATGGCGCCGAATAAGACCTAAACCATTTGACAATACACGTGATTTGTGAGAAAATAGTAAAAATGTTAATAACTGTAGATCAAATTTATGATTGGGCCCAAACAAATCCTTCCCATCGCAATGTGATTGAAGGAAATCGTTACCTCAATGCTAATCACATCATAAAAATCGATAGAAATTTGGAAAATGTGACACCCGGTTATATCAGTTTGACAGCTTTCTGTCTTCAAACGTCTCATTTAACATAGCACGTTTCATTTTGTAGCATGTTGCCATGCCTTCAATTTATCTATTTTTTCTAATTTTCCAAACAGTTTTTCAATGTATACTACGCGTTCATTTGGTTTTGAAAAACCGTGAAAACACAAAGATAAATGTTTTTTCGTATTACTTTCGCAGCAACTAACTGCACAAGACTTTAAATATATTTTTTTATTCGTTCTACGAAGCTTACACCACTCATTATATTCTTTAAACTTTATAAATTCTCACGTAAATTTCATTCACTAAACACGATCAGGGGCCCCTTTCTCGAACTCACTCGTATCTTTGCGTGTACGCACCTTAGCGAATAGACCAATCAGGGTCAAGTATTCCGTTGTGGTGGGAATACGGACAACGGAATACTTGATCCTGACTGGTCTATTCGCTAAGATGCGCGCACGCAAAGATACGAGCGAGTTCGAGAAAGGGGCCCCAGCTGTCCGTACTTTGTTCATAGCGTTTTAATAATGATTGGGGGGATCCGCCACCAGATGGCGAGCATCCAATGTCGATTGCCAATATGACCATATAGGTATGTCCTAATATGATCATTATAGAAAATTTTTTTCTCGGCTAACCTCTCCTACTCGCCACGACCAATCAACGATGAGGTCCATCCTCCATATTTCGACAAAATCGCCTACGATATATTTGCCATGTCGCAGATCAGTGTCCTCACCCTGTACGCCGTGCAGCCAAGGCGCCGGCATACAGGGGTAGGTACGTACGGTGGCGCTTCCCGGCCGTGCGAAGCTCGATTGGCGAACACGAGCCGGTAACGAGAAAGAGAGCGATCGCGTTCTCGGTAAAGCCGCGGGTTCCGTTCTTTCCAGAAAAAGCCTGGGCAATCATCGGCATCGCGACGGGAACAATGAGAACAGAGCGAGGGGCAATCTCGTCGGTGTCCGAGGAATTCCGAGGCAAGAAATTCTTGGGGAAATGATCAATGCAAATAAGTACCTGCCCGCACTGCACTTTTTACGCGGCGAAGAGAGACCGCGCTCGTTGCTGTTCACTCGGCGAGCGCGGTTCGTCGCTCCCGGCCGTGAAGCGCGGTTTGGGTGGCTGGGGCTGTGCGTCTTATTCTTTCCCGTTTCGGCTTTTTCCATCGTTAATTTGTCTTCGGCTTCTGTAGGGGGCGACGCGGAAGAAAGCGAAGATCGATGAAAGTAGTCGTCGATGGAAAGTCGAGACACGATTAAGTTTCTATACGTTAATGGGGTCTCCGGGTAATTAGTCATGCAACGTTGGGTGGCCGGAGCCTAAACGACGTAGAATGAATGTCGCACGGATGGAAAATGGGACAATGAGAGGGCAATCGTCAATAAGCAGAATTATCATTGATTTGCATAAGATCCGAGAGAAAACGATCGAATTCACTAAAACTCGTGTTTGCGTCGCGTTGTCGATAAAATATTTAGTTACGTCATAAGTTTCTTAACAAGCAGACGATACTCCATAGGCCTTCGACTGATGAATAATCTGAGAGATTTCTAAAAAAATAAGATTAAAATTAACGTATATCATAAACGCGCATAAATTCCAATTTTAAACGTACGATTAACATAATTTTTCCATAACCTATTCGAGGCAATAATTTTGATATCGAGGACGATCGATGTAGTTATCCAAATTTATCGGCCCCATCGAAACCAGTTCGATGACGAGCCCCACTCCGACGCCGCGCGTCGTGCCCATAAAAAGTTACCTGCTTTTGAGCAATGCGTTACATCCGGCATACTTTTCGGCCAGCCTTTATAACAAACAACGCGATCCACCGCCCCCCTCTCCCTTTCTCTCGAAATCTTCTTTGGCAATATCGAACATTTCAACGCCCCCTTTCGAATAATCTCGCGTCCGATCGCATAACGAAGAGGATTAAAAAAATGACCAACTTCTAAATCATCGCCTCTTTTGGAAACGACTCGCGGTGGACCTTTCTCCACGCGACCGTTACATCAGCGAATCCATAGATCGGCGTAAAGATCGCTAATTAATTCGAGTACCCGCAATCCCGATCGTATTTCTCGGTTTTAATCGATACGCGCGCGCGCGCGCGAGCAATATTTTCGATGCGCCGAGCGGTGCGGCCCTGTGTGACTCGTGTAATTGGCTCCCAACTGGACTTCAAAAGGCGCCGCTCTCCTTCATCCTCGCCGCCATGCGCCCGAGAGGGACGGACGCGCGGGCCGCGCGACCGGTGCGAGAGAGACGACGCCTACTGAAATTATACACGCCATGTGCGCGAGCCTCGAACGAGAAGCGCGCATGCGTCTGTCGCGGTAAGAAGAGAGAAGAGGGAACGCGCGATGATGATGCAGAGTGGGAGAGAAGGACGGAGTCAGATCGTCCTCCGGTGGCACGAGGGAGATGGGAATGTAGGATCGGTTACTGGTGTTTCAACATGGTCAGATAGTGTTCGATACGACGGACCCTTGTCTCGTCGAGTTAGCCGTTTGATTTTTCATTAATCTTGCATTTAAATGCGCGTACGCATGCTTCGTATAGTCGACGGAGGATCATCGGTTTGTCGGAAGACGCGGATGTCGTTCCACCGCCGTATCACGCGCGCGCGCGCGCCCGGAAAGCCGAACAGGTAGGTATACACACAGGAGGGATATTATAATAATAAAAATGAACTGCGTTACGTGGAGCGTGGAATCGGACGGCTACTGATTCTGGTCTTTCCGCTCTTTCGAGCAGCTACCGTACTTACGCAATAAACGCAACGTGTATAAGTAACTTAACGTCACGTTTCTTACAATGGCATCGCCGTCTCTTCTCATCGGCGACGCTAATAGTTAGAAGGAGAAAATCGTTCGGACTTTCTCTATTTATGTGATCTAGTAGGAGTACGGGTTACGTCATTCAATTTTTATCGATTTTGAGTTGTGTCGCAACGAAAAGAACACATCGGCGTCAATCGCTGACGGTAGCTCATACCAGTAGGCCGATTCTGTAACTCGTTAAAGCTCTAACGATAACGTTCGGTATCGTTGCGCATATTTTTCCATACCTACGCTAGGTATGCTACAGAGACAGAATATCTATCCGACTTGAACATAGGCTTCCCATATCTAATTGCATGGCAAGGCTATGTTCAAGTCGGACAGATATTCTTGTCCCTGGGTTTACGGGTACGACGTGCGGTGTTACAGATACATCGATACTCGTTTCATTAACCTTACAGGTAGTAGGTATGGAAGTTTGCTACAATTTCCGGCTCATTTATGTAATTACAATGTACTACGCTCCTTTTTATATAACTGCGATATAGCAGGGTGATATATTGCAGTTATATAAATGCGGTGCGATGTATTTATTCCGATCGAATGATCGTTAAACTAGCTAAGCGTAACTTTGTACTCAACCGATGCACCTCAGTAAATCGATAGATAGGCATTGAAACGAAATACGTATACAATAGTCAGAGAGGCGAGACGAGCTGAAAAATTCATTACGACCCAAGTCGAAATCTTAAACCTACTCGTTTAGGTTTACAGTACATATGTCGATTTTTCATTGTATGTACATATTCAAACCCTACGTTGAACCTAAAATAGTTCATTAGTAAACATTTCACCAACTTTAGGTTTAAAATAGGAGCTTATAGGATGAGTAGGTTAATGGTAGGTCGAATGGAGTATTAAAAGTATCAAAATAGGGATAAAATTTCGATTCGGGGAGTAACGAGCGTGGCAAAAGTAGCGAACAGTGGCGTGCCTACCGAGATAGGAACCAAGCTTGGGATGAAGATTCGCGAAAAAAAATTCGACCGTGTGTCGGACAACGGCTTAACACCCGAGGACACGGGTCGTTTAGGCGGTCCCCTTCTTCGATCATTAGCCAGGCCAACCCGAGGGATCCGGAGCCAAAAGGACTCGATCCCCGGCTCCCAGTACCGCGGGGCCCTTTTGGGTTAGCTCGCCCCCACGTGTCTTCTGTTACGCATTTTTTCGACTCGAGTATATTTTGACACAAGTAACCCGGTTGTTTACCCATTGAGCTAAGCAGAAAGTGTTGTCGCCATCTGTCGGTGTCGATACGCGCCACGGAGCGTCGCGAAACGACGTTGCGACTCAAAGGACGCCGTCCGTCCGCGCCTAAGCGCATCAGTATTAATTGGGCGCCAGTTTATTCACGGGAACAACAGCCTCGCCTTTCGTGGCAGGACACAAAACGTTCGATTCCTCACGGTCTCGCGTGTGAATATTTCGTGACTGCCGCACGGTCGATCCTCGCGGTCCGCTCTCAAAGAAATATTTACGTCTATATCCGTCCAGACGCCAGACGGTCTCGGCGTACGCTAGCATACTCTCGTGGCTCGGTTCGCAGGTTATCTGATTTCGCTGATGTAAAAGTAAGTATGGTTACCTGTACGTCTCGCGTGGGACGGAATAATGTCGGTCGACGGATTGTCACGGGCGATGCGAAAGTTTCACCAGGGAATTGTAAAAAAGTTTGAATGAGAGCGAAAGAGGAACCAAGTAGTGGTGGGTAGAAAATGATTGCACGCGGGGAAACTGAAGGAGTCGTTGGCACCGTTTCATAATGGTTATACATGGAGACAAGTTTCTTTACGATCAATGCATCCTCTCGGAATAGATATTCGTAAATTTCAAACAATGGGTACCTAACCCCATGTGAGCGTTCGGAAGCACGTTGCACGCAACCGTGCCAATATTCAGAGCGTTCGACGGCGCGTGAGTAGTCGACCGCGGTCGAGGAAGATCGGTGTAGTCCCGCAGATCCATCTCAATCAGTCCGAAACTCGAGAGGGAACCGATAGATCAAGGTAACACCTTTTTCCGATCTCGCTTCGACCGTCCGGTTTCTCTTGTCGGTCGGTCTTCTCTGCTCCGACGCGGAGGAGGCCTAGAGGGTTCGAACGGCGGAGTGAGGAGGACGGAGAAGAGCGTGCGAAGGACAGCGGCAGGGGGAACGTGGTTAGAGGAAGGAGGATGGAGAATCGCGTGGGATAAGGAGGGCTTCGGGAGAGTGTTATCTTTGATGGAGAGGACTAAGAGAACCTCTATTAGGCTTCAAAACACTACCGGTGCTTCGGCTCAGGGACGCACTTGTACGCGCGTTCGTCGAAATTAATGACGGGCCGTCGTGTTTGGCAACGGTCGCGCATCTGAACGGGGATTATCGTCGAGTTTAATTGGTCATTCGTATTTTTCTGCATTGTTAGAAGTTGTTAAAAGCTTCCAACATATTTGTGAATTAAATTTACAAAACTAATTGTGAAAGTGAAAGACAATTGGGAATTTAAGATACGACTACATAGGTATTGTGATCTTACGATATCTTATTATGAATCTAAAATTTTCATCATAATTTTCTCATAGATTCCTTATGGGATTTGTGTTTTCGCATCAAATTGTTAGTAATTTCACCATGCTTTTGTGTTTGTTAAAAGCTTCCAACGCAATTTGTGGTTTCAAAACAGAAATTTTTAACAGTGTGATTGCAGTGGCAGTACAATGTACACCCAGGGAAAAGGTCTAGTTTAATACGAACCTGTGATAGGCAAATTTACTTGAGATAAATGACAGTTTATTCACATTGAATAAAAATCTATTTGAATTTGGTTAATGTTCTACTACGTTCGTACTCGATTAAAAAGGTACCTAAACAAGGCATTTATTAAATTCAAATAGACTTGTTTTGGATGTGAATAAATTCCTATTTATCTCTGATAAATTTTTCTGCCAGTTTCTTATTCAACTAGATCTTTTTCCTCAGTTTACACAGTCCATACAAACGCGATTCGTGAATACCAATCCTCTTTAAAGATTTCGAATAACACAGGTTTACAAAAAAAAAGTCCGGACTATTTGACCGGACCATGGTATTCCGAGGTATTTTTGAGTCCTGAATCCGATCCCGAGGTCATCTGAGCCACGTCACGTCAGAAAAACGAGATTTCGAAATAAATAAATAAGGAAATGGGACTGCCCTGAGCAGCACCCAGAGCATGACTCCAAGGTTCTAAGGCCATTAGGGTCAGTGCTGGGTTCAATGTCAATGTCACAGTGAACGGATCGCCGGAATTGGATGCCTTGACAGGGAGATCGTAATCCGCGAGATACAACGATCATGGCAACATTTTATCCACTGGGGTGGTTCTGTGATAGTCCCGGTCGAGATTTAGGACTCCATTCCAATGTTTGGAAGGTATTCAAGACCTAAACAGCTACCCTCTCCAACTCAACAGGTCGCTTGAGAAATTGTCCCGGGTCCAGTTCCAAAAAATGGTCATTTTAACCTCTAAATGACCTTGAAATCTCTTTTTCCTGACGTGATGGGGCTCAGATGACCTCGGGATCGGATTCAGGACGCAAAAATACCTCGGAATACCATGGTCCGGTCAAATAGTCCGGACTTTTTTTTTGTAAACCTGTGTAATCAATGAGCATCATAACGAAAGTACGTACCTACATCAAAACCTTTGAATTTTTCATGCGAATCGATATCTTAGACGCGACGAATACTTCGATCAGAGAGAAAGAAGAGTTTAAAATTGAAGATTTCGCGATCGACAGGGTCGCGATCGTCGTACGCAGGGTGATTACGTCGAAAACTGCAATAGGGAGATTGTAATTATCGGTTAAGATTTCAAGGTATACCACGTCTCGTTCCTAGTTGCGTGTAGCGGGAAATTAAGCTATCAATCAATTAGAAATCCGCATTTCACGGGACGCGAAGTCGCTCGAATCCCAACGCGTCGCACCTTTCCGAGATGCGACCACTCGTCTTACAGCTGCTGCGCTACGCCGAGCCTATTATAACTCGCTTCTTCTGCCCGTACGTCATATCTCGATACGACGGGACCTAACTGTTATTTCTAGGCAGACAAATGGATACGATAAATGGGGAAAGTCCCGAATGAAACGATTACTTGCAGTTTCTAAAACTCGTTGTAGCGTTGAATTAAAAAATTCGTTAGTTCAACTAGAGCTAGTAATGACCATGATTGATTTTAAAATCGTAGATGAATGCCGTAAAATGGGATTGCTTTGGTGGAAAATAAAGTTACTTTGGCATTCTCCCTTTAAAAGATATTACGCTCACGGGGGGCAACGGATATAAGCTAAAGACAATATTAGACATGTCTGTCTGATCTGATTAATTAACTCGTTGGTTGCATTGCTCGATGAGAAAATGAATTTTAAATGACTTTTTTCTGCAGGGCGTCTAAGCAACTCCGTTTTACGGTAGATCTTCACGTGTACATTATTCGATTCTTTCGAGAAAAATTGTCGTCTGATTACGATTGGTTTTAGGTACATTGCAGATAGGTACGTGTGACACCAAGAAAAATCGAAGTATCGGGGACAAACTTTTATCGATGATACCTACCGTTTCGAGAAGCACACGTCGATATCATCATTGGTGAGTTTCAAATCAAAGTTCCTTCACTTTTCTTCCAACACGCTACAATAGCGATATGTGCTGGAAGCGGTGATTGTATTTGTATAACTTTTTCTCTCTGCTGTGTCTCTTCTATGTATATTTCCCGTGGCGCAACGACATTTAGGACATTTGCAGTGGAGATGTATCTAAAAATCGAATGCTCTTCGCATTTTCGAAGCGGCATATTCTTTTAATTGGGTCGTTAATAACTCACAAGCATATGCACGACGTGTTTCAATTTTACGGTTCATTGCAAATATCTAGGTTTATGGATAAGTTATATGTTGGCTCTCTCGGAAGTCGTGAGTCATGTCGAACCGCAGTTTTGTCCTGGCAATAGAAATTATTGTCGAATGCTGCGTACGCCTTATAATTTGAGTCAAGGCACTTTTTGATCGTTCGACGTGGCGCATGAACCGGTTGCATTTTTATTGCATAATCGCCGAGGTCCAAAATGTGGATTCAACAGTTGACAATAAGACGAAATTAATTGATTTTGGTTCGATTTGAAAACCCGGTGGATTTTTCTTGCCTTTTTTCAACAGTAGTTTCCCACCTTGTCTTATAATTCTTTCAGGATAAATTCTAACTTGTGTGTGATACTACACCATTGTAAAGCTAAAAATAGAGTTTCAAAATCGGCCGATAAACCCTTTGCACTTACAATTTCGAGATACACGGTATATTGAAATTTCGCTGCGTAGACTATTAAAGGATAAGGCATCCGCGATCCGATCCGCCTTTCGCGTCGTTTTTAGTAATCGAGGAGGTGCAAAAACGACTCTCTCCCTACAAACTCTTAGTAGAACAATCGAGAGTCCAAAAAACTTTAAGTAGGTACAACCGCGAAGTGAGTGACGAATGATTATGTTTTTGGAGAGAACGCTTGACCTTCTTTTAAATATTGATGACCAGCAAGGTTTCGCGCAAGAGTGCCCATTCATTTTCAAGTCGGTTTGCAGGCAGGATTCGTTCTACAAATTATCCCGTCACCTCGCGAATTGGTTCAATGTTTATCTGAGAATGTAAGAATCTCGAAAGTAGGTGCAGGGGTACGCAACATCTATTTATAGATACATTTTAGGTAATTCTATCATTCCTTTAGTTTTTTGTGCAACCGATCAAGCCATTGAATTGTGATGGAATTGCCTAGAGACGTAACTATAGGTACATTATTCAAGTGCGTAAACTATAAGACCTTAATTTTAATATCTCTTAGCGATCGTTGATCGTCATATTTATTTCCGAGTCATATTTACGCGACGATCATTTCTCTGTGATTCGTTACGCGCGATTTTCGTTAAGCCAGTGTTTGAAGGATTCTACTGGATATTAGTAAATGGCATGGGACGATGCGCGAGAAATGTCATTATCGTAAATCTGACTTTAGGAATTCACGCGAATCGGTTACTCGCGTATCGTTCTATGAGACTTTAAAAATTATTTTCAATCCTTCGACTGCATTCCCAATAATTTTTAGGCGGAGCTTTTGCGAAGTCACAAACACCGTGAATTTTTCAGTGTAGGTACGGTGGTAAAATTTGTGACTTCGTTTTGCTGGACGAAAGATGAAAGAAGTTGTTAGCGAAGAGGACGCCAGTCGTTGCACCACACCCCTTTTATATGGTGCATACAATTTCAAATTAGTGTTTGATACGATACTGCAAACGTTTGATATTTTCAGAGTATTGCGAGACTGAATTTGAAATTGATAAGCCATATACTTAAATATTCCTTCTCTCTCTCTCTCTCTCTCTCTCGCTTTCTCTTTTCCTTTTGTGTGTTACATGAACATTTCTTTCTGGAGTAGCCGTGCGTGTCAACCATTTGATATTTTTTAATTTATGCAATGCAATTATCCACTAAGATTAATTAACATTTCAGTCTATATTTTTATTTCTCAAATTCTTTTAACTTTTTATAATGATTTATACCATAACTCAGTCTCTTATAATTATCACAGATTTTTTGGAGTGTATCGGAATATACTTACTCGTATAATTCATAGTAGGTAGGTAGGTACAAGAATTTCAATCGTTTTAATTCAGCATATTTTTTAATGTCACATCAGACTTTATTTTATAAATTATGTACTCTTACGATATTATTATCGACCTATTGTTTCTAAAATGTTGTTGATACGGCACGGCTACTCCCAATTTGCATTTTGCATGTACCTCGCATGCATGTGCTTTGTGTTGTTGCATGTTCATATTTATGTGAAATGCTTGTGAATACCAACCACTCTAAAGTGGTTGTATGATATGTATTATTATTTCTGTCTATCAGACTCGTACTTCGAAACATTACAGTGCAATAATATCTTCTTCAAAATGTTTCTCTAAAATTTCAATTTTTATGCAACTCTAGTGAAATATTTATTGGGGTTATTTTTCAAAATAAGAGTATAACGCTTTTATGTTAATTACTCATCTTTAAATATAATTAATGAAATATAAATTATTGAAAAATGGATTTCAAACTTCAATTAATTTTATTAGAAAGTAATTTCTTTTTATTCGTTTCAAGTACGAGGCTGATCTACAAAGAGGGTCACTACTTGCCAGTATGCGAGGAAGCCCTGTTTTATCCATTGAAACAACGCGATTGCCACTCTTTATTTCGAAACATTACTTTTTCAGAGAACTATCTCTTATCCACATAATAATAATCTTAGGAGAGATCACTTTAACTAAATCAGCCCCAAATCGTTAGGACGAATTCTGGAAAATCTGGAATAGTCAGGGAACTTTAGGTATTATCAAACTTTATTAGACATCGTGAAAGTTCTTCACTGAGAAAAAAAACTATGGTAGATTTGACTACCTAAATTAGCGGTGATGGGCAGGGAAATACAGATTTCATTACTTGAACTAATAACTGACTAAAATTGACTACAGCTCGTTTTCGTCAAACAGTTTCAAAGCACTGTAACCAAATTGTTTAATTCAAGTAACAAAATCGGTGTTCCCTCACCCTTGATCGCCAATATAGTCAAATCTACTATTTTTTTCTCTCGGTGTTGGAATCGAGACGCGACCTTGCATTCTATAAAAATCCTATACAAGAGCACACCTGCGATGTCGACCTACCTACACCTAATGGTATACGAAATTAAGCAGGCTGTCAGTCGGACTCGTTCCTCGGCGTGTATGCGATCTGTTTGTGGTTTTATCATTTTATATCTTCATCTTCCCTCCGCCGCTTTGCCGGCGTGTCTTCGTTTAGAAATTTTTGGCTTTTTATTAAAAGGCATGGGTCGACCGCGAGGATCCATCCACGCAGTATCCTTCGGGTAGGCTTCCATGCTTATCTTCCCGTTGCGAGCTTTTTATTTTATTACTATATCATCCTATAATGCCGTGCCCCGAACATGTTCCCGCTTTTATTACGTGCCGGTGTCGGCGTCCTTTGATTCAATTAACCGTTTTTACGGTTTTGTTATACCCCGACCGCCGCCGCTGCGGCCATCTTGTCGGACCGGTAAACGAAGCGAGGAGGAAGTTCGGAAGCGTACGATTTCACAGTCGAGCGTGGAAAGGAATTAATTGTGGTTCGGCCGAACGCACCGCGCGACGACCGACTACGCGCTGTGGCTAAGGAACCGGATAAACTGAAGTGGAACTAAAGTAATCAGAGAGACAAATTATGCGCGCTTACTTATGGAATCTGTTTACACATTCACATGTAAATTAGACGGTATACATAATGTATATGCGTTTATGTAATACATCGGAGTAAGCCGGGAGCCGTGACTGTGTTCAAACGATTCTGCAAATATTTTGGCACCGAGATCTACGCATCGGTTATTCCTCTCAATATGACAAAATGCTTAATTTTCGATGCTTTTATTCTCACAATCATTTGCACTCGACGCGAAACGGAAAATTCGAACGGAGGGAAGAAAGAACTTCGAGTTCCGTACCTACGTCTAAACATCGCGCGTCTATAGGCTACACGTTTGCTAAAACCGTAGGTTGCAGCTCTTGCCGTTTGACACGTCGGAATCTCAAGTGTCTTCGATAAAAGATAATTGAAAATCCAAGTTTTACATGGGCACATCTGAAAGTCCTCCAGACCCGAAGGAAGATCGTCGGAGCCGAGGCCTCCGGGTTCGAAATCCATAAAATTGTATAACAGTTGAAAATCGACCCGGGGAAAAAACCTGACACGCTAGACGGCGACGACGGGTCGTCATTCTCGAGGACCGGCCGAAGTGCCCCGAGCAGAGATGTGACGCGGTTCTTGTCTCTCATCAACGCCGGTGCACCTTATTTAAAGAGCATTTATTGAAAGATCTTTTCCGGGAATTTTCGCGTTACGCGTTTGTGGAGGGAAGATCGATTCGTTCGAGAATGCAAAAAGTCTCGATCGAAAAATCTTTCTCGGGATTGTAGCGATGAAATTAAAAATCGTTCGGTTTCCGCGCTCTTTTGTAATGGGAAAAGAAGTCTGACACTCTGTGTTCTCTGTATAGGTTAGTGGCAAAGTGAGAAAAATAAACTTTTTGACGAAAAAAGCCATCTTCGGTTTTCCCCAACCATCGAAACAGTAATGCAATATTGAAATGTCATGTTGGAGAGCTACAATACTTTTTGAAAATATAAGATAAATCGCTCACACACACAGTAGAAATGTACGTTCAGGGAAAAGGTCTAGTTTAATACGAACCGGATAGAAAAATGTATCAGAGATAAATAGGAATTTATTCTCATTGAACGAAAGTCTATTTGGATTTGATTGATGTTCGTACTCGAGTAAAAAGATATGCAGAACAATTTGTTTCATTCAAATAGACCTTTGTTCGATGTGAATAAATTCCTATTTATCTCTGATAAATTTTTCCGTCAGGTTCGTATTCAACTAGACCCTTTCCTCGGTATAGGTACTTGTTCGTGTACATCAACCTCAATTATAATTTAGTCCTAACAACGTACATCCTTCAATTCGGCAACGCGGTCGAACGATCGCACAGCAACATTTCGTTGCACGATTCGATCCTTTTCACGAAAAGAAGTAGGTACCTACTCGCAGCACCTGCACGCCCCTCCACGGTTGGCTATTGAGCACTCGCGGCAGTACCTACAAGAAAAATAACGACAAAATATCCGTACTCCAACCACCACTTCTCCCATTTCCGCGCAAGTAGGAGTAGGTAATTCGTGCGATTCGTTCTACCGGTGTTTTAAAACCGGCTTCGACGTCAATTACTCAGAGGTAATCGTCGTTAAAATCACGTTTAAATTGGCAACGAAGCGTTAACTCGCCGATACTTTCAAGTTTATCATCGTTAGGTACCTATATTCAATTTACGTTGACGCAACACCGACGAGCACCTCGCGTACCCAACCTATACATATATCCGCATCGTCTCACCGTATACAACCGTACCTAAGCTCACCTCGCTACCTTCCCTGAATCGATAGCAAAAAAGGACGTCGAGCGCTCGATGCCCGAAGTGAATCGAGTTGTTCGATCGATCATCCCCGTAACGCGCGCGTAGTCCGAGTCGCTCCGCTGCGGGCGTACGGAGCCGCGTCTTGGTGGGGTGCGCGGAGACCCCACGCTATCGTCCGGGCGTATCCCCCCGCCGCGATGAAATCATGGCGGCGTAAAGAGATAGCGCGCGGCGGACTGTATATCCTCGGGATCATGATTAATCAATTAGCGATCCGGGACCTTTTAAAAATCGATGCTGCCGGCAAAAAACCAGGGCAAAGGAGCCGCCGTGACGTGGCGGAACGGCTCGCCCGGACTGTCAACCGTTTTGAAAAAATTTCCGCCGCTCTGCCCCTGGCCCCGCCGCCGCCGCCGCCGCCGCCGCCGCCGCCGCCACCGCCGCCACCGCCACCGCCGATTGTTTATCCTCGATCTTCGGGCGGACAACGGATTTTTCGCTACCGGCAAATTCTATTAGACCGTCGCAAAAGCGGCGATTCCTCGCGGCTCAATCGGGCTGCCCCTTTTTGCGAAAACGTCCAGGCGCGCTCGACCCCCTCGCGAGATAAACCCACAAGAAAGCCTCGGTCTCGGGACGAGCCTTGCTCGTCCTTGCCTCCCGCAGGCGGTCCCCACCGTCGAGAGAGGCGGATCGCGCCGCGCGCGATCGCTCTTTCCCTCGCAAATTGCGACGACCGGCGACGCGACGCGGTGGGACAGTCGGGCAGAGGAAAAAGGAGAAGGCGCGACGTCGAGCTCGCGTCTACGCGCGCGTGCATTGTCTCCGGAAAATCTTCGCGCGCCACGAGGGGTCTCCGGGGACCGCGCGCCTCCGCCACGTTCGCCGGCGAGGCGCGTACAATGGGAGCGTGCTAAACGAGCTGAAAGGACAGGCGATTTGTTGTTTCCTTTTTATCGGTCGATTGAATTAAGCCGCAGTCGTTTTAGGCGTGGAGAAACTTTGAATACCGGCATTGTCCGATACGCGGAGTTTCTCTCACGACGCCGACGGCCTGTGCTGCGGTCGGGCGGGGAGCGTCGATTTTTCGGATCGATGGGAACCTACGTTCGCGAATGCTCGTTTGTCTGGTAGGTACGCGCGATAGATCGGCGGCGGCGGCGGTGGCGGCGATGGTTCTCCGTTACGCGAAACGCGCCCGCACGCGCTACACTCACCGGCCCTCCTTCGCGCGCCGCGCATATATATATTGTACCTATTTCGTGAGGCGGACGAGGCGCAGCGGCCTCTCTTTCTCTCACAGAAAATCTCAATCATCTCCGGCCGGTTTCTTTCGTGCGCCCCGCGCGCTCTAAAGGCCGGCCCTGATTGGCCGAGGGCCGCTCAAAGAGCGCCGCCATGACTCGCAAAGCGGCCGTCTTTTGTTTGTGAAACAATGGAGCGCGCGAGGGCCCTCACTTAGCGCGCCGGAGAAATGACAAAATCTGTGGACATTTAAACTATTAGGAAAATTAACGGGTTGCCGCCGCCCGTGTGCGCCGGCCTCGATCCTCGGGGAAGGTGCGAAGATCTTGGTCGGATAAGGCGATTAGTTTTGGATCCCCGATCCGGGAGATACGCGAGTGAGCCCTAATTAAAGAATTACCGGAATGCGACGGCTACGCAATTTACCAGCGATCGGAATTTGAGCGAAACCCGGGGACAGCGACGGTTGCCGGCCACGATTGATCTTGGAAAATTCTGGGGCGATATTAACAGTTCGGGGTGAAGCCCCGTGGGATCTTTCGAGATCATTTTGAAAATATTTTAAGTCATCCGCGTTCTTTGGAGAGTCAGTCGGGCGTGGACCCTCTTGCCGAGATTCCGCAGATAACGAGAGTTCGATGTCGGCTGTAATTATGAAATTAGTGGACGCAGTTGACGAGTACCCGTCTAATTTGCTGACGCAGCGAACTTTTCATCCGATCTTTACGAGATTGCTACGAGAATTTTCCGATAGAATCTTTCGGGGCATGTATTTCAAAATGTATATTACTTTCCATATATATAGTATTCAGTACCTATACAATTCTACTCGTCAAATTTATCTGATAGGTATAACATGATGATAAGTTAAAAAATATTATTTTTGTTTTACAAATATGTCAGGTAACAAAATAATTTATCAGAAATCTTTATAGCGGCGGTAGCGGTGGTCCCTTCGTTGTACCAGTTAATTAACGTCACGCAAAATACGACGTCTTATTCCCGGTTTCCTTTTCGTTTCCTCGTCAGAGCTACTTTCGTGTAGGACGATGATCTTCAACTTTTCTCGAGGGGCCACCGCGTGACCGCAATGCGTGCGACACAGAGTGCAGTCGACGATGAAAACTCCTTTATAAATTAAATCTCGACGATATATAGCGACTGCCGTGACGTGGTAGCGTTCGAAACGTCGCGATGCGCCAACGCGACTTTCAGCGGCCAGAAACGCGCGGGCAATTAGTGCAGACCGAATATATCATTACACGGAACGTCATTCTGGACCGCGGCTTTTAAGTCTGGAAAGATCGCTTCGGGAAAAAGTTCTCCCGCGGTGGCCCAATTACGAGTCGGAGAGATAATTATTCGATTATTCACACCCGCCCGGTCAAAAATAATAAAAAGAGCAGGTACAGAAAAAACGGGGATTTATGGCCCATTAGGATTCGTTCTGAGGCTGGTACGGTTGGGGAACGTCGGCGCCATCGGGCGGTGGAGTCCACAGAGGCCACATCAACGAATGGTAATGCTTCTGGGCCGCACGAATCAGTCCGGTCCCAGACTTTACCGACAAAAGAGATCTCTGTTGTTATCGACGAAAGAGGATTGAATGGTACTGCATCGATGCGATAAGTCCCGCAGGTTTCTGCAGTAGGTATATAGAAAACCGATGAAGTCACAATGTCAATGAGATCTATGTTGCCGTCGTGGGGACAAGAATACCCGATCGAGAGAAATGTTATTTTATCCTAAATTCAAATTATTCTAATATTTCTAGTCCTGAATACGGTAAAAGGCTTTATTTCAAAACATGCGTACAAACGTTTCAAGTGAGAAAAGAAAACTCGTGATTTGTGGAAGAAAATGGCCCTACCTACCTATATATAGGTACTTACAAATGACCGTTATCACCAGTCATTATCATCATTTCGTACAGTCGTCTGGGAATTTTTGTAATAATAAATTGTGAGATTCTTGATAGTGTGTTTGATACGCCTGTATAGTAACTGTTTTCCGCCGTTGTCTATATTGACGTGCTTTCGCATTTATGTTCGAAAACGACGCTTGCATTTCGAACCCCTGCAGGAGGTGATCGCAATCGCTCATTCTCGCAACAGATCTCGCGATTCTTGCAAGAGAGGGATCGATGCGCAAACGTATCCAAACGATTTGAAAAAGCCGCCATCTGTCAGTTCGACCGGACCGAGCAATCTCATAAAATCAAATAGTTTAGGCTCAACAGCTTAACACCCAATATAACCGTGGCAATAAAGAGTCGGCATTCGGACTCGCGAGCTCGCGAGCCGTTCAACGACCGTTTCGAAACGAAAACGAAACGTTAACGTAAACTGAAAAACAATCGCGCTCCAGCGCCTGTTACCGAAGCTGACGAGTTGGCGTGGCGCAGCGCGTTTCGGCCAGTCATCTGTTTCAACCTGATCGTTTATTTTTCCAAAATGGCCGCTAAAATGCCGCGCTCCCGTCGTAGGCCCTCGGGGTAATTTGAAGCCTATTTATAGGCGCCTACTGGCTGGCGGGAAACGTTTAACGAAATAGGCGGACGGTATGAATGGATGGTAACGTAGATCGAGTGTATCAATGATTTGCCGCTAACATTATTGAAAAAAAAAAATTAAGGGAGACCGGATGCAGTTGTCACAAGAAGTTGGCCCCCCGCTCTAATTACTTTTCACGGCAACGAGGGGCCAACTTCTTGTACCAACTAGTACGGCTTTCCTTATGGATTTCATTTTAGAATTAACGGACCATTTTCGGAGTTTAAACCGATCGGTATCAGAGAATAGTACGTATTTTTTCACTGCCATTGAGAAAATTCGTAACTCGTTATAGGTACGAGGCAACATTGTAAGCCCTTGTTATCATTAATGTGACTTACGACTTTTCCTTGCACAGCAACGAGTCACGATGTTCTATAATGATATAGTGAAAAGATATGTTCTTTTTTCTGATATTCATCGAAACGGCCTCCTTTGAACATAATTCATTAGATACATATTTCAATTATTCCAAATAATTTGGAAAAGTTTGTTACACTCATGGGGAAATTGACCCCTTCTCGTGTACATTAATTAAAGATATCGTAATAATATGCCACAAGAAGTCTATTAGGAATCATCTTTTTATCCCCATATATTTTTACGATTCAATTCTTAGGTTGATAACGTTTGCGTTGTAAAGTGCACGTGGCAACATCATCGATAAAGCCGCGGACAGTTGATAATTTCTCGATTATTCAATTTCATTGACTAATTACGCTAGCTAGCTTCCCTTCGGGAAGGTAAATGTATGTTCTCTCTGGGACGCGGTACAATCTGGAAATACCTTACGGAAGTAAGTACGTAGGCAGCAGCATCCTCGAATATCTACATGCCGAGTCAAGTGCCACTCCAAATTTATTTCGGACAAAAACCACCTCTTAAATGTCCGGCTATAAGTGACCTTTTAACCGAGCACACTTAACGAAGTACTTCTCTCGGTGCGTGTCGTGGATGCACGTAGAGTATGTGCACGCTCTTCGGCTTCTGGTCGTGTCAATTGCCGGGAAGAATCGCGCGGAGAGGAATTTTCTCAACTACCGGTGCGGCCCTGCATGAAGCGCGGTTGATTGGCCAATCGGCCGCCAATTTTCCTCGACGCCGCTTCGCCGCGAAAAATCGCTAAATTGCTTCTTTGAGACTCCGGAAAAGCGGAGAAATCGTTTTTCTTAGCAACTCGCCCCGTAATACCGCGATCGGTCTCGTTACGGGTTTCTCGAACCATTGCACTTTTGATCTTGGAAACAGTTTGACCAATATTCAGTTCGTTCCAATTGGCCGATTAATAATCGCAGTTTCCTTCTTCGGATAATTTTCATTTTATACAGCCTTTCGTATATGCAACTATGCAATAGCTTCTGTTCATATAATTGTTACTGCATAAACTAAATTTTAGATCTCTGAAGAATTCGCGAATTCATAAAAAAGTAAGGATTTAAACATCGCATCGAAGTAGCCTCGTTTCGCAATAACTGAAAGTTTTTTATAAGACTCATCCGCGGAAGAAGAAATGCAGTACGTTTATGCAAATGTGAAATGAACCGAAAGCGAAAAGTCCTTTCGGTCGCCGCGACAATGAACTCGATAAATCACGGCACCCCGACAACATGCAGAAGTTGCTCGAGACGCGAGTTTCGCGCGAAATAGGAATTTGGCAAGTGAAAATTATAGGGTGGGTGTAGGAAGAGATGAGCGATTTGGAAATTTTATTCAGAATTTCCGCCCCCTTCTTCCTCGGGCCCTCGTCGTCGCCGGAATTGCCGGTTCGAAGTTTGAGATTTTCTCCCACTACTCGGCTCTCCTCTTGCGAGAGAGACTCCACTCTCTTTTTTTCTATCTTTCTATGTACCCACCTACCTCCCGACTTCTGACACGCGTTTCAATCGGGATGGTTGCCAAGGAGACCGAGGCGCGTCGCGTGGACTATTGAAGAGGTTAAAGAGAACTTTACTCCAATTCCTCGAAAACACCTTATCTCCTTCGACGAGTGATGGCTCCCGATCTGGTAACACGTATATTCCCTGTTAAAAAGAAAAGAAATTATTATAGAAAAATACTAGAAATGCAATTGCATCTAATTACTTTCTCCTATATTTTGAAAGCTTCGCTCACGCGATTTATTTTTTCGTTTTACACTAATTTTCAAAATTATTAATCGACGCGTATCGCAAAGTGTCCTTCACGCAGGCACGGGTCTCGATAGTCTATATTTCTTGCCCCTCCTTGGGAAGCATCTCGATCAAAACAGCTAAGAGAGGTTTGCTATTCTTAGCGACAGTTTGTTGCAACGCGTTCGCCGATTATTTAACGAAGGGGCGACCGCGGAAAAATTCGAAGTGGGGTGCAGAAAGATGCGAAGCAACCTGGGCTTCGGATGACTGTACGGATAGGAGATGTTTCAATTCATTTTTTAAATGTAACTTGCCACTTTACGTTTTTTATAGTAATGGTAAACAAAAATAATAATGATTAACGAGAAATATTACCCAGATGTAACAAATTTAAATGCTCTTCATGTACAATTTCTATTTCGGGGATAAAGCATGTGCATCTTCTCCCTTATGCGAAAATCGAATCGTTATTGCGGAAGCGTAGGGTGCGGGTCGAAAGAATTGAGATTATACTTTCAAATCGACGTTCTCGAACTATGTACGACGATTTTAAATGGGAGAAATGACGCGAGTTCTGTAAAAAAAAAAGAATCCATTTTTATTCCTGTCTGAAACGACTCGCGTGAAATCTATAATAGTTCATTGTGTGAGCTGTACAAGCTTTCTGCTCTGCGACGGATGTACCTACCCACATTCGTGAAAAGCAATCTCACAGTTCCTCTCTTTCTCTCTTCCACTGCTTCCGCAGAGCCGCAATGGTAAGTTCAAATGCCAACGAACGTAAAGTCAAATTTGTCGCCTCCGTTTATAGAGCGCGGGTCTTATTAGTCTCAATCAACGAGACCGTTCCACTAATTCTCTGAAATCACAGTCTAGTCTTAATTGCGTTACGTCGCGTACTTCTGATTCGACTTGGTCTACGAACATTATTCGTTCCGTGTCGAAATAGTGATGTAAAACTCTGCAACGCTCTACCAGGGGTTGAAAGGCAGTCGGAGAAAGAAAGGGCCGGAGGGCGACGGGGTGCGAGGAGCTATTAACAGCTGATGAAAATTAGCTTTCGTCGACTGATTGAGCGTCAAATCGTTCCTCTCTTGTTTCGAGAGAGAAGTCTGTCACTAGTGTCGTTAAAACGATCGACCACGTTTCCTATTCGCAATTCTTCACCGAATTACGTGGAATATTCAAAGCGTACTTTTCGTCTCATTTTCAAGATTTGTAATTTTGCATTACAATTCTGAATTTTAAGAATTTTCGCAGTATTCAATTTTCGTGTCAACGTAAATTGGCTAAAAATGTACGATGACATAGGCGAGTAGGTAGAGTAAAATATTTTGTATAATTATATGTTGCATTGTAGTATTTTTAAAAGAGGCATACATTTTCTTTTAAAATATATCAGAGTATTAGTAGCTTCCAAATTAGAGGCCAGAATTTATGTCGAGTGGACTGTTGGAAATTTAGACTAGTATCGATACAAATTATAATTAGGTCACTCCAAAACTAAAGTGAATTCTCTAAACAGACGATGATCACAATGACTCGGAAGACTGATTCAAGAATCACATAAAGGTTAGACGATCATTCTAGAATATCCAACGAAAGGATATTACAAATTCCAGAAATTGGTTAGTGGATACGTTTTCCGTAAGCACCCTTGCATACCGTAGCCCACATTAAACGGAAAAATGTACGTTCACCGCAAGTCATTAAAGCGGGTTTCAATACTAATAACGTTGCTACAAGGCACAGCATAGTCTGGTTCAGCAGAAGAGCATTATGGCTTCGAAATGTTTAGAGATTGTTATAAACAAAACGGTAATGGTCTGCAGAAGCGCCTATAAACTCTTCCCCTTTCGCGTCCCGAAAAAATGCCGAAGTACCAGAAGCGCGGTGGGTAGGTATCTGCTCATTAAAAAATTTCGGAGAATTAAATTTAATTATCCGAAGGAACCAGCACTCCCGACTGTCTCAAACCTTGTTTGTACATGGTGAATCGCTCGTGGAAAAACAGGCTTTCGTCCGATTCGACCTTTATTATCGATAGTTTTTCTTCCTCTCCTGCCGTTTAATTATGGCTTCGTCTATTGACATCGGTCGAAGCCCTTTAATCCGCACTTTCGTTTAACGACACATATTCGATCAAGGACCCTTATCGGAGATCTAAAATTAAATGAGCAATAAACTGTTTTTCTAACGGAGAAGTAGTAAATAACCTCCGTCGATAGAAATCCTATTACTGTAATTAAGAAAATTTAACGAGCACGCGTCTATCGTGATCGGGCTATCGCCCACTTATCTACTCGTCACACACACACGAAAATAAGTATCGTTATATCGGCTCAACTGCTTACGTAATAAATTAACATCGGTTATTATAATTTGAACAATCGGGAAGTCCTTTTAATAAAAAAGGCGGACTCACGACCTGCACCTGCTCTCGTTCTCGAGGACAGTAGCCTCGAGTGCAGGTGAACTCTGCTCTCCGACAGGAAGGGGTCCACGATCTTTCGAACAAACGTTCGTCGCGGTATTTAATGGAGTGCAGTCGGCGTTACTCGGGTAACGGTAATGTAACTCTTTTGTTTATAACAGATGAGTGTCGGATCTTGGACTTTTTGCCCCGACCTACGGTTAAGTCCGCTCGTCCCCGCGTCTAAATAAACATATCTGATGTCTGTTCGGCCCACCCAGCCAGAACTATTAAAACGCTTATGGGAAAAAATCAGTCCTTCGCGTCGCGGCAAGTCCCGATTTTGGGGCAAAAACATCGAAGCACCCCCCTGCTCGTCGGAGTCGGAGAAGTCGAGATTTTATTGGGCAAAGTCAAAGTCCTCGTTTTACGAGGCTTCTGAGTTATGGAAAGGGTGGAACGATAAATCACGGCTCCTTGCCACTTACGCGTCGTGATGCTCCATCGCGCTCGTCGCTGTATGTTGTACATTTTTCACTGTTCGCACCCGTCCGAACGATAATGCAAAAATTACGCGTAGACGTAAATATTTTCTTTCGGATCGCGCATTGCCATGGTGTGATAGAGATGATTTTCGGTAATTGAAGGGTGTCCGGTTCAAACATGCTAAGTGCCAAAATCGGAACACTCTCTGAGATATCGTCGGAAAACTATGAGCGCGATGCTATCAAGCGGTAAGAACCGGCAATTTTGGTTCCTCTGTGTATCTATTCAAGATGAGTTTGGCACTTGGCATCTGTATAAGATATAGGCAATTGTATGTAGAATACGTGCACCTTAATATCTCAAAATTAAGAAAATTGGGACTTAGCATGTTTGAACCAGACACCCTTCAATTGCTCGAAGTAATTGCAGTCGTACTTGGATATATCGAGACGATAAAAGCTTTTTATATTCATGAAAAAAAATAAATAAATAAAAATCCAGAAGACGGAAATAGTAGGTATACAAAATTATTAGTCAAATTTGCCTTGCAGATTTATAAATATTATCAGCTATGGATGAGGTAGGTTAGTCATTTTCTCGCCCAAGTGGAAGCTTCTCTTCTTTCACGTCACAGTCTATACATTTATTTACACGGTAATATACATCCGTTTCTTAGGGTTTTATAATAAATAAATCCAGATAATAGAGTTCGAGACTTACAAACTTTTCATGAACTTACAAACTTTTCAAGTGAGTAGGGTGTGCCGTACATCTAGAAGAATTGTCGATACCTTCGTCATCGTTATGTCTATCTACTGATGTCGGGAACATTTTTATGCGTTGATCGATATACATAGATAGATACTCGATCAATTTCATACGTCCACGTTCGTTCACCCGAATAAAAATTGTTTAGCTTGGAGAGGATCGGCGGATGGTTGTCATGTTTGACGTATATCTCACATTTAGTTTATTTTCTATTCCAACGGTCACAAATAGAAAATAATGTCAACAGTATTACTGTTGTTTTACAGCAATGAGAAATTTGTTAATAATCCGTATATAAGAGATATCCTTCGTCGGCGGAAGGATTTTTTTTTTAAATTGGATGAGTTTAAATTGGTTGGTTGGTTGGTTTTGGATTGGATGAGACAAAATATTGAGATATACGTAAATCCAAATAAAAAATCTTCCTCTGATCTTCTCTACATCGGACAATTTTTACGTATACATAAATTAGGATCATTTCATACGCGTAACTTGTTTCGATATTTTTAATTACCTACGCACTCGAGATAACACCAAATTCCGCGAATGCGATTCATGAGTCTACTTGGAACTCTGCGATTTAAAATTCTTTGGTATTACATTATCGATAAAGGTCGCGACGTTTCATTTCTCGTCGTCCACTTTCGAAATCTGGATTTCCCTCGCCCGCTGGCCGAGATCCGGTATCACGTTCTGAATTTGAATTTGGTTCGAATGTATCGGCGGGCAAAGCAGGGGATGATAGGGTAAACAGTAATACGGGAACCCGCTCAGTGTTTTGTTCACGGGATGAATTTGCGGGCCGGTGATTTGTCCGGGAAGCTGGTTCGAACCCGGAAGCGGTACGCTCCTTAAATGCTCGTCCGGATGGACCAGGACCCGAACAGCCACACGTCTTGCCGCGCCGGAGTTCACCAGAGCACCCAATTCCTGTTGTTGTCGTCGTTTGGTCTTGTACCTACGTCAGAAAGACCAGGTGGCGTGGTTCGGGAGAAACGTTCATCCGTACGAACAAGTAGAATTCGAAGATAAGGTAAACACACCAGCCCAGGCAGAAAAGTTCTAATCGTATCTATGACCAAATCCATATATGGATTACATGTTATATCGATGGTGTCAATACAATACCTCGTATCTCCATCATTTAAAAAAATAAAGGTTTCTGTTTCCTTTGGTTGAAACTTATTATAAATGAATCGATATATTGCGCCACAATGACATTAGTGCAGTTAACAACTGTTGTTAATTGAATTAATGTCATTGTGGCGCAATCTATCGATTCATTTATAATATGTTTCAACCAAAGGAAACAGAAACCTTGGTGGTGGAGATACGAGGTATCGTATTGACACCATCGATATATGTGTGATTTCTATATTAACTATACAAGGACCATATCTGTACCTCAGAGCCAGAGTATGTTAAGTCTAAAAAGGTAGTTTTGAGATAATTGAGTTTATTGAGTTAAAAATATTAATTAAATATTAATATTATTATTTAACATATAAAACCCATTTTCGGCAAAAATGGACTCAATATACTCTGGTTCTGAGGTACAGATATATAGATTTCTTAATGTTTGTATAATCCATATAGCCTGTATCCGGCTAATGTAGAGATCATGCATAATCTATATATGACCACATTCACATATGGATTATAGGTATACAAAATATATCGAATTTTTTTGTCTGGGAGTGGCCGGACGGATAAGACCAGTATTCGTACAACCATAAAAATATATGTAGCAGATTTGATTCAGTGTTCTTACTAGATGGAATTTGTCATGGGCATTCTTAATTTATTGAAGATTATTTTCCAGCAATTTTGAGCCCTTTTACCACATTCGATAAATTATGTCGTGTATGTCTGAATATTGGGACGTTTCTGGCCACTGGTGCTTTTTTTTTTACCACACGAATATAACCACCGTCCGTTGGAGGACGGTGGTTATTTTCATTATTGGGAGAATTGATTCATACCGACGGTTTTGAAACCAAATCTTCACTTGGGTCTCTGTGAGCTTCAATCCGCGCGCCAAGTCGGCGCGCTCTGGTCCAGAGAGATACTTTTGCGCCGCAAATCTTCGCTCCAACTCGTAAACTTGGGCGTGCGAAAAGGCGGCCCGGCTTCTCTTTTTTCTGCTCTGCAGAGTCTGAGGGTGTGGTTGCGACTCGAAGATGTCTTCCTCCATCTCGTCTGTAAATAGAGAATCGTCGTGTTTCTTTATCGCTCTTTCGCTGGCACACAAATTCGAAAAAGATAACTGCTTCGATTATCCGTCACCCGTTAAATTGACGTCTTAATTACACAATTAAGAGTACAAATTAAAAGTTCCATTCGAATAGATATCTATTTAGAGCAAATCAATTTCATTTTAATCAAATACACGGTACTTAGCAGATAATCGAAAAACAAACGTTTTTACTGGAAACAAATATTTATTTCTTCGGCGTATGCATCTTTCAACGAGATACCAGCCTCGACACCAGTCCTCGATACCAGCCTATAAATACGAGATTACAATATCGCGGCAATCTCACGGACTTTACTGCGGAATTTCCCGCGACGCTCGAATCGCCTATAGCTTCGAGAATGGCTAACGACGTATTTAGAACTCGCGTTTCCGGGCTTCGAACGCGCGTGCTAAGGAAAGCGTCTTTCTGGCTACTCGGTGCGCGGAGACATCGACTCCCGCGCGCGCGCGAAGCAGCATTTTATTCGATTTGTCGTTCGGTATTTGGGTCTTCGTCGACTGTCGAAGAAGCTGTTTAGTTTCGTCGGGGTGGAATGGATGGACGTACGGACGAACAGAGAGACTCGTTGGCTTTTGATGTCTCGTTCAAACGTTAACACGTGCCTTCGCTACTCTGATGTGTTTACGTTTTGTTACTCGGTAATTCTACTTTGCTAACTGGCACGAGGCGAGCTCGGTCTCGCCTTTCAGCGTGTGGAATCGCTTGTTTCACTTGGCAGTAAGTAAGTGCGGAGGTACTCTACCGGTAAACAGGTATATGGATATCGGGATCGTAGAAGAAGGCGCCGGCCAAATCCTTACGACTGATTTGCTCGGGTGTGTGGATGAAGCGCGTAATTTTATCGAGAAGACAAATGAATGGTATCGTTATCTCAAAACAACCCCGTAATTGTCTACCCACTTGGAGTCCGCACCTTCGAACCATCCTTCGTTTCGAGCTAAAGCAGCAGACACGAATATCTTCGCCATACATCCGGGTATTCCTATATGAATATAACCCGGATGCTAATTTTATAGCGTTTCTCTGAGATATCCTTTCAATACCAGCGCGTTTCTCTCGCAGCCAGTAGTTCTATTTCATTTGCATACCGATTGAAAAATCTGATGCAGTAGATGTATCGCACTAACTGCTTCGCGCGTGTTTATCCCGTTCCTCCGGCAGTAACCGTTTACCCGGCATGATGAGGGGGTGTGGGGAACATTTAGCGAGATCTATATTTGATCACTTTCGACGTCAAGTTGATGTCATCTCGCTCGCTTAATGCGTCCGACCCCTGCCGCTCGGCAAACATCCTATATCGCGTCTATATCGGAGTATCCGACGACCAAGTGGTGATAGCCAAATCTGTACATGTGTGTGTGTGGCGCACGGTATAAGGAAAAAAGAAAATTGCAACAATACGAATACGTATGCAACATTACAATTTATATATTATATTTTGTCGATAATCGCTTGAAATCTTTAAAATAATCATTTTTATTGTACTAATAAAATAATAGGCTAATAATAGGCTGTAATATTAACGACGTTAACGATCGATAGTACATCATTTATAGATATGCACATATTAGGCAACATATTGCAATTCTTTCTCTTCATAATATGTTCCTCTTATTGCACGACTAGATTACGGGACACATTTGCTCGTTTCATCATTGCATTTCGTCCATTATTACCATTGCCAGCCTTCCCCCTTTCCTCCCCAACGCGTACTCGTACAATGCAATCGAGAAACACCTACCTATATCTCCATTGAAAGGGAGACTGTTCTAAGTGACCTAAAACGGACGACTCGAACGTAGCAATAAAAGGGCAACTCTTTCAATAGCAAATATCGTGACTCTCGGGAACTGTGCTAAAGGAGCAGCTATTTGAAAAGAGTTTTGTTACGAAGTCTCGCCATATACTGCCCATTAGAGTATTAAGTAACTTCGAGCGGAGACCCCCCGCGAAAAGAGAGGGTTGGTAATTTTCTGAGTGCAGCTTTGAATCGGTACCAGCCAGTACCCACTGTATACCTCTCCCGCGAAAAAGGTATCACGATGCCTATAACCGCGGTGTAGGTGAGAATGCATTAGTTAATTGCGGGCTTAACTTTACTCCCGGCGCTTACCAAGCAGGAAATTGTCTCCTGATGGCATACAATTTTACTCGACTCTTAACGACTCGGACCAATAACTCCCACACTCGCCCTACCGCAAGCTATATAGGGTGATATCGAAATGCCGTAACCCTGCTGTGAATTCTTTTCGTTAAAATTTGACGAATGTTTTAACTAGATATCACATAATTTATGTAATATGCAGTATATGGTTCATTTTTAAAAAATGAGTACTTTGTAAAGTTCAACTACAAAATGAATATTGCAACTGGTCAATTTTCTGGTAGGTTTATATACGGATAAATAATTTTTTTAGCACGGAGGTAATTCCACAGTCAATCGATCGACCTTACTATTTTTATAAAATGAGTATTTTGTAAAGTTCAACTATAAAATGAATGTTGCAATTGGTAAATTTTCTGGTAGGCTTATGTACGAATAAATCATTTTTTTTAGTACGGAGACAATTCCACAGTTAATCGATCGACCTTACTATAGTCTAGTAGGTATAGTATAAAAATGAAATAGCAAGTTTCTCTCGCTACGGTACCAGCCTTTTAAATCGGAATCTATATGTATAAGAAAGTTACATTCGAAAAATGGATCGGTATGATTTTATCTTAATCCAAAAAAAGGGGAAAAATAATAAGACTCAGTTCACACACCGTGTCGATGCATAGAGTGTGTTCCAAGTAAACATCATAAAAGCCGTTAAATCATGATTGATTCTCTACTCTGAAAAGTACTGGGGGATGCTGTTTGCACCCGATGGAGGAGAACCCTCTTCGACGGTGTAATCCTACACCGACCGTCGTGGTTTCGGGATGTTATAGACACACGAGAACTTCGTATAGGGTCGTCTAAAATACACCAGCTCCCGATCCAAGCGAAAGTTTATCCGAAGAGGCGCCGATTTCCGCGAGGACATTTTTATGATAAAATCCAGGAAAGGACCGGTTCCCAAACTGGCAACGCGTGTCGTGATTTGCTCAAAAAAAGCGGCTATTTCGGCAACATCTAGAAACTCGGAGCTCGAGACAGAGCAACACAGTTTAGCCAGCGGCGCGGAGCAAGTGCAAGAAGTAGAGTAGTAGGCACTTGTGACGTCTGCTCAGTCAAGAGGCACTTATGCTACTAAAATTACATTCAATTACGTTATCTGCGCTCGGGTTAACTTTAAAAACCCTTGAAAAGCTTCTCTGTTACGTAGGGCCGGGGAGAGGGAGTTCAGAGCAGAGAGAAGGATTCGTCCGAATGATCTCTTAAATCCGAATACTCTCTCGCGGCCGACACGCATGAGTCTTTTTGAAAATGCGACCCTGATAACGCGACCACCGTTGTTGCCGAGAGCATCTATACTTATATCACGCGATCCTAAATCCTCGTTAAACGAGCGAAGAAAATCGAATTTGTTAATCCGTCGCAGGAGTATTGCGGGAAAATTAATCGCTTATCATTTTGACACCTGTTAATTCTGCTCGTATTAACCATATTGTCTATTTATCGAATTCGTGCACACAAATATTATCGCGTTGGAAATATCCTCGACTGTGACTGCAATATTTTATCCCCCGCGAAGTGAAATAATTAATCTGCTATCGCGTTTTGTCACGTAGTCAAAGTAATTGTTCCTAATATTCATTTTACTCACCGAGGTACTTGCTCTTGCTCATATCCAGAGCTTCATCTTGCAGCCTATGGGCAGCTTCTCTAGCTTCTCTTGCTCCTTGATAGGCAGCGATGTTGCCCAACGTTTCCAAATGTTTGAAACTCCCTTGACCCAAGTGCTGGAGGCTCCCAAAATTGGACAGATTCGCCTGAGCGAGGTTCCTCCTCAGAATGTCCAACTCGCGGGCCATGCTCACCTCTGTCGGCGGCAGTCGGGCGAATCGCGACGGATGAGTGTCTTGAACGATCGAAGTTTCCGCGATGCTCCTCTCGTAATCGTTGCGATGCAACGTCTTCGGCGGGGCGTAACCTTTCTGAATTTCCTCGCATTCGCTTTGACGTTTTTCCGATTCCACGTGAGGCGAAGTTCGACTCAGGATATCGGCGATGCTGAAAGGCGTCGGTTGAGAGGGTTTCGGCGATTCTGAGACTTCCCTTCTTTTCGCATCATCCATCGTTTCGCTCATTACCCGCTTGCTGGCCTCTGACTCGCGTATTCGCAAAGACGAATCGCGAAAGTAATGTTCCGAATTGTGATTTTGTTAGGACGACGCCCGGATGATTTTTCGAACCTTCATCATACTTTGATTATCCTTGCGGAGAACGGCTTACAACTGATTTTTTATAAATGTCGATCCCAATAATTTATTTTAAATGTTCGTCGTCGAATTGCATAAATAAATGTAATGTGCTGTCGGGTTTAGAAGAGTATGGAATATCCGCGATGAGCGTCTGATGACATTTTCTCGCGAACCTGTAGTTTATCACGATACTTGAGTCATTAAATAGGGTTGTTTTATTAGCGCACTCTTACGTCACTCTACCGTATTAATCCTTCCACCTTAATGTTTCACCTTTTCCCAGTATATATTTGGAGAATTACGCGCAGGTCCTTCGCTTTCTTTGGTTGATACACAAAACCGTTTGTCATTCGATCAAAATGTCAACGACATCATTACTGTCTTTCACAAATTTTCATTTGTCACCATTTCTTCAATTCGCACATAATCAATAAGCAAGTCGTTCTTCCGTCTCTTCACCGATGACACGTCGTTCGTCAACAATTAAAAAATCCACACGTCCGACGTTTGTCCAAGTTAGTTACGCGCGGGAACACTAAACTTTGTGGTACCACGGGCCTGCAGGGATGATCGTCGACGAACTTCTTTCAACCGGTCGAGATATTAATTGTCGTTCAAGGACTCCACCCGCTCGGTTCACCCTTCTGGCCGAGTATGCTTTGGCCAAGTGTGCTTGTCGCGCTTAGAGACTTATTTTTCAAATTAAGTCCGCCACTCTCTATCCCCCGATCGGATGCCCCGATTCACTGTCTCCCTTCTTCTCTCCACGACGCGCCATCCACTTCTCGCTCTGTCTACCTCCCATATGCTCGACGGCCCACGCGCTCTTCCGTCATTGTCGAACCACTTTTCTCCCCTCTATTCCCATCTCTTTTCCACTCGTTGACGTGCCTCTCCCCGCGGTTCTTCGACGCGGGGGCGAGGGTGGCCCACCTCGTTCGCATCCTTCTCGCTCTTCAACTGCACGGGACGACTCACGTCCTTGTCCCGCGCGTGTTCAGGTAGGTGGAGCTTTCCATATACGTCCGTTCTTGTCTATCCCACGATATTCTCCGATTAGAACTCTTTCGCTCCTGGCGCAAGCCTCGCCCTGCGGCCAATCGTGAGCTTGCACCAGCCGCAGGCTTTTCGACGAACCAATCGACGTGAATCGCGGAAGCTCGGAAGCTGATCGTGTCGGCATCCAGGGTTCTCGGAGTGGAACTTTTCGCGAGGGCTTTTAAGGCTGAGTATTCGCCGAGTGATGACCCGGACTGGAATGTCGTCGTCGTGACGTTGCATTAGAGGTTTCCCTTCGCAAGCCACAAGTACATTCGCGTATGTCGCTGCGCGATGATGACGCGATATTCATTCCATTTCTAATTGTGGGGTGAAATTGGGGAAAGTATCGGTTATACTCATCTACATTAAATTGTAAGTGCATGGTGTCGTTTGTCGTGACGTAGACGACTGACCAATTTGGTACCACTGTAATCTCGTTTAATTGATCAATTGTTTGTATTATAAAAACGATAGCGGTTTACGACTTATTATAAATCACTGTAAATGCTATTAGGAAGAAAATACTCTATTATTTTAACATTCCGATAAATGAAGTTTCTCGTTAACCACATCCCTTTACAATATACCTCGATGAGTATAGAAAAATATAAAAATGTATTGCAGAAAAGTTTTGTCCCTTGAAATATTATAGAGAAGGTGGGAGTAATATCTGGCTTTTTTGGTATTGAATAAAAAATAAACAAAGATTGAGGAAAGTAGCAATCCTGTGCTTCGCATGTATATTTGGTTTTTAGGTATGCAGACATCTGGACAGCTATAATTATATGAATTTTGAGAAGAAAAACGATGCAGAAATATAAATGATATATTTCTGTATTGCGCATCTATACGTTTATAAATGCGAATGGATATAAGTAGGCACCTAAATATGCCAGAGTAGGTATGCAGCAAATACTCCATCCATTTTCGCAACGAGGCCACTGTGGATCTATTGACCGAGATTAATTTGAAATACGCTATAACTGTGATCCTTATCATTTCTATATTAATGGAGAATGGCACTATAATTTAAAAAAGGTATAACATACGTTCCGATTTTTGAATCCGCATTCTTTAAAATACTGAACCGCTCGATTACTTCTTTATTTATTTAAAAATAACGGGAAAAAATAGATTTGCTGATATAGAAAATCATATTCATAAATCCTGAAGAAAAGGTTACAGCACAATCGGTGTGAAGGAAGAAGAAAAGTTACATAAATCTATATTGTTGAATCGCGATCGTCGATTTTTTTTATAGTCGCGAACTGCTTCGCTGATCCCGTATATGTAGCCACATCGGCATACCCGCGTACTTCGTCCCGTATCGAGAAACTGCGCGGTGCATGTATAGGGTGTACTTTACATGACAATCGCCGCTAAAGACTTGCAGTATTGTTCGCCACGTGCGAGCCCCCGAGTTCCTATGGCGGTTTAATTAGGTGTGAACCACAGAAGTGTAGCCTACGCTTCACTTGACCCGATGATGACCTCACACGTTCGAGATATCGAAGTGAGAGTAATTTCGGCACCCATCTCTCTCTCCTTTGCCTCGCGTAGTTACGAATAGTTTAGAGAACAGTTAAACCCATCTTTTCATTCGATAAAAAGACAGACGTCCATGAAAAATAAGTTAAACCGAAAAACGATTTTTTTTAAAGTCTCGAAAGCTACAAGCCTTCCTTTTTCTATCTTTCACTTGGAGAACCTCTCTGGTCAATCTTAAGATTGCGTACATAGCGTGGTATTTTTTTCGCCGATCGGATCTAATCAATAATAAATTACAGGGGGATGGCCGCACATCTCCCCCTTCCCCTAAGTTAAGGCCTGACCCTCCCGCTCAATTGGTCGCAATTCTTAAAGACCTTAATTGGTGCGGAAAATTATACCTTATTCCAACCACCCCAACGACCAACCCCCGCCACCGTTCCTACTCATCGCCTTTCGCTTCCTTTCGTTCAATTTTTCTACTCGGATATTTTTTTACCGACTCCAATCAAACGAGGCCACCTTCAGCAGGGGTACTCTAATCCACCCGGTGATTCTTTGTTGGCATCAAACGTTTCTTTATTCGTGTTGGTCTTTTGTTATTTAACTTCCATTTGCGATTGTAACGAGAGTGCGTCTATATCGACGAGATGACTCGTGTTTTTTTTTTGAGAAGCATTAATACAAACTACACGACATTCGAAATAAATACGAGGCATGTCTCAATTGTCGTATTCCCATAAAAAGATTTGTCATTATCAAATACAAAAGATATTTGCTCACGAGAGTATCGGAATTTCTACATTTGAATACGGACACGTTGATACATTTATCAGTAATAGTTGAGAAATACTGAGACGAGGAGCTTCAAATTACAAGAACTTAAATTTACACAAAGGGGCACAGTGATTCTTCGTCCTGTTCAGCTGCTCCTTCCAAGTGAAAGGGTTTAATCTGGCTCGAGAAAATTTTGACCGAGAAATCTAACACCGACGAACGCGTTTGACGAGAAAGTAGCTAAACTCCGAGCAAAGGCGCGCGTACGCGTGTATGCGTAAGAATATAAAAACACCGGAGACCGGATGACTGCTGACTGTTTGTTAGTCTTGGGTTTTAAAGTCCGCACGTCTGTCAGTCCAGAGATGTAATATTAGTGCTTAGTATACGCCGCTGCCACCGCTCCTACTCTCATTCCCTCCCCCTCTTTCACCATCTTCTTTAAACTGGCTTTAACCGACTCCGTATACCTAGTATATAAATCTTCACGTATATATACTAACAGTGGGGTTAACTAGACCAGGCTTTACCCCGAATTAGGGAACGGCTCTTTCGTGAACAATTTTATTCGATCGTTTACGTCACGAATTGGAGCGTCGATATGTCTATAGTTGCACACATAATAAAATGGTACGGTTTTGCTTGAATGGTGGAAACTGTATGCAATTTATTTGGAGGGGGTAAGAGGAAGGATAGAATTTTCTGGAAACATTTTCCAGTGAACTATCTTCTAAGAAAATATTTGCATTAAAAAACTTTAGATATTCCAGATTATAAATGCTTATTTGGTAATCCGCGGCTAAGATGAGTATGGCGAAGTAATGCACGATTAATGATTTAAAATCGGAGTCGGCCGAAGAAGATGCCTTATTGGTAATGACCGTTCAATTATCTCTGTGAGTTGTACGTTAATGGTCTCCTGTCGTATCTTTATCGTACCTGTTGTCAGAGTTTTATTTTAAATTATTAATTTCATGGTGCCAAAAAATTTGAATCCGTTTATCGCGAAATTCTTATTAATCATGGGATAATTCACAAATCAAGTTTTTATTTGGCAGAAAGGGACTCTTCAATTAATATAGCGTATGTAAATACCTATCAAATATGTGCGAAGACAAATGAAATTGAGAAAATTCCTTCAATTGAGTCTAGTTTTGCATTTTAGTCGCTCTAACAGAAAGCGCAAAGATAAAATCGTTTGCTTCACATTTGGGGCATTACTGCTATTAGTTACCAACGGAGGTTAACTTGTACGAGGAGCTTTTCCGGGCGCGCGAAGCTTTCGTAGGTATAGAAGGAAACGTGTGAAGATTGAAAACGTTTTATCATCTGCTTTTTTTTATCTAATATAGGTATGTACCTATTATGACTACTATCGGTATAAAGGATCCAATTTGCAATAGGTATAGGTAATTTAAAAATCTATAATCACGCAAATAAGTAGGTATGCAAATAAGTAAACCATCTTTCCTTGTAAAATTGCAAATGTTGTGCATTAAATGAGCTTTTTTAACTATTAATATTCCGCTAACTGTTAACGAATAACTTATGCATATGTACAGTTAGAAGTATGGACAATTATTAATCGAGCATTTCATCATCCTTACTGCAATCAAGACTATTCAACTCGCTTACCTTCTATTTTTTTTATAAGTTAAGGATCTTTGCATTATCTCGATAAGCGAAGGTAGTTTTGGGACCTCGTTAGGTTCTAATAAATTGCGCCTAATCTAATTGGAACAGGACATTTTTTAAAAGTTAATCATGATGAATAAATAATTTGACGGCAAAAAATGAATCAATTGCATTATGTCCATTTTCGATGATATTAAGCCGAAATTATAGAGGCAGTAAACAATAAATGTTGATATGCAAGTTCTACAGCGTTATTTTATCCTCTTGATAGAGTTGTAGGTTTTCATATTTCAGAATTCCGTATCTTTAAAATTTTAATTTTAAATATCATATAGGTACTTATAGTTGTACAAATCTATATGTTTGCTTAAATATTATCTAAACAAATTCTAAAGTGTCCAAATGAAAAGATCGATTCGAAGTATTAACGAAACACAAAAAAACATACAGTTATTAAGAAAGATTTATGAGTTTTGAAAAGTGAAAAGTAAACGCGATAAATCGATGATTTCTACGCATTAATGGTACGATTATATACATGCCCCCGGAATAGGGATCGAGCCCTTTAGGCTGCAATCGAATACGATCAAATTTCACTGTTGAGCGTTCCATGATTGATTATATGAATATATGACAGGATAATGGGATTCGGTTTAGCAAATAGGGGGGTAGAAATATTAACTAAATACCGTGATGCATTGCTAAACTGCTCAGATATTCGCCCGATCAGAAGTAAGATCTAAAGCGTGAAAATATATAGTCATTTAATTAATTAATAGCGAACATGACGTATAACGTATTTTACCAATTGCATTGAATCCAGATTGCAGGATTAACAGAATTAATTGATTTTGTCAACAATTTATTTTTCTTACAGTTCATTCAATTTTTACAGAAATTATAATGTACGCTTAGATAATATTCTACGAAACACGTTTGAGGGACAGCGGGTGGATCGCGTTAGTGCAAGAAGGTTAAATGATGAGTGATAATATCTTGCTGCACATTTTTCTTAAATAATAATTACGGTGGAAAAAGTAAATTCGCCTAATTAAATTTAATTGCATGGAGAGTGACTGATACATTTTAAATTTGAGTTTTTATGCAAGAAAGAAGATAAGAAATAAAGTTTCCTCGTCTTTTTACAGCTCTTTTAATGCTAATGTTCTATTTTTTTCTGCCACGGTTCTTCCGTAATTAGTTAGACGCGATTAGTACTTTAGATAGATTCAAGAAACGATCGTTCATCTTCTTCTGATATCCCCGCCTGAACTTCCTGTCGCCTCGTTACGAGAAGGGAACTACACCTGCGTTGTAACATATTATAACTGGCATTTTTTTATCAGTGTGTTCCCATGGCTCTTTATGGTGCCAGTAGCACCCATGGACGCGATTACACAGCGCGCAAGCACGAAACACCAATATGGACGACTACGTGGCCACTTGACTGCCAGATGACCCGTCGTGCTTGCGCGATAACCTAAAAGCACCCCTGGCTTCGCTCAAGCTGTCAGAACTCACCTATTTATAAATGTTATTTCGCTATTTTTTTCTCTTAATTTGAATTTCGCTTCCGGAGACCACGTGTCCAGCTAAATTGTCATTACGAAATCAAAAAATTTACTATTAATATTGACTTCGAGTAAATAAGTGTTTAATTGTGAAATTCTTTTAAAGTAATGTTTATTTGATAATATATTTCGGCAGATGAATGCGTCAACGCTTCATAAGTGAACTCGGAAAACGTACAGGTCCAACAGCTTGGAATTGATGCTTCCGCAAAAGGCCACTTAAGTCAATTTCCGTCCGCTCTCCCTCAGGCGCCACTTTACCGCGTTCCGACAAAAAGTCGTACCTACCTCAGAAAAACAGCTGCCAATAAAATATGCTCTAGTGCTCTAACTAGTCTAGATAGCCTAAAACGTTAGGGTCGGATGTAAAAAAACCTTATACTAGCGAATACTCCTTTGGTTAAACATTTGGTACTGAAACTGCAAACAGGTTATTGAACTCATACGGCGAGAAGGTCATTCAAACAGTGATATTTCTCAGTCTTAAACCTTTGAACGCGTGATGAAAGTTAATGGATTTTTAAATCGGGCGCCACTTAAAAATAAACTACTCGAACAATTCGTACCTTAATCGCGATTTACACGGCCCGAGAGATTTTCAAAGATTTTACCATAGTCTCTGGAGATTCTGTTCCATCGACACCTGATCCGAGTAGTTTACGTACTGCATTTGATAATTCGGTGGATTCAGATAATTGGAAAAATTGAAATCTCCGTTGGAAATGTCCGCGATGCTTCGATTGTCAGTTGCTATTGGCTTATTTTCCGGCGTCATATTTTTCAGGTCAGAGAAAGGTGCAACTTCGTCCGTCATACTAGTCCTACATTCAGTTTTGATCGGTCTACCGTCACACGAAATTCCAGGGCGAATGTCGGTCGTGAAGTTCGTCCTAAACTCGGTACTCAGATGTCGATGTCCCTCCACGTTTAAGCTAGATCTGCCGCTCAGATCCGAATTGATATCCGACCTAAATTCGGGACTGATGTTAGAATCCAGGCGCAATTCATTGGAAGTCGTCCTGAATTCGGGACTCGGGCGAATTTCGTTTGGTCTGAATTCCGGCTGCATTCCCATTCCCAGCTCGGGCCTGAGATTCGACCAGTAAGGCGGCGCGCTGAAGGAGTCGTGAACGCTGTTGGGTTTGCCGTCTTTGATCAAAACCGGAACGGGAATCTTCTTCAACGACTGATTTTTCATGTTCTGCGCTTGGAGTTTCTCCGCGTCTTCGATTCGCGCGCGTTTATTCTTGTATCGACGATTTTGGAACCAGATCTTCACTTGCGTACTCGTCAGCTTCAGGGTTTGAGCCAGCATCTCGCGTTCCGGGGCGCTCAGGTATCTCTGCTGTTTGAATCGCTGTTCCAATTCGTAGACTTGCGCCTGAAAGTTATTGCATCACACACACACAGTACCTAATTAAAATCAATCGTTCTGAATTGATATCATAAACTATAATCAATTTTTTCGTTATATTTAATCGACAAATATCTTTTAAGATGGAGTATCATAGTTTACCTGAGAAAATAGCACTCGTGGCTTCCTTTTAGTCCTTTTACCCGATTGACTCTTACGCAGTTCGGTCTTGCTAGATGTGACTACATTACCTGAAACAATAAGAGAGTTATTAATTCACAACATTAAAATTGCTTAGAAATTGTCATTAACATAGTATGTACCCTTTTCTATAGATGAAGCGGTTAAAATTATTAGACGTTTTGAAAGAAATCTCGATTATGGCCATAATAACGCGGAAAAAATTCATTGTTTAGATTTGCATTTGCAACAATTGTTAGTTTCAAAGCAATAATCGTATTACATTTGTATTAACCGCAGTTGTAATCAATATTACCTACAATAATTGTAGGAAATATTATGAAAAATTCTTATAACTTTTACGATATTTGTTATTATATTGTAATTGAAATAGATTTTTGTACTTAAAAAAGCGAAATGAGTGTAAATGCAAAAGCTTAATTCTCTTCGTGAACGCTTGTAGCAGAAGATTTCGAATTTCATCTTACCATCTTCAGCGACGGATGTCTCTTGGTATGGAGGAACGACTTGGCCTAGTTGATGAACGTGGCTCATTTCCGGAAAAGTTTGATAATTCGGAATAGGTTGTTCTTTGTATTTTTCCAATTCCCAGCTGGTCTCAGGAATTATATTGTATCCGTAATAATCCTGAGACATGTGTTGCTGTGGTTGACTCTGCGGCTGTTGATTATTGTAACATTCCATAGCGTAGAGTTGTTGGTGATTTTCGTTAAGAATATCACGTACACTAAACGGAGTTGCCGATATCGAGGAAGACAACATCCTATTGCATTCTTGAAATTTGTTTCTTGTACCTTTGCACTAATAATTCACAGTCACATTTGATCTTTGGTGTATTTATGATAAGTAAATATTGGGAAGAGCTTCTTTCTCAAACACTGAGATGAATTCAAAGTTAATATAATACAAAATATTGAAGCTTGCTTTAAATTTTTACACACACTGTCCGGGTCCTTTCAAACTCCGTTTAAAACTATTACGTTCCTCAGCAACTATATTTAACGCGAATCATCGTATCGAGGAATATGTCCATCCGAGTTTTATTTCCTTTTGTAACGAATTTTGCGTACGTTGCGAAATTAGAAGAAGTATCTCTTCGATATATTCACTTGATCTTGCGGTCGGAGAAACTTTTCACAAGCAACACTGGTTTTCCTTCACTGCGTCTTTAAAACCGATTTGACTGACCGGCAACTTTTTAAAATCCTTTTAAGTTCATAACACAATTCCGGGCAAGATTTATATCCCACTTTTTAGATTTTATGTCACTCTTCAAAACTAACTTGGTTTGCTCGGGGAAAATTAAACTCCGAATTTTTTATGATTGCGCGCTCTTCAACCTCGACGAAATCCCTTCGATGTACTCGAAAATCGTTTTACTTTCATAAGGATACTAATTGACCGATGTCCGAGGGTGGTTATGGTTTAGTGGTCAGGTCGGAGGGCAGACGTATAATGTGACTTGGTTTTCCAGAGAGAGAGTCAAGTGCTGGTCGGTCGACTCACCGATACTACGAGGGTAGCAATGTGTGTACGTGGGTGCAAGGATTTTTACTAACACATTCGCACTAGGGAGATGAATCTGTGGAGCACGAACACTCATACGGAGCTGTCGGAAACTATATCCCCTTGAGAGTTTACGTTGTTCTACAATCATGAAAAACTCTTTTTCTTCCAATAAACGCCTGTTTCTTAATTATTTACCAAGTTACTTATTTAATTCAAGCGAAATTTATTTCACGTAAATCAATATTTATTCAATTGGAGTTAAATAAACAATTATACTGTTATTGAAATAAATTTTATATGAAACATATAAGAGTTCGGTAGACATTGTATGAAGAAACGTTCTTTTCAATGAGAAACTTATTTCTCTCAGTGTGCGAGTATGTTTTGTCATTATTTGCTAAATTGTTTGTTACCCTTTACGATTCCGGACGGTAGAGATGATTGGAAATTTTACTGTAATTGAAAAATTTCACTTATATATTCTTTATATTGAAAGAGTAGGCCTCACACACACACACAGTTCCAGTGAAATATTTTTACAACAAGCGATCAATAATGCGGGGAGAGTGGCAAAACTTTTTTTACTTGAGAACAGCCATGCTGTTGAATTTATACTGGGCGGAGGGGAAGGCCGAAGACCCGCCTTTGTCGAGGATCTGAACCAATCCAGAGATGCTGCGTGCGGCAAACGTCTAAATCTAAATATTAAATATTGATTTATGTTCTGACTCGGTCGACGAATAGGTAGTGGCTCTGTCGGAATTAATGCTTGGCTATAGTTTCGAGATAGGAAAACCATTTTCTTCACAGCCGGTTATTACCTGCATTTAGTTCCATGATGTTTTTGCTTATATTTATAGAATAATTCAAAAGTTATTGCACGGTCATTTATATTTTTAATAATATTCATATATTATCGAATATTCCCCCAATTGAATGCAAACTTGCATATGGTAAAGAAGTATGAGCAAGAAATGCAACTGAAATATTTGGTTACGTAGTACTGATGGAAGAAAAGTAATTTGATGGAATGTGATTTGTGCAATCGGACGCGCAATCAATGAAAAAAACATATAGGTACCGCGCGTCTGTACACAGTGGCATTTGATAATTCTACATCTATGCACTCATTGTACATGCCGAGTGTTCTCAAACCTCTGACCCAGAGGAAAACCCTATGTGCATTAAAAAATTACGGACATAATGCAATTGATTTTATTGAAATCCGTTAAAAATTTACGTAGAAATTAATTATTAAAAAGTAATTCATATTTTGACTGTATTCGGCATTGATGACGTCATATAGAAGGTAATCGCAATTGCTATCGTTTTTATAAACATTATCTTCACATGAGCCTTGATATAACGCCATTAATGCCGAATATATTCAAAATATTAATTACTTTTTAATAATTAATTTCTCCGTAAATTCTTAACGGATTTCAAAAAAATCAATTGCATTATGTCCGTAATTTTTTAATGAACATAGCGTTTTCCTCTGGGTCAGAGGTTTGAGAACACCCGGTGTATAGGTAGGTATATATTATACATACCATCGTGTGAAACTATTCTTTAGCTGCGATGTGTTTTATTTAACACGCGACCACTTATGCCGCACCCGACCGCAAGTTCGATCTAAATCGCTCGTAAAATAGGGTTAAAGAAAAACAAAACAATTCATTTTCCCACCACCGGTGAAGTGGAGGCGTGCGCCCCTCTTTCTCCGTTAACATAATCCAGACGCGTCTACAGGCGCCCGACCCCTCGGCGGGACGTTCTGGAATTTCGAAAAATCGATACCCAAAAATTGCAATACTCCGTTTGCACCGCATCCGAGATATCGGGTCATCGACGCACGCATCGTACTTGTCGTGGAGTTGAAATTTCAAAGGGATTCCACGAACTGTTCCGGCGATAGGCACCTTAGAGCTTTTTTCGGTCCTTCACACGCGTCGTACGTGCGTGCACGGTCGTGATGTAGGCGCCAACAGATAGTAGGCGCCTTCTTAACTGTGGGAAAGACGCCGACGTCTGAGCCCTGGCGTTCGGTACCTACCATGACGTGTACCGTGACGTCATTGGCCAATTTTTTGAAAAATCGACAAGATAACTTTTTCCGACGCCGAGTAACTGAAGTGTAACCGTATATTTATCATTTCTCACCAGTAATGGAATGAATGGAAATATAAAATAGTTGGGATTCTAGGTTTTATCCACTATATGTATAATAAGGTGCACGCGAACCCCGTGACAAATTGTTTTACTCTATTTTCAATTCACAATATTTTGATCCAATGATTTTATCTCATTTCTCTACGTACCTCTTTATTGTCTATAATACGCGACACGAGGCACCAGTCCTCTTGAGCGTTAGAAATTATCAAACGATCGATAATTACCCCACCCTAGTTACAACTACTTTTGTACATTCCATTTCTGACGTGAGCAGAAAGGCCAACGATCGAAGAGAGGTACGTGTTTAACGTCGATGCGTTCTTTAAGTTGGCAAGCTAATTATAGATGAATAATCGCGATTGAGATAGTTCATCGACAAATTGTAACAGAAAAAGGAACGCGTGTTAATTTAGGCGTTCTCTTTCTATAATGCAAAAAAGATCAAGTTTGCCTTATGCGATTTGAGCGATCCTTTCGAATACCTACAACATCCTCGAATTTTCTGCATTCGCTTGGGCGCCACTTGAGCGGACGACGGTAAAACTACTTGGAATCTCTAGATCTCTAGGTCACGGGGAATACCATATTTAGATGTAATTCTCAATAATTGCGTCACACGTCAAATCCGCGTATAACGACCGAGAGGGAAAAATACGGGCAACACGCGTGGTGTCCAGTTGCATGGCGCGTCCACGTTGCCGCATGAAGGGGCCCTTTGTGTGCTCCACGTCTAAACAGCCATGGCTCGGCTCTATCCAGTACAGTTTATAGAAAATCCCGCAGCGCCGGTGTATCTTACGCTCGTGGGGGGTCAGATGCCGCCCATGACGCTCATCTGCCTTCGGGGTTCTGCTGTTTTTCTACGCGTCTTCGTGTCAAACAATGAGACAATGCCTGTACTTTTTCGGGGCGGCGCGGACGGCGCGGGCGTCCAGGCAGTGGTCGCGGCACCGGAAGATGTTTCCAGAGACGAAGAGGGAAACGATGTTAACACTTTGGCAAGGGAATTGTCTGTCGACACATTTTTTCCTCTGATTTTAAGCAGCCAACGTTAGCGTCGATGTATACCAATTCGGGTCAGAGGGGTTTTCTACCGGTAGGGTGAAGAAGGATAAAGATAAAAAAAGTTTTTCCTTCTTTTAATTGCCGAATAGAAATCGTTCTTAAATGTTCACGATAGTATATCGAAAGCAAGTGATGGTAGTCGGTACGAGTATTATATAAGCCGTTGAAAACCAGAATGTTGTAAGTCACATTTCATGTAAGCTGAGATTATTTGACTGCAAAGTTAAGTACAATTTGAAAAATCTGTCTAGATGATACAAAACAGATGTGTGTGTACGATTTAAAATATCTGTTTGTATCATCTAGACAGATTTTTCAAATTGTATTTAACTTTGCAGTCAAATAATCTCAGCTTACATGAAATGTGACTTACACCATTCTGGTTTTCAACGGCTGATATTGGGTTGATGCAAAAGTTCGTCCCGCGATTTCATCAGTAGAAGGCATTGAATCGCAAAACCAAAGTGCTATCTACTTCACACGTGTGAAGTTTTAGTGTTATTTGATAGTAGGAATTTCAGAGAATATTTGGGGAAAAAATTGTGTTATTTGGTTGTGTTTTTTGAATTTTATCAAGCATTAAAAGTGGCAGAAAATAAGGAGCATTTTCGACATATTACGCTTTTTAGTTTCTGAAAGGGCAATGCTCCGCGTACGCAAAAAAAATATGGATGTATACGGTGAGGGTGCCGTTAACGATTCCACATGCCCTAAATGGTTAACAAAGTTTTGTGACAGAAATTGTAATGTTTAACAAAATTAAAAAAACGGTAATCAAATAACACAATTTTCCCCCAGATATTTTCAAATATTCTCCGACTATCAAATAACACCAAAACTTCACACGTGTGAAGTAGATAGCATTTTGGTTTTGCGATTCAATGCCTTCTACTGATTAAAATGGGACGAACTTTTGCATCCACCCAATATATACACACCTACTACGTACCCTCACTTTCGGACAATACATATTTATCGAGGGTCGAAGGCTGCATGTGTGTGCGTGTGTGTGTGAAGAGGACAGTCCGAAAGTACATTTCTACACTTAGGTGCGCCGCCGCGCCTGCCAAAGTTTTCTCACGAGTGGTCCAGACAATTGCATGGATCTGGGTGTCTAGACGGACGCATCCCTTGTTTTATTTTCTGCGCTGCGCGACGGAGACCGTAGTTTTACATTTGCCAGATACATCGACAGAGTATTTGAAAAATTCAGAAACGTCTCGGCGTCGACATCGTTTTAAAATGAACGTGAATCTACCTAAGATGTAGTTAACAATCTTTTGGCATTTTTGGCAGATTATAAAAATGTAATTTCGGAATATGTAGATCACATTTAATTAAATTCTTAATTACATCACATGATAAAAGTGTCTACCGTAAACGATTTCTTTGATTTGAATTATTCAAATCAATGAAACAATATTGCAGAATTTCTTATCAGATCAATAATGATCTCACAAGAAATCCTGGCAGTAATTTGAAAATTGAGACGGAATGTCGACTATGAAATCATAAGCCTTCCCAAAAAGATTTTAAATTGTTGTGACATCTGAGATATTACTTAACGGCTTAACATTTAAATGCAATGAATAAGCGTTTCTTATTCAGAAATGTAATGAAGGCAACTGCGAACGGGGACCGGTAGTCTAATTCCAATTAAAGCATTATGTTCACATTTTTTTTTCTCATTCACATTCTAAAACTTAAATACACAGAGAAGGACAGAGCCATGCTCTGGACAGTGTCACGGAGCGGCCCGTCTGCATCTTCCATTCTATATATATGACCGACGCATTGAAAACGCACCATCATCCAATGTTTGCAAGAGTTTTTTACATTGTCCGCGTTGACATATATTAACAGATAATTTTATTGATACTTTTACAAGATAATCTATCAATTTGTTGGTGCGACCAAAAGTGTAAAAACAAATACTTCGGCCCTCCAACTTATGATATTTGTAATTGCTAAATGCCGTCTAATAAATTCACTCTCATCGCGTGTGGGAAAAAGAGCGGAATGCAAGTCTACGGCGGTACTTAAAGATAAGTTAACTGTGGATTTATTATCGTTCGTTAGTGTATCAACAAACTCGAAACGTTTGGAACGCCGACACTTGTGACTCCTTGACATTTCGGTACATTATTAGCATAGGCCATTTGTACATGCACGTATAGTTATTACTTTTACTTTCGTCAGTAGATGACACGATGTATGGGTAACGATATTATGTGAAAAGTTGAGGCCTTTTTTCTTTTTTAGTTTCCGTTACGTCTTGATATGATCATATTCGTTAGAACGGTGAAAGAATTTTACCAGAAGATCTCTGACAAAATGAAAATTATGAACACTCGTCTATAGAAGCTATGCTTTGCATAAATTTTTTACGCGCGAAAGCCATAGCGTATGTAGATCCGATTCGTTGAAAGATTCATAGTAGCACATTCGTTGCTTCAAATATACCGGGTGATTTTTTAATATTGCGACAAACTTCAAGGATGGGTTCCTTGGGTGAAAATAAAAAAAGTTCGTATGAACATGGGTCCGGAAACGCTGAGTTTCGAAGAAACAAGGTATTCATTTTTATACAAATTTTCTATACTTATATGTCTACTAATAATAGGAAGTTTATTTTTGCAGAGCTTCCATTTTATTTATTTTTTGTAATACTTAGTGTCTTCTTAGGAGTATTAAATATCATTTCAGAAGAAGAGATGCGTCATTGCGTTTTAAATATTCTTTTTTGATAAGGCATTTAAAAATACAATTTCGAAACTCAGCGTTTCCGGACCCATGTTCATAGGAACTTTTTTTTCTTATTTTCATCCAACCCATCCTTGAAGTTTGTCGCAATATTAAAGATTCACCCGGTATATGCAATCATTTTTTGGAATCGTATGAAACGATTTCTGAAACCACTATTTCTAAATAACCATGAATTTAAATAGAAAATCAGCCACGAAAATGTGCAGCAACTTTTTATATAAAAATTTGTACCGCTTTTCTGCAAATATCTCCATTACTAACACCATAATAACAAAGGTTACAGGTCTAGGTAGGTATGAAGAGAAATCAAAATGCGTCTGATGTAAGCAAAGCATGCAAAAGTAAAATTGTAGAAGAACTACATTTACTTATTGTCAATCATTGAGCAGTTGACGGTAATTGCGAATTTACCAACAGCAATTAACGCGCGCATTAATCCTTTTTACTCCGACGGTAATATCGACTTGAAGTCTACCTAGGTATATACTATATTCAATGTCATAAATAATTTTTTACTCCAAATTATTTTTAAATTAACTTACAGATCTTCAATTTCATTTCAAAAATTTTCCTTTCTCGTATCGAGTATTACCTGCAATCGGTAACTAAGTGACTACCTACCTATTCCATGGGTAAGTTGACCATATTCGAACCATCGGGCTCCTCCACCAGATGGCCAAGTGGTCTTGGTAGATGCTTACTGCATCTGTCTTCTCGAATCTAGTGCTAGTGTAATAAGAATAAACTAATGCTCTGGCTACTGTTGTAAAATTTGACTTGCTTATACGACCTGTATTCACTTATACTTTTAATTTCATGAAGTAAATTAATGCAATTATGTAAGTAAAATTTAAAATTAAAATTCCCCTTTACTTTTAACGCCAGTCATTAAGAAGTAATGGACAATATTTCACATCGATCTGTAAAGCTATCTCTATAAAAAAACACAGATAATATATTCATCATTATCTAGTCTAGCGGGTTAATTCAACGGAAGTCTATGCGACGGCTCAGCGTCACACAGACAGAGAGAGCAACTAGTTAAGCGTCAAATTTACTATCCATAAACACCGAGATACGACGATATTAAGGAGCGTAGAAGAGACATTTCCATTCCGTCTTCTAAAAAAAGGTTCGCGTCGTAAATCAAGGGGATTAGATTTCGGGACATTCAATAATCGAACCTCACGAAGAGAAAACTGTTGGACCCTACGCCCCTCGGCCTTAAAAAATACCAGCCCAACAGGGAAAGCTGCCAACGATATCTCAATTGACTTAGTTATCGGCTGCTAATGAATTCTTGACAACGGTTACAAATCCCATATTACGAAATTAGTTTGAACCTCCGCCCGGCTGGGATTGACCCAACGAGAAAAAAAGTCAGGGTCCTACGCATTTGAAACTCGTAAATTAAGAAAAATAGGTCCGGGAGAGGCTCGAGGGCAAAAAATCATCACGGTCTATCGGGCCGCGGAGGCGATAGGGCAAAAATGGGAACATTAGATTTCGACCCTTTTTGCCCTTTCCCTTTCTCTCGTATCGGGGAGTGACGAATATCCTTCGATGTAGTAATTTTAGCCTTTTCATCTCGTGCCGGGGCTGAGTTTTAATCGTTAAAAATAGGCGTGTCTCCTCCGATTTCTGAATACTGATTAATATTATTGTTATACACTTAAATTCAATTAAGAAACAAGAAAGAAATTGAACGTAAAAATATACGAATTTGAATGAATTGGAAATCACGCGATGTTAGACAAGTACAATTTAACGCGATCTATCCGATTCGGTATCTGGATATTTTTGTTATCAGTAAAAATTGGAGCCAATTAAAGTGGACCATATTTTAATTTTATCAGTAATACATGATTTGAAGTGCTTTTCTGAACTATTTTGATTTAATTAAAAATTTGTAAAGCACCGCCATTTAACGTTCTATCGCGAAAGAAGACGTGACTGATACGACGAAAAGAATTACATAAAGGCGGTGCGAGTGTATAAGCCCGAAGGACCTTGTAGCCGAATTCCTGTCGGAGGAGCGCTCTCCCCGGGATCATCGTTATCCTGATATCTCGGCTGGTAGCTTCGGTGGGTTTTATTTTTTTGACCGCGTGTGCAAAGCACCAGGGGGTAGGCCCGGGGTGGTCCAATTTGTCTACCGGTTCGATATTGTTACGAGCTCATCTTTAATAATGTATCCTTACAAGTCGTTTCCACGCACTTCGTTTGTTACAGCGCGGCGGTTAGTTTTTAATTAAGGATTTTTTTTGCAAAGGTTTCATAATTTTCAAATATTTTTATTACGTACATATTGTATATTTATTACATACATTTCTTGTCTCTCAGTTATTTTTAATAAATCTTTATAATCATTAGATCTTTTCAGTCCGGGATAATTTGGCCATTTAGAAGAGACAACGCAACAATTTTGAACAGATAAATATATTAGGTATAACTTTCGCAAAATATCAAAGCGATATTTTCGAAAATGGAAAATTAATTTCCACATGTAAGCAGAATCTAAAGAAACTTTAACGAACTCTTAATCATTTTTTTGCAACGCAGACTGTGTGAGAGAGAATGTATGAGAATGAAGTTTTCCGAGGCGCACAAATAACGATCAAACGATAATGTGAAAGTGAATAATAATGATTTCGGGGAAGACGGAAATTGAGTTTGTATCTCGCGCGTCGAAGCGATAAGGGCTTATCTAAATAGAAGACATGAATTACAGCAATATCGTTTGTATTTCATCATGGACCAACTCGACGCTCTATATCTGCCGGTAGTTCGGTACGGAATGATTTTTTTTTTTCGTCAGACGTTACAAATTGCTTATCGTCTCCGCGTTGGCAACTTGTTGGCCTTCCTTATCTCGGTTGACCCTCCTCCGGGGTTTTTACGGTTCTCTACCGCTGGTGCCGCGTGTCGATTGGGCCGCGGCGAAGCGTCCGAGCCAACGAGGGCGATGCGCCCGAGGAATCGGGAGATCGAGACATTAATTTTCGTCATCTCGATGGATTTTTGTTTCATTTTTCAAGTATCCCGGCCTCTTTTCGGCCATAAATTCACGTCGACCCCGAGGACGAATAGACCGGGCGATCTCGATAAAGCTTTCCGAACTCGACGGCACCGGATAGTTCGATCTTTTCGACTCTGCTGGCTTCGCTTGTCGCGCGGGCCGAGTCTTTCGTGGAAATAGAAACGACAGGGACGTCACAGCACTCGCGTTTTTTTTTTCGAGGAAATACCGTGGTGTAGTTTTGCTTTGAGAGTCGGAGGGATACATTTCGAACCTAATGCCACACGGAAAAAAACAATTTCGTCTGAGTAGCGACATCGAAGATCAGATAACAAAAATAGTTTGCTGTTGGATTGAAAATGTTTGACATGTTTCCTTGCTTGCAATGAAAATCATAGCTTTACTTTCTTTTTTTTTCGTTATCATAACAAACCGATTTGTTATCACTATTTGAACTCAAATATTTGTTACGGTAACTCAAATAATGTTATAACGACAAATTATTGTTCTCTGTGCATATTTACATATTCTGCTTCAGCGTCAAAAGTGTCATTTCGTCTTTCGATTATATGTATAACGTTAACGAGATCTCGAGAGCCTCTTATTGACAATATCAGTGGAGGGGCCTGGAATATAAAAAAGCTGCTTCACAGTCGCCCTGGCGAACGGTAATTCGCTCGCTCCACAAACGAGACGATCTTCGCCGCAACATCAGACCGATCTCTTCGAGGTGTCTTCCATTTCTCCTAGACTTTCTCTTCCCACGTCTACCATATAGTAGACGTATTCGCCGTCGAGGCACAGAGAGCGTCGGAATCGCCTCTAACGGCGGCAAAATCGCGTCTACCGCCGAAGCTCGCGCGTTTCCACGTCTCAAAGCTAATCCGCAAATCCGTCGGACGCACACATGCATCCAAACGCCGCTGAAAATGACTCGCGACCGCGCGGGCGCCAGGCGAAAACGAACCCGGATGGCTAAGTGGTCGGTGGGAGCTATGTGGTGGGAGTCGAAAGAAAAAAAGAGCGAAAGCAACAAAGGAAAGTATACACATTACTAATGGTCCCGCGAGCCGTGGAGTTTGGGACGCCCGCGTGTGGGATGGGGAAACATCTCCATTTCGAGGCTCGAAGACCCGAAGAATTCATAAGAGAGTAATGTTGACCGGTCGAAAATTAATTTAATTTGTACGGAAGAGAAAGAGAGAGAGAGAGGGAGAGAGAAATAGAGAGAGCGAGAGAGGAAGAGAGGAGGACGCGGAGGGCGCAGGTTAGAATCCTCGAGGATCCCCCGCTGCGTAATATATGGCGGGCTAGCTCCTTTGAACGGCGCGGATCTGTCTCCACCGCGGACTCCTTAGCGAGCCATTGAAACTTACCTCATATAATTGATATGGATGTCTTTTCGGGCCATAGTCGAACATCGGCCGGTTATTTAAGTCGTAAGACCCGCCGTTGTACCCGATGCTACGTCAATTATCAACACGTCGTTTCTCCTTCGTTTGCTTCCCTCGCTTCTTCCTTCCTTCCCGATTTCTCTCTCCCTCTCTCTCTCTCTCTTCCTCTCTTTCTTTCATACCCTTTCTCGAGTTTTGGACCGCGTGCGAGCTCCCTCGTAGAGGCTAGGCGGAGAGATATATCTATGGTCTACGCCGCGCGGTAGGTTCAAATCGGACGGTCGGCTTCTCCAACTTCTTACGCGGCCCCGCGTGAACATGTATACATACATTATACCTATATATACGACGCGAGGCTGGCCACCCGTCTGAAATTCGGCCGCCGAGTTGTACCTCCTAAGGTGAAAATTATCCGATAAGATGGGTATTTTTTTTCTTCCTCGCGTAAGATCCTCTCCGTAGATAAGGAGCGATGAAAAGTCGTGGCTACCCGCGCTGCTGGTCCCGTATACAGGTGGACGGTCTCTACGCGGTTGGATGCAGGTATACGCGTATATAGGTATCGTCGCCTATATCGTGTTCGAGGATAACGATCCGAAGAATCTTTAGCGCCTCGAATTTTATTACGTTGTATTTTACTCCGTCGATCCCTCCGGTTATGGTTACTCGTGATTCGAAGGGTACGTCGCGTCGGATTTTGCTCGAGATTGGCTAAAACGTGAAGCGTTTCGCAGTCGACGGCGCTTTTCCGTGAATAATTCGCGCTTTCGCATTCGTTGCCGAACGGCGCGCGGCGGTGAAGCTTTGCGCGTAAAATTTAAGACCGGTCCGCGGCGTAACCCTGGCGGGGCTGAAGCGAGATTACCATCTAAGTATCCCCAGAAACAAATACCGAATGCAACTCGACCAGCGCCGGGCCCTTTGTCGGCCCGATCGGGCCCTGTTGCGTACCAACACCTGCACGGCCTTATTGCGGTCCGGCCGAGAGAGTGTGCGTCTGTCATAGAGAGTCGTTATTGATTGCGCGCTCGCGAGAGAGCAGCGCGAAGCGCGGTTCACTCCGCCCTTATAATTTCGCCCCCCTCTCGCGAGATTCTTTCGTTGGGTACGCGTGGCTCAGTTACGTCGGTACGACGTCTTTTGGTGGTACTTAAATACCATCCTGAAAGAATTCCTATCGTACTTCCGGTATTTGGACAATAACGTGAATCGATCGTCTCTTCTAAAAAAAGGGTGAATTAAATGACAGACGATGCTTATTTGTAATTTTCCACCGGACTGCAACGCAAAGTAAAGTAGCTCCAATTTGATGATATATTATCACAGAAATATTACAGAGATGCATTCGTGCTCAGGCGATGCAAATAGATATTTTTTTGACGCGACAGAAAATATCGCAGATTCGGCGATGCTGCCGTTATTTTTCTGACGCGCACGATCTCTCGCACCTGTAAAACGAGGTCAACGAATTCCCGTTGAAATATAAAATCGCGCGAAGCGCCCATACAATACGCGCGAGCATGGGAAAATCGTTCGAGGAGAACGATCCGCGTAGCGCACTCGACGAAATCGCGTCCAGGACATTTCTTCGCGTGGGAGTCGAGATCGCTTCGAATGGCCAAATTTTCCGGGCGATCGCCCGCGCCGAAAGGCCGGGCGCGGAACTGGCGAACAGGTAGAGAGAGCGCTCGGTCCCCGGACAATGCGGAGCTCGCAAGAAAAATCGTTTTTTAACTCGAACTGACCTCTCCGCTCGCCGACGAAGCGACGACGTTTATTTGGGTCCCGGTAATTTGTATTTTTTGGCTCGCTCCGGGGGGGCGGGACGGGAAAATTAAAATTTTTCGGGTCCCCGTGAATACCGGGGACTTGGCCCCGGAGCACCATCGTTTGTCATCGTTAAAATAATTCCCTTTGTTCGGGACCATCTCGCGCGCGGACCAGAGACCCAGGTATTCTCCCCCCGAAAGGCTGCAGCGCGAAGATGCTGTGCGGCGGTCGTACGCGCGCCACCCTTGCTCGAAGCGACGCGTACGCGCGACGGCGAAGCTCCACGTTTGAAACTCGGTATATAATAGCGTTAGCGGGCGCTCGTGACTGCGCGCTCCCGGGATTCGAACGCTCGACGAAATCTCGACTCTCGAAAAACGGGATCGCCGCGGGATACACCGCCGCGCTGTGGCAGCTCGTGCACGCGCGGCGGGCTCGACTTAAAAAGGGGTTGACACTCAACGCGCGATCCTCGCTCTCGGAAGCCGCGCACGCGTGTGTACCGTAGGTACACATGCCTACCCGCGACCGAGAGTCCGACGCGACGCGACGCGCGGGCGCAGGTTGGTGTCGACGGCCTTATCGGCAGCGAGGATCGCGTTCGGTAGGAGTGTACGTCATATCACAATAAAGAGCGAGCCAAGCGAGCAGCTTAAGGCCAATTAGCGTGCTGGATCACTCATTAGGGCCTGACATCATTAGACCCACCTGCAGGCCTAGTGGGAACGCGAATGCAGAGCAGGGATCGTCCGATCGGCCCGTTCCTCCGCTATACTCTCGCCCGTCCCTTGTGCTCCCCACCACGCGAACATCCCCCCTCCCGTCTCCCCCTGCGCGAGCCTCAGATACCGATCTCCATTGTCATTTGTTTGTCTAACTCAGCGGATCAGTGCCAGTCATTCGCGTCAAAGGCGGCCGCCGTGTGATCGGCCCTCGATACCGAAACGAGAGAACCCGATCTGTCCGCTCGTCGCGCAGCGGCCACCCCTGAGCGCTCGCCGCGCTTTTTTTCCGGGGAAGCGCGCGACGAAGGAAAGGGTTGTTGCCGTGCGTCGACGCGCGCGCGAAAGGGGCGCGGTCGATTCGTTCCGTCGCGCGGGGCGTAGGTGCACGCCGCGCCGCGCCGCGCCGTGTATTACCGCGCGTCGCTATCCAGACGTGGGTGGCTGCGGCGAGAGTTTCCGTCTTCCGACATCACGCGCCGCGAGAAGTCGCCGTCGACTCGGACGAGGGTGAGTTCCGTGACCGAACGCTCTGCTCTCGCGGCGGTGCCGATTAACGACGCGATCCCGCCTATCAACTCGGTCCCCGGGCTCTAAATCGCTGTCGAAGGACCTCCTCTCTAGATGCAAGGGGGAGAGAAGGAGAGAGAGAGAGAGAGAGAGAGAGAGAGAGATGTGGACGCGGGCGACTCGCGAGAGAGCGTGGGCCGTGCAAGCGAGGAGTTCCACGGTTCCGCGCTCCGCGCTGTGCCGCGCGCGAGGCCCATCGTGCATACGATTTTTTCTTCGAATTCAAATGTACCTACTCGCGGAGCGTACAGCCGCGCGCGGAGAGCCGGTGCGCTGCACGGTGCACGCGGCGGCGTTACTCGTAAATACGGCGCTCCGAAAGCATCACGGCCGTACAAAGAGGCCACGACGTCTCAATCCGAGGCTCCTTGGAGGGTCCGCGGTGTAGCTCGGGCCTCTCGCGAGCCGTACCCCTCGCGCAAAAGCGTGCAGACTCGCGAAAGGGGTACCACACACCGGGCCTCACAGATCACCCCGCTATCTGCGCGCCGAGATCTTCCAGTTCGCCCGAGCCCGAACCTATACACACCGCGCGGCACTGCCTGCTTTTCCTCCCCCCCGTTTCTTCCTCGCCTTCTTCCTACTCCCCGTTCTCCTTCTTTATCGCGTCGTCCTTATACTCCCCGGTGCCGTGTCCCCTTTTCGCCCCGCAGGCGCGGCTTTCCGTGGAAAGAGAGGGAGAAACCTCGGCGAGACTCTCTGTTCTATCCCCCGCGTGCACCGCGCTTCGGCGCGATGACCATCCTTTTGCGCCCGATAACCTAGGTAGGCCGCGCGAACACCGGAACGATACAAATAACGCGGTACATACTCGTACGTGTCCGATGAGGATCGTCGGTGGCACCCGGAACGCGGTAGGACAATGGGGTAGATACGTCTTCGAGCCTCGGACACCTGCGACGCCGAAGAGACGGATATATAGTTTTACCGTTGCGCGAGCAGATATGTATTTTTACATCTGTATCCCGCGTGGGAACGAGAGTTACGTTTCCTCAAATTCGTAACAAATCGGAAAGACGAACGAATGTAAATAAAAATTGGGGTTTCCGGGGTGTGATTAATTATTTCTTCGGGATTAATCCTCGTCCGTTCGACGAGATATCCGTGAAGGGGATTTTTTTTAATCTACCACTCGATACAGCAGTTTTCCAATCGCGATAAAATTCCTATCCGAAATCCAACGAAACTTCGCGAATTCTATCGGCTGATCGGAATGATACCGCGTAGCATAATTAATGAAAAAGAGCATCCAGATACGCGAGTAGGACGTTAACGAGCCGATACAAGCGAAGCACCCGGCAACGTTTTCACGGTTCACTCGATCCAGCATCCGCGAAGCGCTCCGCCGCCCGGTTTCTTCGACATGATCCTCCGGGAGGATCGACGGTGGTCCCGTGTCGACGGCGAACCGCGGCTGACGAGAGGAAAGCCCCGATCACGACGAGCGGACGAACGTCGAAACAAATGAGCGTCGGTCGACGGGAACGAAAGGAAAGAAAGCAAAAAGGCCGGCGAGTACCGACGAAAAAGAAGCCGCGGTGGCCCGTGGACGGCGCGCATCGGTACGGTAGCCGGGCGCGGCCGGTAGCCAGCGCGGTCCGGCATTATGATAATCGATAAGGCGGATCGGTCTCTTTTGTGGGGCTGAACGTTTAATTACTTTATCTCTAACGACCGTGCTTTTATTGTTCGGTATCGTTGCCCTCTGCCGGAGGAGGTCCAAATCTTATTAGCGCGGTGCCGTTTGAAAGGACATAGAGGTCGATGACGATTCCCTCGGCGTGCGAGTGAGCGAGGATCGTTCGAGGAATCGATACGAAATGACGGATGTCAGTAAATTTCATTGTATTTACAATGAGAGGTGCACGTGAGGGTTTTTGGATGTTTTACAGTGCGGTACAGTAATTTATCCCTTGAAAACATTAAATCCTGATAGTTCACATTACAATTGACTAGTTTTCAAGGAAGAATTGATTGTTCGTGAAATCAATACAGAAAGACTGATACCGATAAATGTTACCGTATTTATGATGAAAGAGGTACCTACACATGAGGTTTTTTGGATGTTTTACAGCGCGATACAGTAATTTTTCTCTTGAAAACATTAAATCCTGATAATTTACATGATAATTCATTAATTTCTAAGGAAAAATTTTTCTTCAGCGCAGTAGGAACATTCGAAAACCCTCATGTGTATCTCTTTTATTGTAAATACAGTAGAATTTACTAGGGTATCAATCTTTCCGTGGAGAAGCTCTCGCGCGATCGGAATCGTTCGACGTCGAACCTTCGAATTTTCGCGTATCGGCAGAGAACAAGTGATGTGGAGAAAATGAAACTTATTAGTTATTTTCGTTATTAGGGCGTGAAGCGCTGTTTTTAACGAGTGTGAAGTTTGCCGCACGAGCGAAGTGAGTACGGCAATCACACTCGTTAGAACGGCGCGAAACAACCGAATAACGAATTCTATTTTTTGTCACCAAGTGTCAAATACGAGGTTGACGATTTCACGCACTGCGCAGGTTATTTCACGTACTGCGCAACTTTTCACGAATTGGTGTGTGAAAGATGATTTCACATGCGTCGAGGACGCCCATGAAACCGAGTATTTGACACTGAGTGACAAAAATATCTTTACGACACTTCTCGGAAAACAAAATCGTATCAAAGTCGAACTCTCTCGACCTCTGATCACCACTGCTCATCACGGAGGTTTGCAAATCAATTCAAACGAATCCAGGCTTCCCTTGCGCGGCATATCGATCGTTCGGTATAGGTCGACGAGTGACGAATGACGATCGATTACATGCGCTCTCGCGCGCGACGGCTTTTTCGTCGAAAATTGGCGAGAGTCTCGGCGTGTTTCTCGAAAAAAATGGAATGTCGTCGCGGGAGAGGCGCGGAGGTCTCTCGCTCGAGCGGAATATTCGAGCCGAAGAAGTCCGTCGCCTCTCCCCCGACGCGGTCGAAGCCAACAGCGCCGCGGCCTCCGCAGGGCGCGCTTCGTGCGTCCCTCTCGTGGTCGGAGGGAATTCGAGGTTGCTACTACGGGACTGCGGACAGCTATGGTAATGCGGAACGTCATTTGTTAATTTAAATATCACGATAATTCAGTCTGCCTCTCGACTCTCCCACCCCCTCGTCCCTCGCGCCATCCCCGCGTCTTTTCGTACTCTCGCTGTAGGATTCTCCTCTTCTTTATTTCTCTCGATTCTCTTCATCGACCCGGTGTCTCTCGCTCCCTCCCTCGTATCGTCGTCTCACCGTTCTTTTGTTTCGCCGCGACGCGCCGACCCGCGCGCGCGCGCGCTCGCTCGTTCGCGGATGCCACGAATGCGCTCGCCGCGAACGGCCTTACAATTTTAAATTAGCTTCAGTCGCATTGTCGCGTACGCGTTCGCTCCCTCGCGGCACGGCGGCGCGATCGAGAGATCTCGTTAAAGTTTCTAGCGTTTCGGGCGCGCGAGCCCGAGATCGAGGATGACTTCAGTGGCGTAGGTCAGAGGAGTCTCCGACCGCGCAATTAGGACCGACGCGGCTGAGCCGAGGAACACTCGCGCGCGAGCGCTTCGCGCTGCACGGAGTTACTCGCGCGGCGCCGTGGTACAGGATACCCGAGATAAAGCGGAGAAACACGGTCCGCCGGTGAGAATTCCATCGCCGGAGATCGGCTTGATCGACATCGACCCCGATCTCTCCGCGGCGTCTCGCGGCGCGCGGATCGTTGATTCGCGTATCGGCGGTGTGAACGTGCGCGCGCGGACGAATAAATTCCCATGGAGCGCGAGGTCGACGTAAAACCGTACAATACCGCGTGGTGTTCCCGCGCGCGAGACGCGCAGTCACGAGTCTCCCGCGCGACTCTCCGAGTCGAAATTTTAGACCTTCTCGTTTAGACTTACAGTAGGTCGATTTTCCATTGTATCGAAACCCTACATTGAGCCTAAAATGGTTCGTTGGTGAACATTTCACCAACTCTAGGTTCAAAATGTGAGCTTATAGATAGGCTCAGTAGGCCAATGATAGACCGAATGGAGTATGAGAAGCGTCACAAAGTAGGTGTAAAATCTCTACTCGAGTCCTTCGACGTGGCGATCTCGAAGAAGACGAACCGACGGATTCACCGACAGACAGCCTTCCTCTCTCCGCGCGACGTCCTCTTTCTCTCCCGCGACTCGAGATCTTTCTCTCCGTCACCGCGTTCCAGCGCGCGCGAGGCTGCGACCCCTGCAGTCGCCCGCGGCTGCAGGCCAATAATGACCCGGGAAGGAAGAGAGGACCCTAAAAAGTCTTAAACGCGAGAGCAAACACAATTAGAGGTAGGCCCGGAAGGGCTCCCCCCTCTTTCTCTCTCTCTCTCTCTCTCTCTCTCTTATTCTCTCGTCTCTTGAAGACCGCGCGGCGCGATCGTACGAGAGGAACAGACGACGAGGAGGAAGATCGAACGAGAGGGGCAGAGAGGAGAGTACGAGGAAGAGAGAAGACTCAATCCCGCGTGGCGAGCCGCGCGCGGTAACTAAGGAGGAAGGAGACGTAATAGCCAATCACGCGGCGAACGCAAAAACTCCGACGAGGAGCGTCGTAAAGCGAATGGTACTCGGGGTTCGAAATGAGAGCCGTGTGGCTCCGGCGGGCGTCGTAGAAAAGAAAGAGGACCCTCTCTCCTCTCTCTGCCTCGCACTCTCCCCGCGCGAGTTCTCTCTTTCTCTCCTCGGTCGGCTCCTCGCGCGCTCCCCCTCTTTCTCTCTTCTCCTCCCTTTCCCCGAGCGGGGGAGATATTAATTAGAATAATTGCTGCTAACAGGCTCGTTAGCGTTGGACTGAGATAGCAAACGAGCGCGCCTGGGACGCGAAAATAAAATGAGACGCGCCCCGTCCCGGGGCTGCAAGGCCGCTTCTCTCACTCTCTCTCTCTCTCTCTTTCTCTCCGGCAGCCTCCGAGTGCCAGGGTTCCTGGCACTCGGAGGAGTACCTCAATCAGACACTCGGGGATCGCGTCATTTGCATATTTCTTTCGGCCTGGAATTTCTCTTCCACCGGATGGCCGTCCGGATGCCGGCGAGGGTCAAAGTATACGGAGATTTTTTACGCGATTTTGGGAAGGTTGGCGCGAGATTTAAGCTCGACGGTTTTTAACGATTACGGGTCCGATAAGATTGCGTGACTTTGGGAATAAAAAAAGAGCGCTCTTCCACGCGGCCGTTCGGCTAATTTGCTACGAAGGAAACTATTATACTCGTCGCGTAATAAATATTAAACTTTAGCGCCGTACGCGCGAACGAGCGTATTAAGTCGAATAACACTTAAGCGGAATATTTATCGTCAAAATCAGATCAGATTCGTTTCTTATTTATTTGCCGGCAATTACCGGTCGTGCGACGGCGATCGGTTTAACGGGGACATCGTGCGCGATCGCAAATCTTTCGAGGATCTCGTTCTCGAAGCGTGGCGATGGGTAGGGATGACGCCTGCTTTCCTGTTGTACACGCTATACTTCAGTTAAACTCTTAAGGAATCGAAATACGCGTAACGCTGATCTATTACGAACTGTGCCGATCTGTTTCCGGTTACCAAAATCATGACCGCGCGGTAGCAACGAGAAAATTAAAACAGGATAATTTGATTCGGCAAAGCGAGCTGGTAAAATTCAAACCGCCTTCTTACACCCAATCGAGGACCACGATCGGGGTTCCCCGCCTCACGCGACCGATCCTCCCGAAGACCCAGACGCGATTCGATTTCGGACACTCTAAACCCAGCGAGGCTCTCGGACGCGCGGTGGTGGTCGAACGGTGTGTAATTCCGTCTTTATTCGCGGCGAGCCGGGGCCCTAATCAATTCCAATTAGAGAGCGGAATATTTGCAGGGCAGGCAGGCCGCGGAGAGACTATTAGCAGTCTCTCTTACTACCGAGGAGTCCACTGACTCGTTGGCCGTAAATCAAGCACCGGCCCCGCACGGCATGTATAGGTATACGCGTATAATACCGCGGTTATAGAAGAGCGGCGGGGACGTTCCGCCGGGCAGAGCGATCCGGCTAACGAAGCGAACATAACTCGGCCGATACAACTCAATACGCGATCCTCGGTGACAGTCGGTAAAACAGAGTATTTCCAATTGGCTGGACGGGACGCATGCTGATCAGGCTTTTCTTTCTCCCCTGAGATCGGTCGAGCCTCCGGGCGGCCTGCGGTGGCCCCGCTGAAGAAGCACGTTGATTGGACACGTGGGGTAAGCCGTCGTTACGCGTCGACTCAATCGCGTATCGCGAGGATGCGGCGATTCCTCGCGGGAAACTACGCGCGCTATCGCGAACGCTCGCGCGCGGGGGCTACCTGCGTTTCGTCTTCGTCGAAATCGCCGCGCGCCTCTTCATCTTCGCGAGTCGAGACGCCAGCTTCCGCCTCTCTCTCGCGGCTTGGCATTTGAATCGCGATGCCGAGCCGCGCTGCCATGCTAATTATCTCGTCGAGATCGTTTCGGAACTCTGCAAAAAGCTTCGATACCTGTACGGAGAAAAAAGATTAGTTGGATCTGCTGAAAATTACTTGCGGGGTCGCCAGTAATTATCTATTTATATCAATGAAATTTTTTAATACATCAATTTGACATCTCTTCCTTGCAATCACGTGGGATGGTATGTGATTGTGTAAGGAAGAAATATCAAATTAAAATGAAGAACGATCTAAATGATGTTAGTAAATTAATTACTTGTGACCCCGTCAGTTATTTTTAGTAGATCACACTAATTCTTTTTCTTTGTGTACCTATACAGATTGAGTTGTCAATGATGGGGGAGGACCATTATATTATAGCGTAGTGCGACTAATATCGGGGCTATTTCATTGTTTTTCAGTTGCTTGAACAAGTTTCTCTTCATGGCGAGGAATATAATACTCGCCATGTGTGATAAAAAAAATTAATCAAGTAGGGAGAAAACAATGGAATATCCCGGTATTGGTTGCTTTAGGACTTCCACACACAATGGGAAGAATAAAAATATAAATAAACATGAGAATAAGCATTGCCCCTTAGACCCATCTGATGGTTCAACCGATATTTCCTACCTATAGGAAAAGTATACTTTTCCATTTCCCATGATCTTTCCAACCGTGTTCTCGCTACATCATTAGATCACGATCGATATAGCAGCTTCCACTTCATTCAAAATTATGAACTTCAAAATTTCCTGATTCATTTTCTTGTGTTTAAATTCATTTTCGACGTATCCAGGTTTATAATCATATTGGGAATAATGGTAAGGAAGCTTGAGTCACTGGATGATTGAATCACTAGATAATTGAGCCACTAGATGGCCCTACGGAAGAATGCTTATTCTTATTCTTATGCTGATTTTTCCAACGGGCATGTTTACAACTTTTTGTACAGCTGTTTAAAGTACATGAATCGGAAGATTAGGGTATTAAAGTAATGTAGGTAAAAAATGGGTCATTAAAATAATGTTTTTCCAGTATTTTTGAGATGTTAAAAAAGGCATTCGTTTTAAAGCGTCGCACTTTCACCGCCATTTTAACTGACCAATCAGAGTCGCGCAACAGATTCTCCACCATTCACAAACCCGGGTTTGGGCTCTTGCCAGTGGCTTTAGTGACGTCACTAAGGATTTCGTTTGAATCGAAGTCAAACTTTAAACACTAAAAAAAAAGAAATTAGTGCTCAGAAAAAAAAAACAAACACATCTTATTAATAAGCGCAAAAAGTATTAACGAATAAACAAAAAAAAAAAATCGTGAACATGCCCATTGTGTGAAGGCCCTTAGGCCACCCACCAATCCTCTTCTTAGGCAATTCACCCCGTATAGTGCGCGGGGTGAATTATGCAATTGCAATTGACTTGTGAATTGTAATCAGACAATGTTACAATTTTCATTAATACGAAGAGAGATACGAGTGTGTATCCTATACCGCGGCAAAGTTTATCCCTTTCCCTTTTATGCCCGAATACGAGATAGACGGGGACGCGATTTTCAAGAAGTTTCCTCACCTCACGGCGGAAAGGTCCCGCTCGGGATCGGCCGTGTAAGTAGAGTACAATGGCCGTTATTCAAATTCCGGGCTCCTCTTTTATTTATTCCCTTCGCGGTACGGCCGAAGGGCCGAAAGATCGTGGATCGAGATTTCGGGGGAATTCGACGGAGGCTTCCACCACCGCGCGCGGCGCGGGTCCGCCGAATTTAAAATTCTAATCTTATGATTTGTGATGGGAGGGGGTGAGGAGGAGGCCCCGGCCGCGGCTTTTGACGTCGACTGTACCAGGAATGACTCTATTAGCCGGACTTTGCCTAAAGCCGCCCCTCGACGCTGCTGCGTCTAGTTTAAAGGTGCGCTCTCGTTTGTTTTTCTTGTTATTAGCTCGGGGTAGTCTTCGAAAATAAGAAATACACTCTCCACACACACACCGCGCGTTCGTGGTATAGCCGCTTTCGTCTCCCTCTTCCTCTTTTTCTCTCCCTCCCTCATCACGAACCTCGTGCGCGCGGCGTCTTGAACACGAATTATCGTCGAAAGTTATACGGGTTATGAGATCGCGCTCGTCGCCGCGCCGGTTACAGCCGATCGCGACATTCTCGACGATTTCTGATGTTCGGCGTCGCGATTATACGTAGAGCCCCGCATCGCTCATGCCTGATAGGGCGTTCGCGCCTCGTTAACTCGCCGAGCGTTTTACCGCGACTTTATTTTATTACTTGTCTATCGGCGTCCATTTAAACGTGCAAATATACATCATGGAAACGTTAATGGCTAGACGTCGGATATAAGTACGGCACGGTGCCGCAACATCCTATAAACTCACTCTCTTCTTGCACCTTTACTATCGCCCGCGCGATTGCAGTCTCTCGAGTGCATCCGTCAAATAGGTTGAGTCGACGCAAAGCGTCCGGTATTAAACGTGATTAAGTACTTAATACGGTGTGACGTTATTATACCGAGGGAGAGGCGTGTAATTCGATTATCTCGTTACGAACGAACATTTCGACCAAATTAGTAGAACTTTTTTCGAAGACATCTCGATCTAATGTGAATCAAAGGTTTACAGATAACGAGACAATCACACCGAGAAAAATAACTTGGTTAAAATGACAAAATGCATTTGGTTAGACGAGTTTAGTTATTTTAACGAAAATACTAGTAAGTTTAATAAAATATTTAGTAATTCTAACTACATGTTTAGTTATTCTTCTGCATGCGGCTAGTTATTCTAGCCACACCGAGAGAAATAACTTGGTCAATTTAACAAAATCTTGAAGATAATGACCAAATCGTTTGGTGATATATGGTTCATCCGTCTGTTTGGTTAAACTGATCAATTATTCGTTAGAATAACTAGACGTTTGGTTGGAATAACTTGATATTTGGTTAAACTGACCAATATTTTGGTTAAAATAACTAAATACTTTTAACTAAAAGCGTTTTGTCATTTTAACCTAATGATTTTTATCAGCGCAGAAAATGGTCATTCTAACCAAAGAGAGAGAGAGAGATGGAGAGAGAGGATCCATATTTTACCAAACCGCTTGGTTACAGTCTCGAGGATTTTGGTTAAATTGACCAGGTTATTTTTCCAAGTGCATGATTACATATTTTAACGATACGAACATTTGGCCGCATAATTAATTCGATATTTACAGTCGATGACAAAAATCGTCCCGCATCGAATCCCACATCCTTATCGCGCCACTTTTACGAAACGAGTCAAACCGAGTCTCCCGATAATTTATCACCGCACACGCACACATCGAAGCGGCGTAACGCGCGGTAGGTGTTTCGCATATTTTTTCCAGAATCCCAATAAAAGCATAACTCGACGATTAGCCAGGAGTACCGTTGAGAGCTACTGCCGATTTTTTTCAATTCGGTGTCGTCACTCTCGTCGCCGGCTATCTTTACGTCATCGATCCGCGGTCGGCTCTCCAACGCCGTTCTCGAACACGTCGCTGATTTAGATCGAAAGAGCAAGACTCCGCGTATCGGATTGTCTCCCGTTGCTCGCCGCCGCGTTACACGGATGAGGGTATTCGATCGATATAATTCATTCGCCTTGCGCCGCGCGGCCGCGTTACTCGTTACCGTAATTACTCCGCGAAAGCGTCCAATCGAATATCTCGAACGCGGAGAGCGCTCCCGCGCGCGGTACGACACCGCAGCAGTCGCGAAATCGAGAATGTCATCGAGCGAGATGGAGCGCGAGGCCGAAGGAGGGCGAATTATCGACCCGGCTCGAAATATACGCACCGTTACAGTCCCGGTTCAATTAAACCTACTTAATTTTCTTTGAGACCCGCGCCAATGCCCCTGGTAATTAGTACGGCCGCGCATGCCAGTCCATGCGGCTCGCAGGTCCTCCTTTTGTTGTTCCTTTATCCCCTCCCTCCCTCCGCGCCTCACGAGAGAGCTCGAGAGCGTATCATCGAGTCACTCTTACTTGCACTTTTCGGCGCGCGGCTTTATGAAAGCGGAATTCCGACGGTTGTGCAACTCCGTCGGTGAGCTGGGGTCCCGTGGACCCCGGGGATGACAGACGAGGAATTTTTGTTTCGACGTCGTACGCCCTGCTTCTCGCGCGGCGCGCGTTTGCGAGGGATGCGCGAGAGGGAAGGGGGGGGGGGGGGGTTCGATATGTAAAATACTTTCGCGGTCGGATCTGCCGCAAGTCGACGGCAAAGCGCGGCATTTGGCAAGCCGGTAATGACTAACGACGCTTTAAGTATCGCTTAAGTGGCGCTCTTAGCACGTACGACTGCGCGCGCGCTGCTTCTACTCGAGTGGAAACGGAAAAACGCGCCTGGCGACATCCGGCTCGGCGAGAATGAGAGGGACCTTCAAAGCATGCGCGCTTTGCGTCGCGACTTGACGCCGGGACCTACAAATTTTGACTCGTCCACGAAAACACTTAGCGCCTGCTCTGAGAAGCGGGCGTGCCGTTAAATGTATTTAGTCTTCGTCGCCTTTCGGGAATCTACGATTTACAATTCCGTCGGCAGGATGTTTCGATTGCCAGAGGATCCGCGCGGAAAACGTTTTTCCGAAAAACTTTCAATCTCGTTCGTCTTCTCGCGTCCGTCAAAATAATTTTAAACGATATCCCCCCCCCCGTGATCGATATCACTGTCAACGCATTCGATTCCCACCGCGAGCAACGCTCGATCATCTCCGTCGCGCGGCACGAGCGACGTGACTCCTTTTTCTTCTCGGCGCGAAAATGCCATTCGTTATTTTTACCGTGCGAAAGTCAAACACGCGGGATCTCTCCGAGCCGTCGCACAGCCAGCAGCGCCTATTTTCGCGGCGCTCCCGCGTTCCCGTCTCCGCCCGATGTTTTAATCGTGTTTGCCGGTGGTTTAACTCCGGATTAACTTCGGTACCACTCCAGACCCCGGGTGGGAATATTGTGCGGGCCGCGCCCCCGTACGGGGGTTGTGGCATATGCCTCGCATAAGCGTAACGACGCCATAGACTGCGCGTCCTACACCGTACGCGACAAGAGGGATATCGCATACGCGCCGGGTCGCCAATTGACTCCCATTGTTGGGAATGGTCGTGCGGTATTTTTGACGCGGTGCATAATAATGCTTTTATTTGAGTCCCGATTTGACGTTTCGATACCCCGTGGCACTACCCACGTCCGCCGTGGGTCTCGCATACGTCTATCCGCGGCGTACGACAATAACTAAATGACATTCGCAAAATTATCGTCGTTATTCTCATTACCTATGAATGCGCGTATTCTGTGTATGGGCACTTCGGCGGGGAACATCGCGAAGGGAATTTCATTCGTCACGTATCGTTTGTTGCTGTCGTCGTTTCAAGTTTTTTATTTACGGTCGATTTGGAATGCTTCTGATTCATCGTTTATTACCGCTTATAAATCAGACGAATGATTTCAAGTCCGCAGGTATTTCGCTTATTGGCACCGAGGCGGCGAATGACTTTCTTTGAAAATGCACGCGCAGTCTCGTAATGCGTTCTACACTGAAAATGAGAAAAAGGTTCGCTCGGATATCGCGTAGATTTTCAATTTCTTCACCAACGAGAAATTTATTCTCAATATTTCCTCTGTATACATTCAATTATTTTGAACTGATTTTTCATAGATCGGCTGGAAAAAAAAGTCACTAAATGCGGGATTTCGTTCGAGAGATGCACGTTGCACATACGTTTCTTTATCGCATTGCAGTTCCACACAGAGAAAAATAATTAGGTCAAAACGCATCCAGTCAAAGGCAATTAGTTATTCTAACCAAAATACCAGTCGATTGAACCAAATATTTAGTTGTTGCAACGAAGTGTATAGTTACTCTAACCAATAAGTGGTCAGTCTAACAGAACAGATGAAAGATCCATATTTCGTTAAACAATTTGGTCATCGCTTCCAAGATTTTGGTTAAATTGACACAGTTATTTTTTTCAGTGCATACGCGCAACGCCGACGCACCGCACGAACACACCGCGTCTCTCGCATATACGGACAGCGATAATAAATTCATGATCCCCCGCTCGATGCGCGATATGCAAATCGCGCAATATCATTACAATGAGATTACATGCGGTGATTCGGGGGTGTACTTTCCCACCGAGCATCCCCGCGCGAGTTTCGTATAGGGCGGCGGATGGCGGGGCCGCGGAGAGAAGGGGGGGGACTTATTAAAAAGGAGGGTGTCGATTTTCCCTTTCATTCATCATCGTGCGATGCCCGTCGTATATTAATAATCAGCTCCGTCGCCTTCGTAGTGTGAGATCGAGAGAGACGGAGAGCGAGCGCGCGAGAGAGCGTTGTCTTTATTGGTTTATTTATCGTCGTTGCCTCATTGACTCGGCCGAAGATTACCCGCGTCGGATTTTTATTGGCGTGACGCTGCTAGGCTGTATAAGCCTCGAAATCGAGCGGCGCGCGCGTCTCATGAAGATTAATAGATCGTCCTTACGCCACTCCCTGCTAATAATCAGAAAAATTGCGAGTCTCTCCGTTTCTTTTTGAAATGGGAAGAAAAAGAGAGGCAAAACTTCGCGTGGGCCGCTCTTTTATCATTTAGAAAACTCCCAAAAAAGCAACTGCTATTACCAGTATAGAGCCGATAATCTTTCCGTAATTATCTGTTTAGAAATATCGTTATCGGTCAAGAGAATTACCTACATCGCGTCAGGAGATGCCATCTGATTCGAACAATATTCACCCACTAAAGTGCTCAGTGTCGTCTTCAGTTGCCAAATGACTTTTGTTTACAGATACTCAATGAATCGTTTCTGCAATGATTGCACTGAGAGAAAAATGTAGTAAATTTGATTAAATCGGCGATTACAGGTGGGAGAATGCAGATCTAGTCACTTGGACTAATAATTGACTCGAATGGATTACAGCCTCCTTCCTTCAAATAGCCGTTAATCGTTATAACCAAATTTATTAGTCGGAGAAACTAATTCTGCATTCCCCCCCATCCGTAAACGCAGATTTACTTGAATATACTATTTTTTCTCTCAGTGTAATTGCTTTCAGAAGCTGTACTTTTTTAAAAATAAAATTAAACGTCCGAAGAAATTTTGCAAATAACGCGAAAATGCTTGATCCAATGTTTCAAACAAAAAATTGCCCGGCAACTAAAGTGGCCAGCGAGCACTAACGGGTTAATAGCGCGCGCGCAAGTTTATCTACTTTTTTGTCGTCCACCTTTGGATCATATTGCAGTACTTATTCCACGCGCGTTTGGAAAATCAAAACCGGTCGGGGGAGCAATTCCGGAGTGCGCGGAAGCTGCCCGGCCGCGGGACCAATTTTTCGCATTAAAATTCCCGCAGTCAGGAAAGCGAAGAGAACGCCGGGCGAGGCCCCCAGGCCTTATACAGGTAGGCCTAACAAGGTCCAATACTTTTCCGTCATCGCGGCCAATGGCAATATATTAGAGTCCGAAGCACGGGGGGCCCGGGTATTGTTGCCGACCGTCTCTCTACTTTCCTGACAAACTTTTGTCCGGATCGGGTCGCGAACGGGGATCGCGATTCCTGGCGAGATGCAAAATCGAAGATCTTCGGCTCGAGGAGGGTCCGGAGGGGAGAGGTCGATAGAGGGAAGTAAAAAAAAAATAGGACGTACAGGATCCTCTACGTTTCCTTCTTTTTCTTTCCGGCTTCGCTGAGAATATAGCGACGATCGTTCGAAATGCCAAATTTGCTGAACTATCCTTGTCTATCTCTTTCCGTCTAAAAAGGTTTTTCGAGAATACGAAAATAAAAATTGTAGGTATTTCTCTGTTTTAATAATCGTGTCGTTTTTAATTTAATTTAAAAAAGATTCATCTCGATGTAATACTTTGCTTTAACTTTTTCTAATTATAAATGTTTCTCAAGAATCGTTCAGAAAAGGTTCTCCGAGGATATGGAAATAAAAATTGTAGTTAATTCTGTTTTGACAATCGTGTCGTTTTTAATTTAATTCTAAAAATACTCATTTTTACGCAATACTTTCACTATTTTAAATTATTGATTTTTATTAAGAATCGTTCTCTCTCTCTCTCTCCCTTTCTCTCTCTTACTCAACTTATCTTATTTATGTTATTCTGGTTACATACTTATCTTATTCATTTATTTAATTTATTTTTACTGTATCTACTCTTTTCTTTCTTTGTGAGCTCTTAGAGGGCTTGTCCTAGAGCAAAATAAACGCTTCTCTCTCTCTCTCTTTCTCTCTTCCAGAATGTGCCGTGTAGAATATTCTCAGGTTTCTTATGAATTGATAAAACTGAAATCTTATACATCCATAAAACGCGTCAAGATGGTCGGAGTTTGATGGTATATCTCGAACGGTTTCTCAAACGGTTTCTCGGTTAATTGCGTAAAAGAACGGAAAAAAGTTCGGGCACATAAGAGGATACGGGGCGCAGCAGCGGGAGCAACAACGCCGGCGTTTCTGTGTGCCGCCGTAAAATTTGTTTGCGTTGGCCAGAAAAAACGGGCGCGGAAAAAGAAATCGAAAAACAAAGGTGGGACTGGCCGCGCGCGGCGGAAAAGGGAGCAAAGCGAGGTGGCCGAAGAAAGCGGTGAAAAAACGTTCCGAGAGGGCTGGCTTGGTTAACGGATGATTTAATTAAGAGAGGCACAAATTACAGACTCGCGCTGGATGCTAATGCCCATCCACGCTCGCCTCCGCCGAAGCTCCTTAATTAGACGTTCCTGATTCATTGAGGAATTAATTCGGGACGAATGGTCGAGTTTTTACGTATCTCCGCGGTCACCGCCAACCTGTGTCGGCTTATATCTGCGCTCATATATCGGTACTCGCATACGCATACATCGTCGTGGAACACGACTCTTCGATTTTCGACTCTTCAGCGCCGGATGCGAATGACTCCACTACCTTTGGATTAATCGGTGGACTTTGAGGACGCTCGCACGCACCCTGGAACGAGAGGGGAGATCGCGTCTCGGAGAGAGTAACGGTATACCTACGAGTATCTAATCTCCACTGTAGCGTGGATAGGCGTAGGTTCGCGAATCAATGGCATAATGTGGCACCTCGATTTTTAAGCGCGCGCTCTCCTCGTGTTTTGCAACGACGCGAATTTCGCAAGCGAGTGGCCGCGGCACACGCTCGTATAATTTCACCGCGTGCGGACGCCGTTACGCAATTGGACGTCGCGGTTTACGCGCGGTTATCTATATCTATAGCGTGATATCGCGTGTCTACATCTTCGTTGTGTGCATAAATGTGGAAAAGGAATAGCGAGATCGTACGATCGCTTCGTCGGTCCTTTAATGGTATACCTGCACTGAGAAAAACAATTAGGTAAAAATGACAAGATACGTTTATTTAAACACGTTTGGGTATTCTAACCAAATTACTGGTCAGTTGAACCAAATATCTAATTATTCTAACGAACTATTTAGTTATTCCAACCAAACGTTTAGCTATTCTAACCAAAAAGTGGTCAGTTTATCCGAATAAACGAAGGATCCATATTTCACCAAACGGTTTGGTCACCATCTCCAAGATTTCAGTTCGATCGACTACTTACAATTAGTTCATTTTTCTCAGTGCGAGGATCATACACTGAGAAAAATAATTAGGTTGAAATGAAAAAAACCCACGCTGAAAGAACTCTTGGTTGAGCTAACAAAATATTTTGAATGAATACGAATCAACAAAAGGTTTTTTTGGAATTGCAAAATTCTTTGGTTGATTTCACAAAAACTTTGATGGCAGAGCTAAACATTTGGATAATCCAACAAATATTTTTTTAGATTATCAGATTGACTCAACAAGATTATTTTATTGGCTACATTTTTTTCTCAGTGCATCTAGTTAAGCGCCTTTAGTTATTCTAACCAAAATACTGGTCAGTTGAACCAAATATTTAGTTATTATAACAAAATGTTTAGTTATTCCAATCAAATGTTTAATTATTCTAACCAAAAAGTGGTCATTCAAACTAAACACACAGATGGAGGATTCATATTTCACGAACCGATTTGGTCATCGTCTCCAGAATTTTGGTTTGATTGACCAAGTTATTTTTGATTCAGTGTACCAAAGGCCAACAGCTGATCCATACGGGAATAGAGGTACCCTTTTTAACTCCAGACAAACTCGCAGCGACGGCCAAACGTCGTGGTCGGATCGTCCCGGCGCCACGGAAATTTAATTGCGCCTTCGAAAAGAAAATAACGAAATGGAAAAGAACCGCCTAGACGAGACGGACGCGTAAATCGTTCGGTGTCCGCCGGCGGAGTGCAGTGGTGGACAGATAAGCGTGCGAGCGCGGTGAGAGATAGGACCTTCACGGATAGACGCGGCGATAGGCGGACACCTTTAATCACGCGCGGGCTCTTCCTCCCTTTGATATTCCCCAATTAAACGCTATGGCATGAGTTACGGGAAAGTCGAAATCTATAGGAAAACGTATTCCATCGCGATCCGTTCGTAATATAGTGGCACTATGAGAAAATGGATCGTTCCTCGTAAATACCAGACTGCGATTAAAATTGAAAACACGAATATCCTATACTCATTGACAATGTGACACAATTAGATTTTCTTCATTGCCGAGCACAATATACATTTACGAACATTATTATACCAAATCCCCAAAAGATCGACATTATGCCCTCCCTCCCCCTCGTCATTGGAAACCCACCGTCTGTCAGTTTCCCGTCTATTTTCAAAGTCCGTTTTCACGTCCACGCGCGAGAAGTCATCGCGTGACGGACGTCGACGCGAAGGGGTGACGATTTTGACGCCGGCCGACGGTGACAGTTGGTGCGCGGCGTTAGACTGTCGATATTATTATTTACACGGTACACGCGTGCGCAAGTAGCTCAGCTACTTGAACCGCGCGTACGCGGCTAATGGATACCCACATGTACACGCATGTTCGACGCTCGCCTAATACCGACTGGACACGCACGACGCGGGGCCTCATCCCGAGTCCATTTTTCAGCGTTCGCGATAACGCACGGCGGATGCCTCGCATATTTGCCTAATTTATTTATCTCGCCCCGCGACGTCGAGTACATCTTAATTACTAATCCCGCCGAGATAAATTAGTAATCAGTCAGGGATGCGGAGGGCGAGGGGTGAGGAAGACGAAGGAGTCGGTTCGGGGCAGTACCTACGCGCGCGCGGGGGACTCATTCGGAAGTCGCGACGAGTGGACCGTAGCTGTGCCTGGTGGCGAGTGCGTTAATTAGCGGGATGCTCACGCGAGCCGGCAATTAAAACAACATCTTCATTATTAGGTGTAGGTACCTATACCGGACCGAAGGTGAAGCCGTGCGATGGAAAAGGCCGATCGCGAAGGTATTCGCTCGCCGGCTAAGTGCACCGTCGACCGCGGCTAGACTCGCTCGCGGATATTTATACGGGGGCAGGGGTCAAAGTTCCGTCGGAACATGGTGGACGGCGGAGTTTCCTGTCGATTAATCAGAATACGCTTTCGCGCGTCAATCTGTATGTTGCATTTGCCGCAATACATTGTATACGTTTAATTAGTTGCTGAAGCGAGGGAATTTTTTTTATCGATTCGGATCATTTAAATACAATGTCAATCGTGTTCCATTTACATGACATGACGCTAGAGCTGGTGCCTGTCCTTTGTGGTCGAGCATCTATTTCAATAAACACGGAGCGCGCGAATCGCGCTGTTTCATTGTCGATAAAAGTTTCTGTCGATTCTCGATGAACGCGAAATATTGGAAAGTAGTCGACGAACGATATGTATGTGCGGAAATGTTGGTCGTCTTTGAGTCGCTTGAGGGATATGCTTTGTTGTAATAATTTGGTATGGTAAAGTGGGGTTAAAAATGACGGAAGTTGGAAGTGCCATTCGCTAGATTTTCATAAATGAACCGTTTCATTTGTTCGCAATCAGCATTCTCTAGCAGCTGTCGCATACGGAGACTGTTTCTACGTTGCGCAATTGTCAAACAGCCATTTATTTTAGAAGGCTAGCCTTTTTACCCTGCGGCACTCTTAACGCCACTCTACCCTACTGATGATCAATGTATTTACGGACAAATGAGTCGTTTGGTTTCAAAATCGGCCATCTCCGTGTTTGATAAAATCGGCCATCTCCATTTAAAAAATTATAATGCAGCAAAATCTTCCAAGAATTGTTTGTATACACATATAGATTAGTTGTTCCGAAGCAATATACTTATAGGTATATGTACCAAGAATCGCATTAATTAATGCTTGCATTTCTATGGTACATATTTTTTGAAGTCCTGACAAATTTGCTTACTTGGAGTTGGCCGATTTTGAAACCAAGTGACTCAAATATTCGTGCATTTTCTTTTACGGAACTGTGACTGTATTAAGTACTGGAGAATTTTTATAGACTAAATTAACCCATTGGTGCTCGCCGGCCAACTTGAGTTACCTACCGAGCAATTTCTTGTTTGAAACATTTTATTAAACCATTTTACGTTGTTTGAAAAACTTCTCCGGAAGCTTAATGTTTTTAACAAGAGTACAACTTCTGAAACCAATAATTCTTAAACATTGCAGAAACGATTAATCGAATATCTGCGAGCAAAAATTGTTTGACAACTGAGAATGATTCTGAGCGCTAACGGGTTAATTCAACGTAAGAAAAGCTTACAACTCAGACCAAAATCCCAGGCGAAGGTATTATTTTGACATCTGCGGAATCCGCACGATCAGTTCGAGGTAGCATCGATACTTATCATTCCACGCTTTTCGACGAAACGTTTGCTCGCGCGGCCCGCTCGGACGGCCGCTCAACGGGACTCCTCTCGATCGTAGAAAAAAACGTGAATAGAAAACGAAAAAGACGAGGGGCGACAGTTCGCTCTCCGTCGGCCGAAAGGGGTTTATCTGGAGGACGCCGAAACCGCGGCGCGTGTCGAATGTCAAACAAAACGGGGACGTCGGCGCGGCGTTCATTTAATAAACGGAAACAATCAGAAAGCCGCCGTTTTTACACGTATCCCAGACGTTCCCTCGCCCCTCCGTCGGGCCTTTCACACATCCGCGAGACAAACGGAGCAAATGGAACGGGGTCGAAACGTGGTGGCGCGTCGGTTCGTAATCGAAAAAAGTCCGACGCGTTAAGTGAGACCGATTGGAAATTAACGGACTCCGGAGGGAAAGCGCCGAGGAATGGGGTTGCGGGTCGCGTTGGAGCGATCGAGGTTTTTCGGCGAGGTCTGTGATGATATCGATCGTCGAATTCGCCGAAGGAGCGGGAAGCGTAACGATTATAATTCGATGCTTTTGCGTGTAAAATGTGTGGTGCACTGTTTATTTGTATTACCAGTCGTTAAAATCGTTATAATTTTTAATGGTATATTATAACGAGGAATTTGTAATTCCTTCATTATTATTTATGTGTAGGTTTTGAACCCGTACATAATTTTTTTAAAAGGAAAGAGAAATTGTATTACGAGGGATGTCTCAGAAGTAAGTTCAACTATTTTTTTAAACCCGTTTGGTTCACGGGAATCGTTTGAAATTTGAAGGGAATAGTTGTTTGTGTGTAGTGCAAGTTTTGTAAAATTCCTACCTTTTTTGCGATGAATGTACGCGCATAGGAATTTTACAGAGCTCGCACTATACTACACAGACAAATATTCCCTCCAAATTTCAAACGTTTCCCGCCAACCAAACGGGTTTAAAAAAATAGTGGAACTTAATTTTGAGACACCCCTCGTATTAGGGAAAGTATGAGACTTGGAATCTTGGAAAATATTTAATTTTACTATTAAAGAGATCGGTAAGCTTCCTCGAATCAGACTTGAAATCCAAGAAAAGTTCCTTTTGGCTCTTAGAAATGTTTAAATTTCAAAATCCCAATACCAGAAAATCGAATTATAGAACAGCCACGACCCGTCGGATTAATTACCGGCTAATCCCATAGCAACGCAATTAAGACGAAAGATCCTCAGGCTTCGTAGAATCGACGCGACGAGGAGGAAAAAAGCGCGCGTTAAAGCGTAACCCGCGACAATGCGGACCTAACGGAGGCGTATATTTTATTATTTAATTTCACCAGGGAAGGCGTTATGAGACATGAAAAAAGTCTTGGGCAATATTGTAGGTGGGTTTTCAGTGTGAACGCCCCCGGCGGGTGGGTTGCTGCCGCGGCGCGGTGACATTATTATTCGTTATGAACCCGTTTACGAGGCCGCAAATCATGCCCGTTTTCATATTTCGAACGGCCGCTCCTCGTTATTCAGTTTAATGTCGACGGTATTTGAATTTTCAATCCCCGCCATTACGCGACAATGTTAGATACGCCGTCGATACTCGCCCCGGCCTATTCCCACCCTCGCGACACCTTCGCGCGTATGTGTTATGCGTCGCGTTCTCCGTACCTGGAAGAAAAAAGAAATTTCTCCCTCTTTCGCGCGCGCCGCACGATTTCGCGAGAGCCGTCACGTATGCGTCGCGGCTTGCCGAGGCGCGCGCATATCGATACGGACGAGAAGATGTGCATTTACGTTGCTGGAACGCCGTGACGGTAGGATGTGGCGGAATAACGCGCGAGATAACGCCGTGACGATCGTTCGATAAAGCAGCAGAAAGAGTCCTCGTCGGGATAGGGTTGGTATAGGGAGCGATGGCGCTGCATAGCGCACTCCATATACGGAGGAAAATGTATCGTGAAAATGGATGGATTCGAGCAGGGGATAATCGTCAACAGAACTATTATTGAACTACGAAATTATCGTGTCCTTGCAGATGTACTGAGAGAAATTTTAAGATTGTACGGCAATGCTAGAAGGTTATTATTATAATACAAGAATACGTTTCCGTTTGCCTTAACAATACGTACTTCTATTTTACCAGAATAACGGGCTTCACGGTACCCCCCCCCCCCCCCTATTCCTCTTTGATCTCCTATTTTTTAAGTTGGTTCTTTTTCATCTTAAAACTTGCTTTTTTCCCATTTTTCCTTTATAATTCAATATGTTTCTCTTAAAACCACCTATTATTCAGCTTCTCAGTTGAATTTATCTTTTCATCATTTCAGATTACGCGGAAAGAGGCAAAATTGTCAATTTCTTTTTTCTTCATAAAATTGTACCACTATCCCTACTTCATCTACCTGTATCAATATTTATACACACTTAATATGTCAAAGTCTAGTTGAATTAATGTTCCTTACCGGAAACTATAGATTCCTATTTCCTTAAATCAGATCGCGATACCCAGATTTATCTTAAAAATTGTTATTTTTTAAACCGCTGCATCTTTATAATTTCCGACAGATCTTTTTCAATCAAAATTATCTCCTCTTTTTTGCCGAAATTTCTCGTATTTCCTCTAAAATTAAATAAGTAGGGGCTGTGATGTGTTTGAAATAAATAACTATTTCAACTATACATAGAGTCATTTTAAAAATGCGTATTGCTCTTATCACACTTGATATTGCTATATTATTTATACCGTCTAATTTAACTATCAGAGATATACTAATTGCTGTGCGACCTAAGTATTTCTTTCAGTGTAGAGTAATATTGCCTTATCTACAATTGTTACCCCAGCAATTTTCTTCGTACATAAGTCTCCGTGTAGATCATTAAAGATAATAAGAACACGCGTATTCCGAGGGCTGAGTGAAGGCAAGGCGCACCGTGTTCAGTACCTACCAAGTTGCAGACGGTTAACTTTAGGGAGGGCGGTACGTTTCAGAGGCACCTATACAATAAACACACGGAATTCGAAGCGAGTCGCTCGGTAGGGTCGCGCGTAGTAGGAAACCCGGGGTCTCCTAGACCCCGCTTCTCGGCTTCGAAGCATCGGGTTACGAGGTTGCCGCGGAAGGAACAATGCGGCTCCCTTCGGAAAGAGAGAACAGTGTCTTTTGCGGGGCCAAAGGTGCCGACAGCGTGCGGCTTCCAAGTGGACGTCCTGCCTTTCGTCGCTTCGAGATGTTTGGCCAGTGTCACCGAAAGCTCTTGCACCTGGCGCTCGAAAGGATTGGAGAGCGTCGGGCATCTATGTATACGTCCGGAACGTTTATTCCTGGCTCGTCGAAGAAAGTAACGCGTGCGGGATTTGTAAAGCAGTGATTTCCGAAAATTACAAAACGCATTTGCTTGTAAAATAAGTCAGATAGGGTATATCGAGGCGAATCGGATCATAGATCTATTTCTTAAATTGTAGTGAAAATGAGCATTTCGGTTGTTCGTATTATTTTATTGGAAAAAAATGAAGTAATACGAATAATCGCAATGCTCATTTTCAATACGATCAAAGAAATATGGATCTATAACTCGATTCGCCTTGGTCTACCCTATACCTATCGTTTTACGAAACATTCCCATTTTCATATATGACGTTAAACAATAAAGCGCCAAATTCAAAGGTTCTCGCCGTATTTCCATATGAAAAATGCCCCGGCACTAATTAACTTTGTTAAACCTTTTATTTATTGCTTTTTATCCAAAATACCTCCACAACAAATTTCAGATCGCCAACTTCACGTACTAGGGAAATAGGGGGTTAACAACAATTAACGTTACTATTTTTTTTCTCTGGAACTATAAAAGATATCAAAGTCGTTCAAAAACTAAATTGTAGGTCTTCGTGAGTAGTATTGTGGCGAAAAGGATGTGGTCGCCACATTCGACGGAGCGTTTCGTCCCGGAGTCGGCCTGTGGACTCGTCAGTAAGGCTAGGCCGGCTCCTGCCTTAGACGCTCTGTGGTCCTCGGTGAGAGACGGGCAGTTGCGGTCTTATATAGAAACTTGCCCATTGTTGGACCACTAACGAGAAGCCGAAAGCCGTGGAGTCGAAGGTCGGCGCCACCTGGCGGCAGGGCGCCGTAGCGCGACGGGTCGCCACAGTATATTATATATTTTTTCGACGGCATAAAAGCACTGTTTAAAGGTGTAAATTTAAAAAAATAGTTTTTGCAATGGAAAATTTATAACAATTGCTGGAGATACACCAACCAAAGAAATCATATAGAATCATCAATTAGTGAGCTGTTATATAAAAAAATTGTCAAATAGTTTAATTTGGTGGAAGACAGTAAAAAAATTGAAAAACCTTTAACGCGTTCACGCCGGCGTAGCGCGGTACTCAGTGCCAGCGTAAACGTGTTAATTCATATTATATTATGTATATTTATTTATTTATTAATTATGTATGCACAATATCTATATTGTTTTATAATATACATAATATACAATAATGTGTACAAAAAACAAATAATTCGTATGATTTACATAATCTTTGTAGATGAGTTGGTTACATCAAATATAGTGGTAAATATTTCGGCAGGTCTAACGATTTTAGATTTTTTAGATTTAGCGGATACGTGACTAATAATAAATTATAGCAGCTATATGCGAACTGCATCCTGCTGTCCTACTGCCATTAGCACAATCAAAAGTAGTGTACCTTAGTATTTACATCCTTGTAACCTTTCACGTTTGGCTATTGCTGGGATTTTTTTCTTCACACATTTACGATAAAAATATTCCATAGGTAACGAAAATATAGCCAAACAACCTTGTTCCGTCGCACAATAAACGGACTTCTACATGTCGGTTCTTACCACTCGATATCGCGATCTATGTACCTCTCTAATCTAGAGTCAATCTCGCCATCAGTCACAACGGTGTGAGGCGGTATGTTTCCTTTCCCGAAAAGTCTAATTAACGAATGTCTTTCGCAGTACACACTCTAATAGATAGGTACCGCTATATTTCGAATGCTAAGTCAGCTTGTAAAGGGGAGAAATGACTTTTTGATATTGGTAAATCTACATTGGCATTAATATTTGATGGAACGTATGTTAGACATGAAAAAAGTCGAAATAATGCTTATCAACGAAAATCTTATTCCGGACAAAAAAAGTTCCACTGTGTAAACCTTTCACCATCTGCACAACAAATGGCTATATAGTTAATATAGCAGGACCACATTCAACGGTACAATGAATGATGCCTCTATAATGAAAACCTTTTTAGAAAATGGATTAAAGTCTCTTTTGCAACGTGGTTATTTCTGCTTTGTTGATCGAGGTTTTCGTGATGCTGTGGAGAATATGGAAAATCTAGGATATAAGGTTTTTATGCCCGCTCTTAAGGGTAATCTCTCGTGCACAATTAACAACTGAAGAAGAAAATTTTTCGCGGTGGGTTACCAAGGTAAGGTGGGTCGTCGAGGCTGTTCATGGAGCCATAGGCCAAAAATTTCGATTATTACATAACAAAGTAGACAACAAGTTATTGCCTGTAGTAAAATCTTTATGCCGAGTTGCTGAATTTTTAAACAATACTTTTGGAAAAAGGATTAATTCTGATCGGGAATTTGCCGACGAAATAGTTAATTATATGAAAGAGCGTACAGTCCAGCAAAATACTTCGAGGCAGTGTCGATGACTCAATTAAGTATCGATAGATTCGATACACCCGCAACGCCCTGGTACCACGCGCACCGAGAGTTTTATTAAGGTCCATAAATCATGCCGCGTTCTGCATCCGCCGACCGTGAATATTAATGAAATCATTACGACATTTGCAGGCCTATTAATTCGGGGTTAAAATGTTCCACCTTTAGCGCCGTTTTATCACGGGGTAGGGGGATATTAGTCCTATCAATCATCAACCGGACTCCCTTTCAGAACTCCCGAGTGCGAGCGCCGGCTTAGCGCCCCCGCCCTATAACCATTGGCACACCCGGAGCGTGCGAACACTCTCCCATCTTTCGTCATCTTTTATTCATAACTCTCACACGCTCCCTCCTACTCCCGCCCTCTCTTACATTCGCGCAGCTAGTAAACGATATTATAAAATTTCCTGTATCAACCGCGTTGACTCGATTGTCGATTAATGTCAATAATAATGCGAGACGTCGTATCCACTGCACAATCCCACGCAAATCGAAGTAACGAAAGCTTCGATACCTTTCACTTTTATACTTTTATTTAAATTTTATACCACGCTACAAATATTTTAGGATAAGCGATGCTCATCAGGGTGATATAGCTGAATTACCAAAAGTGTAGAAATTCTTAAAACTGAAATTACTTCTCAAAATTTATTAATTATCAATTTCAGTGGTCCTTACAGCGATAATATAACTACAGTTTAACAGAAAAACTGAAAACGCCCTTCAAAATTTATCAACCATTAATTTCAGCGGTCCTTAGCGAAAATTTAACTTGTTTTTCTTAGATTCCTAAATTCACTCGTCACACACTGAAAAAAGTATTTAGCTAATCCAGCTATATTTCTGGCTGCCTCAGACACAACTAGAAAAATATTGCTAGTGTAGTAAGAATTCTTGCTATTGCGAAGAAAATTACACTGGTCAACAGGATTTTGTCACACGAACCATACCAGGTGATTCTTATAGATTTATATGCGCTAAAAACGAATCTGACTCTCAAATTTGCGACGTGGGTCAGGATTTCGAGATACTTGAGGTTAAATATACGAAAACGGACGATTTTGGCCATATTCACGAATCTATTACAATGAAACTAAAAACTTTTTCTTAATTGCACTTACAGCATTTGAAAGTGTCATTTTTGAACTTTTCAATACATTACTTGATTGTTCCTAAACGATTTTACAAAGCTAAATTTCAGTACAACAAGTCGATCATGTTGGTCCACCGCACCACGCGCCTGATACATTTAGGTGCGTAGCGCGGTGGACCTAAACGATACACTTGTCGTACTGAAATTTGCGTTTAGGAACAATCAAGTAATGTATTGAAAAGCTCAAAAACGACACTTTCAAATGCTGTAAGTGCAATTAAGAAACATTTGTTAGTTTCATTGTAATAGACCCGTGAATTTCGTACATTTAACCTCAAGTATTTCAAAATCCTGACGCGATACGCAAATTTGAGAGTCAGATTCGTTTTTAGCACACATAAATCTATAAGAATCACTTGGTCTGGTTCATGTGACAGAAAAAAAAACGTAATTTTGTTGACCAGTGTTATCTATCACTGCAATTAGGTACTATAATTTTCTAGTTGTGGCCAAATTTTTTTGAGTGCAGCTATGCCTTTAAAATATAATTAGACCATCCTATGTATTCCATGTTGCATCACATGCACGAATATCTTATAAGACGGAATATTTAATATAGGTACTATATCAAAACCTCGAAGCTTAGATACTTTGACGTCCGACTAATGACATTACAAAACGGGAATATTTCACTCCATCCGCAAGGAGGACCAATTTCTGTATTTGTTCCATCTGCACAATTTAGTCTCTGTCGTTCTAATACATTTTTCAATGTTCAAATCCTCATCTCCGATCGTCCTTTTGTCGCTCGCGGAATATTGCCCGCATTCGAATATCCCCGCGGAGCAGCGTTTCGACCGCGATGCGGAGGGTTAGTTATAGGCGTTACGATCGGCGCTGGTGTCTCGCGTGGCATTGTGTGTAGATCACCTGCGCGGTTTGAGAGAACAAAGTTGTCGAGGGGATGAGACAAGCCGCGGTACGGCGAAAGTATATAGTTTCTTTTTTTTTTCTTGCGGGAGCCGAGATAAAAGGGAAGAATCGAAATGATCGTAGCGAACGATCTGCCGCGGTCCACGAAGCTCGAGGAGCGGGGAAGGTGAGTCCTGAAATATATATCGCGTCGGAATCGTCAGTGTGGACAAACTTTCGCCGTTCGAGAAGACGTGTTATGCGTGCCTGCGCGAAGAATCGGCGTTATCGGCCTATACGAAGGAATAAGGAAGAAAGGCACGATCGCCTTCCCGTTTTCACCGTTGTATCCCCGTCATTTACATAGCGCGTTTCCCCGGTATAAGCGTGACGTAACTATAAAATTCAACGCGGCCGGGCCGCGGATAAGTCGCGCAGCGTTAAATTCGATTCCGGATGACCATCGGACAGCCGTCTCCGTCCGGCTCCGATGCGCGTATCGGCTTGGCCGTCCCATTGGAATATCAGATTGCCCGCACAGAAATCGCAAAATTACGCTAAAGCGCGGTAAAAATTGCGTAACCGTCTTATCCCGGGGATCTCTCGTTCCCGAGGGATCGGACGCGGTTTGCGACCGCGGCCGGTCGGATTTCCAGTTGCGTCCGCCCCAGTGGTGGTACTCGTGCAGAGGTGCTTTTCGACCGTAAGATCGATAGCTCGTCCGCGGAACCCTACCGTGTGCGCGTGTGGTTCGTTCCGTTTTCCCGCGATTTGTGGGCAAAATATTGCGGGCGTCGGCGATTACCGATGATCGACGAGCCTCCGGAACGGAACTCTCGTCACTGCGAGCGTTGGGGAAAGGCGATCGCGATGGTTCGTGCGGGAAGGGGCGTCGGAATCGCAAATAATCACTTCGGTTTATGCGGGATTTCGATGTATGGCGAGAGTAAGGCTTTTGCCTATTCGGAAAGTGAATGGAAAAGATCGATACGTTCATCGCGCGTATACTGAGCCTATTGTGTTTCGATTGATGTCCAACTATAGTTAGAGTTATATTGATGTCCAACTGTTGGAGAATATACTGAGATTATATTTTATTTTGAAGTAGTTTTCTGTATACTCAGAAAAATAACTTGGTCACAAAATGACAAAACGCATCTGGATATTCTAACCAAAATACTAGTAATTCGAACCAAATATCAAGTTATTCCAACTACCCACATGTTTTGTTATTCTAACTACATGTTTAGTTAGTCTAACTACATGTCTAGTTATCCTAACCAGAAAATGGTCAGTTTAACCAGACAGATGGAGAATCCATGTTTCATCAAACGGTAGATATGATTATGGTCTCCAGGAGTTTGGTTAAGTTAACCAGGTTATTTCTCTCAGTGTACACTGAGAAATAAAGTAGTTATAACAACTATTTTGGACTCAACTACTCCAGTTTTGTAATCAGCACCAGATTTATATAGTTATCGCAACAATTCTTTTGTTCCGGTAACTTGAAATAATTACGACAATTATAAAAACTGGTGTTAATTACCAAACTTGAACAGTTGAGTCCAAAATATTATAATTGTCACAACCACCTTCATTTTTTTTAGAATAGTCTCGAGGTTTACGACCAGTAGAAAGTTGACATGCATTCCAGCATTCTATAATTGATAGCAGTTAGATGACGTAAACAGGATTATGTCTCGTCCATTTTCCGATGTAATATTTTTGTTGGCTTTAAATTACAACTTTCTTCTAATCTCTTGATGGTATAATAATTAACCGGTACTGACGTGCACGCGTATCTAGTTAGTTATTATCTGTACATCTACGGGGAATTTATAAATCTCTTTGGCACGCCGAGGTGCACGAATCCCTTCTTTAATGATAGCGCCGCGTATAGTTATGATGATGATTCGTTAAAATTAATATTCTCGTAAAAGCTCGTTTACGTGAATTATCACGCGGCGCTACTATCGTCCGAACGGTCGAGGGTATAGGAACAAGGTCTATACCGTTCGCGGGTTGCCATATATCTAATTACGCGTACGGTATACCGCTTAATTTGAAGCTAACTGGGTGCAGATAGTCAAACCCACGCGCTTCTTAAGAGGAAGACATAAAATAGACGAACGAGTCAAGAGAATAAATTAGTCTCGATTGCCAAGCTAATAAGTACCAACACCGAGAGAAATATTTTTTTCATTTAAATGAACGTTCAATCGTCCACTAACTCGAAAATTATTCATTCGGTTCAATATTATGTTTAGTTAATCTAAATTCGATCTAAATGAATTGGTACTAGATAGAAATTAACGGTTTCATTTAAATAAATATTTATTTAGACGCTATATGTCTCATTTAAATGAAACAAATATTTAATCGATGTTAAAAAAACATTTACTCGGTGATGAAAGTGTACTTACATATATCGCATCTATGTATACCGAGAGAACAGTTTATTTGTAGTTAATAAACATATATTTGATTATAGCGAAATAATTATTTCGTTGGGCCAAGTATCTATGTGTTAATTTATTAGAATGTTTTTTTTTTTTCAAATAGAAATGGAGTAATAGTTAACGAATATTTGTTTGGTCCAACGAAATATTTCTTTCGCCATAATCAAGTATATCTACATACATTAATATTATAAATAGACTTTTCTCTTGGTATACTTTCGAGCAGGATCGAAGACTCGAAACTCGCTAGAATATAAGCTCCAATCGAGTGTCGCTCACATCAACAACGCGTACAGCAGAAAGATCCTAGAGGGATCGGGTCGTTTGACAAAGCGAACCGAATAAATGAAACCCCGTAAAGCGAAAACCCGCGGCGCAGAAAGAGCGAATCAGATTTGAATATTGATTCGTCTTATTTAAATTCTCCCTTATCGGCGAGCGGATATCTTCGGCGCGGAATTGGACGTGATAACGAAACGGAATGGCGCGAGCGAACCGGGGAAGCCGCCCCTGCGAGGAGAGGAGTCGAGAAAAGAGCGCGCCGGGGGTGGCAGGGCGTCGAGAGAGGGCGGGGTCGTAGGACAAAGGGGAAATGTAAAGAAGCCGAATAGAATTTAGAAAACGATTTTTCTTCCTCGCAAACTCCGCTCTGCCGTCTCGCGCGAGTCGAAAGCGGAATCCTCTCGGGAGACGCGCGGAGCACATTTCGGGTCCCCGGAGTTGATCTCGCGAAATCGCGAATCTTGCGAAGAGGAAATCGTTAAATTCTCGTGGAATCCCTTGTGAAAATTTCCTTGAAATTACTTCCGTTCTATTATTCTCATCCGACGGGCGTTTGAATTTTTCTATTTCATTCCAGCGCACACTTATGTACGTTTTATAGCATACATATATGTTTGTGAATTCAGTTTACGCAGATACAGTAATTTTTACGAGATATTCTCAATATTAATTCTTTTTATTAATAACAATTTATTAACGAGCCTTCTCCGAAGTTAATCGAATAGATTGAATGGTTATTATTAGTCGTAGACCACAAAAAAAAAATAAGTAAAATATTTGTAGGTATATCACAGTAGATCATTTTACACGAGAAAAAGAGGGTATAAAAATGTAGCCTCTGCCTTTTAACTGTACTTTTTCCTTTGTAAGAGACAAAAGGACTCGTAACAAAATCCCGCAAATCTCGAGAGCGACGATCGTCAAGATTTACCGTTCAATCTTATTTCCCCCTCGCCTTTGCTAACCTATTTACTTGATATACGTGGATTGGTACCGTCCAACCGCTGGCTTTCGTTTCTTTATAAGGCGCATAATTTCTCAGTTTCGCTGGCAATTAAGAGTTTTCAAGACGGTTTTCATAAAACCGCGCTAAATCCCGCCGCGGAGCGTTTCAAGGAGTGCCTGCCACTTCTTTCCTTCCCTCGTGGAAAATATTATTTCTTATTCCAACGTTGACTGCGCGAACTCCTCCCTCGCGTGGCATTAGGCAAGCGAAATAATTCTAAAGAAATTTCATAACTGTCCGCAAGACCTCGCCTCCGCGGCTCTAAGAGATCCTCGAAGTAATAGCTAAAGTGAGAGAGGGGTTCTCATTCGGGATATCGAAGGTGCGCTAACGTTTCGGAATGGAGAACGGTAGGTATATTATTTTCATGAAGACGAGGATACTTTTCAGTCAGTGTATTTTGAAAGGTTCAGGCTACGAGGAAGAGGAAGTTAAGACTTATTAATTAAAATACCAGGGACGATATTGAAATAGTAGTAGCAATGATCATTATTGCTAAAGCAGGCTATGTTGCTATTGATTCACAGCACTGACATAACGAAACTAGCAATGATTAAGTTATCTCGATAAAATATAAAGTATCGTGTATAGATTTTCTTGCAGTAAGACCTTTTATTATTCTTGAAAAAACAATGTTCAATATCTCCGTGATATTTAATTTCCCTGATAATATGAATTACAAATCTTTGTTCCGTGGTGCAGTTGCCACAAAATTTATGCCAAACAATACCTATACCTAATTATTACTCGACATTCTTTTCTCTGTCGTTAGAGTATTGATGATATCAACTTCCCTTATAAATTTCACTATACATATTTCTTCATACCGATACATTATTTCACACATATATATCGATTATGTCGCTCGATTTTTAACGTTATCGCACAAAATTCTCTAGGCACACGCCGACCATTCTACCACGACCTTGCGTCTCTCCGAAATGCGACCCGACAACGACCCGAAATAAGCAACCAGTCGCACGAAAGAGTTTTCACCCCATTTCCGGCCGCCCGGAATTTATTTCGAAGTCATGGGGCATTTTCCGAAAGTCGGCGGTACCACGTAAGCACCTCTGGCGCGCGATCTGTCAACCCCCGCTCTCGCGCCCTTGCCGCTTGACTCGGGCGTTTTATTCGCATTCAAATGGCAGCACTTTAATTTGCATGCTAAGAGTGCTCGCCCGCCCCCAGCCGGCCCCCTACCACTCTCCTGGCGGATTTCCATTTAAACTCACAAAATGGCGCTGACTCCGCGGAGCTACAAAATTTTTTATTGAAAGATTCGACGCGGATAGCGCGCGCGCGCGGAAAAAATGCGCTCCCACTCTCGGCTGTTATTCCGCGAGATAAACTGCCCTTTATCCGCGCCCCCAACCCCCTCCGACGCCGCACCTAGCTTCCGCCACTACTTTATTCCGAATCGCTTTCTTAGTGCGAACCTCTCTCGGAAACTCGTCTCGCGAGTCGAAATTTCGCTAATTTTCTCCTTGTCTGTAGTCTTTCGTGAGATTGCTATTTTGTTCAGTAAATTTGCACTGAGAAAAAAAGTTGGTGGAAAAATATGCCGCGCACGGATAAGAGTATATTAATCACTGTTATACTAGATAAGGCGGTCGAGTCAGTTGAAATTTGAAAAAAAATCAATTTTTGGTTTTTTGCGTTTTCTGACTCATATATATATAATCTACATGAAAAAAAATCGATATACTCGAATTCATAAAAATTGAGATGTTATGGCCATTAGAGCAGAAATGATCGATTACTGAATATAACATATCTTTCCTACATACGTGATATTACTTTTATAGAACATCAGAATGCAAATAAGATGCACTGTGATGGGAAATATACTTATAACATTGTGTATAATATTTATATTTTTCATCTCTTTCAATAATATATTTTTTTATCTGAAAATTTTTTTTTTATTGTAAAAGTTGGAAAAATTATATTATTTGACCTTAGAAACTAAAAGAGAAATGTATGGAAAGTGAATAGCAAAGATTTCAATTAAAAGTAGTAAATTCATAAGACAAACTTTAACGCTCATTTCCCAACACTTACACTTTGCTTTACTTCTCGTAGGATTCAGATTGAACCGAGGCACCGATTTGGATGGGCTACATCTTATTCTCTTCATAAGAAGATGCTTTCTCGTTCGAGTGTAGGAATTTATGATAGAATATAATTTGTGGTAGTGGTACTCGTTTCCATATCGATTTTTTGATAAATAAAATTTTCACGAATAAATATAGTGATATCTTCGTTTGTGGAGTTACAAATTGAAATCCCTACACTCGAACGAGAAAGAATCTTGTTACGAAGAGAAAAAGTTGTAGCCCATCCAAGTCGGTGCTTCGGTTCACTCTGAATCTTACGAGATGTACAAAAATTAAAATAGCTTATATTGACAATTGGAGCCATCGGTAGCCTTATTCTTAGTGGTAATTTTTTAAGTATTTTGGGGGAGTAGTATATAGTATTTTTTATAAAAATGTACATAATTTATTTCCTAATAAAATCTTAATATGAAATTTTTTTTTTCAGGCTGACTCGACCCCCATAATAGATTTGACATTTTGGAGAAAGTATTGAGTTCATTGTTTTACTTTATGATAACAATTGACATACGTTCAGTGAAGTTCATTAGATGTATGTCAAATGTTGTTATACAGTGAAGCAATTGACGTAATACTTTCCCCAAAGTGCCAAATCTATTATCTAGTATCACAGTGATTAATATACTCCTCTCTCTTTGTACCTACATATTTTCTTGGCCGAATTTTTTTTATTATAGTAGGTAGGTACCTATACTTATATCGACAACGATTAGATAAAAGGCAGTGAATTGATCTTATAGAGATACTGTCACATAGCGCAAAAAAGTGGAAATATCGATATTTAATTATTTCTTCGATTTTAGACGTATTTTCACTGCTCAGAAGCCGATCTTTAACAGGTGAGCCGATCATCGGTATACCTTGAAATGTCTGCGGTTTTCTCAGAATGTGAACACGCGGTAAAAATCTTCGTCGGCCATCATCCTTCGGCAGGACGAGAACGCACTTTCAATAAGAGGTTCCCTCCTCCGCATCTCACTTGTCGAATCGGAGAAATCACCGGTTTATCTTTACCGGTCGGACCGTAGAAAGCGAGGGTTGCGTGAAGTCGACTTAATGTCGAGGGGGGCGAGAAAAACGAATTTGGCGCCCTCAAATCGATTGAAGTCACTTCCGAGGCTCGTTCGTTGCTCGGAGCCAGCGCTCTTTTGTTTCTGGCGGCCCCTTTTCGCTCTCGAGACCTCCCCCTATTCGGCGCTGCCCTGTACCTAAATTGACTCCCGATTGTTATTTGATTACATCATTATCACCCACGGAAAGGTTTTCGTTTTCTCGTAAGAGAGGCGCGATGAGAAAGAATTGGAAAAGAATTGGACGCTACCCATCGATACGCGACGATTCGGGCTTTCTATCGACTTTCACCAAACGTTCGGAGAGTAGATATCGTGTTTTGATTTATTTCAACACGAGCGTTAGAAGAATATTTACTGCGGCGTAGGTACTTGATTGCAGTGCCCATCGATTATCGCGTATGGCACTATTTTCCTGGAATATAGAAACGGAAATTTGTATACGCGCGGAAAGGGGAGTAGGTGTTAAGCTTCATTATAGCTGTACGATTTACGGGTGATGAGTTATCGTCTATCTCACACACACACGTCTCTAAAATTTTTCTTTCATCGAGCATTCAAGATCTTACACATTTCCACGACTCCAGAATCCATAGAAATATTCAAAGAGTACGATTCTAGTCTATTTCTCGGTTTATCGATAAAAGTGACGCCGTGGAAATCAATTGGCCGATTTCTCGTATTTTCCCTTCGGATATTCCGTCGCGGGGGGAAAGTTAGAGCGGACCCTTATTGGCCCAACTGGGCAAACAAGAGCTCCATCGGTAACTCTCAAAACTGTTCCGATCCACTACCCCCTTGAAACAATAAGCCGTTGACTCAACGTTATCCGCTTACAACGCAAACTCGTCGGGGTTTCCGGTCGGATTTTCGAATTTGGAGCGGCAACGTGCTGGGAATCGCATCGGCTTCAAAGCGCACACCCCGCCGCCATTGTTTGCGGAGCTATTAGGGTGCTTAGGCATCAAGGGAACGCCGGGATTTCGGGATACCCCTGTTATGTCGCCGTTCACCTCGAACGCCAGGTAGACAAGAATAGGCATTTCGCGCGTTATTTTTGAAAATTTTCCTATCTAATTTTCGCAGGCGTATCCATCGGTAAACAATGATTTCTGTTCGATCGCGAGAAATTTTTTAACTAATTAGCTGCTTCATTTCATCCGGAACGATCAATAATACGATAGCGTTAAATTTAAGTCCTCTTCGGTATACAACGTTAACGACGTATAATCATCTGTGCACTCGTATAACGCGCGTAATCATACGTGATCGGAGTATACTTATCCAACCGAATGCACCGAGATATCCGGGTGAACGATATTATATGTACAATCTCACCTGTAGAAGTACCGCACACCATGGCATGCTCGAGACCCACGTGTATGCGGGGCTACATATGTATACAGTACGCAAACACGAACAAGTGCGAGCTATTTACTTTCGCGCAATTAATCCGCGTTATCAGCTATAGAAATAACTCGAATCACCGATCAGCCTCACGAGGATCGACTTAACGACGTACGTTCGATCTCGAACGATCGGTGTGTTATCGCGTGGTGTCCGGGAAGAGGGGAACGCCGGTGGAAGAAGATGTATGAAATTCCGGCGCCTCCCAATCGGTTTTCTCGGCTGGCAGAGTAGAATATATTGGATTCTGGTAGTCAATAGAGGCAGTTAGGGGTGGCAACAGAGGCAGAGGCAAGCGTTTTATCACGGACCTTGATATACTGGGCGGCCGCTGTGTTAGAGGGGTTAATCTCTCACGCTCGGTTAGCTCCTATTCCTAACCTCGTTCTCCCCTTCGCCATCCCTTGCTTTCTATCTCTCTCGCTCTCTCCCCCTCCTCTCTCTCTTTCCCCCTCTCGCTATTGGCTGACGTCCCCTTCTTCCAACCCTCCGTCAACATCGTGTCTCTGCTGGTACAAGGTAGTCGAAAATTCGTCAACCCTGCCGTGCCGAAAAAAAATACGGATACGCGACTATATCGGCATCGAGACTCGCGGAAAATTAGGGTTGATTAGGAATGACGATTTTAGACAAGTGGAGAGAATCTAAAAATTGAGGGATATTTTAGGAGCTTACTCGTAAAATGCTGTTTTTCAGTGATGAATATCTTAAAATTTTTGTCGACCATCGTCGAAATTATGTCGTTATTCATAAGTTTTTGTTCGAAATTGATATCTTTTTGAGTATCAATAAAAGTGAAATGAATGTTCTTTCATCTTGAATAAAACGTTGTCAAATAACGACATAATAGTGGATGAAACAGTTGTCTCTGTTCGTTATTCATTATCTAAACATTGACTTTTGCAAATTAACTCCTTATCGATAAGTAAAGTAAAAGGGAACAGGCTGTGTATCGTCTTCACTGAGAAAAAAAAAGATTAAAATTTATTCTGTTAGAAGGATTATCTGAGTACGAAAGGTAAAAACAGATCAAAAATTATCCTTCCAAGGTATAAAATTGAACCTTCCTTAGGATAATTTTTGATCTGTTTTACCTTTCGTACTCAGATTATCCTTCTAACAGAATAATTTTTAATCTTTTTTTTCCTCAGTGTTGTATCAATTCCCTCTACAGAGATCTCTGTAAACGGAATTGATACAAGACGATACACAGCCTGTTCCCTTTTACTTTTCGAAGCGCGCCGCGTCGAGCTAAAACAAACAAGCCTCTCCTATCCTCACCCACGATTCTTTCCGTCAACTCCGATAACGAAGCCGCGAACGCTTCGAACGGAGATAATTCATTCCTCAAACGATAATCGACTAACGATCCCGGATGAGACAAAACCTCAAACAAAAGAGCGGACAAACAAATGGATCACGGGGAGGCCCAAGATGGCTCCTCCTCTCCTTCGGATAGGAAGGTCCCCGTCGTCCTGGGAAGCGGCGCGAGGAGGTGAGGAGACGAGCTAAGGAGCGTATAAACCGGCCATTAGTATCGGCCGGCTACTGTCCATTGTTTCGTGTTTGCAGAAACAATTGACGGGGCCGCAGTGTTCAGTCGTCTCGTTAGCGCAGCGCCTCCAACAGAGGGTAGCATTGTCTCCGACGTTTAGCACCCGCGGAAAAATCCTAACGAGCTCTCAGCCTTCCGTTTAACACCTCTCGAGCCCGCTTTTCGAGCCTGCGTTTTAAAACAAAACGCTAAAGACACCGTAACCACAATTATGATGCTTATTGCCAGCCCCCGAGACGCGCGGATATTTCCTTTCGGCCAACGGAGTCACACCCGAAGGGAATCGTCCGCTCCGGCGTTCGGCGAATTTCCGTTACCACTGCTTCGCGATGGGATAACGAGCGTACGCCGAAGACGCGGCGCGTACAATTTTTACCGACGCACCCCGGTCGAAAGGTTCGGCGCGAGGGCGTTATAACGTAATGAGGTGGTTAGCATATTATGAAGCGCGTAGGACTAGGAGTTAAGCGGGGTGAGGCGGTTATTACGAAATTTGGCTCTAATGAAAAGTTACCCCGACCCGTTCTCTAACGAGGGACGAGCCGGGTAGTCCTGCGCGGAGCTCGGCGTCGGCGGCTCGGGCGCGACCCACCCGACCTAACCTCCGAAAGCCACTCGTAAAAGCTTAATTTGATTTGTCAATAATGTGGCGGGGCGATGGAGAGGGAAGCGGCGCGGGCTGGACGGTGCGACGGTCGGTCTACCAGAGAGACGCCGAACTCGAGTCAAAGCCCCGAGCCGGCCGTGTCTAAATTATTGCGGTGTGACGAAAGTCGATAATCAAATCACACAGCGCGAGTCCGTGACTAATAGCACCGTCCTGACGTTCTCTGCATGGCGCCTTCTCTGTAAACGAACGCGAGCCTCTTACAAAGACGTGTGTGCTTCTCTGTTTCTCGCTTCATGCTTCGCCTCGAATTTTGGGCCGAAAGAGAGATGCACCGAGAGGAGAACGATGCTCTTCTACATACGTTTATATCAAATGGGAGCTTACTTCTATACAGTTCTATACTGTCCCCCATTTCGTTGTTCACCATATTTACACTGTAAAGAATTCTGCGGTGTGGACCTGTATACAGAGCACTTTTGGTGTTAGATGACAGTGGCATAAGACTGAATGACACCAGATGTAGTACATATCTATAGCTCCACTCTCCGGTGAAATGGTATTGAAAATTAATTGTGTATGAACTGTTAAATGGAAGATTTGAGTCCTATGATGAGTTTATGTAAATCTGTATTTCACCCCTTGATCGTGCGAATTAGACTTCATAAATCAGTCTTACGCGTGATAAGTGTAAATGGAACAAGAAATTATTCTCTCTCATTACAAATCTGAAAGAAAGACACATCGGGATAATAACGCTAAACATTAGGCATCCGTTATTCTAAAGGTCTAAGTAGTCTCGCTTCATCGCCAGAGAGTGCATGCATTTGTATTCTGCAACTTCAACCGCTAAAAGTATACCCGCACCATCGACGTCATCGGAACAACGGAATAAGATGATACGACCGCGAGGCTGCCGCGAAAATCCGCGCAACCCCTGGCAACCCTCAAATTGTTAATAACACTTCACCCTCGCAGCGAAAGATATCGCTACACGCATTACCATGTGAATACAGTTATTTCGGTGGGGTCGAGCGGGGGTTAGGGGGCTGCAAAGCAGATACATTATTCTACGGGGGCTAATGTAATATGGGGGCCCTTATCTTTCGACCCGATAAGAACCCCGCCTGCAGTTATCCAGTTAGCGCTCATTGTCCAATGATTTTAGATCGTTCACCGATACGGAGCCATAGTTGCACCCTTATATTGTACAATATAAGGGGGGCCGTTTTCTGCGAACCGCGTGCGCGCGCCTGTATGTATCTATACGAAATGCGGTGACAAATGACTCGGGCCGATACGCGTTGCTTCCGCTTAACAGATTTTCCTGACGGATCTATTACCGAACTCAATCCACGCTCTCTTCTCGTCTCAATCGTTTCGCACGCTTACATTGGCTTTTAGGAGTATACATAGGTATATTTTAACGTAGCTTCGTCGTTCGTAAACAAGTTGTTTAGGGGCCAGGGAGTTTTGGGAAATCTGGAATTGTTAGGCAATTTTGGACGTTATGAAAAAGTTAAAAAAAAGTCAGGAAAAAGCTGGAGAGCACGAAGAATTTACTGAAATTACTTTGGTACTTTAATCAATAAGTTGATTTCATCGTGGACACCTCTACATGTGTATAAGTCTTGGGAGAGATGCGATATTTCATAATGGAGATTTTAATTTCTTCGACAAACACTCTTAGCGTTTTTCACCTTCCGTAAAATCGTTCGAGAAAACCATTTCAAGAACGATACCAAATAGGGGCAGTCTGAACCGGCGCACCTACACTGTTAAAAATATCTGTCTTAAATTTAAGAAAAAAGCACTGAAGTTTTTATCAAAGACAAATGTGTCTTAAATTTCATGTGTAAATTGTATTCTTAATTTTCAGGCATACATGGTTCTTAATTTTCAGGCAAGTTTCTTATTTTTCAGACATACATGGTTCTTAAATTTCAGGCAGGTTTCTTAATTTTCAGACAGGTTTCTTAATTTTCAGACATATATTGCTCCTAATTTTCAGGCAAGTTTCTGAGTTCAAAAAGCTAGGTCTGACTATATCTTTTCATCGTGAGCGGTCACCCATCCAACTACTGTCCACACCTTCTGCTGCTTAACTTCGTTGATCGGTCGGTGTCCTCGAATCCTCATCTGCTGCACACTCTTGTGATATTAGGTATTACTATTGGTATTTATATGAAGTTTGATGTACAGATAAGGGTTGTTTTTTCAGTCAATAAGAAAGAGCTCCAATAAATAAGATTTTATAATTGCATTATTCTTTTCTCAACATTTTTCTAAATTTATGATTGTATCTTTTGATAAATATTTTTGCATAGACGCAAATTGATATTAATAAGTAAATAATTATATGAATGTTTATTCATCCTACATTAATTGATTCTTTAATTTACTTTCATAACTTGTGCTTTTAAATAAACAATATAAATAAACAATAAACAATATAGTTTATAACAATTTCGATAATGTTCTCGAACTCTATGAATTTCTTTCCTAAAAAGAAGGGAATTTCTTTAAAATATATACTGCTAACGATTTCACGGTTAACCGCTGATGTGCAAGGAAACACGCACGTGCATGTAGGATTTAGACGTTGCAGCGTCACAAAATTAAGAAACAGTACCTTAAATTTCAGAAAAGCAGCTGAATATTAAGCAATCTGCCTTAAATGTCATAACACTTCAAGAATTGTGCCTTAAATTTCTGACTAATTCAAGTTTCTTAAAATTAAGAGTACAGATTCTAAAATTTAAGTTACATTTGTAACTGATCGCGTCTGAAAATTCAGAAAACTTTTAACAGTGTAGTACAAAATCGAAAGTTAAGGTCGCGTTTACTTCAGGCCCCTCCTACATAGAATTTCAGGAAGAAAGAGAGGTCGTTATGTTACTACGGGATATTCGTGATGAGGCTGTCGTCACGGAGAATGATACTTGAGCTGCCACCGTCGGAGGAAATAAATATCTTCTCTTACGAGCCGAGTATGCTGGTCGAAACAGCTGATCGACGAGTTACTCTCACGCAATGGGAAGTCCTACGAACGCAGAATAGCTTGCGAAAGGTCGGCGGATGACGACATCATGATGCTCGATAATCTTAAGACAAGTGCTTAAAGGAATTGTACACAATCATTTTCTCATCGAAGGCTTCAATTACTCTGGTTTTGTTGAGGTTATCAGTGAATGCGAATAATCAACTTCATTTACAATTGTCTTTAATATCGAAGCTTAGCATTTATCACAGTATTTGAAGAGTAGATATAACTTCTAAAGGGTCTAAGTGCCAAACAGCTAAAGTTGGGAAAATCGGCAAAAACAGGCAGATGCTTCAAAGGAATATAGTCGAGCATGTCTTGTAGACTTTTGAGTTTTGAGCCTCTGCGTATGCTTTTGCACATAGACCCTTTCAGATGCATTGGGGTTTGCAAAATATATATTTTTGCAAATATGGCACTTAGACCCTTTAGAAGTTATACTCTTCATTTATCGATCAACGGGGAACATCAATTTCTTTAATTATTAACATCTCGAACAGTATTATTCGTAGGATGATTGGCGACAAGGAACAAATATGTTCAATTCCACGCACGAAATACGCCAATATCGGGCATAAAAACGGTTCTGTGGATCACCCAGTACCTACGATACGCGATCGTCTCCCCTCTTTTCTTTTTCCTTATAAAGATAGATCGATCGAGCAGCACATCCCGGGTCAATATTTACGGGATGTATACGTGTTACCTCCGTAGGTACGATCGTGGCTCGGATGTTTCGATGGATACATTTCCTCCTACTTCTCCTCGACGTCCTCCTCCGACTCGTTCGCCGCCGCCCTCTCGCTCCCACCATCCGTCTGTCCATCCTGGTACACCACTCAGGCCCACACAGAGACAAAGTACGGTGCGGCGAGCACGGGTCGGAGTATAATATGAGAGGTTGTAAGATATTTATGCCTCGCATTGTCTCACCGCGTTCCCCGCGAGACAACGACAACTTCATCCGAGCCAGGCCGCGGGGCTGCGGCCGAGTTATGATACCGCTGCCTATTACATACATGCCTACACGCGAGCAAGTATATACAGGTAATATGTGGACGCGCGCGCCGTCCACGTGCATATTTAAACGCTTCGCAGCCTCCGCTCCGCGCGCGGGCACCTCGTTTACCTCTTCGAGGCTCGAGTTGAAGTTGACCTCGAGACTGCGTGGCTACCGTCAGTACACATCCGCCTTGGAACGGGGTTGACCGTCGACCTCGCCGACTGCATCGACCGGGGGAGCGCAGACGCCACTGTAGTACGGTCAAAGTTGAATAGAGTCTACCGCCGTTTAGTTTAACTTCGTTTGTATTTAGAACGAGGCTTAAGTGGCGCCGAGAGTATTTCGGATGATGAAAAAACTTTGGTAATAGAAAAGTCCGCGAGAGACGCTCTGTAAAATTCTCCGATGGTGCTTGGTTTTATTGTCGATCGCATCGACGGGGATATATAGGGGTGGATGTAACACATTACTGTGATGAAATCTTTATTTTTTTATTACCGAATTGTGTCGCTAAGTAGTTTTTTCTTAATTTACTTAATCTCTACAAAAACCTCGGAGCAAACGGAAGTTGTAACCCCGACCCTCGCGAAAATGACAGCCAACAAACGACGAGACGCGCGACGGACAAATGAGTATTATAGACGCGATCGAGTCGGTTTTGTGTCAAGATTAGGGGGCGAACATTTAGCGAAACAATACGAAACGCGTAACAGGAATCTCGAAGCGATACCCAATTCCGGTTACATTCGGGAACGACGTTCTCCGACTTACGCGCCGCATTGTTTCAGAACGCTATAGACTCGGGAGCTTTCATTGTCCCCGGGATACGCGTTGGCACCGGGAGCACTCGAGGTAACTCCGCCCAAGTTCCGCGACACCCTTTGGCCCTGCGCAGTGAAAAGTGCGATTACGCGCGGGGAACTTGGGCCGAGCGGAATTTAGCTGCGGGGGATTAGCCGCCATTTTGTGTCCCGCTGCAGATAAAAACAAGATGGCGGTGATGGGGAGGTGGAGGCTCTCGGGGCAATTAAATGCCATAATAGCGTTAATTATTATAGAACGGCGGACGCGGAGAAAGTTTCGTCCCGCGCGGCTCTTACGACTCCAGGCGCCTACGCGGATGTGGAGGCACGTACAGGAGCGCGCGACACTCCGCGGCTAATAATGTTTCACGAGAAAAATTGAGGGGTTACCTGGTATTAAGATTGATAGTGACTTGGATGGGGGCACGTATTTCCTCTGATACATGAGTCACGAAAATTAGAAACGATCGTGACTTTTCCGACATTTTTAAAGAACAATTTACACTGTGTATATTCTTTGCGATTTTTTGTCGATTTATCATTGTACGGATGCTCCAAAACAATTCGGAATTTAATTGAAAAATTGTTTATTTCGCCGCCGAATCGTGTGTTATTTAAATGTGCGTTGAGGACATTTGGTATGCGAGGTGAATTATGGTATATAGTTTAGTTAGTATAATGGGAGAGTACCTATCCCATCTACCATTATCGCAGCTCGATTTCTGCGGTGAAACCGTCGGTCAGTACTTTATCCGCGAGCAAGGGCAATTTTGGTTTGAGTTTAATTACACCAGCCCCCGGGGGACAATCAGATATAAGCACCCCACACGGACGACCGCCTTCCACCGACCCGCGACACAAAGTGTGCGGGGAAAATGGCACGGAAAACGCCGACGAGAATTGCCGGGGGAAAAGGGAGAGAAAAGCCGCGTGCCTCGGCGACCGAGGTCGACGTAAAAAGAAAGAGAGAGAACGAGCAGGCAAGCTGTAATTAGGAATTTTTCTCAACAAATTTTTAATTTAATTTTCAACCCCGCCTTTCCCACCTTTCCCCTTGTGCGAGTTAATTGACGGCGGGCGAGTGCCGGTTTACGACCCTATTAAAACTGAAAATGCGACGGCGAAAGTATTGTCGACGCTGGAAACGCTTCGAAAAATCCCAGCCACCGTGCCGCGGTGGTCCGGGGCGAACAATTTTATGGCAACGCGGCGAAAATGCCTCGGCACGAAATCTGAGCGAGATAAAAGTCCGATCGCGGGTCCGACTTTGAGAACGAGCGTCGATCGAGTCGCGAGGGGTCGATAATTTTTTTCCCGCGTAATAAAACGACACGTAAATAACGCTAGTGATGCAGCCTTGAGTATTTACCTACCGTCAGTTTTCTCCTGGAAAATAGCGAGGCGATAAAAAAATACTTCTTCAACTACTATGCCGAGCTGGTTTCCGTCCCATATAGACGATAATATGCGGCATTGTAAAAATACACGCAGTACGGATATACGCCTATACCCTCATATTTTATCATGTCAGAAGGGTTGATCTTGGCATGTCGCCTCTTCTAGGCGTATAGAATGATTCACTCTGGATGAAGGATCGGCTCATCCATTCTCGCAGTAAACTATTTTCCACCCCCGACGACTAAATTCGGATCGAATGTAAGGATTCGAATTTCGAGCGGGCGCACGAGCATTGTGAGATCGTCATTGTGAATCCCCATACGGTAGGACGCCTCTTTTTCTCGACAATTGAAAAAAACGTCTCGAGTTAATATCTCCATAGAAACGCGTTCACGATCGCGGACGCACTACGAAATGAAAATGTCTCCGAATCGGAGGGGGGGTGGGAGTGGAGATCGTCGCGCTAGAATCCGGCATTCACGAATTCGGGACACTCGGGAGACGTGGTCCCGCCGGTGCGGTCGAAATTTTGAATAGGATCCCCTCACAAAGCCGATAAACTCTCGCGTCTCTCAAAAGGCTCACTTTATTATGCCCATTCATTCGTGCCTTTCGGCCTACGCGGCGCGGCGCGAAGCGGGGTCAGCATTTTCTGGTTTTCGAAAATCACAAAACCTGCAACCGACTTCACGACTGTCGGGGCGGCCAAGGGCTCTCGTAATTTATTGTCCGATTTTCGAGGGCGACGCGGGAATGGGTTTCTCTCTTGTTTCACCTTGGGATATTTTCCAAGTTCGTCGTCGCTCCTGGAAAATGCTTCTTTCTCTTTGCATTCGAATTTAACTCGTTCTCAAGGTGGATGTGGATCTTTGGGAAGTAGAGCTACAGCCAGGGAAAAGGTCTAGTTGAATATTGTATAAATCTAATGGATAAACTTACTTAAGACGAATAGGAGTTTATTCACATCGAACAAAAGTCTTTTTGAATTAGATTCATGATCTACTAGGTTTGTACTCGATTAGAAAGATTTGCAAGACAATTAATTAATTCAAATAGACTTTTATTCGATGTGAATGAATTCTTATTTTAGTCTGAAATCAATATTTCTCTTATACGTTCGTATTTAGCCAGGCCTTTTCCCTCAGTGTAAGCCTCATAAGAATTTGGATACTCTTCATTCATCGTTACATCGTATATTAACGAACAAATTTGGTGCGAAATCAAATTTCGAACGTTTTTGTTACTCTACAAAAATACATCGAGAAAGAATCATTCATCCACCCTTGACAAGGCTTTTTCCGCTTTCGTCGTCGCGCCCTTCGCAGATGTGTAGTTATTACACCTACATCACACACTGTATCTGCGCTCTCTTGGTTTCGCGTATATACGAACGATAATGATAAATTTACTATGTGGCAGCGCTCTCGTATTACCGACCGCCTGCTGCCCGCTACACGGGCTACTACTTTGCACTCACTCAGGTCTACAACACGAGGAACAATTCGGTAAATGTCCTCGTATACGCCGTCGAATAAATTGCACCCCGGATCGCCCAGCTGCCGTATTGCACACGGCACGGGCGATGAGTTTGTCGACTTTTTTTTACGAATATCGTGCATCGTCAACACCACGGCGATGATAATAAAAGAAAATAGTCATCGGAGTCACCGCAATCTTGAATTCCAACTCGCTCAGATGAGTGTACCCTAGAGTCAGTGATCCTGATCGACCTACTTTGGGTGACGATACTTCATTGAGTCGGCCGTAGTTTAATGGTACGAGCGGATCTCTTGTTTTGCCATGAAGTACCAAACAAAATTAGCCTTTACGGCAAACCACTAAGATTCACTCGAATTTTTCAGCTATGTTCGTCTTGATGAAAGTACCGCCTCACCCAAAGCGGGTCCATCAGAATCATTGACGCTAGGTGTACCTGCACAGAGAAAACGAATTAGTTGGATCTTCTGAAAATTACTTGCGGCGTCAAAAGTAATTATTTATTTACATTAATGAAATTTTCTCATACATCAATCAAACATTTTTTCCTTACAATCATGTGGAATATATTCCATATGATTACTAATATACTAGGTACTATATTACTAATATATTAGGTACTATAGTATGCGATTGCAGGAAAGAAATATCTAATTGATATATATATATATATATATATATATATATATATGAAAAAAGATAAAATTGATGTAAATAAATATTTACTCGCAACCCCGCAAGAAATTATCAGTAGATCGAACTAATTCTTTTTCTCCGTGCATGTATAAAATTCTAGCTCGCGCGCGGCACATGTCGGTCGACTGCAAGTGAAAAGGCTCGCTCTCCTCGTTATCCGAGTGACGATCGCTCGCGATTCCTATGCGTCGCCTATATTCCACCGATACGCGTAGTAAATCGCAATTTCTCGCCGGCAAATAAAAGCCACGCACGCTTCTCTCGGTGTGTCTATACATGTCAATGACGTACGCGACCGTTATACCTATAGGGGATATTACCGTATGTATATATTTCGCGATCGACACACGGCAAGAGCGTTGCATTCGATTTCTCCGGCGTTTCCCGAAGAGAGCCCGTTAACGACGGAGGTGTATCGGCCAGCGTCGACCGATTCGACGCGACGTTAACGTTAACGTCGGCTGTGAAGCGCGAAGCATCGGGACTCCCCGCGCGCGTGGTCCCGGCGAGACCCTCGGCAGTCAATAATAAGCGCTGTTCGCGCTTTATTAAACGCGATAGGCTTCGTGGGAGGGACGCGCCGGGCGCCGGGCGTTTATTAATTTCGTTATTTTTATTCAAACTTTGAATTACGACGCGGCCCGCCGGAATTTACCGCCTCGCGCTGTTAGGCTCGCCGGAATTTTTATTCGATTATCTTCCGAGATCCATCCGGCGAGATAGCGCATCCGAAAAATTAAGCGTGATTTGTGTTTTGAGACGATGCCGCCGCTAACGACCAAATTCCCAGATGGTGATCGTTTGTACCTACTTATCTTTCGGCAATTAAACTCGAGTCGATTTTTGACGGAGGAACACGTGGGATGGAAGTGCATGGAATTTTGGGAGGGGGTATGGCATTTCACTTACGGGGTGGTAAGATGAGTTTATTTATTTAGTCACAGTATTTACGGTAGGAATGTATGATTCTTCGGCAGGATGGGTACCTATGTGGTGAAGTCGATTAGAACTTAAATTAAATAAATGAATTAGTAACTTTTAGAAGGGTTGTTTCTCCCTGCGCGTTTGGTTAATTAAATTCCAACGTATAATACGCCAATGAAAAATGATCATAATGTAAACTGATGAGATTTCGAATCGGCAAAAAAATGCATGGAGAGAATTTTGATTTTCGTAAGACGCCGAAATTACGGAGCAAACTTTCTTCTTCGCATATTTCTTCGAAACGTAGGTACTATAGGATTATAGGTATGTTTTATTTCGATAATTTAACCGAATACACACATGTACAGGTGTCTTGGATGCGTATGTATTATACAATATACCAGATGTTTAGAGGCTTGGGAAAGATCATAGCGAGCGAGTTTATCGCAACGTTTATTAAAATTTGAGTTCGAAAACGTCGTGAAAGGATGTGGCGCGATCGTTCTACATTTCCGCCCACTTCGCGCTATTAATCACTCTTGCACACTGCTTGTACTTTTGCGTGCATTCAAATAGCACGCCCAAGTAGGTACGCTCACGCTTGCTCGGTATACGCGTAGGGAAAGAATCTAAGCAAATGGATGTATAATGCGCCGTAACTAGCTGACATTAAGCGATCGGAAATAGGTGGTAATTGAAGTCAAACACGCGTATACGTACATATGGATAAGCGTGCGCAGCGTGCGTACCCCTCGTGTCTGTGACATCGTGGACGATGGCACATATACGACGCCTGCCGCGCGTACAAGCACACGAGTGCCGGGCATGTACGTGCACGAAACGAAAGAATCTCCAATCTGTATCCTCGCGTGTTTTCTGCCACGTGCTTTATCGCGCCCATTAATACACAGCGCGAAGAATTTATCGACAGATAATTAATTTCATTGCGCAACTCGAGTTAATCGCTCATTATGGTCGCGAAAAACTCGAGACGCGTTTAATTTTACAGCTGCTCGCGTTTATTTGTGCAGTTGCGATAAGGGCATCGGAAAGTGAGATTTGTGGAACGGATATAGATTGAAAGGGTCGGGGAGGATTGGTTGTGGGAACGTCACGAGAAGTGAAGCTTGTATTTCTCTTGAGAGATGATAAGATACCAGTTTTCTTATTGGCGAACTATAGCTCTCGAATGGTGTAAGAATGCGGGGGAAGATAAAGTTGGATAATATTGCTTGGATCTTTGTAGACTTGTTAAAAACTGGAGAACAATAATCTCGTTGAAAGATGAAGTAAGATCCATTCTATTGGTCCTACACGGAGATAACAGTATATTCGCAGTTGATAAATGTTTATTCGAGTGTGGCGAAATAAACCTTTCATTAAGCCAAGTAAATATTCGTTAACTGTTATAATATTGATTTGGCACAATTAAATTCTCCGAGGCAACCATTTGAGAATGAAGTAAACATCTCAATAATTAACGTATATTTCCTTGTTCTAACGAAATATTTATTTTGCCGTATTTGAAATTACATTTATTATAATAACTGTTAGTAAACTGTACGGAAAAAAATGATTTTGTAGTTTTAATAAAATTAGGTTTTGCTGAGAATATCTCGCCATCGTGATAAAAATATTATATCTCTGGCAGCAAAAGATATGTCCATTACAGTACAAATATTTGTCGAGATAGTAAATATTTTCACCGAAAAAAATTTTACCGCGATTGTAGTTACATTTGTTATTATTGAATATATCCTTTGCTGCCACAAATAATATTTTCGTGATGATAGCAAAAAGTTCCCAACAAAATGTAGTTTTGCTAGAACTGTAAAATCATTAATTTTATCGTGTGTTTTCTCAGTGCGATCTGTATAATTACGCTTCACATCCACATTTAACGTTCACATCTGTGCAGTTCCCACTTCTCGCGAGTTTCACGCCCCTGGAAAATCACATCAATACAATATATCGAACGATACCGACGCACGCAACCCAGAGTGCTTCAATTATTCCAGCATCGGGAAAAGGATCCAAACCGAACCGAAGATATAATCGTTATTTCGTTCCCGATCGCTCGGAACCGTTACGCGCTCTAGTTACATAATTTCAGCTACTCTCAAGTGCGCTTCGGATCCTCGCGAGCTTCAAGGTCTGAACGCGTTTCCGAATCGCGTCACTGGATCTTCAATTAGAATGTCGCGGCAACGCTGAAACGGCGGGAGTCGTTCGATCGAAGTTCAAAGCCAGTCGAACGGAGTTCTAATGGTTGAACTTGGGTGGTGGACTCGGACTCTTACGACGATACTCGCGCGGGATCTGCGTGTGTTCGCGCACGCACACGGCCGCGAGCACGTGTGGGATACCGCGCTTAGCGTGTGTCGGTGCCCAGCAGGGTCAGAACGTGTAGAGAGACAAGATGATAATCTACGTATAATTAGCTCCTACTGTTGACTTCGTACCAACGGGGTCCCCGTTTCCGTGCGAACGCTTTTATGTCGTTCCCGAAACGCGCGCTGCGTCGTACGATTAAATTGTACGGATATACATATACGTACGTATTTTCAGCAACGGCCTTTACTTCGCGGTGACGTCGATCAGCGTCGGGGTCAATTGGTCGACAGTCCTGCACTCTACCCCCGTGTTCAATGCGCAGAGAAAGAGAATTAGTTGGGTCTACTAATAATTACTTGCGTGGTTGTGAGTAATTATTTATTTACATCAATTAGATCTTTTTATATTAATCTGATATTTCTTCCTTGCAATCATATACTATTTCGCGTGATCGTAAGGAAGAGATATCAAATTGAAGTATTGAAATATGATATTTCATTGATAGAGGAAAGTCACCAAAGTCGGACCCCGGTCTTTAAGTGGGCCCCTCTCTTTATTTTCATATGTAGATCTCTATACCCACAAAGTCACCTGCTTGTGATAGTTTTGGATACGCCCCGACATATGTCTTCACCATCGGTTTAAATCTTTCATGGTTACCAATTGACAATTCAAACAATTTCTTGCCGTTGTGGGAAACTTTTTCATGCGTTCGTATTTGTTTTATTGTTGACGTAGTTTGACCGATAAGCGATTCAAACTATTTGTATTTTTGAAGTGCATGGAATGATTGATCAGTTTATGGTGTTGAATGTGTGGTTGGTTGCTCGAAACAATAACTGTAACCACAAAATAAACAAAAACGATTGTGCGCAAGTCGGGTCCCTTATGTTTTCTGTTCCTTATGTGGGCTCCTTGTTTTTTATGTTCAATTCCTCTGAATTATCATTGTTCCGTCGCATCGAGCGACGGAATTCGTAAGGTTGATTCATAGCGTCACTCATAATTAACTCGCAGACTATAATTAATCGCGTTATCGGCGAAGCGACATATGTATTTCGGTGAACATGGGTCGTTCTTTCCGGAAAAGAAGGTAAGGTCGATAAATGAAAAAAAACATTACAAAAAGAATGTTTCATTTCCGCTCACTTTTTGATATTTTCTGAGTATTTAGGTAGGGGGCCCACTTTAGGAGCCCTTTTTCCAGAACCCGAAAAATGCATGTCGCAAGTTTTTTCCAAATTTCTCAGAAACAAGTCTCGTCTCAAACTTGTGTCGAATGTATGTTACAATCAATTGTTTACAATTTGCAACACAGGTATTGTAACTTCCATATGTTGATTTCTAAAATTATTAGATGCCAAAAAGTAAATGGGGGCCCGACTTTGGTGACTTTCCTCTATTCTCATAAACTGAATCATTAAAAATAACTGAGAATCAGTGTACAAAAACTGAAATCCAGTGAATATAAGGTTACTGTAATTTCAGTAACATTCTATTCACTGGATTTCAGTGACTTTTCACTGAGTTTCAGTGGTTTTCACTGATTCAGATTAAGAGAGTGTGCGACCCCGCAAGTCATTTTCAGTAGATAAACTAATTTTATTTCACTGTGCGGGGCGGCGATTTTTTTCCGGAAACAAACGAAGTCTCCGTTTCAATTGATTCTTATCTAGAGTCTCGGGTCCTCTTTCAAAATAGGGCAAAGTTAGCATACGATGCACCGCCTCGAGTCAGAAGTTCCGTGGAGGGCAAAAGCGTGACTAGATTCCATCTCGACTTCATTGCATGGAAGGTACAAGTTCAATTTGGGAACCGGTCCAATTTTAGACTACTCTGCTCTGCTCTGCTCTGCATAGTGGAACGAGCGGTACTTCAAACGGTTTTCTAGAAAAATAACCAGAAGCTGAGGCCACGCATCGTTATTGAAATTTTAGACGAGTATCTCCACGCAAAAACTCATTTTTTCATAATTCGTAGTTATAATTATGCCTCGCTAACAGCCTCGATAATTTCTGAAACCAGTCCTGAAATCGAGACCAAGCCGCGACATAAAAGTTATATCGGAAGTCGTAAAGATATAAACGCGAGGTGATCGAGTGACGCGATCAAAGGTCTTATCGAATTCTTCGAAGCCCACCCCGTAAGCATATCTAGGTACTTTCTTATTACCGCGCACCAAGCGCGGATAGGTGTGTAATTGGCATTCGCGTTATATAGCAATACTTAATGACACGCGATACAGCGAAACGCCGCGGAGAACCGATGCCACCGTTAGAATTCGCAACGACATTCGTCGAACGCGCCCGTCCGTTCACCTTCCCGCGCCATCATCCCTTATGATCGGCGCTTGCGCAACGCGTAAATTATCACGTTCGAGGAAATTTATCGGCGAGTTAATTACCGGGGAGAGTCATCGGGCTAACGAGCGTCACGAGACATTATATTCTCGCAACGCGGTGGCAGGGAAGCGACTGGCCAATTATACGATTCAAATTCAAACACCTATAGGTACCTATTCGAGCGTCGAGGCGAAAGGCGAGAGGTGGAGCAGAGCCAGTGGGGAGAAGATGGAGCAAAGAGAGAGAGAGAGAGAGAGAGGGGGAGAGAGAGAGAGAGAGAGAGAGAGAGAGAGAGAGAGAGAGAGAGAGAGAGAGAGAGAGAGAGAGAGAGAGAGAGAGAGAGAGAGAGAGAGAGAGAGAGAGAGGGAGAGGGGAAGGCGAACGCGACTACCAGACGAAAAAATTCAGAATATTTATGTTTCGTATTATTAGTGTACGTCGCGATATCTCGGTGGGCATCGCTAATTAGCCCGCGGCCGCGGCCTTTCGGCACACAGTGGTGGCTACTGTCTCGAGTCCCTGCAATCAAGATGGTGGCGCCAACCGCCTGGGGCGGCCGATTCCGAAACTAATTGCCCTGGCTAATTTATCCCGCGACATAAGTACAGAGACTCCGTTCTGGCAGTACCGCGTAATCCCGGTACGAAATCTGTTTGGGTACCGGAAATCGTTACGATCGGGACGCGAGGAAGTTGCCGCGAGAATTTCGCCTCGACGAGTTCGTGTTTCGTCGCTCGCAGGCACGATTCCTTCCGATTTTACGTAATCCTGAGAGCCGATATTTACGGAATTTCGTTACTCGCCGTCCCGTCCACGTCGGAATTCTTCGGCGCGGCTCGCACGACACGCGACGACGTTTATGTTGGATGCGAGGTATAAAATCGTGTAACGCTGCTTACACGGGGGAAGGGATAATAACTCTCGTGGAAGCGTCCCGAGTGGACGCGATATTAATGACGATTCGGTTAATTAATTGCCATAATTGGAGAGATAATTGGGATGGAGCGTTATGATTAATAAAGTCGGGGTATCGTAAGTAAGTGCGCCATTCCCCGCGAGTGGAGAACTCTAATTATGTGTTAGGTGAAGCGAAGGAAGATCGGGGAAGATTCTTGTATGATATTATGATTTATTAAATAGTTTCATCTCTATTCTCCTAGTGACTGTTTTACATTTATACAAAAATGAAAAGAAGTCGCGATGCGCTGGTCTTCGTCGACCCCTTTACGAAAACGCAAAATTTGGCACCAATTTGCTTACGCGCTTGTTATACGCGGTAAGTGAAGATATACGTGCACGCAAGGAGACACGTGTTCTACAGACATTCCGGCATACTGTACACATAATAGCTAAATCGACGTATTTACAGTGTTTCTTTCGACTAACGATCATGTTATGTACACAATTTATTTACACAAATGAGACTCTTTTAATAGTCTCACGCCACGTTATCGATCAACGGCAGAACTGCGTATGTTTCGAACACCTTCGTTTTCTCGTACAAATTTTCGCGAGCTCCGAAAGGAAAAATCAACGGTGCCCAATTATTTCTTCGAGCTCCAAAGCGACCGTTCACCCGCGCGGGATGGGAAATCGTTTTCCGCCGTTAGGAAATCGTCGTTCTGCGTTAAATATACACCATAGACCCGCAAGTATTCTTCATCTCGTCCGATATTGTTCTCGTTGATGAAGAGCTCGATCCCTCGCGCCCCAACCCTTCTCGAAGAGGCGGAGTGGCTCCTCCGATGATGAATCCCCTTTCAGGTACTCTTTTCTTGGAGCCCTCCGAGGGCTCGCTTCCTCATTAATTTCCCCGAGAGAGCCTCGAAAGTACGACACGAAGAGGCGACGACTCGCGCGCGGAGAGTGCGGCGAGATGCAGAGAGTACAGTGCCTCCGTGTGGAATCCTTGAATTCCCCTCCTTTCTTCCTCTTCGCCGCCTCCCTTTATCCTCTCGCCGGGAACGTGATTACGCAAAGAACCGATGTCCTCGGACCGATCCTCATACGATTCACTCCCTCGACGGATGCTGGGGAATCGGATGGTGAGGCTGTAGCCCGGGATGGGACAGCATACCCACGGGATACAGCCCCGCTGGACCGAGCAGTCCGTGATGCGAGCCGTAGAGCGCGTTGTGATGCTGCCTCACCGCCGACATCCTCAGCTTCTCGATTTCCGCCTCCTGGAGGCGCTTCGCTTTGGCGCGTCTGTTTTGGAACCAGATTTTCACCTGGAACGCGAGCGATAAAGTCGTCGTTAAGAGGGCGAAGAAGCGAAATTGTTGAGAAGAGGCGAAGTCGCGAAGCGATGCGTTCATCTGGGGCAAAACTGAGAAAGAAGTTTCTTCGATTCGAATATTCGTATACGTATTACTCGTATCGAAGCGCATTATAACGCCGAGATCGAAGTTCGTCCTCACCTGAGTTTCCGTGAGGTGAAGCGAGGACGAGAATTCCGCCCTCTCGGCGACGCTGAGGTACTGTCTCTCCCTGAACTTCTTCTCCAGCGACAGCAGTTGCTGGGTGGTGAACGGCGTCCTCGGCTTCCTGTTGGGCTTGTGCTTCCTCAGATTGCACTTGATCTTGGTCGGCTCTCCGTTTTCTGCGACAACAAATGAGAACGTTTTCCCGGTCAGCCGTGGTTGCTATAAGAGGAGGCGCGAGGACGAGCGGCGAGGAGTGGAATCGAGTGACCACACGGTTCCGTTTTTGCGCGAGCGAGCCTAACAAGAAAGTATCGACGCTTTTTAGGCTGCAATTCATAATTTTCCGTTCGAGCGGCTTCGCAAACCTACCCAATTACTTTTTTGTTGATCGACCGCAAATTCCGGCCGCGGATCGTTCCCCCGCAAAACTCCTTTACGTGCACCCTTGTATATTGAGAGGTACACGTAGAGAGAAAGAGGGAGAGAGAGAGAGAGAGAGAGAGAGAGAGAGAGAGAGAGAGAGAGAGAGCGAAGGAGAACGAGAAGCTCCGTAGATCGTTAACCCCCGGAGAGAACCGAGTCATCGACAAAGCGCGAGCTTCGACGGCGGAACGCGTGTGCAGTCTGCAGAAACAGCGAGGAATCTCGCGAATGTCGCAAATGGCATCGGAGCCTGTAATACTCGTGGTAAAAAAAAAGTGTACCTACCGAGAAAAAGTTTCGGTTGAATTCGCGCGAGCTTTTTCTTTATTTGTCCCGAGTAAACATTCAGTGGGTTCGCATTAATATTACATCGATCGACAAGCTATCCTATCTAATTAAGGAAATTTGTTTAGATCAAATCGGAATTTGCTTAAAACCGTCTGGAAAATGTTCAACCAGAAACACATATTTACTCTGACGACTCAAATTTTTCCTCAGCGTGTAATAGTAATAATAATGACTATATCGTTAACGCAACAAGAGAAGGATTCGGGAAAAAAAATCTGCTTCATTGGTTAATTGTTTAAATCTTCAAATTAATCAATAGAAATAGTCGAATAATAAATCAGTGAATTCAAGCGCGATGCAGATATTCGCAAGATAACGTTCGAACTCGCTCCGCGCCTGGCTTGCTTTCCTTTCGAAGTTTTTATCACCAACACTTGTGCGCATCGCCACCGAGTAAACAGCTCGAATGACGGAACCTCCGAAAGACATTGAAACTTGCCGAGCGCGCCGCGAAAACTTTCCGGAAAAGATTTCGGAGCCGATAACCGAAAAGTCACAGCTGTCGACGGCGCGGGCCGTGGACGAGAGGGGCCGGGGCGCGCGAGCGGAGAAATTGCAAGTCAAAACGACCGAATATCGCGTAGCACCGCGCCCGGCCTCGATGCCGAGTTATCCACCGCGATTTGTCCCGAAACAATTGACAGATTTGTAGGCTCAACGGGGCACGATCCCGCGGAGACAAAAGGCTATCGCCGTTTCTGAATTTCAAATTCGGCATCCAGTTACGGGAGCGCGGTCTGCCGCCCGCCCCTCCACCGCGTGTCCTTTGTATCGTCTCTCCTCCGGCTCGCTAAGGGTCCAATTAGTCTCGGCATTCGGAATCTCTCTCCCGGGCCACCGGCCAAAAACGTCCCGGACGGGCTGTAATCCCGAACCGATCGGGAATGCATTCGAAATAATTAGCTGATTTCGCAGAGATAGAGTTCGGCGAAGGAAAAGATGATCGGACCGGCGAAACTCTTTGTCCCGCCGTTGCAAGGAGAGCCGGACCTCGTTGCCCGGGGTTTGCGTTGGAAGAGAAATAGCGAAAAAGCCCGGTAGTCGCCTCGGGAGGGTGTGTGTGTTGAGCCTGGGTGGGTTGTTGATTTTTTCTATGGGTGCACTCGTTTCCTTGTGCGGGAAGAGGGGAGGTGTGAATATTCAATTCGCACGCAATTACGTGAAAGCCGCGAATAAAGCCCGCATTGTGCTGGTGCGACTTCCGAATTTGGATTTGGCTGGCATGTCGAGAATTGTGTGGTATGACGATGTCAATATTTGATATAGTAATCTTCGTAGAAAGGAGAGGGGGAAATATTACATTGAAGAGAAGAAGCTGTACGCTGAAAAGTCGATGAAAATGTATATTAAACTGCCAATCAAATATATAAACATATAGGTAAGTGTTTGAATAATCTAGAAAACTTTAATTCCCAAGAATCACATTGCTAACGATACAGCATTATCACTGCACCCTTGTAAGACGCGTAAGATATGTTATACTAGAAGAATAGTCCGTAATGGGGGGTTTTGCGAATTTTCAATTGAGTCTCTTGAGAAGTTATATACTTCTCATCTCAAGAACCAATGACATATTCACGCGCACCTCCACCGCAGCCGACCCATAAATTTATCAACGCAACGATCGAGTTAGACCAGTTTATCTCTCCCGCATTTAACGCCCAAGTCGATAAGCGGTTCGAGTTTTTGAAATACCGTCGTCGGCAATCACGAATTCAGGCCTTCGGCCGAGGCGATGCAGCGTTCGTATAGCCGCGCGCGGCGCGCGAAGGCTCTCCGTTTATACCCTACATTCTGCCCTCTCACGATCAGCTGTTCCCGGCTCCCGGAGTCGGGTCAAAATAAAAGATGGAGGCGTAAAAGTTTGAAGGGGCCGCGTGTTTAGGGTTCCCTCGTTTGAAGAGGCCGTATTTCAGAATTATGATGTCTCGCCCTCTTTACGCGTATACTGACTCACACACGCTCACCCTTCGCCTCTCTCGCAGCCTCTCTTCCCTTCGATGCTTTCCTTACGCGTTAAAGAAGATTATATATATACCTAAATATATATATATATATCTACTATATTTCTAAAGAATTTCTACCGATTTGAACACAACAAATGTCGAAGTTCTCACGCGTCTTTTTTTAAGTTAATATATTATATTACTTAAACTTTTCTCTATGGTTGTATAATATTTTCTCTTAGAGAAATGTTAGGTAGGTATACCAATTTCGAATTAAAAAAGACACGTGAAGGGTCTGACATTGATCGCGTTAAAATTAGTACAAATTATTGAAAATTAGTAATAGAGATACCTATGCTCGGATCAATGCCCCACATCAAAAGCGAAGCGCCCACCCACCCTTGACTCACGCACACGAGGAGATACACACTCGCGTGACTTGGAAAGATAAATAGAGAATGAGAAATAGGGGAAGGGGAGAAGAGAAGGATTGAAGGGGTAAATTAAGAAATTGGATGATTCCTGTCGAAGGAGGAGCCGACATCGCCGCCGCTGCCAGCCGCCGGTAGGCTATCATTACCGGCGGCAGCTTCTATCCTCGCTTATTAGCCACCGGCGCGAATTAATTTTTTTTTTCCTCGGCAATCGTCGACGTGTTTTAAAGCCACTCCTTACGACGATTGTCCATTGTTTTGATTAGACTCTTTTTGCTCGGTACAGTGCAGTCCGCCTCCTCCCCTGTATATCGTCAGACTCCCCTCTTCCTCCCGAACCCCTCTCTCTTTCTCTCTCTCTCTGTCTCATTTCCCCTTCCCTTCGCGCCAATATGGTCGCCCCTTTAACGAAGTGAGGAGAACTTTGATTGCTCGCTTTACCGGGAGGTCGTTAAATTTTTTCCGTCTCGTTCGACCGTGCAACCGAATTAATTCGGCGTGTCTTATTAAAGAGTCCCGATAATTACCGCCAACGATCCGATCGCGGGTAAACCGAGTTTTTCGTACCCCGTGCTCATCCTGATGCCTTCGGCAAATCGTGTCCTTTCGGTAAGCGTTTAACGGAGGTGATTGTCCCCGAAATGGCATGGATGGAAAAAAGTTCGGATACCCTTCGATCGGTACCGTTCGTACTTCAGCGTGTTCGATCGGCTAACGAGAATTCCGTACGCGGGTAAGAATGAGACGATGGATTACATAAGCGTGTATACGAAGATAATACAAGAGCAGTTGCTCGAATAATTATATACGCAGCGATTGCCGTGCTACTTATCACGCAGTCGCTGAATCGTTCGCCGACACGTTGAGGTCGAAGAGGGGGGAGAAATATGAGAATTATTATATGTAAATGAGTCAGCTGTTCCAATAGAAATTAAATGGATTATAGTTCCAAATATTTAACGAAGAACAGAATGACTGGGAATCCGTCGATCGTAGAATGTTCGCATGGATAAAGTCGACTGAAACTAAGATTATTTTCACTGCGATAAAATGAGCTGCTTATTGTGGTCAAATTATATAAGCTTGTCGAAATCGTGAAAATGACCTACATTTTTAGCGACTTACAAACTACTGCACGAATGGTACGACTTATGAATGTACAGGAAGAAGATAGCCTACCGTTCAGCGGAGCGTGATGCGAAAAGTGCGACGGGAAGAAGCTGGCAGCGCTAGCCGCGGACTGGTGTCCGCCCCAAACCGCTGGATGAAGTCCCGCCGGAATTCCGGTAATGGAGCCGAGTGTGGGAAAGGCGCCCATATACGCCGGAGTCGGTCTGACCGGAGCCGAACTGGAACCCCTTTGCTGAAGATCCTCGACGTCCACGAGGCTGCCCTCATCCTCGTCCTCCATATCGAGCTCCGCCTCGCCCTCCGAGCATCGCGAACGGGCTTCCTCCTGCAGCGAACTCCTCGGTGACTGCGAGCCGAAGTCCTGGATCCTCAGGTCGGCCGGGTGCTTCGGCGACGACGAGCTGCCGACGTCCGAGTTCCTGGGGTCGTTCGACGACACCGGCGAACCACAGCCGATTCGGTAGTCCGGCGTTCTCGGTGCACCGCGATGCACCGGAGAGCCGGCACCGGCGGAAAAGTCCCCGAAGTCGGAGAACTTGGACGGCGTTTGCGGCCGCGCGTCGGACAGGCTCCTCGGCGATTCGGAGAGGGCGTAGTGGTGAACGGTTCGCAAGTCCGAGGCGCCCTTGGGCGACGCGATCGGCAAACTGTAGCGAGGTGTGGTCGTGAGGTCACTGGGATAATTGGACGAGTTGATCGGCAGCGGGGGTGTCCTCAGCGACGGCTGATGACGATGGATCGGCGAGTAGGCGGTGACGGGCGACGATCTCGGCGAGAGAGACGCGTTGCTGAGCCGCGACGAAGAGTCGGCGGTCTTCTTGGTGTCGGCGAGAAGTGCCGCCACGGAGAAACTGAGCTGATGTACCGGCCTGGACGACGCTTGGGGCGCCTGTGCCTGGTTGGGCGACTCCGGGGTGGTCGAAGGGGGTGTTCCCGGTGAGGTCATTCTTAGCACTGTCATTCTCGAACCTCGAGCGGTACGCTCTTCGAGGACGACGCTTGATTGTCACTCTCGCTCCGGGTGAGGGCGTATCGCAGCTGTGCCAAGCTTGCCGGCTAGGCGATCTCTGAGAAAAGCGGAGCACAAGGACGCGCTGGCTCGAGTTTCAGCGAACGATCCTAAGAACGCGTCATTTTGAGATCGGAGTTGGTCGTATCGTGCCCGCAATGGAATTCGATGAAAGAACAAGGCTCGCTCGATGACTGGGACGAACGAGATTCGCCTCTCTTTTCTCGAACAGTTTAGAGTCCAGCCACACCGCTCGATCAACGACGCTCTTCCGTCGGCTCGCTCCTTGGGTAGATTATCACCTTTGCTTTCGGATACCCGTGAATCCTTCGTCGCGATGCACCGCACGTCAGTCTTTCGCTCGATTTCATTCAAATGTGTATATCTGTACTCCCCGCGAGGATCACACGTGTTCGCGGATTCGATTCGACCGTGATAACAAGAGTGTTCGTATCGCTCCGGACGTCGGTGTCCGCGCAAGTGTTTCGTTGCAACTTTCTCCTTCGCGGAACTCGAGTAGCGCGAATATCGCACGCGACAGGCAAAGTGTAACTGAGGTATCGTGGTATACGGCGCGCGAAAAAGAGTGCTACTGTCTGACAGCTCGCGGAGACGACCGGTGCGTACCAGCTGACGAGCCTCTTCGCAAGTCGAGTTCTCAGAGTGGACTGACTTGACCATCGGGTTTGTCGGGTCGACTTTTCGTTTTGCCGACGAGAGAACGCGAGGTGGGGGTAGTGCGAGAGGAGGTCGAAAAAGAGGCGTGGCACGTGCTGGAAGGCCTGGCTTCGGCATCTCCGCCCCTGAAAACTGGTTTCCACCGTGGATCGACTGTATGAGGGAGCGATATGGAGAGGGAGGAAGGGTATTTTTGCGGCGACGAAGAAGGCTTTCATGCAAATGCGACGAGGGGTCGAGGGAGAGAGAGAGAAAGAGAGCGAGAGAACGAGAGTCGAAGGGGCGAAAGCGCCAGATCCAATCGTTGCTCGCCTTGGTACAGTGGAGAAACGGTAACGAGCATAATTGACCAATTAGAGTCGTCGATTATGGTAAAAAATTTACCCGGGAGACTTTTGATTAGCGCGTACCAAATTAGCTCTTCGCCTCGGCACATTGAGAGAAATAAATAGTAAAATTGACTATTTTTTTTTTACTATTGCGAGGGGTTGCCAGGGGTCATAACCTAGATAAATTGTAATAGTAATATTAACCATGATTTCCTCGCAAGAATTACGATATTTGGAAACTATTTCGCAGTAGTAAAATTTATTATTTTGAGTTTACTGATTTCATATACCTACTTAGTAATATTTATCACTTATTTATGGTAATATCTATGTACTCTATATTTACAATTACATGTTTATGATTTACTATTAAATGGGGTCTTATTACTATAATTATTGCACTATTCTCAATAGTACTTCCAACTACTTAAAAATAGTTACAGCTACTAAATAAGTAGGTAGTATCTAATATATGTATAGTATTAAAAAACGGTTCCTATAACTACAACCATTTTTACCCAGCAAGATAGTTAAGTCGACCTGCATTTTTCTCAAAATCTACGTAATCTCTAAATTCATAATAAAAATAACTTATTTCACTAATAGATTTCAACTAGTTCAAACTAGTAAGATATTTTACTATTAAAATTGATTCTCATTACTATAATAATTAGCATACTGATCTCAGTGGTACAGACACACACTTATTTAATAGTAGTTAGGACTACTAAATCCACACTAAGATGTAATATAAGAGTGGTTCCTTTAATTAGAACAATTTTATCCCCAGCAACATTGATTAATTTTACTTTCGCCTTTTCTCCCGGGAAAAATTCGGTGCTATCTCTTTTTAAGTGCTTCGGAGAGGTCGTTTTTGACCGCATGTCGATACCTGCTTATCAATTTAAGGATTGATTGAAAAAAGCGACCAAACGCCCAATACTATTACGATTATCCGGATCGTGTTTTATCTCGAGTTAATTATTTCAAATGTGAAGAGGTCATTACACAGGCCTACATGTTGAATTGGTGAATACATTTTAAGATAAATTTTTGCATTTATTCTCTTATACCTACTTATGTTAAATCGAAGAAATTAACTAAGATGAAAAAATGGAAAAACGGAGCATACAAAAATTAGTTGATTAGAACATACATTTAATTAGATCCAATATTCGATCTTTCGATATTGATATAATTACAGCGTAAGGATAAAGACACGTCAGCATTTCTTCGTTCTCTCTCATCTTCAATTTACGATTTTTAACGTCTAAAGTAAATGGTAAACTCTGTAAATATATCTCGATACTCGTATAATGTCTGTGTTTACGATAACACACTGGGAAATAAACTCATTACACTCTGCACTTATCGCTATTGGATGACGTGTAGTCGCTGTGGAACAAAACACATTCGTCACGATGAAACTATTGCAATACATAATGAAGTGGCTTAGGATCGTAAATCGAGTTGCAAAATGACCCACTTAATGCGATAGTAACATCGAGGGATAATCGTACTGCTTCCGTTATGATACATTCTAACGGCTCGATGCGAATTTCGATGGACAGCTGTTCAATAGCCAGCTTTGGCTTGCCTATCCATTTATTACATATCACAATGCATTTCTGCGTCGTTAACAAGATTGTTTCTAATGGGACAACTTCATAATAAAAATTCCGCGTATAAATTCAAATAATGTCACTTCCGTCGATAAATATTTAATACTGGAAATTAAAGGTAGTTATCGAAGCATTTGATTTATTTTAATGGTAGACAATATAGGTTTTTCATTCCTTTTAAATATAAAAGACATAATGCGAAAGAATTAACTTTGCTTCACTTTCTTCTCAATGCAAATATAGTATCTATTGATTTTTAGTACGGAACAAACTTATACACTTCGTAAAGTGAAATTATCCCCATTTTTACTTTCTAAATGCACATAAAAATAGCGGAACGGATTCATGAAACTATTATAAAAGACCAAAAATCTGCCAAAATACAGTTTCTTCTTCGTTTTTTCGTAGGTACTGAATCGTGAAAGGCAAAATGACAAGGATTTTAACCCGCTCCAGCTTATTTTTTTAACATAGTGCGGTACGATATAAAGTTAACGGTGTGATATTAATTTTAATACAGTGATATCGAATGAAAAGAATTTGATACAAAAATTATTTCGTACGATAAATCCACTTTAACAACGCTTTTTATACTGATGAATGCAGAAAATATAGGAACAAAATTTACTTTTCTCTCTTTGCCTTTCGAACTCTCTCTTCGTTTCTCCGAGGTTCTCGTGTTTCTGTTCCGCGCACCACCCCCCTGTGTTCATTTGTTCTGCCAGCGGAGATTCCATCGTGGATCCAGTTCGTCATATTTATGGTGCTCCGTGACGTAAACCCGCGATAAACAAAAACAAATGATCCCCGATAGCAGGACCGATAAACTTCCGAATAAAAAGTCACGGACGCGTTCCTCCATTTACGTGGAATTGCTTCTTGCCATGAATCTCCCGCAAATGTCTGCATGCACCCGTATAACTTCGTTCCAAGCTACCGAAAACTGAGTTTTGATTCGTAAAAATGTGCGTACATACATAAGTATCGGAAATATCAATGTATGTGCTAACTCCCCCTTCTCGCCATGTCACACAAGGGCGAGAGGAGATTATATACGAGATTTCGTTCCTCCTCTTTGTCGTCGCTTATTTTCATGCCGACGACGCGCCTTTATCCTCGCGACCGCGGCTCGGCAGCTGAGAGAAAAAATGGTGTGACCAATAAAAAAGGCTCTTAAAATCCCGTAACGAGGCACCCGTTTATTATCTCTCGTCACTCGATGCGCATCAAAGCTCACGGTCCATCGGCTTCAAGTCGGTTCACTTTGGAGAACGTTTCCCTCCTCTCGCCCAATTCATATCTCTCTTTCTTTCTCTCTCTCTCTCTCCCCCCTTCTCATCTTTCCCTCTCCTCGCCTTCAATTAATCCGCACGATGTGCGCAAACTGGCAAATTATCGCACGCAAAGAAGTGTCTGACGGCTCACCGCTTCTTTGATCACGATCGGCTCTCCTCAAGGCTCTCCGCCCCTGTACTCATTTATGATTTACAAACCCAAATGAATCGGTCGTCCATCGCTTGTCACTTTATAATTAATAATACCTACGGTAATATTCAGTGACGGTCTTTCCTTTTGGATTGAAATCGTGATCGGGGGGTTTGATGTAATTCTTGTTTCTCAGTCTCTTTTTGACCCTCGAAAGTTTGCTTGTTTGGAAAAAGGATGTTGTCAACCATTTAATTATTAAACAGTGCAATCTTTTATTAAATGTCCCAGCAATTTTACCATTAATTTTCTTCCATTCGATAGATAGTCGATCGGCTATACTTGAGCGATAGAGCCTACAGAATAAGGCTCGACATTTTTTTAAAGAAAAACCTTACGCGGTTCCGGAATTCTCCTTTGTAGAGAGGCAAGATAATTGCACTCTCTCTCTCTCCATTAGCGACGAGGTTAAGGGAGGCTAGATCGTCGTTATTAAATATTGTCTTTGCCACAATTACGAAAGGCAGAAAGGAGACGGAAAGATGCGGTTACCGTGCGGGATAGAGAGGGATGGGCCAATTTGGATGGTTACCAAGGCAAACGATACGTTAAATAGATAGGATGGGTAGCCGGTTGGGAACCCGACGTAATGAGGACCACCCGCTAGTTCCATAAGACTTCTTGGTATACGTACTCGGTGTCACTGAAAATTTCGTTTGGATCTCGCGTTCGAAGAGTGCATCGCAGAAAGTTTTTCTGCGATGATCTCTATTCCATGATGCGAATAAATCGAATATTTTCACACAAATCAAAATTAATCATTGGACAAGGGATATGGAAGCTCATGTAAGGACCTCTGAGAAAATAAGACCGGAATAATTTATTTAAAAACGCATTATAGATCAAAATATTTTTGTGAAATACTGATATAGGGGTACATTCCATTTATCAATTACACACTCGGATCCATTTATATCTTTAACTTGCAATTCGACAGCTGATCAAACCTAATTCACGTATTCAGATATACAGGCGAAAAATGTCTCACGGACCATGCATGATGAGAGACGCGTTTCTAAATTTAGAAGTTTTAAGAACCCCGTAGGTACTATAGGCGCTGAGCAAATCGTCAGTTCTTTAATCCACGAAATAGTTTGCCGAGCATAAAATGTACCTACTACGTGTATATAATTCAAGAACGATGCGCGGTAACATCTCGGACACCTTGTGTAAGTAATCACATAAGTGCTCCACTCGAGCGCAGTGTCTGTTAATTATTAGCGCGACGCTATATGGACCATGAACGCACTATTTCCTTTGGCCAAGAGAAATTCGAGTCAAATTGTCGTTAAAATTGCAATCACGGTGGTCTACATCCCTCATCCTCTCCTCCTCGCTTTCTCTTTCCCTCTCAGCCGCTGTCGACCACGAAATTAGATCGTCTATTCTCAGAGGACTTCACTCCGTTGCAACCCGGTCGAACGTGTCGCGAGTGTGAATCGTTCTTTTTCGAATAATTCTTCAAAGTCGATCGATAGTCTACTTTCGAGGAATTCTAAAGCTCCCGGGGTCTTCGAAAGGAGAGTAGATCAGTTTACCGAATTAAATTGTTCGCGCGGAGACACTGTAGCCGGCGATTGGTGCTTACAAACAAAGTGATAAACACGTTTCGGAGCCACTTCCATTATTTTACCTTCGATCGGAATTATGCACTAGGCATTTTCGGCATTTTCAGATCGAAAAAAAATCGCTCTCCGATCCAATTAAACTACGCCAAAAAAAGATCTCGAACGGTGGAACCCTGAAATAATCGACCTCTTTTAAATCCTATAGAGGGGAGTTCCTACAAATTGGCTTAAAGCTCGTTCACCCTCCGACTGAAATCAAACGCGATCGTTTACTACCGACCGCGCGAGTTAAAGCCGATTTCCTCTTTGCTTTCTTCGGTTCCCTCGTTATTTATTCACTTCTCCTTGTTTTTCCGTCTCGCCGCGTTGCGCATAAAGCGAACTGCATCGATTATACGATAATATGGACTTATGAAAACTTTTCGCACGACACTCAGAATCTAGCGCATTCAAATTGCAATTAATGTTACGCGTCTACTATAATGTATCCAATTGTGCAGCCAGTTTAGCGCACAAACGGATACGATAAAAACTTTACACAGTTTCGTGCGTACGAGAAAATTGCAAGTTTTTACAACGAGTTTTGTTTTATATCCTCCAATAAAAATTCGTACGCGTTAACGCACTCTACATACGTACCGTACGTGCACGTCCGCGATTACGTGGCCGCGCTCGAGTTCGTTTCCCGGTTTTTGCGAGCCGCATTCGCTTATATTCGCGCAGTCAATAATTGAATATCGGAACGGGGTTGGGGGCGGCGTCGCTGCGGTGTTGACGGAGGAAGAGGAAGTGGAAGAGGCGAGGAATCGGCGTAGAGGGATGAGGTCGATGCTGCAAAAAGCAGGAGCACGTGGTGGTGCCGGTAGAGGAGGGTTGATCGATATTTTAATTGGACAAAATAATTGGAACGAACGAACGAACGAATGAAAGATCGTAATCTCCGGGTCTCTTTGTAATGGCAAACTCGTGCGCGCACCACACCCCTCGGCCCAGCGATTTTCCACCCTCTCCCCGTTCTCCATCACCGCCATTGGTTTTGCCTCGTAGGTGCTTCCGTAAATATACGCGCACCGTCGCGCAACCGTGTCAGGCGCAGGTGCACGAGGAGCGTATATTACACGCGATATTTTGTAATATCGTAGAATGTTTTCAGTTAATTAAATTTCACTTTCCGTAAGCGGCTTTCCCGCGGCTCATCGTCGAGCCGACGATCAATTGTCCTTGCCCGGCGTTGCCGATTTACGGAAGCATCGGCCAATTGCTGCGCAGCGATGTCGTAATTAGAATAACGCTGCAGGAAAACCGGGATGCTTCGCTGTCGCTGCCACTCGCGCTGCTGAACATCAAAACCTTTGAAAATCCTCGAGTAATGGGGTCCCTCCTGTACGTACGCTCGGATATGTGTATGTACACCTACCTCCGAAGACAGAGCTTTCCGGGCTCCGTTTCATTCGTGAAAGCGGAGCTCTCGGATTCTCTCCGCGTTTGAAGACCGCTTCGATTTCTTGGTACATTGTTTTGGAAATTCTAAACCGACCGAGGTATACGTGCACCTGCTGCTTTATCCTTTCTTTCGAGACAGTGGCGATGTGCTTTTCGTTGTCGAGCAATACACTGAGAAAAATAATTTGCTGTTCCAAGTAACCGTCGACAAGAATAGTGCCAAGAACATATTTATTCAAGATAAGTGCATGTTCGCTGAATTGGACGAATCTACACACTTGATTCGAATAACATATTTAATTCAATGACAATATGTCTGACTTCAATTAATATATTCTTGGCAATATTCATGTCGACGGTTACTTGGATTGGCAAATTAATATGTTTCTCGATGTATGGATGTTTCGACGGAAAGTTGTTTAACACAAGATGTACCTATACTCGATGATTATTCCCTCAACTTCATCATCGCTCCGTGAGATTAACATCGACGTACTCGTATACGAGCGTACGGTGCGCAATAAACTCCAAGCTAGAGAGTTACGCAAAACTCGTCGTCCTGTACGAGCACACCCGCGAAGCGTACTTATATACTAAGACGATGTACAGCCGTGCCGGAAGGTTCGTGAAATTTATCGAAACCAAACGCTGGTTCCTGCTTCGCGGAGACGTTAACGGCCGCCGACGTACTACCGCATCTCTGTACACGTGCACTGAAAAAAATTTTCAGGGAATTGAGCAATAATTCTGGCTGAACCAACCAGAATTTCTAGCCACCGTGGCCACAGCCAGAAGTTTTCTTAAGACAGCCAGCCGAGTATGGCTAAGCTAATATGTTTAAAGTAACAATATCGTGATGTTTGTGTCAAGCTGCGCTGTACTGTTGAGCCAGTTATTTATTCTGATTGATTTAGACGTGCAGTATGCCTACGTAAGCTGTACCGTATCGCTAAATTGCACGGAAATTCTGGTTCATCTAGACAAGCAGTATAGCTGTGTCAGCTATACCGTATTGCTAAATTGCGCGGGAATTTTGGTTCGTTTAGACAAGCAGTATAGCTGTGTCAGCTATACCGTATTGCTAAATTGAAAGTAGGATTTTGCAAAAAGAGGGCGCGCACGCCTATCCTGCCGCCTGCCAACCCGCCTACTGGGGTGTCGGTTTTTTTTCCAACCCTTCCGGGATTCGATTTTTTTTTTTTTTTTTTTTTTTTTTATAGAAGGGGAAATGCATTTACGCACCATCCCCAGGTTTGGCTAGAAATCCGGAGGTGTGTGGAGAGCTCGGGTGATCCCGCGACGAGAAAGTGCAATGTCGCGGGGCCCACACCGGGATTTGAACCTGCGTTCCTTAGATGAGATGCTTCGAGACTGGGAATGCTCGCATTCTACCAATTGCGCCACCGACTCTTCAAGTGGTCTTAGCTAAAACAGGCCTTTATATAATGCAACACTGAGATATCTCGGCAAAAATATTTAAATAAATATTTAATTTGCTATCGGGGTACCGACTCGACTTCTACCGGTATTTCGTATTCCTCGGGCACAGAACCGCACAGTTGCAGGGACCTTTTCGGCCGGGCTTGGTCGGTATTGGAGCCACTTCTACCGGTAAAAATTGCTCGAATACCGACTAAGCCCGGCCGAAGGGGTCCCTGCAACTGTGTGGAACTGCGCGAGGCATCCAGTATAGTCCACCCAGCCATACCGTTCAGTCACACTACACATAAGTTTACAGTTGGTGTAAACATACGTTTTATAGTCCAGCTAACTATACCTATATACCTATATTACGTATAATCATACAGTTGGGGTAAGAATACGTCATCTACTTAGGATAACCTTTCTAGTATATTAAGTAATCAGATGCCATATTGCTGCATCAAACATATCTGTTAGCAATACTTGGACTGCTAACACAGCAATGCTGTATCTCAAATACAACTAATAGAATTACTGTAATAAAAATATTTTTAGGGGGGAATGGCTAGAAAGTCTCAGCCAGAAATGTATTGCTGTTAAAACTAAAGATTTTTTTCAGTGTGTGCACCCGAAAACGTGAGACGAATATCGCGCAACGACGCTTCCATCCCCAGCGCGACGGCCGCCGCGGCCGCTGCTGCTGGCGAGGACAGAACTTGAAACGCGTGGGCAAACAGTCGTGGCCAATTACGGTGGGTGCACAAATATTTTCGCTCCGATTTCGTCCCACGTGAAATGGAGCGTCCCCGCGAGAGAGTGGAAGGCTGGAAAAAGGGTCTCTCGGTTTCAGTCGACACCTCCACACGTGCGCGCCATGCGTGGCTAGTTAAGAGCCCGCGGAGGCGCCTTCCGATCCTCCCCCTCGTCAACCCATCGATACTTGTTAGTCCCTTTTCTCCCCGGTTTTGTGGTTCCCTAATAGTTCATTTGTTTCGGGTATGCTGCGGTCGCTTCCGGTCTTAAAAACCCGGAGCATTACGGGTGATAATTAGCCTTCCGCGTTAAACCCGGATAGTGTTCCATCTCTCGCACTTCTTGCCGGTCTGGCTCTCTCGCGCGGGCCGGGATCTGGAAGTGCGCTCGGGTATATACAGGGTGTTTCTCGGTGGAATCGTTGCTTCCAGCACCTACGCATCACATCGAAGCCGTTTCCAGTGCAAGACTTTTTGCGCGCGAAGAGTGCTGCTGTAATTGTGAGATTTATTTGTAATCAGAGACGCGCGTTAACGATATAATCTCTCTTAGCGATATGGAAGAGAATATATGTATGTATGTTGGCTGATGAAATAAGAACTGTATTAATCGATTATGCGTTAATTCAATTCACTTTGTCTCAGCGAACCATTCATTATTTTACGAAATTTTTGAAGCATTCGTTTTATAATGCATGCTCAGTTGAACATTTTTACTTGGAACAATTTCAACTAGATGTACACTGAAAAAAAAAAATTTGCTTCGTTCAATCACGGTCAAGTTGAACATGGCGTACCTTACGGTGCAACTGTTTCAAGTGTGTATTTGTTTTTACAGTCTTGTGAGATTGAAACGACCGTACCATGGAGTTCGCTGCATTCAACCTCATCGTGATTGAATGAAGCAAATTTTGTTCAGCAAACGTCTATGGATTATGGACGTCATGTTACGGAACACCCTGTACATCGTCGTTCCTCTACACATTATCTTTAGCTCTCCTTCTCGTACACGTACGTTCTATTTATTCGATTTTAGCTTCCATAAAAAATTCTTCCAGCATGCACACTAGTTCCTTCCTCACTCAAAAATTCGCCGCGTTTAAATTTCCGCGCTGCTCTTCCTCGGCTTCGCCATTCGTGACACCCCTCGGGCTGACTTATCCCGTCGAAGGCGCATCTCCCCGCTTTTATCGAGCCGCATCGCACGCCGTTTTCACACGGCGTACGAGGACTTTGGGAAATCATTAATATCTCTTAAAGACGAGCAGAGGTCTCCGGTTGCAATGGGTGCACACGCGAGCGGGCGCGATGGAAGCGAGCGGCGGTGTCGCCACTTAGCGCGGTTTCCGCTTGGGTTTTGTTTTTCAAGCTTTTTAAAACGCGAGGAGATTTATCGCGTGTTTGGATCGCTCCGCGCCGCGGCGGATTAAAGCATTAAATAAAGCCGCTCCGGAGAGCACTAAACGGCTGGAAAATTACGGAGGCTCCATTAAAATCAAGTTCCACCGAGATCGTAGGTTTAGTAATCGCTCGGACCCGCTGATTTATCGAAGACTCGCGCTTCCTACGCGCGAGGACTCTCGCGCGATTCGTCGCTGAAGAATTATTCGCATTTGCGCGCGACGCGTCTCGGTGCGAGGATGCCGCGCGGATTCAAGAAACGATTAGGACGTCGCGAATAAGAGGGGACGCAATATTTTGTCGCTTAATTTGCGACGCTTCTTCGCGAAGAAAAGAGCGCCGAAAAAATTGTTGTCCACGACGCGAAGCAACGTACGTTCGTCCGTCCGTCAATTTTATTAACGTTACGAGTATGGAAATTAATAGGCCCCATACACTTGCGAACAAATTGCACAACAGAGGCTGTTGCGCAAACAATTGTATAGTGTATGGTCTTGTTTGACGTGCTGCGCAACGAGTTGCAGACATTCAAAATTGTTTGAACTTAATTGTACAACGAGTGGCGTTGTGCAATTATTGCGTCGTGTATGGGCTTTTTTGCGACGCATTATGCAATAAGCAGTTTCGTTCCACGCGTTTTTAAAGGCAGTGTTATTAAAGTGTCTAATAATTTTATAAATAACAGAGAGTTTGCATAAACTTGCGTATAGTGTATGGATGACCTTGTTTGCACAATAATTTGTTATACAACGTTAGTTTGCGCAATTTGTTCACAGGTGTATGGGGCCTATAACTGATCGATCGATTCGTTTTGTTGGCGATATAATTTCGTAATAATATTCTTGGAAGCTGCTCATATTTCGCGATCCGTACGAGGTGTAATGGGACGGTTGCGAAACGAATAGCCCTCGAAATAAGACTATTTCGAGATTACAATTCTGGATAAAATAAATCGACGTCGGGTGCTATATTTTGAATATTTCGCGGTCTTCTTTTTATTCATAGCATCGTTCGAGAAGCTTGACAAACGCGAAGGAATATCGCTCGTGTTTCGAATTGATCGCACCGTACGGATACCCACGCGGAATCGAAACCGACGAATAGCTTTGTTCCTTTTTCTCACTTCCACCCGAGAAGAAGAATTCGAAAGCATTTCTCCTCAATCACGATCTCTCATTGATCGGGAACCTGACCAAGCATTTCACGGCATTCAAGAGTAGGAAAATTTGCAAAAATAAACAAGACCAAAATCATCCGTGGTCTGTTTAAGCGTACTACGTGGAATGCCATGCTGCGTTTAGTACCGGTGCGCGTACCACCTACCGATGTACGTAGCCTCGAAAGCGTACGGCACTCGGCTCGTCTCAAAGACTATGTTTAGCCTGCCGCTCTGGAGATGAATGAGAGTTGCACGCCGCTTAACCTCCAGTCGAATTTTTTTTCCGCACGAGCGGGAGTCGTACCAGGCATTTTAAGTTCTGCTCGCTCTGCAGGCTCGTGTATTCACTGCCAGGCAAAGTTCGTCCTGGCACGGTCGAAGGGAGAGCGAGAGGAATCTCAAACGTTCCACTCGCTTGAGATTCGCGATCGAGTTTCGAATGATCGATATCAATGAATTCCGTAGTCTACGTTTTCTTCAATGACGGGAACTGCGAAGATCGTAGTTAATGAATAAGTGTCTCCGGACTCGTTGGCCTCTAACTTGCGGACAAAAATAATTTGTCGGTGTAACATTATTTAAGTTACCGTAACAAATATTTGAGCTAAAATAGTGACAACAGATCGATTTGTTTTGGTAACGAAAAGAAAAAGAAGGAAAAGCAATGAATTTCATTGTAACCAAACATTTTCATCCCAGCGGCAAACTGTTTTTGTTACCGTAACAAAAAATTCTACTGTAGGTAATAATTGATTTTCGATGTCAAACGTGCACTATAGAACTATTTATTGCTTCAAAGGACCGTATCTCATAAGAATTATCCGTAGATTTTATTAAGAAAACTCTAAAAATAAAGAAGTTATGACACTTCTATAGAGTGAAGCAGCTCATTTTTCACGCATCTATAGTATATTCTCGATAGTTTTTAAATATGTCATTATTTCATTTCTTATAGACACGGTGGTTAATTATTCTGCAATTTTCGAGGAATGGTCCATAATTTGTTGGCCTTTATCGGACGAATGTTGTTCATGTGGCTGTTATGTAAAAATTGGCAGAGTCAATTTGACCATTGTGGAACTGTACGGACGTATAACCACGGAGGGTTAAACCACTTCGAATATATGAGAATATTTCGAAATAAGAGACGAATATAAATCCACGAAGAAAAACCATCGACGCGCGAAAGGGGGAACGTATAACGATACGTTTTTACGGCTGTCGCGGGAGGTGTGAATTCGGGAATATCTCTGGAGGAGACGTTGAGAAGCAAGGGGAAGGAAGAAGGCGGAGAGCGTAGGCAGTCGAGGTAGGGGGGGTACGCATAAACACGAGTAGTTAAAGCGCGGTCTTTAACGACAGGAAGTGTTAGCCGAGAGGAACATGTGTTTCGAGGTTTCGCGCGCATTCATAATGATTACACTTACGTTCGAAACCTAGTTATTATTTCCCGTTAATTATAGACCGCGCGACTTAAATACGCCCGACTTAAAATTCTCTCGGCTTTCCTTTTTATCGCGTACCTACGTTCAATTCGATTTTACGTCCTGTAGTACCGCCCTTAGAGTTCCGAAATAAAATGATGCATCGCTCCCTCGTGGCCTGCTATTATGCGCTTGTGGATATGCGACGAAACACAGCGAAATAGACATCGAGTGTGATGGCAATTGCCGCACATCCAATTATCGTTAAAAACTATGTACAAATTTTGCGAATAGAAAATGGGAGATTCGAATCTAAAGTTTACCACGCATTGATATGCAGCGGTAAATGATCGATAGACCGATAATATTAACGCTACTGATTGGAATTTTCAATAGTCGTGGAATAATCAATCTGTTTTTGCTGCGATTATTATTCTTCATCATTACACTGAATTAAATTCGCATTCTTCTTAAGATGCTGTGTCCTGGACCATCCATCCATCCATTCATCCATCCATCCATCCATCTATTCATCCATCTCTCCTCCTCTCTCTCCTTTTTCACCGAGGGTGTTGTTTCCTCGCGGTTTAAATCCTGCCAGACACCCTTAACCGCTCGCGATCAAAAAGAGAGCAACGCGTCGCAGAGACGGGCGAGCGTGGAAGAAAGCGAGCAAAGAGGGAGCCCCGGAGCAGCGACAGGCGTTTGTTTTTTGAAGTCTGTATTGCTTACAAATGTCCCGCTGTAAAAAGCGAGCAGTACGGTCCTAATGAGTCTGGTTGTTAAAAGATCTCCTCCTTTTTTTATGCTTTTTCCGCGGGTTCCATTAAGCCGACGAACATTGTAACGTGGAATTTTAATGTTTCTGCATTCGCAGAAAGAGTCATCGCACCGCCGCGGCCATTCTCCCATTCGACGCAGTGTTCCTTGAAATTTTCTCGGATCGCTGCGCGTAGCAGCGCGGCAGGTATAGAGGGTATCTCTACCTGCCGCTGCTGCGCGTGCTCGGCGAATTGAAAAATGACGCCGAGTAGCGTACCTCCTGCTTTTGGACTACTGTTGCAATTGATCCTTCGTTCCTCTCGTCGATCAGGAAATGGTACCGTACCATTCTACTGCCGCGCGCGCTGGTACGAACTCAACCGAAAGAGAATTCCTCCATTAGGCTGCGCGTTTATCGCATAAATACTTCTCGTTAAATTACCCATAAACATTTCAGTAAGACAGTTAATGCAATACACTCGCAGCCAGGAAAAAAAAATAGCGCTGGAAGTTTCACTCGGCTTTTATCACGCCCCAACTAATAAGCGGATGATACGAACGAGCGCGTAGGTGTCCGCTCATATTACGAACGTTTAGGCAAACGCGCAGAGAGAGAGAGAGAGAGAGAGAGAGCGGTAAGTTAATTCTCGATGAGAGGAATACAGGAGGATCGCGCGACGATGCTGGGTGTTGTAAATGGCCCGAAGGTGCACTTAAACGCCCATTTCCTACGAAATCCGCCCAAATCGCTTAGCTCGAGCAAAGCGTCCCAATTAAGAGGTATGCGTCTCGCTTCTGGCATCTCGGCAGAGCGCGCAACGTTTTTTTTTCCCCTCTCCTCCTCCGTCTAAAGAGCTAGGAGAGCTAAACAGATGAGCATCTCTCGGTCTATTAGTGGAGCTGCCCTCGTCGCGCACGTAAAGAGAATTGATATCTCTCACACACACACGCGCGCGCTCTTTATGTGCCCGCGCGCACGGTTCCCTCCTTCTTCACGCTCGTTCAGCTGCGGCCGAAATTGTCGGCCGGAAGGTCGTGATACTGGTGGGCGCGTGCGTTTCGTGGAAAACCTCTAACTCCGTTCCGCGCGCGGCTCTTTTGATTCCGTTCGACGTACCGGTTACATCGAATTTGCCGACAATCGGCCTAATCGCGTAAATATTTCGAATTTCGATGCGTACTACGACAAAAAAGTTATACCCTCGAATGTGATACCAGTTGGTTTGTAAAACATCGCTTTACACCAGCGATCGTATCACTTGTACGAACAGCTGATTCATAAACATCGAGGACCGTATCTTCATTAGCCCTCACCTTCCTGATGATTTCCACAAGTTTGGTCGAAATTAATTCACGGAGGTAGAAGGCTTTCGCTAAATTAGTGTCACAATTATTTTCGAGATTCTCGAGATACCTTAAATCGTTCTTTTATCACGAATCTGATTACGCAATCGTCTCGCGAGAAAAGCCCACGTCTACAATAATTATAACCGCTGCTTCTCGCTTTTTAAGTAATAGCGCGTAAACATTCTACTTAAATTCGAATTACCAACGACAGCCGCCTTGAATTGCATACCGACGATTCGTTAGCGCGCCCCGCAGCATTCGCAATAGTCGAACGGCCAGCCGCGTTGCTCTCGTTGCGAATTACTTCTACGCGCGAATACGCGGATACTCGGTTGGGCGTGCGTATGCGGCGACGACGCGTGCGAGTATCCGCGCGTATGCGTCGTTCTACGCTCGCGCGCGCACGACTCGTACACGCACCTACCCCAGAAAACCTGAGCCGCATTCCGAGCGCGCGCCGGTGTCAGTTTGGAAAGTGAATGATACGTAATTTATAACGGCACAACCGAGAGCTAAATAGCTCTGGCGAGAGAGACGGGGCGAGGGGAGAGCGCGGGATCGAGAGAGAAAATCCGGGGAGGAGTCGAAAGAGGCGCAGCGCGCGCGCGGGAGAGAGAAAGAGAGGGAAGAGACGAGTCTAAATATCGAGCACATGTCGGGCCGGTTCCCCTAAACGCCACCGAAAATAGATCCCCGGAGTCCCATACGTCATTTCGGGTCCGCCTCGTATGTTTGGTGTTACGCGGCGGTGTTTCGCGGCGTTTCGATGTGTGCGTTCGATGTGTCTCTCGGTGGAAGGGGGCGCTAAACTGCATCCCCTAATAGACCGGCTGTCTTCTTAATTGACTAGGTGGGTCGTTCGCACGTGATGGGTTGCGCCTCCCAGCCAAGAAATAAAGCGAGTCGGTCGAATGACTGTAGCGCGCTGCGTGAATTAACCGAGTTGGAAAAGGGGGTAAAGGGACGCCTGCCTGACGCGGTCTGTCGGACGTTTTTCAAAGCCGGGGGCCATCTCTCCGGCGCGACACCGTCCGGGGGTGGCCCCCGCGCGGGCCACTTCGTTGGCTCGCGCTTCACCGCCGAGCCGTGAAGAGAAACGCGCGTGGTGCCTAATTTGACTGCCGCGTCGCCTGTTGTTGAATTGTTTTTCCGCGCCGTTGCCCGCTCTACCTATTACGCGGTGCGAGCCGGTGCTACTGTACAAATGCGAGCGTCCGCGCGGGAGATGGTAACAGAGACTCAACCGCATCTCGAAAACGAGCGTAGTCGCCCGATCTCTCGGGGGATAAGCCTCTGCGTGGTCGTTGATGGAAAGTAGGTAAAGTGAATTACCTTATAAGCCTACCGCGGTATACAGCTGAGATGTTATCGCGTGGACTACCGATTTCACTCTCTCGCGTATAGTGGCTCGAAAGAGGAGGACTACACAGTCCTGCGGCCACTTCGAAATTCGATTTCGAGAGGTATCGAGATTGGTCGCGCGATATAAAGGCGGCTTCCCGAGGCGAGTGAACCGGAGGAAAGTTTTTGGGCGAGAACTATTTGGTTTTTAAATCTGACAAACTTTTTCCATCTAAATTCAACTCCGGTCTGCTTCAAAGATAGGCATAATAATCAGGCAGAGAGTTGCACTGTAAAAAATTCTGCGCTATGGAACTATATAGACCACTTTTGGCGTTAAATAACAATAGCATAAAACTGAATGACACCAGATGCGGTATGTATACGTAGGTCCGCACTGATGAAATGGTGTTAAAATTAAAAGCATTTTTTACCGTGTAAGTATTGTAAAAGTTAATGATTATTTTGTCTCTTTGCTTCAACGAAATATTAATTTTGTCATATTTGACTTAACGTTTATTAATTACAAATTCTTTTCTCGGAACGGTTGATTCGCCAATTACGTTTACATTGGAAACAAAATTTGCTTCATTCAACCATCGGTGAATATGGCGAACCTCGCGGTGCAATTGTTTCAACGCCATTAGAGTGTGAGGAAAAATAAATAGAATCGAAGCAACCAAATTGAAGTTGGAACAAGCGAATATCTATTTCAAACAATTACACCGTGAGGTTCGCCATATTCAATCTCACCGATGCACAATGCTTTATTCAGTGGACAAAAATCAGATTTTTACTTACGCGATATAGAAAAACTAATTCCTTGAAATCAAAAAGTAATGCCCCTTATACCCACACCTATCCATTTCTGAACAATTGAATCACCGTTGCCATGCAAATAAAGAAAGAAAGACGCGTCACAGCGTAAACATTTTCGTCTCAACAGAATTACGAACTTCTTTTTAGAAATTATTTTAAATGTGTATGCAATCTACAAGGAAAGGGGATTTTTATTCACTTTATATAAATAAGAAAAGTGTTGACATACCGAAAAAAATATTCGTAAGACTTATATTTCTTATGTTTTTACACATATGATTGCGGAGGCTATTTCTCAAAAAGTTCCAAAAACCTCCTTTTCAGTTTAGTATTTTACTAAAGCTTGTACATTCCTCTTAATACCTGTATATCGTTTTATTTGCTCAAGGCTGCTCAAACTATGCTATTGTCATTATGAGGGCGCGAAACGCTCGAATGATGAATTCTATTTTTTGTCACTAAGTGTCAAATACGAGGTTGACGGGGTTCAAGGCGGGGGTTTGGCAGGGGTTTTGCCCCCCCCCCCCTACCCACACCCCATTACAAACAAATAAATCATAAGTATTTTTTAAAGTAAAAATAAATAAATAAACAAACAAACAAAGAACTTTAGAACAAAATTTCATTGTTTATTATTTTGAATTTTTGCAAATATAACCATATTCGTAATCAGCGACCCAAGAAATCCCCCTATACCAAATTTGGCATGAATCCGTCGATTTTCGAAAATCTCGTCCGCCATATTGGATCCGCCATCTTCAATTTTTGAAATCTACTTCAGATTCGTGATCAGGGACCCAAAAACCCCCTTATATCAAATTTGGCATGAATCCGTCGATTTTCGAAAATCTCGTCCGCCATATTGGATCCGCCATATCAATTTTTGAAATCTGACTTCAGATTCGTGATCAGCGACCCAAAAAACCCCCCTATACCAAATTTGGCATGAATTCGTCGATTGTCGAAAATCTCGTCCGCAATACTGGATCCGCCATCTTGAATTTTTGAAATCTGACTTCAGATTCGTGATCAGCGACCCAAAAAACCTCCTTAACAATCATTTATTTACTGTTTGATTAACCGTCAAGAGGAAGTTCCATTTTTGTCCACTCTCCCATATACCGGGGAGCACTGTGCGATGGTCGAATGAAGCAAATTTTATTTTCAGTGTAAAGCGGGCCACTCGCGATACTGCGGCGTCGTACAACAGGATCGTACGACGGCGTTGTACGATATGATTGCATTTTGGCAAGGATACACACGATACTGCGCCGCAGTATGGACTCGACTTTCAACCAGATTTAGTTGAATTTTGTACTAATTTCAGTTCTCTTTTATAGGATGTTCGCGAAAATTGTTAATTTTCTTTTTTACAAAATCCTCATTTGCTTCTTTATTTGCTTCTTGAAATTTCGATATTAAAATGTCCATGGACACTTTTCGGGCGTTTCTGTTATGATATGATTCACTCTTCACTTTCCAAAGACACTCTTGTTCTTTGTATAATTCAAAAAATTCCCGTAATAAATTCTCGGTATATAATGCCATTTTTCACTACTAAATTGAACCACAAGCCAGATAAATAACCCTTTCTGCTGTATTAACAAGACGAAATCGGCCACGTACGATCAAAAATCGATCCAACACGACGACGTTGTATACAACAGTATACTGCACTGAGACAAAAAGGGTACTTGATCGAAATAAACGTGTCTTTGGATAGTCCCAAGAGTGTATTTATTCGATTTAAATGAATATCGATTTGATTCAAATGACATCTAATTAATTCAATAATCTAATATTTGAGTCCAACCAATATTCATTTAAATCGAATAAATATGCTCTTGGGACTATCCAAAGGCACATTTATTTCGATCAAGTAAATTTTTTTCTCAGTGTGCATTGCAGTCAGGTCCGTTTGTTTGCGGTCAAATCGTACGATTTCGTTGGACGCACGGGCACACACGGTTAAATTCCGTTCAATTTCGTTTGATCCGATAAAATCGTACGACGCCGCAGTACCGTAAATGACCCGCTTAAGAAGCCACGCGCCATGGGAAGGAGACTTTACGACGTAGGTATATCAGGTACAGGGTGCGCAGTGGGTATCGCGGAGATATAGGTGTATCCTTTACAATTGGATCTCTTCGCTGCAGCGCGGATACCCCGCGATGTCATGTGCGCAACACGACGTCCCGGCGCGTTTGCATTCTTCGACGTCTGAATGGCGCGTTCCGGAGGAAAATGCTTCCCGGAAGGTCCTCACGCCCCACGACACTACTGCAATTTTGGGGACCCTGATTCGCCCGGAGACCATTGTCCCCCGTGAAGGATCAGTTTTTGAGCGAGACGCCAGAAAATGGATCTTCTCGCGCGCGGTGCATAATTGCGATTTAAAAGGTTCGAAGAGTCCGAACAGCTGCGACTGCGCGACAATGGTTTGGCCACTCGAAAACGACAATCGGACAATTCGAACCCCGCTGCGGTTCCGACCATGAAGAGTTTCGCGAAGATTTTTGGGAAACTACGGGTGGCTTTGCCCCGCTACACATCGCGTAGAATTCCATCTGTACCGTTGCGAAGATGTATCGTGAAGTATGCATCTTCAATTATTTATAAATTACTCCTTATTTCATTTATTTAAAGAGGAGAATTATCAGTTTTCTCTGTTGGGAGTTAAAAACAAATCGTATTCCAAGAAGCTGAAGTGCAATCGAAAGTCAGGTTCACTCCAAAATCCCACTCAAGTCAGGTACTTGAATTTTTCAACAGAGATTACGATACTCGATTGTGGCGTGTGGCGAAAAAGGCAAAGCGAGGAGTCACAAAGTCGCTTTGCGCGCCGGTGATCGACGATCACCGCAAGAAAGAAAGAGAATCGCGCGGTACTTTAAAAATTCGTGAAAAAGCGTTGGCCCTTTTAATGAACAGGGCGTGAGGCCTTTCTCGGGACTTTGCGTCCCTTCCATTCAGGGTGCCCCAAGAAGAATGGCCATCGCGGGTACGCCGCTGTACGGTAACGGAGACCTACATTACGGCAAAGGACCAGTTGTAAAAGATCCGCAGTTTCCATTGTACGCGATACATCCGTGCACAATCGAAAGTCGTTTAAATCCTCGTAGAATTCGAGAGGATGCGGTCTAGGTGTCGCTTTTTCGCTCTTGAGTGGTTCCGATTGTTGTCAGGCTCAAAAGAGTGAAATTGAGTCCAAAGTTGCAGCGCCTGCGCCCCCGCTGCAGGCAGGTGTCGCGAGACGTCCAGGGGAGAATGGCTTTCGACCGATTTCCGACCTCGCGAGCGTGAAATGGCGCGGTGAGCCTCGTTGTAAAATATCCGTAACATTGGAGAATGGAATGAAAATTGCTCATTGTTGTACTTCGCGAGAATCGACTGCGCGAATTGAATAATTACGTACGCGTTCAGTTTTACGCGAAAAAAAAGGAACAAACAGAAATGCGCGTCGTGCAAGGAGAACAATGCAGGTCAAATTACTAGAAACTGTACATGAATATTTGAGTTAAAAATACTTACTATAATAGTATATAGTAAAGTTGAGACAGATTGATAATTTACCATTTTTAAGTGATTAATTTATGAAGCATTTAGTATCTAAAACTCATGATATTAGTAATGAGAAATGACGATTTCAATGTTTCAAAATGTGTCAATTTTCATCTAACTATTTGCATAGTGAAATTTACTTTATTTCGATTTTTCCAACATTTATAGTACCTAATATGTGATGCGCAATGAGTACCTATTTGTCAAGTAACACTTCGAATTTTTAACTACAGCAGTGCAATTTTTATTTACAACTGATTCCCATTTTTCTCCGTGTATATGGCGGGTCAAAAGAAAACTCAACATAACCAAGATTGAGATAGGTACTTGTAGAGAACTAAAGTATTCCTCGATTTCGGGACGTTATACACAGTGTGTGATAAGCATTTCTCTTCCTCGACGTCCAATGCGTCGAAACGCTGATTCCGTCGAATAAGAGCTAATTTATCCTCATAAAAATCGACTCAATGAGTCAAATTAAGGTGCCTATAAATATAAATTATAGGTACCTGGTATTTTCCCGCTGAAAGTGATATACAGTTCCGTAATGGTGTCGGGTGCCCCGACACCTGGCTCCGTGGACCCTTTGTGAGCGGAGCCTAAAGATGGCACCTCTGCCACGGGAGGATCCCATAAACTCGCGGGTAGCATTCAGCTAAATGGTTCTAAAATACTTTCGAAATACGAGCCTGCGGTCGCGTTCGGGGTGCTGCTCTGCCACGGTTTGGGTGGTTTCGAAGATAAAAATGCAGATTAGGATTACCGCGCGGTACCTGCGTTCTGGATTTCCGTTAATTTAATGTCCACGATATCGTTTAACAGTTTATTGTGTCGAATTCATAAATTCGGTTTTATCACCGCTACTAATTTTGAGAATTACTCCGACGAACGAGCACGCCGTGTGTGGTAGGTACATATGGTGATGCTGTAGGTATGCTTGCGCTCCAACGAAGTTTTTTTTAATGCACGATCCACTCGTTACTGAAAATGCGGGAAGTAAAAAGGTCCGATATCGTGATATCGCATCGTCGGATCGTTTTGAAATCTCCACGCGATAATTTGCGCGTGCAAATACGACTGTGCGAATGTTAACTTCATTCTGACATCAAGAAATTTTCTCAAACTCTGAAAAGGTATAGTAACGAAATTAAGAACAACTTAAGCCCTCCTCCTGAGCGAAAAATCTTTTACGACCAGTTGACGAAAATCCGACCACGCGGGACGCGTGGGCGCACTAAAGTGCATCGCATTCACGCAGTGTCGGCTCGCGCGTATCGCCAGGTACAGCTGCTTCGGAAAATGCATGCCGTGAGAAGGACCGCTGCCGTACGGCCTCGTAATATATAAAAGTCCCAAGCTCTCGAGACCCGAGACCACGAAGGTCGCCGTACTTCAGCGCTAGACGCCTGGGTATGGCCATTCATTGACGGACAAAAAAGGAGGTCGAAACGGCAATCGTTCGAACGAAGTCGAACAAATTTTCCAGTGTCTCGAAACCATGCCGGAAAAAATTCCGAGGGATGGTCGAGAGAAAGAAATGAAAAGCAGACGCAGAACGAAACGTTCGAGTAATCCTTTTCAGGGGGGCTGTACGCCACTGCGACGAGAAGGTGTGACTATGTTTGAATACACTGTTGATTGGGTCATAAATGTGTCTCTCGTGCACAAACACTTTTTCTCGTTTTGGTCATTTTCTTCGAGCGGGCTCGAGCAGTCGGGCCACACACAAGCCCCCGAAACTTTTCGATGCGTTTGATCGGTACCTTTCAGGCTGACCTACCGTGACGCAATTGAATTCTATTTTGAAGAATAGCACCAAATCACTTTACCACGCGGTTGAACCTTCGAAAAGAGCAGACATCAAAAGAGTATCTTCAGATGATCCTCGACTGCGATCCTCCTCTGTGTTACGTGTGCGTCTACACGGATTTCTAAATACATATACCGGAAGAAATGCATCGTGTGCACAAAGAGGAAAGAGTTATAAGAAGTAGAGAGAGAGTAGATCGTATGAACATATGTGCTCGTATAGAGGCGGCAGACTTTCCCATCTCCCATCAAGCGCGCCATTGATATGGAATCACCAATCTTGGCGCCTCTGACTAAACCGCTTCAGCCCACGGTAGAACCACTCGAAAAATAATCCTACGAGTCCTTTTACGCGATTCTTTTACCCGTACGATATTCCTTTCTGCTCGTCCGCAAATTCCTAAATTTATCGTCGCAAACGCTCTGATAGCTCTGAGCAAAGAGTTACGAGAACCCGAGCAGGATCCTACGTACCGAGGAAGCACGGCAGAATCATCCTTTCTTCCGTTAAGCACCCATTGCCGCGGAATTTACTGTTCTCACCGTCTCGAACTCACAGGCGCGTTGGGAGTACACGCTACACTGTCCTACAATGAAGGACCCCCTTCGACACCTCGCTTCCCATTGGACGTCCTCCCCGGAATTTTGCCGGACGGGCAAGTTTATGTTCGCGGGTAATTTAGCGTCCATTGAACGCGGTTACCCGGCACGATGATGCACCGCAATTAAAGAGCGCGCGCGCTCGCGACATCCTCACTCGTACGAACGCTCCGGCGCGTACACCGTCGCGCGCGCGTATCGATGCACTCACACCGTCCCGCGGGAGGGAGGGAGAGTGCGAGCGCTCGTGCGTGGGCCCATTGAGCGCGGGGGGGTAATTTGGAGTCATTGTGCGATCATCACGGTAAGAAGCACAATACCCGCGGCCGAAGTTTAACCGCGCGCGTATAGCACGGCACGGGGCTGAGCACGGTACGACGCGCCGAGTCAGGTCGACGCGAAGCGCCGCATGAATGCTGGGTGATTCTCGGAACCACGACAATCCTTGGCTAATGGGTGGTCCCAGCACGCGTGGGGTCTTATGCACACCACTTAGCGGTGCATTGCACTCGTTACTTGCATTCCCCGAAGCAAAAATCACCGCGCCCTGACGACTCGTCGGGGCTCACTTTCCCGCGCGAGAAAAAGATCTTAGCGCGCGTGCGCGCGCGCGCGCGGCGAGGCCCCGCGTGTGATTTTCTCGCGTAACGACGAGATGGGTCTGCTCCCGTTTGCCGTACGAGCGGGAATCGCGGTACAAATAAGGACTAACTCGCGTAGGGGTGGAAAAAACAGTCTGACAATTAGGAGGAAACTGATTGTCGGTGGGACGGTGATGGCACTGACGACTGATGGAGTTGAGGTATGGAGAGGACGCAGGAGTCGATTAGTTTATTTCTGTGATTGGCAACTGTTTATTTCATGTAATTATCCCAAAGAGGAGAGAGTTAGCCATGAGCTATATGAGACTTGGAGATTTAATACCAGGATATTCCATTAGTACAGAAACATTTGATGCACGAAACAGGTGTGACGTGCTTTTCAATACAAATTTCACTGTGAATCCAATTTAATTATAATCAAAGAGACGGAGCTGTCGCTCCTTATTTTCCCTCGAGCAGAAAGAGTATCTTGTATTTATTTACCAAAGAGTTCTGGCGTAAACGATATTTTGTTTACGAAAGCAACTCATTAATCGATCGCGTCGTGATCCATCATTGATCCCCCTTGCATCGCGGCACCTATACTCGCACAGGACATCCTGTTGGACATCCCTCCCGGTCTCCGACGACAACGGAATTCTCCGCATCCACGCGAACACGCAGCCGCGCCTCCACCTCCACCTCCTTCTCCTCCTCCCGGCCCATTTCAGACTCTCGCTCTCGATCCTCCGCGCCTTGGTCTTGTTTATTTTCCGAAACGGCCTGTCAGTCCCGGGTGCCCAATTAACCAGCACGGCGAAGGTCATTAGCTCATTGGCCATTGATAGGGCTTTTGAGCCCAATCAAAACGCATTCTTCGATCCGTATTAGTGCCGACGTCATCGCGCGTCGCCTCTCGCGGTTCGCGCGCGCGCGGGGAAATTGTAGAGGGACGAGGCGAGGGACGCGCCGACCTGTTCACAGACTAGTTAGCACCTTCTCTTAGATCCACGCGTTCTCGAATCAAGGCGCGCATTCTGCCGAGCCGCCGGCCCGCCGACCAACGGCTCGGCCTCACAATGCCGCATTGTACTTAAATCAGATTCAATTTGGGGCCCATTGAAAATTACGCTTAATAAATTATTTGGGCAATTCATAAATCCGTGCCGTGGGTACCCGGCGTCGCGCTTCTCGGATTCAGAGAGGCGCTACCCCGACGAGACGCCTAATGGACTCGGATCCTCTTTTCGGTTCGGTCCCAGCTGGAGTATATATATTACAAATTAGTAGGCAGTTATAAATGACCTCATCCTCCTCCGCCTTATTTTCTCCTCTTCTCCCGGGCCGTCTGAATATCAAAGGATCGCCCGAGAGACCGAGTCCGTGCGTCTCAACGGCCGCAAGTCCCCGCGGTGCACGCGCGCGCGCGAAAGCCACTAAGTCATCTGGAAATAGTACGACGTGGGCGAAGACACGTGTATACTTACGCGTTCGGTCGTACGCGTGTGCACGTGGGGTATAGGTCGCTGGATGGGGTTCGACTAATTTTTTTTTTATAGAGACGAGAGCGAGGCGCGCCCCGAGGAATTTCGAACTCGAACCAGATCGACTCGAAAAAGTGGAGGGTTCTAGAGTCGAATTTATGCGAAATGTAGAAGCACGCGAGCGCCCGGACGCAGGCGCGAGAGGATTCGGAAGAATAGACGCGAGAGGTGGGGCGGAGGAGAGTGTCGAGCAAGAGGGACGAGAGACGAAACCCCGAAGAGCCAGCTGACGCGGCGAGATCTTTGACAAATGCCGCAAACACAGGACTGACACGTTCGGAAACAATCGCCGGCGAACGGTGAACCTATAATTAGCGTAGGATACTTTGAGAAATCGACCGCCGTGAGTTTTCCCCGCGGTCAGTCCTCGGAGGGACAATGAGACGGAGACCCGCGTGTTCGCTTCGCTAAAAGCGGCGAGCGCCGGAAAGGTTACCCCGTAAAATCGGTCAATCCGCGACAAGATCTCGTCCTCCGTGTCGGTAGTTTTGTGTACGAACCGGTGTACTCGCGCCTGCGCGTAAAAATCATCCCCGTTTATACGTGGAGTAAATTGCACGGCGACTGATGTACACTGAGACAAATGATCGATTAGTAATATTAACCAAACTTTAGTTGATGTGAAAACAACGGACTATTTTTATCAAGACGATAAAACTTATGGTTACGAAAAATAAATGTCGGTCATGGGAACGTAATAATTTTATCGCGATAACAAATGTTTGGTTATCACTATGAAAATATTTCCTTGTTCTCGTATTAACCAAAGTTTGGTTAACATTACTGATCATTTGTTTTCAGAGTATACCGACCTAGGCTCTCTACGTTGTAAATGCAATAATTTGCAGGAGCATCGGTATTAGGCTCAGAAAATTTCAAAGATCGAAGCAAGAGAGATGCTTTATCAATGTTCGATGCTATACGCGTTACGCGTTAATTGGCTGGTCTCCTAATCGATCCAAAGCCTGCACTAACGAATGTGCCACGTAGCGTAGATGTGTAACTATCTAGACACTTAAACTGTAATACTTTCGCAAAACTCTTCGATTCCAAGTCGATCTTACGCGAGCGAAAAAGGAGCGGCCTTAGCGTAGAAAGACCCGATCGTTCCACCGCTATAATTCTCACTCCCGTAATTAGCTGGACGAGTCGCGCGCTCTCGTTCGACGGTTTAATATCCCACGTGCGGATGTGTAACGACGTTGTCATTTCTCTTCTCGTTCGAGCCTCACGCAACAGCACGATTACGAAGGCAGGGGGACGTAAAAATGGCTTCGAAACCCGTCCAGGATGAAGTCATCGCGGCGAGCTGTGATTTTCTAATTAACCTTTAATAACGGGGCGCCCCTTCAATATCCTGAGTGCTCCCAAGCGCCCGACAAAGCCGAGAAACTCGTCGCTATCAAAGGCGCGACCCGCCAGCGTCGAAATCGACATGACGAACGCGAAATTCTCGTCCGAGCGTCGATTCGTTCGGAGCGAATCGAGTCCCTTTGGACTTTCCGGATGAATTTCGATCGTTCACGCCAGCCATTTCCCGGCACTCGTTATCGGCCGATGGATTAAAGCGAAACTACGCGCTATATCGATATCGAATACGCGGAGCGGCACGTTCGCGCTCCTTTCGGTTTAATTAACGATGAGCGACGAGAAGAGGGTGCACGTACGGGGTGTCCCGGTAATTTCGAAGCGTTACACTTTTAATCAGCGCTTCGCGCAAGGTCGACCATGCGCGTCGCGACGCTCGACAATGGTCGATGGACCGAACGCCGCGAGGAGAGAGGGTACGGAAGTATTGTATCTTGATTTAAGCGGACACAGTCGTCGACAGAATATACCATCTGTGATTTGGATTAAATTGAGATTGATTCGAGGGGATCGGGAGAGGCTGGAGATAATAGCTGGACACCCACCCCTTGTAATGTACGCACAATAGATCCACGTATGACGCTCCCCCGTTATTTAACGTTCATTATGAAATGAAACGTCCTCAACTTGTCGGGAAATAGATATATATCTATGTGTATTGAGAAAATATTTGCTCGATCCAAGTAAACGTGTTTTTGAATAGTCCTAAGAGCACATTTATTTGATTGGAACGAATATCGATTGGATGAATAAAAATATCATTGATTTAATTGAATATTATTTCGATCGCGAATCGGTATTTATTCGACTAGAATAAATGTGCTCTTAGGACTATCCAAAAACACGTTTATTTCGCCGAAGCAAATTTTTCTCTCAGCGTAGATATCAATATATTATAAGCATTCCGTCAATTTTTCATATACTCGAGATGTAATTATTTCACTTCGCGAGACTATTACGAGAAGGCGCGATACACGGGACGCGATCGCGTAAATGTGGAGGGCCGGCCGATGTGTCCGACGTTTCAAAGAATAATTAACTCCAATAAATTCATATCATATCACAGCTGTGTAATTAAGAAACTGACTCGACCTTCGACCTACGATCGACTCGTGATCGCGAGAGACCGACTGTTAACACGTATCATTGCTCGCCGCGTACGTGTTACGCGTACGTGTAACACGCGCAATCGCTTTCGATTTACCAACACCAACGGGCCTCGCGATAGAATGAATGCATTCACTGACAATATTATCTGAATACGCACGAGACACTGTACGTGCATCCGACGTGGAAAGAATCGGTGTCAAGTATTTGGAGAAAGATACGAAATTGAGCCATCGCTTTCACTCGGAAGAAAAAGGCTTAAACGATAAGCCGAGCGGTGGAATTACGCAAGGTTATTGACTGCTGGACTGTACATCGCGCGACGTGAATCATACTTTATAATCTGCAAGTTTCTCGGACGAGAATGCGTGACTATTTTAATATCAAGTGGGTAGATTTGCATTCCCGTTAATACCTATCACAGATTTGACATGTGTGTAAAATTTATCATTCTTGTTAAATTTACGAGAAAAACGTCAATAATTCATTCCAAATCAAGGCGTCATTTTAATCGAGATGTATACGCACGGGACAATTAATAATAAACGCGCCGATATGTGAAAATTGTAAATGTATCTCTTTCGTTTGTCAACAATCGTTAATTGGCATGGGTTGTTGACAATGCTGCAAGCCGATTACAACTATCTCGCACCGCTGTGAAACGAAGATATTTCGAAACCGCCTCTTATCCAATGTCCGTTCTTCGTCTTCGTCGGATTTATAAGGAATCGCGAAGAGTAAAAAAAAAGACAAGTACGTAAACAGTCGTTAGGAATATTTTGTTTTGTTACGCTCGATACTAGAAGTTAATGTCGTAACGGCAACAACAATAGTACGCCCGCTAGTCGCGCGATAAGGACCGCACCCGCTGCGAACGCGTTCGATCGCCCTCCATCTCTTGCGGCTCTCGATTATTTCGAACCCGGAGAACAAACGACTCTGCCCGGATACTCGATACGCTCCCGCCTCGCCCGCAATTTATCTCGATCTGCAGATCGAAATCGATACGTCCGCCGGGTAACGAGGCCCGGTGGAGCGGTCGGCAATTAGCGATTTTTCGGCACTTTGGTGGCCCGGCTGACCGAAAAACTGACCCCCCGACAATATAACATTCGTTCGGCGCGGGGTATCTCGGGGCTCCGCAGACGGTCGAATTTCGTAACGAGCCCGGCACGTCGCCAGGGCGTGGTTCGGAAACGGTCAAACGGATGAATCGGTCGCGAATCTCTTTTGTTTTTTCGAATTTCGTGCCCACGGTTCCTCGGGGGCGCGTCACGCCCTCCTTTCCGGGTCGTTTCGGCCTCGAAAGACGAAGAGCGGGTAATTTGCATGAAAGCAGAGTCCCGGGGAGGCTGCAGGGTTCTGCGGGAAGCGTGGCAGGCGTGGCTGGAATGGCTCGTTGCACCGTGCCAAGTGCAGCTAGCGATTCGGTGTGGGGTGTCGCGTGGACGGGCTCGATGCGATTGTCGATCCGGGGATTCCTGAGGACTCTTTCTTTTTAGTTTCAACGCGTGGGTATACATTTCTGCCGCGTTAAACGGGTTACGTATACGGATACTTACGCTGATTAAGAAAGTTCGGTATTCTCTCAACCCTCGAGGGGTTGAATATATAAAGAACCTCGCGATGTGGTTGTGGAATATAAATATTTACTAGTTTTTCGATTTGTTACTTCAAATTTATGTATTTGAAGTAATACATAATGAATGAATAAATGAATGTCGAAACAACCATATCGCGAGGTCCGCCGTATTCAACTTTACCGGCTCAGGCGGAAAAATTCTATAGGATCCATATGTGGTTTTGGTCATATCGCACATTTGCGACAAGACTGCCATAAGAGTGCAATATAGCCACATAGTGTTTGTAACCTTATTGAGGCAAACATTCGTATGAAGTTGATTTCGTCAAGAAAGATTTAAGGCTAATATTATTTTTTTTTAATAACTATGTAGCTCATCACACTAGAGCGCTAGATCACTATTCTAAAATGATTGTACCTCAAAATTGCACAGAAACACACTAAAATCTCAAAATTGAAATGTTGACTTGTGACAACTCTTCTCGCATACGTGCGATATATGGATTACATATGATTTTTATATTAACCATATATAGATTAGGCAATTGATTCCCCCATAATTATCATTTAATTCTATTTAATAATTAAAAATAATATTTCTTTACGTCAATTACACCTAAAACTCTCCATTTTTCTAATTTTTCACGGGGAAATTTTTTTACCGTAGAAGGAATTAGCACTAAACCAATGATTCAACAATTTCACCGTGTTATTCAAATGGAAATCAGAAAAAGCGATTGAGACACCCCATAAATAATGAGTGAGAATGTGCACCCGGCGACATATTCAAACTTACATTAAACGTTACTAACGTTTTAAGTGCTCGCTAAAAGAATTAATTGAAAAAGCTTTTTTTTGAATCAGTCTAATGTATAGGTTTATTAGTCTATGTTTCACCGTAAAATGTTTTCGCTTCGAGTCCGTATAATAAAAGAACACTTCGCTTCAATTCCTTCGAGACCTATCGAATCTGCGTGAACCCTGTACCTCGAGAAATCGCGCTATATTCGTACGACCTCGACTGACAGACGTCACCGGGAAGATTATCACCGGCGTCAAACGAAATCTAAACGATTGAGAAGGATCTCGCAGCGCGCGAGTGTGAAGCTAATCGCCGTTGCTCGAAACGAGGCGAGTCGGAGGGGATTGACGCGAATGCATGCGTGCGGCGAGGGCTCGCGATAACTCGTCGATAAATCGCCGTAATTAGTCACTGCCAATTAACAGCTGCTCACACGGAAAACAACTGACTGCGCTCGCTATATTCGGCTTTGGTGGAATGCGCGCACGCGTAATTTTCGTTTCTCTTTCTTCTCGGGATTCGGGAATCGGTGGAAAATATGAAATTGGGGTGTAGAAGTCGATGCATTTATTTTTACGTGATAACAGTAGCTATGCGTATCAAGTTTATTTTGTGATGTTTCTCGTTTATGTAATCATTGACATAGTCCGACGAGAGGTCCTTTCGTGTTATCAAAGAACTAGGAACAAAATTTTTCACATGAACTGAGAAACGAAATCGGATTCGGCGTCGTGGATTCTGTTGCTGGTGACTTTTGAAAATATCATTTTTAAACGTACTGTCCGATAAATAATTAATTCCAATGCTCTGATAACCTACGATGCCATTTGTTCGGTCTAATCAATGCACGAGAATTGATTGTTCACTGGTTAGTATCTACGTTCAAAAATGATATTTTAAAAAATCACCAGCGTCACAGTCCGTAACGCCGGAAGTACATCGATGAGAAAGAGATTAGGCGTAGCTGAAGAAACCGCGTCTTATGTTCCTCGAACACATTTGTTTACGCGTTTCGCAGTCGCGAAAAACATCGCAAAATCACGCGACAGCATTTCCTACCATTTCCATCCGTCGCGATCAGTAATTCGCTCGCTGGTGATGCGTCGCTTTCGAAACGCATACGGCGATGCGCCGCGTATAAACTCGCGTAATTACGAAATTCCTAGCGCCGGGCGGTAAGGAGGAGGAGCGTGGCGGAGAAGTCACGGTTTTTTCATCTTCCTTCATTTGTTTCGCGCGGTGGCGAGGAAACGCTGTAATTAGGCCGCAGATAAGGCCTGCCGCGTCCATCTGCAACAAAACAAGTTTTTGTAAATCATTAACGTATAATTTTAATTGCGAGCGACGACGAGCCGGGGAATTAATTATGTTGATTGCGCGTACGCGGAGACTGCGCGGTTGGTCTTGGTGTCCGTACGTGCCGCTCCGCGGTATACCGACTCCGTCTCCCGGCGACTTATCTTGTTTTCAACTAATTGTAAGCGGCATAGTTCAGACCTCGATAAAAGAGATTCCGCTCTTTCTCCACTCTCGCGGGGCTCGCTCTTCCTCTCCCCGTCTCGCGCCTCTTATCGCGCGGATGCGAATCTGCATGGCGCTGACTGCAGTCGAATACGTGTATACGTGCCAATTTACACTTCCGCGTGATCCGATAGGTCTGTTCTTTTCGTGATCAAGGGTGGTTGTGTATCTCGCGAAGATGTCTAAGGCTTCGCGCGGATATATTTTTGAGAATTACGAAGCAAACACGATTTATGAATGTTACGCGTGATGCATTAAGCATCACGTAATGACGTAAATTACGTAAATGACAATGGGCTGTTCGTATACAGAAATCGGCTCGGATGGTTTAAATCTGAAATCAGAAGCGAGAACGATCGACGTCAGAATTAGACGTTCGTCTGAAACGCCGCCATTTGTTTACCTGTGTCGTATTACCGTACTTTTGTGAAAATTACATTTTTCAATTTAGAAGAAAGTCCTGCAGTGGAAACATTGATCGAGAGTCGTATACCATATGAGCCTAAACTTACTCGCCAGGAAAGAAACTCGTATCGCTATTATCTCATTACCTATGAGTTTTTGGCTGATATTTATACAATATTATATTTTTTCGAAGATTACCTACGTTTCTATTTACAATAAAGTCTTACATATCGATATAGGCCAAACATTTATAAATAATGAGTTAACAGTGATTGAACATTCTTTCCTGGCGAGTAAGTTTAGCTTCGGATGGTAGATAACGTAATACTCATATTCAAAGTGTACAGTGCACTTTGACATTCGCTTTTTTTCCCCCACGAGATGCAGAAATAGAACACACCACCGAGAAACAACTTATGTTTTCTCGCTGAACACCGGTGTATAGGGGCGTCTAAACGGGCAATATTTTTACTGCAATATGTGGCTGCAATATTGGCAACTATATCCCAGCCATCATGAAAACATTTTAATGCGGTATATGGCTCGGCAATATATATTTCGGCAATATTTTCTGCAACAGTATGGCCCATGTTAAAGGCGCAGCTAAACGGGTGACGATATCAAAAATGTGTAGCTATATGGCCGGGACATACTAAAAATATTACCCTAAATTGCATAGTCTGGCTGGTATTGCTGGCAATGTTGCCGGCCACTGTGTTGCAGCCACATATTGCAGTAAAATATTGCCCGTTTAGAAGGCCCTTATCTCAAACGTATACCCTCCCTCCTCCCCCTATTCGGGTTCTCTTCGCGTCAAAAGTGGCGGAAAACAGTTTCCAAAAAAGAATTCGCTATTGTTGCGCCTCGTCCCTCGCCACCCACGTTTGTCGAGCTTTCATCCGAAAGCGAGCTAACGGTTTTCGAGGATTTGTAAATTGGATTGGACGGCGGCACGAAAGGGCACGTGTAAAACAACAGAGGCTCGACCCGAGATGGTGCTAAGTCGGGTCGCCGAAGTCTTCGAGTTCGGGGGATACCTGCGCAGCGTCGCGGGCCGAAGAGACGAAACGAGACAGCGAGTGTAGGAAGACACGGGACGAGCCAGCGAAGAGAGCCGAGGGGAGAAGAAGGAGAGAAACTCGGCTTGTGAACCTGCTAAGCCCGAACTAATCCCGAGATTAGATGAGTCGGACCGCCCTGTCAAAACTTGTCACCGGGTCAGGGATTACAAAGTCATCGGTGTCACCGTGAACAGTTCCTGAGCGCGAGAGCGTGCGCGGTCTTCTTATTTCCTCGCTCACGCGAGGAACGCCCATGCGCGTGCGTTACACGTGCTCGGCTCCACGGATGCGGAGAGCGATCAAAGTTCTCTTTCTCTCCTTCTCTCTCTCGGCGCATCGAGCGATCGGGACATTTTTCACGCGGTCTGACGAATGAGAAGTCTGAGGAGAAACAGAGAAAGCTTTTATTTCGCACCCCGAAATAGTCCGCTGCGGAATATCAGCGGAGAAAACGTTCAGAGAAGGAGTTTTGAAGAAAATCTAGTTCGACGTTTGAAATTGAACTTCTTATTTCGAAGCGAGAAAATATCCACCGTTTGTGGTAAAAAGCGCGATTTCAACTCGTCCGAAAATATCGGCATCTAATTTCGCCCGAAGAATCAAGTTTCCACGATGCTATCTATAAATCGGGACGGGGATTTCGATGACTTTATCGGCAGTCTGTAAATTGCTCGCGATCTTTCACTCTCCCACCCCCGATGCGTGGAGCGCGCTACATAGGGGGATTTCGCGAGGGGGGGGGGGTATTTTTGATGGGAGGCCGGCGATGCCGTCGGCTCGTATATCTGCAGACAGCTCGTGAGCACGCACACGCAGGCGACGCGCGGACACGTGTGCACGTGTACGTGCACGCGCGAGGGTGGCGCGGAGTATATCGGCTGCCATAATATGCCATATAGTTGTACGAGGACCTCCCCCCAATCCTCCCTCGTATCTCTCACGCTTCGCGGTTATTTCTATGGGGGAGACGCCCGTCTAATTTCCTGTCCTAAATTTCGAACGAGCGGGAATCTGCACAATTGAGTTCACACCGACGAGGTCCGCGCCAAGACGCGTCGGGCAAAATGTAAATGGACACCGGCACACTCGTGCACGTACGCCTTTTGATTTTGAAACGCGCTCTTTCCCTTCATTTCCTCTTTGGGAAAGCAACGTTTATAGGAGCGATCGACGTTAACGATAAAACGTACAAAAGTCAAGGTTGGTTTTGTCAATCGATACGAAAAATGTCGAGACATCGAATTCTCTTAATCTCTGAATGAGTAAAAGTAACCGAGAATCGGACCCTCTCTCTCTCTCTCTCTCTCTCTGAAATCCAGTGAATAGGTATAAGGTTACCGTAATTTCAGTAACCGTCTATTCACTGGATTTCAGTGACTTTTCATTGATTCTTGAGTGATTTTCACTGATTTATATTAAGAGAGAAAGCACGTTAGATATTTTACAGATAACACAAGAAATCCATATAAATGTTGCGTTGAATTTAAACGCGTGGAAAACACCTTTCCGTTGATCGTATTCTCTCTGACTTCATCCAAAGTTCGGGTCCCTTTATCATACCTATACGCGGCTAATCGATTTCGCTTTCCGATCGCGAAGAATATATCCAGCTCGCGTAACGAGTCACGACCATTTCAACTTTCGGGTCGAGACTCAAAGAGGCGTGGAAAATATCCGGGGAAAATCTATGAAAAGCTCGCGGACCGTGACGACACGACATATTCAACTTCACAGCGCACAAAGCCTTCTTGGACGGGGTCCCATTATGTGATTGTTATGAATTTGCTATTAATAATAAATAAACAAACATAATAGGGGGCCGTCGCGGTGCGTTAGCCACGAGATGCATCTGGTTCCTCCCGTTGGGGCGATTCGGGAGCACCCCGGGATGCGACCGGCGACTCTGGCAGCCAGGGTTCCGGGGCTGCGCGATTGGTCCAGCATCTCGGAACGAATGTACGCGATTGGCCAGAAAAGCACAATGACGGTTACAAATCATTCCCTCGCGTTTGGTGCCCTATTATTATACGTCGGGATTATTCGATGGAATTCGTAGAGGGGTTCTTCTTCGAGTACCGGCGTTAAAACTCGATTTGCAAATCGTTACGAACTAGGATGGGCTTGGGTACTCATACGGATATCTATTCTTCCGAGGTTCGCAAAGAGCGTTCGACCAGCTGTTGAGTTACTTTTATATTATCATCATTTAACGGCAGACACTATTAGTTATAATACTGGTCAAAACCACATTATCACGTTCAAGAGCACTTAAGCTGCCTGACGTGAAAAAATATCGTCCTTCGTTTACGCAGGACATTGCTCGCGGCTGTCGAGAAGTACGTACAGGTACCCGTCGTAAAAGTCAAGCACGCGCCGGACTCTCTCGACACACAGCTTCGTACTTTAAATTCGAGAAACAAATTTGTGGAGCGCCCTCCGCACAGCATCCGCGCGGCCCGGAATCGAAGTCGCAGAGTCGGGTTTACCTTGCGCAGGTAAAAGAACGTCCCCCGGAAGGTACCTGGGCACCTCATCGTTTAATCCTGTTTGTCGGATCGACCGAACGCATTGAGTGTTTGATGTTTTAGGATTGGGCGCGGTCGAAGATCCGCGTTTTTCTCGACACGCACGCCCACCGGTTCCCGGACCCGCGTCCGACGCGAAGGATACAAATACCTTTCGGCGAGATAATCCGAAAACATTGCAGGTCCGTCGCGAAAACCCAAAAATCGTTTCGCGCGCCCTTTTTGTACACCCGCGTAAGCCGTGCACGTATATCCAGTCACGACGGGCTCCAGCTTGCAAATTCGAAATTGGAATTTCGCGTTGGTCACCTGCGAAGACCGCGTCGGTATTGGAACTGCGTCCCGTGGAAAGCGAGGCGTTTAGGACGCCATTGTATCGTTTAAATACCCGGCATTATTTCGCTAAACTGTAGGCGTGGTGCTGCAGGTTTCGGGTGCGCGTCCCACGGGAATTCGGATTAAAGTGCAGCGGACCCCGTTCACGGTGGTCGTTGCAGTAATTCCGCCGCTGCGGGAGGGGCGAAAGGATATCGATGTCCGTGCAAATTCCAAAGGTGGGATCCGAACGTGGACCACCAGCATGGAGACGTTCTCCGCGTTGCGAGATATTACACGGTGTCTAGCGGTGAGAAAATTCTGGAAAACTTGGAATTGTCAGCGATTTTGTACGTCACGTGATAAAGTCGAGAAAATCAGAAAAAAGTAGAGAGCCCGATGAGTTTTTTTGAAGGTACTTTGATATTTTAATTAATAAATTGATTTTATTGCAGTAAATATTGGGAAAATTGCGTTATTTCATTATTGAACATTTTGAATTTTTCGAAAAATCGGCAAAGAAATGTTGAGAGGTATCCCTTGCGATTTTTCATCCTCTATAAAATCGTAGGGTGGGATGATCGTTGCGTCTCTCGATGTTGTGTTTCAAAATGTATTTCTTTTCCTTCAAAACAGCGCAACCCCGCAATTGGTTCCTTGCTGCACACTCAATGCAATCAAGTCTCATGCCCCACATCGATACGATTCTGTTTCATAATTCTTGACTTGAGAATTTATCGTACGCGATCCCCTTTATATAAAATATACGTATTTTGAAATACTATATATAGATATAAGCAGAAGGATAAACTTAACGTTTCACTGTTGATTTGAAAAACCAAACCCGCGAGCGGGCTATTCTGTCGCGGCCTATACCCACAGCGCTCCTCCCTCAATCTATACAGTAATCGTTGAGCGCTAGAGCCGATAACACGTCTCATTATTCTTCCCGTTATCTATTAATAATTTCAAACTTAACGATAAATTAACTGAAGCTTGAGAAATCTATATTAGTCAGAAATGTAACGAGAAAAGTGATTGTGTTTTAATGGACAGCCACCAAATCCAGTTCATCGTGGAAATAGTTTCTCGTTAAACAATAAAAGTTTATGAAATATGGCGAAATAAATATTCCATCGAAGGAGAAATAATATTCGTTAACCATTACAGTATCTGATTGTCTCGAACAAGTAGAGTTTTTAAGTGTTCACTCGCGAAACAAATTAAATATTCTAATGGTTAACAAAAATATTTGTTTGTTTCGACGAAATATTCACCCCGATCGAAATTTTGGAAGCCAGTGCACGTCCGTGATACGACGGTAACACACCTACGGCACACCGTTTGGTGGACACGGGTCAGCGACGCATCCAGCAATCTGCAATATTCGCGGTAAGTTAATATAAAAATGATCCTGTAACGGTGCAGCCAAGCCAGCAGTACGACCGTTCAACGATCTTCGAGCCATCGACATGCCTGGAAAACGTCCGCGGGACGTACTGGTGCTTACACACTTTCACTCGGGTGCATTTCGCCATATTTAAATAAACGTTTATTAATTGCGGTGCAGTGGTGCAATTAACAATTTCTACGGAACGTAGTACGATATACGTATGGAATTCCATCTTGAAATTTCTGGTCAATTGAAAATGATAAATCAAGACTCCCCAGGCGAATGAGTTCAATATATTTTGCATATGGTTCATATGTAGATTTGATCAGATATAAATTATATATGATTTCTATATTAACCATATCGTCGGCTAAATGTGTTAACCTGCTAACTCCATATTTTACGATTTTAAGATGTTTTGATACTCGACAACTTTATGGCTAGACTAGACTAAGTAATTTACATGCATTTTATTTAAAAAAAGACTAGACAAATACTGACAACTATTGTGTTAAAATCCGTTGTCATATAAGAATTTTTCTATTGATCAAGACAGTTTTATTCTCGCTTCTGAAAATCGGACTTCATGTGAGTTAGTAGGTTAACATATTTAGCCGATGATATACGGATTATATATCGATTACACAAGCATTAAACAATCCAGATATAGTCCTTATATGGTTCATATAGAAATCATGTAGGTATAATTCATACACGATCAAATTCACATATGGACCATATAGGTATAAAAAAAATTAGGTATATAGAACTTTTCCGCCTGGGTCCACAAGTAGGTATCTACCCTCGCGGACGACCCTTCGGCTCAGGTCTACACAGAGGTAAACAATTTTACGTGTTTTAAACAATTTTTCACCCCTCATAAAATCGCTCGAGAGGATGACTATTGCATAAAGTGCTATATCGGAACTGCACGTATACGAGGTTCAGGGAAGAAAATTATTTCAGACTAGAAAGCCGGAAAAAGTCAGAGAATGTTGTTTTTAAAATTCACTAGATACCGTACATTAACTTTTTAGATTTATAAACAGGTAACTGAATTGATATAAAGTGGGTGTTGATTTAGCAGGAAAATATCGATCTTAATATTAAATTTTTCATTCCTACCATTCCAAATTTCGTTTAACTATATAAATTAAAAGATATTGACCATACTATATTGATATTATTCATAGTGAGAGTATTACTAATTATTGTAAGTGGAATCCATGAAAAAAAAATCGCTTCGACTACATTCCCACACAATGCTACACAGCCGTGCAATATAATATTTGAAGTTGAATCACCCCTAATACACACACCTTAAATGTGGATCGAGAGCTCCATTCCAACTTTTATACTTAATATCCCCATTCGCCAGTTTAAAAGGGTACTCGTACTCCGCGAGATTTATACTGTAAAATGAAGTGGCCATTAAGGGAGTTTTAATCTCGCTCGCAGAGCGGAGATACCGCGCTAAACGCTACATTGAGTAGCGACGTTAAAAACATTAAAAATGTCGTTAAAGCGTTTGAAGCGAGGAAAACCGTGCGCATAAAACGTCACGTTAGATACATCGTCCGGACGATACAGATCTCGAGCAGGACCCGAGTTGTCCCTCCAGCTCGATGATTTGGAAATTAAAAATTATGCTCGCTGCGACGTTATTACAGCCACAAATTCTTTTTGACGAGTTTAATTTCTTCAATTATCTTCCCATGGACGAGGATATTTTGTAATTTATTGGGAATAGGTACATAGAGAAAAAAATAGTGGATTTGACTAAACTGGTGGTCACGGGCGGGAGAACGCCGATTTAGTTACTCGAATTGAATAATTTAGTTATAATGATTAAAAATTATTTAACGAGAACAAGCTGCCCAGGTGGAAACATTTTATACATTTTCCATATACCTAATCCATATGTGATTTTGGTCATACTTATATGAATTATATTATATGATTAACCATATAAGGACTATACTTATATGGATTATACAAATATTTAAAAATCTATATAGTCCTTATAGATATGGTTAATATAGCAATCATATGTAATCCATATACCTATGTACCTATGACCAAAACCACATATGGATTATATACAAAATATATAGAACTTTTCCGCCTGGGTGTAGTCAATTCTAGCAAATTAGTAGTTCAGTTAACTAAATCCGCATTTCCCCGTCCGTGAACGCTAGAAGTTAGTCAAATCTACCATATTTTTTCTCAGTGTATAAGCAGACATTTGGCGATATTAAGCATTATTCGACGCGCTGTCGAATAAAAGGAACATTGCGGATAACATCATCGGTCGTGGGTCTACCCTCTGCTTTCGAAGCATAGCGAACCACGGAACCTATAGGGATTATCCGCGCGCGTCAGCGTGTGCCAGTTAAAGATCAATCTGTTAGTGCCAGCTTATTAAGCAAGCAAAATGGTCGATCCTACGCCATCCAGGTGATACTCGCGTCGCGCGAGTCGCCTTCGGCGCTGCTAATTCCGCGTTAAGCGCAACCTAAATCTCTGTCAACGCCGTCTCAGAGCGGCACAAAAGCGTCGACTGGAGTTTAGTAGTCGTTTAACTTAACTCGAAGTCAATTCGAGGACGAGGGGAGTCGCTAGACCGTGAAACGCCAAACTAAACGGCGCTTCGGGGCCCAAATATGAAGGCTCTTGTGTATATATTGTACCTATATACCGACTCGCAAAAAGGGCATAATGGACCCCGTAGCCAGATAGGTGTACATAATGAGGTTACCAGGGGGATCCCGAACGCATCTGCCCCATTATGCTGCCCGGGGGTACTCCCAGGACCATTAATCCTCGCTAAACGACAGCCATTTTGTACCTAAACTGGATTGCCAACTCACTAACTGGTTTTGAGGAGGTTTAATGGACACCGTTCGGAAGCCCATTGAGACGCGCGGTTCGAGTTTTTGATGTCACTTTGATCGAATTGAAGTGAGAATCAAAAATGCCTCGAAATCGTCCGTTAGGTAGGCTCGATAAAATTATGCGATGCAATAAATGGCGTATCCATCATAGCCTGTAGTTTCATGACTAATGTTATTTTGTGGTATTTAAGAAAATTCGGGAATTCAAGTAAATTCTTTCCTCGTGTTTGATGGGCTGATATAATGGAATGAAATTATAGTAGGTATACGGGGTTTGCAGTATAATGCCCATCTTAACGGCACTTTTTTCAACGTCAATCATTTTTGACCCGGTGCATCGAAATGCACCTCAACGCCCCGCGGGTTTCTTTCGAGTCAATTCTAACGAGATTTAGTTAAGCGGATTGACTCGCTCGGGGACTCTCCAAATCTCTCTCACTATTCGCTCTAGTCTCCCTCGAGACCTGCTGTCGTTTTCATTTTCGCTGCGAACCTGCCGTCGGATTAGTTTAATCCTAAAATATTGTTCCTTCGTTCGCGAGATCATCTCGACGACAAAATTATTTCGATATCGATTTGGCATAAGCTCGAAACTATTGATTCAATTTATTACCCTTATCCTATGCATGTGTGTGGTAGTTATGTAAGATCTGTACAGCTTTTGCTAGCTGTGCAATCTTGGCATGTACCTACCTATTTACCCTATGATCATCACCTCATTAGACGTGATCTAGAACGAATCGATTCATTCCTACTCTCTAAATCTGAATTAGCCTGAACGACTAACGATCAGCGAATAGTAGGTAGGTATAGTTGACGATCAGCTAAAAACATACCATTGAAAAATTGTAGCAGTATTATTTTAGCTGATTATCAGCCTCACTCTGAAAAAAGTGCAGTAGATTTAACTAAATCGGCTGTTACGAGTAGGGGAATGCAGATCAAGTTGCTTGGACTAATAATTGACTTGAATGGGCAAATTTATTAGTTGAAACAAATGATTCTGCGTTCTCCTACCCGTAAACGCTGATTTAATTGAATATACATTTTTTTCTCAGTGTAACATTCCTTCATTTTTAATTATTATGGCTGATTCATATTTAAAGAGTAGCTACGTTTTATCAAGCTTAATTAAATTTCTATCCAACATATATAAAAACATCTCTATTAGGTTCTCCACTTTTCTCATTGCACGTCTACTCGACCCTGCACTCCGCATACTAAATATTATGTAGGAATCTCCTTGTCACCCGATCACGGGTCCTATATACACAGCTGCTCGCACCAATGCACATATAAGCGTCTCTTCCTATTTATAAGTGCAATACAATCCCACCCCGCGTCCCCGCGTCACGACCACGCGCTAAATCATATAACTCGAGGAATATATCTTCACCTTTTTTCCCCTTGCCTTCTCCCTCGCTTTCGCTCTTGCTCTCGCGGTAGTAGGTACGGGCCAGCGCGGGATACAGGTGTGCATCTACTTGCATACGTATAAGCCCCGCGCGCACCCGTATGCCCGCGCGAGGCAGGTATACGCGCGAGCAAGTTTACCTATACGTGCACCCGAGAAGACAGATATAGAAATATGTATATCTCCGAGGTATATATTTCTTTTCTGGAGTCTCCGCGATTTCTTGCGCCCGCAGGAACTCGCGGCCCTCGGCGTCGGCATATTGAATCCTGGTCGCAAGCCCGATGGCTGAGGTGAGGGAGGGGGTAGGTAGGCAAAGCGAGGGAGAGACGAGGAGAAGAGGCCGAGGAACCACCCATACCTGTACATGCGAGTAAACGTTGTACGTTACACTCACGGAGAATTGAGTCGTCAGTGAGTTTTTGCTATTCGCCAGTTGTAAATCGCGAGGGAAGGCCGCTGCGGTCGCGCGCGCGACTGTTCTCTCTTGTTTTATGACACGCAAGCCCATTGGTCGAGAGCGCGCGGGCGAACGCGCGTACCCCGGCGACGAAAACGATTTTTTTTCGAATTCCCCGCAGCTGTGGCCGCGAGGAGAGGACGATGGCGATCGCGAAGGCTGGACGAGCTCGCGGTGTCTCGTATAGGGGGAAGTGGGATTGTGCGCAGGTCGTGCGATACGACCGAGCGAGGGAAGAACGGGGATCCCCGATTTTTCTACATGGTACGCGCGATGGATAACCGAAGGTGGAAGATGTCTTGCTCCGGCTCTCGGAAATGCTATTAGTTGCAGTCGCCGTTGGGGGATGATGTTACTCGAAAGGGAATTTTTCATTTTGATATTCTTCAGCGTCCTTTCTTGGGAGGATTTGTTATAATGATAATGATAATGAATGTTAAGAGAGATTGCATATGATACCAGCAAATTATTATGACGCACGGAGAAAATTAAGCAGTAACGATTATCATGCAGAATAATAAATAGGTGACGGCTTTGACAATATTGTGTTGAATAATCTGCGGAATAGTAATCATCACTATTCGAATGGTATATAATTATTACTACGCCGCAAATTATTCAACACGATATTATCGAAGCTGTCATTTATTTATTATTATGGCTGGTAATTGTTACTATTGAATTTTCTCCGTATGGTGAAAGCAATCGTTATGGTGCATCAAATTTTTTCGTAACAAATATTTTAATGAGCACTTGTCTATATCTAACTCGAAGACATTACCGAATAATACGATAACATTCGATTATGTAAATAAAATATGAGAAATTTCTTGGAGTAAAAGGTGTATATCATCATTATATATCGTCACTGAATAGATTTGGAGTGCTCACTCCCTTCAGACTTTCTCGATTCAAAGTAGTAATAATGCAGCTGCGATAGATTTTTTAAAAATTTCTGAACTTTCAGTAAGTTGGGATTAATACCTAGAACTTTAAATAGCTAAAAAACATGCAAAGATATTGATTTTGCTCCGGAATTAATTTCAATAATATGATAACATTAAGTGTAACCGAGTAAACCTTGCACGAAACTCGTACCTATAGAAGTCCATAGCAAATTCTATAAGTCATTTTGCTTGAATTTGACATTGCTCCGGAATTAATTTCAATGATATGATAATTTGTAAATGTAACTGAGCAAACCTTGCTCGGAATTTCTTCATATTTCATCACGAAACACGTATAGAAATCTATTTCAAATCCTCTAAGTCATTTTGCTTGAATTTGACATTGCTCCGAAATTTCGGAGCATAATCCCTGCATGTTCTACCGAAATAGTAGGTATGTGTAGTTCATTTATATTGAGTATTTAAGAGAAATCACTAAAATTTAAAAAATGAAGCTTTCAAACAGTCAACAACCAATTACTTCGGTTCCACCACAAAATATCTGGAGCACCTGAGTGCCCATAAAAGACGGTGCAACCCTACTCGATGCTAGCTAGCAAATTAGATACCTATTAAATAGGTACAAGAACACGAAAAGATCTCTCGAATCATCGTGACCGATCGGTAATTTCTCACGAGGTGCTAGAAATCGACACACGGATATTAATAACCCTATTCTCTCCCTACCCCTGACAGTATCTCTACCCCCACCAGCATCACCATCACCACCACCACCACGGCTCATCGCGGATGGCAACCCCAACCCAATAACCCGGATTGCCAATCAATTCGCGTACCGCTCGCCCGGGAATTAGACAATTAGGAGTCGTCACGTTCGCCGAACTGTCTACCCCTCCCTCCGTCGCTCATCCCCCTCTTCGGCTCCCGCGTGCCGTTCGGAACCAGATGAAGGGGAGGCTGAAGCGGAAGTTTCAATTTCCCGCGCACCCGATTGGTCGACATAGATTAACGGACACGCCCCTTTCTGCAACGCCTGCCGTTCGCGCAAACGTGTTCGCATTGGCTGTCGGCCCCTGGAACTGGCATCTCGAGTTTTGCGGGGGCGGTGCGCGAGAGGCAATCGAAGCGAGGGTCAGGCTTTCCGTTCTCCGAGCAACCGATCTAGTAATCAGTGCCGTTTCGCGGCAGTACCGGCCAACACACAATTCCACATCCGACTCGTACCACCGCGCGCCCGGTTTCGTTTCTGGATCGGTTCCGTCGCGGCGAGGTAAACAGCGGCGGTGCCGACGCGCGGGTGGCCAGAGACGGTGGGGTTCTTTATACCGGTGGGGGGCGCGAGGCGAGGAAGACCGTTCAGTGAGAGTGTAAAGTGACGTTGGCGAGAGGAGGCGAGGAATCTCGGAGGGAAAACATTGCCGGTGGGAGGTTCACGACCGCTGCAGTTCGAAAACCCCTCGCGAGACAGTGTCGGAGAAACGATGGCGCGCCAGGGGTACCGAGGAAAGAGTCGAGGGAGGACGGTGCAGTAGGGATCCGACGGGCGATCGCGGCTGACGAGGAAACGTTTTGTATTTCAAGGGGGTGTTATCGGAGGATGACGGCGCCGTGATGAACTATCGCGACGATGATGACTCTTCGGATACTTCGTCGAGTTCGGTATCGCGCTAGTCGCCTGTCCGCGGTTGGGTGGCAGTGATCGATTTCGCTAGCCGTTGATCTCTTGGAAACTCTGAGAGTGGAAGGTCCTAGGCGAGTGATGAGGTTCGGCGAGGGTCGGGTCTGCAACGACGGACGCGCCGAGTTGGGTGTGCGGGGATATCGAGAAGACAACTGAACGGGAAACGCCTGCCCGCTTGTTCAGCGAACGTAAGTCTCGACTATTGCGTGGAACGCGCGGGAAGACCGAAGCCGAAGGAATCTCAAGTAAGACTGAAAAGAAAAGACTGCGTAATGAGAAACTGGACGGACGAAAACGCCCGTCGATGAACACTTTGCAGTGGCAGGCCGGAGGATCGCGAGACCTAGTCTAGATGTACATAATTCGCCGTAAGCCCAAGATCGCTTCAGCATTCGCGTGCGTCGCTCCACCGTGCAGTCACTCGCACGCTTTCGGAAGCAAAGAATCCTGATCCGAGATCCGACGAGTTCGCCCATCGGATAGCCGAAGCTGCTCCGTCGATCGATGCTCCTCGAATGGTACGATGCCCCGACCGTGACGCCGCGGAGAGGACCGACATGAGTAGCGGCGAAGGAGTGGTGGTGCAAGGAAGCGGAAGTGGTCTCTCCGAAAACGTCGACATGGCAACCCCTACTTCCGCCTCTTCAAACCTCAAACCTCGCAGCGGAAAGATCAGCTTCAGCGTGGACTCTCTGTTGAGCGGGACCAAGAGATCACCGGCCACCTTCACCAGGAGGGACTCGGACGAAAGAGCGGACGCCATCGAGAAGAATCTGGAGATGGAGGTCAGGTATCGAAAATTACTGGAGGAGCAGCAGAGGCTCCAGAGCAGAGAATTGTTGGCCAGGTTGAGTCCGCACGGCCTGGCCGTCTTTGGCAACCACCAGAGGATGGACCAGTTGACGGATCCTCGACAAATAGTCGAAAGACGGGACGTCTTCACGGTGAAGGACTTCTCTAGGTCAAGCCACGACAAGTCCTCGTCGCCCATAAGGATCGATCTTGACCAACGGGATCAGGACGATCGTCTGGGTGCGTCTCCCAGCGGGATCGGTAACTTTCAGAGGGAGCGCCAGGAGGAAGACAGGATAGCGAATCGCTCGGTATCGCCGATACGTAGGGAGTTTGACGACAGGAGCGATTCGGAGGCGAACAGATCGTTGGAGGGTGACAGAACGACGGACCACCTCGACGAAGATCAAGAGATAAGAAGCGTGGGTCAGTCCGAAGACCTCAACGTCATGGACTCGGACTGCGAGCTCGAGAGAACCCACGATGGAGGTCAGGAGAAGGAGAAGTCAAGCCCGGTAGTGCCTCAGCCGATACACCCCGGTGTGCAGAGGCCGCCGTCAGGGCCGTACCTCGGGGCCCCCGGGGGTCCCGGGTGGAATCCCGCGGGATTTCCGCATTCCTTGGCGGGGTTCGCGTGGTTGCCCCCACCCCCGCACCCGCACAATCCACACGGACACCTTTACCCGTCGCACGGAGGGCCCACGAGTCCGAATGGTGAGGAGAAACGTGTTTGTTTTTTCGATTTGCTCGGGAGATGAGCTTCCCTCGGGTAGAATCAGTGAAATGAGTAGCTGTGTGAATACCGTACAACAATTCGGTTACCATTGAACTACGAAGCTGCAGGGGTCGAATAAAACCGATCTGTTTATCATCGATATAATCAATCGTAACATAGCTCGCATGGGTAATAGGGATAATAACAAGAGCCACCGGTCATCGAACATTCTCTTATCACACTACATCGATGCGTGGAATCGAGTACTTGGATTCGAAATCGAAATACCCGACTTTCAATTACTTATAAGCGGAGGCATTTCTACTTGAACCGATTTTAAGTTGGATCCTGATAAAAACATACCCGTCGCGCTAATCGATTATTACACCATCGAGACATTTTTATCGACTTTATCGCGCAAAAATACTCCGGCAGGAGCTGACCGCGTCAAAAAGTACCGATCTAAGCGCGAGTGTACAAAATACTTACCTATCCGCGCGTTCTTGCATCGAGCCACATCCAACTCGATACGAACTAGGGTCGAACCAGCGGCACTCGACTCGTCGAGGCAATACCGGGCGAAATACAGTCGACCGTAATGAGAAACTCGTGCTGTTTCCGAGAAAGAAATCTCTTGCCATTGCGGGATTCTCGACGTATAAAATCCAAGAAGGAAACGCGTCGCAGTCAGCGCACCGCGAGTTTCCGTCTGGTAGTAGACCAAGTCGTGATAGAGTCATACATAACTCGAGCATCCATAATGCATTCAATGAGTAAAAACTGCCTCTTGTTAGTTTAGTTTAGCACGCCGGCTTCTCCCGAGCGTCATTCCGATTTTTTTACCTAATGAGACGCCGCGTCTCCCACCCCTCGCCCTCCTTTTTTTACGAGACTCGACACACCGGCGCGAGATCGATCTTCTCGGCTCGAGCTACTCGCGCGCGACGAGGAAAATGAACTCTCCGGCGATTTGAAATTTTAATTAGTCCCTCGGATGCCGCGCGCGCGTCGTACGTATAGGGTGGAGACATGCGCGTCTGGCCGCGATTAGCGTATAATGCGATCGATACGCGAAGGGAAAACCTCGGTCGCCTCGCTTTGATCAGAGTGCAAGCCGTTTGGAAAGGGGTTCCATTCACGAAACCAAACTTCTATTGTACAAATTAGGTGCGAGCGGAGAAAGTGTCTGGAAATACAGAGACGCGACGTTACAAATTTAAATAGCCACCGATCAGTCGTGCCGATTCAATTCACGTTGAGGAAATCTATGAAGTGACCGGAAATGACGCGACAGCTTCCTCGTACCAATTAGAACGAACGAATCGGAGCGCGGTATTCGTCTCCGCGCTCCGATTCGCCGCCGCGCGCAAAGCGGATCGAACATTCCGTGCGACGGGACGTATATTTAGGACGCTATTAAAAAATGGCTCCCTATAAATCATGACGAGAGCACGGCGGTAGAAACACGACGCGTGTTACTCGTGTCATCGAGAATGCTCGGACGCGTTGACATCGCTCGTCGAGGAGAGGATATGCCGGCCGTGTTGGAAATGAGAGAATCGAGGGGAGAAAAAACTGTGAAGAAGTACGAAGTATAAGTAAAAACGGAGGAGCGGCTCGTTAATCTCGTGGAGCTCCGGTCGGCTGTACGTCTCCGATAGATTTCAACGTACTCGCGCGCGCGCGCGTGCGTGGAGCGGCGGCGGTCGGGTTTTGAAAATTATGGATATAGACGTCATTTATAACGCTCCGTCGCCCGGCCTATCTGCGTTTATCTAGTCGTACCAGGGATGAATTAACGATGTCCGTCCCGTGCCCAATAATGTTGTACAAAATATTCCGAACGATTCGTCATCCCCGCGGACATAATTACCCACATAGGACGATCGGCGGAGGCTCTCGGACATCCGAACGGTGAAGAATCCTGCTACCGACGAAACCCGGAATGCCGCGCTGTCTATCACGCAGCCCCGACGATATTCATTTATTCCCCCGTTCCTTCGTCCGCGCGCGACTGTTTATATCCGATCGTTAGGTACGTATCGAATCGTGCGGCTCTTCTTGCTTTAATGGGCGTCTTATTGATCGTTTTTAAAGGTATCTTTCGTTAAAGAATTTCTCGGAGCGTTCGCTGGGGTAAATTATGCACAGAGAGATATACGAGAAGGATATGTCCCGATGATTTTAATAGCTGATTTATTCGATTTCGTTAATCGTTTTTCATTTATGCGGAAACTGGAATCGCAATTGAGAATTATCTACATCGATTAACTCGATTGATAAATCTGTAGTTTTCGTACAATATATTCTAGAGCGTACGCATTGATATTATACTTTTCCCTTATTCGATTTAGGATCTGTTTATCTCCTATCCGCTAAATATTAATACGGTTCAATTGAATACTGATTTCATTCGAATCGAACTTTAATCGCATTGAGAAAATCAAATCACAGCTTATTTATATTGAACGAGAATTTATTTGAACCGGATAAATATGCAGTGGGTAATATAGACAGACATACTCGTTTATTTGAATTAGAGCAATTTCCTTATCAGTGCTTATCGTTAAATCTGAATAACATAACAATTAATGAGCGAACGAGGACTCCTTCCATCACATCTCACCGTGTATATCACGGTCGTCAATTATTTATTAGAGCTCGCTAAAATTGCATCGAGATATCGAGGCGATCAACAAAAAACTGGCTGAGAATATCTGTGCATGCCATCGATTATGCGAGAATTAATTCCGCCTCTCTCACTGGGTAATTTGTTTCTCGTACGCAGCGAATAACTCAACGACCGGTCAGGTGCTTTACGTTTCTCCTAGAGATAATTAACGGGAATTAATTAGCAGCCGGGAAAAAACAGATCGATTGGTTATGTGAACTGAATAGTTACCCGGTTGCGCACCGATCGGGTTTGATACCTCTGGAAGGGATGGCGAATCGATGTCGCGACGTCCGACCGTGGCCGACAATGCGACGTACTCCTTTTTGTCGATGTTCGATCGTTAATTAGCGGCGTGCCCGGTGTAATTCCGAACTTACATGTCGCACGCTACCTCGAAATTGCGAGTCGTCAATGTCGAAAGGAGTTTTTTCCGCCTCTGGAATTTCACTAAAAGTCTTTCAAGTTCCTTGAGCAGGTATATACTCGTATGTATGTACCTACATATGTACTTCCAAGTGCATTGCGCCGCGAATAATTTATATACTGAAATAACTCTTGGTTGGGCTAACAAAATATTTGGAATGCACTCAAAAAAATTTGGCCACAACTAGAAAATTATAGTATAATTGCAGTGATAATTTTCTTCGCAATAGCAAGAATTCTTCCTACGCTAGAAATATTTGTCTAGTTGTGTCTGAGGCAGCCAGAAATATAGCTGGATTAGCTAAATACCTTTTTCAGTGTGAAGACGAGCCAACCAAACGTTTTTTTGAAATCACAAAATTCTTTGGTCGACTTCACGAAAACTTTGTTGGCAGAGCTAAACATTTGGATAATCCGACAAATATTTTTTTAGGTTATCAAATTGACTCGACAAAATTATTTTGTTGGCTACTTTTTGTTTTTCAGAGTGTAGACATTCGAATAAACGTAATCGTTGATCGTTTTTATTTTCGTAACGCGTATAGACGTCGTAGGGGAAGGCCGGGCAAAGTGGACGTACCGGGTAAAGCGAATAATTGTATTATTAAGGGGTTACACCACCTTGACCCACCCAAAAATTACGGTTCTTCAAGAATTTTTTCTGAAGAATTGAAATGTTTTTATCCAAATTAAAGAGTACACAGTAAGGTATTATACTACTATTAAACTACAACAAATTTTGTTTTAATTTTTTTTATTTATAAAAATGGCGGCTTTAAAGGCGATTTATTGGAGCGCTGCGAAAATCGATGATCGTGCGGTGGGCACAATAACTCAGTCCAGGTTTAAGTTAGAACAATGAACGAAAAAGAATTAGTTTCTGTAGCTTAAAACCTAGCGAAATACGTAGCCGTTTTCAAAAATATGCATTTTTCACAAAATGGCATCGATTTGAATGGAAAGATAAATATTTTGCCCTAAATTTCGTTAATTAATGTGACATAAAAAACGGAAATATCAATACTTTGAAAAAACCGTACGTATATCGCTAGATAAACATATAACGAATACAATTAAAAAAAAGAATCAAGACGATTGACCGAAAATTGGCGGAGCTAGAGTGCCCACCGGTTTTTAAAATGTAGTTTTGAGAAAAACGCGTTTAAAGTTTCGCGAGAACATTAGCGCGCTTATATGCACGTCTCTCTGTTTCTACACTTCAAAAATTGCTCTTTCACTTTAGATATCGATTTGTAACTAACGGCATATCATTTTGTATACCACACATGGAGAGTATTTTCAGCCAAAAAAAAAACGTTTTGGTTTCTTGAAAATTTCAAAGCGGTGTAACCCCTTGATTGAAATGGGCTCTACTGTATGACGCTGCCTGTTGCATCGAGAGTACCATCTCGTAGTTAGTTAGAAAACGAAAGAATAGCGAATGAAAATCGTAACAAGTCGGTCTGTTGATATTTTGTCGCAGTAAGTTTATTAACTTTTATGCATCAACCACTACTGATTCTATAAAATAAAATACATAAGAATATTGTACGTTTAATGAAGCACATTTTTTTATCAAATATGTCTACCTCGTAACCTTAGTACTTACCATATAATACATCAGTACGCCAAAAATGTCGTAACCGGGAAAAGTGAGTAGGGCAAAGCGAATAGCGCGATGTGATTTTCAGATAAGGTGTATAAGTAAACAAGAAAGACCAGTCAAGAGGAAATTGAGAGTTAGCGGCTATGACAGTGGACCTAATAGGTATGGGGGATTGAAATTCGTTGAAGTGGTCTGATTTCTACCAAGGTTGTTATTGAGGGGTTTTTTTTTGAAATGCTAACTTCGCTACACTACTAATTCCAATTTACCATAATGGCTTCGCCATTTTTAGTTAACAAGTTTCGACCTTGGATTTGAAATCAATGACCTCAAAAATCCTTAAAAATCATGTGCTTTTGCGAATTCCGATCCACCGTATTGGAGTTGTAACCTTGAGTTTCGAAGTTCCAATCTTAATTTCGGAATCGGAAACTCTAAAACTTCAGGATGATGACTTTCGTAATTAATAAATCATTGGAAATCCATCGTATTCAAACGATTGAAAAATTTAAAGAATGTATTCACTTTGCCCGGGTGTCTATGCAAAATGAACCATATGGAAGGCTTCACAAAACATTAAATAACTATTAATTCGAAACATCTTCCAGATCTCTAATATATCTTTCACAATTCTACGATGTATTATTAATATGATCTGACATTATAAACTTTAAATTACATAAAATGAAGAATGTAATAATCGCAGTAGCTCCATGTTGACTTTGCCCGGCCATTCCCTACGCGATGCATTTACGAAAAAAAAGAGGAATCGTGGGCTATAAGTTAACGTAGTCAACTTTAAAAGCGCCTGAAAATATCTGATGACAGTTCCTTTATTTGTTTCAGGTGATCTCAGGTTACCGGGTCCAGGTCCCGGTCCGGTGCGATGTACTCTCAGGAAGCACAAACCCAACCGAAAACCGAGAACTCCGTTTACCACGCAGCAGTTGTTATCTCTCGAAAAAAAATTTCGTGAAAAACAATATCTAACGATAGCGGAAAGAGCGGAGTTCTCGTCGTCGCTTCACCTCACGGAAACGCAGGTGAGGCTTGGAAACATGGTGTCGAAAGGGTGAATTATTCCTAGGATGGCGTGGACCGGCTATAATAAAATAGTTTAAAATTAGAGCGTCGTAAATACTACAAAACGGATACAAATGTTTTCGCTATGGCGCCGCGCGAAAGACGTAAATATCGTAACGAATTTATAAGAACACTTGCCTTCCTCCATATTTTTCGTTGTATTTATTTCTCATAATATCTATAGATGAAACAACATCATCATTTTATCACATTTTTGGAAATTAGAGCGACACAACAGTTGGAATAATTTTCTCAAATATTTGAGATTACTTAAAAAGATTACTAATAAAAGGTTTTCGTTGAACTCTACAGCAGCACCCGTCAGAGTTCTCGATACCCCTTTGTTATTCCGCGACTAGCGTGTCGCGATGCACTTTGTACGTGCACTACGATACATCAGACAAAATGAAGCTTTCGCCGCGTCTCATTCATTTGCTTAGATAAGCTGCGACCTCCTCCTCCCCTCGTACCCTCTCTGTGCAGTTGCCACCTCTCTCTTCTGCGGCATTCGCGGAAAGCAGCAGTCGGCTACTTGATTAAACTCTAACGCTCTTAAGGCTACCGTTTCCATCTGAGAAATGTATTCTCAAAGAGGCGAATACTGAAAAAAATATCTCACATATTCCTTGATTGGATCTATAGGGTAAAGCAATAGGTATTCTCCCCTTCCCCGTACTCGAGTTAGCTTCTGATTATCGTAATTTCTAATTGCTGATAGGAGGTTACTGGAGTGTACTCAATTGTAGCTCAATATCTATATTTACGGGAAAAGTGCAGTTCCTTTGCCACCTCAATCAGAAATTATGCGAAACAAAATACGAAAAGAATTTTATTATTATGCTAATTGGCAGTAGGATATTGCAAAGATTGAAATATATTTTTCCAAATACAGTAGGATAAGAAACTGTTTAAATTCATCAATTTAGATAAGTACTGAGAGAAAAATATATTTCTCGTAATGAGACAATCGACAGCTCCAGAATGGCGACCATTCGTAACCCTCCTGGCAACCTCGAACATTGAGGCTATGTATCGCTAAAAGGTAGTCCGCATCTCCTCACCTCTGTACCACGTGACACGTGTATTGATTTCCGTGGCCTCTTGCACTCGATATAGTCCTTTCGCAGCAGCTTTTATACCCTCTCTCGCACTGGGGTGGTTTTTCTAAGTGTATATGACACTCTATAATTACGAATAAATTATTTTTCAGTGAACGTTATAGGCATCTAATTGCGAAATCCTATATCGTGTAGTCATAAATATTTGTGTGGATGTATAAATTACTCCAATAAGAGCTTATAAAATAACTCGAGCTTTGTCAATAAGATATTTCTATGCAAAACCTAGACAATGATGAGAAGGTATACATTTTCGTATATAGTAAACACAAACTTCAAAATCATTAGGTATAACAGACATCTGTCAACTGACTCCAGTTTGTCAAAATTAACATTTTTTGTTTATTCAACTCCTACGTCTTTTATATTTAAGACATCCTCCCTTCATATTTTTATGGACATATAAGACAGAAATAATTTTTTTTGACTTTCTATACTGTTGGACCAGCAAGCAATCGTCACGTCAACGTCGCCGTACGCTCTTGTATGTTCCAGGTTAAAATATGGTTCCAGAATAGACGCGCGAAGGCGAAAAGACTGCAAGAAGCGGAGATAGAAAAGCTGAGGCTATCCGCTAGACCACTTTTGCATCCGAGTTTCGGATCGGGGTTAATGTTTTCCGGAGTGGGGCCCCCTGGAACCCCAGGAGTGCCCCCTTTTATTGCAGCGGCCATGGCCAGGCACACCCATGCCGCTGCAGCAGCAGCCATGTTCATGGGGCCTCCTGGACATAGACCTTAAGGACATCGTGTATGAAAATCAACCGTGAATTTGAACTTTAATATCGCGGAAAGAACTCAATAAATAGGAGAACGAACTCTCTGCTTCGAAAGGTAATTCTTTCATAAAAGAATGGCCCTTTCGTTGGCATTGTCTTTTATTCGTAACCATCAGTTCACGTTTCACAACAAAAGTTTTACTTGTAAGGGAAATAGAAAGTAACACCAACGAGAAGATTAAAATTTTGTAGCGCGAGAAGTTTCCCTGATGCTTTATAATATGAGAAATTTGTTTGGAGCAAAGGATTTTTTGAAACCGAAAGAATTTTTTAAAATCAATCAAACACCTACATAAAATAATGAATTGCCAGTGTCGACGTTCTCGCCAATGAAGATGCCCGACAGAAGCGTCGAATTCGTCAGGCAGTAAAATTTGGTAACTCGTAAAAACTTCGCGATATGCAAATGGTTACTTTTTTTCATGAGCCGTAAATAATTTTATAGCCTACCGTGTGGTCTATTAAAGCATGCGCAATAATTCTACTCGGAGAGGAGAAAGTAGAGAGAATATCTAAATTCTTTAATTAAGAATTTAGAGTGTTCTTAGGTAGTGCCAGAAAATTTGAGGAACAAAACGGTTGATTTGGTATATTAACGCATGCATATTGATGACACGCATCATTAAGCTTTTAGCTAATTGGTTAATATCACGCGATGATGACTCGGGGTCAAAATGACGTATTTAATAAAATTCGATTTGCTCGTCTCTTTTATGACAAAATACGAGAAGAGTGTGGAACGAAAAACAATTTTAACATCATGAAAGTAGCACATTGCTTACGGTTCAGAATTCAACGGCATTTAAATGAAATAAAAGCATTTGTCCTTGATCTCAAAGAAGACATACATTCGATGTAAATACTGTAAATAGTCACCGCTACGCGACACAATTAATATATATTATATATATTGCGAAATAAACAAATATGTAAAATATGTACCTAAACGAGTAGGGCGATAATTTAAAGAAAGGACGAGACACACCCGTGGGCATCGGGGACTATAAACGTTGCGAAAGTGATAAAATTCCAACTGTACCTACACACACACACACACGCACACGCACAACAAACAAACTCATAAACACTGTATAAATGTAACATGATAATTTATCCATGGAAGTACGTTATAGTGGAATAAAAGCGGTTTCAATATTTAACTGCCAGTCTGATCTTAATGCCTTCAGATTGGTCCGGAGCGTGTAAGCTGGGTTTCGCCCAAGTTCCTGGTGCGGACGAGATGTTTCGCACCTCTCTTCGGTATTCGCTCCTGATCCCCGGTCCACCAATTCGGCCAATAATATTTAGCGAGGAGGCGAAACCGAAGGGCCGGAAGAAAATAAATATTAACGTTCGTCTTTTCGTTATCTTTACCATTTCGAAATCAACGACCGGCGCGCACTCTCGAAGAACTCTCGCCGAGGAAAGTCTCGCGGTAGCCAAACGTACGCGCCACTTTGCCCTCTGCACGCTGCAGCGATAGATGAAAGTGTTCGGCAGGTAATTAAAAATATGTTAATTCGCCGAGGCCGCTAATTGGTTTTTGACTAAATTTTTAATTAAGTTTTAAGCCTGGGCGGCGCGCTGATTTATCGAAGAGTCCCCCGCGCGCCGCTAATTATAAAATATCTACAGGTATAGGTGGCCCCCGTATGCGCGCGCGCACGAGCGAGTGTGCGAGGCTCAGCCTCGCGCTAACGGCCACGGACCCGTGAGAGTGGGAGAGAGATGAAGCAGGCCAGATCCGTTGTGTTTCTCGGCCTCGTCCGATCAAAGACTCTTGCCGCCTTCTTTGAGTCTTTGCCCGCTCGTAACTGTCTCCTCCCGATCGGGGCTCGGGGGACTCCCGGCTTAGTACCCGATCGCCCGAGTTTCTAGAGAACGAGCGCCCGCGAGACGCGCCTTCCTCCTCTAACGCGACACTCGCCGGTCCTTCGCGTGGCGCGGTTAAAAAGGAAAGAACGGAAGCACTCTCGAGAATCGCGTACACGGAAATTTTCAATAAAATTACCGTGAAATTCACGTAACCATGGGACGTGATGTAAACGGCCAAATTTTTACATAATATGCTTCAGGATAAAATTGACCTTTTTTTTCAGGAAAACAAGAGAAATAGAGCGAGGGATAAATGAATTTTACAGTGGTCTGCAGTAAAAGTTTAGTTGTTCACATCATGTCCCATGGGTACGTGATTTTCGCGGTAATTTTGAACGTACATTTTTCTCCATGTAGGTACCTATATATACACAGAGAAAAAGAATCAGTTAGATCTACTGAAAATTATTTGCGGCGTCGCAGGTAATTATTTATTTATACCAATGATTTTTTAAAATATATATCAATTAGATATCTCTTCCTTACAATCATATGGAATAGTACCTATGTGATCGCGAGGAAGAAATATCTAATTGATACGAGAAAAGATCAAGTTGGTGTAAATAAATAATTACTCGCAACCCCACAAAAAAGAAGAAGTAAATTGAGGCAAACACAAAACATTTTTAGCAGTTTGCAATAATTGAAAGGGTATAAGAAAATCAATACTTATAAGTATGATCATACCTAATTTACAGCCAAGATGGTGGAGATACGAGCTACGAGGAATCGGCTCCCGGCTTCCGTTCCAAACCACCGCGAAACGACCTCCTCTGTTATTAGCCCATATTTGCACCTCCTCTACTCGCGGCGAACTCACACCCCCGAGGAGTTGTATAGCAACGCGCACTGTAACGAGCAGGCTTACCCCGTCTGCTGCGCGTTTCATTGCGCCAAGTGCACGCGCGCGCGCGAGTCATAATTACTTATACCCATAGCCGAAGCATAATCGTCGAGTAACTCAACGTCGAAATGAAAGATGATGCACCTACTTGCCCGTTACTCGTTTAAGCGCTTACGCGCGTAAACATATACGCGGCCCGCAGAACGCGAGCGCGCGCCCGCACGGGTGCGCAACGCGCGCTTAAAGACTTCCGTCGTAGGCACGCGAGGAGGGGCCATCGGGATCCCGATTCCCCACCGTCAAAGGGCTCCACGACGGGCGCCACGTATTTGCCTCGTCGACCTCGTCGATCGGAAACGCAGCGGCAGTTACCGCTCCCTTATATGTAAATTTATGTAAGGACTCGCGATTCCGCCAGTGCGCGCGCGCGGGCCACATGAGCGCTGACAATTAATTAAAGAATAATTTCTTGTCTCTGCGATACCCGGAGGAGCGTCGGCAGTTGGCGGCCAATTATACCCCGGGACGAGCGCGGAATACCAAACAGCTCTCCGTCGACAACGAGCCCGACTGAACTCGTCGGAGGAGGCTCCGCAGGGTCGACGAAACGCGCGAGGATATCGCTGCGGGTTGGATTCTCGAGCTTATATGCGCTATTTCGACGCGGCGCGGATTTCGCGGAAGTTATCGCAGCCCGCGGGGAAAACGGCGGGGTGAAGTCCGCCGGCAAGCGTAAAGGGAGGTCGAAACGGCGATATGCGAGATAACGAGTTGAAAATATGCGAAAGGCCAGACATTTTTCAAAATGGAAAAACTGATGCTCGTTTTCATTAGATTTTAATGGGAAATCACTAGCACGGCGATGGATCTTAATGATCGCATCAAGAAGGTGACAAACTCATCTCCCGTTCACCCTCAGATTATCCGAGTTGCTTTATTTTAAAATTAAACGCGTTTTAACGTGCTTTCATCCAGAGCAATCTTACACAAAAGAATTTGAATACTTGAAGCAATAAGTGATCTTCCCTTTCGCGGCTTTCTTCAACCTTTTCGGGTTCACCGTCGTGGGGCCCATCGTATAGATCTGTCCTGAGATCTATAAAATTATCCACACAAGCCGACGCTTCAGGCTCACCCGTTAGATATCTTTACCATCGACCCAGGAGGGCCTCCAATCAAAAATTAAACAAGGTGGAATTCTAACGACGACGCGCGGTAGCGCTACCGAACGCCATAACGAACTCCCATCAAAGCTTCCCCCTTCGAACGTAACATAGACGAACTGACGGACCTCCCGAAAAGTCGAAAACGGCCGACGGAGCGACGAAGAGGGGTCGGACGGGGTAGGAGAAAGGGGGAGCGGACAAAAATTCACGGTTAACGCGTGCATCGAAAATAGAGGGCCCTCATTCAGTTTATACAAATTAATTGGTCGTAAATTAAGCGACCGACCTGACGAGTGCGCCAAGGAGCGAGAGGGGAGAGGGCGAGCGCGAGGATGACGCGGAGAGAAAGAGAAGACACGACGGTGAGAGGAGGACGCGAAGAGAGGGAGCTAAAGCGAGACGGAGAGAAGGTACCTGTACACACGAGAAGAAAAAAGGGAAAGAGGCAACCGGCCAGGGACAGTAGCGCATCGACACGCCATTATGTGGCGGCTGGGACTAATTTATACAAGAGAAAGACGAGGACACCGCGGAAAGTCGTTCGGCTGAGCGAGAAGGAGGGAGATATTACTTAAAAGTGGAGCCCCTAATTGGGAGCCAGCCACTGTTTCTCGGTGTGTACCGATGCTCGGATTCATGTCGCGAGAGAATTACGCCGCGCTAGTGGCAATCGCGCGCGGAGGTAGCGGGGGGCGTCGTCGTGGCTGGAGCCATCGAGGAGACAAGTGAGCGATAAAAATTAACCCCACGGAGGAGGAGCCGCTGTGCTCTTCGAACCAAATCGCATCTCGACGCGGCTGCTGCCTTTCGATTTGCGATGCGGTGGGCATCGATGTAGGACCGCGAGGAACCTGCGAGCTATACGTTCCAGACGAGGAAAGCATCGGATTCCCGATCTCAGATGTGAGCTGCCGATAAAATTCGAATATTTTTTTACGTAGATCGGGACGCGAGTGTCCCGCGTCTTTCCGTCAATAATGAGAGCTCAGTGGTCGTAACCGAGAAGGGTACGGCCATATATCTCTTTCTACGTGAAATTTCGTCCCGGAGAAGCCGCGTCCGCGGTGAACGGCGCACATCATCGGCGGACGAAGAAAAACGCGAATATCACGCTTGAAAGAGCAATCCCTAATTGGGTGCCAGTCACTGTACGCCGTCGAGAGAGAGTGTACGATTCGTGCTTCGCGGGAGAATTACGATCGACTCGACACCGTCTTCGGTCACACCGGCGAACGAGAAGAGGGTACCGAGAAACTCAACGCTGGAATGCGCTCGCTCGCTTTTTCACGCGCGTCGCGGTCGTGCGTGAAAGAATCAGGAAAAATTTCATATCGTGTCGCGAGCGTTGATTACTCCTGGTACCATGTAAGAATGCGTTTTCCATGGAAAGCGTATCGTGTCGCGTACGTTTGTTATACGGAGAAACAGAATTAGTTGGATCTACTGGAAATTACTTGCAGAGTTGCAAGTAATCATTTATTTACATTAGTGAAATCTTTTAACAGGGTTGACCGACCAATGAATGGCCACTTAAAGCAGACGATAAACCCAGTGATTGGCCATAATTTGTCGTTTTAAAAGCATTGAGGTGTTTATTCATTGGTACCTAGTTAAATATTTCTTCCTTACGATCATGTGAAATAGTATGTGATTGCAAGCAAGAAATATCGAACTGTAAATAAATGTATCAGTGTAAATAAATAATTACGTTCGACCCCGCAAGTAATTATTAATAGATTCAAACAATTTTTTTTCTCTGTGTTAGATTTGATAAAAAGTCAAATGAGGGGATGCCTTCGTACGACATATTCACCGCGATACGTCACGGGGGTTTCGTGACCAACCGCTAGAGCGTCACGAGAAAGGAGAATGACAGATTTACGTATATTCCCTGCCGACATGCACCACGTTCCGAACGTATAACGCAGTTACGAAGGCCCTCGTAATTTTGAGCTAACTGGGAAACTAGGATGCGCTCGTTCCGACCTTTTAATTGCCGCTTGTTCTCGGAATCTCTCGTCGTCGCGAGCGACACGCGGCCCAGCCGGGAGGAAGAATACGGAAGGCGGTGGGCGGAGGAGCTCGCGGGAAAAGAATCTCTCGAAACGAGGAGCGTCCCCGGAATTAAACGAGCTCGTTAGAAGCGCGTGGAAAGCGGCCGCTCGGATCAAATTAAAACTTTAGAGGACCACCACGAATATTCCACCGCCCCGAACTTCTCGCGCCGGACGTGGAACCGCGGTAAAACAGGGGTCGTTTCCCGTTGACTGGATGCATCGTCGCCACGCGGTATGACAAACGAGTTTTCACGTTTGCGAATAACGCTCGGTCTCGTCTAGCGTAATGCGAAAGTGTCGCAAAGGAACCCGAGTCGAAATTTTAGACCTATTCTTTTAGATTTACAGTAGGTTGACTTTCCATTGTATTGACAGGCTGAGTACACTGAGAGAAATAATTCTTGGTACCAAAAAAATGTTTTCTTCAATTAAAATATGATATAATCCCAGGATCAAGTCATAGTTTTCTTCGTACAAGAAAATATTTGATAGGCTCGAGTAATTCTTTTCACGTACGAAGAAGCTCTTGTCCCCACGAAGATATTTCTGAAAGAAGAATACAGGTATATTTCCGAACGAAGAATTTGTATTCTTAAAAATTTGTAAGATCATGTGTTCTTGATTCAAGACATATTTTGTTGACACTAGCAATTATTTCTTTTTGTGTAGGCCAATGGTAGATGGAGTTTTAAAAGCATCAAAATAGGGATAAAATTTCGACTCGCGGGAATCGCTATTCGTTTCATTATCCGGGATATATTTTTTCCTCTCTCGAAAGTATCTCTCTCCCTTTCGCAACCCCATCCTCGTTCGTTTGCCGGTGTCGTTGCATCGCAGCTACTCGATTTTATACGGGCTACGCGATTTTCGAACGTCATTCTCGCCATTCCACCTCGGCAAATATGGAACGTCGAATGCAACTGCGCGTGGTGAGACCGCGACGACGACGACGGTGCGATGAGGAATGGACCATGTAGCAATGTCAGCAGGGATTTCCAAAATCGCGTCGGCCGGTCACGTTCGGGTTGCGCGGGATAAAAACGGAGACAGAATCCTGGGGCAATTAGTCGATATTTTAATGCGCAAAAAAATCGGACCCTCGTTATATGCCGGACCATGCCGGGCATTCGCCACTTCCCAAAGGGCTAACTGCAGAAAAACGATCTCTCGGCTACGCGGACGGCGCGCTACCTTGTTAGCGCAAAGCTTTTGCGGTTGACGGCTCCGCAAACTTACATGGACGATCACCCTGCTTCGATATATCGGGGTAGCCGGAACCGCGCGACCGTTCGGATCGAATTCGTCGAGACCGCACAGCCGAGACGCGCCAGGCGTTGCTCTTCTTCGATTTTGGTTTCGCAAGAGGATCGATGGTTACGTTCGATAACAATTGGAAGTGTATAATGTTAACTGTGCCCAGGCGTAAAAATTCAATATAATTTGTATATGGTCCGTATGTGGATCTGATCATATACATGGGTTATATATGATTTCTACATTAACCACATATAAAGACTATATGTGGATTTTTGAATGTTTGTATAATCCATATACTTATAGTGTATGCATGGTTGATATAGAAATCATAATATATAATCTATATATGGTCTCGTATATACAAATTATATAGAAGTTTTCCGCCTGAGCGCGGATCGTAGGGATATTTCGAAGCTTCTTTTCGAGAATTGGATTGATGGAAAGAATAATAGAGAAGGAAAGATAAAAAAAATAGTCGCTAAATTTATTATTATCCGTTTTCTTTTATTCGGTACAGTCTGCAATTAATCCAAAAACGAGTTAAATGGAGAATTCGTTCAACATATTATCTATTAAACGAATCTGATAATTTTGAAAACGATTGTATTTTCATCCAAAAGGCACGATCAAAGCGCAGGCGTGAGATTTAAATCCACATCTTTATTTTTAAATAGTTTCTCTCGATTCTTACGCGCACCGCTTTAATTGAAAAGCTCCGAGGCGATCAGCGACAAGCCGAACGCCAATTATCGTGATATTTGTCCATCGGCTCGTTTAAATACGTTCCCCCGCAGGAGGAACGTGGTGAGAACTGAGTATCGCAAGAAACGCGGCTCGTTACCATTTTCCTCCGAACGCCTCGACCGCGGTATATCCTTAAAAGATAATTTGACAAAGTTCCTTTCGGACTCGCGTAAATATTTATGACTGCCCACATGACGAATGGCGTCGGACGAGCGGAAGTGCGCCGAAAGAGCGAAGTGGCGCGGACAGGTGGGTCGCGGAGGGTCGCGCAAGAAAGAGTACAAGACGGAACGGAGGAAGCCGGGAGTCGACGACGAGGATAGAGCGCGCGGTCGGGAGGCCCCAACCCCGTGTAGACAGCTATTTCGTGGGTATACGATTCGTGAACGGGGTATTCCGTAAAGCGATGACAATCTCTCTCTCTGCCGCAGGACCGGCTAGGTGTGGTCCAACGACGAACAGCGGGTTTCCAGGAACGCGAGCCATTAGAACTTCTGGCTGGTGTTATAAATTGTACATCGTTTAATTAGGCTCTCCCCGTGGCCGGGCCGGACCGCGCGCGCGCGGTTATTTACCATTTACCATTTACTCGGGGGGGCCCTTATGTGGTATCTGGAAGCTACCGTGCATCAAATTGGGACGGAATTGGGCCCGAAGGAGGACCGCGAGAGGGTATAGGTACCTACCGCCGGACTTGGGCCCTTCGCGAACCGATCGTCGATCTTCCAGGAGCGCGCGCGTACCTACCTACACCTGCAGTGGCGTAGCGAAGCGTTCACTCGGTGACGAATGGCGGCTCTGTGCGTCGTCGATCAATTTTCGCGCGCGTTACGACCGTGTACCCACGTCGAGATGCGATTCCAACAATTTCTCCTTCGTAATGGCGTGAGCGATTTTCATCGCGGGTAATTACGGAAATTCTTCCCGCCGCGCGAAGGAAAAAAGGCGGGCATTTTTTTTTAACGTCGCATTTAACATCGTTCAAGTTACCTTTTTACGGTACCTCGTTATGACGGTAACCGACACGCGATGGTAATCCAGACGCGTGTCCCGAGGATCGGGGGTAAAGCGTGTAACGCGCTCCGGCCACGTCATTTCGATTCGCGCGCGTTCGCCGGGCGACGGCGGCGAACGCGACTACCCGTTCGCCGATCCGCGCGCGGAGTTCGGCGCCGCGAGGAGAGGCACGAATTCGCGCGCGCGCGCGTGAAATACGACGCCCGACTCTTTCCCTCGCACGCACCTTCGAAAGGTGAGTCCCGGTCGTGTAGGCGCGAGAGATTATATGCCGCCGTGTGCTGCCGCGGTAGTCGCACCAACACACCGCGGCGACGCGTCCACGGCCCGAGACGGGATTCGGAAATTAAGAACTCCCCGGGTACAAAGTGGTCTCGATTTTATGCCCGCCGGTTTCCCGGGCAGAGTGGCAGAAATTCCAGTCTTATCTCGGCTGATGAAGTCGAAATTAGTAGCTGCTACCGTACACGGGCCCGTTCGTGACCCGCACACACGGCCGGCCGCGCCGACGCTCGCGCACGGGCACACTCACGCGGCCGCGCTCTCCCGACAGCCGTAAGTGTTGGATTCTCGGCCGTTGTTAAGTAAATTGGGTCCCAACCGGTTTCTTATTTCGTAGCCACTGTCTTACTCCCGGCGGTATGAGCTCGGGCAAGAACCGCTTAAGTCTGCCGGAACGATCGGGTGGCTTGGCTCCTTTTCTCGCGCGCGCGGAGATGAAAGCAGGGCTGCAGGTTATACTGGCGAACCGTGGAACCCTTACGCTGTATGTCCGCCGCGCTGTAAAAAGAATCGGAGGTATGCGAGCGTTAAATAATACATTTTTTCAGCTTCTCTCGATCGGTAAATGTTCAATGAGTTCACTAAATTTTACATCGCGAGATGTCCGTCATTTTCACTCCTACGAAAAGAAGCTACACTGAGAAAAAAAATGTACTTGATCGAAATAAACGTGCCTTTGGATAGTCCCAAGAGCGTATTTATTCGATTTAAATAAATATCGATTTGATTCAAATAACATCGAATTAATTCAATAATATAATATTTGCATCCAAACGATATTCATTTAAATCGAATAAATGCGCTCTTGGGACTATCGAAAGGCACGTTTATTTCGATCAAGTACATTTTTGTCTCAGAGAGTGTACGGATAAACATCTCCGTGTAGAAAATCGTGCAGTAGCTTCCGTGACGCGGAGGCCGTAACCGGTAGCACTCTCGAAGGCCATCATTCCGAGAGGAGGTCCCGACCCTGTCAACGACTTCCAACCATTAACCCGCAAAAAGGACAATTAGCCTGCGTGTAAATCATATTAATTAAAAATGAACGCGCGCGCGCCCGCAGTTGTGGAGAAAAAAAAAATGTCAACGCTCCGCGATGGCCGCGAGAGAACGTCGCGCCGACTACGAGTAGGACGGCACCTACTCATCCCGCGACGATGTGTAATACAGGTATGTACCGCGGCTAGGTATCGCGCGAGTGTGAGTATAGGACGTATATACGTGTTTGTACGGGGCACAGGGCGAAAGGAGGAGGATGGGGGAGAGTAGGGTCCGTCTTTTGTTTTAACATGGGGAGCAGAGGGCTCCCGGGTAGGTTACCGAGAGATCTCGGCAGCTGATATCTCTGCTTTTTTGTCAATTTATAAGGATTTATACTCGTGGCCTGCGGGTACAGTAGTCCTTCTTCTCTCTTGATTCCCTAGCGCAGGGGTGGTCCCGGTGGCAACGATCGACGAGCGTCGTTAACCGACCCGGGAAAGCGCGAGTCGAACGAAGGTATTCGACCGCGCACGGAAGTTCGAAGGGGAGGTTGAAGTGGATGAGAGGGAAGAAAATTATGCCCGCAACCTTGTACCCCGGCTGTGTCTCGATGTTTACACGTTGACACGATCAGTTCCACCGAGAAAAAATAAATTTGTAATATCACCGCAGGTTTTCGTTATCTTTTCCAATTTCCCCCGACTCGTGTCGACGATGACGCGACTTTTTCGATCGATTCGACGTGAAAGCGTGATGTAACGCTCCGCGTCGGCAGTTCGCACACTTAACCCTAGAATGGTACACATGGGCCACAGGTACCCACCCGATGGAAAGCGCTATAATTCTTGTCTGCAATTTTATTTTTGCTTTCAAAATAGGTGAAATCAAAACGCTAGACTGTAAGCTACACGTAAGAAATGGCGGAAGGAGTAATTATTAATTGGTTCACAAGTTACGAGAGGTAGAAGAACAGCGACGTATAGGAGTTATACTAACCTAAAGAAATCCTCTGGGTACCGTTCTAGGGTTAAATCGCCGAAAAACGAATACCTAATCGTTTCGTTTCGTCGCTCAAAAATGTGCAACGCGATAACTGGAGAACACGTGCAGCACTCGCCGCAACGTACGTATGAGCGCGAGGGTGAAGAGTCCAGAAAAAGCTCTCGGCCCCGCGGCCATCCGATCCGTCGCCCTCGACGTCTACCGTGCGCGCCGCGCCGCCGCCCGGGATCGATAAATTATTCCTCGCGTCGGTACTCGAACGATTTCCTTGCGAGATGAAAGAAACCGCGCAAGAGCAACGTCTTGTTCGCCGCAATGACACGCCGGCTGCGCGTTGGTCGCAGACCTGACGTCGGTCGGCCACCTTCGCGCCGCCGGCAATTTCGTCACCTCCGATCGACGCGAGACGACGTTCGACGGATTTTCACCGATCCCTCGAACGAGTCGCCGCGGCACGCGGATATACCTCGGCGGTGACTATCGCACGAACGAGCGCGTCGCGGAGGGTGGAGAGCCGGAGGAGGATGCGGGGCGAGAGCAAATCGGGTGCCAGCGAGGGGGTTGACAATTAAGCAATTATCTTCTCCCGGCATCTTCGTCTCTCTCGCGAAGCCTTCCCTCCGCGGGGTCCCTCTCCCGCTAGCGCCGCGGGCGCGGCAGAAGTGGCACGGGAAAGAGAGAGGGCGCGCGGAAGAGAGGGAGCGGGAGAAAGAGAGGCAGAGCGAGAAAGAGCGAAAGAGAGAAGCGTTATCTTAATGATATTGTAGTCGGTGTGCCCGCGCGCAGGCTACCTCTAATTGCACCACTGAAGCGGCCATGTTCCAGCGCCGGGGGTGCGAGAGAGAGGGAAGACCCTCGCGGGACGGGGATGAAGGATAGAGAGAGAGAGAGAGAGAGCGCGCGCGAAATAGACGGAGCGAGGGACGACGAAGCAGGAAGAGGGAGACGGTGCGAGAGAGGCGAGGTGCGAGCGAGAGAGAGAGAGGAAGCTAGAGAGAGAGGGAGAGGACGCGCGAGCGCCGAGGTAAAAACCTGGAAATGCAGCATGGCGGTCGAGAATCGGTAGCAATTATTACGAAAGGACGACAGCTGAATGTGAATCGTGCCGCGCGGCGGAATTAACGGTGTGCGGGTGACCGGGGTCTCTGAGACCCCGCGGGTGGGGGCGGCGGGGCGCGGTGAAAAGGAGGGCAGGGGAAGGAGAAAGAGAGAGAGAGAGAGAGAGAGAGAGAGAGAAAATGCGTGAGAGAGAAAGAGGAGAAGGCTCGTGGCAGGAATCCGAATGGGTTTTAATTGGTGGCCGTGGCCCGGGGATCGCTCGAAGGGTCTATACTTGAACTCGGGGTTAAAGACTCTGTGGACGGGTAGAAATTGAGAAGCCGAAGTTCTCGCGGAGGAAAAATTACGACTCACATTTATTGGATCCTTTTGAAATCTTTCCAATTCCGAGAAAAGTACAAGGACATCGTCCACTCTAAAAGAGGCATGCCATCCCTGTAAAAATCGGCCAAAGCTTTCGGATTTGATTATTCCAAGTTTTTCACGTTCAGAATTTTTTTCACGATTCAGTCACACGGGAATCTCCGACCATATAACGCCACACAGGTCCGGCATAATCATAACATGGACCGGGAGACCCCACGCCATGAGCTTTATGATATTGGCTCGCTAACTGAGCTTGCGGGGCTGCGTTAAGGGGGCGGGAGGGCGGTTCACCCGAGTCTCCACTTGGCGCACGCGTAACCGCTGCCAGTCAATATTAACCGACGGTCCTCGAGGTCCCGTGGACGGCTATATCTATATATTCGATAGAGGGGTAGGGAGGAAGGGCGAATATAGGCAGGGGGAGGGAAGGAGAAGAGGTGGAAGACCCCTTGCTGAAAAAAATCACCGATTTGCGCGACAAAACGGGCGTAAGGGCAACCTTCTAACTTTTTCGATCGATAGATGCCCTTCGTCATAATTTGTTCGGCCTTCCGTTTCGATCTCTTTTTTTATTCTTACTTAACTGTGATCGAAACTGGATTTCAACGATGAGGAATGTGTGAAGTATATTAATTTTTCCCTTAAATCATCGCCAAAATGAAACGGATGAGTTCTAATGAAACAATTTATTAATTTTGAAACTCATCTGGGTATACCTTTTCGGCAATTTTAGCCAACTTCAATCATCGAAATAATGCGGATATAACCTTTTCTTAAAATCGATAAGAGAGAAGGCGAATAATTGCGGAGAGTCCTCGAATTGCTCGCACGCTCGCAATGGAAGCCACCCCTGAACGCTGCAACTGCACCCTGCAAATTTCTCCGGTATTATATCATTTTTCCATTTTTACATAGCGCGCCGCTCCGCAGCAAGTTCTCATTGTAAGCGATACAACTCAACGTGCTCGACAGGCTCATTGTTAATTAAACTACGCGAACGCCACACCGCAGCCATATTCATATGAGCTCCCTCAGATAAGCACTACACATACGCGATACCCGCGTAAATGCACGCGTGTAATACGGGTTACACACACGGTGCATTTTGATAATAGACGCGCGCGCGCGGTAGACGTGACGTTTCATGGGGCTGTCGGCTGCAGTAACGCCGCTGTTAATTACCAGCGCGGATTAATCGTCACGAACGGGAAAAAAATCAAGTTAAATCCGAATTAAACGTCATATGCTACAGCATTTTTAACTTAACGAAGCGAGTTCCTCGAAGACTCGAATTACTATACGTTTCAGTCGAAATTTCGAAGACCAGTAGCAAATTCGCGCTGTCAAGGTGGATTAGAAAAAAGCCGTAGCATCGCTTCCGAAATTTAATGAACCGAAAACCGGTTCGTAAATTTGCACACTGGAAAAAACCCCAAAAGAAATATGATCACCGATGCATAATTGAGTATTGGAATAAATATCAAGAAATACAGAAGATTACTATACCGGAAGTACGTTCGATTTGAATAAATCTTCAGCTAAACTTATCCACGTTCGATGTACGCGACGATTCAAACGCGATTCCTAAATCCTTATGTAAGCATCGAGCGTGACAGGCTAATGTACGGAATTTTCAGATTACAAATTAAAGGTGTTCAACAAATCGCGTTGATCCGACGAAGGATTAACAAGAATTATCGGCGAATTATTCCGCTCGCACGCGAAATACAGTCGTATATATCCGAGTAAATACCGTCCGTGGCTGCGCGTGGACGAGATCGGATGTGCCGATAAATTATCATACCTAACGCTGCGTCACGTCTGTACTCGTTGGCAGAAGTCGCTGGTTTATGAAGTTGTAGACTTTCTCCGACACACGCGCGGGAATCGCGAGATGAGGCGACCGCGGAGTAACGATGTCGATTAATAAGCGAGATCGGTCCGGTCGTGGGATCGCTTGATGCGACTTCGTCACGACACGGCGAAGGTAGATGGCAGAAGGCCTTCGATGAGATTCAAGGCTTCGCCGTCATCGTCGTCGTCGTCGATCCGCACCGCAAAGTGCGCCTGTATCGCAGCGTACGTCGAGTATTAACCTTGCGAGTGCAGATAGGTGTGTCCTAATTCTCTCGATCGTGAAACCGGGACTCCTTAAGCGGTCCATAAAACGCAGGAAATTACCGGGTAGAACGCTTTAACGTTCTCGATATCGCCTTATCGAAGTTCTCGTTTCGAGGTCGCGAAGGGTGGCTCGTTATTCCTCCTGGCAGGGGGGAAAGAGCGAGAGGAAGACGGTGCAAATTAGCCGGACCTCTTCGACTTATCGGCGTGAGTGCCCCGTGATATTGCAACTCGTGTGGTGCATCGCTTGTATCCTCGTGAAGAGGAGAAACGGGTAAACATCATCGTTTCACTGAACACCGAGCTTCGAGAATCCTATGGCGAACGATGCGAGGAAGCTTTTCCCTTCGAGTGTCGAAAAATGAAGCGATATCGTAGCACCGATATTGAGACAGAATCTATTAGATGATTGTGTCGATTATTATGCCCTTGTGATCAGTGATCCGATGAAGCGTTAGCTCAATCCGAGAAGCTGATAATGCAAGGGTACTGGAGGCTGCGCAAGACTATCACGGGAAGCAAATGAAAATTATGAGAGTGGCGGACATATATGACAGTTTATGGAATATAAAACGTTTGCATTTTCAATTTTCCGAGATTGCAGTTACGTGGAAAGACATGCTATAGGTACGCGCGAATGGTTTAAAACGCAGGACGACTGCGAAGTCTGAGGTCCGAGCCTTCAACTCTTTGTAAAACCGTGTAGGAGACGACAGCATGGAACAACCTTATATAACTATACGAGAAGAAAGATCATCGTGTGACGGCAACCGCGGTTATCGTCTGCGCAGGACGTTTCACGTTGTCGGTTGGAGTTTAGGAAAGAGGGTTGTCGGGACGGAGAAGGGTGCCGCGGGGAGCTGAATCCTGAGCACGTCTGCGGATGATAGGAGTAGCGCTCGGCGACAATACCCAGGAAATTACATAACTGTTGGAAATATCAACAAATACCACTACTACCCGCGAGGCGGCAGCATCAACCCCGCACATTATTATAACTGGTTGGTGGCGTATTATACGCAGCCGACGGGGAAACTCAGGCGGGCGGACGAGATAGCACCGCGCTGGAGAATGAAACGAGAAATTGAGTTGTGCAGAACGAGCAACGCGGAGTGTAGGAGAGGTAGGAGAAGCTTCGAACCTTCATACGGTTCGAGTAAGAATATGGTTTTAACATTCTTCGTGGGTTCGCAGGGGGTCTGCGAATTTTTGGTCATTCATAAATGTAGTAGAATAGAAATGCGTGCGACAGGTAAAAGTATGACAAGACTAATATCGATTGTGAATGAGACTAAAGTAGTGAAGCAGTAGTAAACAGTGGAGAGAAGCTAAGGAGCTGAATAATGGTCCAAGTTATAATTGTGATAGTTGAAAGAAAAACTAAACACATGGAAAATATGAAATATCAATATGTTGAAAAATAATTGGTCATTTATGGGGAAAAAAGGCGAGAAAACTTGACGTCGCTCGGTTTCACTCTTGATCGCATTCGAGGGTGGCTCGCGGACGTCACTTGCCTGGAGCGTCAGCCTAGAGAGGGAGGAAAGATACCGCTTCGGTTGTACGTAGAGGTATTCCCACCGTTGGCACCACGTCGACTGCCGAGTAATTCGCAAAAATTAATTACAAACTTGTTCGCGACGAGAGGGGATTTCTCACCCCGGCAGAAAATGGAGACAAAGAGGAACGAGTCGTTTTAGAAATTGTCGAGCAATGGATGATGCCTTATCTCTCGCGGTGGAAGGATCGAAAGTGCCTGCGTGTAATCTCCGTTATACTCGTTGTCGATCTCCCGCGGAGTTTCTATGGGAATGCTCCACAATTACGCCAGGAAAAGAGATCTGATACGCTTTGCTATTGTATATTTCTAGTAGCGAGGGAATCTAAATATATTTCAACGGCATTCTTTATATCACTCCGATTAATGAAAATATTTATAGAAGAACGTATACCGATAGACCTCTTTACGTTGATCTGTTTGAACGTCAATGAAGTTCAAACGAGAGAAACTATAAATTAATCAGATGAGAATGGAATTAGCGGGTTATTAATGGAAACTTTAATCAGGGATCACACATACAGACCATTGGGAAAAAACTGGGGTTGCGGAGAAAGAAGAGAGAGGCGATCGTATAAATAAGCGTTTAATGCTGCGTGGCCTAAATTGAATCTCCGCCACCCAACGATCTGTGGACAAGTTCTCAGGGGAAACTGGACCGGAAAACTGTTGTCCAATTACAGTCGACCTCCGCCGTCTAGGGGTACTACAGGGCATCGACAAATCTTATCCGTCGATTTATACACCCCCTCTGCACATATTACGAACGGAAAGTCAAACGCCCTGGTGATGTGCCCCATACGTTGTGTTTGTCTATTATGTATGGTTTACCGTGGTTTACCAAGGGAATCTGACGGGGCGATAGTCAAGGGGAGTTTCGAGAGACTTATGAATGTGGTTAAGTGTAACGTATCGACCCGAACATCCGTAACCGTAAGGTGAGGGGGAGTTCATAGCGAACTCACGACGCCGGTATCTCTTCTCGACTTCTCCAGAGATAAATGAGTTCGCTACTTCAGAAACTCATGCTATTCTTTTAAAAATTTCAGGTCTCGTTTCATCTCCATTATCTTATGCTCAATTGCTTACTTCCGTATCTCTTACGTAGAAAAAATCAGATACGATAGGGTCAGCAGTGTACACGCACTTAAAAAAAATATGGTTAAAGTATGAAGGAAGTCTGGAGAAGTTGAATCAAAAATATGGCTACGGATCCTATCCCAGATTTTCAGCCAGACAATTTTCTCGTGTCGACGGAAAAATAAAACTTACTCGACTCACTAAACTTTAATTGAAGAGCGTATCGATTACCGGCTAAACGTCTGGAATACGATTCGTAGCCATACTTTTTTGACTCAACTTTTCCCAGACTTCCGTCATACTTTCCCGATACTTTTTTCTACACAGGCAGTGAAACTTGAGCACGAAACGAAAGACGGAAGATCATACTATCGCGATAGTACCATCTCTCGCGTTCAGTTTCTCGTTTATACCTCATTTCAAACGCACTCTTCCAGAGATGACGCCGTTTGTACTCCATACCGCGTGGAGAACAGTGAACGTTAGGGTTGGTCTGGTGCACCTACGCCGCGCGCTTGTAAAATGGTGGCACTCTCTCTCGCTGCGGCAAAGCGAGTTTTATTGCTCGCAAACGACGACGACGACGACGACGACGACGAGGACGAGGCACGCAGCCCCTCGGGATACGCGTGATACAATGACCGGGGGAAAGACGCGACATAATGTCCCATAGAGCTCGAATATCGTGCCGCGGTGCAAAGGGGTAATTCCGCAGTAGGAAACCTTATTGGAAAGGGTAGATAAGCAAACAAGGGAGCGCGCGGGGGTGTGTTACCGTTCAACGGAAATTAAATATGCCCGAGTCGATAAGTCAGAGCGGAGAGGCCAGGACGCCGTATCAACGCGCGCGAGGGGATGAGCTATTGTGTTATTTTCGAGGGAAAACCACTCTACTCTTCGTTCGCGTGCTTGTTTCTACCCCGTGAAAAATCTTCCATTTCATTTTTTGCCAGACGACTGAATCGACAGCATTTTTTTCACGACTTCTGTAACACGTTGCTCATTCTATTTCGTTCTTGGTATTTCTTCCGCTCTTATCGCTTATCTGTTATGGAGGATGAAGACTCGATCGGGTGAATTCGACCGTATAAAATAATTTCCGAACGGGTAGAAGCTATCTCTACTCGCATTTGTATACGCCCAATTGCTGAAACTAATTAATCAACTTGACGGAGAGATTTATTTTTATATTAATACACGCGACTTTATCAATTTCCAATTCTACCGTGGGTTTTCACGGTGAATATCTACAGGCCAACTTGAGATAGGAGCTCGCTCTCCCTTTATACCTCCAGACTACGTCAAGAGTGTCCGCCTTTAAACTTACGATCCGGTAAAAAAATCCCCTTTACGAGCCCATAATTAACGTTGTTAACCGCTTTTTAGGACATCTCAGATCCATATAATCGTGGCGGCCGAAGTTCTCGGAGCAGATAGGCCGATAAAAACTCGAGAGTTATTGAAAGATAACCGCTCGAGCTTCAACCTTCCTTCGAATCGACGCGATAAATGAATTTCCGTACATTTTTTCGGGCGAAAGGAAGGAACCGATATCTGTACCCTCTCTCTCTCCAGACTCGTCGTGACCTTCTCAACTAAATTTCCAACGCGTCGTCCGGATGCGCTTGATACGTAGATGACTCCATTTAATCGTGCGTCTTGAAAAATTATTCGTATATCTCGGAAAAGCGATGTACGATTTAACGATATATCGTTAGATACGAGTAAGTGTTTTCCGACCACTTGACCGTTGAAATAAATCATTTTTCCGGCTAAATAGCTGAAAACGCTTGAGCGGTTTTGTTCAATGAATGAAAGAACTTTTCTTTGAATTTTTACGAGCGAGTCAACGCTGCGAGGTTGGTAAATTTGCATGAATCAACTCTTTCAAAAATCCGCCGATCCATTGATCACCGCGAAAAGCATCAATGAAGCCTCGACGAAGAAGAACCACTCCACTCGAGCCGCAGATCGTTTTCGCGTCGAGTACACACTGAAAGTGACCGTTACGAGGCGGAACTCTCAATGGCACTCTTCGCCTCTACTCTGCGTTTGTAAAACTCTGAAGTGTTTCGCGAGTGCGTATCTATCTCTCCCGCAGAGAAGATCTCTACGAGCCTTTCACGATAATTTTCCTTTCACGAGAAATATCCGATTCATCGATTATTGTTCGATAGCCGCGTATATAGGAAAGCACGTCCACTCGAGTGGGTCGTTCTTTCCGAACCCATTAACCGACCGAGAATGTCGCATTATGACCATGACACCGCTATAGGTGGGTAACAGGGTAGGTGCGTATAAAGATGTACCCATGAGGATGCGAAGAATTCATCGACGGACCCCTGTCGTTTCTACGATTCGTAGTATTCCTGTTCATCGAGATGAATGGGGAGTGGCTCGGTTTAAAGTGCATTAAAACCGGGCTTGCGGGTCTTTATGAAGTGCTCGGGGGAACTGGCCATTTAGGCGGGAAGATTTGTGGGGTGGATAGGACCCTCCCACGGACCCCGACAATTTTTCATCGATCGTTACGAATCATTTTGTCGTCGAGTCTCGCTCTATTGACCGAGAAACTTGGCAAATATTTATGATATACACTGAGAGACAAATGTAGTAAATTTGACTAAATTGGTGGTTACGGGTGGGGGAATGCAGATCGAGTTACTTGGATTAATAATTGGCTCGAATGGACTATAGCCAGTTTCCTTCAGATAGCCGTTAATCGTTATAACCAATGTTGTATGAAACAGGGATTTATTAAGACTCTATTTAGGTTGCGATAAAGAACAGGTTATCATCTTATAACTTCTAGAGTCTTTTGTCTGGCTACAAAACAGCTTTGCATTTCTTATATACACGTGATAACAATGGTTTTCATTGGTTATTTCGTGGAAATGCGTAGGACTTTGAGTTGTACTACGAGTTCGAAAAAAATAGGAGGAGTTTCAGAGCTAAATATTTCGTCGCGTTGTCTAGATTAAGTGTTCAAAGGTTGTGTCAAAGTTGACATGCGAAGGCGGTTCCAATATATGACACCAAATTTATTAGTCGGAGCAACTAATTCTGCATTCATCCACCCGTAAACGCAGATTTAATTGATTATACATTTTTTCTCTCAATCTATCAATCGTTCTATTTCCTTATCAGAATTATCATTCCAGATTTTTGTGAAAAAACATCATCATTAATACGAGGACCAGTTGATTTGAGAGAGATTCCGCGTACAGAATACTAAATGAAGATACCAAGAATCATAGATGATAATTGACAATCGCCATAAAGATGGGAGTACAACCAATGAATTTCCCGAGAATCGAAAGTGTTGGACTGGTCGGTAATCATCTCAGTTTCTGCGATGAAACAACTTTTTCCCCGTAGTCGATACCTATTGTACGTACACGCATACCTACGTCTACGTATAGCATCGAACGATTATCGTATACAGATGGATTGATCGATGAAAGAGTTTAAAGGATATTAGAGCTCCGATTAGCAACCTTTATGGAGCGCATCGTCCTCGTTAGTGTGCCGCGGCGTAAAAACGAAATTCTCCGTCCACTCCCGAGGATGGGAAGACCTACCCCATTGAGGCTGGTCCCGTGCGTTGCACACTGCTGCGACTCTTACCCGAAGACGCGGCCACTCGAGATATAATTCTCAGAAATTTAATGCAGTGCCTCGGAGTGTATCAATGTCCGGGTTTCGCCTCCGGGCGAGAGTCAGGGGTGGGATGAGAAAGAGTGCAGGGGTGCTTACGCGATACCCCGGTACGGCGAAGCAACTTCTCTCACGATATTCCTCGTAAAATAATATAATGGGAAATCGCCTCGTCATTCCCACGAAAGGGCACTCGAAATATTCTTCAAAAAGCGGGCACCCACGATGGATACACGCGTGAACGTGTCCTCCGTTCACCGCTGCAGAGCCGCGACCATACCTGGAATTTATCCGACACGCGTGTGTGTACACGCGCTAGCGTCCCCGTAAATACACGGGCCAGTGACTTTGCACGGCTGACGGGGTCTCCCGTGGAGGCGCCCGTAAAATTTGACATAATGCGCCCTATAAGATTATTTCACAATTTATCACCGATTTTCGTGAATGCCGCCGCCGCCACCGCCGCGGCGCGGTGGTCTATTAGTTGCGCGGGGGTGGCTAGGAAGATGGCGTTCGAAGATGCCGAACAATCGAGTCCCGGGCGATGACAAATGATCCGGGACCCGCTCCGCCGTACTGACTTACGATCGTTCTTTGTGTTCGCGACGCCGTGAAACCGACTCAGGTGTTTTCTTCGGAGATTTTTCACGGGCATCGACCCTTGGCTCTCTTTTCTCGCCCCGTGATCCCCTACCGCGGGCTTCTCGCCGCGCGACTCGACACAGACGTCTTGCTCCCGGTCGAAATGCGCGCGCGATTGTGTAAGGACGTCGAAGTAGGTGATCTTCGCCTCGCGATTGCACGCGTATGTATACGCGTACCTGTGCATGCCGACCCGTACCTTCAGCTGGACGCGATTGGCACGTCGTACGAGAGAGGGTGACGATCAGTCGCGTGGAGAGACGATCGCGTTCGTCGTGGCGTATCGCGGAGAAAAGGAAAGGGAATAGCGGTGGAGGAGGGATACGAGTACTCGGGTGGAACACATTGCACATGTAACAGTTTCGATTTACATATTATACATGCGCGGCATATGCTTAAGGTGCATTGAAGGGAAATTTTATGTCGCACACAGCCAATGGGTCAAGCGTGTAAATCTCATGTTAAGTTAAATTAATTCGGAGGAGCCAAATTTTATACGACGAAGCGACATCGAATTAGAAAACGGGCGATGAATAATTGTCAACATTTGAATTATAGTAGTAACTATTCAGCTTTCCAATTCGAATTAATCTCATACGTCGTACGTCGCACATTCCAACATCGCCGAAATGAAACTCGGGAGAAAATCCTTCGAATTCGTTGGGAGTATGTATGTACAGTTATGCGTACCCTTGAAAGTAGACGTTCATTGTAGACAATGTTGTAATTCCACGTGTAAAATCGAGGAAAACACACGACTAACGTCGCATTTCCGTTCGGCACAAAATTTCTGTGTACCTAGCTAATGCTGTTAAAAGGGAACTGCATCGCCATCGATTCCCAAGGGGTCAGTTCTCATTCGAATTTCCAAGTGGCGGCCGCGCGCGACTATAATACGCGTGGCCAGGAAAATTACGCAGGCGTTTGTACAGGTACTTGACCACGAAGAGAAGCCACATCACGGGGAGGCGCGGCTGCGTCCGTCGCCGAACAAACGTATTTCCGCCGATTGTCAAGTAATTAATGACTCGATCAGCATATAGCCGAATAATTAACAACAATTGGAATACAATCACTTAATCCGTGGACCGAAGGTCAGTCCTCAGACAAGGGACAGGCATTGACATTTGCCGCGCCGAACGCGAACAAGAAGAGGGGTCACTCGCTCTGCTCCGCGCGCGCGCTCGGACGTCCGCGTGCGGAACGAGCGGGGACTGCAGCGCGGTGAACTCGCGGAAAAAGGCCGACACCGCGTCGTCGTTTTTACGCGACTACGGCTCTCGGTGCACGGCAAGGAGCCGGTGAGCCCGCGCCTGTACAGCCGTATCGGTTCCTCGTGTTCCCGAAGCACACGCGTCTTATACTGCACACGACCGCTCCGCAAAGCGCGGGCATTCGCGTCGCGGCGGCGACGATCGTACACCTAACCTTCCGCTACCGGCTAGAAGCGGGCGTTCCCGCGTGCGTTGTGTGCACCCCGTATGCATTTTTCTACAGGTTCGTCGCGAGCCGAGACGCTATCTTCGCCTCTCTCCGAGAAACGCGAGGCTACAGCAGCAACAGCAGCAGCAGCAGCAGCAGCAGCAGCAGCAGTAGCACCGCGCAGCCGAGCCAGGTGCAAAATGACTCCGCTCGCGGTAGAGTTCCAGGGTGGACCCCGGAGTTCTCGTATCGAATACAAGTTTCTCGGAACACAATCGCATATAATACATATGCAGTAGCTGCTGCGCCGGTGACAGTTGCCCGAGGCGGGCGAACGAGTGTCCGCACAGCCGGAATGGACATTGGAGGTGGACATTGGACGGTGCAACATGGCCGCCCCGGGCGAACCGCGCTCGATAATTGAAGGATCTCTATCTCTCTCCCGCTCTCTCGGTCTTTCTCTCCCTCTCCCGTCCGCCTCTCTCGTGGCGGAGACAAACATTCTGCTTTTTACGAGACACCGAGATAATTGTCGATCCGATGCTTGACGGCCGGAGCGGAGCGAAGCGAGAGCCATTAGCGGATCACAGCTATTTCGCCGATGAATGTTGGACGCGTCGGATGCGTCTACCTGCGGTCCGCTTTGGCTGACGTGCTATCTGCAAGCGCGCGCGAGGATGCAGTGCGACGCACGTGCGTGTAGTGTTTAGCAGCGATTTCACGGAGTACCCGCGTATAATTCTTCCGTACGTCTATAAGTAAACAGAGCCCGGCCTAGAGGGATAACGTCTGACGAATAATTAATTCAATAACCGGTTAATTCTTAAACTTAATTCGTACGGCAAATGTGTTTTGTTAAAAGCTTCTAACGCAATTTGTAAATTCAAAACAGAATTTTTTAACAGTGTAGTTTCATTTAACGATATGAAACATTATTATTAGCTTATCGCAGTAAAGCGTGAAGATACGCGTATATGTATGCAGAATGGACACGTCCGAGGTGCGGCGTCGCGTCGACCCTTGACTGCACCAAGAGACGAGCCGAAACGTTAATCGGGCGGCACTTGCCTGACGTCAAAAATCAAGTAGGGTCGATTTAACAAACAGTGCTTAGTCACTGATCGGAGTTCGATAGGAACGGGCGTCTCGCACGCGGCCCAAAACGACGTCCCGCAATGGGGCGTTTCGACGCCCGGCGTCGGTTATCTACCGGCTTATCGTCAGATACAATAATGGCCCGGGAAAACGTCCCTCGCACAATAATGGCCTGTTAAAAGAGCCACTCTCCCCTCCTCGTTCGCCGCTCGCCCGTAGGTGTACGCACACGCGCGTAATGGTATACGCGCACGCACGAGCATGGACGCGTAAACCATAATAATCATCGTGATTCTCGCAAATAGGGGCCCGGAGGGTGGAAGCTGCATTCGGGAGGGGCTATTTGTGTTATTCGTGTTTGCCGAGGGATTTCGAGCTGCGAGCAGGACGCGGGGGGAAAATAATTAAAAGCGTTTATCTTCGGTCATCCGTCGATAGGGACGAGGGTGCTTCGAATGACGAATACGTATACCTGTACACCCTCCTGAGCGATTTCGGTGTAATAAGGGGACATTCGTGGCACTTGCCGAAATCTCGACGAGAAAATGATCCGTCAGAATCTGTCACGAATCGATCGATCGGTAAATACGCTTGTTTGATTGACGTGATTTCTTTGTATTATATTACAAAGGTATAATAATTAGCCCGCTGAAGGCTACCTCCTTATATGATTGTCCCCTTAAGTATTGGTAAATCCGTAAAGACAGGGGCCTTCTATGAGTTGCTAGATATCTACCAAGGGTGGCCTCCAGAGGGTTAACAATATTATACCTATAGGTTCTACTTAATTTATTTTAACTAAAATATTATTTATGCCATTGTATAAACTGGTATATCGGTAAATCCGTACACAGTGAAAAAGTGGTGTTAATTTTTAACACCATTTCACCGGTGTAGCCCTATATGTAGGTACCACATCTGGTATCATTCAGTCTTATGCCATTATTCCCTACCACCAAAAATTGTCTATTTAAGTCCACACCGCAGAATTCTTTACAGAGTGCAAAGATAGAGGCCTACTATGGGTTGCTAAACACCCATGGTGGCCCCCAGAGGGTTAACAATGGGTATACCTATAGATTCTACTCCATTTTTTTATACAAATTGTGGCCTAAAGTATCATTCGTACCATTGTACAAACCGGTATATCCGTATAACGATAATCGAATCGTTCACCGAAGTTTAGCGAACAACGCGGAAATGATAGGTACTCGACGATTACCTTCGGATGTCGCCGCATTTACACACCGAGCCGAGACCCGGAGAGAGGAAAGCGCATTGGCAGTGCCTCGAGGATATGTTTGTGGCTCTACAAATACAAATTTAACTGCAGTCCGTGGTTTATTGCCGAGACATAGTGGTCCGAAAGCATCTGCCGCCGCGTTCTAGTTTGTATTTCGTGTCCTCCGCGCGACACGGGTTTTACAGTGTGAAAATTATAGCCGTATGACGTACGGCTCAGAGTTGCAAGAGAGCTGTGGGTCGTAACCGAATGGAACGAAGCGGGCGAGGGCAGCTGAAATTGTAAGTTAAATAAAGTGATCCGTTCGTGATGCAATCGTATGCTATAATTTAATAATAAAATAGGATTTAAAGTTTGAATGTCAGAGAATTGGAGAAATAATTACTTCAGATTAGCTCTAATTTTATCTCCTGTCTCTATATTTTTTTTATGCTACGCGATAACCGTTTATTTCCTTCCTGGATTGAATTCAAAATTCGACTCTTCTCCATAACCACGATACTCCAACCTTTGCAAGACGCTCCAATTCGTGGTAAACCATGCGCATTAATAACACGACCGACCGATATTCGAAGAAGGTAAACCCGTTTCAATATGGCGAGCGTGTAATGGGACCGCCCGTAGACCCGCTCTAATGCGGGTACGATTAAACGCAGACAGGATATTAAACTATGGTCTATACACCGCGGCTATAACATATTTTGACAATACACCGCACGAGCAATAAAGTAAACCCGTAAACCTCTTACGGGGCTTATCCGGGGGAGGCCCTCTCGAATATATACATAAGCGCGAGAGGGGCGGCTGCTCGCGCGCGGTGATCTTAAGTATATTTTATTATTTATCGCCCCTTCTTCTCTCTCCGTCCGACTCGACAGAGCGAATCCCACTCGGATACGATGAGCGACTTTCTTGGTAAGTTTGCGGAGAAAAATCTCCATTGATCTCGCGCGGATATTGCGCTTAAATTAAATTCGAAATGACGCGGGATGAGAGTTCCCTCGCTTGCATTACGTAATGCATTTACGCGAGAAAATTCAAGACACTTTATTTAAGTATTATACTTATACTGTGAATGAAAACGTGTTTATTTTATAAGCATTTTCCTAAACTGAGAAAAATGTTATAGGTGGGACGGCAAAACTAGTAGTTAATTAATATTGTATAAAAATAATTTCTAATTACCTTAGCAATACGTATTTCTATTTCAGCTATACGTATAATTATTTCAGCTATACATATAGTTATTTCAGCTATACGTATAGTTATTTCAGCAATACGTATTGCTCTTATTACTATTTGATATTGCTATCCCAGCCAGATACATATGATATAAATTTTGCAGCAACTTTACGAAAACGTATAGATCACGGCGAGCCATAACTGTGTGTGTTTTACGAATCCTCCCTTGGCACTGTTATTTATGTAATTGAACGATGAAAGTATGTTTCGGAGGTTATAAATAAATCTTAAATTTTTGGGTAAATTTGTTGACAACGTCAAGTTTAAAACCATGCCGTTATCTAAATTTGATGTATCATTTGCAATTTACGCTTGTAACAAAAGATTTCTGTTAATTTGACTTAAAAATTAAGACAATTTAAAACAGATGAAACTTGACACATGCCGTGAATCAGGAACGTCTGACTGGGATATTCCTATACTACTTACCCCTATACTGTCTAGTTAACCTCATTTAGCTTTAAAGTATAATTATCATAACTATACGTATTGCTGTGTGTGCGACCTATAAATTTCTCTCAATGTAGGCTCATTATATCCGAGGTAAATTTGAAAGCCCCGTCGATCCTGCGCCAAAAATGTCACCCCTGGCGTCGAGCGGTGCCACGACTCGCGCGCAAGGCGAGCGGAGAATGAAAAAAACTGCGAATTGGTAGGAGACCCTCGAGCATCGGTTAATGACGACCGGAGCTATGACCCCAGAAACAGAGCTCCGACTGGTTTTTTCGTTCGTACCGCGGCTCGTGTATCGTCCGCGGTGCAACTGAAATTCGAGTGGGCAAATCTAATGGTGGCAGTGGCGAGTCATCACGTACCGTCGAGTTGTACGAGCAGTGTGGAGGCGAGGAATAAAAAGTAGAAGGAAACACACGCGAAGCCCGGTGGTATCGCGTTTCGAGCATTAGCTAACGCGCGTGTCATCGCAGCGAGTCGAAAGGCTTGACCGTGCCGAGTCTTCGACCCTCGTCGTCTCGTCGCGGTATGCGAAAGGACGAATTCAACGCGTTGACGATTCGTTCGGAAGACGAATTTTCCCATCCGGAAACCACGCATCGACGCTTTCCGCGACGAGTCGATCGATCGACCACGTGTTCTCAAATTCGCGCCTCTTCAAAGCTCCCAAGAAATGGCAGTTATCCCCATCGCGGGTGCCTCTCGCTATAACGCGAGCATATACGCGCTGTCTCGACTAATTTACGCGTTGAGCGCGTACATCTTTTAATTTTGTTTCCTCAAGCGTTAGGCATTTTTCTGGGAACGCTTAAGCGACGCGGCGGTCTATTTTCGCCGCGAGACGATGCTAAACGCTAAACGGCGCTCGGTGACAGACGCTATACGCACACTCTTCGAGCCGCACTGAAGTCGCGCGAGCGGATACTCAGCTATACGGAAAACCTCCGACCTTCTCCGAAGAGTAGACGGCCGAGCCTGCGTCGCCTCCGACATTCTGACTCTCTTTTCTGTTAATGGAAAATCGAGTTGCCAATGCAAACTTTCTGCGAGGTTTACTTTCCAACTACGCAGTCATTATAGAGGCGAAAATAGAGTCGGAATTGGTAGGAACGACAATTTGCATGCGCGACATTTGACCGGAGAGCTCGCCGTGTCATTGGTCCGTTCCTTTGTTTCCGGCGCTATTTTCGCCGTCGTGGATTTAGCTGCTGGCGTTGTTCCGGAGCACCTAAGCCCCCTGGTTTGGCGGTGACTGCATAGGTAACATAAAACGGGGCTATTTTGTTCCGACGCTTACGACTTTTTAAACGAAAGTATCTTAAGTACTATAGGCTAATTGTTTTAAAACTTTGGGCGGTAAGTCGTTATTATTTTTAATGCTCAAGGAACGAACCCTGACTAATTTGGTTCTTCACGATAAATTAATATTCTAGAATAGGTAGGTATATGGAATACATATTTTTAAATACTAAACTTTTATTGCTATACATACCTATATTATATTTAGGAGTAGCCATTGCATGCATTCGACGGAAACACCCGCCGAATTCAAAAACATAGCTTCAATCTGCCAGTGAGACTCACTAAAATGTAGGTATATAATTCTACAACCGCGATTTCGATTAAGCCTGTTTTTGAATATAAATTTTTATACATTTTTCATTTTTAAAGGTAGGTACATACACATAAATAGTAGATATATTTTTCAAAAACAAGCAATATCCTTCCCAAAAAAATTTTGTATATAAAAAGCTACGCCAAAGGACCATATAACTCACGCAAAAATCATGCCCTCTCAGCCTTAAAAAATGCATCACTGGACCTAAATAAATCTCTTTAAAACAATTATTGCACTAAAGTAATAGGATACATCCATCAATTTATTGAGGCACAAGCCTGTAAAATACGTTTCTAATCATTGACTGCAAGTCGCGCCGAAGTATTTGACATAAGAAATGACCCATTGAACGGTGTTCAGTAATAGTAGCTTGACTTTTTCAAGGTCATTCGAAAATACTACAATTTTTTCGAAATATATAGAATATGAGTTGCACAAACGCATGAAATATCTACCCAGAATGGCTATACATACAAGGAACGCTTGATCATTCCTGCCTTCGGTCTCGAAATGGGGGATCACAAGTAACAATCACGAGTAATCGTCCACTTCGAACTCTAACCCGTCATATTTCGAAATACCCTCTCTGCATTAAAAAAATTTGAATTATTTCCCAAAAATTATAAAATTGGAGACACGCATACGTACGGTGTACTCATATTGGCTACAGGTATAAGAGACAATCGATCAGCCCTGCCTTTAGGCTATGCCTGAATATCGGATCACGAGGATCGACTTACTTTAAACTCTAATCCTTCGTCTCTGCCAATATCCCCTGTGCCTTATAAATTATAATTTTTCTTCAGGAAGTGCAGACTCCAAGCTGCGCAGACGTACGACATACTCGGAAGAGCTATATGTATAAGGAACGCTCGGAAACGCCATCCTTTCAGTTTGTGCCTGACCGTCGACCAGTTAGGATCGGTAAAAATCATATGCCTTCGTCTATTAGAATAGCTCAATTGAAAATATCGATGTACCTACGCCACCAAGTGTAAGGGCCTGCATATGGGGTGTAGCCTGAAAAATCTATACTGCTAGTGTTCCAAAGTATTACTGATTTACAGACGCCTGCTCATCCTGTTGGTATAATAGGATGTTTCTCAATGAGCCCATGTGCAATTTTTATTCAAATTCATTCAACATGAAAAGCAACCCATAAGTCTAACTGCATTAATTGAATTTCAATACCGGTAGTTATGCTACTAGTGTGCTCGTTAGTATAATACTTGGTGCTATATTCGAATTTCAGTCCCTTTTTTTTAGACAAAAGATTTGGTTACTTCAATTCGGTGATCTATTCTTTTTAAGGATTGGAGGGAATGATTTTTGTGCAGATCTATACTTAGTCCTTTTCAATTAATTCATTCATTCACTCCAAAAAAGACTGCAACCTCGGAACGAGAGTAGTCGCGAGGCTTCTGATGACCATAGCCGTGGGCCTAGAGTTCCGCGCTTGGCGGTTTAGCCAATACGCCGTTCTTCGTTGGGATATCATCTGGAAGGTGAGTCGCACACCAGAGAAGCGCGCCCGGTACGGTGGACTAATTGGTCGATAAATCAACCTCTGGCTAACTTCTCATGCTCGGGACTGTAGACTCATAGTTGGGCACAGAACGGAGGATCTCCAACCTGGTCCTATTGCGTATCCAGTGCGAATTCGCAAGATATATCTAAAATTGGAGTAGTAAAAGTATGTGCGGTTCTTTTTGGTAAATACAACGCGGGGGGTTAGAAAATTGGAGATATGGCCTTTTACCATTAAATATTTGTTTCGCATCGAAAGCAAAACTTTAAGTATTAAACTATTCAAAGTTGGACTTATACTGCAGAAGTAATGCCAATTACGTCAATTATAATGTGGCTCAATGAAAATTGTATACTATTATTAGGACGAAGTGCACATAATTATACAATACTATCATATTCAGCCAATTATGAATAGGGCTTCCAAGTCCCGCATCTCGAAGAACTGCAGTTATACATTTCTTAGTTATGTACAGAAAGAAAAAACAAAAGACGTCGAAATATCAAAAACGCGATGCTGCACTTAAACGTCGATGTATCGATTCGGGTTTTTTCATCCAATTCAATAGATACTTAGGGTTATGATGAATACAGGCCAATTTACCAAAATAAGATGTGAATAGAGACAGATAGGCCAACAGAAACGCCTCTATACACTATTACACTCTCTCGTAGCTGTTTCCAACAGTCAGAGCGCAACAGCGAGTACCTACATCAAGCGAACAGGTTCTTTGTCTTCCGGGGGCATCCCTGACACTCCGGCCTATCCCGGTACAACAGGATTAATCGTATAGAGCAAGCTTGTTGGAATTAATTGGTTGAGCCAATTAACGCGCTCGGCTGAAATGGCCCACGAGATGTGGCACTGAAATGCTGTGAATGGCGCTCGGCGTAGGAAGAGGTTGCCGGTCGCTAATTAATTTAAATTTGCAACGCCCGCGAGAGAACTATCGACGAGGTCGTAAAACGGGCGCGATTAATTGCAAAAAAATACTTAAACGATGAACTCCCTTTCGAGCACAGTCGTGAAATAATTCGATGGAACGAACTGAAGGAGCCGGTATGTATGTAGGTGACGTGCTTGCGTGTTTACTAGTCTGCGAACCGATAATATGGAAATATATGTAATCACGAAAATACGATATTGGTGTCGCGATTCGAGGAATTAATGAGTTTTGCAATCTGGTACCTAAATATACGCTAAGAAGGTGTATTGATCCTCGCGCTGGAAAGTCTGAAAAAAAATACTGTTCATCTATTAACGAAATATTGAAAAATTATTGAGAGAGAAAGGGAGAGAAAAAATTGTAGTCGATAGGAATGTAATCGTTAAAGCAACTATAATGTGCTATTCTGTATACATTTTCAAATACCTGCACATCAAAAAGAGAGAATTCCTATAACAGCAAACTAAATTCATTATCCGATCGCCCATCTCGTTCTTTATCAAGAACATATCAAGCCCGTAATACGCTCGAGGACTTCATGTTTTTCAAAGCAGTACAGCAGGGTGCACCATCGTCCGATGTCGCTATTCCGACGATATCGTATTCTCAGGCTTTTTCTGCGAAGCAGTAAAATTCAATAAATAAAAGCGAGAAGGGATTCCACGCGCATTTAGCGGATAATACATAAGGTGCATTAAGGCTGACGGTCAATTGGGTATGAGTACTCTGAGAGCGGTGGACGTCTCAATTTTCTTCGCAACTTAATGACCGATCGTTAAAACCTGACTTCGCTTCGAACCGGCTTCAGAGCTCGAATCAGCGTCCAGGTCTACCCACAACTCACCACCACCGTTTAAATGTAATAATCACCGCTGTCTGTCGTAATGACGTTTATAAACTCAGAGTCCGGCGGGACGAAGACTGCGGCTGTCTCGTCCTATTGTTATTAAATCGACACGTAAGTATATCCTTCGTTTGAAACTATGGATCCCTCGATACCGTCGTCCAAAGAGTTCCAAGCTGATTCTTATTTTGATGCTGAAGATATTTTGGACTGTTTTGGTATTACAAGTTCAATCACTACTATCGCCTAAGATAAAAATACTTTGATATACAATCGAACCATGAATAGAGTTGTGATTATAGAACTCAAAACTAAACATGTCGGATTTGATTTCAATCTAAGGGATGAATGAGAAAATGGAATAAGGAATATTGAGGATGTTTCGGAAATCTACAACATTAATTTTATGATATAAAGTAAAATCTCCTTTTTCATTCTGAATTAGTTTCGTATCTAAAATTTCTTCATAGTAAACATCCAGTGAATTATAGATTTGTAATATGATTTAATACTATGCACTAACTCCACCTATCAAATTGCTTTGCAAGCAAGTATGTTCGTGATAATATTTTCTGCTTACCTATATAGAAATAGGTATGTATTCAATCCTTCCTATCTAATTCTCAACTATATTAGTTATATATCTATATAAATACAGATTTAGAGAAAATAGAAAGTATTTATATCCATATTTAGGTATTTGTTATCTGGATGTAAAGCTAATCATTTTAGCAATTACTATGCAGAGCTAAGCTGCTATAGTAAGTGACAAATAAAGCTAAAAGAAATGTGATGAAATCTACGTCCTTTTGATTAGTGAAAATTTGATTTTAGTAATAGGTATTAATTAATGTAAAGGAAACGTAATTGTCAACAAAAGGTATATTCGTACTTATGAATTCCAACTTTACCAATGAATAATTCACACCTAAAAGGGAGCTACTTACTGTCTGATGGCAATTTCATACCTTTTAACGGCATTGGGTAATCGGGAGCGCGTTACTGCGTTCGATCGATCAGTAAGAGAATCTAGCTCATGGTAAACGTAGTGCCCTGTAACAACTTATTACTAACAGTTGCGTTGGAATACCCTGTGAGCAGGCAACCCGTTACACTACCATGCTACAGTAAAACCTCGTTTATCGCAACTCTCACTTATTGCAAGGCAGAAGTCCCGTTTATTGCAACCCCTTCGTCTCCCACCGCGCATGGTAGTTGCAACCCTTTCGACTTTCACCGCGCACGGTGGCCAATCACGAGCGACCAGTGCGAAATCGCCTTGAGTCGAGAAGCGGAGTGGGGACCCCTCTCGAGTTGCGATAAACGAGAGGCATACGATTCGAGGGGCTTGCAATAAACGAGGATTTACTGTATTTATCAAATATCTATGCCGTTAGCATAATTCACCAGATAAACTTACAATTATCATAAATTCGAAAGCAAAATACATGTTAAAACATTTTAAAAGAACTCGCAAATCAATTTTCTTTCGACTTATAGAGGATTTCAATTCATTTTTCAAATTATAGCAATCGTTATTCTATGTATATACAGGCAAACTATTGTTTGATTTCTCGTTTGCTCCGGTAGTGGTAGATTGAGGAGCAGTAGCAGCATCCATCAGGTTCAAGCATCGCCGCGTTTCACAATGATTACACTTTTTCATCAATTTCTATACTTAAGCTCGCGGCTATTTCGTTTGACTTGACGCACACTCGATCTCCTGCGCATTATATTTTGACAGTTTGATCGATGCGAATTCTGTTTCTGTAAAATTCTCACGCATCACTCAGCTATAAGCTCGCCTTCACACTAGCTCCTTGTACATATTCCTAGTAAACAGAGTATGTATCGTTATGTATACGATTTATACCGGGTAGAGAGACGGATGAGTGTCCTATAAAAAATGTCTGCTCTCTAAACGTGCAACAGTAACACTCTTATGCATCGACCCGTATTACAATAATATTCTTGCTTGCATTTGCACATTTTTTTGTTATACGAGGTCGTTACACCCTGTAGCATTCGATCTATTCCATAAGCATTATTTTGAAAGTATCAGATCAAAGAGGGGTGAATAAAAGAGAACAAAACAGTTGATATTTCGCTTAATAATACACAAATTTTATTTTCCGTAGAATCGAGGAAATAATTGAGAACAAAATTTTCGCAATTTGGATAATTACAAGTAATATGTACATTAATAAGTTTTTTTGTCAGGTTATTCCTACTTCGTTTGTTAATAATAATAATTAATAGTAATAATAAACCGCAATAATTATTATTATTTAATCATATCAATGTTTCATACAGCCACCGCGGTGAATGTTCGATCGTTAGCCGATTATTATCCAATCGACCGCGAATCATGTAGATCGAATACAGAACGTACCCCCTTCTATATTTTCGTTTTGTGTTTCATATATTCACCATTTTTCAGAGGGATTCCACGAAGAAATTTATCTATTTCTCTCTCATTCTCTCATTCTCTCCTTCGCTCGCCCTTTCTCTCTTTCTCTCTGTATGTAGTCGAATTTAGATGTAGGTACTCCATATTATTAACACACCCCTACCGAGTGATTTTCAGGTTCAAAAGTCTCATAGGAGATACGTGAATATGAATGGGAATGTCGACTAATCAATCAATCCAACTGGATTTGTCCAAGGATGGAAAATGTGCAATAAAGAGACTGTTATGCATTTATGAGGGTTAATAGGTGTTCCAACTCGATTTCGCACGTTTCCTATGGGCCCGATTCCGAAAATCACCCGTTACATAAACTGCTCTTCTTTTTCTTTCGCCTTCGTTCGTAAACACGTGACAGAATAAAATTATATCTCATCTTCCGCGTCTCTTCTTAAAATGTAATTTTACAACGTTATGGTTTACAAACGCGAAAACTGTTTCATTAACCGTTTTTTTTTCACTAAGCATTCTCTACTATTGATTAAATGCTCTTAATGTCGGAGTCCCGGATATACGTCACATTTGCGGGGCTTATTTTTAAAATGCGATATTTAACTCTCAATAAATAAAGCGTTATGAATATAAGCTCCGCATTTCGACTCCTTTAGCTCACAGCACAGTACGGGCCCTCTTACGCTCGCGTCCGAATATCCTTCTGCAAGTTACCGTTCATCGCTCAATCGGTTTCTCTTTATCTTTCCTAATTTCGCTTCTTCTCCTGAATCTCTAGAGAAAGACGGAGGTTGATTGGTTGGTTGGGCAGCAACGGCGTGGCTCAACAACGACCGAGAAAAGGACCGCTCTTTTGCTCTGAAGGAGTATCACCACATTGCCTGCAGGTACTTGCGTGATGTGCGAACATTTGCGTGGCTTCTAATCGCGCTTTCTGATGAGATTACACGGCGGGGTTCGCGAAGACGACGGGCGATCTCGAGGGCACGCGTTTCGCGGCCTGCACCCGGTATCGCATGTATAAGCAAGGGGATTCGTACCTCGAGTATTCGCGCTGGGATCTATTGCCGGAGGAGTCACGAAACAACAATCGCATGATGTTTTCTCCGCGGTTCCGGGGGTGGGGGTGTAGTCAAAGTAATTCTCGATCAATCGAGCTGTAAACTAGCGACGACGAGCGGTTTCGCGGAGAGACATCGGAGCGAGCGCGTGAGTAATGATGATCTCGTCATTCGAACTTTTGTAGTATTAGGTACATCCTTTTTTTCATTAATATTCGTTTATAGTACTCATCTAAACAATGAAAGCAGCAAAACGTTTCGAGGAAAAATGTCGTCAAACGGTGAAAAACAATAACCGTGCATACGCACACGTGTGTACATATATGTATGTATAGTACATGTGTCGTTATTATTTTCGGCCATTTCGCTGCGAATTCGTCACACCGTCTGGACGACGCTTCAGGGTGCACGCAAACTCGGCAATTTCTTTTTATTATCCCGCAGCCATCGTGACCTTAATTTCGTTCGACTTACGGAAAACAAAACATCCCCGAACGATCGCGCATACCCCCCTCTAGCCCGCGAGCCGTGCCAACGCGCGCCCGTGCCCGAGAAACAAGAGCGAGGACCGGTATCGCGTCGAATTCGCCACTCGCTTCGTGATTCGCAACAACTAAGTATTATCCTTTATCCTTATTACAAGTACAATAGTAGTAGGTTTTCTTTTTTTATTAGCTTTTTATATTTCGTTTTTTAGTTCTGGTTCTGATAATCTAATAGACATCTAAAAATAACACCCATTTTTTCATTATTAATTCATATTTGTATTTCTTAATTTTCTGTTATCGATCAAATATTACTTAAGAATCCTTAAACGTTCTACCCCTCGCGAAAGGTACGCGCGAACCCAAGAACGCCCTCCGAGGGAATCCTCTCGTCTCCGCCTCTTCCTTAGTCTCTTCCAATTCAAAATTTGGTACACGCGAATAACGGTACGATCGTCTCTCGCTATAGAGTCACCGCCAAAATCGCGCGTCTGAGTGAATCGGCGTTGCGCTAATCGTAACAATTCTTGGAGATCATCCATGGATCGCGCTACATGTCTTTCGCGACGAGCAACGCTGTACCGTTATTTATACACTTGTATTTATCCTAGCGGCTGGAGTTACACGTTTCCGTTCATTCGTCTGCATCAATACTGTATCAATCAATATTGCTGCTGTTGTGATCTGTGCCCCCGGTTTTTGAAATTGTCATCCTTAACTCCCTAACGTGTTCTCTTGGTTACCTTTTATTATACTTTCTGCGGATCTTCGCACGCGCACATCCTCCTACAGCGAATCGTAAAGGTATCTTTCTTTCACTTGTTTGTTTGTTTTTTTTTTGTTAATTTTAGTATCACATTTTTCGAAAGAACAGACTGGCCCGATGTAGCGAAATGGTCGCTCATTAATATTGGTCCGTGCGAGCGAAGAAGTTTTCGGCGATCAACGCTCGAGATGGTGATCCGTATCCTTTATATGTATGTAAAGTTGCGTAGAAACATTAGCGAATGTATACGCGCACGCTTTAGTTCATATTTTGCGAATTGATAAAGCATGTTCGCAACACAATTTACATAAGACGAACTGTAGTCAATGAAACGACACTCGCTCAAGTCTTGTACATCCTCTTACGGGTTTGATACACCGGGCGAATGTGCTCTCTTATAATATTGTAGTACATCATACATACATAGGTACCTCGATACAGTAACAATATTGGAACTTATAAAATCAACATATATATGTATCGACTGGATCAAAAAACTGATAAGGTGCGACCGTCATTACTTATAGTTAATCAAAAACATTCACTTTGTATCGTTTACTTCATTAGATCTTTAATTTTAAATGTGATTTTTACACAATTTGCAGTGATTCCTTTTTTTGTAATTTGTAATTTTTCTATGTGGTTTTCCTTTTTTTGGTTTGCTTTGTGGTGGGGTATAGTGGTTCATTCATGCACTACTTCATTCGTCTCTTTCATTCTCTACCTTTCTCTCTCTCTCTCTCTCTCTTCCTCTTTCCTTCTTTTCTCTCTCTCTCTCTCCTTCTTTTTCTCTCTCCCTCTCTTAAAAAAATTCGCTATAACTGGCGAATGAGGCTGTCATTCGATCGAGGCGAGGGAGTTATTGAACGCATCAGTAATATAATCCTTTCCGATGGTGAATAACGCTTCTTACTTCGAACGCCTATAAGGATTATATATTTTTGAATCATGACAAGAAAGTACGTCCAATAGTCATCTTGAGTTACGAGCGAACAACAGCTAAGATTGGAAAAGTATTCTGTTCGGAAACACGTCTCTTTCCACTCCTCTCTTTCTCTCTACTCATCTCGCTTGTCATCGAAAGGATGTATGTACAACAATAAAGAAAGAAACTCATCGATAAAAGACTCAGCCACGAAAGCACCTATTCTATTGAGGTCGGCGAGGTGTTTAAAATAATCAGGCGTACCGTAGAAAGCTTCACAGGACCCGAAGAAACAAAAGAAAGTTGAGTACGTGACATCCTTGATGACGAACCTAAATCAACGACGTGCTACTCATAGATACGTGCCACTCGTAGAAGCGCGTCGTTGCATTTCTGTCCAGATCGATTGAGAAATGAACATCATTCGTTCTAGAAATGAATATCTTTACCCAGTCGTATATCTGTGATTATTGCGAAGAAAACAAATGGAGATACTCAAACTGGCGAGCTCCCTGAAAAGAGAGCGATACAAAAGTGGATGATGAATTTTACAATTTCGAAACTCGATTCGACTAAGTCCGTTCGCCGTTCTACTATAACAATAATAATAATAACAACAATAACAACAACAACGACTGGCGAGAACAAGAAAACCGATAACCAACTTCATCGTCGCGCAAGTCAAACCCCACCAGATATTGTGATGTTTACCGCGATAGCTTTGCAACAACCAATATGATTGCATTAATTTAACTATGTATATGTACTTAAGTAAGCCCATTGTTGATACAACAATGGTAAGTATTTCATTAATAGGTTTAATATTAAAACTCGCGGCTGCCTTGTTGAAAATATTTCATGGCTTGGTCGCTAACGGTGGGGTTTAACATTCTCCGAGAAGTATTCATAACTAACAATGTTTCCCTCCGAATGCGATTCAACGATCTATTCTTCTCTCATCTTCTTGGCGCGTATTCCTTCCTACTCCCTCACTCTCCTTTCCCATTCCTCTCTTTCGTTCGTAATCGCCCGCCCTCGAGTGCAGTGTGAAAATTGATATTTCGTCTCCCTCTTTTGCCAAAATCATCTTTCGTTCAGTCCCTTCCTCGCCCCTACCATTCAGAGATCATTGGTTACGCGCGCTCCGGTACTTTTAAGATTTACGGTTACTCGATCGGCATGATTGCATTTCTCGCGAATGTTAAAAACAATTTACGCGTTATTCTGGGAGCCAGAGACATCCAACCAGTATCTTTATTCGTTTCTTCTCATTTATACACGTGATGATCCCCCCCTTCCTCACCCTCTTTCTCTTTCTGCTCCTCTCACTCTAACTCTCTCAGCACTGGCATAAACATCAATCAAAACCATCGACCGTACAAACAGGTGATACGTGATGCAGGGACTTACAGAATTTGTACTCTTCGAATGTGTATGAAGACGTATGCAACGTATGTTACTATATATACATACGAATTACGGTGTCCTTCTTTCCTTTAGTAAATTACATAATTATTAACGGATGCGTACATGTGTTTAGTTGTGTTGCAAGTGTATGAGTGGATTGTTTCTTTGCATCGTCTTTGTTCGTGTCCCGTGTCCCTTTTATGCGGAGCGTTTCTACTTTATTTACACAAGTGTTTCTCCGTTTCCAAATATGTATTCCAATTTGTGGTGATAATTAATAATAGTAGTAGTAGTAATAGTAGCAGTAATAGTAGTAGTACTAGCAATAGTAGCAGTAGTAATAAGAATAATATGTAGTAGCAATTCATAAATCTGTTGTGTGTTCGCCACAATCTATCGCTCCGAACGTCGATCGATCTACTCTGCGAGATGATCGCGCAACTTTCCTCGATACTTGATGTATTTTCTCACGCACCGTTTCTCCTTTCACCCTCCTTCCACACGTCACCCACCCACATCCTTCAATTCTTATACCCGCCATGCACATCTGCTTCCTAACATTCTCTCTTTTTTGTTAACAGTTATTGCGTTTTCCTTTTTTACTTTTTTTTCCCCTTACGTTTCTGAGTTGCTCTTGGCCTTTGTACGCGTCGAATTAAAAACGTCTGACGTGCGAGGTACTTGCGCGGCGTATTGCTGAAATTGATTCTACCGAGAACGTCGGACGGCTGTCCTGGGACGCGTAGTTTATTCAACGCGAAAGTGAAATAAAAGTGTTTTAAAAATTGTATAGTGTGCCTTCTCGTTGCGTGTAACCATCTTCTTTTCTCCACTTAAAAACGACCGATTGTACGTCGTCGTTTCCCCGGCAAAACGAAAATTCAACAACAATCAATTAGCCCGACTTGCAAAATGGATTCGAACGTCTGAAAAAAAAAGAACCAAGAGAAAATGCCCGCCCGACATTGGTTTTGATTTCTTGACCAACGACGAGATCTAGAGATCTAAACTTAAATAGGTACGCTCCTTTCAGAAAGGAGTATTACGTCGATGTACAGCATGAATAATAATATCAATAATATTAATCGTAAAAATAATAATAGTAATCTCGCATACATGCGCAGTCGATAAATAAAAATCGCTCTTTTTTTCTTCTTTCAGAATTAAAATATATCTCCGCAGAAAATCTTCTAAAAAACTACGTAACGTGTGTCTCTCTTTCTCTTTCTTGATCTATCTTTCCCTTTCCCTCTCTCTCTCTCTCTCTCTCTCTCTCTCTGAATTACTATATCCACCTCCGAAGATGTCAAACGGCAAGTTATTCCGATAAGAGAAATGTAACGTAACAGCAATAGTAATTAAAAGCTTGCCTCGTGCTGAAATAATAATGAACGCTATAAAGCCGAAATAAGATTTCTCTCTCCGTGTATATGAATTTGTTTTTGTTTTATTTTTTTCCTTTCAGGATTCACTCCGATAGTACGTCACAACTCCATCCAGCCCTCCTACGTTACATTAAAAACGTTCGAATCGCTTATTGTTTCTCACTTCCTACCGCGCTTTCTCTCAATTACCACGCATTCACCACCCCTTTCTCTCGATCACTTTTTCTCTCCCTCTCTTTCTCTCTCATTCTCTTTCACTCTCTCTTCGTCACGCTCGCATACGCTCTGCCGGGCTCTCTCGCGATCCCTATTCAACGCCTCTTTTAAAAATATATACAATAATTTTACATTGGCATTCGCGCACGACAATTTACACTTTGATGCTCTCTTAGAAGTCATCGCGACTATACTCGTCCGCCTATTTTTCTCTTCGCCGTTCCTCTAATTTGTTTTATTTGTTTACATGTAGTAATAATAACGCAATTTCTATAATCTCCTCCTTCGCGCTCTTACAAGGTATTATTTTCCATTTCTCTTTCCCTTCCTTACTCTACGTTCAGGATGGCTGAGCAGTCTGGGTGGTTATCAAGGGAGTTCCGTACATAGCCGTAAAACTTATACATATGTATACGCACCGGCGCACATTTACCTCCGACAAGCGTAAATATATATATGCACGAACGCATATATAATAAATATACATACATCTATGCATACGTAAATACACGTTCTCGCGATTTTCTCTATTGCCTGTCGTTTGCTCCTTTCTGTTCTACCCGTATGCTCATCTTCCCGCGATGGAGTTTCCCCTCTCAAATGCTCCCCCTCCACCGTCTTCTGCCACCACCTCGCCGCCTCTTTATCTGTAAGCAAAAAGTTTTTTCTGAAAAAAGCTGTACGCAGTTTACAAACACGGCGAGCGCGTGATGAAGTGGAGCCGAAAGGGAAGGGCGCGGGAGATGACAACCCCTAGCAATCCTCGAATTTTCTTGCCAGGCTTTCGGTGGTCGCGGACAAAGCGAATAAAATATCAGTAGCTCCGTTGGGGTGTACGCGCGCCGGTAACTCGTTACTCGTTTCAAACTCTCGCTCGCGAAATTCCCGGGGAAAGAAAAACGCATATTTGGTGAGCCGTTCAAAGCTCATCGGTGCTGCTCCCCACCCCGTTTCGCGGATCTACGCGAGTCGAAGACGGAATTTTCGAGGCGATGTTTCGAGGCCGAACGCGAGGGAACGGGGATGAAAAATCCCATTAGAGTCGGAGAAGACAAAGGGTACCTCCTCGGCACAGCAATATAGGGAGCGATTGTTCTCCACCGCCCGCTCTTTTCATATCTTATTCAAAACAATAAAGTATATTTAGCCGCAGCTCGGTAAAACTCTGCGTAGCAGCACCGCGGCGATGCATTTGACGGCGCGCCATCCATGCGGAGGTGAGTTTAAGACTCGTATCGTACGAAATCCTCCCCCACGTCCTCTCGCCACCTATCATTCCACCCTCGCATCCATCCGCAAGTACCAGGCGCTCGGGCTAACGTGCTCAAGTGGCGACGTATCAAGAATCCGAGAAGCAGAAATTTATACCGGAGGATATTTGCGATCGGGGACCACCCTCCTTCCGAAAACCTCCCCCCGTGCCCTTTCGCTCTTCCGCCTCCCTTCGTGTTCCGCCAAAACCTCTCTCAAACCCCCCACCCTTCCGCGCGGTGCGCAACTGTGTTATTTATACGGCCACTCGGCGAGGTCGTCCGAATTTCCTTGGAACCGGAGAGCATCGAACGACCTCGTCTTGCTCATTGCTTTCGCGTCTCCAGTCGAGTAGAAACCGCTCGACGACGTCGACGACGAACGTCGAAGGATGTTGTGACGCGCGGTTTCTTTCTCGCCCTTCCTACTTTAGTCGCCGGTGAGAAATCGACTTCACGCGCTTCGTTACAGGCGTGCACTGCAGTGTCCTGATACTTTTTTTTTGTTTCCGTACAAAAATTGGAACTGTCGATTCTCTATAACCGACTTCGATACATTTACGTAAGGTGAACGACAGATGCACCTTTGATAACATAACCATTGATTAACCTTTAGAGGACGGGGATTTTTTTTAAATAGTTTGTGTTCTCAGGGTGGTCCCTAAAGGGACCACCCCCATCCTCTAATGGTTAAATCTTTTCCGCTAATTAAACGAATGTATTTCTACAAATGTACCAGATAGTAGGGCAAACGGTAGATTTACGTAAAAACGAAACATGAGCGGGTGTACAAAAACTTACCTAGAGATTATTCATCATTTCGGAAAGGGTCAGCCTGGAGGTAGACATTGCAACGCCACTGTCACTGCTGCTCTGCACGCTACTGTGGTCATCGGTGTCCGATTGGTTGCTCGTATAGCCGATCACGTCCACTTCGTCTGTAAAAGAGTAAAAGAAAACGGGCCACATTAGAGATCGATCAAACGAAGGGACAAATGAAAATCAGTATTTAACTAAAATTAATATATATTATATTTCCATGGCCTTAGAGAGTGTTATGATAATATTTTTTTCGAAATACGTAGTCTACTTGGCTTCTGTTCGTTTGTACATATCAGCCTCATCAGCTTCGAAAGAACACGATCTCGCGCTATAAAGGATAATCAACTCCAAATCCGTCTCCAATTCCTACTTTTCCAGCTGCAGAGACCTGCGGTCCGGCAGTGCAACGCCGATGCAATTCGGTTACATAACCACCGGTCATAAACAGTGAAACAATTTCGAACCGGAGCCGTTCCCGAATTTTATGCAGAATCAATACGTCGCGGGCACTCCCCTGAGCCTGGAATACCGATATAACGTAGGCGCACGTGCGCGCACACGTAGTAAGTACGTTATCGCACCGACACGTGTACGCCTCTATACATATAACGGTGCGTGGACCACCATCGCCCCCGAGTAGAGATTCAGCGATTTTTATCCCCTGAAAAATACGTAGCCCCTATCACATCCACTCCTCTCTCCTCGGATTGAAATCGAGCAACGCAAAAAGAGGAGGAGAATTAACGAACGAACGAACTGTCGTACGGACAAACCGTTCGCTGTATGAAAATCCGGTAGGTACGGAGAATCTGGGTAAAGTTTGAAAAATGGATGGAGGACCGCGGCTGTGGGATACGGAGTACGAATATAAAAAGGTAAAATGAATGGACCCACAGCCGCATTCGCATGTACGAGAGCGTAGACGAGATACGTCGTTGCCCTACACGGTTCCGCAGCGGGGTGGAGAAGAATAGAGGGTATAGGAGAAAGAAGATGGAGCAAACAAAACCGCGATACTTCAACCCCACGCGGTGCAAAATATCAGCAACTTTTGTTTCACGGAATATATGACCCCGATCTGCTCTTATTTTCCTATACAGCTATATATCGTCGCGTCCCGGGGTCGCGTATAAATTATATCGGAAGGATTTTATCGCATCGGCAAATAAGAATATTTTGCCCACCTCGTACGAACGGTAAAAGGGGAAGAGGGAGGTGGATAGTTTTGATATTATAACAACGAGCGTGGAGAGCTCCCCCTTACTCATCGTACCGAACCACCCTCCGCGGCACGTTGCAACCACCATTCCTCTCCGGCACTCCCTCTCGCCACTCTCTTCTACCTCTTCCCCTCCTCGAGGAAGAAGAGGCAGAGAACCTTATTTTATAAGAGACTCGTAGAAATCGCAATGGGATTAAAAGAGAGAGGAGGAGCGTAATATAATTCACCCCGGACGCGCGCATGCACGTATACGTGCAACCTAGTTGGAAGTTCACCCCCCCTTTGCCTAATATTCTCATTACTCTCCACCTCTCCGCTATCTACACGTATTGTGCACTTGCATGCGGTACCTTTGTTTCGGTATTTGCATAATTTCTGTTTATACCTACAGGCGGGAGGAGGAGTCGAGCGGGGATCGGGGGAAGGAGGGAAGTAGTAGGCAAGACGGGCGGAAAATTCATTTCACCTCTTTGAAATCCAATATCGAGCGGCGTGCGCACCAAGTTCCCGCGCTCTCGCATCATGAATATTTACCGGGGCGAATGGCTTTGAATGTGATATTAATGTTTAATATTCGCGGACTCGGCCTCCTCTCCCCCCCCCCCCCCCCCCCCCGCCTTGTCCCGTCTTTGCAGGAAAAGGCGAACCGACGACACTGCCTTGGGGACCCGTTGCTGCTGCTGTTGCCGCCGCCGCCTGCAGCCCGCGCGCGCCACCGGTAACTACTGCAGCTGCGGGGGTAGTTTGCTTACCCGACTTTCGAGGGTGGGTACGGCGCGCGTTTACGTACAGGGGCTAGGTAATAGGCGCGGCTGCACGCTCGCGCAATTTCGTCCAATTTCGCGGCGGTGAAAACGCGAAATAAATTAACGGTACGTGCTTATCGGAAGGAGTCGAAGGGGAGGGGGAAGTGTTAGCGCGCGACGGTGCGTGACAAAGTTGATTTTGCTTTTCCGTGCGCCTCGTGATCGGAAGGACCGTTGCAAGTAGTATTTGCAGAGAGGACGCCGGGAACGAGGAGGGGGGCGGTAGATGGTGATAAGTCGAGGAAATGAGGATTAGAGACGAAGGAGGGCGCCCCGCTGACAAAGCCGCATAATGAAGGAAATGCGTACGTGTGCGGCGTGTCGTAAAAAATAGTATAGATAAGTATGTCACACGCTAAAAATAAGACTCCCCTGTCCCACTCTCGCTCTGTATCTCTCTCTCTCTCTTTCTCTCTCTCTCTCTCTCTCTCTGCTCGATAAAAATACTCTGGCATTGACTGTCAAAACAGGACGCTATCACGAATATAGAAGCGGCGTTTGGTTTCGCCGGTTCACGAGTACGTCGTCGAGTATGATATCGCGAACTGGTGGAACGACCAAACAACTACCCACGATAACGGGTGACCGAGGAGGAATTAATAAAACCCCATTCGAGTGTGAACGTTGCACCGAGTACGGAGAACGGGGCGGTGGTACCATGCAGGTGGTTCCGTGCAACAAATTGCATGCCGTGCAATTTTATTTGGCTCGGCAAAGAGCGAAATCGTCGACTCTCGAAAATGAAGCGCAATTTTGCGGGGGAGCGCGGCGTGCGCACTGCCTACCTGTACTTTTTTTACGCGGAAATGTGAACCGTTCGTAAAAGAGAAAGAAGAGGGAGGAGACGCAGAAAGAACGAGACCCCGGGGAAAGGTGGGAGGGCGCACGGAGAAGGAAAGGGGGCACGTCTCGACGTACGCTATTTGCATTCGAATAATTAAACTTTACGATTTCACCGGTTAATTGGAGGCAACAGAGGCGCGCTCGCCTACGCCACGGCTACGGGTAATGGTTAATTTCGTTTTAACGGTGATTTTAGTTCCACGTCAAATTTCGCTCGGTCGTAGACGCGCGTGCAGGTGGGCCGCCGCAGCCACGTTCCGCGGACTCCTGTGAAATCCAAATTCACGGTTCACGCGACGTATCGCGGCGCGCGCGCGGCAGAGGGCGGCGACTCATGATGCACACCGTTATTTCGGTCGTCATTGTCGGGCGTAATTGTCGTCGCCGCGAACGACAATCACAGTTATCACACCGGGGCACCGCCGCGTAGCGGCAACGCGGCTGGGGAGAACACGCGAGCGAATATCGCGCGCGCCGCTTTTGTATTCGCGAGACACCCCGTGGTGCGCGAACGCATTTGCATCGATGCGCAGATGAGTGGAGTTGATGAATGCGGGCTCGCCCGGGCATTCGTCAATGTCTTGTCCGTTAATTTCGCTAATTGTGTAAGCGATGAGCGGCCGTCCAGCTCCCGACACTACTAAATTGCGAGCAGCACCGGGCGCAGCGTTGCTCGGTCGTGCACCCTCCCCCCGCCCTCCTTATCCGCTCGACCCGAAAAGCAAAATGCGGCAAACCTCCTTCCGCTTTCGTTCCGAGTAAGAAATCTACACCCACGTCTCTCGCCGACCTTGCGTGTTCATGCATCGTTAATGGCACTCGGCTGCCTCTCCCGTGTCGTTCGGAGCGTTGTTTTCTCTTTTGTCGGAGAACTCGTATTTTATGGAGTCGAGGGAGATCGGATTAAAGCGGGGAGAGAAAAAGTGGAAACGCGCAGCGCTGTGCCACACCGATGCTTCCCCAATCAGTAGCGGAACCGATCGCGGAGTTCCTGGCGAAATATCGGATTGCAAGATTTCTTTATAAACTTTGACTCTTTCGATGAGCATGTAAACAATATTTGCTTCTCGTATATTTTCATTCCGCGGCGTTTATTTCAGTTAACGATTTTAATAAGCAACAATCTCTTGTATCTTTATCATACATCGCGTAATAACGTTACACTCTTAATCGCCATTCCTGGGGTATCCAAAGACGCTCATCGCTCACTTGGAACTTATCTTCGCACGAACAGAGAAACCACGAAGAGGAGAGGCGAATGAAATGTACGAAACCGCGAAGGAGGATCCACTCGAACCGCGTCCTCGCGGATCCAGTTGAGAACCAGCGCGCTCCGTGTATACTTAACGGGCTGCGCCGCGTAATTTGTTTTGCACCCATGATCCATCACCGAGGAATCGCGCGCGGCGCTTCTCCGAGTTTCATGCCCGAGGAGAAACCCACCAGCCGTGCATGCGTCACTCGATGTCGCGTACGTTATATACGCCGTACACAGCGGAGAACACAAATAACCGAAGCCCGCGCGAAGGGTTTACAGTAAAATTGTTGACGCACCGCGCAAGCGACCGTACGAGCGTAGTAGTTCGCGCAACACACACGCGAGCCTCGCGCGCGTACGCGGCATACGTGTACGGATTTGCAAAATGCACGCAGCCAAATGCACGCGCGCCAAAGCCCGCCGCCCATTCGGTTCAATCCCGGCAACCGCTACCCAATCCACTCATCAGCGTCCGGTCGTCTCGACGGATTTGAGCTATTAGCGACCCTCCACTCACCCCCAGACTCGAGCGTTGCTTCGACCCCTCCCCTACCGCGGCCGGTTCCTCGGTGCAAGATGAGGTTGGGAAATGGCGGGGAGAACGCGTTTCCTTTCCGCTAACGAGAAATCGTTGACGCAAAAAACTGACGGACCCCCATGGGGCTACTGTTGATTGCATTCACCCATCCCGCATACGAGGCGGACGCGCGGGGAGGACGCGGAGGATATGTGGCCAGGTACCACACACGGAAATCGGGGAAAATCAGTCCGTCGGGAACGGCAAATATCTGTTGCGTGATATCTGCATGTCGGTACGTGTAATCAAAAAGTATTGTACCGAAGAATCGCAGGTAACCAGATGGTCAGGGTTTGGAGCGAGCGTAGAATTCCGACACACAGCGGTCGTCGTTGTTCCGAGCGAAACAAATTTGCCGCTCCCCCCGTTGACCGTAATTGCAATATCTGCAACGGCATCGCGGGGTTAAAGTAAAAATTTAATTCGATCGATGCGTTCTTATTTCATGCGACTGGATTTTCCAGAGGGCTACATTCAAGTAAACTAGATATCTCTGAGTACACGGTTCCTCTATTTGCCTCGTCCTTCCTCCTTAATACCAGGGGGACCACTCCACATCCATATAAACTATAGGAAGAGTCGGGATCAAAGGTCAACAACAACGTTCGGGGAACTGGAGACGCTCGTTTCTCAACCTGCATCCCCCTTCCACTCCGCAGACGTACTCGCACGTCGTACAAATACGTCGACGGGCTCTCCGCATTGTGCGCGTGCAACCAGCAGCGTCCCATCGCTACACGAGACACATAAACGCAGCGAGAGACCCATCTAATGCTGCACCGACAACGGTTTCCTCGGGGAAGCAATTTCGTATCATTTCTCCCCTCGAAACTTGGAAGCCAGATTTGCGAGCGTATACACATACGAGTGCGGTAGTTGGGTGTGACGCGTACTCGCGGGAGAATCGTTCGTCCGCGGATATACGCCTGGATGTAAGGAGGAGACAGAGAGAAAGAGAGACGCGGACAAACACGGCACAAGTGAATTGTCAGATGCGATGAAGCGCGTAATTGGCAGATGGTGCTAGAGGTACCCACTCGAGGTCATTAACCCAACTTTGATCGGTCAACTATTTGATTCTTTTTTACTTCCTTCCATTCTCGAGAATTTCAATAAACCCCAAACTTTCACCACTTTCTCAAAATAACTTTCGCTTTCATTTCCGCGTGCGTTCTTATAATTTTTGTATTTAATTAATCATCCGATCGAATCGCTACAAATGTTATAATTAACTCGCAAACGCATTCACGGTGCGTGCGTTTATCGCATTGCGTGACCAATGGAATACGGAGAATATCCCTCCCCGTAACGTATAACGTAACGTATCGCGTAACCGTTCCGTAAAATGCAAGCGGGGGTATATCGATTTCAGCGTTCGGTAAAGAGACGCGCGACCACTTGACCGATTAAGAAGAGGAAAAAGAGGAACCGCCGCAGATTACATAACAAACGAGACGCGAATACAGTTCGAACGAAACACGACAAGTGCTGAGAATCGCTGAGTGCCCGACGATTGATTGTGTCCGTGCAATTCCCTCCCTCGTGCAAACACGGCGAGCGTTCGTATATTCAGCAGATGGATACCGTGTTTACAGGAACGGGTGCCTGGTGTAGCAGCGCACGAACACCGGTCCGCGATAGAGGTAGGTATACGCACACGCGGATTGGCGACGACGTCACGTAACCGCTGGACCCACTCGCCTCGAGGTGGAATGCGCGCGTTTTGCGCAAATTTTCACGGTCGACCCGGTTATTTCTGGCAGAGGGGTTCCTCCTCTCTTTCTCTCTCTTCCTCTCCCTGTCGCTCTTGCCCTGCGTTCGCTGTGACGAAATTAACGAGCGTTCTCTGTCGGTGGCTGGCACTGATTGTGTTTACGAGTTTTCGCGAAGCTTTCGGAAGAGGGTGCACGCACGGGCAGTGCGTGTGTGCGTCGTATACGTCGCGAGCTACGACAATTAAAAAATCTCCGTCAGGCCACGTGTGGCCACCGACGATATACGAAAGACGACACAATAGGGGAACTTGACCGTGAATTTTTAAAACGCCTGGCACACAAAGAGTCGAGAGAGAAATAGTTGCTAATGCCAAATAAATTTGTTCTTTAATCAAAAACATGATATAATTTTAGAATCACAAGCTATGATTTTCTTCGCGCAAGAAAATACTTGATAGACTCAAACAATTGTTTTTTTCTCGCAAAAAGAATTTCTCCTCTCAACGAAGATATTCTTGAATCAAGAACATCCCACGCGACACACTTACTTACCTGTGATATACGTAATTATCCGTAAAATTAATGTAGAAAATAGAGCTAAATAATCAGCTGACTATACGTTTATTATCTGTATATGTGAAATATATGTACCTACATTATATACGTATACCATTTTAAATTTTCTGTAAGTATTGATACGAAAAATATTCGTAACCATATACGTATACGTAATATAGCTGTGACTACATAAAATTCATGCATATTATACGTAGTGTGTCGTGTGTGGGATATGTATATTCTTCGACCAAGAATCCGTATTCTTAAAAATTTGTAAGATCATATTATGTTCTTCACTCAAAGAATATTTTTTTGACACTAGCAATTATTTCTCTCAATGTAGCGCATGGCAAAATGTAAATTCGAGAAGAACTGAATATTTGCGACGGTACTTTTGACGATATTCGATTCGCGGTTCACGCGTTACCCCACAGCGACTTCGCGCAAAAACGAGAAGGCCCCCGTTCTCTTCTCTCCCCATGCATGCTTCCACTCGCAAGTTGTCCAGGCAAAAAGCCTGCCTGTGCACGCGCGGTAAACACACTCGGGGGCGTATGTGATTCGAACGAAATCCTGGACTCGTTTGTATGCAAATTCGAAATTGGACGCTGCGAACTCTCCTCGTCCTACGGTCTCGTTCTCTCTTTGACTCTCCCTCTCTTTTTCTCCCGCGCACTATTTCCTTTTTCTCTCCCGCAGCTCGACTGATTGTGAGTTAAAATGGGTTTGCGCGGTCGGCTCGCTCGTATTAAGGTTCACAAAAAGCCATCGTTTTAATTGCAAATGACTACAGAAATTCGTTCGATCGGTTAGCGCCGACATCGAAGCGTGTACACAGCGAGAGAACACCCAGCATCATCCGCGCATAACGTTATTCCACCGGTGTTATATTCAAAATTTTCCTCGCGGAAAATATTCCAGAGCGTCGCACTCCGATGACGTAACGAGTCCCTCGACCTAGACATTTTCCGGCTGCAGTAATTATGCGAACTTATTTGGAACGACAGCTCCTCTTTGTTTTTTGTGAGCATCGTATCCAGTGCGCGGGAGTTAATTATATCCTTTCAATATCCCGTTTCTATAGCGCATAATAAAGTCCATCCATTTCACCCTCGCCCTCGTCGCGCCCGCCCTCTCTCTCCCACAGTTATACTCCGGCAATTAAGCGTCGCTAAGAGGTTCTCGCGCGTTCCAGAGCAGCGCTCCCGGACGGGCTTCCGGCTTTAATTGTTGTTTATCAAGCGGGCTGCAACAACTCCGCTTCGCCGCGGTCATTCCGCGCGTTCCATAGTTGCTGGATTGGAATCTCGCCGGGCGGCGCTTCCCCCGACGGGAGCGCGCTATACGGGCGAGTGAATTCCAAATGGCTGAGTCCGCCCGTGGACGACGATCGTTCGAGAACTTTTCAAATCTTCCTCCGCCTCCCCTCGAATGTCGACTCTTCCGTGACGCAGAGTCCGGAATCGTTATATCCGGTACTAATTGCGCGTCGAAAGAATAATACGTGGAAAAGTTTCTTCGTCCGCGGTCCTCCCTGATTTGAAAGTCTTAACCGATCTCCGGGGAAATTTGAGTATTTCGATTCTACAGAGGGATCGCGTAAGCACCATTTCCGCCGGGTTGTATTGCGAGCGCTTTTCGAGAGAGGTTTCGAAACGACCGCCAATTTCTGTTCATCTTGCGGCGAGTGAATCGAATAGGAAATCAATACGTTTTCGCCAGCCCGACTTGGTTCACCTTCCGCGACGAGAAACCGCGCGCGGTTCGTCGCTTTCGCGATCGAGGCCAACTCGTATTGTTAGAACGGCGCGCGATGCGCGCGTTACCGGGAAATTTATTTCGCGCTCTCTGCGATAAAACTTTTTTGTTTTTCAAGATGCGGAACGCCGATGCGACTAGACGCGAGGCGCGACGACGTCGCGTAAATATGTGTATTTTCGTTGTTATTATCGCGCGATCGATTTACCCCTCGGTTCGCGAGCACCCCTCTGCCGCGATGGGGGCGATAAAGGGGAAGGGGAGGGAGGATACGGCAGAGAAATTGCAGAGTCGCGGGCCAAATTACGAATTTATCGCGGGATCGTATACCTTCGTCGAGTGACGGTGCGTTCGAAAGATGAAGAGGCTCGCGGACCTCGCCGTAAATATATTCAGGTACGTCGGTAGCTCCGTGCGCGCCTACCTGAGTACGCGCGTTGGTAGCGTGTGAGAGGCTAAGTTATTCTGGAGATTGGCGCGAGGCCAGAGCATCGCCTCGCCTTGGTTCACCATTCTCGCGGTGGCTCTTCTCTGCTGTACGACCATTCCTCCTCTCGAGCAGGAGAGAGAGAGAGAGGGAGGGAGCAGGAGAGGGATGCGTACCGAGTTTGCATAATCGCGTATTCGATCACTAGCTATGATTTCCTCTCGAGTGTGATAAGATATCGTATCATCATGCGCACTGAGAAAAATAATTTGGTTAAAATGACAAAATACATAACATAGTTAAACGAGTTTAGTCATTCTAACCAAAATATTAGTAAATCTAACCAAATGTCAAGTCACTCTATTTATAGTTATTGTAACTAGGTACCATGTAGTTATTCTAACCAGAAAATGGTCAGTTTAATCAAACAGATGGAGGATTCATATTTAGCCAAACGGTTTGGTTATAGCCCCTAGGATTTTGGTTAAGGTGACTAGGTTATTTTTTTCAGTGCGCGCGTACGCAATGAGACGGGTTTCGGAAAACGCTCCGAGATGAAAATTTGTCGACCTCACGATTCTGCCACCCGAAGACCAACATGTTGGTAGTCAAGTTCTCGATACGACCAACTCGGTACCGCGCACTCGCTTTCCTCTCGTCGACGACTTTTTTATTTTTATGTATAAAATTCCCTTTTATGCCGCCGCGCGTAACTTTATTATAGCCACTGAATTTTAACTCGTCGTTCGCTCTTTACTGCATTCAATCTTTTTTATGCTTATTACGGATGTACAACACGGAATTGAACGAAAGGTGGCTCGAGTGGTGCTCGAATTTGTATGGAACGTTCACGGAATTGAATCTGATCCGTGTACGTGCATTCAGAGTCACTCGGAGCAAAACTGCAGAACTTTGCATCGTACGTCCCCCCTACCCTCCCTATATAACCGTAGATACGCGGCAGGTACTCCAGTCCTCCCTTCAAGTTCATCGTGCCACGCCACCCTCTCCACATTCTCCTGCTTATCCCGCAACTTAGAAGTCGAACTTCTCCGTCAATATGCTCGCCACACATTACACATTACTTCGACTATAGATGCCGATATATAGATGCTAAGCGCACTTAAATACTCGAGAGAGAATAGCGGGGAAGCGAGCAGGGAAGCAGACGCGGAGAGTACCCGAACTTCACGGTAAAGGCTAATCCGACCGAGGGCGATTAGTGTGACCGACGCTGCTGCAGCCAGGAGACATCGAACTTCCGAGGTAGATAATACTTGCTGTCCAACTTGGAAAGCCACATCTCGTCGAGCGAGAGCGAAGGCCCCGAGAGAGGGAGAGGAAGGAGGTGAGGACTCTTCGACAGGACCGAGATATAACGTAGTTTGGAATCGCTTTCTCCCTCTTTCTCCGTTTCACCCGACTATGAAAAGCGTGTATATAGCCTCGAGTGCTTACTACACCCTACAGCCGTCATTAATTAATCTTGCATGATAAATGCTAAGCCGCGCCTGCCAAGTTCGAAGATGCAAGCGCCCGTAGGGCCCAGCTGTGCCTCGCTGGTGGTCGGGCTCGACTCGAGACGGCAGATGTTGGGCGGGGATTATTGCATATCGCGAATGTATCTCGAATTGCGGATTTCCATCGGACGCGCGCGTGACGATTTTCTTTTTTCCCTTTATATTCGTGTTAAACCCGATGGAAGATGAAGGCGTTCTCGGGAGGGGTGGGATTCCGAAACGGATTCGAGGGGCTTTATCGCGGGCAGGTGATTTTCGAGAATTTCGAGCATCAGTATGGGTTTGAGTCAATCGTATACTTTCTCTCCCGTTTCTCTTCCTTTCGTTCTCATAGTCGTGCGCCATCAAACGGCGCCGTGCTTCGATAACGCGCAACCGTCGACTGCGTTATCGTCATACGAGGCTCGGCGCGTGACTCTCTACCGCCTCTCCCGATCTCCTCCCACTTCGTCAATTCCTCTTTCGAGATACAGAATTACAGTGTCGGAAGAAAGACGAACTTCCCAATGAAGTTTACGTAGGTACTCTCCGAGAATTTCTGCGGTCGTCGTAAGCCGAAAAACGGAAGACGCCCGCGACGGAAGACGACGACTACGGCAACGTCAACGACGACGGCGTCGAGGGGCTCGAGCCGCTCCCCCCTTCTTCGTTCCGCGTTTTATACGAGGCAGTGCAATCTCGAGGGTATGGTCTAGGCCCGCAGCTAAGTGTATACCTAAAGTATATACCTATATATGTCGTATATACGTATATACATGTATGGAAGAAGTGGAACGGTAAAAGTTACTCCTCGGTTGAAGTATCTCTTCGGTTTTATCGCTCGTCTCCTTTCCCTGTTGGCCGCATCGCGCAGCCCCCTCCCCCGTCGCTTGCCTCGCGAAACGGCGGAATGCGAGTTAATGAAAAGCTCGCGTAAAACTCGAATTAAACAACGCTTCCTTCCGTTTACTTGGAGGGCGAACCTCGCAATTAATTTTCACAGTGATCAAGTGACGCGCGCTACGGTCGATAGCGACGCTTCCAAGAGGATATATCTGTGGGGTAGCCATTATTAGGGGGTTGCACTGAAAGCCGCTGTTTTTTTCTTGTTTCAAAAACATTATGTCGTTGTAAAATGTATGAATACCTCAATCAATGTAATTAGCCTTCGGAAGCTATAACTTTTTCCCACTTTTCTGGCAGAAGTTGAATTCCGCGACGAAAGAATTGTCTACTTTTTGAGCTAATCCACTCAGCAACCCAATTTTTGACTTCTTGGTAATTATGGAAGTGCAATAGAGCTTGCAGTTGTTCATTTTTGAATTTCTTTGTTTGACCTGGACGTTGTTTGTCGTGAACATCACAGTTTCCACTTTTGAAGCGACGAAACCAGTCTCTACATACTGTTTCTAATAAAGCAGTTTCAGCATAAGTTTGCACGAGTAATTGAACGAGCTGCAGCAATCCTTCTTTTTTTAAATCAAAGTAGTGTAGAAGTACACACATCGGAAAAACAACTTATCGCGTTCCATTTTTTCAGGTTATAGATATAGACTTATATTAACAAGAAGTGATACAAGAAATATTAGTCGCTGCGCACGACAAAAGTGGTTAGAACCATCGACAGGAGAATAGCGACTTTCAATGCAACCTCTTAATATAATACATCGTCTACGGGAAGATTTTCGAAATTGAAGTATATCTACGCTCGTATCTCCTCTCTCCCACCCCCTTCTTTTCTTCGCTCGTCGGCGAATTTACCGGATTCCGCATCAGAATAACTTCGCGCGCACCCACGCCCCATCGCACCCTCCTCTCGCAACCGGAGAGTGACCAGATTTATGGCGGATGACCCAGAAGCGAGCCACCCCCTTTAAATCATTCCCACTAGCACTTGCGCTCGACGGGGTCTGCGATCGAATTGAATACTGCCCCTGAAAACCTGGCATTATGCATGGTCGACCTCTATTTTGCATTTTCTGCTTTTACGGTCAAGAGAACTTCCGGCCTCGTACGCAGTTCCCGGGTCCTTTTCGAACCCACTCTCTTTCTCTCTCTCTCTCTCTCTTTCTCCTAGCTCTAACCTTCGTCCAGTGCTCTCGGTAGGCGGATATAGATATAGAGATATGCGAGAGAAAGAGACCGACATATATATATTCAATTTCGCGTAGTTCTCGGGCAATCGAGCGAAAAGAACGCCGACCGTGGCGGAAAGCAATCCCCGCTCTGGTCCTTCACCGCGGCTGTAAGTGCGCGCCACGGACATCAATGCCGGAAAGTTTGGGAGGAAAGCGTTTCCTGGTGCAACGAGACTATAGCGAAAGTTCCAGAGAGTTCGGAAGGAAAGGTGCATAATAGCGGTGGGAGTAAAGGAATTTTTCCGCGACGGGGAGTGCAGGGTAGGGGGTGCGACGTGGAAATTATCCGACGATGCCGGAGGTGGGTGTACATACATATGTACTCGTATTCCCTCGGGTGAAGCTGCGACGAGTCACTTGGTACTACGATCCGCATCGCACCTTGACTATTATTGCCGTACCGCGTTGCATTTACTGCACCGGCGTTATACCAGTTGTATAAAATGTGTTGTCTCGCGGATTTCGAAACAATGGGAAACTTGAATATCGCGAAATTGTTTCGTTCTCCCACGTGTAATTTTCTGAAGATTTGAGTGTACTTTAAAAATTTCCCACGCGAGAGACATCACGGTACAGTATTCGCAGTCATTACCCGCACACCACCCCGGTGCAGTTACTTCCGCGACGTCAGGAGCAGAGTCCACTAAGCGTCCGTCGTCAAGCTTTCGCCACTTGTGCGGAAACATCTGTCGGAATTAACTTACGGTCGAAGGCTTTTAGAAAAATTGTTAGGGGAGCGCGCGTGCGCGGTAAACGGACTTGCGGCGCTGCGGGGCGTGAAAAGTGCCAGGAACGGGCATACATCTAAAGGTAAAGCAAGGAAAGAGGGAGGAAGAAAGGGTGGAAAGCCTGAAAAGCCACAGAGTGGCGGCAATTTTAAAATTGCGATCGACTACAATTGGTGTGCGCGACATGGTGGCAGCTTGCGGATATTCTTTCATAACTGCAGCCACACGCAGACGTATCCGTGCACCCCCTACGTTCGCGTCGAATATACCGAAGCCGCGCGCAGTGCGGTTGAACTCACATGTGTCAGCTATATGCCACGGAGACAGACGTGTCTCGAAATTTGATTTCTTGGTTCAATATTGATTTCGAATATTTGACGTCCTTATCACAAACAAAGAATTAATTAGTACCATACAAGTCGATCGGATGATTTACGTGGAACGCGCGTACTAATTTAAAAAACAAGAGTATCCCAAGTTTGCCGCATACATTGACAGCTAAAGCGTAGTCCTACTTTATTCGACGTTATCGTCGCGTCGAGCCGGGATGGATAGATCGCGTACCGTTGCGTCGATAACGCTCGTTTAACGAACCCGCGACGAATCCAGGAGGGTGAAGAAGAAAGGAGAACGATTAGCGGAAGAGGGTGACGTCGCCTCTACCCGCGTGATGTATCTACTTCCTAATGTTGTCCTTAATGATACCTACTCCGCGCGCGCGGACACCCCAACGGGGAGAGAGAGACTTGTCTCGCTAGACAAATAGTCAAATGCTCGACGGAGAGGAAGAGGGAAGGAGGACTAGCGAGAAGGAGGAGTGGAGGAAGAGAGGAAGGGTCGCGTTTTTAGCCTGGTGGGAGTTACCGTCGTGGCGCCTGGCGTCTTCGCGCTTCCTTTGCCGGCTTCTTTTTTCAGCTGCGAAGCACATTGTTCGGCGAAACGCGCCGTCTCGCCCGCCTCTATCCAGGCTAAAAGTGTCCCTCCGCGACTACCACCAGTGTGGCAACCACTCAGCCGTGCTTGCGTTCCTCTCGTCCGCACGCGGGAGTTTCCCGTTACGCCATTGTCCGCGAAGAGCTTCGAAAAGGCATTTATGGATTCGTCACTTTTCGCGCGGACAGTGCCGTGCCATTCGCAAGATCCACTCTAACGTACTACGTTACGGGTACGCGTTATCATTCGATATCAATACACGCGGTTCGTAGAAATGTACACTATGTCAACATTTACCACAATTATTGTCACATTTTCTGTACTTATGGTAAATATCAAGATATTTATGGTATTGAACGTCATGTGCCGCAATAATTTAATCTTACCGCATGGATTGTGAGAGTGGTTACCACAAACTTTCCTTCGTGTAATGTGACTTTCCACCGTGCCTTGTCGATATTCGCACTTATTTTCGGGGAAACGCTAACCGAGCTAAACAAATCGGCTTGAAAAAATACAGACATAAAAATATGATATGCGATACCGCAGGGATTAAATTATGAACGGAGAATTACCCTCGCAGTAACCATTATACACGTTTTACGAGCTACGGTCCCCCGGTTACTTTTAACTACTCCTAGCCGTATCTCACGGAAGACAGTTTGATCCCGACTACCGACAACACGACATGTTCGACTATACACGAACGGCAAGCACGCCATGCACGAACCGTCGCGTGTTGGCAACCCTTGACGATTGGAAACGACGTGCACCAACGAATTCGTATCGGTAGACTTTTGGGCGAACCGACAAAAATAGGGGATAACGGAAGGAAGCGGCCGCAAGAAGGTCGGGAGTAATTCGATAGTTAACCGAAAGTTCGACTCGCGTAGCGTCGCGCTTACGCGGATGGGTAGTAATGAAGATTAAGGAATCCTCGACTAAATGTATATCACACCCCCTGAGTACACCGAGTCGAGTTTCCCTTCGCCGAACTTCCTTACACAGCCACCCTACCGCTCTGCGCGCGCGTTACAGAGTTCCGAGACATCGGATATTAATGTCACTTTGTCAGTTTGGGGACCGGTTTCACCACTCTACCGCGCGCGCCCCCGGGGCGCGTAGGGGGGATTCCAGGGTTTAAACGCGGACCCCTAATGCGTTTGAAATTGGAGCGAAAGTACGCTCGGCTCTATCCGATATGATAATCCGTCGTCGCGTATACTAGATTTTCATCCTGTGTACCATTACCTACCTTTTGCGCAAAGGGTAGGTATACCGAAAGCACACAACTGCAAAGGACGACGAGCCCATTTCATATAAAGACTTACTCTTCCGCGTGGGAACTTGTCGCAAAATCTACCTGCTATCTCGTAAACCCCCGAGAGACCTGGCGAAGTCATGTAATTGCGTAACTTGGCGTAATACGGGGCAGGGTACACGTTCGTACGACAACTCGGTACGGTATGCATGCTTCGTGTGCTCACGTAGGTGCTACGTACGTCGGTACAACCTACCACGACCTAAATACTAATTAGTCAACCACCCAAGGCCCGCGTTGAATTTACGTTCGGTTCCGTTCCAGGCTCGAGCCACGGAAGAGCTACGTCGTTCGGCGAGCAACAAGAGGCGAGGCGCTTTTTAAAATCAATTTGCATTGTAATCATGACGGCGAAAGCGGGAAATGAAATATCCGCCGCTGGGGAAAATATTGCGAATCTTGGCAAACTCCGTACGACCGCTGACAAAATTGTTTTCAAGCGTCGAGAGGAAGTGTTATTAAGGTAAAATAAAATTATCCCGCTGCGTGGAGATGGGCATCGAAAGTTTCAGCTCCGGCGACGACGTGGAGGCAAATTCGGGGTGGAATTTCACGCTAGTTTCCTTATCTCGCGCTTACAAGCTTCCCCCAACCCCCTGCATTGAGATGAAGGAGAAGGATTCGTATAAGCTATGGTGCGCACGTTTCGTACGATTTACGACGCGAATATGCATCTTCCGCGAAGGCAGGTATCGATGCTCGCGAGAAAAACCCGTAGGATGGCTGAGAGGAGAGCGAACAGGTACTTTTTACCCTCCTCTCCGCCTGCAACGACGCGGGTGTAATCGTATTTTCGATCGGTAATGACCGCGACGACACCAAGTGTATACACATCGACAGGCAAACCATTCTCGAGAACGAACGGGGTGTATCTACACACAGAGGGGTGTGACGTGCGAGAGAGGAAAGGGTGTATCGCTATTATGACGTCAGCCGTCGAGCCGGGGAAAGGGGGTGCGACGGAGGAACACGACAGAGAGGGTGGCAGACAGAATGCACGGTGTACAGTAGCCATGACACCGACTAGGGAACCATGATTCGAAGGGGATGAGAGATGGGAGGTGCTGTACAACCCACCTCACCCCTTAGGCAGGGGTATTTTTCCATAATCAATAGCATGCCTCTATTCTCGTCACACCGAGCGAGCGAACGAGCGAGCACCTACCCTCACCCCTCGCCTCACCCTCGGCCTCGACCTCCACAGCCAGCCTGTCCAGGTGACAGTGGTGCTTCCGGTACGACCTAGCGCGACACGTCCTTCCTCCCCCGACAACGTCACCTATCTTTCAGGTTCACCTTTCGCCGAGGGTGGCGTAAGAGTTCAATATAAAAATACCCCAACTACTCGCAATTAACGACGCGATGAGCTTATTGCTTCGTAACCCTCATAGGCTGGAGAACGTGGCAGGTGGTACGCGACACGTGTGGTCCATAAATAGATAATGAGAAGGGTAGTCACGGGATGCGTGGGCTGTGCCGGAGGTAAAGTCGGTAAAGAAAGTAATACATGTATACGCGATTCGTTTGTCACTGTCGTTACGCGGTTCAAAATCGTCAGAGTCGTGTTATCGATTGGGCCGAAAGGGTTGTCGGTTGGGAACCGCGGGTTAAAGCGGCGGTTTAAGGGTGGCACGAGTGGCGGGTGAAAGAGTTCATTAAAACCAGCACCGTCTGCATCCCCGCACTTTTCTCAACTTCGATCCACCGCGCGACTCTCTCTCTCTCTCTCTCTCTCTCTCTCTCTCTCTCTCTCTCTCTCTCTCTCTCTCTCTCTCTCTCTCATTCTTTTTCCCGTATTCTCCCTTTTTTTTCTCTCCCTCTCGCCGGCAGCGTACAGAGGGAGCATCGTAAAAACATCCGAAATAATTTCGATTCCGCGCGCGGCACGGCTAATCTGAAAATTAATTCGGTCGAATCGAGGGGAAATCGAGTTCGACGATGGGGGCGGGCACCGCGCCGGTTTGATATCTATAGGATTGGCGCAGGCATATCGGTTGCCCGAGCGAAAATGATGCTGAATTGGCTTTCCGCCGTATCTGCGAGGATCATTAGAGGGCATTTAGAAATTACGTCGTGCTATTTTCTTCATCTTCAGACTTTTCTTTATCTTCTTTTCTTGTCCTATGAAGCTGATCGAAGCTATCCTTAAAATATTGCGAGACTTCCGAAGGAAAATATAATATTTTTTAAAGCATTCGAGGAACTCAAGTCAAATACTAATTAACTGCGAAGCGTATCTTAAGAATCATGGAGTTCATGAATTAGAAATAAAAGTTAAAATGTTACGTCATGCTGTAATGAATTTTCCACCCTTCGAAGAACTATATTCGTGATTTATGAATGTCCCCTCACTCCATCGACGATACCTACTGAACAAGTTGACTTTTATTGATCACCTCGAGCGCGATACTGATATTAGTTTTTCCGCGTTATTATTCCAAAAATAGCACAATCTGTGACGTGTATCGTACGAAAATTCTCGCGGCAGAAATAACGCGTTCCTTTGCAACGAACACCTGAAAATGACGGAGCGGACAAAGAAAATCGCACTTCCAGACAAAAGCTTGAATTCGCTGGAGAGACGGAAATAAAAAAGTGAAGAGAAAGAGTCAAGCGCGCGATAGGTGCCGCTGGTACCGGTGCTAAAAGAAACCGCGGGATTCATCTTGGCACCAGCTGCGGGGTGCTCGGTCGAACGGTCGAATTGCTTTTGAGTTTCAGTGCTTTTTAATTTCCGAAACACGCGGTACCTCGGCCGTGGGAGTGGTAGGTGTGGGGAGGAACGAGTGAATGGGTGGCGATAGGGAGAGGGTTATACCGAGAGATATGACGTCACAGTCAAAACGACTCGACCATTACCGCTAGTTATGGGAACTCCGTGACGGGGCAATACTTTGGCCGCCGCAACGTGCAACGCCGAGGCGAGCTCGCGTGCATTTGGCTGCTGATGAGCGGGAAAGTCTCGTTCGTCCTCGGATAACCGGCGCGAGATAGGGGTAGATCGTGGGTCAGTAGTTTCCCTGTTGTAGCATGATTTACAGGCGGAATCCGCGGGACTCCCGGTATAAATGCACAAGTGTTGACAAATAGTGTTTCCCGTCACCGTTTAAATATACGAAATGGTTGGGAGAGGGGGAGATAGAGATGGAGAGAGAGAGAGAGAGAGAGAGAGAGAGAGAGAGAGAGAGAGAGAGAGAGAGAGAGAGAGAGAGAGAAATGGTGAGAAGGTGAAGAAGGGGGTAGGATAGTGGGAGGATCGTTGCGCGCGTTATAAGAGTATAATATATACGGATATAATCGTGGCTATGCGATTGCTGGGTGCAAATCGACAGTGGATGATCCAGATTTGCAAATCGTGAAAAATAGTAGGTAAGTAAAATACCTCAAGCACAGAGGGAGTAGGTGAGATGTATACGATAAGCGAAAGATAAGATGGAAAACCAATTTAGTAGCTATAATAGTAATGTCGCTTATCTTTAGCCATACTAGTTAATTTCTTCTTCGTAAAGAGGTTCAATTAATTTTTCGTATTACAAATATTTTTAGTATTTTATTTTCTAATATTTTCTTCCATTTGTAGAAGAATGTTTCTCATCCATTTTCAAACCTCCCCACGTTTGATCCCGTCTAACATATTTTTCGCTGAAAATCTTGCTCTTCTATTCACAAAACGTATACGAAAAGAATTCAAACTTTACCTTTTCGACTAAAATTACGTCACGTGAAACGTACAAAACCTTCTCGCTCCACCTTCCCCTATCCCGTTTCATAAACGCGTGAGACTCTAGCCTCCCGGGACTTTGAAACGTGATCGAAAACCGATCGATTTGCATCGATCGAACCGAGTACACTCAACCGTCGCTGACTGACGGGTGGGTTCTCGCGTATACTCGATGCATCTACGAGTACGTACGAACTTCGATTTGTCGCGCAAATAAGACCCATCTTACATCTACCGTCGCGGCGCACCTGCCGCGGTACACGAAACGAGTGGAGCATGATAAAAACATCGACATTCTTTGAAAAGTTCTCTCGAGGCGCTTCTACATCGCCGCGAATATACATAGACACGTACCGCAATTCGAGAGGGTCGATTGAACACCACCGCTCGAAAGAGGTGAACTTATATAGGTACCTATAGCCACGAGCTTACGCGGGGGCGTGCCTATAGCTACTCGTCGTGACTGAATTCGAATTATTAAAGTTCCGTTTCGTTCCTCCCACGCCGTACTGCTACCGCTATTACCACTAGCGTCGCTCCATCCTCGCCACTACCGCACCGGCGAATGCGTTCTTCCAATGACACAAAGGTTCGAATGAAAAGCCACTCGGCTGCTCTTTGTGTATTTCGAACGTGATCCGGCTTACGGCATTAACTGCAAAGTGGGACAAAGGGTTCCAGCGAAACAGATTTCGAGTCGTTAAGGATCGTCGTTGCGACGTCGTTACTTAAGGAGGACGAAAAGTGCGCGGGAATCGCGAGAAAGGGAACGAATTTACTACGGAACCCCATTCGCCTCTCTTTCGCCCTCTCTCGTCTCTTTTTCTCCCTCGCCCCCGCGTGGCTGATCCCCCTGTCCACCACCGTCTCTCTACCAGCCTCTCGAAAAAAAAGCCATTGAAACTCTGTAATTAACGAACTTTTCAGTTTTCAACTCAGCGCTGAACTACGGGGGCTGGGCACCACGTTTTGTTTGGCAAACTGCAATTTTTCTAAACGATCAAAGGCCGACCAAAAGCTCGCCCTTTTCTCCCTCCCCTCCGTTTGCCTCGCTCGTTCGCTCTCCGTCCTTCGCCCATTCTCGCATCCTCTTTCTCCCTCTTGGACTCTCGCAGGTACCTACATGCACACAGCGAATCGAGGTGTGCCGTTCCTCACGTTTCTCCGCAAAAAGTGCACCTTTGTTTCGCGAAAAGTAAATCGTAGTCCGTTTTCCGTGAGCATGTACTTTATAGAGAAGAAAAGTAGGAGGAAGAAGAGATGGACACGCGGGCTAACTACACTTACACTCGGCGGTGGAATATCATTACATATGCGTGAGTTTGTGAATACCGGAGCATATGAGTTAGGAGAAGGAAGAAGTTATGCGCGCATGAACATTAGAAAGACCGAATATAAATGTTTTAATGTCGGGCAACGTACAACGGCCGTTTCAGTACGCGACGTGAAATAATCCACAAGCAAGGCGTGATATATTTACCACGTTAGGGGCACCTGAAGCAATTCTTCATGAAATAAAAAAGTCGCGGTCGATTTACCAGAGAGTTTGAAAAGCATAATCTAGATTGTACCAAAGTCACGTCAACTGCGACTTTAGAGAAATACAGGATAATGCATTTGCCATGGTGAAATGTTATTCTGAAGTCCTTCTAATTTTCTATTCCTTTCGCTGCGCAACGAGAATGTTGTTACATAATTTCTCCTGCTTTCGATTCCGCTGAGACTTGTTCTGCAATCTCTGAGACGAATTTCGAGTAGCCCTGTGCCTAGGTCTCTCACTGCGAGATGCCTCCCTTGTGAGACGTCATGAGCAAAGCTCGTCGCGAGGCAAGGCTAGAGCGTGACGTCATGAGACAGGACATGGTCTCGTAGATCATGTGTGTGAAACTCGTAGTATAATTACACGGACGCACGAAATAATTAATAGCATTTGAAAGCCTGATTCAGCCGGGACCAGCTGAGAAGTTGAAAAGCTTCTCTATAAACCACCACTCTGCACACCAAAAGCAACTCCGAACTGCAGAGATTCGTAATTTAATTTTTCACGAAAAATAACGCGACATGCTCCGAATTCGTTGAATACGTATGTATGCCACCCCCTGTTTACCTCTGCTTGCGGTGGAAATTCTCAATTCAGAGGACCAACTTCTCGCATATGAAATAACGTCGGAAAAAACGGTACGCCGAACCGCCGCTCCTGATTGAATCAGAGTTTTAAATGTCATTAAACGTGGTTGACGGAGTTTTGGAACGTAGACAAGACGCGCTTGGATGTGGCGAAACGTTCCATGATCACCAACCGTTGACGATGCAGGTTTTCTGCTTAATATAATTCCAACTTGCAAGCGCGCGAGAGATAAAATTACGGCGTGACGTTTATATGTATGAACGTTGCAGCTATGTGATTTAAACGTACATGTACTGGAAGCCACGTCATACACATGTGAGCTCCAGAGAGAGGAAAATAATAGGTTAAGAATTTCTCATCGCTCGAATGATAATATCGTCATACCTACGCACTTTTGACCTAAATAAGTACAAAACATCTTCTAGAAATATATTTCGATCCATGAAACGCATCAATGCTGGTCGAAGTTTATAGATAGCGTGAGAACCATGATGAAGATGTCACTGCATAGCCTCATTCTGAAACGAGTAGTTAGAAATACCTTGACGATGGACTTGCACGCGTTCCACATCGCGAGAGGTTATAATTTCAATTCAATGAACTCCTTCAGTTATGCTCTACGTAGCTTACATAGATAAGCACTAGTAGGCAAAGATACGTGTAGGCATACAAGCGATACCTTTGCCCTTACCATCTGAGGAAGCATAATGTAACTTCCGCTGACTGTAATACACGGGCAGATAGCCAAAGTGAAACTGGTTCTCGTATCAGTTGGCACAGATTATCATTACGTCATAATTTACAAGCTTTTCCGCTTCTTACGAAACTCCAGAAAAACTCGGTCGACCATTTCGTCGTCATTCTTTATATACAGACTCACGAACGACTCTCTCCGCGAAAGCGGAAGGGCTCGATGAAGACATATCAAACGCGATGCGTATATCTATATACGGGTAAAGTGAGGGGCGGGCGAAAGAAAGACAGGAAAAATCGTAGTGATAAATCAGGAAAACGAGTGAAAGTGTGTTCGATCCACGCACCTAAGTTATTTTGGTGTTGTCGATATAGAAGAGCGAGGGGTTGGGCCGGCAGATAGGCCGACCAGTTGCCAAAAGAAGAGGAAGAGAAGCGCTCGCGCTTACACCCACACACGTACTCAGGGGGATGGAAGTAAAATGGCTACAAGCCCGGGGTTCGGTCCTCGACCATGTATCAGCTTTTATTAAACGATAAATCGGCGTAACGAAGCAACCTATAGAGATACACAGTCACCCTGCTACGTCCAACCCCTTCAGCATTTAGGGGTGGCCCAAGGGCGGTTGTGGGACGGTCGAAGACTGAAATATATCGGGCTCCCCTTTATGCTTCCGTATTCGCCCGATCGCTCGTTCGTTATTTCGCAAGAGCGCGAGAGAATTCTAGTGCAACTGTAGCACTTTTCAACGGTAAACTCGTTTTTCCATCTCTCCATTCGGTACTTCCTGCCGCGCAGTCGAGAGCTTCGCAATCCGTTGCGACGGGCTCGATTATAGGTCGTAAAATGAGGTTAACGAGGAAAATTCGGAATTCCTCCGCACAAAGAGAGCGGAAGAGAGAAAAAAGGTGGTCCGGTGAATACACGAAGCTACGACTGTAGGCAAGCACGTCGAAGTCATCTGTGGCTTGATAATGGAAACTTCGCGATCGATCCTTCGTTGAGCTTTGTCATCGAGAAACCAATATGGGTACTTAAAGCGCGAGCACAATTTTAAGGGCCTTTCAGAAACGCGGAAGAAATCTCGCGATTGACTGGCTGGAGAAAATAACGTTTTCAACAATAGCTCTGCGGTCTCAGTAGCTCTACAACTTTCGTTGGAAACATTTTTCTCTCTGACCAACCAATAGCGAGTTACAGCGACCCTTAGCGTGTCCGTCCGCCTCTGAAGTACCCCAGCGCAATCCCCTCAAAGAGAAAACTTCGTCGGAGTGCTTACAGCTCACGGGATCATTAACGAACCTCTAATTTGCTCTCAAAACGATCGATCGATACCGTACCTAGGTGTGTGGGTACGTATGGGACGAGAGAGCTTCCCCCTCGGCTTCTCACGTCGTTCGATGAAACGATATACTCGTTACGTGTGCGACAGAAAAAAAAACACAGTTTCACCGACTTCTAAAGATTCGCACACTCGCCCCAAGGCTCGTTCATTATTTCGCGATTCCTTTCAAGAGGAAGGATCGCCAACAGCCCTGCGGTAAAATTGCCTGCGGATCGTTAGAACGTCCCGATTAACGAGGTGACCGTGATCGACAAGGGGAGCCGGTAACTGTACGTCGAAAATAAAAAGCGACGAGATCGCTGTGGCGAGGGATGCGTGTCGACGTAGGACGTATACGAGCGGACAAAGCGCGAAGTGCAATTTTCAAGATCGCTCGATATTCCGGAGTGCTTTAACGCCCCGTCAGGCTAGCGGGGGTCTCAGCGTGTATACCAACTCCGTTTGAAATTCACGTCCGTCCGTGATGGCGAGCTAAAGGGAAAATTCCCCGGGGGTGACGATGCTGATAACCAGCTCGTTAAACTACCTGCTCGCTGTTCGCGATGACGTATCGTATGAGACGAGCGAGAAACGCCGGCTCGCGGATTCGAGATCGCAATTGGTAGCGTCTGCGTCGCGACGGGTATTTATTGCCTGTAGGTACAGTATAAACGATATCTTTTACTAGAAATTATTACTAGATATTTGCATGACACCGCCGGAGAGCGGAGGTGGGCTGATAAATGTTCGTTATTGATAGTCCTACATGCCAAGCGCGCTGTAACTATATTCGGAAATATGCGTTCATGTATATGAAGGGTTTCTTTCAAAAACAACATTTGTCAAAAACGCCAATCCTTGTAGTATTGGTAATAATGCCTACTCTTTCGTTGTTTCATTATAATATAAATGAAAGAGTAGGCACCACTACGCGGCTAGATACAACGAAAGAGTAGGCATTATTACCAATACTACATGGATTGGCGTTTTTGACAAATGTTGTTTTTGAAAGAAACCCTTCATATGTAGTGCATGGGTAGAGGGACATTAATTTACATGAACAAATTCTTCTCTTCTTTCTGCTCTTCCATCAGTACGTATATCCCGTGTTTAGTTTAATACACGCCAGTTACACCGTGAGGTTCGCCGTATCCAACCCCACCGATGGTTGAACGAAGCAAATTTTGTTTTCAGTGTATCTGTATTACCACTGAATTACAGGAAACTACAGCGGACGGAGTGCACCAACTGATATGCAGAGTTGCACCGGCGTGTAATAAATCAAACACGGGGAATAATGCCAGTGTATTGCACTGCAAAAAGCACAGAATGATTATACAATTGAGCCGGCAGCTGGACTAACGACTTAAGTTTTCGTACACAAACTTTAATTCAAAGTTTTAAATACTTAATAAACTATTCTGTCTGCTCCAGAATAAATCCTATACATATGTTCATATGCGTTCATGTACCAAAAAGAAAGGAAGTAGAGGAAAAAAAGAAATGCTTTAAGAAAATAAAGTAATATTGATGAATATTTAAAGTAGTAGGTAGGTACTTAAGTCGTTCTTCCAGAAATGAAAATTTTTTTCCAGATTTGAAAAAACTGTTTTCATGTGAAGAGTAATAAGCAATTCAAACCTAGAGAGAAACATATGCGTACATAAAAATAGTAACTCAAAGCAATAATTCGATCAGCTAGAATCATCGACTTGTAGCGCACAGCGCGGCGCGACCGCGTCAGCATACCCAGTGTCGTAAGGAGTGCGCGTCATTATGAAACAGCTCGTTCATTACGCACTATGAAATTAATATGATATATAATATAAGTATCCTAGATTATGAATATGTATAAATATGGAAAAACTGCTTAAAGTGCTTTAAGTCGTTAGTCCAGCTGCCGGCTCAATTATTCGCCCGCCTCTGTACATTAAAATTCCATCAACGAAAGAATACATGCCTACGTGCGCTTGAATGACGCTATTTTCGATTTACCGAGACAAGAAAGTTCTATCAATCATGCAATATTGCGAACGTTTTCGGGACAATTTCCCTTCGTACCTTCACTACTTCATTATCTACACGAAGAATTCTGTCGCCAGTTTGCTCTGCACGAATTACGGGGCACCCTCGTATACACCAACCGTATTTGCACGCACACACGCCCGCACCAATCATAGCACAAATATACCGTCTACCGACAAACCGGAAGGTTGAACGAGCGAGCCAAGTATCGTATTTACGTCGGACATTGGGATCTCACCCTCCCGTTTCTCTCCCATTCGCTTCATTCTGTGTCAACGAGTACGTGTATATATATGTGCATATCTATTCGATGAACATCGATATATTTCGCGTGTGTAATTACAAAATGGCGCTGGTGGCAAACGATGTCGAGCGCTTCGATACGAGGCGCCGTGCCCGAACTCCTCTCTAATTAAACCTCACCTCCTCTCTACTCGCACGCACGCATCCAGTCACGTGGCGTGGCGCGGAATATGGAAATACCGCGCTGTCATTAGATCGAAATGGCGTTTCGACGCGCGGACCATCGGATGATTTTACTTTCATATCAGATTCGGTCTCAGAGCGCTATTCGTGCGGGACGGCAGTCCACCCCGTCCATTATTTTCCCCATAAATCGCGCCTAATGCGACCTTATTAATCGACGCTGCGATCGCCCTACCCCCGCCCCCTTTTACCCCACCTCGCGCGGCTTGGCTGCGCTTAATGACGATCGTCCCCGACGAATCGGCGACAAAACGTATACTTCTGCAACGGGGAAATGTAGCGAAAGGACGACGAACTGAAAATATATAGGTAGCACACACCTACCTACCTATAGGTATAGATCAGGAAGAGGAAAGAGAAAAGTATCGTTCGAATCGAATAAATATTACCAGAAATTATTGCATTGAAACAACACAAGCTGCATAGCGCGATGAAATAAACGCGATTGAAATCATACGAATGATTATTTGGATAACGAATGTAAATCTGAAACCAATAACGAAGTCTGCTGCAAATATTTATCGAATTGATATAAATTATTATTGATATAAATCATACGTTATTTCATCGGGGATTTGTAAACGTCAATTTTTAATGATACGAACAAAATATGATTGCACCGATCGGAATAAAGCACGTCGACATGGTTATAAATTATAACTATCCTTCAGAGATACTAAAAGACTCGACGACGTGAATAATCCCTTATCCGGGTTATCAGAAGGAATTTTTAACTCGAGTGCAACACGATGAAAGGCAAAGCAGCACATCTCGACGCAAAGCCAAGATGTCGACCTCTTCTCTATCAAAGCGGATCAATGCGGCTTTGACATCGAATAGAACCCCGTTCGACGAGCTCTGCCTCGTTTAATGAGAAATTACGTACTTTTATTTAAATTCGTCATTTACTGGATTCGCTCCAATCGTTTGATTGGACTGCAACGGCGAAACTCGAGCGCGCGCGTCGGAATACAGTGACTCGCGCAAATAAACCACTCGAGTGATTTTCAAAGCAGAGCTTAAAGAACCCCGGAGAGCTTTTATCGCGCGGCTAGGTCGTTTTACGTCATATTTATTACTTCAGAATACAAAAAACCGGGAGAGGGCGAGAAAAGAAAGGGCGATTTTTGCGCTCTCGAAAGAAAATACGAAGCTGGATTAGCGCCTATTGTATTCGCGCAAACGAGCCGTTCCTTTTGCTGCAGGTGAAATTCGCGATGAGTTATCAGCAGCCGAGAGGGAGAACATTAAACGTTCGTCGTCGCTCGATAATAAAAGTCGTTAACGAGTCAATTAATTATTACTCGACCGTTAAATCTCCCGACATTTTTAGGTGCTCCAATTTTCCGCGACGTTAGGCGCTTTAATGTTCCGATGTCGACGAATTACGCACACTCACGGACGCGGCGAATTACACGCGAATCAAACATCGCGACGGATCGCTTCTGACTCGTTTCCGGTCGAGTTGGCATGCGCGGCGACACACGCGCGGAGAACTGCAGGTAGGACGTACCGGTCGGACATTCAGATCGCTGGAATTTTAGCGTAATCTCTGTCGCGAGGTATGCGCTATAAATAAGAGAGAGAAAGAGAGAGAAGGAGGGAGAGAGGGAGGGAGAGGGGAGAGAGAGATTCAGGGGAGAAGGGCGAGGGTGAAAACGGATGGACGGAGAGGGTTGTCAGTGTCCGCAGCGGAGGGGGGACGAGTGTCATTCAGTTGAACCAGTGTCGAACGACCGGGAGTTGCCGCCTCTATAGTCATTTACCGGGATTGAAATACACCGCGTGACGCGCTCGCACACCGCCACGTGGGAATGGATGAAAAGGTCGCAAAAAAATGTGAAGAGGAGGAAGGAGCGCCGAAGGAGCCAGGAGTAAGCGAGAGAGAGAGAGAGAGAGAGAGAGAGAGAGAGAGAGAGAGAGAAAGAGTAATCTTCGGTATTGCCGGAACTCCGACGGCTACAAAGGCAGCCGTTTCTTTGGAAATTGCTGCACCTATAGGTGCGCGGCTCGAAGAGGGTAGATGGATGTAAAAGACAAATCGCGCGGGAGGGAGCGAGCTGTGCTCCGTATAATAGATAGGAAAAGTTATAGTCTGATGATGTCGGATAGTACGCGACATTCGGTAGAATAAATTTCTATATTATGCGCGAAAATTTCTTCTTCGGGGATAAATATCCTTCCTGTAACAAAAACTATAATCGATATTGCTTCGAGCAAAACTGCAGTATAAAGACCGGTATTCGACGTCTTTATCCCATAGTTTTTTCAAAGAAACCGTATCTCCGTTGATATCAGAACTTTCCACACTCTGTAGAAGAAATTTATATTTTTATACAGTTTTTTCCAATACATGATTATGAAAATTAATATAATCCGTAATTATGAAACTTACATATTTCTTTATAAAATTGCCCTCATAAATTCCATAACGGAGTATATTAATTTTCATAATCGCGCAGGAATTGGATAAAAGCTTTATGTATAACTACGTTAAATTTATTACAAATTTTTTTTACAGTACACGATATATCACCCCGACCTTCCACAAGTCCCGATTAATACGTACAGTCCAAAGATCAAAGATCCGAGCGAAGCGGTCGCCGCGATGAGTTCGCTCGCGCGAAGCTGCGCCGCGAGCACATCGCGAGACGTCGTAAAGGCCGCGAAGAGACGCGCGAAACAGGTTCGGTCGTAAGAGCGTGGGGTAGAGACCCGATAAGTGCAACGACTCGTTAGTGAATTAACATTCCCACGAACTTACCCGCGCACACGCATGCGTATACCAACATTGACGAGTCTTCGGCTCTCGGTCTGCCGTCCGACGTGCGGGCGTACAAGCATGCGTGCATGCGTGCATGATGGACCCCGGACGGGCCGCGCATAATGACGCATTTACCATAAAGTCCTGTCACATTGTTGCCAAGCGCGTGTTTTACGGTGCAGGAAACATTACCGCGTCAGTGCGGGGACGCGAGTAATGACCGCCGCGGAGGTCCACGAAGAGTGGGGGGCTCCGCAAAAGGAAGGAAGGAACAAAGAGTAGGAAAAAAGTCTGACAAGGTTCGCGAAACGAACACGCGCGCGGTGAAAGTCTGCAAAAAAGGAAATTAAGTTTAGAGGAATTTTATGGATAAAGCAACGGTATTACCATTACGAAAGCGATAATACGTCGCTCCGGATATACAATCTACGACAACGTCTTCTAATTTGACAATGATATCGCTGCTCCGATAACACCGTTGCACGGATCGATCGCTCCGCTTCATCGAATCGTCAACAATTTTTTGCCGCGCACGCGACACACGGCCTCATTCTCGAATTTGAAAAAATTCACCGAACAGCCGAGATCGCGCTTATCCGACGTGCGTGGAAATTAAAAATTGTACGGTGGTTCTCGCCCCGCCGGGGCCTCGAAGGACGTTGAACGTGCCGAGCGCGCGTTCGATTTAAGGGGAGAGGGAGGGAAGGGGAAGGAGGAATGTATAAAACTTGGCCCTACTCTCGTTAATATTCTCAAGCGTGCACAAAATGCTCCCCATCTATCCGTCTGTCCGTCTGTCTATCTCGCTGTCTGTTAGTGTTTTATATTCCACGCGCGAGTGGTGAAACTCGCTTCCCTTCCCAAGGAATTCCGCGTTTCCTCGCATCTAACCCATATCCCGCAGCCGAGCGCGGGGAACATCTCCCTTTTCGACAGTCACCCGCAGATTGTTCCTGAAAAGTTGTGCGGGAAGGCGATATCAAGGAGTCAGCCAGCCATGGGGATCGATGGGTGACGCGAAACGTCTGTCGCGAATATTGCGGCGCGGAGTGAGGACCGAAAAAGTACGGGAGGCAATCTAATGACTATAGAGGGGTGGGTCGGACAGTCTCGAACATCCGCGCTCCTGTCAATCACCCGCCGGAAGGCAATACTGTGCATGTGGCGCGGAAAGAAGCTTCTCTCGATACTCCAATCTTGGATTCGGAACTGATTTTCTTCATTTAGACGAAAATGAAAACATTCCTTAAACCATTCGTCTGTAAATTTAGATTTAGAGAAAAGATACACGTACACATACGATTAATTTCAAATTTTTCCATATTTAATTATACCATGCGGCGATAGAAAGGATATACCATCGATAAAGAGGCAATAATTATCGTAGGTTGGTATCCATGATGTAATAAAATGAATACAGACTGTAGATATTTTCGGTATTTCAATATTAAATAGCTAAATCAAGAACGCTCGTGACCTTTTCAATATGATTGAAGCTACACCACTCTCCCCCTCGAGTAGGCTGTCGAACTCGTGAAACTTTGGTCCAACTTCCCCTCTGTCACTTCACTCAAGTACCGCGCCCGATGCGATAAAAATCGTATCGCCTCGAATCGGATTGTTTCGTTTCGCGGACATGGCTGACGGAAGAAGCGGGCGAACCGACGATCCGCGGTACTCTTTTAAATCCCTCGACGATTTGAGGGCTCGATTCCTTCGAGGCGATACGCGACGCGAAAAAGGAACAAACGACCGACACGTGGTTCGGACAGGGTCGAAGAAAGTGGGAGGGTACATGCCGCTTTTCTCCCCGGGAAAACTTTTCAGAAAGCTCGAATTTCTCCGCGAACTCCCTCGCTCTCGATAAAATCCCAGGAGTGTTTCGCGAGCTTCGGGTTGAACGAGGAATGAGGGGAGGAAGGGAGATGAGGAGGAGGCGAAGTGTACCTCGAGATGGAATGAAAGAATCTTTATCTACTTGCGGTCATCTACTTCGCCCCCCCCCCCTCTCTCTCTCTCTCTCTCTCTCCCTCTCTCTGCACTTTCATTTCCTCGCCCCGAATGCATACACGTGTATATAGTAGGTAGCGTAACATATGCAAATACACAAGTGGAAAAGTTCTATATGGTTTATATACATATAGTCCATATATGGATTTGATCCTACATGGATTATTTGAATCTTTTAAATTAGTGTATGATCCATATATATAGTCCATATATAGTTTATATAAAAATCGTACATAATCCATATATAGGACCTAATCCATATATGGACTATTATATCATCCACATAGAACTTTCCTGCCCGGGCGCATATACACCCATTGTACATAAATCAACCTATATACATATTTAAACGCAAAGAATATCTCACTTCCCTAGATCAATTATCTCGGGAGTCAATATTAACCCTTTGCGGTCGCATGTCTGCTCTCAGCCACCGAAAAACCCATGTCTTTAAATTTAATACGACCGCAAAGGGTTAAAATCCATTTGGACTGCCGGAGATTGGAATATTGACCTCCCCTAACAATAGCAGGTCATTTGCTATGACAACGGCAGCGTTTCGTGACTTTATAGAGTCATTAGAGTCACATTAAACTCGTGTAATCACGGGCATATCAATAGAGTCGTACATTCATTAGATTTTAGAAGCAACATGTGATAGGCTAGCTACGCCCAGAGGCTAGACCTAAATTTAGGCTTCGGGTGCATACATTTAAATTTGCTTCACTATTCTTTAATATCTGAACGTCAAGTAGACGGGCATTAAAACAAACTGTAATTCGTATAGTAGCGAGCGTAACCAAATTAATAACATGTATAAACCGAGTTAGGGAAATGAGTCTAAACCATATTCAGGGCTCCGATTTTGTGTAATCCTTAAAATAGGAATAAAGATCGGTACTTCGGTCCACATGAAAAATTTTCTTCCGTATATTTTTACACCTGCTTATCCTTCCATGTAGTTATGAACTTACTTGACTTCATTTAACCCCTTCAGACCTGATTTTTTTTTTCGCGGAGTAAAAAAAATTGTTAATGATGTTGTAGCCTTTGGGGTATTATTATATTTTAATATATTTTTGCAATCTTTATTTTTTAAATTTTCTTATATTTATGTGCAAACAGTACAAAGTTGTATTTTTGCGTAATGATTTTTAATAAAATAGCTAAAATCTCTAATGTATTATACATTCTCGTGTACACCAGGTCTGAAGGGGTTAATAAGAACAAGTAAATTTAAAAGAGTTACAGTCGATACACTTTTATTTCTGTACATCTGTGCGTATGACGTAGAGGCGATGACGTCGTTAAATTAAATTTTGGCTAAAGGAAGGAAACGCATCGAAATGGCTTTTCGGCTATACGTACATATAAGCACGAGCGAACTACAGCAGGTCTAAAAATGCAAAATATCCAGCGACCGAAAAATTAAGAAAAAAATATATAATACAGGGGATTTTCGGCGACTCTCGCCTATATATTGTATGGCCCGAGAAATTTTGCGAGAATACCAAAACCGTCGTCCACATGCCCGCGCGTACCTGAGGTAATACCTATACGTACGCGTAGAGCGCAGGGAGGAATGGACAGGAGTCATGCAGCTGTACACTCCCCCTCGACCGAGAGAGAGACCCCGTAGGATTTTTATTTCGGAGCTCGGGAGAAAAAAAGCGGTAACGAGAAGGAAACGCGGGAGTGAGGAAAACGCGCGACGGGTCGATACACGCCGAAAAGGGAAAAAATGAACCGCCAGAGGAGGGGCGGGAGCACGAGGAGGTATTCCCATTTCACGGGAATTTAGTAGAAAACTTGCGTTCTCTGCGCGAACTCGCTCTCTCTCTCTCTCTCTCTCTCTCTCTCTCTCTCTCTCTCTCTCTCTCTCTCTCTCTCTCTCTCTCTCCCTCTCTCTCCCTCTCTTTCTCTGTGCGCGCGGAGCTTGACTGGCACCACCTATACGTACGGCACAAAGCTCTCGATAAAAATCCCCGGGGCATTTGCGGTGACCATCCCGGGCTGCGGAACTGAGGAGAAAACAAGGGGAGGGGAGGAAGTAGAGAGGAGAACGAGAGAGAGAGAAAGAGCGTGCGAAGGGAGGGAAAAAGAGTGGGAGATCGAAGGATGGTCGCCGTTCATTGTTTTTAATCACTTTGCACGCAGCCAATGGCGTGGAATGGTGGGTGGATCAGTGCCGGCCGCAGACAGAGGAACGAACGAGTATCGTTCATCGAACGACAACTGCTCTGCGGGCGGCCATTAAATCCGAACTGCGCGCTAAATTGCGCCGGATATAATTTCCCGGGCGGAATTCAGCAAATGTCGTGCCGCGATATAAAATCATGCGTCCCCCGAAAGCTTACGGCTGCGGGGCGAGGACGGGTGCGAGGGTGAAGAGAGGGGGGGGGGGGGAAATGACGTCAGCTTTTTTACCGCGGCTCGGCTTTTAGCGGGGCAATTAGACGGGAGGGGTGAAGAGAGTGATGAAGTGGGGGTGGCGTCGAGGGGAGAGCGAGTAGTAACGGAAGAGAGGTACGAGGACCGAGAGTTCTTGGAGGACTCGAGATCTTTCTCGGCGCGGAACTCGGTCCCTCGATTCTTACGCGCATCGAATGAGTAATCCGAAACGCTTGACCGGCGAGCTCGAAGAGCGTAGTAACGATAATCTTCCTATCAGTTTAACTCCAGTTTTATTGGATGCCATAAACCGCGACTACTTCGACGTGATTTCGATAGTAATCGTCTGACGTTTTTTATGGACTGTCGAATGAAATATTCTATATGCCGTTATACGCATCGCCAAACATATCTCTTCTGGTGCTATCAGTAGAGTTTATGAGTTAGAAACCTTCGGAAATGGCATTTTATTCCCGGCCCGTTGACTCTACCTATTTAGAAAGGGTAGTTCGACACCCTCGAGATATTTCCCAGAGTACCTATAGGTACCGAAGTAATTTCAAAATTGTGGGCATCTTATTGTTACTTTCTTTAAGGAAATATGAAGAAAAAGATAAATAATTTTAATTTTAAAAATGGGAAATAATATTTGATTATATTTTCTTTTCATTTCAAACCTGTACAAAGATTGTAGAAAGATTGTATGCCACGCGATAACAAAACATCGATACTATGTACACGTTGTAACGCACCAAAAGCAGAAGTTACCCCGAATGCCGAAGTAGTCCAGTTTACGCTGCCCCCATTAGCCACTCACTAAGTATCTCCCATATCGCAAATGGGGAAGACCAGTAGGTATAATAGCTCCGTATTTATGTAGGTAGGGCATCGCTATTCTCTCCAGGGACACATAATCGGTTCTCATCTATATCTATAAAGACCCCGCACATATACGTATCCGCGTCTAACGGAACGACGGAGAGCCACTCGCTCGTATAACGATGAGGTCGACTCTCCCTACCGACGCGGGAAAGTTCTCGATGTACTCGAACACTTCGGAGCCACGCGAGATCCGGTAAGCTGGGAAATGTCCTCGTACATACGTGTGCGCGCGGCTCCGCGTTACAGATGTATCTCCAGCCATCGGATAAACCGCCCTAAGTTGGCCGAACGTTCCAATATCGAGGCACACATTTCCGAGAAGCGCGCGATGGGCACAGGTACATACATGTGTACATCGGCGTAAGTTATACGATAGGTGAAGTCGATCGGAACGACTCTCTCGGTACCATCCCAAAAGCGGGAGCGGAACGAGCCACCCTAACTGTAAGTAAGGCCCTGCATTTAACGGTTGCATTCGCTTCCAGGCCGTAGAACTCGAATGGTGGAAGGCGCAGACGATCCGTGCACGTATATACGCAAACCGAGATATACCGAAACACAGGGGTCCACCCAACCCCACCGCGAACCGCTCTTATCGTATTTGGTAATTCGCCTAATCTCAGTAGCTAAGAGCCGTCCAGCATTAAGGTCTTAAGGGGAAATCGTCCCGAAGTAACTGCGGCGACTATGGCGCCCTACCACGTCCCCGTAGCCATAGCTACGTATAGTCCAGCGTCAGTTTCGCGCTCATGGCTTCATTCCGGACCGCTCCGAAAATTGCACGGGGTCCCAAAAGCCCCTTTAGGAGCGCCGCCTCTAAGCCGTCCCTTAAGTCGAGCCCAAGAGCCTGCCTCGCGTGGTTTGCAAGTGCGAGAGGAGTTGGGTGGTAATGGACCGATATCGGTGCTTCGCGCGCCACCCATATTTCGTCGCGCGGATGGCGGGAGGAGGCACTCAAAGACGAGGAGGGGGTGGAATCTCGCGTGACGTCCGCTCGTGTTCGCTGCATCTCGCGCAACGCGGGGATGGTTCGCAGGCAAAACAAAAGCTAATCGCGACGATACGAGGTGTGTTATCCTATATATACGCGCAGGGGGTGGTTCGACACGAGCCGCGTACTGCTGAGTAGAGAGCGACGGAGAGTGGGCCAAGCACGCGGAGACAAAAGAGAAATAATAATGGGAGGCGATAGCGGAAAATTGCCACGTTAAAAAGTTTCGTCTCGCGGGGATTCAACGAGAGTTTCGACATAGCGGATAGGGGCGGGTGTGGGGAATGCGGAGGCTTTCGGTAAGGGACCTGGAGAAACGCGAGGAAGGAGAGTACCTATAATAAGCATTGTTTTATATGGGAATTGAAACAAATGCTCGCGGCGGAGTTATGTTTTTGGGTATGGTAAATGTAGCGATACATTTGGGAAAAGTAACCAAAGCCGGGACGAAAAGGGGTGGAAGAGGGGTATCAGAGAAATATAGGCACCAATGTGTCAACGCATGCGGAATGAAAGCACAATGGAACTTTGGTAACAAATACATCTAAAATGCTTGCAAACATGTGTTAATGCTTCGCCAGGGAAGTGCATACGTTTCGTAACCGCTGCACACTTGACACGCGCCTCGACAAATGCGCAGCGGTCTCCGAAACAGACCGGGACACTTTCGAAATAGTTTCCCTTCCGCGCTTGCCGTGGAATATTCTACGCCGATGTTTCAGCTCGACACATCGATGCATTATCGGATTCGATACTGCATGGAAGCAATTTGGCAGAGTCATTAGCGGCGAAGGTACCACGTGATTAATTCCACACAAATTGCGAGAGATTAAAGTTATTTTTCCCAAATTGAATAAGCAATTATCCGCACGGTATAGCAATGAGTAGCTATTTGGAACTTCAATTCTAAAAGCAGCTTTACTCCTTCCCTCAGTGCCGCGTGGGTGGAGATCGTGAATGTACTTTGAAATAGGATCACGTACACGCATACCCGGTATGTGATGCCGAAGTGATTATGCATCAAAGCATCCCTCCCTCTTTGTATATATATATCTCCCTCCCACCAGTCCGTCCTCACCCTTTGCCCAGATCAAATCGATACCAGAGGACCACCCTGCTCTCCTTCGCCACCGCTACCGGTGTCTACTTCTCCCTAATCCCATAACTGCACTGATTAACCCTCGTGTTTAGCTCCTCTGATCTCTCGGTTGCCTGGTCCGATCATTATCGAGTGCACGCGTATGCGTGCGTGCACCCGTGGACCAAGGAAAGAGCATACAGTCTGATTCAACTTCGATCATTCGCGAGCACTCTGTTCCGGCACGCAGCGATCAATCTCGGTGTTCTTTCAGTTTGACGATAAGCATTAGAGTCCCTCGATTTTTACTTCAACGTATCTTCGCGTGAGCTGTAAGATCCACTATAGGTGCGCGTACCGGAAAATCTTTCCCTCAAAGTACAGAATTTCGTGAGGAAATTTCATCTTGGCGTGGAATGGGGGTATGGAGGAGAAAAGAAACGAAGAAAGGAGCCTTAGTATCTGTATAAACTCTTCTGGAACATTAAGAACTGGTCGTGATACCTTTACGAAATGCTCGGAGATCTAGTCGCTTTATAAGTACTCGTCGACTCAAGATGGTTTTATACATTGAAAGAACGACGAGCTCCAATGTTTTCAGAAAAGTAATTTATTAGCACCCTTGCGGGCATTTCTTCTGTAACCAACGACAACGTAATTTATCGATACACCAACCGGTTCATCCTATATTCAACCTATACCACAAACTAGACTCCACGAAAGGTATCGATAAAATAACGCGAGGTACCAAACCGCGCTGTCGGTATTGTGAGCGATGTATAGGAGAAACCCTCCCATGCGCGCGCACCTACACACAGAGGGCATACCGCCGTTACTGTTGCTGCGGCATAGCCGCCGGACGCGCATGCATATGCATGAAAGCACAGTCGTACCGAGGCATCGATATACAAGCCGAGCAAGGGTGGACGAAATAGCGAAGGCGAAAAGAGCGGAAGAATATAAGGGAGAGGGTGGGTGGAAGAGGCCGGAGGAGAAAGAGGCAAATAAACGAGTTCCCGGCCGATCCATCCCACAGGAGCGAGGGACGGCCTAGCCGGGAAATAGAGCATCGGCAGGAGTGGTGTAGGTGGGCCACGCGGGAACCGGAGGAAGCAGAGGAATAGGAGGAGGCGGTAGAGAACGCGAGGACAGGGACGGAGCGAGTTCTCCCATGCGGAAAGATCGCGGTTCCCGATTCCATTCGTTTGTCGGTCAACTTTTTGCACTCTTATTCGATCGAGACCATCCCTTACCGCGATGCGGAGATAGGGATTCGACGCTGCCAAATACCCTCCCACCGTTCCGACCCTCCGACCTCCGGATACAACGGCCGAGGAATGAAATACGTCCGAAAGAATGTGACGAGAGATCGATTATTATACTTCGGACGAGTGACGGGACGGCGGTGCCCCCCGTTGATTTACAGTCCTTCGATTTATAACTGTCTCCTGGTTGTCTAATTTGAAAGGTCATCGATTCCGAAAAATATATGGCGCCTCTAAAAGGAAAAGAATCTACTGCGAAATCTCCTGGCTACGTTCCGACATCTTCTGCTCGTATATATTCATGACGTCGACGTATCCACCTATCTCTCTATTTATCTGCAGTATGCGTTCGACGGAAAAACGACTGCATGTCGTTAGTTTTGGCAGAAGGCCTCTCGCAGTATGCCAGAATGAGATATGTTCGCTATTCTATACCGAAAAGGGTAGAAGGATTCCCCCTATAAGGGATAGGTACTTATTTGTCCAAAATAATCTAATTATGCATTTATATGCAGCACTATCTCATTATTTGTTTCATTCTCCTCTTTAACCGTGTGTCCCTCACTTTCGAAACAATCACGAACGTCAACTGCCGACAGTATGCCACCTTGTGTGAATCGGCACACCACGTTACAAGCGTTAAATCCGATACGAATATCTCAAATGCAGGAGCATATGCGTACACGTCCCTGTCGCTCCCCATTAAATGGAATGCCAATCGAAAAGCATTACAACGAATACCGAATATTTTAGAGGGAATTGAAGTTTCATAGTGTGTGTTGAACGACCCGTCGTATATGGAGTCCCGTATAGATATCGATCCAAATAGGGTTTTTGATGTGAAACATCTTATGCCGCGCTTCGGGGGTGAGACCGGCTGCTCGTGAAACGTCGCTGGAGTGGCTAAATACGCTAAGGCCAGGCGAACGTTGAACATTGCCTCTATATCTATTCTATATATAAATATAGAGGCAACGGTCACCCTGCGTCTCCTCACTGAACTGCGTCCCAACGTTCGCCTGGCCTAACTCGGCACGCATTGGCTCTCTCCGCCACGACTCGATGGTCCTCTTTCACCGAGCCCTAGCTTAACCACTTACTACTTCACGCTCACTGTATCGGTGTACGAAGCAGTATTTACCCTCATTAATGAAAGCATGAGGATTGATTGATCATTGGTTAGCACGTTTAAAAATAACATTTAAATACCGTTTGTATAGGAAAATTGTTAGATGTGAAACATCGAAATTCTTCTTTGTAGAAAGTATGCGATAGGAAGGATGGACCACGCATCCGTTGAAAGAATACGTGCGCCAGTGCGCGCATTTGTATTTATGACTGTGATACCATTAAACGATACGAACCGTTGTGTCGTATTCCGTTTATCGCGAGACGAAACAGCGACTGATGGCAGAGTTAAGAGAGAGTAAACTAAATGCGCTTTTTGAATTAGACACAACGGTTTGTACCGTTTATTTATTATTAAGTGAAACATGGCTTTCTAACGAAGAAAACGTTCAGTTACCTAATTTTAATTGTATAGTGCAATTCAAACGACAAAACGTTAGAGCTGCTGGCGTTGCTATATATCAAAACAATAATATTTCACATATTGCAACAAAACATGTAGATCTCACAGTACAAAATGTTGCACTAACTCATGTCAATGAAGCAGCTGTTGGCGATCTGTGTGCTTCTCAAATTATAATGGATGATGGAAGAGAATGTGTTATCGTTGTTGTCTATATTTCACCTAATCAAAAAATCCAAGATATCATTACATTTTTACACCGGGGAATGCTTCCATATAGTCGCCGTGGTTCAATGTTTTTAACGGAAAATTTACACGAACTACCATTAATGTTAGCAGGTGATTTTAATGTGAATTTCGCCACAGATGGATCAATTCCGTTGACTTCATTCCTTCAAGAAGAATTCCATTTGCAAATGAATAATAATCCTCGAGAGATGCTACAACTAGACATGGGACGACAATAGATGCAGTATTCACAAGATTCCTTGATAATGTTACATCTAACACTTTCGTCAGGCAACTTTTACATGCAATAGTGTCATAACTCAAAATTAGAATTATCCCTAGCCACGACTTTAAAATTTGAATTATTATATTATACGAGCCTTGACCATTTGCTGCCAGATTATGATACTTATCATAGAATTTTCATGATAATTATCATAATTTGGCAGCAAATGGTCAACGCTCGTATAATATAATAATTCAACTTTGAAAGTCGTCGCTTTGGACAATTCTAATTTTGAGTTACAACACTATTGCAGCAAACGTGCGATATACCAATTCAGCACGTCCGCAGGAAAAAAAGTACCTACGATAATCATTGGTGTACAGGTGTGCTATAGCTCTGAGCTTCATTGGGAAAAATAATTTACCGATCCCAATAATCGTCGACATGAATAGTGCCAAGAATATATTTATTTAAGACAAGTGTATGTTCATTGAATTGAATAAATCTACACTTGATTCGCACTTGATTCGATTAATATACACTTAATTCGATGACACTATATTTGACTTGAATAAGTATGTCCACAGCATTATATCCATATCGACAATTATACCTGAATCGGCAAATTATTTTTCTCGGTGTATGCGTATTGCGCTTGTTGTAACATTTTACATGTATATAAATACATAAAAAGGAGATCCAATATATTTTGTAAGAGTGCACTGTAAACAGGAAATGCATCGCTATTTCGTATATGTATCTAAACTTTAAATAAGCGTGTTCCATTAAATTAATCTCTAAGTATCTTTACCCATTTAAGACAGTACCTACTTATATCCTTCACATAAGTTAGGATTAATATTCTGTTTAATACACTTCACGCTCCCCGTAAAAGTGCAACCAATCTTCAACCATAAATTCCCGTCCGTCAACCATCACAAAGGCACACGACACGACAGGTGTCTCCCCGGCATTCCGAGCCCCCAGACCAGACCCAGACATGGAATCGATAAATCGATAGGACTGTTCAGGTGCGGAGTGAGGATAGTCTACCGACGTCGCGCAACTCGCGGTTGGTCGTAATGATTGCACGTTGGAACGACGAGGCGACGACAACGACGAGGAACGAAGGGTGGTGCGGAGATGGAGGAGCGCGGTGAGACAAGGGGGGTCGGAAGGAGAGAACGGGGATGACGATAAATCTCGGTCTTGCCTTAAAACTTAATTCCTGCGGGGAGCATTGCTTAAGCCACCGGCCGAGAGACTCGAGTCGCGAACTATCCAGAGGCGGGAGAAGTCTCGAGACTCCCTTTATGGCCGACAAAAGCCTTTTTGTATTCCACCGTTGCCGGAAAAGTACCGACGAGAAAAAAAGAGTAAAAAGGGCAGTAAAGGTGGAGGAACGGGGGCGAAAGTAAAAGCAAGGGGAGGAACGAGAGAAAGGGATCCTTCACACTTAGACTCGCTCCTGCAGTACCTCGGTGCAACGGCGGTGGTGGCTGTGGCGGCATCGGTTACAGCGCGGCCGAGCGTTGATTGCAAACAATGGTTAACGACGGATGGGCGTCGTGAAAGTCACTTCGAGACGCAGGAAAGAAGAAAGGGAAAAAGAACCGACCGCGGGAGGGTGTCTTCGGCGTTTTAATCAAGCAGAAAGACCCGAATACTTCCCGGCACCCTTACCTTTTTCAGCGGGGGCAGATAAAATGCGCTGCGAAGGCAGGGATCACCGAAGAACGAATTTACAGGACGTGGCTGAATGAGGAGAGTTGGGTCGTGTATATGGAGGTGCTCTTTACGAGTTTCGGAAGTTGAAGTAGGGAAAGGAAAAAATGTAGCGATAGCGGTCGTTCGTCGAGTGAAGGAGGAGAGAGTTCGACACGCGATAAAGATTACGGTTTCGCATATGTTACAAGTACACGGAATGAAAGGTACCAACAGTCGATCACTCTATAGAGTAGGGGAGACCAGGGCTGGTTGTCGTAAGAAATTGTCCCCTCGTTATCGCTATCTTTTACAGCAACGGAGGGCCAACTTTTTGTAATAACCAACCCCGATCTCCTCTACAGTTGAATAACCACTTGGAATCAGCTATAATACCCAGGGATGACTTAAAACGAGGATTGATTTGAAGACAAAAATGAACCACGCGCGCCAAAGTTCAAAATATAAGGACATACCGTGCATGTAGCTATAATTTTTGTTATATTATTCGTAACTTAAAATGCTATTGCATATTTCAGTCAGAAGTAACCGACCATAGGTGCAACAATTCCCACACTTTCCATCATAGAAGGGCAAACTCACGCGGGTTCACCCCTTGCTACTCCGACGAGAACCCGCAACAGAAGCGGCTGCACGAGGGAAACGAAATGTGACAGGTGCACGAGGCGGGGAAGCAAATAGGAGCGCCCGCGATACCTTATCACCGGCGCACACTTTAGCCCGTCAGACTTTCAAAATCAATTTATTCGAGCGATATATAGCGCGCGCGAGCCCCGAGGTACAGTCGGCTCCCGACTCTCGCACTTTTCGCGGCGGTGGTATCGTATTAGAATAATTTCATAACGCTCGAACGACAGGTCACCCCCTAGCCACCCTGCAACCCACACCATCAGGTCTCGCGCAGCAGGATTATAACTTTGAGACTTCGAGGGAAACTATTACCCCGTCGTAACGCGCGCCCTCGCCCGACTATACACATTGACCCCCGCAGATGCCTGCGGTATGGCGAGGGGTATAGTCGTGTGCATACATACATATCCACCTCCATCACCCGAACTCCAGGACACCACCCCTCGAGGGCGCGCATATAGAGGTACGTGCGTCATCGTTACGATCGAGAGGGGTTGTCGCCACTGCCGGTGATTGTGGCCGCAGTGACGGAGGGTTGAGGGGGAGGGTAGCGGTGATGGTGGTGGTGGAACTGCTGCTGCTGCGCGAAAAGCCAGCAGGTTTCGCTTGTGTCGCGGGTGAGTGAGATCGATTCGAAAAGTCCCGAGAGCCGAACCCGTACAACGTACTTACGCATGGATAAACGTAAAATGCAAATGTGTGTTATGGTCAATCACGACGGCGATTGGGCGATGATGTGGCGGGTATGCACCGACTATCCACTGGTTATATATGTATGTGTATACGGGAACTCCGCCGAGGGCGTAAACCAGGCCGGGCCGGGCCAGGCACGTTTTATCATTTTTGCCGGGCTTCAATCCTTTTGAGGCTTCGCCGGTTTCCTCCGAAAACAAGTCGCGCGATCGTCCGCTAACTCGATTTGCGAGTGGAAACGTCAGTTTGAGGGATTTGCGGGCTGAACCTCGGGAGCTCTTTTTTTGTTTGCCATGCCGATTGCCACGCGCGCGACGGCGGATTGACGGCGCGGAGGGTGGATTTCAAAGAATCACGTATCACGTGGAAAAGATACATCGTTAACCAAACGCCCTGGTATAACCCTTCCTGTCTAAAATTCGTGTACAATTGCCCTCTGTAATGCTTATAAATATGTGAGCAAGAAAATAAGGCCAATTTGAAATAATCCCGCGAAGTGGATTTCGACACTAAAATTACAACCAAATGCAATGTTCAGTCCACAATACTTCATTCGTAAATCAACAAAACTTTGTACGCGGATTTCCTTCCCGTGTGATATTTTATCTCGATTTCAACCGCACGAGCAAGCTCGCGAGTGTAATGCGCATGACGATTTGGAATTTTCATGAATTCATCGAGATGATGTCAGTGTTTGCTCCGTGTATACACCGCACCGGTGCGACTAGCTCTGAAACAGTTTTCAAAGCTCGACGAATAGGAGTAATTGGCCTCGATTGCGGAGCTCAATTAGCGTTCGCGCAGTGACGAGCATGTAAAAATACCCGAGCGTATCGGTTCACGTGACGAGTTCAATTACCTTAATACGCCGCAATTGTCATCGGGTACGTGTGTACGCGTCTATGTATACGCGTATTTGTATATGTAGTATATAGATACAACCAAATGGTGAAATTGACGTAAAAGCGACTTCCGGCGTTCTTACGCCAGGTGAGAGCGTCGAAGACCCATGCTTGACCCTGCCTCGTTGACGGCCCGCGGCGATACGCGAGTGGGGACACGTGCCTTTGAACGTCACGGTCGATAACAACGCGTAAAAAATGTATATTGTGTGAAATCGTGGCCTGATATTCATTCGATCAACTTTAAAATAGGTATAGCCTCGGGCCTCAATATCTGAGCCTCTTCAAAGGCGTAAAAAACTACTTGGAAACTCCGGAGCAGTATTCAAAGTAGATGTTATAAGTATTCATGAGGAAATCAACTGTTTAATTGGATTAGTTGATTAATCAATTATACGTCTAACACAGTATCTGATGAAATTTTAAAATAAAATTCCGTGACTCTTCCAGGCTTTCCAGTTTGAAATAACTTGATTTTCCTGAATCTCGTACACGTGTAAATTTATTATAGTAGCATAGAGAGAGAAAGAGAGAGAGAGAGTGAATGCAATAGTCGTCCTATCAGACAATTTCATGGGAGATAAAATATGGTTTAAAATTCATAAAATTAATTACCTCGATATGGATCTCAGCCTGAAGGTCATCTATGAGAATACTCTTGGGATCCTGATTCATTATTTTTCATTCATCAAAAATTTCGAGAAGAAATTCCATAAATATATCTTACTATGTGCCGTAGAAATTATTAATTACACCACTGCACCGTAGTTAATAAATGATTATTTAAATATGGCAAAATGCACCTGAATTAATTTTTGTATGTAGCATCAGTACATATCGCGATCGTCTTCCTGATGTGTCGATGGCCGGAGTCCGTAGAACGGCCGTACCGCTGGTCTGGCTGCATCGTTGTCGAATCATTGTTCTACTTACTGCGAATAGTGTAGATTTCTGGATGCGTAGTTGGCCCGATGTGTCCGTCAAATGATGTGCCGCGGGTGTGTTACCGTCATATGACAGACGTACGGGCTTCCAAAATTTCAAACGGATCGAGTATTTCATTGTAGCAAACAAATGTTTGTTAACTAACACAATATTCAATTGTTTCACGAGTGATTACTTCAAAACTCTCGTTCGAAACAATCAGGTATTGTAATAGTTAACGAATATTATTTTTCCTTCAACGAAACATTCATTTCGCCATATTTAAATTAACTTTTGTTATTTAGTAATAAACTACGTCCAAGGTGAACTGTTATCGGTGGCTGCCCATTTACACACAACCACTTTAACACTACATTCCTGATTAATGGGTGTCTCGCGCTTCAATTTAATCATCGTTAAAAGTGAGAAATCATTAGTAGATAACGGGAAGAATAGCGAGACGTGTTGTCGGCTCTAGCGCGTGACAATCACTGTGGAGATCGAAGGTAGAAGGGGGAGCAGCGGCAAGGATAGGCGCGGCGAAATAGACCGCTCGGGCTTATTTTCGCAAGTCAACGGTGAAACGCCGAATTTAGCCTTTCATGTATATCTCTATATAGTATTTCGAAGTATATCGGGTGCGTCACGCAATACACGCCAGCGTAGCGGGTTGCATATCGGTTGACGTATCCAATCCGCTGCAGGGGCAGGCGCCTGTGTACGGCGCCAGGCGGATAACCGATATGCAACCCGCTACGCTGGCGTGTATTGCGCGACGCACCCTGTATATACTGTAAAGGAAATCACGTACGATGAAATTTTCGTTCAACAAATTATGAAATAAAACCGAATCGACGTGACGCACTTGATTGCATTTCAACTTGAAAAGTGCAGTGAGAAACCGATTGGGGTTGCGGAAAGGAAATACATCTATAGGACATTGTAGGTACAATTAATCATCCTCTCTCGTACGATTTTACGGATGGCTGAAAAATGTTAAGAAATTAACTTTTTAATTAAAGTACCAAAGTAATTTCAGAAAAATCTTGGAACTGTCTAACTTTTTCCTGATTTTCTTGACGTTTCCATGACGTACAAAATTCCCTGATAACTTCAGGATTCTCTCAACGCTAGACACCGTTGTCTACATCCTTTAAGAAAAACTCTCTCATAAAAGTATAAAGTAGCAATTTAATTCCCCCCAACGACGTAATTATCGATACCTTACTTTGAAAACCTCGTAAGTGCAATTTTTGATAAAAATGCAATTTATAGCTTACTGTATTCCGATTTTAAACCTTAACGCAGTAAGCTATAAATGGCATTTTTGTCAAAAATTGCACTTACGAGGTTTTCAAAAAGAGTACGATATTGTTATGCATATAATGCGAGCCTACAATACAAAGAGTTTCAGGGGAAAACCGGCCAGAGTCGCGTGGAATTAATTATCCGACGATAACTAATTAGGTCAATATGCTACGTTAACGGGTCTATGAATTCGGTTTTTAAGCAATTTTTTTTTATCGCAGATTCGAAACATGTCGGCAAAATTATTTACCCCATGTTTCTTTAGTTTTCATTTATGACCTTATTTAAGCTGGAAAACGGCATTTAAAAATGCAGATTCAAGGCCGAATTCTACATAATCCAAATGTATCGAAGATAGCATAGAAAATACTGAAATCGACGTTAAAGGCTACAATATCCAAAATCAAACCCGGGCTTGGCAAGTCTAAAAAGACTCTCTCGCAGAATAACTTCCAAGCGACCTTGACGATCTTTTTTTCACCCGTATCCTTTCCTTCCGCGTAACCCCACAGCGGAAACGCCCTCCGTTCCGCGTTTTACGCTTCGAAAATATGCACTTCCCCACGAGATCACTCCACCGATATCAGAGCAGCGGTCGAGCGCTTCCGCGAAGCGTCATCCGCGGTAAACGAACGAAATACCCACGTGCATTTCTCAACGCGCCGCGATAATAACGTCACGCGAGCGATACGGATTTCGCGTGCCCCCGGCGGAACCCCTACCGAGCTCCCGAATAATGAGGCGAGCGACCACGAAACAGTTTTTTATAAGCGCGCCCGAGGTCGAAACGCGAGACGCTGATTTTTCGATTACGCGGTCTAATTCGCATTCATCCCTTCCGATTTCCCGAGGGAAAAGGGGGAGAGGGAAGCATCCGGGCTATCGACGAGACGCTCGTCGTTGAATCCCACCAGGCACGCCCCCCCCCCCCCCCACCACGTCGTCCAGCGCGTTTTGGGTTTCACGCGATATACCCGGAATGCACGCGATTTTTTCTTCCATTAGTTTACCATCCGGCGTGCCAAAGGTCAATATAAAGTTTCCCCTGCGCTTGTAGCGAGACAATAATACCGCACTCGCGATGCCACTCGCGCGCGGCCACCTGAACCGCCGCTCTTTGCCGTTGCGCGTTTCGCGCTAAACGACCTCGCTTTTATTGCACCGTTTTGGTCTCCGGTTTATAACGCGCGAGAATGGCTCATCCGAATACTTCGCGGGGCTCAAAAAAGCGCTGCGCTTCTCGCTTCTTGTCGAGAGCTGATACGACGGTATAATTGAGAACGTATAACAAAAACGAGGCTCGATGACAACGTCGCCTTGCGCGAAATCCCTCTACAGTCGTCACGATCATACATCGACAGCCTTATAATGCTTGCAGCTGGTCGCACCGGTGCGGTGCATATTTGGTTCAACGTATCGGCTCGCCTTTTTAGTTCGCGCGCTACAGCCGTGCACTGGCATGCGTGTCAAGGTCCCCTTGTAAAATAAATCTTGCACTCGGTACACACAGTCGGTTGAAAATGCTATTATACTCACGTGCGGCTCTTCCGTAAGCGTACAGCATGTGTACACGGTACGATCTACTTTCCCCGACGAGGGAGCGGAGTTAACGTCTGTACTGTCTCCTATTTCACGGAAACATCGAGTCCCCGAATAGAAAATGTTCTCGGCCGCCCTCGCGTGAGGGCGGAAACCAGCGGTGCGAGTGCACGGCAGTCACCGTTTGCGCAGGATGCCACGAAGGGATACGGCGAGGTGCGACCGAGGACATCCGGTCGTAACGGATGCGCTATCCAGTGTTTTATTTTAAGAAAAAACAGGTCAACCCGTAGCGCAGTCTCGGCTTGTGTCATCTTGATAAACACGGGCTATATACTATTACAGGAGACTGATGCAAATGTTTTCATAGATAAAACGAAAGGTATGTAAGCCACGCGTATAGAATACCGTGGCTAGAGTCTCGTGAGTAATCAGGATAGTACGCCTAAGTGCATCCGCGCTCCTGCCGAGTCCGAACTTCCACTTGGATCCGCCCACATGCATGATTCAGAAACCTCCTTCCGATCGATCACCCCTCCCCGACACTTTGCATCCCCACCACACGACGCGTATAGACAAAAAAAAACCTTCCCCGAATCTTCGACATTCAGTTATCGTCCAGTGATCGATTCTCGATATTTCCGCGATCTCGGCGAAATGGCGAAAATCAATGCGGTCCGACCGCCGCTCACTCGTTTTCGCGTAGAATTTATACATGTATATAAGAGAAGAACCTTTCCGCGCCCGCGTGTCTCTCTCGGGCTCGCCCCGCCGAGAGAGACGCGTCTCGGAGGGGTGACTTATGACAACTGCTCGAGGGATCCCTGAACCCGCGCAATCATCAATTTCACCATTCCCCATTTTTTCCCTCCTCTCCTTATTCTTCATCTTCCTACCTCACCCTCACACCTCCGGATACCGGGGGTACACGGTAATATCTCGCTTTTGGCGCGAGGGCGCGCGAACGGTTTCTTTGTTGGACCCGAGGTAACTCCAGGGACCGACCGGAGCCACGCGTAGGTGGGCAACCCGCGACTCCACAACTGCGGCCACCACACGTACACGGACTCCGGTGTATCGCGGGGGTATAATACGCTCGCAACGGCGGGCGTATATATCTCCATCCCACCGAAATGGTCACGCAATTTTTATAGAACCTTTTACGCAGACACGGCCTATCGTCACGCGACCTCTGTTTTTCACGAGGAAAACAGCCGTTCTCACAGTTACGCTGGGCGGTCTCTTCCTTGTCTCTCGACGCGTTTATTACTACCTATGCGTTCCCTCGTTACGTAGACACGCACCGTCCAACGACTCGAGCTTCTCTCGATGAGGAAGAGACTTCCAGGTGGAAATATGATAAGAGCTACTGTTATTGGCCTTTCGAGAACGGTCATTGGCACTTCAAGGTGAGATAGCATAGAACGGAGCAATGAAAAAATGTAGATTAAAGAGGTGAAGCTAACGACCGAGCAGTATATGATAAAAGATATAGAGATATGAAGTTATACGGTGTCTTGTTATTCGTCTGCTGCCCGATATATCGCGAAAGCACACAATTTTATAAATTCTCGCAAAAAGGAACGACTTTGTTACGACAAACCAAGGAAAACCTATTGATAACAGAATTTGATATTTTTAGAGCAGAAGCAGAAATGTTCCACCGAACCTTAATTCGGTTTACGATACCAAGAGGGGGGCGAAAAACGAGTTAATTAAATCAGACACCATAGAGATCCGATTGCCGACAAGGAAACACCTCCTAATATATCATAAAATTGCACAATTTTAAAAACTCTCGCAAAAAAGAACGTCTTTGTTATAACAAGCCAATGAAAATTAATAACAGAATCGGATACTCTTGGAGCACGAGCGGAAATGTTCCGTGTCGATGGAACAACTCTTTTGTACTATTTATTCATACAGGAAACTGACTTGATTCAGTTTTGCAATTTTCAAAATCCCCGCAAACGTTTCATTTTTACCGAACCACGATTCGGTTTACGATATCAAGAGGGAGGGCGAGTCGAGTGAATTAAATCAGGCGCCATAGAGACCCGATCGCCGGCAGAGAAGCACCGAAGAAGTTCGTACTCGCGCATTCCGCGTTTTACGCTGAATCGACAACGTGGGAATCAGGAACGACGGTGCGGAATACCGCAGTCATCTTCCAAAACGCGCCGGTCGTAAAATTCTAAAGTACGGAATCGCTGATATATATTATAGGATACCTGCGGGAAGTTTGCTCGTAGGAATCGGGAAGAAGAAACTTCAATTGCAGCCGCACGTACACGCGAACCCGTTGCGGTGTGCCTGCGTGTGTGTGCGCGCTCAACTATCGGACGCGTTGCCGCGGATATGCACGCGCGCGGACGGCTCGCTTTGCCAGCCGCGCGAGGGAGGTTCCATCGATCATCGCGTATATAACGGAGAGAACAATTTATAAATAATCTACGCGCTTCTTAACCTCGCCGTCGATCGCTCACTGTCGGCAGCTGCCAGCGAACTCACGAGACGACCGATTTGCACGGAACGCCTGGGTGGACCCGGTGCATCGCTGCAGGTCTGACGGCAATAATTCTGAGGGAAGTTAGGCGTGGACTGCGATAAAAATCGTGAGGGAAAATGGGTCTTCAACTTCAATTTTGCTGACTATACATATTTCATTTCACGAAAAGAAGTAGGTTTGGAATATTCTCAAAGTTCGTGTTCCTCTGAGCAGTTTTGAAACGTGTTCTAAGGGGCGTACATATTTCACGGATACTTCCTTGCATTCAGAAACGATTCTCCATCGGAGAGAGATACAATTTTAAACATCACAGGAAAATAATGCAATACAGTGCAGAACTGTTACTTATTTCGCCTTTTTGTGGAATTAAGATATTTTGGAATACTGTTGACAGAATTCACAGATATGACAATACGACGCCTGATACTTTAGGTACGCGTAATTAAAATTCTATTAACAAGTGAAATACATATTTGCACCAATGAATTATATGGGTCCTGCTCCAATTATCCCTCCAACGACAAGGACTCGATATTTATACTCCAGTCCACGCCCGAGTTCCCTCCGGCGACGTCTTGAGCGCGACGTTGCGACTCGAAGCACAATCAAGAGGCAAAGAACGGTTCCGTTGTCGTAAAATGACTCACCAGACTCGGAGATGGAGGGGCTGCCAGCAGACCTGTCCGAATTCCTGGAGCTGCCCGTGGAGCTGGTGGAGGAGGCTGTGCCCACAGAGCACTCGGAGACGCTGCGCCTCTTGGAGAGCAGAGCAGCCGCGGCGGCGGCGGCGGCGGCCGCGGCTGCCGAGCCGCAGGAACCGGTGGGTGCGCTCGAGCTGAGCACGTGAAGACCGTGCAGCCCGTGCAGGCCATTCTGCGTCGTGAGCTGCTCGAGTCGTCGTCTGAGGAACCTGTGCTCCCGCGACAGCTGTTCCTTGTGCACCACGTGCTTCCTCTCGCGCTCCTCCAGACTCTGCGAAAAGCGTTACGCGGAAATGAGATTTTTTTATCGGCACTGAATCGCGCCGACGAGTCCCCGCTGCGAGTTTTACGGACTCGGAGAAGTTTTCGCGCGAGAATCGACCTTTGAATTTTAAATAGGCGTGCGCGCCCAGGGGTGACGCGTGTCGCGAAACGATATAACAACGAAGAAATATAATCCAACTTCGCGCCTCGCTCGCGTCTTCGGGACGGGAGTTTCGCCCGGGAAATCTCGCCGCAGCAGGCGCGCCGCGCGCCCCTCGACGGCGGGTTACGATCTCGAACAAAGCTCTTAATGCGAACGTCGCAAACGCATCGCGCGAAGTTAACGTTAATGCCGTTCGCCTTCGAACTTTGCGTACCGCCCCCGCGCATCACTCTCCACGATCTCTCTTTCTCTCACATTCCGCCCGGGAAACTTGCCTTTATCGAATTCCGTTCGTCTCGCCAAGAGCAACGTGTCTCACGTGCAAAACGGAGCGATACTCGTGCGCCGTTACGAGGCGACCCGGCCCGATCGCTACCGCGCGTCTCGTCTGTCGGCGCATAAAAGCTCGTAAGGAATCCGCGCGACTCGGATCCTCTCTCGGCTCTCCCTGCAGCGCTCGAGCAATAACGACGTAGGTATAACAATGTCGAGACTGCAGCGCTGCATTTCCCAGAAGCCGGAAAAGGTAAGGTTTTATCAGCTCGCCGCGCCGGTTGCGAGAATTCAGCCTCGTCGAATAACACTGGGCAGGACGCTCGATCGGAGCCGAGAGCGTAGCTCGTAATCGAGTTAAACTCGGGTATATCGGACTGATAATAATTGGTTTCCTCGGCATTGTACCGTCGTGCTGTTTTGTGACGGTAGACCGATCGCCTACCCAGAAGAGGTTGGCCAGTTCCGGTTGGGCGCAAATGAGAAATAATGAAGTAGAGCCGCATTGCCTCCAGCGCGTCGCGATTAGCTCTCCACGTCTGAATGGCCACGGCCTTCCTTCGTAGGTCGGGTCCGTTTATTCGTCGCGCGTGTTTGCCGAGCCTCGCGAAGCAAACGTGCGTCCGTGTGGAGCGGAGTTACGTCGTTTTCAATCGCGCATGACGTATGGCGAGACATGTCGGCGAGTCCACGGTGCGGGGGAAGTGAAACGAGATTAACTTCAATGTTCCAGTGCCAACGGCCCGCTATCGCGTATACTTATATACCTATTATGGGTCGAGCTCGGTATACCGTCACGTGTTGTAGTTCAAGCTCATGCATAATAAACGCAGCAGGTAATGAAATGGAGTTACGTGTACAATCCTCTGATATATCGAATGGCATACTAAGTATGGTCGTATAGATTGTCTTTTCGTCACTCAGTGCGTAAAACTCGGTTTTACCGGCGTCCTCAACCCCGTCAACCTCGTATTTGACACTTAGTGACAAAAAATAGAATTCGTTATAAGGGCGTTTCGCGTCGCTTTAACTCGTGTGGTTGAAAACAGCGCTTCACGCCCTAATAACGAAAATAACTATTTCATCTACTTCAAGACATACACTGGGAGAAATGATTGCAGGTGCCAATAATGTTTTTCCTTGGATCAAAAACATAATAAAATATAGATAGGATCAAGCTACGGTTTTCTTTATGCAAGAAAATATTCAATAGGCTCGAGTAATTGTTTTTTTTTCACGCAGAAAAAATGTCTCGTCCCAACGATGGTCTTCTTAAATCAAGAATGTATATTGTTCGATCAAAAATCTGTACACCGAGAGAACAATTTATTAACATTTAATATATATAATTTTAAATACGACGAAATAAATATTTCTTTAAGACAAGAACATATATGTTCATTATTAAAATGTTTATTTCTTTCAAATGATTGCCTGAAAGGATCTAATTATGCCGAATAAACACATAACGCAATAGCTAACGAATATTTACTTGATTCAATAAAATGTTTATTTCATCATATTCAAACAAACATTTATTAACTACAAATAAATTGTTTTCTCGGTGAATTCTTGCAAATTTTTAAGATCATATATTCTACACTAAAGAACAAACGCGCCGAGAAACTGTGCAAGGAAATAGAACGACGCTATTGACTTCCTCTCGTAGATGAGGTCCTTCGATCGCACTTTCAAAGACCGATTAAACGACTGAAGAGGAAGAAGACGAAGTGCCTACATTCAACTAATTCCGTCTCCGAGTAATTAAGAGCCGAGCCCGAGTCGACGAATTGAAGGGAAGGCGTGTAAAATTTCGTAATTGAGAGGCAGAGGGGGAAGCTCCGATTCGATAACGTTCGTTCCGTTTTCCCGACGCGATAATGGTCGAGCGATCCGACGCAGATTACGTCGCGATAATGTGAGTATTAATATTAATGCGGGCGTCCCACGGGTTACTTTTCGTTTCCCTCTGGCGCGAGGGGACCGTTCGGTCCCCTCCCTCTTTCTTCCTCGTTTCGTCCCTCTTCAGATTCCGAGCTCACCTCTTCCCGTTCCTCTTCTTCCGCGATGATCAACGAGTCATCGCAGTCGTACTTTTATATACAGGGTGAGAAACTGAGAGGTACGGAGGTAAGGGTAGCCTCATTCTACGTCCACTGACCAATACTCGTAGCCATTTCCATACCTCATGCGCTCATCGACACCCATCGAAGTGCTAAAGGTATCTGCGAGCGGATGAGAAAAGCACGACTGGCAGTCGATACATCATTGGTCAGCGAACGACAGAACGAGACTCCTCCTCTTCCGAACACTCGCCTCTTCCACCCTGTATAACCGTTCCTCTCTCTCCACCCTCTGTCGCTATATATCTCTTTCCAGCGACCGATCTCTCCCTCTCTCTCTCTCTCTTTCTCTCTCTCTCCTTTACTCCCGGGGGCGCAATTCGCGGAGAATTGAAATTCGACGGCAGAAACGCAAATGCGCCATGACGGGAGAACAGCGTTCGATGAATATCTACACTCGTCGAACATTTTGTCGGTCTTCTTCGGTTCGTTTCCCGCTTACGCTATTACTGCACCATTACCGGCGTCGCCATAGCTGCCGTCGCTAACGGACGCCGCCGACGACGTTCGTTCGGATTCTCCGCAACGACAAAGGAGCCGAAGGAATGCCCGCCGAAGGTGATTCTGATCCTATCGAACGCGATTCGCGTCCGCCGATATCTCGATCACCTTGCCCAACCTCACCTAACCCGATCGACTCTAATCCGATCGGATTCGTATCCATTTGGAGTTACATCGTTTAATTTCAGAGATGGGTACATAGGAGAAGAACTTTAAAGGCGCGAATCCGCCGAGCAGAGGAATAGGGATGGGGGGAGGAATCGCTTTTTCATCGACCCCTTAAGAGGTAATTCCTCGATACTTTCTCATCCGGGGCGGGAGATTCCGGAATGGGTTTTCTTAACGGAAGAAATTCCGGGGGGAAGTGAAAAGGCGGATGTGGATATCGAATATGCTGGGAGGGAACGAATGAGGCGGGCGGGAAGAAAAGGTGGGTGGTCGGGGGAGGAACGTTGATATATCCATATGGATACCTTCCACGGATGGCCGAACGTGGTCCTCGGTGGAATATGTATGATCGCACGTAAGATAAATATCGATATCGCGCACTCTCTCTCCTCAAAGACGTGTGACGTCTCTTCAATCTGCCCAAGAATATGCTGAAGCGAGGGAAATGCGAGGTGCTCCCTAACCATTTCCCCTTCCTATCGAAGCCCTAAGGTTAACGGTGGCCGTCTGTAACTCGGGTATGTGTGCCTACAAACATGGACCGACACTCGCAATGATACCAGTCGAGCGAATAGATTTTATATGTCTTCCGGTAAAAATCTTCGGCGTTGGAATATATCACGGAAAATCCGGGAAAATGCTGTCCAAGGGTACAGAGCGTTGCGAACAGACTCGTCCTTTCGCACAGCGCTTAGGTATAAGATGGCCAGTAATAAGGAGGAAATGTACAATTCAATTGTACACTTCCTCGAACCGCGGAAGGTCGTGGGTAAAGACCAGGAAAATACGATGGAAGAGATAATTGGCATCTGCATAAAAATGAAGCTGTAACTTTACGACAATTAGAAACGCATCTAACTACGACGTGCATTTTCACGTAAACCACGTCTTTTAAATAGTTGCTCGCGCGCGGGGTTGAATCGGAGAAATCGTAGCGTTACGATAGGGTAGTGAGCACGCCAGATTGAAGAGTGATAGCGTGATGTTCGTCGCGTTACGTTACTACAGTTCGAGGTCACAGTAGGTACTGCAGCTTACCTCGTGGCGAGAGGCCTAGGCGCGGGGCTCGCGTTGGAACTTCATGGTTTACGGGGCGCTTAACCGACTCGAAAATAGGTGCCCATACACACAGAGGTCGAACTGCCGGTTTGGAACGGAAGTTCGAACTGTGCGTCGGGTCGATCCGTCGGTTTTAACCGTCGTCGTACACTAACGCAGAATAGAAATCCGCGGTTAAAACTGACAAGTCGAACCGCCACAGGCCGGCCGGCCGCAAAACTGCAGATCGACCCGTAGTGTCGACCGACAGTAGACGGGCTGAGAAAATCGATTTTGTTGCGCTTTTACTTCATAAGAGAGTGTACGATTTTAATTTTTCTTTTTTTAAAATACTCGGAAAAATATATAGAACAAATGTGACATAAAGCCAGTTTGCTTTTTAATTTTTAATAAAAATGTATTTTCTGTACGGCTTTTTCTTTAAATATCTCGAAAACTATTGAAAAGTTATCGAGACATGCTGCAGAAAAAATTTAGAGAATTTCAAGACGAAACGATTGGTTTTTATCTCATTTTGTTACGATGAATAGTTCTCGAGATATTGAATTGTGTACATAAATACGCGCCGTAGCGCCCGCGCGCTCTTGTAAACAAATGCCACTAACTTCACTAAAAATTGGTATTTTTCGATGATTTTTGTCTTGTTTTAACTTAGCGGATACTTTTCAACCGCTTCAACAAGCTTCATACAGAATTCTTGTTCGCCGGTTTTGAGCATTTTTCTCTAATAAATATTAACATAAAAATCCAAACGTCTACGACGATATTTTTAAATAGGTACCCATACACAGAATTGTCGGTTTATCTTGTCGGTGAACGAAGGGCCTAAATAGCGCTTTCGCTTAGATTAGGATGATATTAAGCGGTACGAACCGACGTTCCGTCTGTCGTGCTAAAACGCATGTTAGTGGACGGCGGCAGTTTTTCCCGTCGGTCTGGACTGACGGGTCAGCCTGACAGTTCGATCTGGCGCGTGGCGCGCCCACTAACTGAAAGGTAAAACTGCCGGTTTGAACCGCGCCGTTCCAAACCGACAGTTCGACCTCTGTGTGTATGGGCACCTATTAGGTCCTCGAGAAACCGTAGGACAAGTTTCGATGACATCGAAAGCAGGAAGAATTATAAAGAAACAGGAATTAGGAAATAAAATTTCAGCATATAGCAAACGCGGTACCCTGTATTTCTAAAGACGTAATTTACGTAACTTTGGTATAATCTAGATTGCACTCCCTAGGAAATTTACCGTGGCTTTATTTTGCTTATTTCTTTCGAATTCATAAATAGAACAAAAAAGAGAGGGTCGAGAACTCCTTTGAAAACGCTATTATTTAATAGATTTGAGGTAACTATATCAGGTCAATCTACTAAATCATATACGTTATCGTAACGATGAGAGGATGTAACAGTTGTAATATACATTCGTATTTCTTCCCCTAGTCGATCAGGAGCCAACCGACCGAACGACTCGGCCGAGCATGTACATTTTGCAAAATAACGAGTAAAGGACGGATGGTTTTGCTCGAGAGGATACATCATCTCTCCCGGTTGATATATGAAACCTCGCAACGCATCGGTGATGCGGCGCCATATAGAAATCTCGAGAGAAACGAATTGATCCTCCTTCTCCCAAGAATGAAAAGGACACAGAGACGACAAGGAGAAGCTTCAAAGTGAGATATCCCAACAGAGAGGATAATCCTCGGTACATTTTTGGTAGTCAAACGACAAAGACGAGTCTGCTACTCCCTGGCATTTACGCAAGACCGGACGAGAAGAGAATTTCAAATACCTTCAGAAGTATTAACTTGCAAGGATAAGGCGGGGGAAAAAAAGGAGATACCGTCCTTTCGCTCGTCTGTCGTCGCGGTACGACATTACGTAATGCGACGGGCCAATTAAGCCTTCCGCTCGGAGCGCCTCCCTCTTTGTTTTTCGTGTACGTGGTTCCCGGCGAGGATCTACGCGGAATGACAAAGAGGCTGAAATCTCGCTCGAAATCGTCATCGCGAAATCTTTATTACGCCGCGAGGAAAGAAATTTTCCGCAGTTTCTCGGTTATCTCGCGCCACGGAACGTCGCGAGGGGTACGCTGGTTCCGCATAGGAGGTTTCGAAAAGGAGGGAGGAGGACGGGGGAGAAGAGAAACTGTATCACCTCTCACCCGCTATTTATCCGCGCGACGATATAGCGTATACCCAACCGGAAGCGAGGGCGGCGTCGAAGACGGTGGAGCACGGTACGAGCAAAAATTCAAGTCAGCATCAAATCATAAAATGATAAAGTTAGATAGAGCGCCTCTAGCGAGTGAGGAAGCCAGAGGAGGCTACGGAGGAGGGTTGAAGGGAGGGAGAGAGGCGGCCAGGAACGGGCGACCAGATAGGGATGGTTGGAAGGGGGGTGTACGAAGCGACTCGTTGAAAAGTTCTTGGCTCGATGCTTCGCCGTTCGGCTTGATATGAGTTTACAACGGAGATAAGGATATTAAAGAACTGAGTCGGTGAGTCTCGTCGTAAACTTCTCCCAGTAACCCTAAAAGTGTGGCTACTTTTCTCTTTCGCCCCTCCCACTGCCTCGCGATTCCTGCCGGAACGCTTAATCGAGGGGATATAGCGCCTGGAGGAAAGTTTCGAGATTTTCCGGAAGGCGTCCGCTGCATTTCCGAAGAGCGATACTTCCCCGCGGATTCGTCAAAATAAACCGGGAGTATCCGACGACTTGCGAACGAGTGTACCTGAAAAAAATTGTAGTGATCGAAATAAACGTACGAAATAAACGATAGTCCTGAAAGCACATTTATTTGATCAGAATGAATATCGATTGGATGTATATAAATATTAGTGATTTAATTCATTCGGTGTTCATTCGAATCGAATAAATGTGCTCTTAAGACTACCCAAAAATAAGTTTATTTCGATCAAACAAATTTGTTTCTCCCAGCGCGTACTAGGTATTACTTATTGTCAAGAAAATAAATGATGCTTGGCAAATGCTTATGTAGATGCAGTTCAAGTGGAATTGTAACTCATTACTCTTCGTTATACTCAAATTCATCATAATTAAAAAAGTTATAAGGAGAGAACTCCTGAGTTTCTTTCACCGAGAGTTTGTTCGCTAGGTGAGATTTATGCGTCGCATTATCAATAAGGCGGGTCTGATTAAAGTTATGATCTCCTTGCTCGGTTAAAAATAGTTCTTTTGTACTGCCGAGAAAAGGTGGGAAAGAAGCTGCAGTAAGTGAACGATATAATTGTTTCCAGCTCTCTTTCTGACTCTCCTTCCTCTTCTGCCTCTCCTCAGCCTCGGCTCTAGTCATTTTCGCCACTCCTCCGTTTCTTTTCTCTCCGCCGTACCAGTTTTGTTTAATCGTATTTTTCACCCGCGGGGTTCCAAGATCCAGCCTTAATGAACGGACCCCTCCGGCGCGCAAGAAGGGAGAGAGGGCGCATATTTTCCCGACAATTAAACACAATTGTCGCCGAGCGGAGCGGGTGGCGGAGCAAAATGTTCTCGAGGTGGGAACCGAAGCGAAACGAATCCTGGAAGATGCAACTGGAATTTATAAGCCCGAGGACGATGGGGGCAGCACCCCCTGACGAATGGGGGATGGAGTACAGAGATGAGAGGAAAAACGTATAGCGCATGACTGCGCGAAGTGTCTTATTTTAACGAGAATCCGAGAACGTGATTATCAACAGGAAATTTTGACGCGAATATCTATACGTTCGTGAAAAAAAAAGCCGAATGAACAGGCAGATTCTTAATTTCCTTGAAAGATGATTGACAATTTAATGAAGGATTAATTTTCTTACGAACTCGTCGATCATCCGCGCTCAAGTAACAGTACGTAATTCAATAATCTGCCTGTCTATCCCTTGTATCCGCAACATTTAGTTTTCGTGATAAATTATAATTGGAAACCAGATATTTTAATCGGTCGGAACGTCGAAGACAGTAATTAGAATGTCGGAGCAGACGACATAGACGCCGGTTAATGTCACCCTCATAAAACGGGACGCTCGAGTTTACGACCTGCAGTCGATCGATAGATCGATCGGTCGACAGTAGTCGTTGTAAAGCCGACATTATAGCTATCCGGGCTGTGATCGACAGACTTATTACGAGTTGCACCTAGCCTGAAGCTTGAACCGTTACAGTGGTATATGCGCAGTGAAGACCAGGAACGCATAAAATCAATGTTCGTGCGTTCGGGGAATATTCGCCATGCGTATATCTCCATGTTAACTCCTCGAATTAATCGATGTCCCGTAAGTGCGCCGAGAAGAAAGTTTATTAATAATTAATAGTTCACTGTAATTTCAAATACGGCGAGATAAACATTCCGCCAGGACAATAAAATATATGTTAATTATTAAAATGTTTATTTCATTCAAACGATTGCCACAAAGGATGAAATTGTGCCAAATAAATCTCATAACGGTTAACGAATATTTACATATTTGATCCGATAAAATGTTTAGTCACAATGGACATAAGACATCGCGCGATATTAAAATTGTAGATATCGACGTGCGCACCCGCAATGCGGCCAGGCACAAAAGCTCGAGTGCACCGAGTGCACTTTCACTACTCCAGATCTAAACAATCCGCTCTCACCCCCTATACCTCCCCATTTTCATAGCAGTCTTACTCGCCGAGTAATCCCAACCCCGAAGCGAGTTCGAGGAACGATCCCAGCGATGGCCCGCGACGGAAGGGCTTCGAAATAATTGCCCCAGATTAGACGCGAGTACGTATCACTCGCGCCCCGACGTTTCCACGAAGATGTGCATTCGCGCCGTCCGTTTCACGACGCTCGAAGGGACATCAATGTTCATTCGGCGCGTTATACCTTCGCCTAGATACCTATAAAACTGAGTAACGACCCGCCGCGTCTCACGGAGAGAGGCACGCCTCTAAAAACTCACTCGCTCCTCGTTTTCATTTTCATTTATCGTCCCTCGCGGCTAACTTGGAGGAGCGCCGTAGCTCGCAAGAGGAATACCGAAGGCAGATGGTCATGCATCTGCAGCGTACGTAATGTAGGTGCACGCGCGTATAGGGTATGTGCTCTCGCGTTCACCTCGCCTACATACACGGGCGAATTTATATACAAACGCGGAAGGGGCAACGAAGAGGAAGCGGAGGCGGGGGAGAGGTCTGTGTACGTGGCGCATTAGGTAATGAATATTCTGTTGTTCCTCGACATACAGCCAGTGCGCCTTAACATCGCGCGGGGAGAGCGCACAGCTCGCCCGAGCGCCTCGGGCACGTCGAGTCGACCCGAATGGACTCTAGTTACCCGTGTCGCGTCATCCCTCTCTCTTTTTACCCCATCGAGCGAGGGTTGGAAGAAGAAGAACGGTAGGGGGAGAGAGCACGAAACAGAAGGAGGTGGAGGACGGTGCGACGTAAGCGAAGGGAGGGAGGAGGATAAGGTGTTGTAGCAAACAGAGAGCAGCGAGTCACAATGGATGCGCAGTTAGTAAATTACCGAGTGCCGGGACAATGGTGTGTGCTATCTCTCTGTACAGTCCATAGAGAGGCGAGCAACGGTGCGTATCCACCGCTCGCCCGAGCACATGGCCGCGTGCGGATATGCCGAGTATCCACGGCCGCGCGTACACACGTGTAATCGCACGCAGAGACGCGTGAAAAATTGCAATGACACATGTGCCGTTGATTCGACACGCCACGTACGGCGCGGGAATCACCGAATCGCCGCCGCGCGAGACCGCCGCTGTTGCTAAGGCGAAAAGGACGCCGATCGCGAGTGAAAATGAGAATTCCGCTCGCAGAGGCGATTTGCGTAACAGCCCGCGCGACCGTAGCACGGCTGCTGTGTTCTTTCGTTTACCATATATCTATACCGGATATGGTATATAGGCAAGGGTTGGTTGGTATATAATTGCGTCTATATAGGAGTGATACAAAAAAACTCCCGACTAATTGGATTACTTTCTACATGTAGCAGCATCGCGACGATCTGCCGTTGTTGCTAAGGCGAACGGGCGAGAAGGACATCGAGCGCTGATTTATTCGAATTGCAAATGGAAATGAAAGTTTGCTTATCGGGGATCGTATATCTCCGTGTAATTCCACCGGAGAACGGATGTTATTTTTCATTACGGGCAAGGGGTCGGTTGGTAATTGCAGGTCTAGGAGCTATGAAAATTCCACCCCTTAAATTCATTTGCAACGGCGGCGCGCGCACTCACGTACACGCGCACGCCTAAAATCTAACGTTTTTTTCTATAGCGCGACAGGTGCAGTCCGCTTGCGGCGCTGCGCGAGCACTCTGCCGAGTACATAATGGGTGGTGTTTTCTCCTTCTTTCTAATTCGCCTCCTAATTCGCCCTTTCTAAGCTCCCCTCGGAACGATCGTTGGCTCCGGGAGCCGAGTTCGCGAAGTGAGGGGTCGGATGTGGAGATATTTCCCGGAGTACACACTTCGGGCGAAGTTATCCCCTTACCTGTGAATTTCTCGTGCATATCGGCGCGAGACTTCTTGAAGATCAGAGTGCGCTCTTTAAACAAAAAAAAAGCACTACACTGACGTCGGAAGTTCGCTGGTAAGGGAATACTCGCGGTCGAAGTGGGCGCCACTGTGAGACGAGCGCACACAAACCCCGCTTCGCTAAACTTTCCTCCCATCTCACGTTATTCCCGAGACGGTGGAATCGACTGCCATTTTTCAAAGCCAACGCGAGCCAATGAGATGCAATGGTTTCTCGCTGGAATTCGTATGGATGTAGTCGCGGCGCGGCTATGTTTCGAGTGCACGAGCGCGCGCGCGCGGAGAATCGAACGCACGATTCCAGCCGGTATATAGCGGTATCTAAATTTACCGTGAGCGAAAATACTCGGGAATTTCCCGGTACTACCTTGCTCTCCTTTCCTCCCCCGGAGATGAACTCGTGGGACGGCGTCATCGATGCGTCGACAATACCAGAGATCGTTTTATGTTTTCGCGGAAGTGCCGAACGCGCGGCGCAGGGAAAGAAAACGAAAGAGGGAGGGGGAGGATGGAGGAAAGATCCACTCGATATACCTACCGTTCATCGACCGGGTGCTTGTATCGCATCGAGAAGATCGTAGAAGCGCAGGGCTGAGTGCTCCAAGAGAAATTGGAGCACGCGAATAATGATGAAATATAAACGACTCGAATACATCAATGAGTTATTTTTGCACGTCACACGACACGTGTTTTGTTAATTTCTGATGTGTACTCCTGTTCGTGTATATAGTACGAAATTAAATATCAGTCAGCATTGAATCAACGATAAAAAAAATCGACTGGGTATTTGTATCGCATCGAGAGGATCGTATAGAAGCGCGTATAGAGCTGAGAGCTCCAAGAGAAATTAGAGCACGAATAATAATCAAATATAAATGACTCGAATAACATCAACAAGTTATCTTTACACGTCATACGACACGTGTTTTATTAATTCCTGACATGTACTCCTGTCTATCCGTATATATATAGTACAAATTTAAATATCAGTCGGCATTGAGCTAACGATAAAAAAGTCGGTTATTATTTCACATCAACGATCCGCTGTCAAAATGTTTACGATTAATCATCACTTCGGGCCAACATTCCACCGCTGGGAAATTTTCACGCGGAATGCCAGTTAGAAATACGATGGTAAATGAAAGGGAGAGGTGAAGGGATGTACGACTAAACGTTTCTCTCGCATTTGAACGACGGGATGAATGAAAGGAAGAGGAGCAGCATGCGCTGGAAGAAAGAAGGAGCCACGAGGAAGGAGAAGGAAAGGCAAAAGACAGAGAACTCCTGGATGGGGGATGGCGATCTTTTATTTGTCACCCAGTGAATCTTCCCCGCAGCTTCACGATTCCTTTCACACTCGACGGACATCTTTTCCGCCATCTTTCTTGCTAATTACCCGACCCGTTTTTCAACGGCTCTCAAACCGCGGATGAACGTCGTTCACGTTCCCCCCTTTTCGTAGAACGGCATAAAATATTCAAGCAACACTGACTTCGCGGTGTTTCTATCTGGCATTTGCGATCTACCAAGAGAGGCCTGCCTCTCTCTCCCCCCTCCCCCTCTCTCTCTCTCTCTCCTCTCCCTCATCCCATCCTTTCTCAATGCTCCCGCATCCTTTGAAAAAGCGATTTAAATCCACCCCGCGCCGAAGGCGTTCGCATACGCTGGAACGCCTTCCACGAAACGTGCGGGAAATAACGGAGATGTTCTTTTGGATCGAAGGGGAAGCTGATACGTGGTCGATCAAAAAACTTCGATGTGTACGAACCTCTTAAAAGAACTTTTTTTTTTCGCTCCCAGAAATATAAGTCCTAGAACTACGCGAATTTTTTTCGTAATTCACTCTTTCAAATCCACGCGGAGAAAAAAGATACTGTTACGAATTGTAAAAAGGACACTGTGTCTATTAAGAAATTCAATGTTTCATCTCAAGAAGCTGTGCTGGGATTCACCGTAAAAACTACTAATCCTATTTCTCCGTGTATCGAGCGAAAGATTTAACGCGTCGACTTGTGCGCTTTGCCGATTGGCAACAACCCTTGCCTACCGACTAGCGACGTCCCCGACTACCCGCAGCACGCGCGAGCAATTAATTCTTCTCACTTCACCGAAGAACAGGCAGTCCTCGTTAGCGAACCCTATGGTAACGATCGAAAAGCGCGGAGAACTCGACGCTGTGCAGTGCGCTACTTCGGGAATAATGTGTGCGACGTCTTGAGAGATCCGCTAAGTAAGCGGAACGAGAGTTTGCGAGTAATCGGCATTTAGGGTGACCCCGGGAACGCCGTACGGTCGGAAAATTCAAGTGTAATTCCAGCGAAATTCCTATAAAACTAGGTATTATACACCGCGCGACGCGGGTAGTAGATTCTTGTAATCCTGCCGCTACGAGAATAAATGAAGCAGAGTGGATATATGCCTGCCGCGGTAAGAACGTAATTAAAGGAGTACATACGCGTCGAGGATGAGTAGGCGGGAGGGATAACGGCCGGAGAGGGCCGGTGTATATCTAGAGCGAGTAAGTATTACACATCGGGGTAAGTATACTTTAGACGCTGTGCGGGGAGAATAAGTGCGGCGTAGTCGGAAACTCGATGAGCGAGTGCGACGGGTATGACGAAGGAATAATTGAGCCGCGGAAGTTGTAACTAAAACAAGGTAGCTGGATGCACCTGCTCTCCCGAGCGCGGGTACAGCTCCATATAGAAGCGAGCACGTACCTTGATAAACCGTTTAGCCTTGGTGAGCAGACCCAATGTGGTGTGCCTCGAGGTTTCAGGACCCAGTGGCACCAGGACTTTCAGCTTTTCAAGGCAATTTCGGAGATGCGCTCTCCTGAAACAGAAGATGTAATGAGGACAATTAGTCGCGATGGCGAGGTACACTTATAGTGGGTGGAGAGGGCAGTTTAATCGTTGCCGAGAGACACTGTATGTTGACTGCGCGGAAAAAAAAACTAGCAATTTTTACTGTTTCATTCAGTAGTGCTGAGACTCGAGCTTATTTTCAAGAATCTGCACAGAGGACACATTTCTATTTACTGTTTACAATTATTGTACAGATACTAGTTTAACCAGGCGTTAGATCTATTTACACAGGAATTTCTCTCGGTTTAACCTTATAATGGTCGCGCAGATGACAATGGTCATCTATATGTGATGTGACTTCTGAAACCAAATGAGTAAATATAAGTTGAAAGTTCCTAATAGTTTAAAACAGAAGTTTATATTTGATTCATGTTCTTTCATTGTTTATTCAAAAAATTCCTGAGATTTAATAATAAAACGCTAAATATATTTTACATGTTTATTCATTCGTTAATTCTTATTTCAATGTAGGTGTCTACCGTGCGACCACTGACGTTTCATTACGGAGTGCGACCATTGGAGGGTTGATCGTAGTTTATGCTAGTCAAATTGTGATTCGTGCAGTTTTTTCTCCGTGTAAGCAGTAAATAAAAATATCTCCTCTGTACAAATTCTTGAAAATGAGCTCGAGTCTCGGCGCTACCGGATGGAGCAGCAAAAACTGCTGTTTTTCTTCCATGTGCTGAGCCAAAAATATCACGGATATATAATACTCATACGTATACTTATTTTAAAAATATTCCCCGACCAACGTATTTCCATATCAATGATCGATACGTATAAATTTCTCGGTCGACGTATAAATAGAAGTGCGAACGCATCAATCGGGTCGTCTCAAAGTTTGTCGCGCGAGAGAGTAATCAAATCGTACACAAAGGACGCTTTCCCGCGCGCGGCGTGATAACGGGCGTGAGATATAAATATGCATAAGACTCGTCCGACATTTACGAAGAAGTTAGTTTCCCGAAGCCCTATAAAATCCGGTCGCCGTAGCATTACTCTCGAACGTCTATATCCGCGTTCGCCCTGCCGTCTCATCTACCCCTCGTTTCCTTCCCGTATAGCAACACCATTCAAGGATGCTTTACAGAGCGTCGTAAATTACACCGAGCTTGTCGTGCCACCTCGAGAGCGCACCGAGCTCCATTCTTGTGCAACCATCCATGCAGGTGTACACCTTCTCGTGTGTCTTTACACCTACGTATCGACGGGTACCAGCAGGTGGCACTTTGCGCCTAACGATTCGGAGATAGACATCGACGTCAATTACCGTGCGAAGCTATATTTTACAGGCTCGAAATGGGTCAGTCGCGATTAGAAGCCCCGATGATGAAAAGCGTTATCGCACGGCGGTAACCGCGGTCTAATAATTATTCAATTAGGCATACTCGGGTTAAAGATAGGTTCGAATGGGTATGGGGATATATGTGGATGGATGGGTAACGTGGAATACCAAAACCGCGCCGAGAGAGAGAGGCTTTGAATTTCGACTCGACCGGGAAAGCAGGTAGATACGATAAGGTATCTTTCAAATTGTTCACCCCTGCGAATTACAGAATCGTGAACGTATAATGTGATGGGTGGTGGTGGATAGGGGTCGTCGAGGGCGGAACGCGGCACCCGGGGACGGGAATGGGAATGGAAATGGGGCGCGGACCTTTACAAATTGTCTCTGGCCTCTTGGCTCTGTGGAATTTACAGCGAGAGCGCGCGTTTCCCGCCGCCACCTCCGCTCCAGCGGTAGCGCCGCGGCGCGCGGCACCCGGTAAGCAAGATCGTTCGGGAATAATTTCCGAATGATTTCGGAGGCCCCGGTCCATATTTCAAGAGTATTTATCGTATCTGCGCGACGGAGGAGTATTCGCGCGCGCCTAATGGCCCGTAATCGCGTCGATAACTCGTGCCGCATCGGTTCCCCCTCCCACTACTTTTTTTTTCTAGTCAGTGCACACGTCCCGATTCCCATTCTCGATCCCTCGCGCGGTGCTTCCTCTCCCGCTGCTCTTCGCGCACTGCTGTATGCCGATACGCGGCGCGAAACGCTCGGCGCCGAGGGCCGAACGTCGTCGAATTCGTTCGCCAGCGATTTTTCCACCCTTCTTTTTTCTTCTAACGCAGAGCGTCGCGCGGAGCTCGCGATACCTGCGGGAAATTATGGATGGATATACACACGCAGAGAAAAAGGTCTAGTTGAATACGAATCTAAAAGAAAAATGTATTTGAGATTAATAGGAATTTATTCACGTCGAACAATAGGTTACTCTTGAATTAGATAAATATTTTACTAAGTTCGTACTCGATCAAAAAGGTATGTAAAACATCTATCAAATTCGAATAGACTTTTGCTCGATGTGAACAGATTCCTATTTATCTCAAATAAATTTTTCCATCAGGTTCATTTTCAAGTAGACCTTTTCTCTCAGTGTAGGATTCATACGGGGTAAGTACATTACCTACATACACATATCGTACGGCACTTATCGACGGGTGCAAATAGTAACATCGTAACTCGATTTTTCCTTCTTGTGAGTTACGATGTTACTATTTGCACCCGTCGTTATGTGCCTATCCTATACCGCGCAAGCTTATACAAAAGTCTACATCGGGTGTATGTATATCAAGCGCTGGAAGCGAAACGATCGCCACGGCGATAAATCGGCACTGTCGAGTGAGGCCGATTTCGATCGGTCTCACTGCGAAATGAAAGGGTTATAAAACATCGTTTTTACGGTTTCCGCGAAGGCTGTCAATTATTATCAAACGCGATTGAACAAGAGTACCGATGTTCTTGCCGCTCGAATTCGAAACGGTACGCGGAGGAGCAGAGTCTCGAATAAGTACGGCAAACTTGCCGCAGGTTAATTGGGTACTCGTTCTCTCATTTTGAGCCAAACGCGAGACAAACTCGAGCATTGGTTTATTCTCATAATATCTTATTAAAAGTTTTAACGTCCGGAATAGAAAGGATTTATTACCTAAATTACGACATTATAATACACGGAATTTCCCCGAATCAATAATTAGTAAATTTGGCAACCAATAAACCAATTAATTCACGTGTCCAATTAATCCACGCTCCGCCACCTCCTATTACAAGGTATTGCAACTAAGGGCCCGCGCGAGGAGAATGGGCGTAGCCTAGTCTCGCCAATTCTTACCCCGCCGGACAATAGCAATACCGCTTACCCCGAGAGCGGTTAGGTGACTGATTACAAACGACCATTACTACTACTATACCGACTGACCACTAATTCCATCGAACAGAGGGGCGAGAATTGCTAACGTTTGCCCATACTCTGGTTAGATATTTATATCGCGATGCGGAGAATTAAATATTTAAATGAAACGGAAGATATCAGTAGTCTATTGAAACGATTAGTCGATTTATCTAAAATGCAAGTCACGAGGGAATAACTTGTGAATCAAATATAATACTTCTACGCTTCAGCAAAGCATCAATTTCTGCCACGTTTAAATGTCAGTTTAATGACCATAAATAAACACTCCTCTCGGCGCAACACGACGCTGCAGCACTCCATACATCGTCGCTCGAAGAGCGACGAAACATTCGAGGAACGCTCACAGCGCGAATTTTCTCTCTCTCCTGACCCCCGTAAAGAGCCCTATCGAATAGAGTACCTTATCGAATAGTACGTACATACAACGGAACGGGCGTCGCCGGACTCCAACGAAGCGGCGAAACTACCGTACCGCGAATTCCGCGCGCTTCTCGCCTCTCTAACCACGGGGTTAGGAGAGTGGACAAAACTTTCTCCGAAGAGTGGTGACCCGCGTTCAAGCTGGCCGAGGGAAGTTTTAAACAGTATACACACGCACACACGGTCCCTTATACTGCCTTCGGACGTGCGCCATTAGAGGTATTTAATTATAAGTTTATGCCCGGTTTATTGCCCGCTCCGGGGACGAGGGGTTGGATGAAAGAGAAGAAAAGAGAGAAAGGACGAGAAGGAGGGTGAAGAGCGAGGAGGTCGAAATCAAGGGAGGGAAGGGAGAGTGCGAAGGAGAGAGATTGCAGGCTGCGCGAAAGGTGCGAGTAGGCAGCCAATCACACGTTCGTTTTACGAGAAACAATAAGCCGACTTGAACTTAATGACGTGATCAAACGGTACTATATGTATATACCTGGCGAATAGCCGAACGAACGATCTCCCCGACCATTTTACATAGTCGCGACGCTCGAGTATGTACCTAAAGTCATGTGCAGACGACGGGGCACTTAGCCGCGATGCTCTTACGGCAAAATCACGGTCCTGCTTCTCAGCGACAGCAACTACGGTATAGATGATAAGCGGCTGCCGATGACAGAAAGGCGAGAACATCGTCGGACTTCCTATACGTCGAGCTTCGCGTGCTATTGTTCCTTGGAGTCCCTGTCCTTTTTACAAAACTAGCAAAAACGTACCCGTTTCGCGCGCAATTTCGTTACTTCTATAGTTTGACGATTAGCAAACGTCACTTACTCGTGCTTCCAAGGTTCTACACTGAGAAAAATAATTTGGTTAATCTAATTAAGATCTTGGAGACGATGACCAAACTGATTAGTAAAATACGAATCCTCCATCTGTGTGTTTGGGTTAGACTGACCATTTTCTGGTTGGAATAGCTAAACGTTTGGTTGGAGTAATTAAACATTTCATTAGAATAACTAGATATTTGGTTTAACTAAACAGTATTTTGATAAGAACAATCAAACGCGTCAAACTGGATGCGAATTGCCATTTTAACCTAATTATTTTTCTCGGTATAAATTCGAGGTGGCGAGTTCAGCGTATAAAATTCAGGAAAAAGTGAAATTCGTCGTGACATGTCATTTGATAAACAGCAAACGTCACTTGCGTGTTGAAAATGGCTTTTCACGCTTTCGAGATTCGGGATAGCGAATATATCGATACGAAGTCGGCCAATAAAAGTCACGGTAAAGTATTTTCGCTTTTCGTGAATATCAGCAAATGAGAATGTCTGAAAGGATCTTACGCGTGACAAGTCCTTCTTACGAATGGATTACGACTGACGTAGGTACGGGATCCATTTACAGTTTCGAAACAGCAATTGATCCGCCGTATTTAATACCGTACCTCTCTCACTGGACAGCCGATAGTTTGAACAAGTACCGCTCGTCCGAATTAAATCTCACGGTCCTCCCCGTACCTCCCGTACCTGCTGTCAGAGGTTGCTTCCAGAACGTTAATCACTAATTCACGCGAGATTCCCACGCGCCGGGCCGCGGGAGAGGAAGGAGTTGTCTGTTGCATACCGGAGTGAAATTTAGAGGCAGTGACTGTCGGAGGGAGGATTAGCTCGCTGCTTGATACGTACTTCGGGGGGCCGTAATTTGACGTCGGTTGGAGTCGCGGGAGCATGCGGTGCATCAGAAGCGGAGCGAGTACATAGGAACCGCTGCGGCGACGTTACGCTAATTCGTGCGAACATTCGCAAAACTTCTATATTCACGCATCCTCCGCACTCTCCCCCGCGCGGAGCCCAACTTCCCCGACACCACGATAGAACTCGCTTGCTAATATGCCAAACTTGTCCAAGGAATCCTTCGAGGACTTCCGCCACGCTGCGCGCGCGATTCTCCCCCGCTCGCGAGAGACCGGAAAGCGAGAAGCTGCGGAGAAAGAGTGAGCAGCGGGCGGAATACGGCGAGAAACTCGAGTCTCGATCTCTCGACGCTACCGACTGCGCGGGTTCAGTTCCCGGCAAAAGCAAATCTCGAGGTGCAGACAACGGCATTTCGGTTGAGAGATATCTCGGCGCGTCTCCGAGGAATACAAGCGCGCGATGCGCGTGCTCGACCAGCCTCTACCACTCGTAGAATATCTGGCGTATAGCACATTGCGCGCGAATACACTCGAATGCTGTATTAAAAATGATCTCGAGAGATTTGCGCGACGTGCATTTCGAGCGTTCTGTTGGACGCGCGTGTGCGTCCACCGAAGACACGGTAGACGTTGCATGTGCATGTCCGTGCTTTCTGCCCGGGTGCAACGTGCGTTGCGGTGCGTTCCACCGAGAGAATCGCCGTGAAGAAGGAAGGTGCCGGGCGGGAAGGTCGACGGTGTGGGCGAAGCGCGGAAGCGGGGGAAAGGGGGGGAATAGAGGGCAGCGAAGTTACGAGGCTGTTTACAGACGGCTGTTAAACCGATCTAACTCATGGTCGGCCAATGCACCCGTCGTGGCTAAGCTTGACTGCTGCCGCGCACTTAAGGGGACTTCTATATACCTATACCGAATGCAGGCCATTCGAGAGTCACGGCTGCTGTGACTGTCGCGAAAAAAAGTGGGGACTCTTGGAAAACGCGGTATAAATCACTTTTGTGGTCCATAACGATAATAATGCGGTTCGCTTTTCCAGGGCGCGCGTAAAGAGGTGTATCCGCACCGGTAGTCGATACACGACGCATGTGTTCCCGCAGCTGGCTCGAGGTCATTCTCGCCTGCAGATCGCGAGGCGTCGCGATAATTCAAGAAAATGAGAACTTTGTTAGAATTACGATCCCGAAGCGAATGCGTTATCACGCGGTATAGAACTTTATGACACCAGTCATCCGGATGCAAATACGTCGGCCTGCTATTTACGATGATCGATCGACCGTTCGATAAACGAGGTACATGAAACGCTATTCCAATTTACGACCTTCCTGTTAGTTTTAAGATCCTTTCCACGGCGGTACCGATTACGGCAAAAACTATCCCGCAGAAATTCCGATCTGCGCGCTCCCACCGCGCTCGCAGCGCGATGGACGCACACGTTTACGCGTTATCGTTAAACAGATATTTGTCGCGACCGCGTAAACGCTGTATGCCGTTAAAGAAAATACAAGAGCGCGGCATCCGGCTCCGCCGCGCGGCGCGCGGCCGCGTTAATTCAATCCGACTGACGCGCTCCAACCTAACTTACGAATTCCCGTCGTCGATCGGTCCGCGAGCGAGCCAGGTAGATTGCGGTCACGCAATGCGTGCTCGCGCGCGTTATATCGTCACTCGGCGTCTACGGCTGCGTTCACGCGAGCCACCGCACTTCGCCGTTGTCACATGCACGGGGGCTTTAGCCGGGAAAATTATGCGGTTCGTGCGACAAACCCCGCTTTCGAGATAGAGGCGAGGAAATACGAGGGGCCCTATATATATGACGACGCTCTCGAAGCGGAGGTTATATCGCCGTCGCCGATATAGCGGCAACGCGCCACCGGAGGGCCATGATTTTCGGATTCGGGATATCCCGGCGCGCGTATGCATACGGGGATAAGCGCGATTTCAACGAGGTGTGGTGCGCGACGGGTCGAGGAGAGCGTGAGAGAGGAAGAGGAGAGGTTACGTGGTGTATCCCCGTCGTACCACCGGTTTCGCTTAATTAAACGATGTCTAGCTGGTAAGCCCAAGCTCTGCAACAGAGCCGGCCGGGCCACAAAGGCGAACACCGAGCGCGCGACGCGCGTGCCTTCGTTAGGACTCGGACGGCCTCTCTGGTAATCCAAAACAGCGGAGCATCGTGTACCCGCCCGACGCGACTCGCGGCTTCGCGTTTAAAAACTCGTATTCGCTCCGCGTGTACGAACACTGTTACATGTACACCCAGGGTCAATGATTTTGAGTGACGGTACTTCTATCGCGCCGACCGTAGCTTGAAGATTCGAGTGAATATCAGTGTTTTGCCACGAAAAAAAAGGCTAAATTTTATGGTGCTCTGTGGCAAAACGAGAAGATCCGCTCGAACCGCCAAACTACGGTCGATTCGATAAAGTACCGTCATCCAAAGCAGGTCGAGTCATTGGCCGCAAGTGTACTACGAACTAATGATACAGTTGTACATCTGCACGTACAACTACACCATGATCACGGCCAGAAACTGCAAAGCGCGACAAGATCTGATCGCGCGGTCGAATTTCTGACTTCTCCCGACGCGGAAAGCGCGAGGGAAGAAATAAAGGCGAAATGAGAGGTAGAGGGAGGACAAAGAAGTCGAGTTATCGACGCATGTAGATACGCCGATTCACCGGAAGGTGATTAGAGGTAACCGGGAGTGTAAGGTATAGAAAACAAAAGCAAACGGAGAGCAAGAAAAGCCGCAGTGCAGAATTCCAATCAGGCTGATTAATTACCGAGGGGTGTTTAATTACAATTAGTGAGATTGCCACTAGCCGCACTCCTCCCCCACGGGCGACCCTCCCGGCCATGTAATACCTACAGGCGCATCATACGTCCCGCTCCAACAGCACCGCGACGCCATTAATCCACGGACCTCTCACACTCTGTCTCTCCTTCTCTCGGTCTATAACTATCTGTCCGTTTATATGTTCGCCCATCTATCTCCGTCCTCGCGTTAAGCGGGGTTGAAACGGAGATCGCGCGGAACGTTTCATCTTGCGACAAAAATGAAGAAATTCTGACGACTGCTTTCCCGATTACGAATATTTCACTCGCGCGCTTCCGGCGATAACGCGCGTCCTCGAGATGATATTTATATCTCTATTGCGAGAGAACGGACGTAAAATTCGATCTACAGTCGAACCTCGCGCGGTGTCGACTCTCACTTTGACTCTCTTCCGAATTTACGATTAATCGATAAGTACAATACATATCGCGAAAAATATAAGTTTAATTCCGAGTATCGATACCGCGAGAACTCTCATTCGCTTGAAATGCGTCACAACGGGCAGATTCGAAATTGAAAACAGCGCTCCGGAGAGGCGCAACGGAAATCGCCGATGATTTCCACGTTAACCTTTGTGCCCGACGATTTTGCAAGAAAACGAACGGAGGGACGGACAAACGGGTGCGCGAGAGTTGCGGTTCACTTTCACTCGAGAGTTCGATGCACCCGCGCTTGCAGTAACGTGGGCACGGCTGCACGTGCCAATAACGACACGCGGACGCTCGCACATCCGCGTGTGCAGCACGCGCGTGTAAATATGCCAGTACGTGACCGCACGGTTTTTCCGTGGCCCAGCTGTATCTTCTTACCGCGGCTACAGGCTGTTGCCACTCGAATTTATCGTACTTATTCGAATGCTGCATAGATATTACTTATCTCTTCTGAAGAACTTTTTCTATTTTAATACGTGCACTCTCTTGCAGTCCCGAAAAAAAATCAGACGCGGGATTGCGTATCCGATAAAAATTAGATACTATTTATATATAGCTTAAATTTCTTTTCGGAGAACTATTTGCAGTTTCAATTGAAGTAGTAACAGAAAGTGTCACGTAAGACTGGTCACATCAGAGCTGGTAATCCGCACGCTAAATAATTTGACGGGAATTTTATGCAAAATTAGATGAGCGGAAAGAAGAATCTAAAATGGATATACATTCAATAAGGAATGAATCAATTCTAGCACAGATGCCGTTCACTGGTTGACCTCTGCTCTTGTTGCCAATCGTAGCGTCTAGAGGCCAACTCGAGTGTGGCGTTTCTCTCGTAATTGCCTTACATAACGTTGAATTTCAATCGGTTCTAACTGCATACACCGAAATACACTCGCGGCTAAAGTGGGACATGGTCGGAACGCCTAGTGATTATAGGAGTATCTATATAGAATGACCGCGCGGGTTAATGAACTCGGTAATGCTCCAAGTGTATTGCGCTCCGCGCGTTGGAAAGCCGGCTAACCAAACAATTAACTTCGCATATAGGACGACTGCAGGTAAGTACGGTAGACCAGGAAGTGTAAGATCACTTCCGGGGCAGCCTAATTTTGTTAAATTTCTGCATTTTAAGAGGTAAGGAAAACTAGAGAGAAAAATAGAAAAGAATTTACAGTTTCACTATAAGTATTGTGTGATATTAGAGTTTTTGTGTGATTTCTTAATTCCGCGTCAAGTAAATTAGGATAAGTGCTCCGATAGTCGGTCCTGTAGGCCGACTCTATAGCTCTTTAAGACTCACGACAAATCTCGGTATCGTTACGCATGCTCTTTGAAGTACAATATGAGAAAATATGTGCAACGATACCGAAAATTATCGTTAGAGTTTTAATGAGTTACAGAATCGCTCTATTAAACCAACAGTCTACCATTCACCTTAATTTGAAACAAAATAACATATACCTACAAGTACAGCATTAAAATCAATACAGATGGCGGACAATTGGTATGTTCCAAATACTTATAAAAGCAGGCGTTATATACACGTGGTAGCATTAAAACTTCACAATACCGACTCGAAATAATAAAAGGAGAGGGGAGTTATTCTCTATTTATCATCACGTCCCGTTCTTCCAACATCCTGTATCTACAATATGAAACAATAACAACCGCAATTTCAATTAAACCAATAAACCATTGAAATTCGTCGCTTCAAGGTGCAGTTATAACAGCGTCGATTGTTTGGAGGGTAATCGGGTTTATTGGTCGAGCAGGGGTTAAGTCGATGGACAGTGTTACCGCGCTATCCGACTCGTCCAGACAGAGAACGACGGACCGAGTAAAGCAGTAAACAACCCGATTAAATGCCCCCTATCCCTCCCTGTCTCACCGCTTCCTCGTTGCGGAGTAAACAAGGAATATTGTAAAGCCCCGACGATCAACCTCTGCAGAGGGTGTCGCGGCGTCTCTCGTAAGCACGGCAAAATCTGCCCCGCTGCTCGACGACTTTCTGAAAAAATAAATCATGACAGTTACAAAGTTTATGGTAAATTTCAGGACAAAGCCTATTTATTGTTAGGATAACTACAATTTTAGTAAAAATTACAGCAACGTTCAAAAACTTCTACAAGCTTTACTATAATTTTTACTAAAATTGTAATTATCGTAATAATAAATTGGTCTTGTCCCAAAATTTATTGCAAACTTTGTAAATGCTACGATTTATTTTTCTCCGTGTACACAACTAAGAAGCAACTCATGTCTAATAAATATTTAGAATAAAATTCCTACTTTTACAATACCTATTTCCTAGGATTAGATAAGTATAATAGTATAACCGCACCAATGATAACGCTTGATATTATGCAAACGAATTCAAAAATCGGACTCGCGTCTCGAATACAAATCGTCATACATAGCTGCTTGAACTCTAAATATCGTATGTAGAAAAAAAAATACGTTACCTCCACGCGTTTCCTATCTACGAATATACATTATGTATATTATCCACGCATTGGGGCGTGGCAGGCATCAGATTAATTGTCAGAAAAATAGAGATAAGAATCACAATCGCGTGATAACGTACATATTTACCGGCCGTATGCATCGTGTCGCACGCGAACTCCGCGGCGGATGCGCGAAACCGATGACGTTCCCGTCGTCGGGGGAAAAAACGATGAAGACAGCCGCGCGAGAGATGAAAGCGGGCGGAGTGAGACTTTTCGTGCACTCGGAAGACGCGGAGCGACCGTGGGTGACGAGCGATCAATATGCATTTTCAGGGATTCAACCAGGGCGAAACATGGGTACACACGCCAACGGAGGAGGAGGGGAGGGAACAACTCGAAACGTGATGAATTATTGAATATCGTATCGCCCGTCGGTTTGGATCGGGTCGGGCATCAATCGCCCTGTCAGCCGGCCTGAACGCACCGATGCGCCATCATGCAAATTATTAAAAATACATCCCACCTATATATTTCGCTCGTTTTTCCCCACCACTAAAGTGGCTTTCTCTTTTCAACTATCGGTACCTCTCGCTCCCTCGCATCCCCCTCCAACCCCGCGCTCTAGCCGAGAGCGAGCCTCGAAATCCATTGCGCGGATGACCCATGCATCATCCCGTGTCAATACCTTTTGCATCCCTTTCTCCTCGAACCCCGTGGAATATCCGCGCGTCGATTGTACGGTAATGACGCGGCTTTCCCGTGAAACGTTAACGTCGCTCCGAGGAGGCGAGGGGGAAGGTGATACGTGTGTACGTGTACTCGAGGTTGGAGGGTAGTACGCAGCATCGGCTGTTTCCCTCTCCAGCGTGTGAGAGGACGGATAGAGCGAAAAAAAAAGAGATTCGGAAACCTGGAAAAAGGCTTCGCTCCTCCCATCCTCTCGCTCGATCCCCCCGCTCCTCGTTTTTCCCTTCGCCGGCTCCGGGGCGCGAGCTCTTTGTCTTCGGCATATCTTGAAACTCGAGCCATCATTTACCCGCGCGGTTGTTTTCCGTTTCGTACTTTTATAGTTCGTGCCAGAGAGAGGAGCAGGTTGCCGGTGCGAACGCTGCAGACATCGGAAGAAATACGGCTGCATCGCTCGAATTTCAAATGTTTCCCCGCCGGGAGGAGGAAAAACTCCTCGGAGGGGGGGGGGAGCTTTCGCACCTTCGACCTCACCGCGCTTCGTTCTCCGGGCGCTTTACGAGGCGAGGCGTAAAACGCGCATACGTGCTTGCGTATAAGTACGCGCGCGTAAATCATACACCTAGTCCACGCCAAAGCGAGTAATCGAAAGGGTTTCGGTGTGATTTGGTGTGATGAATTGTACGAAAAAAAAGACGTATAATCTCGCGCGCAATTCAGCCAGCGGACGGAAATTATGCACCTATATATTTCATTAATAAACGTTACCGGAAGCCGGGCTGAAATATAATAGCATGCGCGCACATACAGACTTCTCGTAATTGACGATCATTATGCACCTGCGCTATTAATTAATGCTATACGGGAAGGCTTGAAATATTATCGCGTGCACGAATATAGATACTTTTCATAATTGAATTATTATCAAGAATGGATAGGTCTAAAGTTTGCGCTCGTAATTAGCCCGTATAATGATATTCGATATTCTATAGAGCCGTTATATATACCCGAACTTAGTTAAACTTTGTCTCTAATATCCGCGGCTCGAGTGGCTTAAAATTTCAAAGACCGAAGTGCGGTAATCCGCACAGGGAATTCAGAACGGCAATATGAAATTGGTTCCGAGGGAATCACGCGCGGCGCCGGTCATCCGAGACGACGACGTAACGCGAAACGCGAACCTCGATATAAATTCCCCGCCTGATCTCTCGCGTCGCGAAAAAGCGCACGGAAGTAGTATCGCGCGTTACACGCGAGATGACACACGAGAGGCCCATACTTGATACGCGTTCGCGCCGAGGAGAGCTCGTTACACCGCCGCTGGATGCAGTGTTCTCAGCGGTGCATTCATATTTAAATTCAATTTCGTCTAGACTACGTGTATCCCGCGTTGTTGGAGGGCAGTGACTCTCGGAATCAACCTGAGCGCGTACGAGCGCTCCGGCGTGCGATGCCCGCGCGTTTGCAAATACGACCGCGCGTCGCAAAATATGTACGTCTCTCTCACCCCCCCGTCGAATAACCAGCCATAAATGTCTGCGCGCGAATCTTATCGAATACCAATACCCACTCGATATCGGAGAAATATCACTCGAACGTACATGCCGGTGATATGAGGGATTTACCGCAAACCACGTTAAATTTAGTTATCGGAGAATTTCGATCTCGAGCGTCAAGGGGGATGAACTTTCAAATTAAAGCGCACAGAGGAGAGGAGGCTCTCCTCGGGGTATGGGAGTACCGAAAGAAATTTTACGAATATTGGGATCGAATCTCTTTCGTATATCCAAATGCGATATTTAAGAAAAGTGCTCGGAGAAAGAGGATTAGTAAAAGAATCATGGGAAACCCCATACATTTTTACAGCTATCCCAGTAACAGAGCTCCAGAAGGTGCACGGAACAAAAATTTGTGGTAAATTTCGGAACAAGGCCAATTTATCGTTGCGATAACTACAATTTTAGTCAAAATTATAGTAAAACTTATAGAAGTGGCAAGAGCGTTGCTGTAATTTTTACTAAAATTGTGATTAAGTATCGTAATAATAAATAGGCCTTGTCCCGAAATTTACCACAAACTTTGTAAATTGTAACAATTTATATTTTTCCGTGTGAAACACTAAAGTTTTTAACAGACGACAGTGTACTTTTTACAGTTCGTAATCGTATAAACATCAGCTTATACGGTAAAATTTGCCAACCTCCTGTTAATGTGTCGGGTGCGCTTCCGGGTTTATACTGTTTACGAACTGTAAAAAGTACGCTGTGTCTATTTTAAAAATTCAACGTTTCACCTCGAGGATTTACTGTAAAAATTACTGATCTTCTTTCTCCGTGTACTTTTCAACGTAAAATCGACGAGATAACAGTGGTCGAGTATAAAGACGCGCGATCTATTCCACGGTAAAAATATAGACCAACTGTGTACGGCTACACGAGTTTCGATTAGGTCTTCGAGTCTGACGTAGTTATCAGGAAAGCGGACACCGCGCTGAGGGAGAGGTTAATTTCGAGGATGGGTGTTGTGGGAAGGGGGGGGGGGGAGGCAAGAAGGCTGATCGGGTCGGTCCTGTAAATACGTATACGTATATACCGACGATGCGCGGGTGTACGAGCTTATTACACACATAACCGCGCGTCTCGTCCCGTGTGGTTACTTGTGCAAGCACATCCGAGCGGCAACCCTAGCGATTCTCCTCCCAGGGCCGCACGAAGAAGACATATGCGCCTGGAAAACTTTTGGGGTGGATATTTTCATAGCTCGGGATGAATGGGTCTGTGAAGTTCTCGCTGTTTGCTCCCATCGCGTTTGAAATAGACGGAGCACGTATGTCTACACAATGTACACCGGCCCGTCTATGGGCATACACGCTTATGTCTCACGTGCAGTACGTGACGCGCCTCTTCCACCTCCAGTTCGTTCCCTCTCCCTCGTATACCCAACTCACCCGCGCAACGCCGCGAATCCGAGGCAAATAACCCTTCCGAGCCCGTCGGGGGTGCGGGGATTATCTTTCAACGTTTACAATTTACATACGATGCCCCGACGTCGCGAATCTTGCGGTTAAAAATTCGTTGATTCATCACTCCTCTCGCGCTTACGTGCTTCAGTGACAAATTATCTCGTGATTTCAAAAGGTGGACGTTTCGGGTACGCGGTAAAATGATTAATCGCGTGGTTTCCGCGAAATATTATGACGGGAAATGGTTGAGCTCTGAAGTGGACCGAGCGTTAAGTTGGTCGTAATGTGCTGTACCGTGGCGAAAAAAAAAATTTAAGCGAGGCACAGCGAAACGACGAGTACCGAACTTATGGTTGGGTTTTATTCATGGAGTGAAGTAGAGGGAAAAAAATGTGACGTTCTTGGAAAGAATGCGCGGCTTGCCATAGCACTTATTTCATAAAGGAGCTGAAAGTTTTCCGGAAAATGTGAAAATTTAAGCGTAAGAGGGCGGAGCTCGGAAAATAGTATTATACAAAAGTGCAGAAAATGGAGCACGATGTATGCGACACTTGACCGCGCGCCAAGAAGCCGTTTTTGTAGAAAGTCGATGAAAACGTATATCGTTCCGGAATATAAACTGGGCGCCAAAGGGCAGTTTTTACAAAAAAAAAATCAATGAACATTCTCGTTACTCGGAGAAATAGATGTGACACCATACATATACCTATATATTCAAAATTATTCAAAGTATTCCTGAATGAAATGATGCTGATCTTCAAACGCGTGCATTTTTTCGCGCGAAACGACGTAGGTACATTATTCCGACGTATAAAAACGATTAGAACCAGGACTCGTATCATCAGTCACTCGCTCGGCGACAAATGACTTCAATTTCGTACGCGCACCCATTCTATACTACCGTTAAGTATTTCATAACCCATCGCGGCTGAGAGAGAGAGAGGTCCGAATTATATTGACAGAGAGTACTAGAGTCGAGGTATATATTGCGTTACGCTTAAAAAGATAATCGTCGTTTCCTGTCAGCGACGACCACGCGAGGGCCACGTGTTGAGCACGAAAAGAGGGGAATTTAATATATTATCCTGCGATCCGTTCGGATGTATTATACCGCGCGCAGAGAGCATTAATTTCCAACGACAATGACGGCCACGATACCCGCTAGCGTATCTCGCTAATTAGCCGACGGAAAAAACTCTAATCGGTTAATCAGGCGTATCGCTTCGTCGCGAAACTCCAACGTCCTCGGGGCCCGAAATTTAATTGAAAGGGAAGAAGGGGAATTCAAAACTCTGTATCACCCTGCCGAGAAAAAGTTGTCCGGCTCTGTCGAGGACGCTTCAACTCTTTTGCCGCGTATACCTATTTCTGTTAGGAAGAATCTACTGTTATATATTCGTATACACTCCACTCTCGAATATACCTCTGAACGTTTAAATTAGATAAGACATATTGTTATATATTTGTGCTGTCCGCTCGCTTAGTCGACCTCCGCATGTGTAATCAAAATAGAGCAACCAAATACGTTCTTCTAGAGGATTCCACTCCAGACTCATAGTTCAAGTTCAGGGTCCGACGAACATTCGGAAAGCGCCCAATGAGAAGCACTCTTATCTCAGATATATAAGAGACCGAGTTCTTCATTCCTTAGACAGAACTATTCGAGACATGAAACTGTATTCTTCGAGACATTACTATTCAAAACTCAAGACAGTATTCTTCAATAAGCTCAAGGCAGAGCTTTCTTCGTTAAACTCGAGACAGAATTAATCAATTCCCTTCACTACTTTCTCTGTAACTCATAGTATAAATCTCTTGTAAATAAATAAATTTCTTGTTCACATAACACTACGGATGCTTCATAAGAGTATAACTGAGCCGCTGGATGGAAAATGAATTGGAACAGATTTTCGATTTGATCCCGAGAAAGTATGGTTCGTATTTCATACGCGAACCAAGGATTGACTAAAAAAAATTAACCAAAGTTGTTATCCCCCTCCCCCTCAGTGACTCGATTATTCATCGCCTTAACCCTTAATTTGGCAGTGTATCTCATAAGATATATTGTTCTTTCTTAACTCAAAAGATACTAAAAATCCTTAACCTCGTACATTTTCTAGTTTAGGATACTTAAATAGCTTAATAGATATACCCACAAATAAAGCTCATTGCTCCATTTAGTGTTAACCACGGTAACTACATATCAGTGAAGAAACATGGACGCTAGTTGCAGCGGGTGGTGCACGCTACAGGTAAGTTTGGTGGTGCACGCCATAGGTAAGTTTTGGGTATGCGTGAATTAAACAATTGATTCATGTACTTTGTAATTTTACTTCAAACTAAGCAATCTATCCAATAATATACAATATATTGTCAAATTATTTTTTTGCAGCTATTATAATAAATTTATTCCTATACATACAATTAATAAATTTATTCCTATCTTTTTAAATTTTAATTTTTTATCATAAATGTATTTAGTAAGCCCCAATTGATTAAAAGAAACATAATTATCCCGCTAAAAAATGTTTTATTAACATCTACCAAATTAAGGGTTAAAACTAGATGGAACCATTAACGAATATAATTTCATCAATTATCGTGGAACGGCGAAGGGTGTTATCGAGTATTTACAAATTACGTAACTTTTTTCCTTGCAACTTTTAGTGCACCCTCCACTCCCTCGTTACAGCCTGTAATACGCGAGGCAACCCTCGACCCCGTTCTACCCCTATTACATAATTTTTTTTCTGAATTCCGAGGGGGAGCTCGCCTCTCGCCTACTATAATCAGGGTTAAACATTTCGTTAAGCGTTTCGTGAAAAGACTATTCGAATTGGCAACGGGAAATCCTGAAACGCATTTCGAACGTGGTTCGCGTTATATTGCAAGAAGGGATGGAAGCGGCTTTCGCATACCGCTTCCTCGTATATGGTTACGTAATAAGGATCCCAAGCCAACCCGGAGTGGAGACCCTCTCCCTCCCTCCGGCCCAACATTTTAATGTTACGTAATCAACGGACTCGCGCTCACGAAAAAGTTCGGTCAAATTGTGTACACCCTCCCGAGTTAAAGCTGCACCACTATTACCATGGTTACCGAGTGGGCCACCGCATTGGAAGTTATTAAAAGTGTTACAGCTCCAATTTGGAGGAAGAGTGTACCCGCGATAAAAGTCAAAATGACGACGGACGTAAAAGTATAATAGGCGAGGAGAGAGAAACCATTGGTTAAAAACGGCTCAGAATTCGACGGGAAGTCATAGCGCCGACAAATTACCGCCTCGACCCTTCACGTCGTAAACTTTTCGAGCGTGGCAACAGTCACGAAAAAAATATAGAGGGTGTCCGGTTATTTCGACCGGCGCTATTCTCCGTGAACAATTATAAACGGCGAATGTGATTCAAATATTTCAATGGCTAGCGGGTTGTGCATGCAGAGAACAAGGAAGTGTCGTAACCGTTCAATCGACCTGCAACATCGACGAGAAGTCTTGCCGGTGACTCGTTGACCTTTTCAAGCGAATCTTTTGGACGGATAATGGTAAGATCGGTATAATTATCTTCTGCTCTTTATCGCCCAGATAATTTGGAGTACATTTCGGTATAAACAGTTTGGTCGATATTCGTCGGTGCTTCGAGTACAATACTTCGAAACATGTCTATTTCGAATCGCCTCGATGAAGAACAATGATACGGTCCAACGTAACCATCGTCTGTTTACGACGAGTCTTGTTCGAGCATTGGCTGAAGGTTGGAAACGTTTTCGTTTAATGCTGTAGCACGATTGCACAACTGTTCTCGCGATCCTGTGGGTGTAGAAAATCTGCCAGGCGCGTGCAAATTTAAATTGTACACTCGAGGAATCACGACACGTACACGAGGAATCGTCAAAAAACCGGACACTCGGTATATATACCGATAGTAACGATAAATGACGATAGCAACGGCAGAATGGCCGGGGAACGTATAATAATAAGTAGGTAATAACGACAACAGGGAGCAATAAAGTTCGTTTAAGCAATGGGGTCGTCGACGCGTTTTCATCACATCGCATGCACGGGAGTAGCCTACGCCGCCGTCCGTTTCAATTCGACTCGAGGGAGGGAGTGTATTTCGATATGACCGGGGGTGTGAGGGGTGAAGGAAGGGGTGGGGAGGAGAAGAAAGAGGTCTTGCGGGGCGGTGGTGTAGCGACAAAAGCGCCGAAAAAGCCAGACGGCGCATTACCTGACGAACGACCCGAGTATTTCCTTGGCTGGGGTCGTAAAAATTCGTAATATTCGCGGTACTATCGACGAACTGGTTGGGAGACGTCGGGGGGGGGGGGGGGGGGGGTTGGAGCTCTCTCTCTTTCTCCTTGCGCGACGCAGACCGGGAGGAGACGAGCGAATGAAAGTGACGCGGAGATTCTGGAGAGGAAAAAAGGAGGGGGAGATCCGTTCAACTTGGAACCGTCAGTGGGCAATTGGCAGCATCTGTCAGCGCTGCTCATCTTGGCGTATGTACACCTATCTACCAGGGGTGGAAAGATAGGTTGAACAAGCCGCGTGCGACGCCAGTTGGACATTTAGGTACGTGCGGGCCAAAATTGACGTCGAATTTTAGCAAAAGAAGTTGAAATTAAATTACTTCGATAGGAACGAGCAATTATTCCGAATTTAATTCTGACGTTTTAAGTGATCAATGATCATATACCATATGTGGGGCTAAGCTTACTCGCCAGGAAGGAAACTCGAATCCTCATTATCTCATTATTTATGAATTTTTGGCCTGCATCGATATAAGACTTACTTGTAGATAAAAATGTAATTTTTAAGAAAGTATTATACAAATATGATCCAGAAGCTCATAGATAACGAGACAATAATTATTCGACTTTCGTTCCTGGCGAGCAAGTTTAACCTCATGACACACTGAGAAAAATAATTAGGTTAAAATGACCAACCGCATCTAGTTCAACACATTTAGTTATTCTATCCAAAAAGTGGTCAGTTTAACCAAACAAATGGAGAATCCACATTTCACTAAACGGTTTGATCATCGTCTCCAGAATTTTGGTTAATTGGACCAAGCTATTTTTTCTCAGTATACGTATCCGTAGCATTTATGCTTTTAATAAAATAATCTTTCATCAAACCCGCCAGTTGCCTACACATTCTTACGTGCAACTCATATTCACACACCGTTGATTTCAAACGCATACTCATCCATGTCTCTCATCCTCTTCCTTCTGACACATCATCGTCCGAGGATCACCGGACTAACTTCTGAATTTCAGTCCCGAGAAAAGAAACTCCTCTCCCTTAAGGTACAGCCAGCACCTTCTCCCACCCGATCTAAATTCTCCGGTCGACCTCTCCCGCGAACCCTTATTACCCGCTCTCGTCCTCTACTTCCTAAGCCCATAAAGCATTCTCCTCACCCCGCGCTAGAATCGATAAAGCAAAGCGGTCGGGCGAACCGGCGGGGCGGATGGGAATTCCCTTGAAATCCGCATTCCACATGGTGCGGATAGTTCCAATTGTACGGGGGTGCCTGGTAAGTGGGTAGTTACGTGCTAGGTTTATTACGAGAGTCGTGCCCTACTCGTTACACCGCGCCCTCCTTAAATATGGAGAAGGAAGCTGTAAGAACTTCTCGAGAAAAATCGACTAATCCTCGGACGCTGCAAAATTTGTCTTCGAAGAATCGAATTTGATATCGAATTTGGATCTCTCTACAATTTTTCAACACATTTCTCCCTAGATGCGCATAATTTTCTGAAAAGATCTAAAATACATACTGGAGAAAATTTGCCTCGTTTTACGATACACTTACGCAGCCAATTAACACATTCACTATAAATTCTCATGATCGTACATATATGACCTACGATCGCGGTATACTGAGAAAAATAAATGGCGAATCCAAGTAAATAATTTTGTTGACACTACTCGTGTCGATCGTTTACTGGAGTCAAGTAACATTTGCTTGGATTTAGTCAATTTTCTTTAATCCAAACAAATATTATTGTACTTTATTCACGTGAACTTTAGTCAACATGAATAATGCTAAGGAAACCATTTACTTGGATTCGTAACTCAGTTTTTTCAGTGTATATTTCGATCCACGGAAAAAAAACACCGTACATTAATAATACACCATCAGTCGCTAGAAGAAAAAAATGATTGCTCCTATTAGGACCCCGCAATTTCGGTCGTCGAAGATATTCCATGCAACTCCCTCTCCCCCTTCCTCGCTCTCCTTTCCGCCATTCCGCAAAAAAACCTAGGGTGAAAAACCGTCCTTTCTATTTCGCCCGGTCGATATTAGACGCTGTAAATACACAAACTATTACCGTAATGTATCGGCCGAACGTTGCCCGGCACTAGCGTGATCCACGCGGTCGATTCGTCATCGCGCGCGCGCGTTAATGGTGCATATTTTTTGTGCGCGTATCCACCGATACGAATGCCCCGACACCTATATGGACAACACGCGGAACACGTACGCTTGCGAGCTCCCTAAGCACATACCGACTTCTCTCCATGGATATACAGTTGCTATCCATTGCAGCACGTCTAACCGTTAACCGTACCGTTTACAGTCCCCAGCCCACCTCTGCAGGGGGAGGACATATATAAGTGGGTCAAATATTAAAGTTTCCGGCTTTTTTGGGAAAAACACATTTCAAGGTAAAAAAAATGATTTCTCAACATAGTCTCCTCGATTTTTTGTATACAGCTCAAGACTCTCGCGCGACATATCAAGCCATACGCGCTTTTCAACAAATGCGGCACCCAGCGCGCGGATAATTTATTCATAAGTTCCCCCCCCTCCCCCCCCCCCAAATCCTCGTGCAAAATCTTGTGCAGCCGTTCATCTGATATCTTACAAGCCTCAGTAATCTCCTTCACGGTCAATCACAATTTCGTTAGTTGAAACAGTTTAGGGCGCCCAGAACGTTCATCGTCAAAATGACTTGAAATTTTTATGGGACGCATGTATCAACGCCGTCCATCAGACGATAGCAAGAATTAAATTCTATCATGACTGCTTGTCAATAAGGCCGGAAATTTTTCAAATGACCCACGTATTTCGAGCGACTCTCTATACGTGCGTCCGCGGCAGCCTCCCGCGACACGCCTCGCCATAAAATGCATTAATCCGCGCTGGTCTTCGATGTTTACAGGCGAACCGTAATAGTAACCGTAACTCCGCGGGTGTGCGTTTAAGATTATGGCTCGCGCCGTTAAGGGGGACGATCGTAATACGTGTTTTCTCTCGCGTCGATTATTATCTTCACGGAACAGACGCGACGGCGACTGGAGTTTCCTGCGAGAGACGTCAACGGCGTCCTTCCGCGCGCTGTCGCCGTCCGAAATCATTCAGAGGGGTGGATGCCGAAGGCGTGACGGAAGCGGAGGCGGTGGACGTATATACGGAAGAAAAAGCTCGAGAAGTGATCGCTCGGAAAAGTTGCGGGGAATTGTACGCGGGAGCTGCTGCGCGAGTGCGGGGGTGTTAGCCCCTAGCTTTCGTTCTAAATCGGAGTGGCGCAGGGCCAACTGCTGGTAGGTAGCTCGAATTCGCCCCATCTTTTCCATTATATATCGCTGCCGGAATTAATCATTCGAGGGAAACCGGGGGCGCGACGGAATTGAAGGCGATAGACGTGTGTACGGAAAAAGGTCGAGCGGTAGTCGCTCGGAAAAGTTACGAGAAATTCTATGTAGGAGCTGTGTGGTGCAAATATAAGGTACACTCTGAAAAAAAATTGCTTCATTGAATCATCGGTGAACTTGAACATACGGCGAACCTCACGGGGTGCAATTATTTCAATGCCGTAAGAATGTAAGGCAAATAAATAAATAGAGTTGAAGCAACCAAATTGAAGTTGAAACAAGTGAATATCTACTTGAAAGAATTACACCGTGAGGTTCGCTGTATTAAACCTCACCGGGGTGATTGAATGAAGCAAATTTTTTTTTTCAGTATGAGTATTCGGAGTTGGCCTCTATAGAGGCTTCCATTATAATTTGCAGTGAAGCAGAGAGTTGACTATTAAATAGTACATATGTATAGTTCGTATTCGACCCGTCTTCTCCGCATCGTCGTTACGGGGAGGGCTGGAAGGATATTGGACGCGATAACACCGACGCACCTCTACCGAGAAGAGAAAGACAATTTCCTCACGGCATATATATTTGCGTGATTATAGATTGTTCCTCGACGGAAATAACGTGTTTGCCGCGCGTATATCATGTACGGGGCATACACGTATAGACTTAAATGTAAACGTAAAACAAGATAGCTGTTAAAGACGATGAGAGACAATAATGATTGAAGTGGTCACATCTATTCTGGCGCTGTACATATACGATTATGTTGTTCCAAAATATACGCAGCCGCAACTCGTAGCGGCTAGATCCATGCGGTCATAAATTTTTTACGGGCAAAAGAAAACTGTACGTGGAAAAACGTATCTAGACACGGCAAAGTACCAAAAAATGTGCGTAATAACGTGTCATGTGGCGCCAACAAATGTACCCACGATTTTGCGCGCGTGGTAAGCAGTGCTACGTGCTCGGAATTTTAACCGGGATACGTTTCCAATTTCGCGGTGCACATTGTACCTATATATTACTTTCACGTACATGTATGTACAGTGGTTTTTGGCCGCAATTGCCGCGTTGCGTGGCTATTTGTGATACCTCCCACGAGATTTCTTTTTTCCGTACATCCCCCCTTGGCCGTGAATACGTTGTGAATACATATACGGCGCAGCACGATGGACGAGGTATACGGGGCGAAGCCAGATTATTCTACATACACGTTACGCTGGCAAGTAACCGCTCGCGTCTCCCTATTCCCAATCCGACGTGTTTGGCCGCCGGCCACAGAGACCGTATCGTATTTATTTTAATTTGCAAAGTGGACGGTGATCTTACAGGACTCCGTTTATTCCGGGAAATTGGTATTGGCTTCAGCCCGCCTAACGTTCGCCTTTATCGCGCGGGACAACGACGAACCGACTGCGAGAAGAAGAGTAACGTTCGAAGGAGTCGAATAAACGAAGGAACTCGAAACCTCCATAGAGTCCGAGCGTATATGGAGAAACAGCGCCGCCTCGCGGGCAATTTGTTCGTCTCATGTGGGAGAAATACCATGGATGTGATAATTGTACGTGTATAACACTCGATACTGACAAAAACTGACGTAAAGCGCTTCCACATCTAACGAAATTATTGACGATGATGGCACCATATCCAAATAGTCTTGGACTCTATACCAATCGAGCCATCCTATAGGTACGAGTACTTCATTCTCCGTGGTCACACACATGGGTCAAATGGAACCAACAAATTTTTAAATAACAGCCACATGAAGAAAATCTGTTGAATTTAAACCGACAAATTATGGAACATTCTTCGAACACTGTAGAATATCCGCGATCACCGTGAAATTTCTTACTGAAAATTACTCGCGGGGTCGCAAGTAATTATTTATTTATGTCAATGAGATTTTGTCTATTTCTTGCAATTACGTGGAACAATATATGATTGCAAGAATGAATATCTGATTAAAATGAAAAAAGATCTAAATTATATAAATAAGTAATTACTTGCGACCCCGCAAGCAATTTTTTAGCAGATTCGACTAATTCTTTTTCTCTGTGTACGTTAATACCAAGCCAATCGATGCACGTTTAAAAACCAATGTATTCCGAAGTCCGAAGAAGATTTGTAGTGCGAGTTTTAAGAAGAAGCTATTTATTCCGGGATCTGACGAGGGTCCAGTTATGATTTAAAAAAAGAAGCACAGTCAACTTCAAAATTGAAGCTTTGGACCTTTGGTGGCCACAGGGGGTTTGAACCACCACAAATTCGATTCCTAACTCACTCGATCCATGCGTTAATACCCGCATAATCAACGCACGATCCAACGACCGTCCTAACGCGCTTTTACGCTCGAATTGCGGGTGAGCTATGCATCGCGCGCAATTACCAATTAGTTTTTACCGCAGACACACAAGTAGCTAAACGATAGCGACGCAGCGCGCGGCACAACGGCGGCGGTAAATACCAACGGAAATTTATGCGGCCACAAATTATCCTATATTAATTGAAAGCGGGCAAATGCGCATGCCTGCAGTCGGGGGTTTGCTGGAAATTGCCGCAACGAGCAGCGTTGCCGAAGCAGCGCGGTGCGCCGAGCCGGAAATGCGAGTTAACGCTTGTCCGTCGAGACACGCGGAATAGAGCGGAACGCGATAGCTCGGGGGACGAGACGAAGCGGTGCACGGGAAGGAGACAAATTATTATCGGTAGCTCGAGCACCCGATAAGGGGTGGCTCTGCGGGCCCGACTGCAGTCGGGTGGGTGCTCTCGCTTTCTCGCTCCGCTCGCGCAATACCAATCGAGTATCGGACTAGACAAGGGGAAGATGGAAGCTTTAATTGGATTCGAAACGGCGACGGGTGATATCGATGAAGAGGCTGGCTGCGCGGTGATTACGCGCAGACTGCGGTTGCGGCGCCGATTCGAAAAGAAGGACTGCGCGATGGGTGTAGGGGGCCGGGAATGCCGCCCGACAAAGGCGAGAATCCGAATCGTTCGATTAAACGTCTGTATCGCGTCGCTTCGCCGGCTACACGGTTCTGGACTCCATGTGCGCGTACGCGCGCAGACACACACACACACACACAATGCATTCACACGCACACGTGGCGCGCGAAGATAGTGTACATCCTACAATGTCGTGCAGCGGACGACCACGCGCTACCGTGCGCGCAATGAATAACTCGTTCAACGCGTATATCTCGCTCTATCGAAAAGTTTCGTCGCCACGCGATGGCGATTAGGCGTGCGTTTTACTCCGGTCTCATTCGATAAATCCTACGGGTTTTATTAACCCTTCGTTACTCGCGTGAGTTTTTGAAACATAAAAGCTCACCTGGGGTGTACCCTACACCCCAGTTAAAAATTAACGTTTTCTTAGTGAAAAATTGAAATTTTTTTATACTTTTTTTTTTATTTTAAAGCCTGAGATATTGCCTAATGATCTCAACATTAAAAACAAATAAATTTCGTAGTTTTCTAATTGAAAACAAAACTCGAAGTCTCGGTACATGAGGTCTTGGTTTTCAGACGCTCAGATCTCCCTGTCGATTTTTATTAAAAAAAATAGTATAAATAATAGACTGAGGATAGTTATCATACTCTAGTTTTATTAACGAAGGACAAATTAACAAATTGGAACAAGTTTTATAGAAAAATATTAGATATTAAATGAATTACAGATTGTTAAAAATCACTTTTTAACTCTTTGCAACGTTCTGTCGGATAAACAAATCGGTTTTGTCTTGCGCTTTTGGTGCCAAATTCTTTAATGAAATGTTCCCGAAAGATACTGAAAGTGCCAACCTCGAAAAAAAAACTCTAGGCGTGACATGCAAAAAAAGGAGGCTGGGGTGTAGCCTACACCCCACATGAGCAACGAAGGGTTAACTCAAATACGTTATTTCGCCGACGGCGTCGCTTCAAAGTTGCCACGGCGCTTAAGGCTAGTTCAGACACGGCTAGTAATTTAGTCGAGTAGCGAGTAATTTAGTAATTTAGTGTGTGCGGACAGTAAAAATTAGTAGAGTAAGATTTTATGCCTAGTTCAGACACGGCTAGTAATTTAGTCGAGTAGCGAGTAATTTAGTAATTTAGTGCGTGCGGACAGTAAAATTTAGTAGAGTAGTTTAGTATAGTAGTTTAGTCAACTGGATCCATCTGATTCTATTTTGACGGTCGAGTAGAGTCCCCTACCACGGTTCGACCTTTTTCGGGAGGTAATTACGGTACGGATCGTCGCGAGCCGCTTTTCGCAATACCCATTTACTCCAATGGGCCCACTGGACGGGGCACTGCATGTACGCGAATGCCGAGCCGGTTTAAAGGGAGGAATGTCGAATTCAATCGATGGCCAGGGATATACCGCGTTGTACTACCAATCATCATCGAGTCAATCTGTTTCGCGGAACGTTAACGTACATAGTGCAATCAAGTACAAGTCCTTTAACTTGAAGTTACTTTCGATCTCAGTCATATCGCCGCGTTGTGTAATTCGACTGATTTAACTCTTTTAGTGCCAGACGACGATATATCGTTGCGTATGCGATGGCGCCATGTTCTTCGCATTGCGTGAAAGCTCTATCTCAAAATAAATTCATAAAACGTTATAAACGGTCTAATTAAATTGCAAAGGAATGTAAAAAAAATGGTTTTTGGGTATCATTTCCATTCGAGAGATGGCTCTCAGTCGCCACGGCGTTTCGTACGGCAACTCGAGCGGTATGTGAAAGGGATTTGAAGAAATCATGTTTGCAGTTTGAGTGTATAGTATTATATCTTTTTCCTGTCTTCCGTTCAATTTTTCGTACTTTTTGGATGTATGTTTCATCAATCTTTTCTCCATTGTTATCTATATCTTCATCTCCTGACGAGGAATATTGTTCTATAATTCTCTTCCTTTTTCGATTTTCTTTGAAATCATTAGTTACTAATTACTCTTCACTATCTGAACTAAATGGTCTTGTCGTTTTATTCTTCCCCGTGGGGAAATAATTTATAAAATTTACTATTAAATTTTAAGTTTTATATTTAATTGTAAGTATGTGTATTGCGTACATTTTTCTTAATTGGATTAATGAAACGTACTGATTATTCAACTAAAGAAATTGTCAAAAAATGAAGTTAACTTGTTAAATACTAATTAATTAGAATTACCTCCATCACTGCCTTGGACATTATCAATAATTGATTGGTCTTAGGCCACTTTCGAAGTGATGGTTTTAATTATTGAAGTAACTCCGAAAACTTATATACCCCAAAATATTACCGTATTTATTCTGAATATACTTAACTTTAAGTTGTACATGTAACTACTGGCAACAGGAAATAATTACCAAATGGACTTAGGCCACTTTCAAAATAAACGGCTATATATAGCAATTATTTTAACCCGATATTGGTTTGGTATACAGTGACATAAAAAAAACTACAACAAAGACGTTGCAGTTTCGCATTTGCCATACATATGTCATAGTGTGAGGAATATTTCTTGAAGGAGTCGATGGGAATGCCGTCAAAGTATTCCTGTCACCCCTCGCTCGAAGGATGTTTATATGATGGCGATAGCGTTGGGTCGAGGGGGAGACCAGGCCCTCCGGGCCCTGGATGACGCTGTGCGAGGATTCATTCGGGTTTTAGCAGTTATAAAGAAAGCATCTTCCTTGTATTCCTAGTATACTAATACAATAAAATAATCTTTGAGCTAAGTCACGCTTATAATACATAACGTATTTTATTGGAACACCCTGTATTATTCTATGTGTTCCGAATTAAGTACAAAAGGGCGTCGCTTTGCTGAATATTTCCTCTTCAATCTCTTTCAAAATAATATTTATAACATTTGTTATAACGTTATTTAATTTCGTACGACGTCTTTGCCTGCTCATTTTGAGATACCACTCTTAACGCTGAACTCAACTAAACTGGTCCGAACGATTATTGATCAGTGGATACTCGCTACTCGACTAAATTACTCGCTACTCGACTAAATCACTCGCTACTCGACTAAATTACTCGCTACTCGACTAAATTACTAGCCGTGTCTGAACTAGGCTTTATAGCTACCAGCTGCGCGGTCTAAACGCGCGCGCGATGCGATGCACGTGCGACGGCGAGGCGACACTCTGGTCGTTGAACGTTCCTCTGACGTCTTCCTACGATCTACGGAGTCGCGGCGAGGGAAGGAGAGTAGGATCAACGATGTTGATAAACTACAGGGGGAGGTGGTTTTTTCTTTCGAGATCGTGGACTCGCAACGGGGAGCCGGGGAGAGACCGGCGAGAAGCACACCGGTCACGAGTCACGATTACGAGCTGCACGCCGAAGTGGTCGCGACGGCACGAGCGTTTATCCGAGGAAGAGAGAGGTCGGTCACCGCGAGAGCGTCGACTGTGACGTCTCTCGGCTCTCCTTCGCTCCGGTACACTCCTCCTTCTCCGCCGCGACGGCAATTTAAAATTACGCGAAGAGGCGAACCATCTCGTGTCCACGACTACTTGGTAGCGCGGACTTTGACCATTCCGCGTTCAGCACCCGCGTAAAAAAAGCATGGCTAATATCTATAGCGGAAATCTGGAAACAACTGAACCAAATAAATATGTCTACGAGACGTATCCCAGATTTTTAACGAGACAATTTTCTCGTACCGGCTGAAAAGTAAAACGTGCTCGACTTACCTGTACCTCATTGATTCAATTTTGTTAAATGAGTTCTTCGTTATAAAATTACAATAACTTATTCGTCGCAAAAATATAGTTCATTAGTACCTATTCATTAACAATAATTAAAGAGTCTGATAAAATAATCCATTAAAATAATATCGAACCGGCATTGATTGTAACAATCTCATACGAACAACTGAACTCTAATTGAAGAGCTCGTCGTTTACTGATTAAAAGTCTGGGATACGATCAGTATCCATACCTTTTTGGTTCAACTTTTCCCAGACATCCGCCATACTTCGGACATACTTTTTAATTACGTGGGCAACAGAGTCGAATCACGACGGAGTCTAGAATTTCCCGATCACCGAACTTCGCATCGTTGTAAGCCGCACACTGAAAAAAAAAAGTATGATTCCTACAGCAATATAACGGAAAGCTAGAAGTAGAGAGTTCCGTGTATAAAAAATCGCATACACTTACATTAGCAATATCAATTCTGTTACTAATTTCGGCGAACACAGCACTACGATACTCCAAAAATATAACTATTTATTCCCTTCTTATAGCAATAGAATTAATAGTTTTACAAACTTTTTGGTCATATATGTAGATGTCAGAGTTATCTATATTCCTAGTAAAGCACTGGCTTTCACAGTTTGATGTACATACTGTTCTGGCAATTACAAGTCATATAACGCTACTCTTACTGGAATACTTTAAGAGAGTGATTCGTAGATAGCTCTAGCAGCTATCTGTATACCTGACATGCATATCCCACCCAATAGTTACTCTAGTATTGCTATGACAGCAACATTTCGTAGCTAATAGCAGTTAAACATAAGGTGGTTAGAAAATATAGCAGTCAGAACTGAACAATCCGTTTGTACGTTTCACATTTTTTTTTCCAGTGCAACTATCAGTCGTTATTTAATCGAAGACAGCTTCTCGCAGATCGACTTCCCGATTATCCTCAGACAAAACCCTTCGTTTCCGTCAACACTCTCCCTCGCGCGAGAGATTCGATTACACCCGCAGCGTTCGAAAGCGACATTTCCATCGTTCCGATCTAAGTCGAACCGTATCGCGACACTCGCCGCGCAGTCATCTGGTATACGCATTAAACGCGCGTGCCACCCTCCCATTCGCGACCCGCCGAACCCTCGCGCGATATAGTGCACGATATCTCCGAAGGTATCCCGCGATAAAATTAATCTTGCGTGCAAAACGAAGACGGAGTATAGTCGAGACGAAACGAACATCGGGGGCGGCGGGGAGAGCGGCCGGGAGTCGTTAGGCGTTAGATTCGTTTTTCCCGGCCCCCGTTGGTTTTTCGCGGTGACCGTTTCCCCGCCAGCGAGCCGGAGCAACCGTGAATTTGATGCGTGCGCGTCTGCTGCCGGAGATACCGTAATTTATATGCCCCTCCAACTCTACCTACCGCGCGGGTCGATGGCTTTTTTTTTTCCACGAACGCGGAAAATGGGCCAAACGATACCGCCGAGAGCGACGCTGACGGCTGCTCCGCCGGATGGAAAACCTACGGCGAAGGTTCCACCCCCCCCCCCCCCCCCCGTAAACTCCCTGCGCGAACGCTGTTAACCCACCCCACTTTCTTCCCTCCATACTTACTTACTCTCTCGTTGGGGTCACTCCGTCGACCTTATACCACCGCCAACGCGTCGGCTCAACGTCGACTTCCACATTCGCGGAGAAAGGAAAAAATACCGGAAATCGAGCGCGTTTTTCCGAGACCCCGCTCACGCTTCGCCTGGTAATTTGTCGGTGGATGTTATATTATTTATTACTTTGAATTATCTGGCGTAGCGGCTCGTGCGTATCGCATAGAAAGTTACAGGCGTCTGTGATGGTAATTGCCGTCCATGGAGGTTAGAAAAATCACAATACGTCCTCGAATTCGACTAGAATTTCGTAAATATTGCTATAGATATTGCTCTCTGTTTACACAGAGAAAATCAACTGACATAGCAGGAACGGAATGTTTGACGCAACTGGTATACAGTTAACACCTGATATAGTGATATCAGTGTTCGGTCGATTTCCACATTTTCGATATATAGAAGAGGAGAAGAAAGAGTGTGTTGTAAAGCAGCGTTGCGAGATATTTGATTCTTGCGAGAAAATTCATAAAATAATTGGAATGGAATGACTGAAAGTTTAGCGGAACATTGACGGTTACATCATTAACCGAATGAAGAAAAGCTCGTATTACGTTTCTCCGAAGAGCAGTCCACAGCTCGATACCGTAAGAATAAATATGTAGAGACAGATACAAATTTGAGTTATCAGGGCTGTCAGACCTCGGTCTAACTAACCGCGGCCAAAGGCATTGCTCTACTGAATCATATTTTCTCTACAGAATCGAGCGTTACCTCACTACCCGCTCTCTTATTACTGTAGAAAAAAGAAACGAATTGTCTTCACAAATGAAACAATAAAATACAACTTACGTCATTGAGTCGTTTACACCGCGAGTTATACACCTTTTACCGAGCACCCTAGACACATTCGTCTGCTTGACACACATCGGGTATTCAGCAAACTCGGGTCACGCGAACAAAAGACAATAATTTATACGAGTAGAAAAGTTCTACGATTCGCGTGACACAAATTGTGTTATAATTCACGCGTACTGCACCGAAACGCCAACCATAGTTCTGCAGTACGCGCGTGCTTTCCTCCGCTCGCGAACGCCTTGAAATACTGACCACCCGATTATCGAGGACCGGACGCACGTGAAGAAACGGAAAGAAACGGTAAATTCCGAAATTCCGGGCGATCCAGAGATCGCGACCCTTCGCCACGCGAAGAAACAGAGTCGAGGCATTTTTCTCGTCGAGGCTTGACGTATTGCCCGCGTATCGTGGCTGCTATCAGCGCATACACGCATTCCTAATGCCACTGAGTTACGCGCGATCTCCGCCCATAAACAACGTGTGCTATCAAGGTGATGAATTGCTGCTGCTCCTCCCGCGGAGAGGTGAGAGGATTCGAAAGAGGGATAATTGCCGTGGTCGGTATTCTATAGAAGTCGTACGCGCGCGGGAGAGACCTCGGATATTCCCCCTTCGCTTTCATTTCATCGTCCCGACACGACTGATGACTGAATAAAAAGACAGGAGACAGATTTAGGTCTTCATTTTTTTCGTCTCCTGTATTTCCTCTCCAAAGGGGGGAAAAAATGTAATTACGAGATCTTATTTGCAAAAATTCATATCCCAAATTTTAGGGGAAGAAAGTAAGATCCTTGTAACGTCGTATTCCGAGCCGTGCTCCAACGAACCCGGAAGGGATTTCAGGGGTGTTTCTTATTAAGACTAGTAACTCAGCTGAAAATCCCCCGAGCCACCACCCGATCCCTCTCGCCTCCTTTCACTCTCGCTCTCAAAAACCTCGTCGACCTCGATTTTAAACGTCGCCGCGTCGAATCTCCGCAGCGGTTGACGCCAGCGCGCGCGCCTGCATCGCGTCGAATGGGATAAAGCTATAAATAAGCGATATTCAGTAACGAGGCGTATACGCACGGCTGCGTGGACGCGCGTGTATGTGTATACGCGCGGCCGAGCGAGCGATGCAGTTATGAAAATAAGCGGCAAAACACAGGCCCCTTCTTTTAATATCAACGTCGCGTCGCTCAGAGGGACGTAGACGGGAGATACGCGGCTCGCGGATAACGTAATTACGGCGATATACGTAGCAGGGGAGCATCCGCTCATCGGGCTAATGAAAAATACTGAAATTACACCGGCAATCTCATATTACCCTGCGTTTGACGAGTGGATGCAGAATGCGCGAATGCGTGCACCGACCCATGGGCGGAGCGACTGTATCGCTGGATCAACGCGGAGAGATATAAGATCGCGATGGCGCGAGGCTCGGGATTTTCGTATTTTAATAACTCGCTAGGTATTTGGAGCGCGCTGGCAGAACGAGAACGTAACTATACGTATGCGTGCGTATTTGTATACATATGTGACACAGGGAACCGAAGTGGAAAACGTTCGGTTTGCCAAGTCCAATAATTTTACCGTCGATCTCGTTACCCATCGTTTTTTCTCGGTATCCTTTCCTTTTCATCCATAAAATCGAACGATCTTATCCAGGATCATATACGACTCCGGATATCGAAGGTTCTGGCAATTATGCGCGCGTGATTCATCCGATCATCCCCATCTCGAGACGCGGTAGAACGTAAGTACGATCGCGCGGATCGCGACGATGGTCTCGAACGCTTATTTCATCCCTTCGACGCGCCATACGTAATATTATAATGAGAGAATGAGGCGAAGTGACGTCACTGCTCGGAGAGTAGACGAAAACCCAATTCGCGAAAATCGCCTGCCGTTAGATGGCGCAGAACTTTTCAATATGGCTGCTATAGCGGTGAACAATAAATCAGTATCTATTACGTATTCAGTGTTTTGCACGGTTTTGAACGCGTTTTAGAACTTGCTTGGTACAGTAATGTGAGTAGTTGTTATTTTGTGTGTTGTGTCAAGTCTTGTGCGTTTGAAAATTGAATTCAAATCGTTTTTGACTGTTTATTATTAACTTGGAAAGATTTTAAATTATTTACGATGCCCCGTGTTGAAGTGTCTTTATGTGATATTATTAAATATATTGGGGACAGAAGTAGGCCGCTTAAGGAAGGTGAAGCCGTTTTAAAAGCAGGACATCTTATATTATGTGGAGTAGAAAAAACTGGAGGAAATATTAAAGGCTTATGTTTACAAACGTCCAGTTTAACTTCACTGCCTCATGAAATCACCCTAACTCCGCATAAAGACGTTGAAAAATGGAAGTGTGTTTGTTCCTGCAAGGCAGGAATGTCAGGATTTTGCAAACATGTAATTGCAACGTTAATTTTCATAAACAGGTCAGTAGCATTCGATTTTTTAGATTTTAATCTCTGTTTTTGCATTTCATGCTTTTATAAATATTGCTGAATCAAAGAGTTGTAAGGATCCACTTACCATGGATATGTATGCATACTATGCAATTTTCGTAGTGCTTTCTATTATTTCTATTTTCAATTCCCTATATAATTCTAATTTTTTTGCAAAAATTTTACTTTACCATTGTTCTCTTAGTATAATTTTCTTTTATAGGAATGAAAACTTGGAAGTGGTCAGTTGTACCGATTTAGCCCAAAAATGGGGTAAAGAGAAAAAAGGTCTACAAGAAACACACAAGGCCAAACCTTTTAATCAATTTTGCCACCCAATTTCAAAGAAAGACAAAATGGTCTTCAAAACTTCGGTGGAAATAGATAATGAAAATTTTGCTTTGCTGACTGCAGGTATATAATAATTAATTATTTTTGTTATATTACTTATTTATTTTTAAAAAACTACATAGTGCTTAATATTTATATACCCAGATAGAAAAGTTCCTCCAGAATTGCGGTACAATACCACGGTAGAAATATCAGGTTCTACCGACACGACGTGCTTCGACAAGGTCTGCCTCTACTTTGGCGGTATATTGACGGCACTGCACTAATCCTGTGGCAGACTTTTCTATCTGGGTAATATTGTTGTTGTCTTAGATTATAGTTGTAATGTAAGGTTATTGTCTCCTTATAATTAAAGTATTGCAGAACTTTATATTTATTTTTCTTCAAGTTTATTTTGTTACATTCTGTTCTAATGTGCTTGTTTATGTTACAAAACTGTGTTACATTGAAGGTGTTGCTGATTCTGCACTTGCCAGATTTATTGGTAGATCTATCCCAGATCTTGAGAATGCATCATCAAGTGTAGCCGATCAGGAGGATAGGTAAAAACTAAATTGTTATAACGTTCTGTCTAATTTATTTGTTATATATTTTTTATTTCAGTAACTTGGTCAATGACATTAAAATGTTATTAGAACATTGCCAAAAATCCCTTTTCCTGCAAAAATTAAGAAATGACATTGTGCTAGATTCATATAATCTAAGTCCGTGTTGTTTAGAAGTGCTTTCTTCAATGTCGTCTAGCAACATATTGGAGATAGCAGCAAAAATTCAACAAGGCACAACTAGGTGGTTTAAGGAAAGGCAACTAAGAATCACAGGTTAGATTATTTACATTCAATTTATTCTGTCAAGCTGTAGGTTATACCGTGAAACTATTATATAATCTAAGGTTATACCTAATGCAGTTATTCCCGAGTTATGTAATAATAATAAAATTTATAATATATAAGTGATATTGGTGGTACCTTGGTGTATATGATAATTCCATAATAATTTGAAGGATCAACGTGTTACTCCATATTTACATATGCAAAAGAGGACGAATGGGAAAATAAATCAAAGAATTTCTTTTTTCCAAAGAACTTTGAAACAAAGTTTACTCAGTATGGGAAGAAATATGAAAAAGAAGCCTTAGATGCATACCAAGCCAAATATAATTGCAGGGTGTTGAAAACAGGACTGATCGTATCAGAATTCTTTCCATGGCTAGGATTTTCTCCAGATGGAATTTTTCTTAAAAATGGTGTTCCTTCAGCGTTAATTGAAATCAAGTGTCCATATATTGGTAAGTAAACACCTATAATGTAATTTTTTGCATAATAACAGTTATTATTGTTGCAGGAAAAAATAACCCTCCAGAATGTTTTTCGAACTCGTGCGATTACTTGGAAAAATGTGGTTCTGAAATTAAATTGAAGGAGAAACACATCTACTTTGGGCAGGTTCAACTGGGAATGGCTTTATTAGGAGTGAATTCTACCAAATTTTTGTTGTATTCCAGTTTTTCAAAAACATTTCTCGAATTAGATATTGATTTTAATAGGGAGTATGCCGAAACATTAATAAAAACTGTGACGGACAAGTATTTGAACAGTATGTTACATTACTATTGTTTAAATAAATACGAGTAAATTATTTAGTTGTTTTATTGTCCTACGATGATTACTACAAATACACAATATCATGCATTATTATTATAAAACCATTAAAATTAAAATTTAATGTAAAGTTTATCGCAGTAGCATACCAAATTAAGTATTTTATAAACTATACCAATTTAATTATAATACTTGTTACGTTAATTACTGGAACATAAAATTTCACAATACATGTTCTTTATATAATTATTTATAACAAGATTATCTTGATACCACTTTGAAACTAGTTAACAAATAATGTAAAAAAGAACTTGTAAAAACTTAAACCCTTATTTACCTTTTGATTGAGTCATTTTACTATCTGCGAGTATTGGTGTTGATAAATTGACAATAGCTGCTATAATAGTCAAAATTTCATCTGCGTATGGTATTAAGTACCAGTTAAACTGTTCATTTAATATTTTAAACATTTTGATCCTTTGAATTGCCCGTTCCACATGAACTCTAGCACGGGCAATATCAGCTGTAGCTTCAGCATCTTCTTTGCTAAGCTGCTTTTGTTTTCTTAAAAACGGCGGCCTAATTAATTCTACAAGTTTGTCGTTACATTCGTCTTCTATAAGAAAACCCTTATCGACCATAATACCATCAAGAGCATCAACTTTTTCAATAATTCTTTCATAATTAAAAATAGATTTATCAGTGGCTCGTCCTCCAAAGCCCGAACTGACAAAGGAAATCAAACCAGATGGTGTTATCCCTATTAAATATTTCAATGTATGACTTCCCTTGTAATGAGAATATGATAAAACTCTACATTTTAAACATTTTAGTTTTTGAATTTTAATTTCAGTGCAGTCTAAAACTACTCTAGTTTTTTTAAATTTCTCGAAACATTTCGGGATATTTTTTAATACCTCTTCTTTAGTAGGCCAGTATATAGCTGGTTTTAAGGCAACAGCTAATAAACATACTGTAGAGTAAAATATGTTTGTACAATTAGTCTTGGATAATTTAAACAAAACTGATAAGCAAGCAAAAGAAATATTTAGTTTCAATTTACACATAACCAAGATAATGCGATCTCTGATGTTTGACCAGATACATCCATTATAAGCAGCACTTTTTTCGGCACATCTATTTATTGTTGACAATATGTCAAAAGTAAGTCCTAAAAATAGACATATACGTATATTATTAAATGAACTGATATATTAAACATAGGCCGCTTACGAACTGAGCAATTTCTTAGTTAATCTTAAGAAAACTGAGACAATTGTTCCTCTGTCTCTCTCTCTGCGCCCTGTACAGTGACAGGGAAAGACTACATGCAGTTCGTAAGTGGCTATAATACCTACTTGCTATCACCTACCTGTAAAATTAATTAGCTTTTCATCTGTGTTTAATATTTGAGAGAACTCAAAGAAATCATTAAATGGTGTTTCAGTTCCTTTGTCTTCAGAAAAGTGAGCAGGCAATGGTGTATGAGATGTAAAAGTTTGTTTACTTGAACTTGATGGTTTTGAATAATTATGGTCCTCACAAATTTCTGGAGGATCTGTAGTTTTATCACTTTCTCCTCGTAGGCCTTCCCAATTTTCCCCATCCTCAATATTTGCTGTACATTTCTGTAACCTTAAAAACAAATCAATTTTCAATGTTCATGTTTTTGTAAAATGTTGATTTATTACCAACTTACCAATGTCTTTTTGATCTGTCAATTAGTGATTTTTTGGTAGTAATAGTTAACACTGGAATTTTCTGACTTGGAATAACTTGTCTCTTTAGCCTGCGCCTTTTGTTTGTTGCTGAAAATATAAAGTAAAATCAAACATAGTACCTACGTTAAGATAAATAGATATTTTAATTAGGTAACACATCACGAATGTTATTTACCTGGTGTAAAATCACTTTCCACAAAATGTTGGCTGCATACTAACATATGTTTTGTAATTGGTTTTCCAATTTTTAATACACTTTGCCACAGCTTGCATAATTTGGGATCGGCCGGAAATGAGTGTAATGAAATATTTGTAGTACTGTATGATGAACACTGAGGTACTGAACATATTTTTCTTGATTTAGTGTCTATAGTCTTATGTACAAATTGCATGTTATTATAAACAGCTAATTTCTTAATCCTGAAAAAATAAACTTATTGTGCCCTTAAACATCATTTATTTTTTAGCTTATAGAATTACTACTTACAGCAATTTAAACGGGTTGTTTCTTACTAACTTATTAACTTTCTTATTAACTTCTTATGAAATATTACAAGAAAATCTGCAAACACTTCAAAAACTGGAATACAAAAAAAACTGATAAGTTTATTTAGGTTTTTCTAACCTAGTCTTTCAAAGAGAGGGTCTGGTTTTCATGCTATTTTATCTGTTAATACCACAAAACAAATAATTTTAACTCTATATTTTTTATCGCAGGACATCACTATTACAATATTAGCACCACTTAAGTTCAAATAGTTTAAAACATATCTATTTAAAAGCAAAATTAATCACGTTTTACTAATGAAGAATAACGGGGAATCTTCGTTGTTCACCTCTATTTGACTTTTCAAGATAAATAACAGATGTCGCCCACTTCGTTATTTTCGCCAATACCTCTTCGACGAACGAGGCGCCTCCCGTCGTTCCCTCTTCGCGCGGTTTAACGGGCGCGAGACTGTAGCGAGGAATCGATATATCATCCCTCCAGAGGCCAAGGGGGCTGTTTAGCCTCGCGACATGCGTTCAATCACTTAGCTTCCTTCTCACGATTAGTTTATTATGCCGATGCCGGTCTCTTGGACGCCCACGCGGAACCGTCGGGAGGGAAAAATCGACGATCCACGGAATAAAACTCCCAAGTCGGGCGGCCACTCCCTCGATCCCTCCCCTATCACATACCCTATCGTACCTAGGCACATTTATACCTTACAACGCCATGCATTGAATAAGTCATGAAGACTGTGATAAATATACGATCTTATCGGATTAAAATTATGGCTGTGTGCGGAGTACGCTATGGATCTGGGTTCAACAAACTAGAGGCGAGTGCAAACACGGTCTTACGTGCCCTACTACTCCCCCTCCCCTCCTCGCGTCTCTTCCTCTTCCTCTTCTCCTCCACTCGCTCCTGCCGCTCGAGCGATATAGCTACCTATATTCCTGTAAGCTTCTGTTTTCTATAACCCCAACGTCACTCCGCGCGTCCTCCTCCTCGCTCCGCGTACTTTGTCCTCTTCGGGGATTACGGAAAAGGACGACGACGCTTGATAACGGATTCCATAATCTTAGACAAGCATACTCCACGAGTTGATCCGAAAAAGAAACTTTGCCTCTTCCGCGTTATCTCTCTACTGCGTGCACCCGAGGCGAGACTATATATGCGGACGTCGGAAAGCCGGAATACATTTTATCTCGCGCGTAACCAGAACAGTTTTCGACGTCGGGTCGGATCGGATCGGGGCGTAATTCGGAAAAAACCTGCGATTTTACGCGAGAGAATATTTCCGAACATCGGGAACTTGTATAATTCGGCCAGAGAGATATCCGATATGGGTTAAGATATACCTCATAATGGTGGACCCTGCAGATGGACCCTCCGTTATCGAATCTATAACGACCGAACCTCTCCCATACCCCGTAGCCGTTGCCCTTTCCGCGAACGGACACTCCCGCCCTCCCTAAAGAGACACCTTTTCTCCCATCCTTTCCCCGTGGCCACGGAGAAAGCGAGAAAGAGAGATAAAGGAAAGGGGCCTTGGAACCGGAAAGGACGATTCGAAGCGAAACCGGCGTCCCGGGAGAAGTCGAAACGACCTTTTCCAGAAGCGGGCGCCTATTCTTCGCGAGGTGGCGATAACATTTTGAAAGGAAACACCGAGAATCGGCGAGAAGGAGCGGGCGAGAGGTGGAAGGCAGCGAGAACCTTGCGAGCCATAAACGAGGCTCGAAATGGAGCAAAGATAGTAGCGAGGCGTGCAGGACGAAGGAAAGGAGCGGCCGGAGAAAGGTATGATATGTGAGATGGGGCCGGAGATCCCTCGTGTCGACCCTCCTCCTGTCCTTTCCCTCCCGTATATATACGCGACGTATACCTCTGAGTACAGTCCCAAAAGAAACGTCACGTTGCGCTATTGAATCGTTCGATATTCCTGTATCCCCGCGTGTATCTGGAAATGTCGCGATAGACGGAGTTCTCGCCTACATTGGTGTGAGATATTTCCAATCGTGCACTCTGAGAAAAATAGCTTAGTCGAATTAACCAAAATCCTGGAAATCGTGACTGAAATGTTTGGTGAAATATGGATCCTTCATCTCTCTTTCGTTAGACCGACCAATTTTTGGTTCGAATAACTTGACGTTTAGTTGGAAGAACTAAACATTTGGTTAAAATAACTAGATATTTCGTTCAACTGACCAGTATTTTGATTAGAATAACTAAACACTAAGGGTTAACCCTTCTGAGGCCGCGTGATGAGGGCGGCCCCGCACTTTTTTCTTTAAATCGTCATAATTGCTTAACTACCTCGATTTGAACGATCACCGGCTACGTTTTCCTTCATTGAAGTGTCGTGAATACGATGATTATAATATGATAGCTCTGCATTCATTAGAAAAATTGAAAAAAATATATTAATGAAGTGTGACGCGGAAAATGCGGGGCCGTCCTCACTGTGCGACCAGATTCGCAGTAGAAATTTGGTCTGTGACGTTGCCAGCGACAACGCAATGCAAGTCGTGTCTCGTTACTGATCCCCGTATGACGTGGCAACATCGCGCTCCGCAATACACGGGCGGGGCGGCCCTCATCACGCGACCAGAAACGTTGGGTGAAAGAGCGCGATCTCAGAAGGGTTAATCAGATGCATTCTGTCATGCCAGAGAGTTAACCAAGTTATTTTAACCGGAATCTCCTGAAGACGATGACCAAATCATTTGGTGAAATATGGACCCTCCATCTGTGTAGTTAAACTGACTACTTTTTGGTTAAAATAACTAAATATTTGGTTGGAATAACTGAACGTTTGGTTGGAATACCTAAGCATTTGGTTAGAAAAAGTAGATATTTGGTTCAACTGACCAGTATTTTAGTTAAAATAACTTGACGTGTTTAACTAGATGCGTTTTGGTCATTTTAACCTAGTTATTTTTCTCACTATACAATCTCCAAATCATTACGTTATCAATATAAACCGAAATTCAAATAATTCATGCTCTGGTCGCTATGCGTTTCGTTTAATCCACTTCAGATATCGCATTCAAAGTAGAAAGCTCACTCCACTTTTACCGCTTACACAAAATATATCGACGCTTAAAACATTTCACGCAAAAATCTGGCTCGGTAAAATAAAACAGTCCCCATCGACTATCAAATCCATTTGCCCCCTCTCACGCGCGCAGCCAACCCCGCCGTTCCGTCGTCGCGTACATTCAGCGGACCCGTTGGCGGACCGAACCGTGTAATAACTATCGCGCCGTCGTAATACCGAACGTTGAAAGATTTGCCTCCCGTTCGACTTTCGCGCCACGCAATAGGAAGCCAACCTCTCGAGAGGATCGCCTATTCCCCACAGGCGAGAATATAAGAGTATCCCCAACCTCGACACAGAGAGCGCGCACGATTTCGTCCTCTTATTCAGGCGACACGAGAACGCCTCGACTACGACTTTAATAATATCGCGCGCAGTATGAATGCGGAGAGAGGTGGGCGTACAGTTATGAATACGACTGCACGTAGGTACCTACTCGTGGACCGAGTACAGCCGCTCGAGTGGGTAAATCGTTCGGAACGCTCGCCAAGGGGCTCTCGTATGTACGACGGCACGAGCGCGCGTGTGGGGCCATTCGTATGCCCATGCGCGCGCGGCAATTGCGAAATAAAGGATCCCAAATTAATTGGAACTGCATTCTGCCGAGCTGCCGGTGCATTAGGCACGCGTGCACCGAGCGAGAAACGCCGTAAGAATCCAACGACGACGACGACGACGACAACGACGGGTATATAGAGGTGCGGGGGTGTGGGAGAAAATGGCGAAAAGAAGACGGAATGAGAGAAGCAATCGCGAGGGAGGAAAAGTGCAGAGAGAAAGAGAGATAGAGGAGGGAGGGTGGAAAGCGCGAAGAAGCCGGAGCGCGCGATTTTATGAAGATTTCATGAAGATTAAGAGATCCTCTCGCCGCGACTCGGCGCCTTGCCTCGCTGCGAGGAATAAATTAACGCTAAACAATACCTACATGTTTTTCCTCTGGCTCCTTCCTCTTCCCTGCCCCTCTCCACTGCACTGCCGGCCACCAGGCGCGGGAGGAGGGCCGCGGTTGCGCAAGTTCGTGAACCGATGAGGGAGCGCGGTAAGAGTAGTATCGTAAACTATGGTACAGTAGAAGGTACTAGAGACTTTCCGGGTAACTTCGACACTAAAGATGGTCTCTTAGAGGTATCTATGAGCGTTACCGTTATGGTGATAGACGTTTTTTTCTCTTTCAAGTTTATAAGAAAAGAGAACGCGAGAAGAGAATAATTTATGTAAAGGAACAGTTTGTCCAAGAGACGTAGATGTGTGAGAAGAAAGCCTGAGACGTTTTGTATCCAACCGATTTTTCCCAGATAAAAGCCCCATCGAAGTAGCCACGGTATATATTCAGGGTGGACACACACGAGAATGCGGGCCGTAAAAAGCGTGCGAGTGAGAAAATGCGATGGGTGCACAAGGGCCTCTCTGTCGCACATTTCCCTAGACTAGTCCAGTTGGAGTGTATGAGATAATAGAGAGGCTGCCACTCGCACTCACAAGATTCCTATGGCCCGTATCCTCGTGTCCATGCCCTGTAGCAAGGAGATGTAACGTGTGATTTCGAGGATGGTGCTCATAGGCGATATGGCGTGGTAGACTGTGCGCTATTGGTTGTCGATCTGAGGATGCCGCAAGATTGGCTGTAACGACTTACAGTACCCGTTAACCGCGTCTAGGGAAAATCCCTAAATTCTGTAATATATACTAATAACTAGTATTCGTACAGTTATAAACTTGTAAACAGAAATGTGTGCTCTGTGCAAATTCTTGAAAATCAGCTCGAATCTCAGCTCTACTGGATGAAAACTGTAAAAATCGCTGTTCTTTTCCGTGTACTATGGCATATCGCCTATGAGCTCCATCTCCGAAATCACACGATATACAACTCCACGCCGCTCTAGGAGGTCAAAGTTGGGAACCGCTGTACACCGAGGATAATAAACGTTTAGAGCGTGACCGGCTGTGCAGAGGTTGAAGCTCTCGGGACGGAGCCGGTTATAATTCGGAGAGCCAAAGATCGACCCGACTACACGAACCAGGCGCACGGGTTCGACGTAACTGCAGCCTCCTCTCCGATTGTATTGGCCGTACCGACGCGGGCGCTCGCGTTGTGACGCTCGTATTCGAAAGAGAGAGGACTCGCGCGCGCGTGACTGGGAGGGACATCGCAGCCGTATCTCGATCGCGACGAAGTCGATAGAGGATCCCGTTATACGGTGAGACGCCCCGGCCGAAATCTGCGCGCCCGCGTATACGCCGAGATTTTACGACGACCAACGTCTATCCGCACTTCGAACGTAGATTCTATACGGCGAGGGAGACCCGGTCCGCCACTTTCGTCCGGACGGAAACCCAATTATCCGCTTTTATCGCGGGGATCGGATTTTTTCCTCGGCGATTCGAATACGTACAGGCGCCTACGGCGGTATACGGAGAGGCGCGCGTGTGCCCCGTATAGACGCGCGGCAATCAAGAATTGATACCATTCTCGGGAGTAGATATTGTGTAGCCGCGACGCGGAGAGGACGCTACGTCGGCGCTAACTGTGGAAAAACGTCCGGCTTTATCGTCTATCCCAGAATCCATGCGGCGTTACAGCGAGCATGGATCACGCGGGGTGTATACCGTACAATGTACTAAAAACGAAAATTGGTGCAATCAACCAAACCGGTCCGAGCTGAAGATTGCACCACGGGAGAAAAACGAGAGGCTTTTCTAGTTTCAACCACGCGAGCAGTTTGTGGAAACCGAAAGTTTGGTTACTCAAACTCGACGTGCACGAGGAAACGGAAGGCTAACATTTCTCAAATTTTACCAGACTTCGCGGCAACGCGAGAGAACGTTTCTATTTCCGTACCGGATACTGCTCCGCGTAATAACTCCACGTCAGACGTCGCGCTGAACATTGCGAAGTAGCGTGCGTCAGTGAGGAATTAACATACCTACGAAGAGGATCGTGCTCCCTCGTCGCTGGTAGAAGAACTCTGATAAAATGCGTTAGACATTCAATTCCCCCCGTATCCACGCGGATGATTAATTCCGCCCCTTTGTAACTAATAGAACTTGCATGTCCATCCTCGCTGCATGTCTCCCTGTAGGGAGATAAATAACCGAGACAATTTAATCAAAATCCTGAAGACCACAACCAAACCATTTGGTAAAACATGGATTCTTCCTCTGTTTGGTTAGACTGACCATTTTCTGGTTAGAATAACTAGACATGTAATTAAAATTACTAAGCATACAGTTGGAATAACTTGATATTTGGTGGAACTTGTTATCATTTTGGTTAGAATAACTAAATTCGTTTAGCCAAATGCGTTTTGTCGTTTTAATCAAGTTATTTTTCTCAGCGTATGCACGCGATCGAGATTGCAGTCGCTCGCACCGCCAAAGTCGCAACAACGACACGCACAGCTCTCGTTAACTCTCTCGTGCGAGGCCAATCGCTACCGACGACCCGTGCGATCGCCGCGACTGGTTAGGTCGTCCCACCTGACGTTATACTTGTGGGAGCAACGTAAACAGGAGCGCGAATCGTCGATTCTCTGCCACCGGAGCAAGCAGATCCCGTCGCGTCGCTGCGATGCAGGATAGATGGGCACCGACGCTCCTGCGGAATCTATACGCAAGCTTCGCGTGCGGATAGCCCGCTGCACGCGTAGCGTGTAAATACATGGATATCCTTCGACGTTGCGGTAACCCTCGCGCACAATTCACTGCGAAATCTCACCCGGGGGATGGATTTTACCGTACGATTCGCTCCGGGTTTCGCGTTCGCATCTATGTAGGTACGCTTTCGCTGATATAACTATGCTACGTGATGCTGAGGAATAGAGGAACACACGCTGAGAAAAAAATATGGTAGATTTTAAATAATTAGCGGTCGCGGGTGGGGGAACGCAGATCTAGTTACTTGAACTAATAATTTGCTAGACTTGACTACAGCTTATTTACGTCAAATAATATTTCAAATCATTACAACCAAATTATTTAATTCAAGTAACTTGATCGGCGTTCCCCTGTCCGTGACCGCCAAATTAATTAAATCTACTGTTTCTTTTCTCTATGTATACAGAGAGAAATAATTAGTTGGATTAACTGAAAATTACTTGCGGGGTCACGAGAAATTATTTATTTATATCAATGAAATGTTTTAATAAATCAATTTGATTACAATCATATGGATTAGCATGTGATTGCAAGGAAGAATTATTTAATTATTATTAAAAAAGATTGAATTGGTGTACTTACATAAATAATTACATGCGACCCCGCAAGTAATTTTTAGTAGATCCGTCTAATTATTTTTCTCTGTGTATGGAATGCGTTCACTGAGAGAAATATTTAGGTCGCACAGCAATTAGTACGGCTCTGATCGCTATACTTCAGGATTAAGTGACGGGTTAACTAGACACTATGGGTAATATAGCAATACCAAATGTGACAAGAGCAATACGCATTACTGAAATGACTATAAGTATAATCGAAATAGCTATTTATTTTGATAAAATAAAAATAAATATTGCTAAGGCAAGCAGAAACGTATTCTTATATTAATAAACTACTAGCATTGTCATGCAATCTATACAATTTCTCTGTGTATGTATATGCAAGTAAAGGAGCATGGAAAAGGCAGAGAGATGACATGAAAAAGAAAACGGAAAAAATAGGACAGGCAGCTGAGCGACGCCACGAAATCTCGGGACATATTTCTTCCCCATATTTTCGATTCGTCGCCTTCTCGGCAATTTCCTCGCGTTTGTAAATTTCGTTACGTCGGCTTCCACGTCTCAGCCGCAGCCGCCGCCACCGCCGCCACCGCAGCCGTTGTTCGCGTCGATCCGAGGAGCGACGCCGACGGCGATAACGCGAGGCCGTCGGCGGAACGTGGGGAGAATCATTTCTATCATTTCCTACCGCGCTGACTCCGCCGCGCGATGCGGTCGCGCGTCTTTCCCCTCTCTCACCCGATCGCGAGGGAGAGAGAGACGCGCGAATATTTCTTCCCGGTCAAGGGGTGTAGAAAGCGGGATGGAAAGCGGGATGGAAAGCGGAGGCGGAAGACCGTCGAGGAAATTGATAGATCGTCGGCGCCTCATCGGGAGAAGCTAGTAAGGACGCAGCGAAGCAGAGCCGCGGGCTTGTCGCGCACGCGGTAAGGAAAATCGTCCTTGGCACTGGCACTGCGGTACAAAGGGCACGAGGAAAAGTGCTCGGGGGAGCTTGGGAGGGTAATTTTGCCACGAGCTTTTTAAACTCGTAGTATTCGGCCCTGGCGTAATTTCGCATAAACGATTCCACACTGAAAAAAAAACGGGGTGAGTTGGCGAATGAAGTCGGCCCCTCGTTTCCATTTCTTTCCATAGAAACGAGGGGCCAACTCCATTCGCCAACTCACCCTGTTTTACCTTATATCGAAAACGACAGCCTGCAGAACATTTTTGTAAGAGGAAAAATCTTTTTCTTCTTTCATAAGGAATCTACAGTTTCACGTTGTAACACTTACTCTGTTACACCCTGTATATCGCGGTGATACTAATTACTAAGGATCGTTAATCAGAATTCCGACCATCGCACAGTGGTTCTGAAATAGGTCAATATTATAATTTGTATTTGTCACTTTGCCATCTCTTTTATAATTGCATGGCTGAATTATTTCCCATCACACAAAACGCGACAATTAGCCGTATCGCGGCGCTATGAACATTTGTGCACATAGCGAATACGGAGACGATTAATCCGACGCACAGTATGGCATATCTTGTGCCACCCAACAAAGCACGCTCCCTTCCCGCATCCTTTTCGCGCTTCCAAAACAAACTCGAAAATAAAACGCGAACGCGTGACGTGTGCTCACCGCGACAATTCCACTGCGCCCGCATCTTCCTCCGACTCCCGAAGACACGCTCGAGAAGCACGAACCACGAAAGGGCGAAAGAAGAGGCGCGCGCGGGGACGAGACAAATATGCGAAAAGCGGGAGCAAATGGAAAAGCGCGCGACGCGGAAAGTTCGTCCTTCTTCGAGAAGCACGCGGTAACGACCCAAATGTCTATTCGAGGAGCTTGCACACGTATTAGATGCACTCGTCGCGTGCACCTGCATACAGATATACGCGGCTTCTCAAAGTCGACAGACGAAAAGGCGCGTACACATAGAAAATCTAGGTCTTTCAATTATTCATGAAACGCGCCACTCTACTTTAATTTGCACCCTGTGCACCGCCCTTCCTCTGGCACAGACGACTGGTACACAGTCCAGTGAAATATGTAAACCTACGTATACGAATCTCGCTCTCTTTCCGCGAATATTGCTTTGAAAAATGCACGTCGCCGTGGCGCACCACCGCGCGTCGCCCATGTAATAACGCGGAACCGCCGCCTCTCAACGACCCCTCGTGCGACTTCGCGGCGTAGATTCAACCATCCTCCGATTGCCGCGCGCGCGATCATTATACGTACATAGTATGTGCGGCGAGCGAGTGGATCGCGCGCGGAAAATGCGGAGAAGGGATGGAGACGTCGCGCCGACGGACTGAGATATACGAATCGTCGTTGTAACGTGTAAAGGACGCCCGATTGTCGTCGTCTCGCGTCATCCTGGGAGAGTCGAGAGCGCGCGCGATGGTATAGAGGAACGCGGCACGTGCTCGGGATTTCTCCCGTCGGATAAACAGGAGGAAGGAGCGGCTTTACGGTTTTCGTACGACGAAATTGCTCGACAAAGAGCGGACGGACGCGGATTAACGTACGGGAGCGTGTTGCTTTACGAGAGGGAATGACGAATCGGGCGCGATTGACCTTGGAAAGTTCGTGAGCGACGGCCCGATGATTTGTTTGTTTTCGTCGGGGCTTTTCTGCGCGGAAAGGGTGGGCGAGGAGAGGAATGAGACGTGATGGTACGATAGATTTTGAAGAACGCTCGAGTACTTGATGGGGATTAGGAAAAACTTTCGCATCAGCATTGCTATCTCGAGTAGAAATTTCATTGGAGGTGTCCTGACCGTGTCCTGATCAAGTATTCGGGACCCGGTCGGGTTATGCGACTGGGACCTGGTAAGGGGCTTACTATACATTAAGAAAAATGACGTGGTCAATTTAATCAAAATCCTCTGGAGACCACAACCAAACCGTTTGGTGAAATATGGATCCTCTCCATCTGTGTTTGGTTCGACTGACCATTTTCTGGTTGGAATAACAGGACATGTAATTAAAATTACTAAAAGTGTAGTTAGATTAAGTAAATATTTGGTATTTCGGTTAGAGTAACTAAACTCGTTTAATCAGATGAGTCTCGTTATATTAACCAAATTATTTTTCTCAGGGTAGGCGTGTAAAAAAATATCAATCTCGGTCCCGATCAGCTCGTCCTTATAGGATCCTACTCTGGTATCCCGATAAGGATCAATCCGCTATAATTAAAAATGAAGCGAAAAATTATTATCTCTTCAGGATATACGGATGAAAAACCTGATCGAATCCTGATAATAGAAAAATGAAAATTATCCTATTCGGGTGTACCAGATAAATACCCGATGAGGTTTGAGTATACTATAACATATATTGTGTAGTTTGGATCTGGACCTGATCTACAGATTCAGATCGGGGTTTTCCGAATAAGGTTGAATTGTACATCGAGAGAAAGGGTCTAGTTTAATACGAACCTGTGATAGAAAAATTTATTTCAGACAAATAGGAATTTATTCGAATCGAAGGAAAGTTTATTTGAATTTGATAAATGTCTTGCATATCTTTTTAATCGCGGAGTACGAAGCTGGTAGAATATATATCAATCAAATTTTCAAATAGACTTTTGTTCGATGCGACTAATTCCTATTCATCTCAAATAAATTGTTCTACCAGGTTCGTATTCAACTAGATCTTTTCCGCTATACCCGAGTAAATTTCTACTCGAGATGGTGGACAGCAAAGTGCTCCGCGCTCCGATCACAAATTACAGCTTTTAAAAAGTATCCGATAACAAAACTTTACAACTTTTCTTTCAAACCCCTCACAGTTCTCTTTGCAAAAGTACGCGCAAAGACTCACCGCATTACCGTTTCTGATTAACCGTTCCTTCACCGCGGGATACCTCGATTCCCGCGAGCAGCTTACCCGGACAATAATTGTCGCAATGAGAGAAACCTTCGCAGTCGTCCCGTCCTCGCCCAAAGTGGAGCCTCGCCTCTCGCGAGTCTCGTACACGTATTGGTTGACCCGCGGTACCAAGTACGCGCGCGGAGAGAGGGAAAGGAAAGCAAAGGAGTCGAGCGACGTTCGCCTCGGGGGTAGGACAAGATTGAGGGGGCAAAAAAGCTAATTGTAGAGGGAAACGAAAAAAAGTCGAGGCACCACTGGAAGGTAAGGACGTCGGAAGAGTGGAATGCGGAGAAGAGGAAGGAGAGGAGGAGGGGGACACGCTCGTTGTAATCATAGCGAAGCATCTTTTTCGCTCGCAACTTCTGGACTTTGCGGTCGGACCGAGGGAATAGCGGCTCTAATAGTCGCGTTTATAGAGGGCGGATGGATATCTAATGGGATAAAGATTTCTTCCGTCCCAGCCCTCTCTCTTTCTTTCTTTCTCTCTTCCTCCGTTTATCCCCTCGCTCCCCATTCTCCTCGATGCCGGTTCTCGGACCTTTATTTAAATGTCGAACGAATCGCGCGGCTCTTTCAATGCTGCGATTGACGAGAGGACGCGGCACAGGCGGGGGATGGACAGAGTCGCTCTCTAGGAAGAAATGACGAGGTACGTCGGAGACGAGGACGTCGAGGCGAGGTGATCGCGTCGTTCCGATACGGCGAATCGATTCGCGGAATCTCGGGGCCGTTCTGTCGCTGCTTCGTACGAAGGGGGTGAACGGTCGGATGAGCGAGAAAGCGCCGGAGAGGAGACCCTTTGCGCTTGTTCGACGATTCGTGAGAAATATTGCGCGCACTCGCGAGTACTTCCGACTCTCGGATTCCCGAAGGTACACACGGGGGGTGTCCCCATTTAACTCTGAAAGCCGAGGTATCTCGAGAATGGTTCATCAGCCGAGCATTTTATGGCGCACCTTTTTTGATCGTCTCGACGAGCTTCTAGAAGTCTTGCAGGGGCAAAAATATCGAGACTCGTTTTAAAGGCTGCGGCTGCGATTGAAACCCCAAACGACGCGTTCCTTACCGCCATTCGAATTTTTCCTCTTCGAGTAAGAATATTTTCTTTGGAGGCATCCGAATTCATGGGTACCAACCATAACAAATATTCTAATAGCAAATCGAACACTAAGAAACCAATTTTCTTGATTGAAATAAAAGTTCCTTTGAATAATCCTAAAAGCACGTCTACATCGCGTGAACCTTAATATACCTCTATGTTTCGATGATTGCATGATTGAAGGGGTAAGTAAATAATTACATTTTTCATCCGCTATTCATTTTTTTTATAGAGCTGTTGTAGAGGTATATTGCCCCTTCGATCATGCAACCAATACACAGATGTATGCTAAGGTTCACTTTGCCTGTGATTAGAATGAATATCGATTGAACGCATAATATACATATATTATTGGTTTAACTGAATATTATTTGGATTAAATCGGTATTCATTCAAAATCGAATAAATGTGCTAAATACAGAGCTATCTAAAAACGCGTTTATTCCGATCAAACAAATCTTTATCTCATTGAAGTAATCGGAAATACATCTCGACTCTCTTCTCTAATTTATTACGAAAAGAAAATGAAATGAAAACGCAAGCGAGTACCACAGCGGTCTCGACAGCGGTGCAATTACCCGAGAGAAGATACGACGGGAAGCAATGAAACGTCATCCTCGTTATAGCACGTGATACTATATTCCCGTAAACTATAAATGTCCCCCTCGCGTCCGACCCTTAGTAATCAACAATTACCAATTACTTTTTCCTCTTTTACAGCGGAGTCTGACGAGTATGGTATAGGTATATATTCGAGTGCACGCCAGCAGACAGCCATAAACTTGTTTTTCTCCATTCGATAAACGGCCGCGCGCGCGACGATCGCGATCGATCCCTCCGCGCGCTCCTTCCCTCTCTGCCATTAAATTATAACGGACCATCGGCACGCCGCCACGTTTTCTCGCCACTCTCGACTGTCGATGCAACAAGTAAAGTGGCGGGTAGAAGAGGACAGGCGAGAAACGCGGGCGAACCAGAGAGTGAAACAATTTAAAAGGCTGTATGTATCCTTCGCTCGTGTAGCAGCCGTTCTATACTTTCCTTCCTTTCCTACCTAACGTTCATCCCGTATCCCCGCGCAGACGCACGTTAATAATTTTACGCACTCGCGGGTGTATTTTGAGATTTTCACATGCAATTTCGATAACACCGTCGGATAAATCTTTGCCGCATAAGATAATTTCGCGATTAATTTCGCTATTACAGCTGACGAAAAAAAAAATCTTTTTTTTTTCCTTCCGGAGTAAAGTTCATATTCCACGTAACCCATGGCTAACCAGAATCGCATAAAAAAGGGGGCGTAGCTCTCACGCTCGTATAAAGAAAGTTTTTATTAGCGGATCAGAGTGTCAACATCAAACGCGAAACGCGAATCCGATAGGAAAACTTTATCTGCAAGAGCGCAAGGCTATTTTATCTGATTCGGATTAGGTTATTCGATTCCGGATACGAACTTCTCGCCCTATTTCGCGAAAGAAAGTATTTTCGCGACGGGCTCGATGGTACGACACGGCTCAATAAGAAACTTCTTCCTCCGCTACGATTGGCTTTATGTACGCCGAAGCACCTAGTGCCGTGATCCAATAGTAAACGTCGGTTCAAGTCGCGTCCGATTTCCTGTTGACCGAGATTCTGATTCTATCTACCGTTAAGTCGATCCCACGGCTGTATTCGGAAATTTTGCGAGCATTTGTCATCCATGTGTATCTTCCACTTTGCCGTTTGGATTTATCGGACAAAGATGGTGTACGTATAGATACGTACGATGAATATTGCCGAATATGTACACGAGTATTACGAGATCGGCTTTAGGGTAAAACTATTGTAAACCTCGATTAGTGGCGACGGGGAGAGATGGGATAAAAGGGATATTTTTGTATACGACGATATAGCGGATAACCTAAAGAACTATTCTAGATCTACACTGAGAGAAAAAAAATGGTATATTCAATTAAATCTGCGTTTACGGGTGGGGGAAGCGAAATCAGTTGCTTTTCGACTAATAAATTCGTTAATAATGATTGATGACTATTTGAAGGAAGCAGGCTGTAGTCCATTCGAGTCAATTATTAGTCCAAGTAACTTGATCTGCATCCCCTGATCGCCCGTAATCGCCAATTTAGTCAAATTTACTACATTTTTCTCACAGTGTAATTGACAGCGTTAGAAAGGTTGCTTATCTTACGATAAAACTAAGTGGCGATAATAAACGTTTCATTATGTTTACTTGTCTTATTTTCAATGTCTTAAAAAAGTGCATATTTTTCCTTCCATAAATCGGTTGTATTGAAAGGGACAATTTTTTAGATAATTGTTATGTCCCACATCTCCTCTACGTATCGTCACCCGAATATAGGTTTGTTCAAGGTCCCATTCCTAAAAGGTGGATATTGAACAAACCTATATTGAGGTGACGATATCTATTATATAATATCGCTTGGATGCACAGAAAATGTTCGTCGCTTCAGAGAGCGAAGCAATTTTTCTCCTCGTATGTGCACCGCGCTACACCGTTACCGTCCGAAAAAATAACCCATTTAAATCGCCCGAACGTAGATTCGCATCTCGCGACGAGCGTGGCGTTGCGAAATTTCCGCACGTCCGCGTCGTCGCGCCCGTCGCGCGCGAGAACAAATGTCGCGGCGCGGCGTCGGCGTCCGGGTTTTACGCTGCAGTTGCTTTTCACGACTCCACTCTCACGTTTATGCGCGACGGTTTGGTCCGCCATTTTTTGTCCACCCACTGTCGACAGCCGCTGGGGGGGGAGGGGGGGGGGGGCAAAAACCGTGCAATTTCAGGCGCGCACGCTACATTTGTCGCGGATGCGGAAAATTGCGTTTCGGCGAAATTTTGTTTATTTCTCTCGCGAGCACCGCGCTCCCCCTTCCTTCGCTATCGAGGCTCCGACTGGACCCGCGACATGCGTGACGACGCCGTCGCCGTCCATTGAACGGTCGCGCGGTTTTCCAAGAGCCGAGCCGCCGAAACTACGAGCTCTATTCGCCCTCCGCTGCGCGCCACTTTGACTACTCGCTCCCTCTCTCGGCTCCATGGGCCGTTTCTCTCGGAGCGCACGGCCGAGAAGGAGCGCGCTTGGAAACTACGGGCCGACGATCGCGAGCGAGGATGCGACGGAGTGAAACGAGGAAGGGGGTCGAAAGACGTATGGTATACCGCCGTATACCGACGCGCGTTAAGGAAATGGAGAAAAAATGGAAAGACGTTTCCGTGCAGCTCGCGCGGAGAAAACAGAGACGTTGAGCGTAGGGTGTATATGGTTATGTCTATCTAGGCATACATAATATATACATATATACCAGGTAAGAATCGCTAGTGTGGCCATATATATGCGGCATACGTTTTCCCTCGGTCTTCCCTCCGCGCACGACGATGACTCTGGGCGGATGGCAAACGTTATGCGGATGGGCTAAATATATAGGTACGTGCATACATACGTGCACCCTACTTTGGTATATATTTGAAAAATCAGAAGGAAAAAGGTTTCTGTGAACTTTACGAGCGAGAGAGGAAATTCGCGTGTATATAGGGACGGGTGAGGTACGGACTTTCATGTGTGCAAAGGGTATCTGCGCGTCAGTTTGCGTCGATGCGTGCAAGTCGTACGATATGAGGAAGGAATTCAGTGCTGTCGAAGATTCGGAATGACGGAAGCACTCGGCGGTTCTCGATACGCGCCGTGAGAGTGAACTGGGAAAAAGAGGAATAAGGTAGTTGGCCCCCTGGTTGCTGTTGGTGACCGTTGTAATCGATAAAATAAAGTGGCAATACGTGTTGTCTCTTTTGCACCTATGTGGAACCATTACTGCAGTAAGTTCTCTGATTTTGTCACGTGCCGTATTGATTTGTCGCTTCTCGTCTTATTTTGAAACATTTCAAGAAATCGCAGCACAGCCATAAACTGCAAGGGCAGCTACGCGAAGAGACTACGAGATATTCCCAGCTAAAATTTTTAGATTTTCCGTTTCAAATTTCTACCGGTACTCGTTCTATACTTTTCGTCCTTTCGGTAAGAGTAACTGTAATAAAAACAATAAATACACCTAAGGAAAAGGTCTAGTTGAATACGAACCTGTGATAAGAAAATTTGTCAGAGACGAATAGGAATTTATTCACATCGAACAAAAGTCTATTTGAATTTGATAAAAGCTCTACTAGATTCGTACTCGATTAAAAAGATAAATGCGAAACATTTATCTAATTAAAAAATAGTTCGACGTGAATAAATTCCTATTTATCTCTGATAACTTTTTCTATCACAGGTTCGTATTCAACTAGACCTTTTCCCTCAGTGTAGATTGTGTACAGAATGGATACAGAGATAACCCTGAGAACTTGAAACAAAAAATTGAGAATTCTTTAACAAGTTTCTCCTCGAAGGACTTCACTGATTTAACGGTGCTAGATAGGTAACGAGTAACGAGAATTTTCGAAAAGTTCCAACGGGATTTGAAATAACGACACGATGTGAGAGGTCTCGCTGTATTTTCCCTACGTCTTACGCGCATAGATGGAACGCGACTGTTATAGTTTCCCCTGACCCTAAACCTTTCGCAGGATCCCATATATCGACGACGGAGACTTCACGCTCCGTTTCGCGAACGCGAGCTAAATATAACGCGCACCTACGGCTACACACACGCGTACAGATTAGAGTAAAATTTGCTCGAGCGAAAATTCAATAGATATTACGTCAAGTGCACGGGAAACTCGATGCCGCGCTGTCTTGGGTTACCCTAAAAGTAGGGGGAGGATTGAAACCCTCTCGAAGGGGAGAGGAGAAAAACAGGAGAAAGAAGAAAGGGGAAAATTGAAAAGAAAATAAAAAACGGTAGATGCACCAAACTTTAGAACAAACTCTGCTTCCGCGATAAATCATAGTCCCGAACAGAGCGCACGAAAGCAGAGTTAACGTCGTCCCCGGGACGTTGACCTCGATTGCTCTTGATTTGGGACCTAAAAGACCCTCGAAATGTACGGCAGTTCGAGATCTCCGGAGTGCCGTCTTCGCAACGACGAGTGCTCGATCGATCACCGACGTGTATTCGCTCCCCCGAAGAATCTCCCGCATCGCGAAGCGCGCGTATCCATCTCACAATCAGTGCAGCGACCGGTATAAAAGGGAGCATAAAATACGCGCCGTGAAAGGATCCTCGCAACTACACGCGAATCGAATTTTTCGCGTAACGCGCGCGCGGTATAAAGTACCTACATGTAATTTCCGCGAGAGTCGTATCTCTTGCTCGCCATATAATTTCCGCGAGTCTTGGTTGTTGTTCGCTCCTGCGCGCCGAGTTTCCGCGCAACGGCGATATTTTGCATGGACGTTCGACTATAGAATACTTATTTCCTTTCTGTGGAAAATAAACTCGTCCAGACGACTGTAGGTACGTCGCGTTCGCGAGGAAAAAAAAATAAGTATCGCGGTTATATCAGCGAATGAATGCTGTCTACGTGTATACATACAAACGTATGCAATCCGATTTTCCGGAACCGATCGACTCGAGAAATTATTTTGTTCGAGAGAAAAGGTATTACGTTACTTTTTTTCAGTAGACCGGACTCAACCGTTCGATAAGTGATGGCTGCAGTTTCTTGATTTTACTGTTGCGGAACGACGAAGAAAAATATCGGAGTAGGTAATTCTAGAAAGTTCCGCGGTGTGTGATGTTTGGAAATCGGATTGTAATCAGCACACAGATAAGTAATATCTCAGTGAATATATGCTCAAACCGAATAGCTGCTGCGAGAAAAATCCGAGTTCCGATCAACTGCAACGTTTAATCGAAACCCACGTAGCACGGCCAGCAAGCTTCCTCAAGAACCGACTAAAAATCTCTTGCATGGAAAAAAACTAATTTTATCTCAGTATTATAGTAGTATTTTTTGTTACGGTAACAAAAATAGTTTGCCATCGAAAAGAAATGATGATGTTTGACAAGTTTCCTCGGTTACAATGAAAATCATAGCTTTTCTTTCCTTTTATCGCTCGTCATACCGTAACACATCGATTCGTTATCATTATTTTAAATGAAATATTTATCGCAGTAACTTAAATAATGTCATACCGACAAATTATTTTCCTCCGTGTGCAATTACCAACTCGATTTGTCCCTCTCCTCGCTGTTACAAACATCCGATCGCTATTTTAACACAAATATTTGCTACAGTCACTCAAATAACGTTGTACCGACAAATTATCTTCCTCCGTGCGCAATTACCGACTCGATTTGTCCCTCTCTTCGCTGTTATAAACATCCCGCGAGTGTCTACCGCCGCGCGCCTCATAGATTACAAAGAATGCTCGTTTTCGCGTTTCCCCGCGAAGGACTAACAAAGCCATTTCCCAAGGGAAAAGCTCGAATTTCCTCCCGACAAATGTCCCTATATCTACACGCGCGGTTATTATTCCGCGCCAAGGACGGAGCAAAGTAAAAGGAGAGAAATACAGCGCAGACGCGCAACGCGAAACACGGAGTGTCTGCTGATAAAAAAAAACCGTGGATATAATCTTTCCACGGCCACGCGAGCGACCAGCCTTCTTGCATGCGGCGAGTGCACCGCGGAATAGAAGCTCGATCTCCGGCACTGTGTATGCAGCCTGAGATTTCCACGCGTTCCACGTACCGCCGGTGATATCGCGAATGGCTGCGGCACCGCCATTCCAAATTTTCAGCAGGGATTCGCGAACCGCGATTAATTCACGTACGGGGAGCACGGGCTGCAGCTGAATCTCGCTTGAAAATACACCGGGAATGTTTTCATTGTACATCGCATATAGGGCCGTCGAGTGAATCGGTATTTATACAGAGGGGCGATAGTGGGGTCCGGCGCTGGCGACGGTCCGCCGTTCCGCTATGGATCGAGAGCGTCGTCGCACCGCGATAGTGGCAATTCGCTGGAAAATTCGAGATACGCGCGCGCTCCCGCCGGACCAAAGTGGACGAGACAGAGTGGAAGCTCGGGAAATGCGATTTCGAATGCCCCGCAGGGCGTCAACGTCTGCGAACTACATTGCGCTGGTATTTGCCCGGGCGCGGAGGGGGAAATGAATTAGCGACGACCTGGGAATTTGAATATCGCGCGATATATCGCAGTCGCAGAACTGGCAACGATTGCCATCGCGTTATTCCGGTAGAGAAACTCCGTTTTATCTCATCCTCTTTACGCGATGGGCAGTCGTTGCGTCGTTAAGCGTACACCCTCTTCGGTTGTACAGCGCCTCCTGGATTAATCTCCTGAATTTTCGGCTCCGATCGTAATTAAGAGAAATCTCAAACGGCTGCAATTTGTACGCGAAGCATTTTCCAGAGCGAGACGAAACTTCTTCCATTCCGGTTAACTGAATCCTTTTCCCTCCCTCGACTTGCCCCGCTTCCTTAATGCGAGCGAAATTAACGAATTAGGAGGGATTTATACACCCGCTCCGCAGTTCCCATTTATCCGCATTAAACCGATAGCTTCTACCGACAGATTCTCGAACGCGAACACTTCGATCTCCATTGAAGTCGCTCCCGCTGATGCTGCCCGTTACGGCACTCACCTGTCCCGTTGTTCTCCCGCCTCGCCGACCCGAGTAGCCCGGAACACGCGAGCGTAATCGCACCTACAGCCCAGCGCGCCGCGACGCCCGCTCCCAGGACGTCGATCGCGGAAATTTGCGCCGCCCGACGGAACGCTCGTCGAGCGTAAACAGTCACGGTGACTCATTACGCGACATGCGGAACGGAACCTGCTGCGCGCCACGAACGACCAACACTCGCTTATTTGCCCCGGACCCACCGACTGGCGACGTTTCTGGTCATCCGCACCGAGGGTTCGTAATAAACTCCACCCCTAACGACCGCGCTATTCCCCGAGGCAGGATATTCCGGAACATCGGACTGTACACACGCGTCCGCTGCAGCGATACGAGCCGCCGTGTACGTACATACGTTCTCGCGTGAACACGCGAGTATGGGAAAAACGGCACCGGCTACGAGTCTTTCGATTTACGGCTTATTTACCATAAATTAGTCGGTTACCGAGACAGTCCCTGCTTTTTTATGGCTCGTAAACCCTTTCGAACACCCGGAGCGACGGAATACACACGCGCGCGCCCACCTTTCTCGGTGAGTGTATTAGTAGGACGTATATCCGCGCGCGCGTTTACCGTGCGTACGCGCATAAGTGGGCGAAAAGACCGTAAACAGTCTGGGCGAGCGGAGCGAGTGAGTTACATCGTCGCGCACGACGAAATGAGAAAGCGCGAAAACGACGGAACTCGTCCCCCGCGCGCGCGTCGGGATTTTATCATAGCGATCGCAACGGCCGCGGAAGGAAAATATCATCGAGCGCGATCGCGGGCCTGCGGTAGGTGTACACGTCTACCTCGCGCAAACAAGACCCCGACGAACGGGCGTTTATATTTCGAATGTATTTGCCACACTGGGAAAAAAAAAAAAATTAATCTGTTAGAAGGATAATCTGAGTACGAAAGGTAAAACAGATCAAAAATTATCCTTCCAGTGTATAAAATTTAACCTTCCTTAGGATAATTTTCGATCCATTTTACCTTTCGTACTCAGATTATCCTTCTAACAGAATAATTGTTAATCTTTTTTTTTTCTCAATGCAGAGGGTGTATATTTAAATACTTTGACGTACCTATGTGGCTGTACGGGACGACGAGACGCATCTAGACGCGTAACTCTGGCGTACCGCGCGCGCAGCGGGAAACGCTGTTCATTTATAACGATATCAAAACGCTGATAAAACTTGAGCGAGAGTGAAAATTTTACCTCGACGCAGCGCAAACTAAGTTACTTTTTCATTCCATCCCTCTCTCGGTCCAACCCTCCCACCTACTTACGAACCCCCGTCTCTCGCGCTACCTTCCGCGCGAGGCTCCCCTGCCGCTCGGCGAGCGCGAAACGAGTAGAAGCGGAAAATTTCGTTCGCCGGGCGGAATTACCGAATCCATTGATCAGCGAATTTTAATAAAGATCCCACCCCTCGCGCTCGGTCGGACCCATCACCGCCCCCCAGAATTCTTATCATTTATTCATCGGCGGGTGAGTCGCTGAGGTAAAAGTTTCTCCTTACGGTCGCGCGTGGGACGAAATCGCGTGACTGCCTGCCGCGCGGTAATACGTACGCCTGGACGCGTCCTAGGCACACATACCGAAGGGGAGGGAGGAAAAGAGGATGCACGCTCGATGGATCGTTCGTGCGATCGAAGGGCAAACGGCTCGAGCTTCTCCTCGGTTCCTCGGATACGCGCGCGGGTTCGCCTTTGTAGTTTATACGTAGAATAAATTGACTTGCGGAGTAAACCAAGCGCGAGATGCGAAATACCATCTCGGAGTTTGATGGAACATATTAGGCTCATCAGTTTAGCAACTCCTCCTAATACCGGCTTGCGGAAACTGCAGTTAGGCGTGACGCGCTGGAGGGTATAGTACCTAGTCCTGTATACGTATGACGCGCGATGCGTATCTATATATCACGCACCGAAAGCTATCTCTATTATATTACCGAACCCTGGTTAATCTAAACTTCATAGATACGAGGCGAAACTCGACGAAATTTGAACGATACTCGAATCGTACTTTTTCTTCGCTAAACTGACCGCGTCCTATCTACGGTGCGATGTGGACGATTAAATTCGGTTTCCGAGCAATTCTTTCTCATCGCAGATTTGAAAAATGTGGGCCAAATTATTTGCCCCGTGTTTCTTCATTTTACACGTTCAGCCTTATCAAAGTTGGAAAACGACGAGTGTGCCGCGAGTCTATCTCTCTCGCACTCGCAACTCAGCGTAAGTACGTCTCTCTGGCGTTTCGATGACGTCACGATGTTGCATAAAAAGACACGCATTTATAACTCCGCGAATAATTATTTTTTTTCAAATATATTCTTTTTCGCGTGATATTGAATATGTATGCAAATTACAAATTGAGTTTAAAAATATGATTATTTTGTCTATTTAAAGACCGAATTCCAATATAATCAAACCATAACTACTTTTTTCCTCTTCGAAGTATTTGCAGTTTCGAAAAAAATAATTGCAAAGCCTTAATTCGCATAGGTCGGACAACTGTCCTCCAAAATATCGGAATATTTGACTTTGATGCACCGTGCAATCAGTATCAGCAATACGCGAGCGGCTATCTCTCAGAGTACGCTCGGATATGCCAACAGCGTAATAATATCCAATGGAATAATTGCCCCACAGTCGATACTGAAACCTGGGTGTCGCGCCGTGCGTCATGCGTGTTGCACGTGTACGCGTTGCGCGAGGGGTTGTCACCGCGCGCGCGGCGCACACACGGACCCCGATGCAGCATTGCCGAGATACGAGTTGCGTATATACGCTGGTATTCCGTCGGTTGATGCGGTATCCACGAAGCATTGACACGTACAACGATATGTACATGCCCGCAGAGTCCGCGCATACATGGATGCACTGACCGCGCGCGTTTAGGTACAGCAATCCCCTCCCAAATCTGCTAATAGGTAGGTTGATGGGTTAACGCATGGTCGGAGCGTAACGCGGCTCTGCAAAATCGAAGGGAAGTGTGCCGGATGAATAGATAGTCGGATTGAGAAGTGTAAATACACTGAGACTGTTGACTGAGAGAAATAATAATTGCTAGTGTGAAAAGAAATATTTCTTGAATTAAGAACATATAATCATAGAAATTGTTAAGGATACAGATGCTTGGTCGAAGAATATCATATGTTCTTTATTCAAGGATGCCTTCGTTGCACGGAAAAAAATTAATCGTAGGTTTTACAAAATATGTGATAAATTTCGGACCAAGTACAATTTATCGTTACGATAACTATAATTTTAGCAAATATTGTAATAAAATTTGTAGAAGTTGCAAACGTTGCTGTAGCTCTTACTAAAATTGTAATTATCGTAACGATAAATTGGCCTTGTTCTGAAATTTATTATACCACAAACTTTGTAAAAATGCTACGATTTATTATTTCCGTGCGGAACACGAAATTCTTCCTGAGCGAAAAGAAAATTACTCAAGCCTGTCAAGTATTCTCTTGCACGTGGAAAATCATGGCAATTCCGGAATTATATCAAGTTTCTGATTGAAGAGAACATTTTTTTGTCACCAGCAATTATTTCTCTCAATGTATCTACGTAACAGTATAACTGATATCGAAAACAACAAGGTGGAAGGAAAAAATAATATTCGCAACGCGACGATTTAGCGGACAGATATCACCAATGGGGAACTCGATCGGATACGCATTCCATGGCTACCGCGGATACCTAATGCATACGCGCCATGCAGGCGCTCCACTGTACGTGACGTGAAATGAAGGTATTGATAGCGACAATAAGTCCCAGTTAATTCGCATGCCGCTGTATATAAACTTTCCTCTGCACCGCGCGCCATAACAGCTCGACATAACGCGCCGCGGTAGAAAATAAAACGTCATCCGCGCATGCATCGCGAGCGAAATGCAGGTAGCGATGCAACGACGGCATGCGCGCGCTTCCTGGGAAACCGCAGCATCGACGATCCAACGAAACGCAATTGCCAAGTTAAAGGGGGAGAGATTTTCCCCGTCGGACCTCTCACCGAGTCCCAGTCACAGTCACGGCGGGTCGGCGCTCCGCGTGCGTCGCGCGATAACACGGTTTATAATCTGAATTAACTAAACATAATTTGGGGAACCCGTAGAATGTCACTCGATACACATAGAAGCCCCGCAGCGGGACATTAGCTCGCCTTGGCTGGCGCGTACCTAAATGGAAACGCATACACGGCGTGTATTCGCGCGCGCGCGGGTGCATTATACCTACCCGGAGAGAACACTACGCACGCACGCCTGAGTTTGCAGGAATTCGATATACATTCGAGCGCAGAGGCGTCCGAACCAAATGGCGAGGATCCTATTGTTCCGCGGCCAGGAATTCGAAGGAGGAATCGCGGGCAGCGACAACTGCAGGGGCTGCGGGACCTATATCGGTTGCACCTGCCGATGATTACGAGGGCGGCGAATCCAATCTCGCAATTGCACGGTAAACGAGCGCGCCGCGGCGCTCGGGCGATCTGAGAATTATCACGTACGGGCAAAGGCGACCGCGTCGCTGAGAATTCTCGAAATTGGAAATTCGCTGCTGCAGCGAGGAGACGACAAAAGCAGCTGATTCCCCTCTGACCTTAGTCCTGTACAGATATACAAAGTCGTTCCGCGCGCGAGTCGACAGACTTCCACTTCGTTCCATTCAAACATTTCTCCAGGCGCCGCTTTATTGGCATTATGAATAAGAAATAAGGTGCCAACCAACTGGCATAGCTGTACACTCCAGACGCGCCTGTAAATATTACGAGTACTTCTCGGAGAAAAATAGAAAAGACATCTCTTTCCACCTATCTCCCTACCGTCTCCTCTCCCCTCCTCCCGATGCATACCTCCAGTCGAGGATTAAGGAAAAGACCGAGGAAGGATTCTCGGGGTGAGGATCTGCTAAAAAAATTCTGCGCTAGCTCGGGGCGTCGTCGCTGATTGTCAGCGGGCGAGGAGCAGCGAGGGATATAGGAACGGGTACCGCGGCGAAGGCTTGAGAAAACGGGAGACAGCAGCCGGTTCTCCCTCCCTCCCTAACCCTGCGGGGGTTAGATCCTCCTAAAGACAACGGGCGCGCGGAACAAAAAGAAGGGGGGGATCTGGGGAGAAAAAAAAGGAGCGACCACGATGACAACGGCCACGTCGACGAAAACGAGTATAAAAAAAGAACAGTCACATTCGCCGCTCAGCCGTTGGGCTAGGTACCGTACCCTGTACGGCAGATCGCATGGATAGTGTCGATACACGGCTTTGTTTGCCGGATGCAATACGAAGAGTGCGCCGTTTTATGACCGGAGCGCCAGTCGTCGCCGATCGAGGATCCGAAATCGAATCGCTCCTCGGAGCCTGCCCCGTGGACGTATAGCGGTTATTCGACGAGCTCTCCGATTGTTATTCGGCACCGAGCACCTGCCGTCGGAATTCGCGGAGGGAAGGAACGGGCGCCGTTATATTCGCGAACGCGGAGCTCACGATTTTACGGCCGGCGAACTAGCTTTCCAGCGGAGCGCGAAGGATTCGGCGGGACCGTCGCGCGCTCCTCAAATACGGGAGATCGAGCTCGCGATACGACGAGTTGCGCAACCGTTCGGCGGACTTGAGAAATCCTAGAAGCGTCGTCGAGGTATGATACCCCGGTGAAGAGTTGGGGGGATAACGTCGATGCGGATTTCACCAGGTATGCAATATCGTGGAGAGGAAGTAAAACCGTGATATCTTAAGGCTTCCGAAGCCCAGGTTCTATCTCCGTTCGATCGGCGTGAAACCGGAATAACGGACGCATCGATTGTTATTCAACTTCGGCGATCCGATTAACTGAAGATATTGCTCGCGCCCGCCTTATTGGTACCGTGTCAAACGAGGCTACTTTGTCCTTGTCGCGGCTACTCCCCCCCCCCCCCCCCCCCAGATTCAGAGGAATTCACTAAAGCGTTCATTGTGCGATTTCTTCGAACGGTGGCCGTACAAAGTATAGCCGCATGTCGCGATAATCGTCGGGACGCGCGTAAGAACTCGACCCGCTACCGATCTTTCGCAACTCGACGTCGCGTCGTGCGACGACGCGTTCTCCCGACGAGCCGCGTACAGGAATTCGCGGGAAGAAAACCGAGGATCCTCTCGCTGCTCTCTGACGAGTCGAGACGTTATTCCTCCTCTCCCTCGTCGCTACAGGAAGTCCCCGGCGTCGACGAGGAGAAACCCGTTTAGCGGTGGAGCCCATCTCCTCGCCAAGGAGTTAAGCCAAGTTTTTTTTTAGCCGAGGGTGAGTTGGTATTAAACGATCTCGCGCGGCTCTGCCATAATCTTCCGCGGGCGCGTAAAATACGGGGACCAACCGGCATGGCCGCCGCAGCCTCCGTAGCCAGTCTAGGCGATAGATACCGCGCTGGGTATACCTAGGTACTCGCGTGCGCGCTGCATATTTGGCGCGTACAGGCGCTTGCGTATATATTATATAATATGTATAAGTAGTTGTATATCTTTCGAAAATGTGCTCGCGTTGGTATATATACACACATACGTGCGAAGGGCTGCGCGTACCCGAGTATAGAGGTGCATACGCGTATAGGTGGGCGATAGTTGGCACGATATCGCCACGCACGTGTATTTCTTTCGAAAACACATGCAGACGTATACAGTCGAACTTCCGAGGAGAAGAGAACGTTTTTCAAATCATGATGACGGTCGACCTTGGAAGGATTGAACATTCGTTAATTTTTTCACGTAATTTTTCCAAAAACAAATGCAGACGTATACAGTCGAACTTCCGAGGAGAAGTAAACGTTTTCAAAATAGCAATGACCTGATTACGGTCGATCCTGGGAGGATTGTCAACACATTGGTTAATTTTGCACGTGTACAGTGGAGATCTAAGAATTTGGGCACCATCAGGACTGCTCAATTTCTAAGCCTGCACTCGTAGGCGTGACTCACGAATGATTGTGACATCTTCGAAGTAAAAGTTTGTACGCTGCAGTAGGCCATCCCAATTATTGTGCCCCTCTTTTGAATGCGATGGAGTAACCGGAGGGAGGGTGTGAAAATAGGGGATGCCGAAATTCCAGAGAGCCTAAATTTTTGAATTCCCATTGTATTTATTTTGAAAACCTGGACGCAGACGTACATTATCAAACTTCCGAAGAGAAGCGAATGTTTTTCAAATCGTGATGACGGTCGATCTTGGAGGAATTGACAGCACAGTCGTCAACTTTTGCACGTAGGATAGAACGAATTACTCGAGAGTTGAACCCTGAATTTACAGTGCAAGCCCGAGAAGCGAATATGTACCAGTAACAATGCCAACAACGATATCGGTCCAGCGTAACACCATCCCTGCAGCATTCTTTCTCCGTCCTTCTCGGATTCCTATACTTCGTTCACTTGAAGTGCAGGGGAATGCTCGCACGCGGTACCACCCCGTCGCAGTTGCGCGTCTCTCCGTACACCGATCGGAAACTGATACCCACTCGGTGCAGGATGCATACGCGGAAAAGTACGGAAACGCAATGCGGACGTGACGTCGGACTCCGAAGGTGCCGCATCGAGCGAGGAGAGAATGCGGCAAGGATTCGATTTAAAAATTCAACGCCGGCGAGCGAGGGCGCCGGATAAAATTGTTGAGCCTTTGTTGATCTTTCGCGGAAACTCGTTCCGACGATAGGAGGGGAGCGAGAGGGGGGGATATAAAGTAAAGACGGAGAGACGGGTGAGAGATCGGGGCCGTGTCGTTTGTTTCCCGAGAAATATCGCCTGCGTGGAGGCAACGCCGTCTTCGCGAAATCCGGGATGAAGGCGGGTCGAGAGGGGGAGAGGAGATACGGAGGAAATACGGAGGACGCGCGGGAGGTGGAAAGAGAGAGAGAGAGGGGGGGAAGAGAGCGCTGCCCCGGGAGAGGGATTTTGAAAATTCCAATATCTCTCGGAAGAACGTCCCGCCCCGCCGAATCCCCCGGGATTTACCTTGCAGGAACGTAATGGCTAACCGTCCAGCGTCGCCTGTTTTGTTAACGCAATCACTGCGCGCGGGACGAGGAGGGGAGAGAAAAAGAACAAAACCGGAGCTAGGAAGATCGGCGCTCCTGTGTAAAGTGAACGCGAGGAGAAAATCCGTATACGGGAAGTTATTGTATCGCGCGTATGCGCGCGGGATGTAAGTACTTTCGAGGAAGAAAGGAGGAAAACGTCTTGGGACCGAGCGAGGGATCCGGTCGGTGGAATTCGAGACACTCTCAAATAATACCGGGGCACGTCGAGTACCGAGAGGATTAGCCGCCCGGAACGACGCTCCGTCACGTTCTTTAACCCTTTCCACGCCGAGGAGAAACATTTGCAGTGCTTACGTTCCATTAACTCGCGCCTTCGTTTAATCTAAACGCTCGCTATTGCATTTAATTTGTAAAGGAAATTTCACGCGATTCTCTACCGGAAAACGTCCCCCGACGATTGCATTAATTAAGGAGGTAACCGTATTAGAGTGAGTCTCTAATTTCGACACCGATCATTACATCCTTCTAAGATGCAGCCCAGTCAGACATGCAATGTAAATTTTTCAGCAACTTTATGAAAACCTATGTAATTGAATGCTGAAATTATATTTCAGAAATAATAAGTAAATTTTACACATTACATTTTATTCAGTAAATTAAATCTTGCGTAAATTCGATGTATTATTTAAAATTGACATTGATAACAAAAGATTTCTGTTAATTTGACTTAAAAATTCAAAAAAATTTTTTAAGTTTTCATTTGACGTATACGTACTGTGAATTAGAAATGTCTGACTGGGAGTTACGAACCGAAGCGCGAGTGATGAATGTCCCATTAATAAGTATCTATACGATAAGAATAATAACGAATCCTCTGGAAAAGTTGCAAGCAAGAGCAGGTACTCCCGATTACTCGACGCGTGCCAATAATTTTACGACTCCTCTGCGCGAGATAGAAGTCACGAGTCGGATTCTGCGGCTGTAATTCTCCTGGCAACAAGGGATACTTCGATAATTTTTGTTATTACCGGAGAGCGCTCCAGTCCGTGAGGAGAAAGTAATCAAATACTCACACCAACCCCCATGTATTATAGCGCCGCGGTCTCTAACAGAGATAGGCGCGACGCGCATGCGGCACGGCTGCAGCTCTGAGAGTGCACAGAAGGGTGATAACGATAATAGGACTCACCTGAAACATAAAAGGTAAGAACGACCGTTAAAAAATGTTTTCTCCAAGAGAATCTACTTAAAATGTACAATAAACATATTATATATTAAAATACAGGGTTCCCATCCGGTCAGATATTAAAAAATAATGAGTTTTAATTACTAATTTGAAAAAAAAAACAAATGAAAAAATGACCGATCTTTCCTCATTCGAGCACTATGAAGAGATAAAAAAGCGGTCTAATGGTGTTTGCATAAAGGGTATGGAAACGTAACAAATTAGATCATCCTTTAATGAAACCTCCTGCTTTCCTCATCCTTTAAATACCTCAACAAACATTTCCTCATGCTACAAGAGACGCGCGTAACGATACCAATTACTTATTACGCACCATCATAACAATTTACGGAATATGGGTATTGACAGCATCACCTATCAACACTGAGAATCCATACGAATTATTGCAACGTTTTAACGGCGGGAAGGTATCGTGAAATTATTCGACGAATCAAAAGACGAAATCTAAAAAATGACATTTAATGACTTTTAAAAATAAAAATGATTTTCGACTAACTCGATCGAAAAAAAATTACCAATCATGAAAAAAAAATGACCAAGTGGCAATACTGAAAATAGCACGCAGCTGACCGAACGTAATCGATAACGTATCAGCGTTATCGCGATTTCATTCACGATCGAATCGCTGGACTTAACGAGGAACATCTAGATAAAAATAAATCTGCATCATATCGGGGTAACGCACGTTGCTTCGCGCTCGTTAAATATTTTGACTGTCGCTCATCGGTTTATATCCTCATGGAAACAGTCGTTAGTTCATTTCATTGTGTAGATATGTCTTGCGTCTATTCCTGATCAGCGGCAGTAAATGACGTTCATAAAGATAAATCGGGTCGGTCGGGGGTTATACGACCGTATGCGACGAGGATTTTTAACTATCGCTTCGATAACGCATTCTTATGTCAATCGCACGTACTCTATAAGTGCACATTAACGCGCAAGCTAATTATTAACAACTCTACAGAATTTCACACTCCAAGTTTCTCATCGCTAATATCGTACAGAGCTAATTTCGACCGGTACCAGAGAAAAGCGCGTATCTTTTCACTGTCATTGAGAAACGTAACTCGTTGCTATGCGAGGAAACATCGTAAGTCCTTGTTGTCATTGTGTGACTTGCGAATTTTCCTCGCATAGCAACGAGTTACGATGTTCTACAATGATAGTGAAAAGATACGTGCTCTTGTCTGGTACCGGTCAATTTGTTTTCATTCATGCAGAGAATAGTTAACCCTCTGTGGTCACTAAGGATCCACTTGACCTGGGCTTCAATTTTGATGCTGACCGTACTTCTTTTTTTTACAATCTTAACTAGATCCTCGCCAGATTTCGAAATCAATAGCTTCTTCTTAAAACTCGTATTAGGTACGAACTTTTTTCGAACTTTGGAAAAAGTCGTTTTTGAAACGTGCACTATAAAACTATCGCTTCAAAGCACCATATCTTATAAGAATCATCCGTAGACTTTGTTAAGAAAACTCAAAAAATAACGAAGTTATGAAACTTTTAGCGAAGCAGCTCATTTTTTGCGCATCTACATATTCACGATCATTTTTTAATACGTCATCACTTCATTTCTTACGTAGACGCGGTGATTACATATTCTGCAATGTTTGAAGAATGTTCCATAATTTGTCAGTGCAAATTAGACGGATGTTGTTCATATGGCTATTGTTTAAAAATCAGTTGGGTTCATTTGACCCACGTGTGACAACTGTAAGAACGTGTGATCACGGAGGGTTAAACGAATAGTTTCCCAGTTTCTTATACACAAAAATATTCCGAATGTTCCCCGCGAACTGAAATACAAACATTTTTCCGATAAGATCGAAAGTGGGTTACGAGTGTCACAACCCTCTCCGAGCGCGAGATCACGCGACGCGAAAGAACCGGCGTAAATTTCCAACGCGATTCGTCGACGGAGTCGGTTCGAGTACTCTTGATTGACGGTCATGCTCGTAATAGGCCTATGACCTACATCCACAGGTTCGCCAGCCTTGAACACGAATTAGCGAACGGCAGTGGCAGAGAGTGGCGCTGCAGGAGCAACGTCGGCAGAAACAGGACGGTTTGATGCGACGCAACAAAGTATGGGCGCACAGTCACACTCGCGCGCGGACGTAACGTTCGCGGCCTACGTGCGTGCATACTAACAAGCCGGGCGTCCGGTTTACCACTGCGCGCGCTAAGTTCAGGAGGCGTGCTGGGACCAGAAAACGACTTTGGCGAGCAAGCGAGCGGATGAATCATCGCGGTATAGTTTCGAAGTTTCGACGCAAACGGGTTCGTCGGGATAAGTGTCGAGGGATCGGGAGGAAGAGATCGAGCAGCAGCGCAGCTGGAGTTGGAACTCGGTGTACCGGGTGTCTATGTAACGCTACTTTGGGCCAAGTTGAGGTATACGGGGTTATAGTGAAGACGGATGGGCTGTACGGGGGAGATACCGTTCGGTGATCTATAAACTCCAGGCCATTGGCTACCGGCCTGAGCTTCGAATATTACATTGGTTCTCCCGGAAGCGATACATCCACCGTATCTCTCTTCTGCGTATACCTCGTCATGAATATTAACCCTTAGATACATGCGTGAAAAATGTCACTATTGTGCGCAAGTCGGATCTCCCAGGCCCGAATGCAAATTATAATTTAATTGTATTATGGTTATAAATGTAATATTTTTTTCGCGAAGAAAATAATGTTAGGTATTATACATGCTCTTCATATTGCGGTAAAACTTATTTGTCATCGTTGAATTAAAATAAACGTAAATAAATCAACCGTCAATTAGGAGAAGTTATAGTATTTTTTACTTGATCTATATATCTAAGGGTCACAGATAAGAGTAGAGAGAGATGTTACAGCCGCGAGGAACTGATTACACATAAAATGCATTCGTCTTAATGACTCGGATGAAGGAAAAATAAAAATAAACTTTTTTAATCATGTAAATGTAAACGCGAATCTAAATATAATAGAAATCGCACTTTCATACGAATACTTGAACAAAAACTTAATCGCAAACGTTATCTCCCGAGGTATTACGGGAGACTCGCGCAAATCGCAATACAATCGACCGCGACGTGCGAAACGGTGCCGCCGCTCATTCGGTAGCAATTTCCGCGTGCCAACAGAGTCCCCCGCGCGTGCAACGCCACGGCTTAAGCTGACGAGCGGCGGCATAAGCAACGCGATTGCGTAACGGTGCTAACTCTCCTCGAGCAGTTACATTTCCGGGTTTCCAGGGAGCAGGTGGAACGAAATTTAAAAGTTTGCGGTCGGCGCATAGCCCGGGCCGTACAGCCGGCCGCTTGCGGGGGAAACAAGAGAGGAGACGACGCTGGATGAATGCCGCGATGAAACACGGCAACCGCAGTGGCGGAACGCCGGAGAGGGCATCTCTCCAAAATCTTTTCAGTGGAGAGTCATCGCGTATCCTACATAAATTTGCATATACAATTACGCCGGAGTAAATTGCCTGGAAAGTTTCCAGTGGCAGATCCGACGCCTTTCAAGAAACAAGAGAGAAAGGAGGAGTCGCGGAGGCGGAAGGACGGACGGGAGTCAACGTGGTCGTTACGGGGTTGAAGTTTCGCTGCAAGCACGAGGGCCGCGCGGAGAATCGCGTTAATGGGAATGTCGATAACCAGGGACGGGATATATATATACGAATGCCCCGGCGCTTAACGTCGATAGCGCTCCAGTTTCAGAGGCGATACATTCTCGTTTCGGGAAGGCGGCAGTCGGGATCGTTTGACGAATGTATCGTGCCAAAAAAACCGAGCGATCCGATATTTTTCCGCGACGCGAGAAGTGTCTCGAACCTCTGCGAGATATATACACGTACACGCGTACGTCAGAGATGATTCGGGTAAAGATAGAATATTCGCCGAGGTGTTCGCGCGCTCGTGCCTCGTTATACGTGGTACCGCGTGTAGGTACGCTCTATACATATAGCTGGGATTAAGGTACCTGCTATTGGCGCGAGGCTCGACCGAGTGTTTGGCCGATCCAAATTCTATTTCAAGTTTTATTTTCGAGTCAGAGTGTATCTATGCGCGCGAGGTTTGCCGCCGCATTTTCCGCACGGCTGGACGAATCTTTCCTCGAGGGAAAATCGATCGGGGTCGTTCGCTGTACGGAAATAATTCCATTGGTGAAACATTTTCGATATTCAACGCATATTCGACTATTGGTTCGATACTTCGTTCGACTTACCGTCGATTACAATGTTTCCCAGGCTGTAAGTGTTGTCGAATGAAAGTTCTTACGGATTTGATTCTTTTCCTTCTTCAATTTTTTGTTTGTCATACACCGAGAGAAAAATGTAGTAGATTTTACTAAATCGGCGGTTACGGCTGGGGGAATGCAGCAGATCAAGTCACTTTGACTGAAAATTAACTCGAGCGGACTACGGATTGCTTTCTTCGAATAACTGTTAATCATTATGACCAAATTTATTAGTCGAAGCTTAGTTGAATATACCATTTTTTCTCTCAGTGTAAATATATAATATCTATAGATGTTACAACACAACGATTCCAAGGTAGAATTTCAATATTTATATCTTTAAATTATTCCCAAAAATTGTAGCTTTCAAAGATTGGCAACACACATCAGTTACTCCACCGAGTGCACATTGATCATTCTTCCGTACCACGATCCTCCCCGACGGTCAAGAGAGACTCGGACCCCAATTTTTCTCCACTTCCGTAAAATATCACGTCACCTTGTAAGATACAAGGTAGATCAATTTTCATTTCGTCGCGACCCTAGTCGTTTTTCTCCAGCGCCGCTCTCGGGTGTGCTTTACCTCCGGCGGCGGGGGAACCGTTTACCTCCCCGGCGAAAAGAAGAACCGTGCGAGGATCGGAGGCGCACCCATAAACAGAAAAACGCGCGGAAATATCTCGGCCTCGAGGGGTCAAGGTCGCATCGGTGAGACGGCCGGTATTCTTGCGGGGAAAATAAAATGGCGCGCTGCCAATGCACGTGTTCGGGGTGGAATCACGATTTTCACGGAGATCCGCGACGGAGGTGGAATACCAAAGGAATCGCGAGCGCACCGTGAGTACGGTTGTTCCGACAGACGCGGGGATACCGGATGTCGATGATCCACCTCGTAGCCGACGGAGCGGGGGAGTGACACAGTCTCTTCCAGACGCGGTTCGATTCTCGCGAGAATTCGCTTATGTGAAAGAATTAGAGGGCAGGCGGGGGATATCAACGTACGACTGACACGCCGGAGAAGCCGAGGCGGCGCATGCAACGCCTCTCCTCTCGCAGCAGCCACATCGACGAGTCGGAAGATCGAATTCCCGGCGAACGCGAAGGGGCTTTAGCGGGTGGACGATAATTCAGGGAGAAGTTCGTCCGCCGAGAGATTTTCCGCTCGCTCTCCGCGAATTCGAAGAAAGGGGTATGCGTATAGGTTTACGGGCGAGGAGAGGAAACGAGGAGCCGAAGCCGAGGCAATGGGGCGAAACGAAGGAATTACCGAACGAGGGAAAGAAAAACAAGCGGGCCGCCGCTCGCGCGCGATGCGGAATGAGAAGGTCGGTCTCGCGCCGCGCGACGGGCATCGAGGAGAGCAGCGGCAGCACCACCGGAGAATGCCGCGAAATGCCACAAGCCGAGCAGAGGCGCGCTTTTGTCGATGGGTATACCTACGCGTTCCGTGGGTACCAGCCGGCACGACCTATCGAGCGGACCTCGTGAATTTTCGCATTCGCGACGTCTCGCCTCTTGCCGCGAGGTCGATTGCCCGCGCGGAACGCGGTTCGAGAGGAACGAGGGGAGGGGGGATCTACCGATCTCTCGGGGTCCTCGAAGTTACGTGCAGATGTGTGCGGGGTGATTCGTGATCGAGGCGATTTACCGTGTATGAGAGGAATTAACGGTCGTTGAGAGCCATTATAGATCGTGGTTCTTCTTTGCAGTAAATATTGGCTGCCGATAATTGATTGCTCGGTCGTTGCAGTATAAAATAGAAACCGAGGACCGATTTCCGGTAAACCGCTATCGACGCTGCGTTTGCCAAGTCAGTTTTTCCGTTCGGTCGACGTTAATCGTAGCTTTTTCTATCGATATCGCTCGTAGGAAGACAACGAAACGCTGCAAGATGAAATTTTCCAGCAATTCAGGAAAAATACTTGGATACGAGTAACTGTCTCTAAGAATACGAATCGTCCTACGCGTCCCATGGGAAAGGTAGAACGATGTAAGCTACCAGCCCAGGCGGAAAATTTCTATACATTTTTGTACATAACCATATGTGGATTTGGTCACATATGGATTACGTGTGATTTCTATATTAACCATATACCTACAGCCTATATATGGATTATACAAACATTCAAAAATCTATATATAGTCCTCATATGGTTGATATACAGAAATCATATACAGGATGTTCACGTCCAGGCTACGAGAGTGGATAATTTTTTTTCGAGTTTGCCGCATACGCGAACCAATAGCGACCTATGTAGTTTAGTCTCCAATTAATATAGAGCCGTAGTGACAACAGGGAAGGCTGACCGAATCGCTAATTAATTTGTGTACACGGCAAATTTGAAACAGACTGCACACACTCTCGAAGCCTAGACGTGAACACCCTGTATAATCCATATATGAACAAATCCACATATGGACTATGTACAAAATATATTATATAGAACTTTTCCGCCCGGGAGACCTTAACCTCGGGTCCTCGGATGCCACCTTTACATTTCACATATTCGCTGTTGTTACGCGCCCAAGCAAAACTGCGCGATCCCCAGTTTAATCTCTAATTACGCGTAACGCGCGACAACTCGACGCGTATAATACACACGCGAAGTGTATTATATTTACGAAGCGTCACCAAAGCGTGAACGTACGCGTAAATAGAGGATGAGAGGGAGGGGCGAGTTTGTCGTTTCGGCGTCGGAGAATTGGCGAGTCAGCGAGAAAGCGCGAGTGCCACCGTCACCGGGGTTCTTTGCAAGCCCGGCCAATTACGCCCGTTAGCCGTCACTGTCGTCATCGGCATCGCGATATAACCTCCCCGCCCGCGGTAGACGTATATCGAGCGTGACTTCTCCCGAGCCGGACGACTTCCGAGCGTCCCCTTCCCGGCGGAAAAAAAAAGCTACTCCGCGAGCAGGGGAAGGAACCTTGCGAGTTCCTCTCGCGTGACCCAGTTTCGCTTCTTGCGAGCCCCCACGGTCGTCAGACGCCGACCAAAAAGTGGCCGAGCGATGAGATTCGTTCGTTTTGATAGGACAGCTCGAGAATCGTATTATCGATACGGAGGCACCATGGGGGAAAAAGGAAGCTAATGTCGTCGGGATAAAAAGACTCGACTGTATCGATTACCGTTGTTCGCAGTACTACATCATATACAAAAGATGAGATCCTCGATTAATCCCTCGTGCGCAAAATCTATTTATCCCGGGCGATGCTTCCGCGCGAATCGGTAATACTCGGGGGGAGCGGATACTTTCCCCTTTTTATTCGCCGCAAGCAAGAACCCGAGCCACAAAACGGGGGAAGGGGAAGGATGACGAATGTCGCGCTTCCGCGGCGGGGCGCTCCGAGGAATATCTTATTCGCGATAATCCACCCCGTGTAAGGAGGCAGGGGCGCGTTTATTATACCGATACGAATTCTCTCGGTCCGACCGCGATCGACCGGCCGAAAACAGGATAAGCGAGAAAAGCGCATTTCGAGGGTCGGGCTCGCTTCCGCGGGCGATTCGTCAGCGAAACCTCGCGGCGGAGCCTGCAAAAATCCGTGATAGCCCGTATACGGATCGGCAAATCACCGGAAGGAGAGAAGCAAGGGTAGGCGGGGTGGAGAGGATAAGTAAGTAGAAGTATAGCGCAGAGGAAGAAACAACATTCGTAGACGGCGATGGAGTGGAAAGTCGAAGGAGGAGGAGGAGGAGGGATCGCAGTGATTCGAGCTCGTCCGACAGTTCTCGGATCCTCGTCGAATATATTGCCGCGCGGCCAAAGGCGAAGTCCATCAAAGCGAACCCACCGAGCGAATGCACACGCGTCTTTTTCAACCTCGAGGAGAGGACGCGAAACTCGATCGATGAGAAACCAGGGAGCGTGCATCCGTGCGGTACCCGCGAGTACATACCTATATTCATTCGTACAGATCTCGTAAATATAGGTACGTACATGTGCATAACATGTGTACGCGAAATCTGATGGAAATACTCCTATATTCCGCGATATGTGGATGATACTTCAAAGAAAATAATTCCACTTTCGGTAATACATTTCGTGTCATTTTGCCGCGCAATTTCCGCGCGATAAATCGCGTTGTTTCGCCGCGGAGGGGGAATTATTTTACGATACGTCACCGCGTCCTCTTCAACTGATAACGATTGCGAGCCGCTGTGACGTGGGCGCGAAGTAACACGTGACACGCGAATAACCCTGGAAAAAGCGCTGAGGAAAAGCAGGTGCATGTGTTCTTACGTACTTTGTACATGACATGTAAAAGGTGAAAATTGCGGGAAACGATATACGTTGCGCGTACGTAGGTACCTATACTTATCGGTTGAGCGTGAAGAACGATGATCCGCGTTCAGACGATCCACTTTTCATGCTTTACGTGCCGCGACACACGCGACCGTGCCGTGCGTCGACACGTATACGAATTTGTCATCGCGCTTTCGATATCTGCCGTTTCTCCCGCTCCGCTCCCTGACTTTTTCAGCCTCGCTGCAGACGCGGCGGCGGCGGCGGCGCTGCGCGAGATGCTTCGCTCCCCGAAAACACGTCATTTATTACCGGGAACATCTGTGCGCGACCCGAGATTTGTTTCCCTTTTCCTGCCTTCCGTGACAGCTCTCGAAAGTTTCCTCCGCTTATGAATACAGGCGGCGAATCACGTGCACGCGCTATATGTGTGCGCCAAGTCTGTATGCGCGCCTATACATGCAACGCTGACGCGCGCTCGTGCATGTGTCGGCGGGTATGTACATAATATTTATGTTTGAACGAGGATAAAGCGCTTATCGGATGGAGGGTAAGTACACCTTGGCCCTGGAGCCACGCTTGATTGATTTTTCAGCCAGCGGATAAAAACGATGGAGCGTCGAACGCATTTCAAACTGGATGCGCGTGGTTTAACGGCGATGGGAAAAGGGACATTTGTTTTTGTCGAAACTTCCGCGAATTTATTCCATTCGATGTCAGGGTAGAGTGGGGCTAAAAGTTCCAGAGGTAAAAAGTGCTGTTCGGTAGATTTTCATAAACCGTTTCGTTTATTCGCAATCAGCGTTCTCTGACAGCTGTCGTATATCGAGACTATATTAAGAAAAAAAAATGCAGCAGATTTGACTAAATTAGCGGTTACGAATAGGGGGATGCAGATCAAGTTACTTGGACTAATGATTGACTCGAATTGACTACAGCCTGTTTCCTTCAAATAGTGGTTAATCGCTATAAGCAAATTTATCAACCGAAGCAAATAATTCGGCATTCCCCAGCGTGTAAACGCCGATTTAATTGAATATACCATTTGTTTTCTCAGTGTATTTCTACGAAATGCAATTATCAAATAGTCATTGAATTTTAAGACTAGTTGAATGGTACTTTTTATCCCGCGGCAGTTTTAGCCCTACTCTACCCTACTTCCCAGCGCTTTATTAAATCAGCTGATTACTAGTAAACTACATCATCGTCTGTGAAACGCACAGCGTCTAAATCGTAAAGTTTGCACGTAACCAGTGTATGCCATATCCTGCTGTCGTTTTGCGGCTATAACTTCGTGTCTTCTGCAATAAATTTAAACTTTTTTTTTCTCTAAATGTGCGTTAAACTATAAGAAATTACTGCGTAAATAAAATTGTGGTCTGATGTTAACTTCCAAAGATATTTCAAGATGGAAAAATTAAAGTAACGAAAGGGCGAGCGTTTCAAAAATCGACAGGGTGTATGGCATACTCTGGCTGTGTGTTCCAGGGTTAATTATAAGTTATCGTGCCGAGGAGAGAATTCGTTATCGCGGGTGAATACACCTATACGAATTCCTCCATTACTGGCGCCGAAAGTCTGGAATGTCCGCCCGGGTGACGGGTGACAAATGAGAAAAATAGGACCGACGCGAGTTTATACTTAACGACTCGGAGAAAGGGTGAGGGGGCGGATAGAAAAAGGAAACGAAAGGAGATATTCAACGCGCGAGAGAAACCAGTTTGGTGTTAGCGCGGCGCACACGTGCGAATTACGCATTCGCGTCCGACAACGTCAGGAGATGCGCCGACAAAGTCATCTAGACCGCGTCACGCCGGTCGTAGGCTCGTGCCGGCTGCCTACGTAACGGCAGTATCCAGGTGGGTATCCGCGAGTATTGAGCGCACGAAACGCGTTCGCCGTATCGATTACTCCCTCCCGCCCGGCCCGCCTCACTCCCCGCAGCGACCCGCAGCCCATAGTGGTAAAGGTGATAAGAACAACCGAGGAATTAGCAGCGTCGCGATAACCGCGTTAAACTCTTTCGTTCGTGACGTGACTTTCACGTTAAATAGAAAAAAAAAAAAGAATCGGTCGAACGAGCCGGAGACATTTACATCCGACGAATGTATAAGCTCGGGCTCGCTTTCGAGTCGAATGTGACTTCGTCGTACAATCGGAGCTCTGCTGATTTCTCTATTCGTGATACGGAAGGATCTTGTTACACCGAGAAAAATTACTTTGTGAATCTAACCAAAATTCTGGATACGATGACCAAATCGTTTGATGAAATATGGATCCTCTCTGTCTGTGTGTTTGGTTTGACCTACCACTTTTTCGTAAAAGTAACTAAACGATTTGTTGGAATAACTATACGTTTAGTTAGAATAACTAAACATTTGGTTAGAATAATCAAGTGTTTGGTTCAACTGACCAGTATTTTGGTTATTATAACTACATGCGTTTTGTCATTTCAACCTAATTACTTTCCTCGGCGCACAAGTAGGGTAAGCTTATCATCGTGACGTTTTAGCAGGTATTCGAAACAATACAAGGTGGGTGCATCAAAGCGAGAGGTGACATCAGGAACACTGTGACTGTACCTCCGAGAAAAGTTGAATTTTCACCTACACATTGATAAAAAAAACCCACTGATACATACACCTATACGTGCGGGAACCTATTATTACAGATTACATCTCGCATTCACCTTCCATTGGCGCGTCGCGTTTTCCCGCACTCTTTTCCGAACTCGCGAGGATTAAACGCAGGCTTTTTTTGTCGTTGGATCGTGCAGGTGCATTTAGACAATATACTCACAAAGGAGGATCTATTCGACGGCAAATACGAATGCGTTTAATAAATCACCCGCAGGCCGGTATACGCAACCCGACAGGCTTACAGCCCCTATTCTCCTATCGGACCTATGTACGCGAACCTATAGATGCTCCATTCGTCTCGTTAATCAAATTAACGGCGGATACCCTTTGGAGCGGTATACGCGATCGACGCGAACGTATCGATACGTCCAGCCGCGCCGGACGGAGACGTATAGCGCGGGAGGACGCGGAAAGGAGGGACTCGTTAATCCGTCCTGATGAAATTACCCGGCGACGCCATCGCGCGCTACGTGTGGTGTGAAAATCCGCGAGACCCCGTGTGTGGGCTCGGTTCTCGATCCCCGCGCCAACACGTGCACCGCTCGCGTGTGTACGCGCGACTCCTCGTCCTCCGATGCGCGGGTAGAGTGACCGCCGAACGCCCGACCGGTCGGACCTTATAAAGTAAAATAAAACTCGGAGGCCATAGATTACCTCGGATTACACCACGAGATGCCGAGATATTCCGGACACTTTTACGAGTCGAGAGTCCCGCGGCTCGAAAACTCGGATCGCCACCGCGCGCGCGCGCGCGGGCTACTCCCGAGGTCCCGGTAAATCCTTCCGGGCAAGGAGACGACGCGCTTCCCGCAATTCGTAACGCGCGCCCGTGTGTGTCTCGGGTGTATAAAGACTCGCCCGCTTTTCACGGGCGATACGCGGAAGGAGTATATATGGGAAAGAGGGAGGAAAGGAATACGACTCGAATCCTACCTTTAAATCGTGATGTATCGAAACCAAAGAAACCGGAATTTTTCGCGCGTGAGGATATTCTTAAGGTAGAGCGGTACCGTTAGGACGATTCGTGCGAAAAATTACGCATCACTGAGAAAATAGTTTATTTGTAGTTAATAAATGTTTGTTTGAATACGGTGAAATAAATATCCCGTTAGACCAAATAAATATTCATTAACTGTTACGATATTTACTTGAAACATATAATTAACGTATATTTTCTTATTCTAACGAAATATTTAATATATTTCGCCGTACTTGAAATTACATTTATTAATTATTGATAAACTGTTTTCTCGGTGTATAATCATGATGTTCATTATGACAGTGAAACGATTCACAGACTGCGAGATGCGTGTTATTCTGTTCGAATTACTCGAATAAATATACTAATAACTAAAAAAATATTTTCTTGCCTAAACGAAATATTTATTTCGCCATATTCAAATACACACATACACATATATATTGACTATACATAAATTATTCTCTCAGAGTGTACCAACTTGACTACCGACATTTACACGCATAATAAGTTTCTTAGCCGAGGAGAATGTCAGAGTGCAGCACCCGAGCACGGCGAATCAATCGGAATAAATTTCGATAAACCGAACCCCTACGATTAAATAAAAAAGACATATAGCCGATGGGATCGGATCAACGTAAGGTCCGATTTGGTCGAGCTTACGAAGCGGGATATCGATATGATACCTCGAATTTTTCCCAGATGCGCTCGAGTACCAATATATACGTGTATTGTGTACATACATACACACACCTACTCACAGGTTGGGAGTCTCTCCCCGTGCCTTCATCTCGGAGAGTCAATTCCCTCGACCAATTCCAGAGTCGATCGACGTCGACAGCCGTAGATGGCGACGACGATACAAATCGATTCATCGCACGCGCAGTATATCCTATTTGATCTCTTCAAGTCGGTCGACGACCGGGAAATTAGACTTTCACGATCGCCCCTCGATTTATTTCATCGTGTCTGCCTCGCGGACGACGAGAAACGGAGAGAGAGAGAGGTGGAGGGGGGGGGGGAGAGAGAGAAAGAGCAGAAACCAAAGACGGAGGGAAGGTAGAGCCGCGCGTTGCTCGATTACACTCGGACATACATACGCGAATGGACCGTAATGGAAACGATCGCGAGTGTTCAAGGATACGGTACGAGCGAAAGCGAAAGGACGAAAGTTTTCTGGGCTATTGCGATTCCGAAGAGGAGAGGAAAGCCGAGGCCAACCGCGAGACGGGCGATACGACGCGGTGAGGTGAGGAGGAACGGGACGAGCGCGGAAGGATACGAGAAGCGCCGGCAAGGATTATCCCCTATAAAAATCTAGTAAAGATCCCGAGATGGGAGAGACAAAAGCGTTTTCTTGAAAAATCGCTTTGGCTGGAAAGCCAAGCCAGCACTGAGACGCGAATAGGATATTAATCCCTCCCACGACACGACCCTTCCCCTTCGCACCCCCTCCCTTTATCCATCAATCCTTATACTCCGTATCCATCTCCCTTTCTTCCCTTAACCTGCTCCATAGTCCATTTATCAACATCCCGTTCCACCCAGAACTCCTACCGAAGGCGAGAGTCGTCGAAGATTTGCCGACAATTAAAATTAATTATCCCGAATACTTCTGCGCGCTCCCTCCCCCACCCTCTATCTCGAATTCGCCGCGACCGAGAGGCTCGGACCGACCCTCGACCGACGAGAGAGCCGTCACGGATGAGTGATGAATGACGATTCGCGGGGCAGGTGATATCTGTTGAGATCGAGGTATCGGGCGATTTTGAAAGAATTACGTATAGGTATACATATGTATATAAACGATGCGTACGAGTCAATCCGCGTTAAACTGCACTGAGAAAAGTAACCTGATCGATCTAACCAAAATCGTGAAGACTATAAACAAACAATTTGGTGAAATATGGATCTTTTCCATCGGTTTGGCTAACTGGTCATTTTCTGGTTAGAATAACTAGACATGTAGTTAGAATAACTAGATACTTGGTTCGACTTACTAGTATTTTGGCTAGAATAACTAAAGTCATTTAGCCAGATGCGTTTTGTCATCTCAGGCGGAAAAGTTCTATATATTATAATTTGTACATGTGGTCCATATGTGGATTTGGTCTTATATGGATTATATGTATATGATTTCTATATATATTAAACCATATAATGACTATATTTAAATTCTTGAATGTTTGTGTATAATATATAAGTCCGTATATAGTTAATAGAGAAACCATATATAATTCATACATGACCAAATTCACATATGGATCATATACAAAATATATAGAACTTTTTCGCCTGGCATTTTAATCAAGTTATTTTTCTCAGTGTGGATAGTTAATGAAACGTTAAAGGCTCTTCAAATGAGCGGACATACGCTAATTATCCATATATTACGATTTTAACAATAAATTCTTTTCTCTTGAAAGACAAACCTCGATATAAAATCTCGAAATAAGCAGTATCCAAGGAATACGTTAAATAGGATATTCTTTCTGTCGTTAGGAGCGATCGGTACAGCCCCCGTGATCCCGAATTAGATACGTTATTAAGGAGCTTCACCGGGATGTTCCGAAAGTGGAGCTGCGGGGCGACTATCGATTGTTTTAGCTCTTCCCCCGGCGGGCACTCCCGCCGCCGTAACTCCGATAAGTTAACGTTTTCGGTTTGCAGCCTTCGTTATCCCCCCTAAACGACGTGTGTTCAAAATTCACTCGCAGGCCCAAAATTAAACTGCATTTCCCATTTCATTCTCATTTATTCCAATCCCCGGCGCTCTTCGATTACTCTTTCCTTTATGCGATCCTTACAGCGTAGCTTAAATAACCCCTCCCCGTGCTCGCCGCATTCCCCACCCCGGCACTAATTACACCGTCAACTTAATATTACCGCCTCCTGAATTTTTCAGAGTCATTATACCTGCGCGTAGGCCCTCCCTGTCGGTATATACAGGCACGAGACATTATTGACCTATTATAACCAATCACGGGAATTACCCGGGTGTGCGTATACCTTTTCCGTTACACACCCACCTACATACATATAACGCAGGTATACGTACGCGCGTGTATTATACGGGTATACGCCCGATATACATAGACGGCCAGCTCCTTTGAATATAGGATATTATAACGGGATTGCCTGCGCTCCTCGCAAGGGCGGCTGGAGTTGGTAGTTACCGATAATGGATTATTTCTAATTAATCCATTCCGGGTTTAGCTACGGCCCGTATCGATCTTTCGGAGATTTTCTGTTGATATTTATAGGGTTGAAATTGGAGAAAAAAATCTTGTTTGCTGTAAAATTCAACCGCCTCTATACAAGCAGGATACCTCGATAAGCACACAGTCTGGTATTCAGTAAAAGAAAAAACTATATATTCGTGTCCCCCTGTGGCTTGGTACTCGTACACGGAAAGATTGATACTAGTAAAAGTTTTACTGTACCGTATGTCCTACGGGTAAACCAAATGGGTTTATCCACACCGAGAGAAAAAATGGAATATTTGATTAAAACTGCGTTTATGAGTGGGAGCATGTAGAATTAGTTGCTTCGGCTCATAAATTTGATTATAATGATTAACGTCTATTTGAAGCAAATAGGCTGTCGTGCATTATTAGTCCAAGCAACTAAATCTGTATTCCAACGCCCGGAATCACCGATTTAGTTAATTTACTATATTTTTCTCTCAGTATAGACTTCTTCTCTGAATTTGATTCCGGTGGTGTTGATTTATTGGCTCTACGAGTGTTTCGTAATGCATTCTCGTAGAGCCAATTGAAGTCAATGCCACCGGAATAAAATTCAGAGAAAAGGTCTAGATAAACCTATTCGGTTTACCGTAGGATATACGTTTTTTTTTACAATAAAAGAGGTACACATGAGGGTTTTCGGATCTTCTTTTGAAAACATTAAATCGTGATAATTTATATTAAAAATGACTGGTTTCTAGGGAAAAACTGTTCTTCGGCACAGTAGGAACATCTGAAAACACTTATATAATACCTCTTCTGTGATGTTTGAGGGAATTGGGGGTCAATAAGGTACTCCGGCTGTCGTTCCAAGTTTATTCGGCACAGGCCACCGTCGAACTAAACGTCTCACACACTTTACAAGGGTCTCCCCCCACTCACGCATCCACTCGCCGTATCGCTCTCGCTCGTGTTGTGCCCGCATACACCGCATCTTCTATTGTACGGTACAATTTATCGGTACCAGCCTTTCCACGTATATTTTCAAACATCAACCGGAAACTTCCAAAATTCCACCCCGACACTGGAGCGTCAAACCCCGTCAGCCGTCGATAAAATAACGCAGAAACGAGCGAGTGGAATCCACCCGTCGCATATGGCGAAACTCGGAATCAGCGCGCTTGATCGATAGACGCGGATTTTGAACGACCACCCGCACCGTACACACCGAGTTATATCGTCGCGAGAACTTCGATAATAAACTCACGAGAGACGAGCGACGTTTATCGCGCTCGGAGCAGCTAACCGAGTCTGCTCGAGTCGTTCTATACGTTATCTATACCCGCGGAGATGGAATCGCGCGCACGACGATCGAGCTTTGCGGGAAATGGACGAGGCGAACGCATCCCCCGAAAACCTCGCGTTCTTCTTTTTCCCCCTCCCCCTTCCACCTTTCCCATTCAGCGTGCTCCGGCACTCCTCTCGACTTTCTGCTTTCCCGCAAAAATCCGGAGAAAAACGCGATACGCGCCCATAATAACCGTACGTCCGGGCATGGAATCAATGGGCAAGGGGGACGGTGGTTTGTATGCCGTAGGGCGTGCGAATATATACGGATGAAGGGGCACGAATGGGTGCATACGTTTACACGCTACCGCACGTCTCTCTAGTGTGTAACGACATCGGATCAAGAGGGGAGGAGGAGGCGAAGGGCATAGAGACGGGCATGCTCGATGCAGCCTCTAATTGGACGCTGTTAACGCCTAATTAACGTGGCGTTGTTAACCTCCTATTTCGCTCCACCGCCATCCGAGCCCCCCATTCTAGGCTCGAGCCTTCGATCCGCTGCGTCTACACCTTACGCCGCGCACGATAACGATATTAACCTCCCTCTCGGATCCTGCGCGGATACCGGCCCGGGGAGGCCATCCTCGCGAGTGCGGTCAGTCTGAATTTCCGCAACGCTTCGAGAGAGTTCGTGTGTCTACCGGTCGGAACTTCCGCTGCACCGGGTAATCTCGAATTCCGATATCCGGCGGCATCACGAGTTACGTGTAGGTATATGTACTCGGCTTAATTTGCGCGTTCAATATGTGTCCGCGCTCCGCGCCTCTCGGCGCGTTACGTAACTTTTGTACCGCGGATTTTAGGATACGCTCGTTAATGACGAGGTACGTGACGTTAGGTACGTGACGTCAATAGCGCGCGAGGAAATAATTGAGCATACACTGAGAGAAATAATTGCCAGTGTACAAACAAATATTTCTTCAATCGAGAGCATATAATCTTACAAATCTTTAAGAATAAAGATTCTTGATCGAAGGATATTTCAACGTGGCGTAAAAGAAATCACGCAACTCGGAGTTGTATTTAAAAAACTCGTATCTCAATTATGACAGTTGAAAAATACGTCACCGTGCCGAGATACCTGCGTACTTTTTAACTGAAACGCCGAGTTACGTTAGATTTCTTTTAGGACACGTCGATATATTCTTGATTCAAGAATACCTTCGCTGAAACGAAAAATTCTTTCTCCTTGAAAAAAATAATTACTCGAGCTTATCAAATATTTTCCTGCGCCAAGAAAATCATGGCTTAATCCTAGAATTATATGGTGTTTTTGATTGAAGAAGATATTTTTTTGACATCGGTAATCATTTCTCTCGGTGTAGCTCACATGTCTTGATTTGACTAAATTATCGATCACGGGCGGGGAAACGCTGGTTTGGTTACTTGAACTAATAATTTGCTAGACTTGACTACAGCTTATTTTCGTCAGACAATGTCAAATCATTACAACCAAATTACTTAATTCGAGTAACTAGATCGGCGTTCCCCCACCCGTGACCGCCAATTTAGTCAAACTACTATTTTTTCTCCCTGTGTGAGAACTAATCGAGGCGTTTTGCATCTTCTCTGAATTGATTTGAACGAGAGAGAAATGTCTCGCACGTAGCGCTTGAAAACCACTCGATTCGCATCGTGGACCACAACTCCCCGTGCACACGCCTCTACCGCTCGAGATCGTGAGTTCCCGCGTTCAACGGGGACCTAAGCATCGCGTTTCGGATGCTCGCTCCCGTCGGTCGGGTCTCGCGCAGCTGGGGGATACCGGTCTGGTAGAATTTTACCGATTTAAGCCGAGTTGAGTATAGACCAGAGGATACGCTCTTCCCGTTCCGTTCCACGACTTCCCCGAAAGACGCCGTCAGACCAGACCCAGTCTAGCTAGTCGAAACGAACGAGTATACCATCGAAGAATACCTATATTAATTTTATTACGGACTTTTACAGCCCATTCGTGTAACAGCTTCACTCGTCTCGTCTCGCATCCTGCTGCGCACGTGTGGTCCGCCGTCTCGTGGCGCGCCTAGACTCGAGCGTTCACGTGCACGCACATCCGAGAGCCCTCTATCCGTCTCATATTGTTACTGTGCGTAGTATTTATCCGCGCTTGTATAAATATCGTTCGTAGACGCGCGTCCGCTCGACACGACTCGTTTGAGTTTATTCGAGTGTGGCTTGACTTCTCTAACGAAGTATTAGAGTTGAACTTGGTTCAAAGTTGAACGAGAAAATATCAAGACTGTTATGCTTTCATGCTTGAAATGATGAAACACTGAGAAAAATAGTTCGGTTAAAATGAAAAAACGCATCTAGTCTGATGTGCTTAGTTATCCTAACCAAAATACTGGTCGGTTAAACCAAATATTTAATTATTTCAACCAATTATTTAGTTAATTTAGCCACAAAATGGTCAGTCTAACCAAACAGACGGTGGATTCATATTTCACCAAAAAGTTAGGTCATCTTTCAGATTTTGATTAAATTCGCCAAAATTTGTTCTCGGTGTACTATTCATAGTCAAACTACGTGCTATCGGTATGTATCTCGAAGACTATACAAATTTTATTCACTTCAGAGGTTTCTGCGTATGGACCGAGAAAAATAATTAAGTTAAAATGACAAAACGTATCTCGTTAAACGCGTTTGGTTACCTATTCTAACCAAAAAAAAGGTCAGTTTGACTAAGCAGACGGAGGATCCATATTTCATCAGTTTGGTCATTGTTTCCAAGATTTTGGTTAAATCGACCAATTATTTGTCTCAGTATGCGTTTACCTATGCAATATCGCCCTGTTTTACAAAACGATAGAAAATATATAGCAATCTTACTCGCAAAAATCTCCACAAGATTACGAAAATAATAAAACTCAATTTGCGAACCCCCGCAAATTCACGCCGGCGAGGGCGTCCCCTCCGTCAATGCTGGACGCGCCTTTAGATATCCGCTCCCTCACATAGCTCGCACAATCTACAACCACCGGAGAGAGACTTCGACGACGCGTGCGAGGGAATCGATCGTTCGTCGAGTCAGTAGTCGGGAACGCGATCCGAAAGGACGTACGCGCCTAATTTCAATATGAAATCGGGACGGAGGGGGGGGGGGGACGTATACGTTTGGGGATGAGAGTAGGGTCTGGTTGGGTTGGGTCGGCACACGAGATGCGCCTAATGAAATCAAGAGGCCTGTCAGGGTTATGCTATCTCCCCCTGCTGTCAGCCCGTGAGTGTCTGCCCACATTTCTGCCTGTCTGCTTTGCGAAATCACGCCCTCCGCCGTCGCTCTAGCCTGCTCTCGCAGTTTCTTCCCAAATCCCCCCCCCCCCCCCACCCCACCCCCCGCCGCCGACCACTTCGCACACGACCCGGCGACTCACGTCGATTATTAAATAAACCAAATCGCGAAGGGCGCGCCGTCGCGTGAGTTCGAGAAGCTTCGTGGAAGCTCCCTTCCCTCTCCCTTCCCAATCTAAACTCAAAATGTCTCGTACGTCACCTCCTCGCGGGCCTGTCATGAAATTTGCGCCTTACTCTCGGCGAGATAACGAAATTCACGTTAGTTTTCTTCCCGGCCAGTTGGTTCGGCGAGCCGCGCTCGCCCTGTCGTGGCACGCTGCCATTTGTGCTACTTTGCATTGAATTTAATTTTAAATGCCTCGGCTTGCTGAAGCTCGAGCGGGAGGGGGCGAAGGCACGCCGTGAAATCGATGCGAATTCCGCTGCCACGACTTGCATCCTTGCGTTTCTCTCCTGGTTTTTTTTTGGGAAGGGGAGGGTTCTTTTTTTTCCTTTCGCTTCTCTGCTTCGGTTTTATTCCACTCTGCGCTCCCATCCTCGATGTGCGCCAGAGACGCGCGGCCAAGACTTTTTCCCGTGTACGTGACTATATCTTCGCGCGCGCATCGGAATCAATTGTAAATTAAATCTAACGTTACGCGCGCGACGCGGCTTGCAAGGAAGGAGCGGGCACGTCGCATATAATCGGGGCGAATTGCGATGCAGGTCCTTGCATATTCACGTTTCTCTCTGCGCGCGTATACGTGTGGGATAAAGAGTGAAATGTAGATAACATTTCCATGCCGTTCCTATAGATAGACGTAATCGCTGGAATAATTAAATGCGTAAAATATTCAATAACAGATTGAGAAATCCGCGTATCCGGTATATATAACGATAGTTATCAAACAAAGAATGCGAGTTGGAAGTTTTCCGATTGCAAAGATTTGTCCTCTTCTTAACCCGTTGAGGACCATCCAGGTGTTTAGACCCACATAGAAGGCCCCTGTCTTTACGTGCTTACCTGTGTTACAGGGGACTACCGTAAAAAGAGATGGTCCTCAGCTGGTCAATAATCTCTTTTTAACATGATACCGACATCACGCCGTATAAGTATACTGAGAAAAATAACCTGGTCAATTGAACCAAAATCCTGGAGACCATAACTGAACCGTGTAGCAAAATTGTAGATCCTCCATGTTTGGTTAGGCTGACCATTTTCTGATTAAAAATAACTAGACATATAGTTCGAATAATTTAACGTGTAGTTAGAATAACTTGATATTTGGTTCAACTTATTATTATATTTTAGTGAGAACAACTAAATTCGTTTGATGAGATGCGTTTTGTCATTTCAACCAAGTCATTTTTCCCAGTACACTTAAAAAAATTATCAGGTTAGTATGACAAAACGCATCTGGTTAAACGCGTTTAGTTATTCTAACCAAAATGCTAGTCAATTGAACCAAATATCAAGTTACTCTAATCAAATGTTTAATTAATCTAATTAAAAAGTGGTCAGTTTAATCAGATATATATAGATGGCGGATCCATATTTTACCAAATGATCAGGTCACCGTTTCCAGGATTTTGGTTTGATCGACCAAATTATTCTTCTCAGTGTGTGTGACGAATTTCAAAAAGGACGAATTCAAGTAAAATCCGAGATGCCCGCCGGAGATAGCGATGGAACGTCCGCACAGATGCACCGGTATACGAAGTTAAACGTTCGAGAAAATTGCGACGGGAGGAGCGCGTGGAGCAGACGGGAAGAAAGAGAAAGGGGGCCTCGATAGAGCAAAGTGGAAAGCCCTCTTCTCCCCCCATAGTCTCCCCCGACAACAAAAGACCAACCCCGCACCGGGTCGATCCACAAGTGGGAATTACGCGGCAGATTTTGATACCGCGAGAGTTAGATAACCCCCACCGAGTAACGAAGAATTTCAAGGTCGATCGCCACGCGCGCGCACACCCCGCTTAGCTGCAGTAAAATCAGCCAGGCAGAGGTCCGCCGCTCTTACGCGCCCTACGGGTATTAACCAAACACCGCCCGTGATATGAGTATCGGTACGATTTACACGCAATCTCGTATGTTCGCCGTATAGCGAAGCACGGGACGAGAGAGCGACGCGAAGAATTCTTCGAGTGTATCCTTTCGCGTCACACGTCATGTGCGCGCGCGCATATGTGCATGTGCGGCGAACAAAAATCGGCACGTGTTTACCGGCACGCCACAGGGAGAAGGAGGGAGCGAACGAGGCGAGGGAGGAGGGAGTGCAGATATCACATTCTGACCGGTCGCAACGCGATACCTAAACCGAGGCCTGTGCTGCTCGCTCTCGTTTTAATTACCATTTTTCTCCTACTCTAATTTCTTTCGCGTTTTTTTCCCCATGGGATTTAAGGGTATCGGTTTCCACCCCGACGGGTCGGAAACCAAGAAGCGGCGTCCAGTGTCGTCGCATGACGAGTCTTCGGTCGGTGTCGTCTTTATCACGCGGTGTTGTCGCTGTCAACGACGGTAATTAATCGCGGAGGCGAAATCGAAGATGATCGCGTGCACATTGGCGTGTCGCGGTGGCGCGAGGTAATCGCGGAGCAGCGGTGAGTCGTTCGATTTCTTTCGAATGAATTATCGACAGATATTTTTAGTTCGTTGCGATTTTTATCTTCTCGCATAACGGTGTGACTAAGGGCCGGTTTTACCAACACGGTATAAACGCGGTATAGCGCTATACTGAGAATAACCAGCAATAAGACTTATGGTTATTCTCAGTATAGCGCTATACCGCGTTTATACCTGTTGGTAAAACCGGCCCTAAGAGACACTTCGCGGAGAGAAGAATTTGTATCAGAAACGAAATGATTTCATTTTGCCACCGACACATGGCGTATGTAATTATAATTAAATCTGCTTGATTTAACCTTTCACTTCAACGTAATTCTGATTATCTTTCGAATAGTAGTACACTGAAACAAATAATTGCTAGTATCAAAAAAGTGTTTCTTAAATCAAAAACATATGATCTTACAAATTTAAAGAAATACGAATTCTCTCGATACAGCAATACCGTCGTGGGAACGAGAAATTCTTTCTGCGCAGAAAGAAACAATTACTCGAGCTTGTCACATATTTTCTCGCACAAAGAAAACTCTAACTTGATCCTGAAATTATATAATTTTTTTGAACGAAGGAAACATTTTATTAATACCAGCAGTTATTTCTCTCGGTATACATTCTTGCGAAAAGGATCGGTTCCCTTTTTAAAAGAATTCAAATAAACGCTAAACCGTGAGTCTTCCCGAATACCTAACCCCGAGAATTTATAGGCGACCGTAGCCCTGACTCCTAGCAGGATCTCACGCGACATGGCTTGGTCCTGAATACTGACGTCACGGGAGGTACACATAATTGTATATAACTGCTGCGACACCGAGAAGAGCTCGTTCGGTCGCTCGCTCGCGCGCGCTCCAGCGTATTCTCCCTGTACAACGCGCCGAGAGCTGGAATCCATAGACAATTCGGTTCATTCGCAGCCTGCCGATAAACGGTGCGACGGCAAGTCGAACGACGGTCGGTGAAATGAACAATCGAGCGGAATAAATCACACTCGACATCAGAATCCGAGCTTCATCGCGCGTCGCGTAATTGAGGGCCTTAGAATAAAAGGGATCTAAGTCATTTTTCTTAGTGATATGAACTCAAGTGCAGATTTAGGTTATTTGGATTTAAAAAATTCAGGATCTATGCATGCGATCTCATGTGATAGATGGAGCTCAAAGCAGGAAACCTTTTTATACTGAATAAATCGGCACATAAGGTACCTAAATCTGCACTTATAAGTCCATATATAAGAAAAGTCTCTTAGATCCCTTTTATTCCAACGCCCTCAATTGTAAGATCGCGTCCGTGCGATCAGAGAGGGAGCTTGAGCACCGCTGCCCCCGACGATTCAAGGTGAGGGAGCTTCGAACCGGTAACGGAGCCTCTGGAAGGGAGAGTCGAAAAGTCCGTTCTCCTAATATCTGAGTATCTATTCGCGCACGCGCGCGCGCACGCACTCGAAGAGAGCTAGGTCCGAGCTTCTCTATGGAGCGCGATCCGGGAGGAACCCTTGGCCCCTCGGAGAGATTCGCTCTCGTCAGGACAGTGGCAAATCAAGCCCGACGAGGGTGAAGATGGCGAAGGAGGGAGGGGAAGACACAATTTATAGGACGGAAGAACCGTCCATCGAAGGAGGAACCGGAAAGTTGGAAACGCGCGGAGAGCTTTTGCAGCAAATTTGATCTGCGGACCGATAGCGCGTAATTCGAGATCGTCAGTGAAATCGGAGCCAAAAGTATCGATGCAAAAAATGTTCGAATTTTTGTAACGAACGCGCGGAACATTTCCACGCGTGTTGTGTCTTAATAAATTCGTTCACCTCGATTCTTCATTTATTTTTGTCAAATTGAAGCGCAAACTTCTCTTATCGACACTAAAACTACCGCACGCAGTCAATTTAAATTGTGTTTCATGAGTGTTATTCAACCTCGATCATCTCGTAACCCATGAGGTTTCTGTCAAAATTGGTAGAATACTTTTCGTAGAACAGATTTCGTTCTACGAAAAAGTTCTACAATCCATAGATAACGAGATAATCACCCGCCAAAATAAGCGTCTCAGAACGCGCGACCGTTCGATAGTTTTAATGTCAAGTTGCAGGGCGGGTTGTAACGACTTGGTTTAAACTCAGTTTTAACTTGAACCACGTTTGAACTGAGTTTACATCAAAATGTATGACATTATGTGTGACACAAAATAGGTATACCCCAAGAACGCGCGGCGGTTCAAGCTGAACCGGCTCTGAACTTACATTGTACAACTGGGCCTCAATGTGTTACTTTGATGTGAAACGGCTCGTTAGAATGTCGAACCTCAGACTCGTCGTTTTATGGAATCAAAGTGTCCTTTAAGCCTACATACTCGTGTCGGTAGATATACATAGAACGGAGAAAGATATACGAGGAAGGTGTAGACGAAGGTATTACGAAGGTAATTAGAAGGTGGAGGCAGAAGCGTGGATCATGCGATTATTATTCCCGAATCAAAGGGAAGGATCGTATGACGGAGCGCGCGGTCTCCATTTTCTAACAAATCCGTAGACTAATTCCACCTGTCGTCTTCCGAGAACGACAAGGAAGGGTATCAGCGTAATATAGAGCGATAACCGTGAGAGGCGCCTCGTTACGTATATCCGAAAACCGTCGTTCGTAACTTATGTACAAAAGGCGCGTCTCGAAACGCGAGAATCGCGTAGAAGTTACCGGGGGGAAAATCTACAGCGTTCGAAACACAGAAGAGGCGGGTTCGCGGTGATGTGAGCGCGGAAATAAATCTCCAGAAGATCGATCTCGCGTGTATCTCTCCCGACTTTTGCGTCTAGCGAAGGATTCACAGCGTTTAAGCCGTTCCGCTCGACGTTGCTTACCGATGTCTATTCCTCGGAACTGCTGCGTTAATTTAAAAATGGGCGTGTCCGCTTCGCTCGCGATTATCTCCTTACCTATGAACTTTCGAGCAAATGACGGCACGTAATTCTTTTGTAAATCAAAGTACAGTCTTCGAACAAAGTACCGAACACAGAAAAGAATTAGTTAGATCTACTAAGAATTACTTACGAGGTCGCAAGTAATTATTTATTTACATCAATTTGATCTTTGTTCATATTAATTTGATGTATCTTTCTTACTATTACACACTATTCCACGAGACAAAGGAAGAGATATCTAATTGATGTATTAAAAAAATTAATTGATATAAACAGATAATTATTTGCGACCCCGCAAGTGATTTTCAGTAGATCCAATTAATTCTGTCTCTCTGTGCGTACCAAATTGGACTAAAAATTCACAGGTAAGGGGATGTTCGTTATTTTGTAGGGGACGCTAAATTCCCGATATCGTCTATTATTGTTATTCTAACGGTACAAATATATCAGCCGGGGAAGAGATATCGAAGATTGAGAAGGAAATAAGCTTCCGGAAAGTATCGCGACCGACGTTTCTCGATACTTATCCGTCCACGGAAAATGGATAAAAGAAGACTCCACGAAACTATGGGCTACTCGCACGCGGCGGCATTAGAAACATCTCCGCGAGAGCTTTCACCGATAATTATGCAAATCCGGCCGAGGGAACCGAGCTTCGAGTCGCTCGATATTCCGCGAATGCATGATAGAGGCAAAATAGAATTCTAAGAGACGTTCTCTGCTTATTTCCACGGCGTAAGTCATTCGGAAACTGCTACACGTCTCGTATTGCTCGACGTGATCTCGTTTTAAAACTCTACAACAGCGGACATTGTCGTTCCTTTTGGGTACATCCGCCTTTGCGCCTCTGCACCGTACACTCGAAATTGCACCGCCATTACACCCCGATTATTTTATCTCGGCATACAGCGTCTCTTCGATCGAACGAGTTGAGGCACTACTTATTGACTTGTCGTCGCTCGATATTTTACTTCTCGCATTTTATATATCTTTTTTATCATTTATGACATCTCGAAATGGTAACAAGGAAAATCCGATATAAAGGTCCGTTAAGATCATAATTAATCTCGTAACCTACGACAATTTCATTCGTGCTATAGATACATTTCTTTTTTATGAATTACGATATCAATTTGAGAAAAATAGTTGAATAGTTCAATTGATTCATATAACAATCGGTACCAGAGAAAAAAAAGTACGTACTTATATTTTTACCGTCACTGAGAAATATCGTAACTCGTTGCCATGCAAAGAAATAGCGTAAGTCTTTGCTGTCATGGATGTGGCTTACGAAGTTTTTTTTGCATAGTAACGAATTACAATGTTCTACAATGATAGTGAAGAGATAATAGTATTTTTCTCATTACTACCAGTCGATAAGTAATAAGTAGGAAGATATCAACGCCATTATCTGATACGAGTTTTCTATTGTTCCAAAGTTCACGTATACAGATGTAAAATCGATACATGTGATTTCTGCTCCTCCGTCCCCCCCGGTTTCAACTAATGCAATTTTCCCATGCGAACGCAGCAGAAAATACAGTTTCCAGCCGGCTGGATCCCCTCAACATGACTGCGGGTTGTTCTCTCGAGAAAAAAAAACTCGGGGGGACGCGTGTTGCGTTAGGGGCCATCCATATATTACGTAAGACGTTTGAGGGGGAGGGGGGAGGGGGGGGGTGTGAATATTTCTTACAGTGTCTTACAATGGGGCGGGGGGTCTAGACCTCATCTTACGTGAGAAATTCCTAGCCAAAAATGCTATCAAATCACTCAATAAAGATTGAAAGAAGCGCTGTACTTTGCATCAAATAAAGCAGTAACAATAGACAAAAGAATGTGCAAAACCCAGGATCAAGCAGAGAAGAGGCGACCTGCACGAGTGGCATTGCGTCGTGATCGGGAGCTTATGTGCATCTTCCGAGATAGTGAAACGGGAGTGGAGGACGTCGAGTGGGTTGAGGAGCAGGACGTCTCTACTGAGGATATATTTTATTAAACGAAGTTTAAAAATGAAGTTACTTGAACTGAGTGAATATATGTTTTCTAATGTTTTCCGTTGATACGAAGAGTTAGAACGAGGATGAAGTGCATAAAGAAATATACCGTAGTAGACTATAAACTCTACATCAATCGTGTTGGGCTTCCACTCGGATAAAAGACGCTGTTGATACACGATTAGAGAATAGCGAATAATGAAGAGTCTATTTAAACAGCTCCTATGTACAGCACCCTCGTTCTGACTATGTATGATGCTATTGTTTAGCAGGACCGTCTCGAAATATAGTCAATCTCTTCCCAATATTCATCTGATATTTGAAAGCAGTATAAATGGCAAACTCAAGAATGACTTAAAAAAAGTTACGTCTTATGTAAGATTTAAGGGGGGGGGGGGGGGGGTCATCTGGAATCTTACAGTATCTTACACTGGGGGGAGGGGGGGTCAAAAAGAGGCCAAAAATGTCTTACGTAATATATGGATGGCCCCTTACGCATAATTCGAACAAACGCGCCGGAAATTCTTTCCACCGACAAATATACCCTATACCGCGACTGAACGCGACAAGTCAATTTCCGGATCCGCGAATTCCGCGCACGCGAGAAGCGATCTCGCGTTAGACGCCCGCGACGTATCCGATGGATGCAGTCATTTACATCTACAGGTTGCTGATTTTACTGGCCGCAGTTTCTGGACGGGTTCCAGCCTCGGAAAAACAAGTCGCACGCCGAGCCAACGGAAAAAGGAGGAAACGGATTAAAACCGACAACCAGACCGTCGCAATTTCGCAGCCCGCCGTATACGACACTTTCCTTTCATTCCTTTCCACGTCGCGCGACACGACGAAGGGAGCATTGCGGAGATTGTATAAAGCGTGTAAGGAAAGAAGGTCAAAGCGTTTCTTACGAAATCCTCTAGACGGGGGGGGGTTTTCCTATCGAAACGGTGCAACGGCGAATAGCGCAACGAATACAGCCCGACGCGTGTCAACTGCTTCGAATCTGGTACCGCGATTTTTACTCGCTGAAAAAAACGTTGGAAATGGATTTATTCAGAAGCCGGAATCTTACGTAAGAGAAAGGAGGGGATATTCAACGATCCTACGTTTTCCTGCCCACTGGTGGGGGGGCTGAAAATGCGTCAAGAAAGCGTCACGCAATTTCTGCACGATCCCCAAGACGAGCGGATGCGAATATACGAGACGAGGAGAGCGTGTGGTATTTTTTTTTTGGTAAGGGAAAGAAACGACTTCTCTTATTTCGGCACTCCGAATGGCTTTCGAGCCACCTCGGGCGACCCACTTTTTCTCCGTTATAGTCTCCCGCGAAAATTGCGTCCGTCTCGAATGACGAATTATACCATCCTGCGAACGTGCCGCGCCGTTTCCATCGCCCCGAGTGACTCTTGATACTTCTGGAGCGGCGAACGCATCCGTCAACTGCGACATCGTGTCTCGCTTCGTATATGAAATCGAGCATTTTCGAGAAACAAAGCGATCGCTTCTATAAAAGGAAGTGTAACGTTCGCGAGTGCAATTTAACCTTCGAATCCAGAGTGGGCAGGAAGAATTTAATTACCGCGATAGAGCTGCACGAGTGGCCGTGCATACACGATTAGATACGCATTAATTTCCATTGCCGTTCAATTCACTTCACTCGTGCGACTCGTACGATAATTTTATTCTTTAATATACGTTCGTATATACCTGCATTGAGAAAAAAAGTGTAGTAGACTTGAGTTAATCGGCGGTTATGGGTGGGGGAATGTAGATCAAGTTACTTAGACTAATAATTGATTCGAGTAGACTACAGCTTGTTTTTTTCAAATAGCCATTAAACGTTATAACCAAATTAACTAGTCGACGCAACTGATTCTGCATTCCCCCGTCTGTAAACGCAGATTTAATTGAATACACCACTTTTTTCTTAGGCCCACATGTTCAATGTAAGTTCAAGGCTGGTTCAGCTTGAGCTTACATTGAACAAGTGGGCCTTAGTGTACTAAAAAAAAAGGTGCGGTACATTCAGAGAAAAGTGGGTAGAAAAATAAATCATAATCGCAAGGTGGAATTTTTCTGGTTGCTAGTATACCATATTTAGTATTAAGCAGACCATGAATACAGTCGAAATAACTTTTGTTGCGTGGTTATAGTAACAATGTGGTTGTAGTTTATGATAGCCGTTGCACCATGGTTAAATTTACCGCAAAGGTAGATCGATAATATTACTACATATTTGATAATGTCGACTACATAAAAAAAAAAGGTAGAAACATTTATCGACTCTACTGCAGGTTGGTCTGCACTGAAAAAAACTAATTTTATGTCAGTAACAACATCGAAAATCAGTTATTATGGCAGCATTTTTCGTTGCAATAACAAAAGTAGTTTATTGTTGGGATGAAAATGCTTGACAGGTTTCCTTGGTTACAGTGAAAATCACAGTTTTTCTTTCTTTTTTTTTCGTTACCATAACAAATCGATTTGCCATGATGACGAGTGGATTTGTTATCACTATTTTAACTTAAATATTTGTTACAGTAACTTAAATAATGTTATACTAACGAATTAGTTTTCTCCGTGTGGTTGCAACAATCATAATCTTTTGTCACTATAACCAGCACTTCACTGTTTGGAAGAATTACGGAATCAGGGTTGGCGCTAAAATCAACCATGATTTCTAATTAAATTACTGTTCTTCTAACCAGATCGTGACTCGATGCTCCGCGAGACTTCAATTTCGTTCCCCGCCGTGCTGCACTTCCGCCCGTCGTGACAGCCATAAGTGACCACGACGACGCCACGTAAGGAGAGATGTACCAAATGGAATTTGATTACTAACAACGTGTCGCGTGGTCTGGACAATACGCTTCCAACGAAAGTGACATCCAACACCTACTAGCGTGCGCGCGCATGTGTATGTGTGCGAACATACGTCTACGTCTTCGCATACTTTTACGCCCGCAGACGCGACAGCTCCGTGAATCGCGTCCTGAGTTCCGCGGAAGATCGTGCCGAAGTTCGCTCACGTTTCATGGAGTGAAACACACCACGCCACTGAATAATCCGGTGCTTCTCCGTATCGTCGGAATAATGATCGAATTTGCCAACGAATCAAGGCTTTGATCTCGCAACACCGTTACGAGAACCGACGATGAGTCAAGAATTTTATGTAAATCGATACATCTTCGTCTGAAGCTTCGTCGTCGCCAACTCGAACAATCGGAAATAACACCCTTCAGTGAAGAGATCGGTTTCAAAATTTAAAGTACAATATAATATATGTAAAGGTAAAATGTGAACCAGAGACAACGCCTCCCCGCAGTCGGTGCCAAGAGAGACACCGAATTTATCGCTTGTTTTTACAAAACTACACGCGTCTATGAATACGCGTTATAAATAAATGCGAAGACGTAAATACACGGTTGAGCTACGAAAAAACGTACCGACCGAGGTTCCTCCGCAACACAAATTCAAGGGTACCGCGAGCTTTTAAATCACTCTGTTGGAAGGTGCCGGTTACGCAACTGACATTGAAATTGGGGTTTGGAAGAATCTCGGTTACTTTATATCGCGACTCAGCCGTAGATTTAAATCCTCGCGTTTATTTATAGCGCGTGTTTATGAGAAATACGTGCGATTACGTAAAAACAGCCGATAAATTCAATGAGGTTTCTCCTTTGTACAATTTCAAGGTCATCGCGTGCTTTTAAATCACCCTCTACGAAAGTGTCGGCCACCATTCCCATTTCAACGCGGGGAAATTGAACTTCGAGGCGGTCCGAGAGAAAGCGAGGGAGAGGAAAAAGGCTAAAGTTACTGGTCCTGCACGTAGGCTTATCCTGGTTGACACGAGGCATGAACACGAGGTATTGATCCTCGCGTCCACGGTGGATATACCGCGCGTACAGCTTGTAGCTATAAATGGCCGGGTGTGTTCTCGCTTCGTGCCTAAGATACGTGCGAAGGGATCCTGCGGTGGAAGAGCCTCGGGCAACACCTTTGCAGCGATACGCGCGATGGAGAGGGAATCTCCTGATTTGAATGTCGGTACATATATATGTGTATATATATGTATGTATGTATAGATGCAGATATAGATATGTGTACTTTACATGGGAAAGGGGGCCAAATAAGTGCGACTATGAAGATGTTCGAAAAGTAGGGTTTTCCATATCGGAGCAGCATTCGTGATATTTTTTTATTTTTCCCACCTTTGTTACAGCTTCAATCGAAAGGAGAAATTATGGAACGTGTAAAATTAAAGCGAAACCAATATTTCTCGGTCTTCACTTTCATTTAAATGGCCAAAAAATGTTTATAGCAAGCAGTTATTAACCCTCCGTTGGCACACATTATGGGTTTTTAAAGACTCACCGTAGACCCCCGTGTTTACAGATTCCCCGGTATTACGGGGGACTTCCAAATAAGGACGATATACCAATGAAGGGTTAATTCGAATCAAGTCTATTAGTTCTTAAATTCCATTCAATGAAGCGGTTTTCCAAAGATGTTTTCCACCTGCGCTCAATTTTTCAAAAAAATACGCCCACGTGAGGGGTTGTACCAGTTTCGGATCACCCTGTACACATATGGGACGTCCGGGGTGAGTTTATACACGCCTGGGGTATGTATACGGGGGTGTAGCAACGAACGAGCGTCGACACTACTGCGACGAGAGAGCGCCTGTGGCCTATGTGTAGAGTCGCTCGAACGTATAGACAGCGGGGGAAGCGCGAGAGAGTAAAGAGAGGGAGCGCACGCAAGCGCAGAGCGAGCCTCTCGCGAAATACGCGAAGCAGAATGCAGCTGAGCTCCAAGGTCAAGGATGATTCGACACTGCATGCACCCTCCGCCTCCTTCGATTTTGAAGCACACGCGCCTGGCTGCAGCTGTACCGAGAGAGAGAGAGAGAGAGAGAGAGAGAAAGAGAGATTCCGACGGGAAACTACTCGGAACGCGATCTTATGCAGCTCTTGGAAATCGAATGGAGTATGTTCTCCCGCGAAGGAGACGTTTAGTAGCGCTATTCCCGGAACTGCGATACCGAGAACGTCGCTCTTCGCTTTCTTTACTCCGGCCGAGTAAAACGTAACGGGTAAAACGTAAACGATCGCGTTATGTGAACCGTATGTTCCGACACCCGACCGTTGTACGAAAAAAATTCGTCTATTTATATTTCTCCCCGTGCCAACATTACATTAAAAAAAAAAAATTGCTTCATTCAATCATCGGTGAGGTTGAATACCACGAACCTCACGGTGTGATTGTTTCAAGTAGATATTCACTTGTTTCAACTTCGAATTAATTGACTAAACTCTATGTATTTTTCCTTGCAGTCTTTTGGTATTCAAACAATTACACTCTGTGAGGTTCGCCGTGTTCAACTTCACCGACGGTTGAAAGAAGCAAATTTTTTTCAACGTACCCCAGCTGTACGCGCAGTAGGTACTTGTATCGACTGAAACCACCTGCAGGTATTTCGAAACTAATTAAAAACCCCGATTCGTTCGCTATTCCAAGAATTTCAAGTTAAATCAACATCTCCGAAAATAGCTCAAAGTTCCCCCGTGCCACCGTGCGAAGCCCGCCCCGAGTAATGTTCGACGAACAATTCAAACTTCTCAAATCCACGGATACGGCGGAGGTACCCGGTCCACGCGTACACCCCATCACCCTCATCCGCGGCGAGAACGAAAGACTAGCCGTAGCTGCAGAGTTTTACTCGGAATATCCGTTCCCCGAAATTCCTTTATAATTACGGCGCGCGGCGTGGAGAAGTCGGTTCCCACCCGAGTCTCCTTAAAATAGCTCCAAAATTCGTAAGTGCTCTCGCGCCCGTTTCGAGACTCACGCAATGCGAGTTCCGCGTTTGCAGCTATTTACCTGAAGCGAAGCGAGAAAGGTGCGGAGAGGAATGACCTTTCCTCTATTGAGCCAGGGACGAACATGTAGGACGCCGCGCGGGAGATTAGCACCGAGAAAAAGTCCGACAAAAAAGATGAGCCCCCACCCCCAGTTCGGACGTCTCTCCACCCTCGAGTCGCCACGTCCCGCACAATTCGGCCGCCACCGAAGATCCTTTGTTTTCTTTCCCGCGAGTATTTCCACGACCAAGCACCGGTAACCTCCGCCTCCTCCTCGCCTCGCCTCGCCTCGCCTCGCCTCGCCTCGCCTCGCCTCGCCTCGCGCGGTATGTGTATCTCTTATTTTCTCCTGTATCACGTTCCACTACCACGGAAATATACCCCTTAAGCGGATCAGCTCGACCGCAATTCTCGCCACCCCAAGAGTCGGGTCTCCGTGACGACAACCCCTTTCCTTTTGGGAGCCGAAATTAATTCTACCGTTTCGAGTTGTTCTCGGTTTGTCCGGTGATATTTCTAAGCGATACCTTGAAGAGACAAATAACGATTTTAGGATTAAGCCACACTCCTGGATCCTATAAAGGAGAGTGCATTTAAAAATACTTTTCCGTGCTAGGCTTGACTCCCTTTTAGCGACAGCGAGAAAGCACATACATTTACCAGGGACAGTAATCCTGTTTATTTCCGTTATTTGTAATTTCACAAACAAATAACGAAAAAAAAAGAAGGTGACTTCCACACCACTTAAATAATACATGTTGATGAGAATTTGTTGCGAGCATCATATATCCTCCTCGACGCGAAACAACTTTTGTTCGAAATATCCGTTTGTGAAATGACAAATAACGGAAATAAAAGGGATTACAGTCCTCAGTGTAGAACACCCTGTACGTATACGTATAGAAGTGTCAAATAAAAAAAAACATCCCTTTCTCCAAGCGCCATACTTCCTTTCATTTATCCGCGCGCCGTGCCTCTGTTCCACGTAGCTCTTATATTTCTTCAAAAGAATAACATGTACGAGTATTTACGGCGGAAGGACAAAGGAAAGACATATCTGGGAACTCAAGCAAGCGGGTGGCTACGTAACTTTCGCTCGATAGATTTCGGATACACTGTAACAACGAATGTAGATAGCTATCGCTATCGACATATCCATTACGGATTCAGCGGACGTACGCCCGATTGATAAGATTGCGCATGGCAGTTCACGCGAAGCGTCTCAAAAATGTGTACACCCCATATGCGAGCAGGAGATATGCAGTGCCGGGGGAGAGAGTAAAATAGAGTACATAGTATTTATTTCGAGAGAGAAAGGAAAAGGGAGGAAAACGGATAGAAAAAGTGAGGAACAGGCAGGAAATAAAAAAGAGGATCCGGAAACGAGTGAGAGGTCTCTCGCGGAGAGTGCCCAAGGCTGAACGCGGCTGGCCGGCTCGAGCAAGAGCAACACAAAGGGAGACGCTTAAAAATTCAATGCATTTCAAATGGACCAGGAATCGCCCCTGGTCCCCGACGACAACGACGGTCCTCACCGAGGTTCAATTTTCGCTCCCACGGCTCCATTTTTCGAATCGCTGCCCTTTTTAACGACCGGACGAGGGGTTCCTTCGACCCTCTGCGCGATGCGATCACCTGACTCCGCGCAGGAAGACGCGCTGCTCCGCCCGCGTCGTCTCCGTCGGTCGTCGGGGTGATTTCTGACGGGGCGACTTTGGTGTGGAAGCGCATAAAACTCGAGCAAAATTCTGACGATTAATCGCGCGTCATCGTGACTCACGCGCGGATAATATATGCGAGTCTCGTACTTTCTTCATGTACACGCGTGAATCACTGAAACGAGTTTCGAAGTCAAACTGTAAAGCCGTAGGTTTGTTTACGAAAGCGACTCAACATTGTTGATGCACTTGCCGGCAAATATAGTTGGCCGAGTTGTTTGTGTTTCGAAAATGTAAAGTTCTATTTTTACGATTGAATGATTAAAATGTAACAATTGGTACATTTCAACCACACGATAAAATAAAATTTGTTACAAATATCGTTCCGTTTCCCCATTAAGTGGAGATCTCGATCTCAGGGGCTTCACTATTTATTTTATTTTAGGGGAAATAGGGGAAATTTTGGGAAAAAAGGGAAAATTTTATTAAAAAAAGATCTAGACATTAGGAACGTGTATTGGTCTTAAAAAAATAACAATTTTTAAGGCATACAATGAAACATCAATATTTATTAAGTGAATGAAGGATGTTTTGGTATCTTAAAAATTTGTATCTTATGTTATGTAACTTAAATCTGAATATCACAACCTGATTTAAGGAAAAGAGACCATTTGTCAAATCGAGTTTCTGATGAGAAACATTGATTCGGCTAGATTATTACATTGTAAGCGAAATATTCGTGCAGACAGAAAGTAGGAGCTATATTATTTTAGGGAAAAAAAATTGACCATTCTGACCCATTTCACGTAATCTGAAACGATGAAAAGACAAATTCAACTGAGACGCTGAATAATAAGGTAGTTTTAGAGGGAAAATATCGAATTATAGGGTAAAAATCGCGAGTTTCGTAAAACAGATGAAAAAGGGGAAACCTAAAAAAATAGAGGAATAAAGAGGAACAGGGAACACACCGTAAAGCCTGCGATCTATCGCATCCCATTTTCACGGCAGAGACACACACAGGAGCGAGTTAGAAACAATAGATCAATTCTCTAGAGACCGAGCTATCCCGAGTTAGTCCCGTGGCTTAACTCCTTACATTCGTGATGACGCTAACAGTCCGGACTAACTTTAATCTGGCCCAACACAGTTTAAACGGATAGAATGGGGAAGTGGAGGAAGGTTCGTGCAATTTGCAACGCGAGCGTATATAGACGGGCAGCATCGTGGCTATTCGTCTCGGTGCAGCGACAGGCTTTTTCTCCAATCGTCTCGGGCTCCAAATTGGCACGGGACCTACCACGGTCGTTCGAGTTCGACGTTGTAGAAGAAGAATCGCGTGCGCGCGCGCGCGCGCGAGAGAGAGAGAGAGAGAAAGAGAGTCGTTCTCCCGCGAGACTGCGGACACCATGCTCTCTCGTCCTCGACCTCGACGTCCTGGAGGAGGAGGAGGAAGAGGAGGCGGAGCGAGAGGGAGGTCGAAAACCCGAGAATTCCAGAGACACGAGGCATGACTCTGCCCGGTCGTGCCGTTCTTGTCGGAGTTAAACCGACCGAGGAAAGATCTACCGAGACAATAACCGGTGGGGATCGGGGAGGGGCAGGACCTACGAGGGAAGAGAGGGAGCGACAGTGGATCGAAAGAGCGCGCGGAAGGACCGAAAAGCGATATAGCCCGAATAGAACGAACGCTCCTCTGGCACGCACCCACATATCGAGTCTACACTCTTCTTCTCGAAATATAAACTTCGGAGCGGGCGCAACGGAGGGCGGCCCGAAGAAATGAAATAGTCGGCCGCTGTACGGAGAGGCGTGCGTGTTTTGCTTCGTTTGCGAGAAGAATGCCAGCTGGCAGCGCGCGGAGAGAGATCAAGGGCTGCTCCGCGGGCAGGATAATCGATTTTCACGACGGAGTCTATACCATATATGCCGGGCCGTTAATTAATTCGCGTAATTTGCAATGACGAGAAGGGTTGAAGAAGGGAAGCGAGGGAAAGAGCGCGGGCGCCGTAGTTCCGCGCGCGGTATGCTACGTGCCGCGAGTTAAAGAAGGAGGAGAGGGAGTCCCCCTCTCCCGCAACCGCCGTTCCTTTCTCCGGCTTCCGAATCTTCTTCGATTATCGATTCGAATCCCGGGGCGTACCTACTCTCTCTACGCTCGACGCTTTAAGACTCTTTCGGGGTTAATAAAGGCGAGGGGTTTGGTGGAAGCCCTCCTCTCCTTCGACTCTTCGCACCGGATCTTATCTCCCTCGCCCCGCCCTCTCGCCACCCCTTCTTATCTCGATAGAGGCAGAAACGCGCGGAGACAAAGAGACACCGTTGATATCGGTTTATAGCGCAAGTTTGGTTGTATCGAACCGCTTTCGATTTTTCCTTTTCCGCGTGATTTTATTACGGTATCTTCCGGAATCGAGAGTTACGTAACGAGTGAATCTAGAGTTTGAGGAGCAAACGTATTTTAATTCGGTTTTCGATTGACCAGGATATTTTTACGCGTTTTCTAAAGGTTGATGGATTAAGGTATATTTTATATCGTCTATATTTTACTGATCGGAACGGATCAAACGGTATTAACAAAACAATAGATAGAGATAGACGAAGTTAAGTATTTTTAATTCAAAATATACCGACGCAAAAAATTCGATTTTTAAATTTAAAAAAAACATTTTTAAATTCAATTTGTAATCTGTATACATATTCGATATTACACGAAAATGATAATATCCGAAAGAAATAATTATTTGCAGTTATAAATTCAGTTCTCTCTACAACATCGTGACGTCATCGAAACGTGAGAGAGGCACCTATGCTAAGTACACTCAAAAAAATTTGGCCACAACTAGAAAATTATAGTAATTGCAGTGACAATTTTCTTCGCAATAGCAAGAATTCTTGCTACGCTAGCAATATTTCTCTAGTTGTGTCTGAGGCAGCCAGAAATATAGCTGGATTAGCTAAATACTTTTTTCAGTGTAACGACTAACAGCACGATAACGTAGTTGCATTTCAAAATGTCGTTTTCCAGATTAGATAGTAAGGCCGAAAATAAAAAATTAAAAAATATAGTGTGCACAATTACCTGCATTTTTTCGAATCTGCGATAAAAGAAAAGCTTAAAAAACGGATTGTAAGACGATAGCCAAAGCCAATTACAAGTACTCCGTTTTGCCACGTTTTACTCTAATTATCTACGAACGACGTGCAAAAAATAAAGCGAACCAAGAATTCTCCGCGATATGTGTATTTCGATTCACCGCGAGGGGGGGAAAAACCACTTCTCCGTTAGCCGGTTAATCGAAGAATCGTTCAGTCAGCGGAAATGAATGCAAATTTGTCGAAGCGCCGGCACGGTACGCAGTTGCAACCGTTATTACGGCAATTAATTAAAATTCCAGCCATTATCGCGCCACTCGTCGAGTAATCTCGGGATCGCATGTGTGGTTCCTGCATACGACGTATGACGCGCGGGCAAAGCAGCCGGTCCGACACGCACCCGCCAACAGGTCCCGGAAGATTGTGGCACGAAGAAAAAGAGAAGAAAAGCGCAAAGTAGTTTGATTTCCATACCAAAGGCTGAAGAGATTGTCGCGAAAGTGATAAATTCGACGAGTGGACGGAAATAGGAGATAAAACCGGAAAAACGAATTACTGGTTCTCGGTTTTAATGGAGGATGAATCTCATTTTGCTGGAAGACAAATTAGCAGCTCGCCACTCTATCGTAATAAGGAAAGTAATATGCATGGTCACGTGGCGCAAATCTTTGACCATCTATCGAACAAATTAGCCGCATCTCAAGATCGGTAAATAACGAAATTAGCGTCGTTCTATCGAAAATCTACGAAGGCCGCGATGCACTCCGAGTGTTCAAATAATATCGCTCAAAATATTTTGCGAGCTGCTTATGTGCACGATACTTTGTCGATCCTTAAAGCAGACGCGAATCGATCACGATGTATGCTATGCAAGTTTAATTCGACACACAGATGCGGATTAGAGGTATCCACTGATAAACAGCATATGCACTGAGAGAAATAATTGCTGGTGCCAAGAAAATACAACTTTTTTCAATCAAAAACAATATAATTCCAGAATCAAGTCATGGTTTTCTTCGCGCAAGGAAATATTTGACGGGCTCGAGTAATTGTTTTTTTTCGCATAAAAAGAATGTCTTGTTTGATCAAAAGTACTTTTAAATCAAGAACACATTTTTCGACCAAGAATTTATATTCTCAAAAATGTGTAAGATCATGTGTTCTTGATTTCAGACATAATCTTTTGTGTGTGATACTAGTAATTATTTCTCCCAGTATGCTTTTTCGTTTCGTAAACATTCGTATATAAGTCGAGATTACTTTGCATAATCGAGGACGCGTCGCCGATGTATCAAAAATCTTGCCTCTCTCTTTGCTTCGCGAAGCGCGCTTTCCATTCGGCCGTGCGTCGCCACTCCTCCCTTCCGACGACTCGTCTAGCGCGTAAAACCTACACGGAAAGCCAACTTCGGCGCGCGCGCTTTAATCTTACATCGACGAGCGGGTCAACGATGCTCGAAAAACGGTAGCCATTCCGGACAATTGGTACCGATAGATATACCGACGCATCTAAATCGTTTACATTTACTGCTCCCTCGGCGAGGTTGTTTACATTCACGGCTTTGCGCTGGAATAAATTAGCCGACCAGTTCCAACGAGTAGGTCACTCGGCACGCTTAATGGCACGGGGAGGGCTGACGTGGAATAAAGATCTGGGTAATAGCTACGACGGTGCTATTTTTACTCTCAACCGGTTTTTCGACGGGTCGACCACTTCTTTTTATTGATTCGTTTCGTGCGAAAAAAAATGTGGCGCTAAGTTAATAATAATCATATAAGAGGAAAGTACACATATCTATTTATATATGTAGATCCGTTTAGCCATTCGAATGTACGGGTGGGCATAAATCGTGGATATCTGAAGTAATTCGTCCTTATACACGGATACATCGAAATTTTGCAAGAATCTGCAGTCTGTTAAAATCTCAATTATCCCGTATAAGTAGGAAGGGAACGAACTGCCAAGAAACATATGCAGGCTTCACAGCCTCTGTTTATTTCATTTCAGCGAAAATAAGGGCAATTTTTGCAACAAAAATGGGACAATTTTAATTAAAAAAGATTTTCCAGATATTAGAAACGTGTAGTGGTTTTAAAAAATAACAATTTTTTAAATATATCTACAATGAAAAACTAATATTTATTAAGTGAATGGAGGATATTTTTGTAACTTAAAAATGTACATCTTATGTTATGTAACTTAAATCATCATGAGTTTCAGGGTAAAAAAGGGGAAACTTAAAAAAAAGAAATAAAGGGAAATAGGGGACAGACTGTAAATCATGCATATGTGTGGGAGAAGACAACGGAAATTGCAGTGTTCGAAATGACTATGATCGTCCCAAATTCGATTCTCCGTATCACGAGGAAATTGCTGTAAAAAGTAGTAGTAGTAACCATAAAAATACGCTACGTCCCCTGAATACCACAAATACAGCGAAATCTATCAACGATCCGTTCCACCGATTAAATTTTAAGGTCGTTTACATTGGGAGCATGTGTTACTCGACAATGTTGACCAGCAAGCGTACAACACACACCCTACACGTTACGCTGACCGACGTATGTTGGTTAGTGTGAGTGCGGCTGCGTTCGTTAGCCGGTACTGTTGGCCAACAGATGTTTCACAGTGTACACATACCTCTCGAGCTGAACTACGCTCAACTTCAACACGAATGCAGTTCGACGACTGATTAACCAGTTAAGTGCGTTCGACGTGTCGTTATACACATTGGACCAAATCTCTATTGCAGTGCGGTTGACGTGTAGGTATACTCGCCGTGCAGAATACAAAATCACAATTGACCATAAAAACTCGAAATTTCAATAAAATGTAATAGAAATAAGTACCATTTTGTGGTATGTTTCCTTAATATTATCGATACAACTCTGCTATGCATTTTATATGGAGGGGGTGGAGGGGGGCTCGCGGCCCGAAACCAATTACATGCGTAAGCCGCGACTTGGACGGCGAGTGTTGATTTGCGAAGAAATCACGTCAGCAATTAGCAGGGCCACTCAGCGTGGTACTGTGTTTCGAAAAATATCACATCGAAATCAATTGAAATTCTTAAAATTATTTTCTTTCTTAAATTTTTCTGGTTTATGTATTTTATTATTTTTTGACAAGTTTTAAGTTTTTAATAATAACCTTTTCAGAAATGAATTGTTAATTTTTCATCAAATAAAAATGTAATCCTTCCTCGTTTTTCGTAAAATTTATAACAGGACCATTTGCCCTGCATTCGACGTGTATATTCGTGTTATATTGCTTGATTTTAATTCCCCACGCTCTGTGGGGGATTTTTCAAACTAAATTCCGCAGTTAATAGGTTAAAGCAATTTCAGTTCTAAAATTTCCTAGATGAAACCGTGCAGCCCTGGATCCCTTTTGCCCTTACAAAAGGAGAAATAAAATTTAATTTAATCAATCCCAGCGCTACTCGCTACGGTCTATAGAGGAAAACGCCGGTACGTAACGCGTGTGCTTTTCCCTCCGAGACGAATCCAACGAAAGGGGAGGGCCGAAATACGTCGCAGCAGGAGTCGCGTACAGCGGAAGACGCGCGAGAAGAGGCGCACGGAAACCGGCACCGTTCCCCTCCTCGCCGAAGGTGAGGCTGCCGTTAAAGGGGTAAAAAACCGAGACGAATTTCCCAGAAAGAAATACGAGCCGGACCCGCCTCGGATTAGAGATATCAAGCGTGCATTTCTGGCATTACTCCCCGTCTCCCCAAACGCCTCCTCGAAGCGCGACGCGAACAGGGCCGAGGGGAAGATAACCAGCGAGCGACTTTCTTTACGGGAGAGCGGACCTACGTCTGTCGGGGTTCATTGCAGTTCGTGACCAAGATCGGTCACGCGCGATACACGGAGGAGTGGAGCGCGCGCGGCGCGAGGCACCGGGTCCTCTCCCTTTCCCAAAACGACGAGAAAGGCCCGCCCTCCCACCTCCCGAAGAGGCCGCTCCGGTACGCAAACGCGAAAACGAGCGCCGCGCGAGGCCACCGGTGTTCGATCGAAGGCCGAACATTATCGCTAGCCCGAGAGAGCGCGGCACGGAATTAAAGGGGAAGCGTCGGAATCCTTTCTCCTTCCGCTCGCCAAGAGGTGCGCGCGTAAAGCCGGGTCTTCACTGCGCGAAACTGTTTCGCGAAAAAGAGAGAATGAGTGAGAAGAGGGAGCGCGAGAAAAAGAAGGGACATGACTCGCGCAACAGTTTCGCGTAGAATTTCGCGCAGTGAAAAGACCCGGCTTAATGATCTCGCGGAAACTGCGGAAAAACGTGAAAGGTTCTTTTAAATATCTATTTCGAGGAGGGAAAGGGAAAAACGTCGACGCTCCGGTACGAGTAACCGCGGCACGGGATGTCATCGCACGGCAGTACCCATAAACACGCTTTCGTACCGCGGGGAGTACAGCGACGCCGCCTCGTGCAAGCGCTCCGATCGCTCGACAAGGCAAGCATCGCTGTGCGCGTCCTCCCCCTCTGCGCCGCGTTATACGTTCGCGAACAACTCCCTCGAGTCAAAAATAGTTCGCTCGCTCTCTTCCGTCCGCGCTACACGACGCAATGACGCCGCGCCGAGCGTCCGAGCACGCGTATACGTATATTCACCTCGCGCGACCACGTTGCACGCTCGGCGTTACGTAAATCGTGTACGTGTGTTGTAACCGTGCGCGCGGCTAGTCGATACAAAGTGTGCTGCTGCCCGGTGGTACGGCTGCACGTCCGTGCGCGCGCGCGACTACTACGCGCGAGAGTGCGACACGCAACCGACCCGACCCCTCCCTCGAGAAGAAAAAAGAATCGACAAGGAGCGCGCGCGCGCGGGAAGCCGACTTCGGAGTCTCGAGCTCGACGGCCTCGCGAGTCCATCATTTTTTTCTCGCCCACATCGAGAAATTATCCCCCCCCCCTTCCCCCTCCAATCGATCTTGGCCGCGCGCGTCAACGCGCGCCGTAGTCGTATGGGTGTACAGGGCCGCGCGCGGAGATACGTGCGCGCGTTTGTGGACGGAGCGCTCCGTAATTTCTGACGACTACTGAGCGACACAAGGCACTCTCCCCGCTCGTACCGATATCGTTTATCGCGGAATAAAGCGATGAAAGTACGGGTGAAACCGTCGCGAAGTTTGCGAAAGTTTTCTCGACGCGGGGCACGGTTTTGCTCGCGAATCGAAGGAATGAACTTCAGGACGATATGGAGTCGAGGATAATCGTTTTCAGCCTGCCGCGCTCTCCGGGCTTCGAAGTATGTGCAACGCTTCTGTTCGAGTGGATAACGCCGTAAACACTTGTAAATATAGATCTTCCGATGCTGCAGTTTGAGGGATACGCGGATTCGTTCGCTGCAGAGGTGACGGTGATGCGATAAAGGCTTCGCACCGAATGATGTTTACGCGACAAAATTATAAACACCGTCGGCTCCTTCACCGATTGGCCGGCGAATCATTAATTCGACTCGAGGTCGTCGATGTATATTCGAGAATTTAATTTTTCCTCATTTTTGCGACGAAGCGTGGAGTCTAGAAATTCTGGTATCGCGACGAGGTGCGGAATCGAAACAACGCAATTTGTCCGACGGTATAAAACAAAAAAGTCCGTTTCCTCATCGATGTATACTTGAATGACGCAGAGGTTGGTTAACGAGCGGCTTATCGATAAAAAGGAGAAACTCCCGGGATTTGTTTAAACTGCACGCTCTGTACAGGTGCTTAATTGCGCCGTTGATATTTCTTTGCGCCATTCAAGAGAGAGTGTACCAATTTTTCGTAACGCGTCGCAGAATTACGAGTAACTCCGCACGGTTACATAATTTCATTCTCAATGAAAAACGTCATCACGTATTTACGTGTGTACGTGACACGTAAAAGCCGAACGTGCGTGAACGCGCGAAAGACGCGTTGGGAACGAGAGACCGCGGCGCAGGGTTCGCTCGCAATTTTGCGACTTATAAATCACCGCGACAATCGGGACAGTTACCGGTCGGATAAATGCGCACCCTCTCGCAACAGATCCGGTCCACCGAGAAAAGAGGGGATACCTCGCGCGCGAACTTCGTTCCTGCGTGTTTCGCGCGAACGGGCCGACGAAACTTTCGGTAACTCGACGCGAAAGAGGAAGAAGGGTCCGACGCTCGGTGATGCGTGTTAGGCGCTAATTAATGGTGCGTAACGCGACGCGTATACAGTGCGGCGTATAGCCGAGAATACGAGAACTTCGCTCCTTTGCCCGACCTTGCGACGCGTACGTACATTTTTCCAGCGGCGAATCGCGATCGACGTTCGCTCCTCTCGATCGAACGAGGAGCGCTGCGCGGGAGAATTTTTTTTTTCACAAAACCATTAGAAATTCCTGTACCAACGCGCCGTTTTAACCTGCGCGGAATGCGAGATGACGACGACCCGCGCGACGGGCAGTGGGCCGCGCGATAAGGCCACTTTTTACAGTCTAACCCCCACCCCAAGTTCCTCGACGCGCCCGGCGTACTTCGGATAACGTGAGGTGACTCACCTATTTTTCTCCAGCTCGTTATGCGTCGTCCTGAAACAATCGAAAGAACGAATTCATTTACGGTCTCTCAGGGGACTTTCGCGGATAAGGAATTCGAGGGGGCGAGCGGCATTAGGCGAAGGGGGAGCGAGAATTAAACCGCGCGCGCGCGAGAGATATCGAAGCGCCGGGCGCTCCTTCACGGAGTTTATACCGGCGAGATCGAGAGGAGCCTTTCGATTCGACACCGAAACGGGTTAGAGCTAAACACCTGACGCAAACGACGGTTTCGAAACTGTAGAAATATAATTGTTCGTTGCGAAAGAGCGGGGCGAAGATATATTGTCAACGCGCACTGCCCGCTTTTGCATCGCGACATCATTGGCTGCTCCGACGCTCGATCAAAGTTTGTCGAGATCAACATAATTCGATAAAATAGTTATCGGAGTTATACGCGTATCGACAAATATCTTTATAGTGTTCCTCTCGACGATTCACTAATGTTATCGCCGAGGCGATTATGTCGGACGTTAATTCGAACGTTTCGTTCCTCGTAATGAGACCGTCTCGCTTTTCATTGCGCTATTCAAGCTTAAAGGGGAGATTATACAAATTGTGCGTAACTCTTATCGTCTTTCTCGAGCAGATTAATCGTATCTACTATTTTTCTCGCACGAGCGGATGCTAAATTTAAAGCTACGTACTAATCTGAATAGAAAATCAATCGGTCTGACGATGTCGATCAAAAGATACAAAGATATACAGTATGAGGCTGAATTTACTCGCCAACAGAAAATAATTTAAATCGCTATTATCTCATTATCTATGAGCTTTTTGCTCATATTTATATTATACTTTTTTGAAGTTTACATTTTCATAAATAATGAGATAATAGTGATTGAAGTTTATTTTCTGGCGAGTATCTAAATTTAACCTCATATGTTCTGAGAAATAATTACTAATGTCAAAAAAACATATGTTGAATCAAGAACATACATGGTGTCTAACGAAGTATGGGGAAAAATCCCTGACCTTTCCAGAATTTCCAGTTTGAAGTAATACATTTTTCCTGACCAGTATGGAGTATGATGCATCAGTAAATTCGTCAAATTAAGATATTAACAAATAACCATATAACGGGTATGCCAATTGAGAAATAAGTATGAAAATAGTTTATTACAATTTTGTCAAATCACATTTTTATTGTTTCATAACTTTTCTTGACATAAGAAAGAATTGTCAAATATGCGTTTAGTTATAGCACGCTTCACATACTAACATTGCTTCTATCGGTAATCGATATTCCTACTATCAATAGAAGGCCAGAACTGATTCATAAGAAACTCCGGCTTAAAAAATGTATGAAGTTTAAGTATTTTTGAAAACTTTCAAAAAATTCTTTAATTTCCCTGACAACTCCAGGTTTTACAGAATTCCCTAACTGCCGGACATCATGACATATGATCTTACAAATTTTCGAGAACGCAGATTCCTAATCGAAGAACATAAATTCTTGATTCAACAATACCTTCATTGTAACGAGAAATTCCATCTACGTGAAAAAAAACAAGCACTCGAGTCTATCAAATATTTTCTTGCACGAAGAAAACCACGGCATGATTTTGGAATTACATTTTTTTAATGAAAAAAATATTATTTTCGCATCAGCAATTATTTCTCTCAGTATGGTATACGTAACGAGCAAATCTCGAGGGAAAATCTACCAACCTGCTACCCTGGGATTTTTTCGTCTTTGGCCTCTTGATGATCGTCCGTGAGTCGTCTGGTATCGGCATGGTCGAAGCGTAGCCATGTTCAGCTTCTGCAACGATAATCGTCAACCACCTGGTCAGAAGGTGAACGCGCAACACACGCCCCCCCGCGTGCACGGCGGCGAACATATATCTTGCGCACATAGTCGCAAAAGTACGACGTGACCGGACTCGCGTGCGACCGAGTCTATATGGGTGCGCGTATAGAGGTCCGCGCGAAACGTGCATCGAGTCCGCGCGATACCGCGCAGGAGACATATTGACTGTGCGCGCCGCGGGGAAACGTAGTGGCGGCTAACTGGCGACATTCGCGGCAGTAAATTTGGGAATTTGAAAACGCCGACCCAACCGGTCGTCCATTTCTCGGAGCCGTAATTATGATAATCGGGAAAATCTGGAAGTTTATTCGCGCGAATATCTCTGATTTATGTACCTGAAGTTTCAAACGTTCATTTTAATGAAAAATTTTTATTTTCAAAGGCTATATAGCCACTGTTGAGTTTATCGATTACTTGACCTATATAGAGATATTTTTACGAAATAAGCGGCCATATCGAAAATAAAGTAATCGATAAACTCAACATTGACCATGGTCTCTCAAAAAGTCGGTATTTTTTGTTCAAACGAACGTTTGGAACTTCATGCACAGTCTGTATCTCCAATGGGTATAAACATTCAAATAATTTCCTCGGATTCCCAGCTATCACAAATCATAAAACCCCTCGGCAATTCTAATATTTTCAAAATTCCCTGACCACTCGGTACCGCGTTAATTTTATACGTTAAACAAACATTTCCCGGCACCGCCCCTGGCAGTGCTCCACCGTACACAATCCATGTGTAACGCAACGCGAATGTATCGCGCGTACGCATTCGCAAACTGCGATAGCGTTATCGAAGCACGCTGGACCGTTGCGACATTGCCTTTAATTTTCTCGACCGGCGGTCTCGGTCATTTTTTAAATATCGTCTTCATGCTGTTCGCTCAAACGGGGGGACCTCGCGGAAGCACGTACGCGCGCATTGCTCGCTCGAGCGACCTCTTTTTAACGCGAGTCGGAGAGCCACCGATTGAGAGCCACGGAGGAGAGCGCCGTTCGTCACACAACCAACACGGAGGCGACGATATAATAATACACGCGACCGTGAGTGCGTCAAAATGAGTTTTCCCAGCCGTATACGCGGTGAATCGCACTTTTCTCCGCGTAGAAGTCTAGAGAAATGAGACAGACCCGTTGCTCCGCGGGACGCGTATACGCGATAACCTTAAACGGCGTCGTAGAAAAATGTAGTCGCACAGGGCGAATGAGCTCCCCCGAACAAGCGAGAAGAGGAGTTACCGCGCGCGCGTTTACCCTCTAAATATTATACCTAAATATTCCGCTATTTCGTCGCGTCGCGTGTAACGATAATTTCAAAGAAAGTCCACTTTGATAATCCAGAGTATATACGATCGACGAGGTAAATCCGCGGCCCTATGGGACGTTTATCTATGGCGGTGAGGCTGGCAGACGATAGCTGGCGGGGCCGATTGAATTCAATTATTTATAATCTCCCTTTGAAGAGCTTTCAAGGGCTGAAAATGTTTGCGGAGCTTCTGTTTCTGGATGTAGGAAAATATGGGTTTTCTCGACCTCTGGGTTTTAAATAGAGAATATTTCGTCTTTGTATCGAGATTTTACTAACGCAGACCGATACGTTATTAAAGTTATTATTAGTATTATTATTGTTGTTGTTATTATTATTATAGAAGAAATACATCAGCAAAAAAGTATACATATAAGCTATCCAGCATACAGGCGCCGTTTAACCTACGGAACACCAGTAACTGTGAAAATACGGTTATTGAACTTTTCCAATCCAGCCCCATAGCTCGTTCTACCCCTAAAACGTCTTGAAACAAATCTCCAAAGGCAGCTATAGTTATTTTCGTTATTAGGGCGTGAAGCGCTGTTTCTAACGAGTGTGAAGTTTGCCGCACGAGCAAAGCGAGTACGGCAATCACACTCGTTAGAACGGCGCGAAACAACCGAATAACGAATTCTATTTTTTGTCACTAAGTGTCAAATACGAGGTTGACGATTTCACGCACTGCGAAACTTTTCACGAATTGGTGTGTGAAAGATGATTTCACATGCTTCGAGGACGCCCATGAAACCGAGTATTTGACACTGAGTGACAAAAAAGAAGTTTCGTCATCCGAACACTCTTCAAGAAGTTACAAATAATACGAGTCAAGAATATTCCCAAAGGCAGCGGAAGAAGTTCGATGCCTGAACGCCCTTTTAAAAAAAAACAAAGTTACAAATAATCGAGTTACATCGCCTGTCAGCTTCACCGTCGTCATTTCTCTTCTCCCCCTCTTCCACCTATCTCTTCAAGGGGAAAATAACTGAACTCTCGCGAGAACCATCGAAATCCCAGGACCCGTTGCTTCCCGTAAATATAAGCGACGACCTTAGAAGCGTCGCGATAAAGAAATGACTCGACCGTGCGTCGGGCCGCGTCGGAAACCCGCAGCGAATGAAATTTTCTCAGACGAACGGTCCAATTTCCATCGCGCGGAAGCGTTCCACCGAACGAGAAACTCTCTCACCGCGCGCTGGAGTAACCGACGAGACACACGTCGCGAGAAGATCTTAAAGGGAATATCGCGTAAGGCGTCGCGCGAAATAAAAACGCCCATGTCGTACCATTTCGAGCACGTACACATTATGTGCGGAGGCAGACGCACGGCGAACAAAGGAAAACGTAAAACCGGTCACGCTACGATTGTACCGTTACGAAAGCGACGAGCGAATAATCGGTCGAAGCGGGTGTGTGTGTGTCGCGGGTGTAAGGCGTTCGCCAGGAAGTTCGACGGACCACGTTCCAAGTGCAGGCGTAGCGCGTACGAGATATGCATATTTCTCGTTTCGTCCCGGCACGGAAGAACCCGGTCAGACATTCCTGATTTACACGGGTTTTATGATTTGTGACAGCAAAATTTGTCTCATACGTCTGGCTGGGGATGACACCCGGAAAGGGCGAAAAAATAATATCCAGCGCGGACACGGCTTATCCGAATTTATTATTATACTCATTCTTATTCGTCATCGTTACGATGATATTATCTCCTCCGGGGAATAGCGAGCAATAAATCGAAAGTGTCACCGCGATAGCGCATGGACAATTACTGATATTACGCGAGCGCGTTTTGGGCACCGAAGTGCACGCGACATAAATACACATTTGACGTGACACGGCACGGTGGCGGTGGTAAGTGGAGTGATAAAATGAGATCATCGTTCCGGGAGCGCGCGCACACAGGCGCGCGGAACGCGAATGTAAGTTTATATACATACGGGCGAACGTACCGCGCGGCGAGTCACGTCGTACTGTTTACGAATACGCAATACGGGCGCGGGCGGTAGCAAGCAGCCTCCTTCGAAGAATCTCGTGGACGACGACACGAAGCGCATTCGCGCCACGCTCGGTCGTCGCGTCCGTCGGATCGCGGCGTACGTACCTCTTTCCCTTCGTTCAATGTACTCGGCGGCCTCCAGAAGGGCAGCAATGCTCATATTTTCCCAATTTGCCGTAATTTTCGCTTCGTGCAGTACTCCCTGGAAGCGCGAGCAACGACCACTGGCTCTCCACCGTCCGTCTTTGCACTTCCACTGACGCGTGTGCCGTCGCGCAGTTACGCGTTGCGCGTACTTCTCGTTCCGCGTCTCCGTGGGCACACGTTTTATCGTTTCCGGGGCGCGATACTCGCGCGATCCAGACCGAGTAGTATATAGCTCGCCGATTACACGATCACCCGAGGTCTGTCGACGCGCACTTTCGTCTCTCTCTTTCTCTCTTCGCTTCTGTTCCTTTCGTCGTTTCTTCCCCTACCCCCCGTTCTTCTCTCACTCTCTCTCTCTCTCTCGCTCTTTCCCTTCCTTCCGCGGCTTTCTTCTTCACGCGCACGTTTCTCCCTTCCACCCCTTCTTCTCGCCACCTTCCTCGACGCTGTTTTCACTGATAACGCGCGAGCGCGACTCACGCGAAGCCTGTACACGTATATCACTGCGAATCGAAACCGCTACTCCCTATCGACAAGCGATCGAAGCGACGGTAAGAGGCCGTGAAAGGGAAAGGACGGGAAAGTACCGACAGGTCACCGATAACAACTTCTCGTCGACGTCGCGTAGCCAGCTCCGGTGCCCCCCTTAAACACTTCCATGTATTTCTTTCGTTCTCTTCTATGGGAAATGCATCAGCCGTGTATGCGGAGAGCGCGCGCGTGTCCTTGTACCTGTGTGATCCCTCTTCGCGGCGTCTGTCGCAGCGAGATTTTCCGTGCTCCCGCGTGTTTATTCACCACCGCTCGCGGCGGACCTCGGAGTATGTACTTCCTTTCCCGAGATTTCGCGCTACTCACAGAGCTAGGCTGGCCATCGCCGTCCGCGATCACGTTTGCGGGCAACGCGAGAAACCGTCGGTTTCGTTTTCAGCCCACGCCACGATCGAGAGAACCGCCGTATCTCTCTCCTCCGCCGAAAGAAATTCCGGCCCGCGATTGCAACGACGTTCTCGTTCGGCCGAAAAAAATTCCCGATTGCACGCACACACTCGCGCGTTGAAACTCGCGTCACGAGCGCGTGACCATCGCTAGCGCAACACACCTCTATGACTCGCTCTGTGCAGCTCTTGACGAGGGAACGGAGAAGCGCTTCTTCGTTCGACCGACGCTCTCCGCGGTTACGCTTGAAAAAATGCTGGCCACACACGGATACGGGACATGCACACGCCCACGCACGTACGAGTTTCGCGTTTACGCGATCGCCGTTCCCACACGAGCAGCAGTGCAACCAGCAGTGCCGTAGTCCGTATTATTCGCGTTCACAACGGACGGGTATATCTGTATTTGGGAGGGGAGAAAGAGAGAAAGAGAGAGGAGTCGCACGTCACGTGTGCGTATCTACATATTACGTGGGAATGTATGCTTCGCACGCGCGCGCGCGCGCGTGTTATGTGTACGTCGAACACGTATTCTGGCGGTACGCAACGGATTCGAGCTCAGACTCGGCGCTTATCTGACTGACTCGGTGGGTTCGGTTTGTTTGGTGGCGAACGCGACGGGAACAGCGAGATGATGCGACGAAAACGGAGCACTGGCACTACGGGCGCGCGCACGCACGTTGCACAGGGCACGAAACAACCGTGAACTAGAAGGACAACCGACCGACGACGACGACGACGAGTCGACGAGCCGACGAGCGAGCGACAGCCTGACACCTTCGCACTTCGCGAGCACTCTCACGCATTTATCGATGTCAAACGTCTCTGCACCACCGAGGCACCCGACGGTCTCTCTTACGAGTTACGCGATTGGAGAGTCGGCGCGCGAGTGAACCCGCGCAGCCAATCCCTCGTTTCGACGCAGGTCCGCCACACGAGCCACCACCAGCACCGGCGGGTGTCACGTGAATCTCATGCCCGAAAACAAAACAAACAGCTCGCCATCCCACGGTCTGCACGCTCCCGTGCGCGCATTCTCAAAAGGAACGCGATTCCTCGTGCTTTTCGTTTCTCGTTTTCCCGCCCGCTGCGTATATCGAGCAGATATCAATGGTCGAAAGGTATTTTCGAGCGCTCTGAAATGAGTCAAACAAAAAATCACTCGTACGTCTAGCTTCCTCGCTTCACGGTCAATCGTGGCACGAATCTCGAAGGGTTTCGGGTCGTTGAACGACCCTTTCGTTTCGCCTCGGAGGTGATGGTCGAGAAACCGGACGTAACAATACCGGAACGATCCCGTCATTACCTACTTAAAGGCCTCGCGACCGCTAGAAATGTTGCGTTTGTAAAGTTCCCTTTTATTCTTACGGGTGGTGGGGGGGGGGGGGGGGGGGCTAGATATTATACCTGAATTTGAAAGGGCGAACGGCAAAAGTTGTAATTGCATGCTTCGTCGGGAGAGGAGTACATTGTTGAAGATAATAAATACCATTGAGACGATTGATCAAAGTGGGGTATATTGATTAAAGTTAGTCTTGGCTTAGTTTGTAACAGTCGTAAGATTTGATTAATCATTCTTCGAGTGTAGAAAACTCAGCCATCATCTTTAGCTGTATTCAATTTGCGTTCTATTTCTTGCCTTTCTCTTTATCCAATTTCAATCTCTAAACTATCTCTAGAAGTTCAAGTAGATGCACGAGAAATAGCCCACGAGGGTTAATTTTTATAATTACGGGTTATATTCCATTTGCTAGAAATAGTAATGGAACATACACACATTCGAATTATCTCTCTTTTATTTTTTTCGTCGAATTTAATGTCTCGTTTGTTTTCACTCTGCTTTCAAATTTTACCGCCATAATTTGGCGTCCACTGTGACTCCTACAATTCGTACGCTCCTGGTATCATGCAAATGTCGGATACGCGCGCGATTTAGGTACGTAAGATCTTTGTCTCACCTACAATTTTACTTGGCCTGAAGCGTCGGTTCTAAGTCTAGTCTGTTCGTATTCATTGTGGGTGACGTCGCGAAATGTTGCATTTCGATATGTTCAAAAAATGCAAACTTTGTACCGCGTCACACGTGGAAATCTATGCCGAAAAAGTGGTTCCCGATCGAACGGTTAAAAAAAGATGGTAGCGCGAAACACAGTGGTTCGAAATCGCGTGAGTTTCATCGAAAAAGTGTGTGTGTCATCGAAAACTGGGGAAACATCGTTAGCAGAAATGTTATACTTCCCAGGAAGGTAAACAAGTTACAATTTCATCTATTGAACTCTTTTGTTCGAGTACTTCCATATGATCTGCAAAATGTAATTTTTGAATTATCCCAGTTTCAACAGACCGATTCAACATGAAATTCCAAATAACCTATAGTATCAGCATTATTTTAACGAACACTTTTATTTCGAATTTTTTTAATCCTATGAAAATATATCGTTTAATACACAGGAAGAAGAAGCTTGCAGTATAATTGATAGACATAGTTATAAAAATAGATCATTGTATTTCATTTTACGTTATACCGCTTTCTCAATAATTCAGTTTGCCTTGTTTTTAATACCATCATTGATCGTCAAATCTAGATTCTATCCGTCATTAGAGTTTTTTTGGCACGATCGATAAAAAATATCACAATTATATAGAAAACAAATTATATGAATCTATTTTCTGCATTAACAATCTATTTCGTCAGTATTAATTACTGATATCAATTATAGCCTCCCCACTGGATCGATATCTAGTATAGCGAGTACACTGTGTAAAATTACTCGTAAAGCTTTTAACAGGTACAATCTTGCCGTCATTACGGGTATTAGATGATCACGTCCTTCCTGAAAAGTTTTGTTGATTTTAGGAAATAAAAGATCTCAAAATGATAACATATTTTTTAACCCGTACGCAATTTAAGTATCTTACGGTCAGAATACGTGTCCTGTGATAATACACGCTGAATTTTTGGCACAACCTGCATGCGAACAGGCATACATTTTGCAGGCAAAGTTCTAACTTGTGTTCATGCTTTATGGAAGTTCGTATCATTTCTGGATAACCGAGAAGGAAATTATAAAGAAGCTCCCATTCTTCCTGTAACAAAACTTTGATTATTACGTCATTCCAATGCGAATAATATCATGCTATCACGTTTTATGTCCTACCTCCTCGATAAGGAGAGAAAAATTCACTTTGTCAATGTCCATCAATTTTGGATAATTTCCGATTGATTCTTCCTTGAGATATTTCTCCAAGATAGTCGCTATTCTTGCTGTATTGTATAGAACAAATGAAGCTCCTGAAAAGTTTTTTTTCATACAATTGAGTACTTTGAATTATCTCTTTCGGTATACCTACAGAATTAAAACTTTTCAATTATCAAACAGTACTTCTTAAATTTGGAATAAAATTTACCTTTTGTATTAGCATCACTAATACCAGTATTGGAACTAGAATTGATTGAAACTGTTCGACTTGGTTTAATGGCTAATAGTTCAAACGTGATTGCAGCTTTTGCTATGTTGTCTAAGAGTGAGTTTTCTCCTCCACCTTGATCCTCTGTACAGGAGTATTTATGTTCCGCAGATTTTAACAATTGACTTGTTTTCCTCTCCCAGTATATCTTCCACGTCAATGTAGTCTCCTTTGCATTGGTTTCAGAGCTCTTTACAACTCCACACACGTTCCTGGAGTAATTTTCTTCGATATCTCCTTGTGACTTAATTGTTAATACATATCTCCCGGTATCATGATTATCCAATATCTTGTAGCCTTGTGCCCTTAGAATATTTTCAGAGACATTTTTAATAAAAAGAAGTCTCTGAGTCGTTAATTCGGATTCTTCGTCCGGTTGTACTTTGAAGTAAAAACTTTTATCCACTGCTTTCCTTTTCCCATAATTGGCACCGTGATGAATGATATTCTTGATTACAACAGAGAATGTGTACGGTCTGTTTAGGAATACGCAGACTCGATCCCTTCGTAAAGCACATTTTTGTATTTTTAAAGCCCATGTATTGCTGACCGATATGAGTAATCTAAAGGCCTGAAAGGAAACATAAATAATTTCCAGGCTAAAGGTTAGGTTACCGAAATATTTATACAATTTTTTACTCAACCAATACTCACTTTTTCCAATAATCCTGAATCTGAAGTTATTTCGGGCGAGTTTTTGGAGCTGTGCATAAAATATTCCAAGATGTTCGCGAAGTCTAGATTGTTTTTAGAAATAAGGCTGTTCCATGCCTGGAGGTTAACTGGAAAGCTGAGCTCACCGTTTACCAACAAATGTTCGCTATTTATCTTAATAATAGTCGTATTATTATTTTTTGCATTTATTAGTAACTCGACCACATTATCCACTAGTACTTTTATTTCCGGGAGTACCATTTGGTCCATCAAAAAATTTGGAGTACTCTGCTTGATTTTAGTACCGCTCTTCATCTCGCAAGATTCAAATAAGTGACTCGCGATGTAGTGATGAAGCTTTTTTGCATGAACTACCAAACTACTTATAATATGATCTAACTTATATTACAAATGAAATAAAAGGATATTATACCTAGATAAATCATGTCTTTCCTTTAATAATTTTATTCAAACATAAGTGAACTGTGCGAGAATAGCATTCCTCGAAATACAGTAGATGTAAAACGAAATTCCTCACTTCGTTTTACATCTACTGTAAAAACTTCTATTGTCCATAAATATGCGTATCTTACAGTATCGTCGATAGAAAATGAAAACGAGTGGTTTTCTAAGCGTATGACAATTAAACTATACTAAGGCCTTGTGCCATAGAACATTGGTTTATTCATACATAAATTGCACTGTTGTTTTACTCCTAAACTTCACATGGAACGTTGGTATTTTACGTAGGCTATCGCCGCAAGCTCTTTGCAGAATTCTTCTGTAATGATGATACTTTCGTACAAAACATCCTCCTTTTCTCTGAAAAGGTATACATATTTATAGAACTTATATAACTACGTTTGTTTCTAAGCTAGAGGTTTGTGCTACTTACGAATCTTGCGAGTAATCTTCCAGCAGCCTCTGTCTTGTGTTTTTCAAAATTTGTTTATAATTTGGCGTCTTCAGTACTTCACCGACTGATTGTTTGATTACTTTTTGTAAACAGGTGAATAAACTCTTTGTGCCCGGAGCTAAGGGCAGCAGAGGGTTAAGCAGGTACTCGTGCAAATATGGATGTGGAAGCAGAGCCAGCCTCGACATTACGACCGTCAATTGTAAGTTGATTTCATATTTTTGGCTGGGGATATTATTGACTTTGTCGAGAAGCATGGTCAGAAACGGGCCCGGGTAATACCTCGAGGAACAATGATCTGCTTCCGGTCTGGAATCGGAACTAGCAGAATCGTCCGTTGATACTGCCTCTAGAGGCCAAGCTAGGAGAGCGCAATCCGTTAACACTATCGAATATTGCTTCTCCCAATCAGCCATGTATCTCTCATAATTATTAACATCTGAGTCCGTCTGTAGTTGGGATGGTAACAGAGACAAAAAACTGAAACCCCGTATTTCAGAGATTAGTAAATAATACTCGCGTTCGACTATCTTGACCAAAAATAGCTCATGCCGTAGTTGCAGCCAATGATTCAATTATTGCATATATGTATGTATAGCGTAGGATTGTTATTCGTGATATCAAGCAATTTGGAGCTTACCAATTTATAATTCTATGAATGTTAGTAGGGGCCAAGGTTCTGCTGTGACTCTGTTCACTTGATAAATCTAGCGTACCCCGTTTTTCTCTTTCCCTCTCATCTTCTTCGTCACTCCACGACGCAATAGCACTATCCGCCGCACTATTATCGAAGTAACCTCGTGTGATTAGATATGTTAAGACAAGACAATGCAATATATGTTCGTTTCTCTTCTCTATCATTTCTTCGAAAAGCTTGAGCGTCTCTAATGTCAAGTCGTCACAATCCGTTTGACAGTTTTCAATCAACCTATGCAGAATAGGCGATGCCCAGACATCGGATATATATGGATCCCTATGTTGTCCAACAAGCCAATGACTTATTTCTGAAAGCATATTATTCAAAATCAGAAGTCAGATTCTTAATGACGTCAGTTCTGATGCATTAACGGAATTGGTTGATATTTTTATAAATATAATTGCTGATGGCTTACCGGTACACAAAAAAGGGGATGTTATTTGTTTCACACACTTGGTAATCAATGCCGTTATCAAAATGACATGATGATCGGCAAGGGCTGGTGTCACGACTTTTTCAAAGAAAAGCTCTCTGATATTTTTTGCCAGTATCTCCCCAACGTCGGGGTAAGCTTCCCTCGTTAGTTGATCGCAGTAGTCTAGCCACATAAAAAATGCGGCTACCTGCCTACATCCAGGGAACTTATTCTTGGTAGTCCATAGAGGTGAATCCAGTCCCCATGTTACGTTAATCTCCTCGATTTCGCTTGGATCGACATGTGCCGGGATTCCATTGAAAAGATTCTCTAAACGTTTGGATATAACCGTGGGCAAATTGCTATTAGCGACGGCGTGAATGAATGCTAAGTCTTCCAAAGATGCCAGAACCATGATTCCTTCGCATGCTCTCACTCTCACCGTGTTATCCTGAGACAAACGAAAATTTGTACATATCTTTTCCACATTTTTTACTTAAAGAAGCGTAATTCCAGCGGGATATTTTGAGGGGGTAAGGTAAATGGGAAATTAACTTACAGCACTGTCCAAATAAGTTTCCAAAGCATCTAACAGAAGACACTTCGAATTTTCTGGGACCGATGATGTATTCACAAAGGTTCTACTTTTGTTTTGATTTGCCGTAGACATACTGTCGTCGATATTAAAAGTGGTATTATTTCGTAAATCTCTGAGATCTTCCAACTCGCCCTCGTCCTCATTCATCAAGGAAGTTACCGGGTCTTTACTGGAATTTCCGCAGTCTTGAACAGTGGTAGTTGTTCTATCAATTTCAGGTAGAGAACTGAACGCTAACTTGCGTGATAATGGACTTGATGACTGAGACGTGCTTCTTACGTCTCCGGATGATGTAGAGCTATTAGACCGCGCGAACGTACTTTGCGTATACTTTGTAATTTTTTGTTCGCAATTAGTACACTTTTCCAATTCTCCTTGATGTAAGTTTACTCTCTCAGAACTGTGGCTCGAAGGAATAGAATTTTTTCTATTGTGAGAAGGAAACAAGTTCGGATTTATCAGTGTAATAGCCTGAGTGTTCAATGGTTCAAATAATGGATTTGAGTTGTTTCTCTTTCTCGTAGGAGCATAAGTGACCAGTTGAGGTTCCGTTTTCCCCGAGTCTCCACGAACTATACTGTTTTGTTTACGAATGTTACTGCCATCATTTACGATATGAGTTACGTACGGGTGTTTACAGACTAGAAAGCAGAGCGTCAAGAGAAATTGTATCTCTTCCGTCTCGATAGGTGAAGCAAGGCGTCCATCGCATAGTGCAATTAGTCTCTGTACCGGGGCGTACACAGAAGCATGATGCAATAGAGGATGTTTCGATCTTGCTAGTAATTTTCTTAAGAAAGACAGACAAACTAGTCTCATTCCTGGTGGAGTTTCAGCTCCCGCTAATGTCGCTAGCAAGTCTAGCAGTCTGTGCTGTAAAAGGTATTCGAGACAAGGTCCTGGACTTTCTTCATCCTTTTCCTCGGATAGCAGTATTTCGAGCAATTGATCCAAATGTCTAGGGATTCCAGTAGTTTCAACTGCAACTTTACAGTCGGTTAAATGATTTACGTAAAAATTCATAAGCTGTTTCCAATGATACGTAAAGTCCTCTAAAGGAGTTGCAGGCGGTGCTATCTGTAATAAAAGGTACAAGGATGCAAGAAATGCGTTTCTTTAACGTTTGACGACACTTTTATTTAATGACAAGGTATTTTCGAAGAGGAGGTAGGAGAAAAAAGGGGAAAGCAAAAATAACATCTGTTTGGCCAAGAAACGCATGATTTATTAACAGTGGGAGTGACATACATCGATAATTAAATAGCGTGTAAATTGGGAAGCATAAATGGAAATGCAATGTGAAGAATTAAAGTATGAGTGTATAAACGATGGTGAACACAGCAAACGGTACATATGACAGGATAACCTTCCAGCGAATGTTGCGTGTATTTGTAACACAAGAATAACTGGAAAAAAAACGCTTGCTCGGAAGCAGGAAATGTGGTCTCAATTTTCAGAAGGTCGGGCCAAGTAACACAAATCAAATTGATTGGCCAGTACGCGAAATACCACTCACCACATCAATAGCATTCCTCAAGGCTATTTGGAGGCCGCTAATCATTTTAGAAATTGATTTGCATGAAATTGTGCCCCGTATACGCTACGCGCATTCACGATTAACGGTTCTCGATACACTTTCGTATTCTGGCAATCTCGTGCATAATTTCCTTGCTGGCAAGTTGTCATGCAGGTATTGCATGTGCACCTAGCGATTTTGACAGCCCGTAATTCGATGCCATGAACACTAGAGAGAGAGCTCTACTTTCATGTCTTCTGCTACGAGTGTGACGCAATTGTCAGCCTTCTATTTGTTCTATTTTTATCTATAAAATAAAAATGATCTAGTCTTCCCTTGATAAAAGAAACTCTAATGGTCTTTGAATAATGTATCAAAATAGAACGCTATTGTATAGGTCATGAAGGGACTAGAAAATAAGCGGAGCAGCTGGAAGTATGGCGTAAGGAGAAAGAAAATCGATAAACGTAAAGCGTGCAGAATTATCCACTGACGCTGGTTTTGCTAATAGTAATCCAATATTTAATGCAGAATATCAATAAGCAAATGAGCACATGTAGCAAAGAGTTGAGAAACCTTTCCACATTCCTATCAAGTCTATTATAAAGTCACGCGTGTGTCGTCAATTCTCCTACGTATGGAATATTCACTGCAGGGATCATAATATCATATTGAAGCGATTTATTTTACAGTTCCAACGTGTACATGTTAACAACATTTATATCTTACGTGTAAAAATCATCATAGGTAAAAAGGATTGATTCGTAACATCAAATTAAGGATATAAAACGATTAGCAGCAAAAAAGTAGCACCCCCCGTTTACAATATATTTCTTCTTCTAATCTCTTTCCTAATCAGTTGATTTTACGCAACTTTTCATTCGCGAACCGTCCGTAGAAAAATGTACATCCTCGTTTTTTTCATTAGAATTAATTCGGGACTAAACGGCTCTTGATTCATTCGAAGCGTCATTAATTAAACATGGCAATAGTATCGTTTTTCCCGTAATACGAAGCGCTATACTTTTGTTTTGTACTTACCGATTTAAATTTGAACTTTTGCAATCGGCTCAACATTATACTCGATGGACTCGGCAGGATCGGAAGGGTTTGGTAAAAATACGAGACTACGCTTATCACGTAAACATTTTATGCCGGCGGTGTGTGTATTCAACTTATCACTCGTGACACCTTATCACATCGAAGATAACGAATATAATAGAGAGACGAGCGGCGGGGATAAACGAATTTCGTACTTTTGCGAGAGTCTTTATAACGCTTCCAAATATTTTGGGGTTCTATTTAAAATTTTCCTATCACACAAGCACACACGAACAAATATACTCGCATTCATGCACTCATTCATTCGTTATAACGGAGCAGCGGTCGTATCGCATTGACGTATATAAAAAATCTTTCTTACAACGAACAATAACAAATAAAGTACAACGGCCTTTACCGTCCCAACGGCGAGACGGTGAAAGTACGTCGAGCCACATAGTACGAAATATGTACGTCGACGCGATGCGATCGGTACATTCTCGCAGCTCCGCGAGTTGCGCGATTTCAAGGACAGAACAAAAGATATCCAAGACTCACTCGTATAATACGCACTTAAAATTCGAATCGAGACCACGATCGATGGCGCGGTCGAGTGCGACCATTCGTTGTAAGTTTGAACGGTCACGGTTCGTCGAGCTTCCAAGTGCGTCTGGCGAATTCGATCCTGTCGCTAAAAAGCACATTCGTAAAATATTATCTTTGATCATTCGTTCGTCCGCACTCGTACGGGCGTGCAATCTTCGAGGCACACATCTACATAGTTTAGGATAGAATGACAATACAAATAATTTATAGATCGTGCTACAATGGATCCCGTTTACATAAATACGTTTTTGCTTTTTACTCCCTTTCTCTCTCAGTCAGAAACTGCTCCTTTATCGAGCTCACCTGTTGGTGAATAAATAATAATATGCTTCGTTCTTCGGCTATTATAAAAGGAAAAGTTAAGTAACCGTTTCTGTGTTAAGTGTATATGCTCAATGATTCTCCATCAACTTCCGTTCCTTTCGACCAATCGTCTGGTGATGCGCGATCACTTTCCCACTGGCAGTGACGGTTTTTCGCTTTAGCCTCCCGATGCGATCCCTTCGCGATTATTCTCGGCGCGACCGAAACACGCGCTTCGGTTCGACGCACTTTGAGAAGGCCGCGAGAGACGTCACAGAACGAAAGTTGAATCGTTCGCGAATCTCTTCGGGCACTGGTATCAAGTGTACGAAAAAATTTGGTTTCACTTAGTTAAACGTGTACGCGCGAGCTTCTAGCAAATAACGACGTAAAATCCACATCGAGGTCGCGTATAGGAATCAAGTATCAGCCAGCGTTCCTTCGGATTTGCCCTGAACGACCGACAGCCTGGACTACTAGTTTGTGCTCTATGTACAGAAATGTGTCAGTTTATCGTTTACTTTATATAATTTAGTCTAGAACTTCGAGATTAATTAAAAAGATCGACGTCATCTTCACCGGTCTCGCGACGCTACGGCGGCGACCAGCGCTGCTCCTCGACCGCTGCCATCCTCGGACAACATTAGATCAAACTGAAAAGAAAAGGATTCGTGAGATATTAAACAAAATTCACACTCGCGGGAATAAATAATTTTACGCGCCAAATCCAACCGATCTCTTCCCCCTCCGACGAGTAGGCGCGTTGATTCCAGACTCACCTCGTAACTCTGCAACTGACTGATCTTTTCAGTCATGAGGTCGTGGAAGTGCGGGTGATATCTGTAGACGGAGCCGTCGATACCGACGGTGACTTTATTCTCTCCCATCTTCTCGAGGAGCGTGGCGATTCCCCCGCTGACGAGGTGGGCCGCCCGTCTCGACACCACCGAGCACACGTATCTCACGTTCTCGCAGTCCTGATCAGCCGCGTTACGTATTCCTAATTCTGCCAAAACCTGCCGGCAGTTCGTGTACTTTCCCTTGGGATCGCTGCAACCGAAGCGGAGACGTTCACGCGTTGCGCTCGCCGACCTCAACCCCCTTTTCAACGCGCGAGGGCATACACGCGCGCGCAAGAATACGCGGAAGGCCGTTGACTCACTCGCTCACCTCTCAATTTCGCTGACGTACTTCGTGAAGAACTTGCCGCGCTTCATCAGACCACTGGGGCTCTTACCGCCGAAGAGTAACCCGGCGTTCACGAGTTTCGCGAGGACCAGCCTGGCTAACTCTCCCATGTACATGCCGGAGACCATTTTCTCGAACAACTGCTTCTTCGGGTTGATCGAGTTGTCGTCGATGTCGCGATCGTATTCGGTGAGAATGAAGTCGAGGGTGTCCTCCTCGCCGAAGGCACCCCACTCGGTGTTGACCAACATGTAGGGCTTGCCCTTCGACATGTTATTCGGATTGGCGGTGGTCACGTTCGCTGTCTTCTCCACGTAGCAGGCGTTGAGGCCGGTACCTGCGATTCGATCGAGATTCCTCATAATTACGCGCTCCCTTGAGAAAGATATCAGTCCTGATAGGAAAGGCTCACGCGACCGTGACAGCGTATTTACGAATATATATAAATACGCACCGACGATGAGTCCTATGCGACAGTTCCTATTCTTCCAAGCACAGGACATGAGAGTGCCCGTGGTATCATTGAGAATAGCACACACGTCAATATTAACGTCCTGAAACGAGAAAAGAGAACGCGATGTCAACGTAGTGCTCGTCGAGATATCCGAAACCTAAAATCTCCTCGAAATTTCTCACGCGTCACACCAGTCTCACCTGCCTCCTATCGATGGCTTCTTCGAGAAGCCGGACGACGTCTTCGTTGACGACTCCGCTGCAATTGAAACCCTTGGTCCACCTGACGAGCTCGCCCTTGGTCAGGCCGTGCTGGGTCAAGGGGAAGCTGAACGTGAAGCCCAACGGCAGTATCTCGTTCTGCATACCGAGGTCCTTCACGAATAATGCCAAGCACTGCGCGATGTGATCGAAAAGCTGCATGCCCGTGCCCAGCATCAGGCTCTGCGGTATCGCGTAGATCTTGCTCTTCATGTCGAAGTTCTGGCCGTCCAGGGTGATCAGCAGCACGCGAAAATTGGTGCCGCCCAAGTCCAGAGCGAGGAACTTTCCCTTTTCTGGAATACCCGGTCGATTTTTCATTTGCCTTCGTCGGGACCTTCCGGCCGCGTTCGCGCGTCACGCTCGTTTCCCGTGTCGGCGATCTTTTTTTATCTCGTCTTACCGGTGCCATTCGGCAGATCCTGCACGTAAGTCGGAAAGCACTTGATGATGGCCTTGTCGTGGGTCTCCTTCGACAGACCTTTGTTCAGCTCGTCGGTCAATCTTTTCATCAAAAGTTTGAGCTGATCGTCAGAAAGAATGAGGTCCTTGCACGCCTCTCGGATCTGAAACAACGCGTTTCGTTTCGATCAGTTTTCGCCTGCGGAGGAAAGCCGATCCTCCGACGACCTTCGCGCGACCTCTAGCGCCCTTCCTACACCCGCCCGTGCCCACCGTAAGGCCGGGTGAACGTTGAGACGCAGTGTGACGTGCGGTGACGCAGAGTGAAGTGAACTGCCTGGGTGAAGTGAACTGCGTACCCTCTCTCTCTCTCTGGATAGTGCGAAAGATGAAACGCAGTTCTCACTTCTCAAACGCGGTTCTATAGGTATGTACACCTAGTCAGTGGATGCCTATACTATGCGATGTATACATATTTGTGTAATTTGTTAGACTCGGAATTTGATTCTGATTTTGTTGAGGAAAAAATAACGATAGCGTATTCAACTATATTTTTTAAAAATCTGCCAAAAAGTGGTTACTTCGAAAAAAGAACGACTCATGGAGAATTCGTCCTTCAGAAAGAATTTTGCGATGAAAAGTACAAACATTATTATTGAGTAACCCGTGCACAGTGCAGAAATTCATGGCTTTATTAAAGAAAATATAGAAGCTGAAGGGAGCAATGCTTCAAAGCCCATCAGAACTGAAGTTTCACGAACGAAAAATCACGTCTGGTTTCGCAGGCTCACGGCGTACAACAACTGCACCACCTCACGCTGCATTCGAACATTTTCGCTGTTATCGCCCGCGGCCTTATCGTGGCCAACTGCAATCGCACCTATACCTGCGAGATGACGTAATCGAACGCACGCGGCGAACCTGCTTACAATTGCAACAGCGATAAGAAGTCGCAGGGTAGCGAGTCGCGAACCGAAGAGAATTGAAATTACCACCGAAAGCTGTCGATTCTGAATAATTCGGAGCGTAAATATATGATGCATGTGCGCTCGTAAAACATGTTCATGGTCAATACGCCGTTATCTCACGTAATGTGGATCACTGGCGAGGGTGGGGAGAGTTAAATATTCGCTCACACGAGCCGGTCTGCCGGCGAACTTTCCTGCGCAAAAGATGAAGTGTGTAGCGGCTACGAAATTACCTCAAAGCCGCGCGCGAGCATACTATACGTACACGCGGTATGTGGACCCGTTTGACGTCTGTCCCGAGAATCGCGTGATAATTCGTCACGAGCCGTACCGAGAACGAGCGCGCAGGAAAGTCGACGGGGAATTATCGGTGGGTGGGTCGCGACGGTTTATCGCGATTTTTACAAGTCGATCACGCTTGCGATTGGTCCGATGAGCAATCGATGGTCTCGCAATACTGATAAGTCGGGCGGAAAATGACGATGGGTTTTCAAAGATTGCAGGGTGGAGGAAGGATGATACCTAGCGCGCGATGTATCAGGTGCGGCCTATACGCGTACGCAGTTGCTCGTACGACTTACCGTTAAGCAGAACTTCAGAAGTATTCTCGACTTCGTAGTTCGAGCCTTCTCATTTGCATCTCGCCGAATTCTTTGCGAGGCGCGACTGTGTGTGTACTAGCTATATCTCTATTAGAGAGAGGCCGCATACCTTTAAACACCCTCACGCGTCTATCCGCCTGTATTCGAGTATATACACGTATCCCTCATCTCGAGATCGCGCGGAACGACTCTCCCCGACGTCATTTAGAATAATATGATACATCAATTCGATAACAGATTTTTGAAATCCCAACATTCGGGTGACTATATGCATTTATGTCAAAACTTTCTCGAATTTGCTATTCTTGGCCGGTCATAAGACGTCGAATCATCGAGTATGCGCGAGAACGAAAGAGCGAAACGACTCTCCCCAACACGGAGAAAATTGAATAGTAACAATATATATATTGCTATGTCAGAATAGTAAGTAAGTGACAGCTCCGAAAATATTGCATTGAATAATCTGCATAATGGTAATTCTCACAATTCGAATGGTAATCATTACTATGCTGCAGGTTACTCAACACAATATTGTCGAAACCTGTCATCTATTTACTATTCTTGCATACACAGAGAAAGAGAATTAATTGGATCTACTAAAAATTACCTGCGGGGTCGCAAGTAATTATTTATTTACATCAATTTTATCTTTTTTCATATCAATTAGATATTTCTTCCTTGCAATCACATCTCTTGCATCACTATTCCAAATGATTGTAAGGAAGAAATACATATTTAATTGATGTACTGAAGAATTTCATTGATACAAGTATATAATTACTCGCGACCCCGCAAGTAATTTTAAGCTGATTCAACTAATTCTTTTTCTCCGTGTAGTAATCGTATACTATTCAACTTTCTCTGCGAACGTCGTTGAGAATATGATACGTCTATTCGATAACGGATTTCGAACTTGTCTGCGAGAATCGATATTATAATCCAAATTATGAAATTCGAGCGTCCAGGTGACTATATTTACGTCGAGACCTTCTCGAATTTGTTATTCTCGGCCGATCATAAGACGTCGAATCAACGAGTATATGCGCGTGGATGAAAAATCGTGTTTTCGCCGGGGATTCTTCCGGTTTGACGCAAATCACTCGTACGACATTTATAATAGATGTCAGGGTTCTCTACTCTCATGTCGGCGATATATACGAGTACGTCTTCGAGTTCGAGTCGTCGTAAGTAACGCGATGATATACGTAACGCGCATTTACACGCAGGAGAATTTCAAGGAACTCTTGATAACCCTAATTGATTCTCGTGATCCAAAAATATACCTATTTATTATTACGATTTGCGAGCGTGACCCAGATGCACGCATTGCCGAGAGGGTGTGAACGCGTGCCCTGCCGCCGCACCATTCTCACGGTTCATTGTTCCAGGCAGCTTCGGACCATTAAATGACTGACGCAAGAAGAGTAACCGATTAGCGGGGGGTATAACTAGTGGTAACTGGATTCAACGTCACTGAAGATTATGGAGGTTATTCTTCTTGAAATATAATAATGACTTATGGCCGAGACAATAGGCGCGCTTCGATACTAAGCAAGTATATTACGCAAGAGGAAAGGGGGAACGCAACTCTAAAAAATAATAGTCACATCAATAATACCAATGTGTCTGCAGATTCTCGGCAATAAATCGATACTGCTATAATTTGATAAGAATAATTGACACAAACTCTCATTAGTATGGCGATTAACGAGTATAACGCGAAAATATCGATACCTTACTTTTTGAAAACCTCGTAAATGCAATTTTTGACAAAAATGCCATTTATAGCTTACTGTGTGTTCAGATTTTAAACCTTAACGCAGTAAGCTGTAAATGGCATTTTTGTCAAAAATGGCACGAGGTTTTCAAAGTAAATTATCGATATATCGACTCGTTAGAGATACGCAACAATAATTATTAGCAATTAAATCTGTACGCCTGGAAAAAACGCGTCTGTATCTTGATTAACTACCCGATTCGCCTTAAATGGGAGAAGAGAAGGAGGAAGATGATGAGATCTCACGCGCGGGCGGGGGGTTTCAAAGGTTAGCTCAGTGTTATTAAGGAAACATGATTTTCTCGAGATACTACTCGTTGACGTGTAAGGTCGACAATCCTCGACGAGCATCGAGGAATAATGACTCGTATAGCTTCTGCAAAGATAAGTCTAATTTATTCGTCGTTATGTAAATAGATTTTCGTTTCAATCTCATTTGCGGGTAACTTTGAGATTAGTCGCCTTGCAGTCCTTGCAATGCCACTTTAACGTGTATTCTATCGCCTGTACAATTTAAATTTCCCGCAAGCGTTATCAGTTCCAGCACTTTCCTCGTTCTCTTCTCTCGCGCGAGAAGAGTGTGGAGGGGGGGTATCGATCTGCCCGTGACGTCACTGACACACCCGCCAACCAGCCAATGACACCGGCCTCTTACCGGGAACACGTGCGAAGGAGTAGCCGTGTGACATGCATTCGCGGAATAATGCACCACACACGACGCTGACTGCAGCGTATATACATATATCGCATGCGTAACTTATTCATTCAGTCTCAGTGACAATAATGTACAGTCTCGTTTTAATGAAGTCAGTAAGTTGTCCTACCGGTTCGTAATTTTCTCTAAAATTCTCCTTTTCCTAACTAAATATGATTTGCTGCAACTCGATAGATCAGACGCCACTTTTTCCCCGAAACCCGTATCGTTTGTCTCGAGAGATTAATAATCGCGTTGCATAATACGCCGGACGTAATTATAAAATGAAAGGACAATGAAGTTCTCCCCGATTTTATATTTGTTATCACAGCAAAAGACTCGGTAGAGTCTCCCGCCAAGGACTAAAAAGGCGTAGCCCGCCGGTTCGCATTACTGCAGTCGTTATCGTAACCCGACTCTGTTTTATAACGGATCGCTTATCGCGAAAGAACAATGAGTGCATCAGCGTTACTTATACGAGTCTTATGAATATCGATCGAGATGAACACGTAATGCATATTCGTCAACGATAGCAGAAAAATGATAGTTTCGTCCGACGCCGGATAAAACGCCGGTTCTTGATCTCAGCATCTACGAGCAACCGTTCCCCTCTTTCGTACGATACGTGATACATTCGGAACCATCTAAATACCATAATCGCGGACAGTCGGTCGTCTATCGATTTGTAAACGGCACACTCCACCGCCGGGGTACCGCGACGTTTGTTTTCGCCCACGAGGTCGATCGATTGCCGAAAATTCCTCGTGCCGGATTGCCGGGTAAAGGTAGCTTCGCGATAACTCGTGAAGGATATTTCTGGCGGAGGGAAGGAAGTGGGGATGGCGGAGAAGCAAGGTGGGAGGAACCGGCTCTCCTTCCCCTCGTGGTTGCGGCTCTCGCCGTCTTTCTTCCCGCGAATGCAGTACAACCGAATTTAAAAGTTCGCGGTTACGCGTCGTTCAATTTGTACCGCGAATGTGACACAGAGGAGCGTTATTTCCCGTGCTTAATGAAGGGAAAAACACGTAGAATGTGCGTCGCAGTTTCTCCCCGTATAGCGCGCGCGAATCGCGAAGTACAGGCAACAGCGGGAAATCGATGTTAGCGACTTCGCAAGGGGTACCCTGTACTCGTATTCATCGGCGCTCGATTAGCGGAGTTTCGTATCACCCGAGCGTACGCCTCATTTACGAGGGTTTGCATTATTCACGAACGCCCCTACGTATAGCCACGTTATGACAGTTTCCGCGTACGGGCAAATCGATAATCGCCAGTCGTTGTCAGCGGCAGCGAGCCACGTCGTCAACGTGTGTATAACGTGCTCCGAAATACACATTTGGAAAGCGCGACGATGGCCCGCTCGCGTTGCAGCCGCGAAAAGTTCTCCCAGTGTAGCGCGAATCGATAGCGAATCCGTACGAAACGCGTGTACCCGTCATCTCGCGGTGGAAGACCGTTACGCAGGGTTCCCCGTTTTATCGCGGTAACATTGCACCTATTCTCCGTTATCCCGTCGTCTCGGAGCACACGCGTCACCCTCGGTTTTGGCATCGATCGTACGTTTTTCTTTCGCGACGATCCCGCGTACTTTCGCTTCGTCTCACCTCCGGTAGGACGGGTGTCCTGGGGCCCATCGGTGTCGTCTTCATGAGGTACGCGAGTTCGTTACACCCCGTGCTCGATATAAAGTCACTCTGTCGTTAACGCGGAACGTTATGCGGAAGGAGTTATCGCGCGGAAACGTTGCTTCTGCACCTATTAATGTGTGCACGCCGAGTTTTATACGGTGACTGCGGTGACTGGTGGAGGCGCCTTCTTCACGCGCACCACCATGCCTCGGGGTCGAGATATGGGAATGGAGGGGAGGTAGAGGAGGGGAGTGGAGGCCTGAATCCCCCACCGCTTCACTTGTTCCTTTCTCGGTATATTATCGGTGAACGTGCCCGTGGAGAGGCTCGTCGTCCCAAGGGCAAAAAGGTCATACGATTCCCGAGACCGGCGAGACACGTCGCGAAATGATGCTGTAATGGGATCGTTGGGAACGTCATAAAAAATTGTCAATTAGAAAAATGAAGATTTTATAAATCGAGAGCAAGTTTGGTTTTCCTACATTTTTTTATCGCAGGTTAACAAAATTTTGAGAAAATCATTTAACCCTTATTTTTCAATTTTTCATTTTCGCCTGATTTAAGCTGAAAAATGACACTTTAAAATGCAGCTACGTCATCGTGTTATAAGTCTATCTCTCTCGTACTCGTTGCTTGGCATAAGTGCGTCTCTCTGGCATTTCGATGACGTCTCAATGTCGCAGAGAGAAACGCACTGATAACTTTGTAAATAATTATTCCTTCGGACATCTTCTTTTTCGTGTTCTATTAAATACGTATACAGATTACAAATTGAATTTAGAAATAGAAATATTTTTTATGGGCAAACCGAATTATGTAATGGTTTTTTTAAAACAAATTTAATAATCGTTTAGATCGAATGATTTTCATTCGTATCGAGTATATCATTTAGAAATAATACACGGTATTATACTTGTGTTCAAATGAAGGGGCCTTTCTGTGGTGTATGGGTCTTAATGTTGCAATAGTGGCGTTTGTCACTTTAAATAACTTTTGACAATGCGATCTCACATTGTAATCGCGTAGTTTCAATGTAGCAATAATATCAAACGGCGCGCAGTGCGCCATATAACTCGTTTTCCATTGATTACGTGTAACAGTGACGTCACTCTTATTGAATAGATCATTTTCGTTCTATCCTGCACGCGTATCTATGAATAATTTGTTTTGGAAATTATGCAACGAAGTTTTATTGCATCGTGCTGCATGCACCTTGCGCTGTACAATTCAGTAAACTCTATTAATCTTCAGGCGACCAGCTACAATGGTGTTTGCGTTAGATAATAATGATGATTTATCAAGTAAAAGATTAATGCAAATTTCGGAGTAGCGGTAATAAAGAGGAACTTATTAGGCATGTCGGATAACTTTGAAATTACTGTTTTTACGATCACCCCTTCCGAGGACCTAGCGATAAGATAATCAAACTTGTAGCTTTAAAGTAATTCGTATAAACATTATGAACCGAAACTTGATAAGCTCTGACGTGGTTCATAACAAAATTAGAGAAGGTCATTCATAAATTAAAATTTATGATTTGACTATCTTGTAATAGGGTTTCAGTTTTCTCGAAACTTAATTTTGTTCAGTGTACTCGGGGCATAAATGACATTTTATTACTAATTGTCAGCGGTTCGTTAAGGATCTCGCGAATATGTTTCTTACGTTACTATTCATAAATATCTTTTGAGTGGTTTCTTCTGTTATCCGTTTTTACGATTATTTTATCATTCATTGTGGCATGTACGAGAAAATGTGTATATATACCTACTCGGTAAACAGCGTTCTAACATTACGAGATTTCGGAGTAATATCGATATAGATACTGAGAAATTAGGTATGTACTTTTTTTTCTTATGCAGTGAATAGTATAGCATCGCCTAGATGTGTTTTTGGATAGTTTATCTGAAGAATAACATTCGACTAAAAGCATTTCGAAAATTTATAAAAGGTTATTCCGACCGAAAAGTATTTCGCTTTTGAAAGAACAAAATTTTAATCAGTGGGTGTTACGAGAATGACTCATAAAGCATTGATTTCTTTAATTCTTATCATTATGATAGAAACTCATAAGAATAGATAGCGAGAATTGGAGTCGCTGATGAAAAAGAAAGGCGTTCGCGCGAAAGTCGCCGCCTAGGAGGGCCCCCGGTACACTCCCTTCCGTCTGTATACAAAATATGTACTAGTTGGCGTTCGGTAAAAAAGGGGTAGCAGGGACACCGATTTCTCTGAATATGAATCCTAATTGTAATGACACGCCGTAGGGCCATGCGCGTGAGGATTTGTGCAATATCGTGCAACGATATGACGAAATTTCTAATGCTGACGCAACCGTCTCTGCGACCGAGCCGCGTGCGGAGTCGAGCAGCCGGGGGATAAAAGCGACGCGACGATTGGTCGGTTCAGGGGGCTCGAACGGTCGATCCCTCGGTTGACGTCACACCCTCCCGACTGCCGCGTGCCCCCTTCTACGCCTGTACCTACATATATATGTATAGTCTTTCTTCCCTCCCAGCCGGTCCTCCATCCATTCTATCGCGAGTGCCATGCCTCCTCTCCCACACGGACGATCGTGCGGCAGACACCATACGTTTCTCAATCGCGATCGAAGAGCGAGTAATCGCTGAGGAATTCGGGAAATCCCCGAGCGGCGGTATACGAAGTAATCCTTATCATTGCGGCTTTGTGAAAGGAATGTATAAATGAAATAAGTACCATTGCAAAACTGTACTCGAAACGGATTTTATTAACCGATTTAGCGACGTCCCATCAATCGGCTCTTTCATTAAACCCGAGATTTCGTCAAGATTGTAAGACTCCGCTTCGACGAAATTCTCGGAATTGTAACGCGACGAAAAAATTGTTATCTGGTGGCGACAAATCCGATGAGGAATTTTCCTCGTCGCAACCCTCATCTCTGGTCTAGGAATTCAAAAAGGAATTCTCTCTCTCTCTAAAAGGGGGACGGTTCTCGCGGACAATAAGTCCCATCCATCTTTTTCGTCCCTTTCGAGCATCGCGTTGAGCACCGCGGAACGAAAGTCGTCTGCTTCGACCTGTGAATGAACGCTAATCGGTCGGAAATATGCGTCGCCCTTCTGCAAGCGCGGTTTTCTCGACGGGAATGTCGCTCGTCCGGTAGCTGCTCACGCACGTGCGCTGCACGTGTGTAAGTCAGTAGAACACGTCGTCTCTCAGAAAACCAGTTTGACTGTCCCAATACTTGGCAGCGCGGTTGTATTACGAGGACCGACGTCGTTTCGCGAAGGGGCAGGGAAGGTATAGATGTGACGGCCGGTGAGGGAGGGATAGACATACGTACGACGATGCATTGTCGTCACTCTCGCGAGCATGGCAAGTAAACATCCCAGACAGACAAATGTACGTAAATTCGGTTTTCGACTAAAAAAAATATTCATATCTTTTAAATTCAATTTGTAATCTGTATACATGTTCAATGTATTTTTTAAATTCGATTTGTAATCTATATACATATTCAGTGTGTCACACAAAAAAGAAAATACCCGAAAAAACAGCATTTGCAAATTTATATAAGAACGTTTCTCCCTGCTGCATTATGATGTCATCGACAAACTACGAGAGATGCACTTATGCCAAGGAACGAGTGTGAGAGTGGCGGGGAAAATGAAAAAAAAAGAAAAAAATACGGGACAAATACCCAGATAGATAAATGTACGTAAATTATTTGCGACAGTATTAGCTCATCTGATGTATCAAGATCATGCGCTTTACGAGTCATCATTAAGCAAGTACGTTTGTGACATTAAGGGCGGGTTGTAACGACTTGGTTTAAACTCAGTTCTTACTTGAACCACGTTTGAACTGAGTTTACATAAAAATGTATGATATGTGTGACACAAAATATACCAAGAACGGCGGTTCAAGCTGAACCGGCTCTGAACCAAGTCGTTACAACCCGCCCTAAATGAATTCAAAATAATATTTTTTTAAATGTTAAACGTGTATTCAATATAAGCACAATTTGTTGTAAATATATTGCTACAATAAATACGGCAATTGATTTGAGTCACGAAATAATGTAAATTTAACGGTTTATTTAAGAATAGTTATTTCTTCAAATTCACGCGGAAAAACAAACGTAAACTTTAAAACAATCAATTATTGCAGTTTACATAAACGTCGTGACAATCACGACTTCGTCGCATTATCGTGTTGTAGAGCTCGAAGCCGAAAAAACGCCGCGCAATGACGAGACGAGTGAATCGCATTGGAGAAGAGGCGACGGGCTCGACCGGACAGATATTTCTAACGAATGAAACAACGTAAAAGGCGTAGGAAATAACAATCCCGGGTAAACAGAGAAGATCGGTGCTTTCCCAACGTCGGAAGATTATACAGACGCTTTATCTCTCCCGCGCCGAGACGTATGCAATAACTTGGATCGACTTAGACTTTGCACAGGTCACGGCTCTGCGGACTGTAATCGGTAGAAACGTTTTTTTCTTTTTTCCCTCGCTCCAAGACGTACTCTTTTCCGCGTTTAAGTGAATTTTAATTGGGCGTGACTAATTATTATTCTAGTGGCTGGTGGGAGGGATTATAAGAGTAGGTATGTATATCGTTCGGCTGGCAAAATCGCGAGTTGTAGTCGTCGATAGCCATGCTGCAGGATTTTCAGTGATATTAAACTTTTCACGTGATTATGACAATTTGGAACGGTCCGCGTTACTTCGAAGGCTACAATCGAATGACAGTTAATTCAATAGTTTGTCATTTCCTATACGTTGGCATATTTAAATTCCCTTGACACTAGAGCACGATAACCCGTAACTTTTCATTGATTGGAAAAAATGTCAATTTCTGAGTATTTCTAGTTATTCATCTTTGACCCGCAACGAACTAGATTCCAAATCGCGACCTATCCATTGCGATATGTCCTGCGGTTCACAAAAATTACCATTCCTTGACGCTCGAACCTTCGCTTCGGAACTAGAATCCAACATAAGATATTAAGATGTCAACCCATTAGTGCTCGCTGGTCATTTTAGTTGTCGAGCAATTTTTCGTTATTTAAAAATTTCTCGAAGCTTCATTTTATTAAGAGAGTAGTACACCCAGGGAAAAGGTCTAGTTGAATACGAATCTGAAAAATGTATTTGAAATAAATAGGAATTTGTTCATATCGAACAAGTCTATTTGAAGTAGATAAATATTCTATTAGGTTCGTACTCGATTAAAATGATATGCAAAACATGTATCTGATTGAAATAGACTCTTGTTCGATGTGAACAAATTCCTATTTATCTCAAATCAATTTTTCTATCAGGTTCGTATTCAACTAGACCTTTTACCCCTGAGTGTAGGTACTTTTTCTGCAATCAATTCCTAAACATCGCAGAAACGATTAATCGAATATCTGCAAACAAAAATTGTTTGGCAACTGAAAATGACACCGAGCACTGACGAGTTAAATCGATCGTCTTCGTCACTTCAAGAGTGCGCGGTTGATTCTCGATAATCGCGCCTGGCGCGCGTCACCACAGATGCGATTTGTCTGCGCGATGTTTACAGAGGGGCGCGCGGGCTGCCCCTATCTCACTGTCAGATTAGAATTTCTCAATGTCGAGCAGAACAAGCTCTCGGTCCAAATTTACGAATTCACCGCAATCATTTGCGAGGTCATCGCGGCGCGCCGAAGCGCAGGTATACTTGTGCAAGCCGCGGAGCGGTAACTGTTCGAAGACCTCGTGTGAGGTTGCACGTATCCGGCGGAGGCGGTTCGACTGGACGGAATTACGTGAACGGGCGCAAGGTTCTACGTACGTGTGCATGCACGTCAGTGGAATCTGCGAATCGGAATGCGTATACGCGCGAGAGAAGGATTTCACCGCATGAGCACGCGTGCCTTTGCACGTCGCTCCAGTTTCCTCGAGAAACGACGAGAGAGTTCCTCCGCGATCGACGCCACAGTGGGGTCGCTCGTTCTATCGCTTCACGTCGAGAGACCAATGCTCGATTCGCACGCAGATTCGGCTATTTATCGAACGACAATTAGGATAGAAGACAGGTGACCGATGACCAACGGAATTACTCTTTCGATTTTCAGTCTGTGCCGCTCCACTAACAGCGTACGACCGAGAAATGGTGTATTTTTGGATTATTCCAATAGGAGTTCACTTATTGGTCAGAAGAACGGCGACTCGAGCCGTACTTATTTATAAGTTACGCCTACGGACACCGCGGCCTCAGTGCTAAGAGCGGGATGCGTATACGGGCTTCCATCTAACGTTGTAGTTAGACCGAGCTTTTAACGCTGCAGGAATGTAGGAATTGATGAAAAGTTACGGGTTATCGTGCTCTAGTGTCAATTTAAATATGACAACGCGTAGGAAATGGCTATTTATTGAATTAAATGTCATTCGATTGTACGAAGTGTAGCCTTCGATGTAACGTGGATCGGTTCTATATTTTCACAACCGCATCAAAAGTAATTGGCCGCACTGTCTTCGACAGAGTCGACCGTGCTGACGACTGACGCGCTTCGCGCCACTTAGCAATTTACCTCCTATATTAGCATAATGTAAATACGCGCGTTTTTTCCGTAAGTCCTTCTTCCGCCTCGGCCTCTCATATTTTCGGCGGAGTCCAAAGTTTTCGCGCAAAGTAGGTACATGCGTCCTTGCATGCACCGATGACGCGTGTAGGTGGGCGGGCGGAAGGTGTAAACCCGGTTGTGCCGTGCGCGTATACTTGCGCCGCGTTATACGTCGCGTGCATAACAATGACAATAACGGACGGCGGTCCGTGTATTCGAATCGTTCTACTTCCCTCGTTACGCTCGTGCACCGTAAATTGACAATGCATGCGGTGTAAATCGATCATCGAACCGAGTGACTTTAATACGAGTCACGTGGTCGAGTTAAAAAGTCAAGTGACGGGAAGGTTGGAACATTCCTCGCGCGGAGATCAAACGGGGCGGAGACGTCTTCACGATTCCCTTCTTGCTCATTCGCATGATATGAATAAATCTGGTCTTCATTGGCCGGGTGTACGTGGAACATGCTGAGAGTGTGTTTTCGCGCAACGAATGGAACATCGGAGATCGGCGCTTTTCCCGCTATGTATTATTGATTTGACTGCCGTTATGCCAATGTCACCGTTGCGGTTTACATGCAGGAATTACGTGACCGATAAGTTCGTCGTTTGATAAATATCGAAGATGTCACTTCGTGAGGGCGTATCGATATTTCAAAACTGCGAAAACATTCAATTCGCCTGCGAATGTCTCCTGCCAAAATAAATCTTAAATTAAAATTTTGACGTAACGCTTTTTTCGCGCGTATTTACCGAGCGCTGGTCTCGTATACGTATTGCATGAAAAACTCTCGGGTTGGAAGTTGTTTTCGAGACACTGTAAAGGAATACGCCTGCACGTCCCTCGACGTTACGCGGAGAGCGAACGTCACGTTGGTAAAAAATAGTCAAAATAAAATAATAATCCTGCGAGGTTAAACGTAAATAGGCACGTGTAAGTTGCGCATCAACATGTCGTACGTCGGACAGGTAGCCGGTCTAATAACTTCCTCGGGATGTTTTTCGTGAAGCAAAAAATAAATATATCATCTCGTTTCTCACGCAAGACTGATTTATAAGCCGAATTTACTTTCCCTCCGATAGTAATTGCATATCTACCGCTGAATCATTGCGCGTATAGATCAAGGAAAAAGATAGAGTCTCGGGAATAAAGATATGCGGGATGCGTTTAAACAAACGAGGAGTTCATCAGGGTACATCAATACATCCTATTTGATGAATACTCCAAAAAAATTAACAAATACCAGCTGTTTCACAATACTCGGGTATAACTATCGTTTCTCGATCATCATAGGCACGTACACAGGTATGTACGTATAATTGCTGGACGAAGAAACGCGCGCGGACTGATGTCGATTCAAGCATGGCTCGATAATCTCGCGTAGGTACCGTATCATTAAGTTCGTTGACTATGGATAATTCTTTTCCGCGAAAGCATGCGCGAGAAAGAATAAGACTTACATCGGTACGTCGAGTCTATTTCACCATTCGGATATCGCTATTCGCGTTAAAATTGGATAAGATTTTTTATTCGCATCCGTAAACCGTTCAAAGTTTAGTTGAGAGTAGCAGGGTGAATGGTCCGTTCAAAATCGACCGTAAATGGAATATTTTCGTATACACAAAAGCGTATACAATGACGGTAACGATGTATCGTTATATATAAGACCTAACCAGTCGGCGATATTTTTAATCGCAGCGAGATATATATAATTGAAAGTAGAAACGTTTTCGCTCGACTACGGGTCACGTATTATGTTGCACGCTTGATATGGCAGCTGCCTTTATCCTTCGTACGTTGCGCGGGTTACGTAACTATACGACATTAAGCATTTCTCGACTCCCCCAGACTTATTTATATACGCATTATACTCGAAACACGACACGACCGCGACGCGTCACGTAAACGTGCACGTTCCTCACCGGTTCCTTTTATGTTGGTAAGTGCCAGTCGGAAGAAGCGTTCCGATCGGGTTCACGAGCTTAACGCGTCTTTCACGAGACCAGAGGTAAAATTGAATGGTGATGACTTGCGGTATGAAAATAACGAGCATTTTTTTAGTCCGCCGGAAATTTTTTCGACCGGCGGAAGTATGACATGATTGAAGGGGGGGGGGGGGGGGGGGATGAAACCAATTCGTAAGCGCCGAGTCGGAACGAATCGAACGTGGAACGGACGATGGTACTTTTGTGTCAAGATCGCGACAGCGCGCCTCTTTCGCGAGGAACCGCGTCTGCCGTCACTATCGCGTTGCCATCTTTCCACTCCAACGAGCGCTCACGAGATACGAACCGGCCAGACGGCGACGATATACATCACCCCGTCTAGATGATAAGAGTATATCGTCGCCCTAATAAGAAACTACCCGGTACCGTTATATTATTATCATATCAAAGGTTAATTATACTCAGAACAGAGATAGCTTTAAATTGTCCGCCGATATTGAACGTGGGAATAGCTTGATCGATCGATTGAACCGTCTACATCGTTCGCAGAGGTGAACGTACACCCATGCGATGAAGGAAATAAATTACTTCTCATTCGCGTTGTCAAATCGAGGACGTGCAGGCATTGCGTTGTTAAAACACGGAGTGACAGGAGAGCTGTGTCAGTACAGACGTCTCCTGTGTGGCGATGTTTACATTAATTGTACGCGAGTCGTTAGTCACCGATGCAGGCGTGCGAGAGCAGGCGAAAGGGAGGGTGCACGTTTCACGGACTAAAAGTCTCCAGACAGCCTATCGCGTCTGACGTGTCACGGCGTCCTGTGCGGTACGTGCACGCATGCGACACGTAACACTGAAGTTTCGTCGGCGACGTAGGTAACGTCAATTTCAGAGGAGCGACTCGGCAACTGGTGGGGCACGATCGTCGAATAAGAAAAGTGGGATGGTTTTAGAGGGAGACGCGAAGGGGAAGAGGAAGAAAGCGGATGTAAATCCAATTTTTTTTTCAACGCCTGGAAGAAAGCATTTCACTTATTCCCTTTTGCTGTTGGATGGAACGAATGTTTACGGTAACGACTGAAATGGAATCGTGAATTGGAGAAAATCAGGAAACTCGTCCTATCGATTTTAAACGAGAAGGTCGGCGCCTTTAATCGAAAGATCGATTTGAACCCGTGATGACAGGGGAAGGACGAGTTCGTTACCGTGAACTTGACGTCAAAACTCGAGGTCGCTCGCCTTCGTTTCCAATGGAAATATTCACGATTGCGTGCGTCCGCACTCGGCGAACTTATCTGTCACGTTATTCTAATTACCGCTGAAAAGGGAAGGTCGAACGGGTGCTGCACCTAATGAATCCCACATTCGTATTCGATTTCAACGGGCATACGTAGATTAACTGGAATTTTTTCGACTGAAGGGGGTTTACGGGGATGTCGGCGAATGTGGAAAATATAGGATTCAATTTCACGCAAAACTTACATAGCAATAATAGAGAATTGAGCGAATTAGTCATTCGTAGAGGCGCCGGACGCCCCGCGCGGATGTACTCTTTCTCCACAAATCGGTTCGTTTCTCTTCGAAGCGAGCCCAAAGTTAATTTTGGAATTCTATTAAAGTACATTCTATTTTTTCAAACTCACGAGCTTCTCTGCCGTCGGGGTCCTCATAGCTAAATTAACGTCCTACGGACCGTCCTGATTTCACGTTGCTCGAAGGTGCTCGCTCCGATAAGTTACGGAAAGTCGCGAGGAAGTGGTTCGAATATAGAACGGGATGGCGAGGAGCACGCGTATCGTCGCGCAGAGCGGTGAAGACTGTCCGTTCCAGTCCACTCGTGTCGGTAAGTCGGGGCAGGTTGAGGATAGCGACAACGAGTGGCTAACTAGCGGGGATAGAGGCTAGAGAGGTTGGCGGAGGGCGCCGCAACGAAGAACGAATCGCACGGATTGGCGGGCAACAACATCGGCCAAGTGTCGAATACGTCCCATGGTGTGGCACGTTCCAGAGCCTTTATCGCCCGCTTCTCCCTGCATCCCTCCGAGGATTTTCTCTGCAAACACCTTGCGCACGATTGTTCGCACCGCGAACAATATATCCGCGATCCTGTCGACCTTTGGTCTACTATCTTTCCTATAACTTTGCATCGAACGTCACTCAATGCGTTGCAGTGACGAGATAAACGTCCCTGGATTTCGCAGGCTCTTTAAATTGCGAAGACCCAGTGAGGAACTTTCATTTCATTCGAGCCTATAACGAGCTTTTAATCGAAACGCGTGGAAAGACGAAGGTGGGGCGATTCAGGAAGCGAGACGAAAGGTGCGCAGGACTCGATTCAAGGCCGACTCGCGTCTGGCGAGAGAACTCGATCGCGAACCACTTTTACGGCATCCGTTGAGGAAAATTAGCGAAGGTCGCCTCGCCTTTTGGAATGTGCCACTCACGTGGCACGCGCTGACACCGGTATCGAACGCACGTGACAATAACTCTAGTACGATACACCTGGTAAATTTCTATTTACCAGGATGTCATCCCAGTGGCAGTTATTACCGCGTGGCGACGATTCGAGTGAAGAGAAATTCCCGTATAGAGATACACGAAAGACTGTCCTTTCCACAAACTAGATATACGTCACAAATTAAAAATAAAGGAACGGGAACTTGTGCTCCGAGCGCTGAAACGGTCGTTATCCGAACGCGGTCATTCACGGTCACGGGCGTCACTTTCATTTTCAATATTCGTCGTCCTTCCCGCAGCCATTCCGGTACCCTCACTTTCCCCGCGATTCCTCCCGCGTTCTCCGCGCATGAGCATTTTATCGAGTCGATATCGCCCTCGAGAGAGGTGCTTTTGCTACTGTCAAGTGTGCACAAACCTATTCGTTAACGACTCGGAAGAGTCTCATGTGCTCCGTTTTGCCGTGGCGGTAATTTCAAAGCACGGTTACTCCAAACTCAGGGTTGCAAAGAGCATTTAGTGAATCGTATACCACGTGTCCTGGAACACGTATAGCGATAAGTGGGTTTAGTTACTCGTAGGGGTGGCCGGGTATCGTTCTCGATGATCAAAAAGGTAGGAACTTTGGATCTAACCTACATTGGAACTTTCAGAACTAACGCGCAATCACCCCTACGAGCAGGTAACTCATCTCATCGCTGTGATATAAACTGCAGGACACCTGATACGTGTCAGTGGCGTGTTCCGCAGCAATGTAATCGACGTGAAATAATGCAAGGGTTACCGCTAGTCGTTATTGGGGAGGAGAGTGAGAGAACAGCTATTATTTGCCTTGGGGGAAACCGGCGGGGTGCACATTTCCTTTTTCCTCTGTCCCTTACAGCACGGTCTCCGCACGACGACGGTCACCGGCTGAAAATCCCAAAAAATATGATGTAGGAAATGAAATGGAAATCGATTAAAATTTGAAGAAACACTCCCCCATCGATTACGGAGTTTTATCTTCCTCCTTGCCATCTTTATATCGAAATTCTAAATTTTAAATCAGCCGTTGTATTCTAAAATTTTCCGAAGTTTTCAGTACGTTTTTAGCGCATTCAAATCGAATATACTTTAATTCCGAAAATCGTTATCGACGCTTTTTTGGAATTACGAATGGTTGGATAAATTCAACGAGGTGTGGCTTTTCCGTCTTTTAGATAAAATTGATTCCCCTAATAAACTGCTTGCCGGCTACTCCGACTGAAACGATCGATAAGGGATTTACCGAGAGAGAGGATTAATTTTATCTATTTATTAGAAAAACCAGCGTTTTTGGAAGGAAAAATGAGAGGAATATAAAATTTGAGAGAAAGAGAATTCTCTGTGCGGCTCAGACTTTGAGCACCGCTCGAGTTTCATTAAAATCAAATTAAGGAAAAAAGTCACGAGGAAGCACTATAATTAAACTTGGGCCTCCGGTAGAAGGGGATATAGCGTCCCGAAGTTAATCCTTGTATGGTTTTCCAAGCACATTCTCGAAAGGCGTAAAGTCTCATGTACTTTAGAATATTAATAATCCTTTATCACTATAAAATCAGATGTCCTTGTCTTCATGAAATTATCCATTTAACCTCTGATCTGTAAAAGGAGCACCTCAAATGTGCCATTTCCCAACCTCTACCACTCTTTTGACCGATAAAAAGGGGAGTTTACGATAAAGCGCGATGTTTAATAGTATAATTGTCTATCGAATCATTCGATTTTACATTCGTCAACTACGATCAAGCCGGTTACCATATTTTCTCCGGGTGAATGAACATGCTCCATTTGGAGGACCACGACCCGCGGAACGAGCACGAGATCAAACGTCTGCCGGTCAGCTGAAGTTGTTGGCAAAACGCGTTTCGCCGTGAACGTAATCGAGAAACTAATTGAAAATATTCGGAACGTGGCTGCACTTCACACTCAACTGCACTGCGAGAAGCGGAACGTTGAATACCGAGGCGAAAATCGAATATTCACCGATAAACATATCGCTAGCGTTTTCATTTGCATTATCGATCAAAGAACGCAGTATTGTCCTATCGATAATTTCGCACTCTATCCGAGATATCAATGGAAATTGTTTTTTTGAAGAACGAGCACTTTGGCCAATGCATCACGGGACGCAACAGTAGCAGCTGACGCCGTTACAAAGTGTCAAACGTTACCTCGGGCGTTTCCTTTAACGTGGAATCCTCGCCGCAGTTCTCCGTTGCCGTCTGCGCTTGCAATCTCTCCTCCTTGACGTAGTAGCACTTGCAAAATTTGCTGAACAACGATCTATTTTTGGTCTTCATCCTGCCTTCTCAGAGTAGGTGCACGCGAATCGTGGGGCACTTTGGTTCACGAGCCGTTTCTTCACCACTTTCTCTTCGTCGTTGTCCCGGGCGCGCAGATTTTTCGATCGTCGAATCGGTCACGTACGCACACTCTTTTTCGGAATTTCAGGCCATGCGATTCGACCCTTTTGGGGTGCGTGGAGAGAGTGCAGCATCGCCGCACGCACGAATCCTCTTTATAGAGTTGGCTGGTGGGTGGCCGATTGGGTGTACCGCGCCTACCGCGCCTGAGCATGAGATTGGCCGGAGATGTGCTATCACGTTTTGTCTCGTTGCTCGATTTCAAATTACTGAATTTGAAATGATACCTCGTAAGACTCGTAGGTTGCGCTTTTCTGTTTGATTCCGTCGAAGCAACAGGCTTAACAGGTGGAGTTCACGATTTTTACGTACAGTCATCGTGTGATTAAATTAGTGTACACAGATGCGCTTGTCGCGTAATGTTATCGGAGGAATAAAATTATTTAATGTAATGACATATAACGGATACATGTGTACACCGAGAAAAGTGTATGGGACTACAGTTAACTGAAAGTTATGGTGATCGCGAGTTACATATGTGTCGATTTTGATTCCGTCGAAGCAACAGGCTTAACAGGTGGAGTTCACGATTTTTACCTACAGTCATCGTGTGATTAAATTGGTGTAAACAGATGCGCCTGTCGCGTAATATTATCGGAGGAATAGAGTTATTTAATGTAATGACATATAACCGATACGTGTGTACACGGAGAAAAGTGTATGGGACTACAGTTAACTGAAATTTATGGTGATCACACGAATTACATGTGTACCGATTTTCAGACCGCAGTAGATACTGTTCTATGTGGTAATTTGTATAACGAACATTACAGAATGCGATCATAGTAATCGCTATCTAATGTTCGCTATGTATCCTTCGATTGCTACGAATATAGGCAAACTATGCCATACTCTTTTCGCCGTGCATAATAACGGTATGCGAGAGACGTAATGGATCGTCTTTTAGTAATATCGTTAATCTATCTTATCAGCAAGCAGAGAGATTCCGCAATTATACCCTAAAAAATGAAACCCTGAAATATTCACGAAGCCTGACCCGCTTAAGTGTAAATACAGTGAAAATTTTGCAACCATTGGCAATAATTATAATCTAATCGCACTCTTGTTGGTGTTATATTAATCTTATCTTATATATCTTCATCGCTCAAGAATTGAACCTTCAATTAGTCGCTTGGAATGTTATCGGACTTATATCGACGAAGGAAAGTTAGAGGGAGGAAAATCGCGACAGGAAAGTCTGATGATTCAAGGAACTGATGAATTCATACACGACGATTCTTGATAAAAATGTTTACGTTAATTGAATTTTTACTAGCTGCGCAGTTTATATTTGCGAATGTATCTCTAAAATTGCCATATTTTCAATTGGCAACGGTCGCGATAAAAAGTATATTACTATCATAAAGATAGTCGTATGGGTATGCTTAATACTACTCGCATTATTACTTTATTGCGAACTGTATTTATAATCTATACGAGCCTTGTGTTTTCCCGTCATGGGTAAAGCCTTCTTAAGCTGCCTTTTTACCGTTTCCCCGTAAATTAGGTATCAGCATATCGTGGGTGACCCGGCAATACCTCCTATGTCGAAATTTTCTGGAAAATGAGTTTTTGCTATCAGTGCAATAAGAAAACTAAATTAGTGTTTATAGTTTTCTTATTGCACTGATAGCAAAAACTCATTTTCCAGAAAATTTCGACATAGGAGGTATTGCCGGGTCACCCGCGATATATATAATGTCCAACTCAATATTACCTAGATGACTATACCAAAGCAGTTGACACAGACGCATACGTAAAACTACTAGACATGTCAGGAATGTTTCCGGTATCATGATGTAGTGGCACCTTTTCTATAATACATAAACTGATTTCACTCCCGGCTGCGGTGGCGATTTCTCGTGTTCGTCTGAATATCACTATTCGCGTTTGGTATATCAGGTGTCCTATAATACATAATATACAGGGTGTTCGGAAAAAACACCGACGCAATATGATATGTCGTCGCTGACACTTTTCGCAAGTGTAACGAACGACGATATATCGTCGTCCGGCACTAAAATAACGCTACGTCTATACGCATTGTGCGCATCGGTGGTGGCGCCGTCTTACTCGCCTGGTGAGCAAAAAGTGCTGTACTGGGTTACACGGCACGGGGGTGTACGACTATACATGTGGTCACATGTACACTTAGGTTTGCCTGTTAAGCACAAGCCGGAAGGTCTGATTGGTTGACAGTGTAACCCATTTGTGCCAATCTTAGCCACTACGCGGCGCTTTCGGCGTACTTTCGAGATACGCAAGAGGCGTATAGCCACTCACAAAATAAAACCTGCCGTAAATACGGCAAGTGTGAAGGCTTCCAAGTGTAATGCAATAGCCGACTGAACAGAACCGTGCCGTCTAAACGGTAACGGCGGCCGTGAAATCCAGTGGGAAGCCACGAGGACAACACGGTAAAGATTTGCCGTATACACGGTTCCGGTGCGTGTGAAAGCACTCGATAGCTCTGTGTCCCTTTGCCCTTTAAACGGTGCCGTTTGGACGGTCGCCGTGTAAGTGTGAAACGGGCCTAAAGGGACGCAGAGATATCGAGTGCTTTCACACGTACCGGAGCCGTGTATACGGAAAATCTTATGGAACCGTGTATGTGTGAAACGGGCGTTAGGAGCGCCATGGTTGGCATACTCTGAATTTGGTTTAATACACGTCAGTGCAACGGGTTGCATATCGCTTGGTGCACCTCGTCTGCTGTAGTTTCCTTTCAAATGAGATACTGATTGTATGTCTGTTACTTATGAGATCTCCTGTGTTTCTCAGATTAATAGTGTTATTTGGTTCAGATTTTGGCTGTGGGTATTACCACCGAATTACAGGAAACCACAACGGATGGGGTGTACCAACCGATGTGCAACCCGTTGCACTGGAGTGTATTAAAACAAACACGAGGTATACGTAGCATGACTGCCCTTACAGCGAAATAACTCATCTTACTCCGATTCGTATTCTAGGATACTTGGTATACCTATTTATAGCCAGCGTACATCCATCCTTCAGATTCTAAGAGACCATAAAGCAATTAAGATACTTAGGGCCGGTTTTACCAACTGTTATAAACGCGGTATAGCGCTATACTGAGAATAGCCATAAGGCTTATTGCTGGTTATGGCCAGTGAAAATTGAAATCTGTGTCTGAAAGAATTTCTTCAGAGCAAGAGAGCCCCACGTGGCGCGTACTCCTCTTACGTCTTTTGGTCCACGAGCAACGCGATACGTCATCTTGGTTCGTAAATTGACTACGTCACGCTGCGACGGAAATAGAAGAGCCGCGCGCCCCGTTTTAAAATGAATCGCAAATTACTTAACGGCGAGTCACGAGTGATTGGCTCTTCGGGGAAGCGATTTTCACGCTGAGCACATGTGCTGTGCAATGAACCGAACTGTAAAGGGAGTCGCAGAAACGTTTCGGTCGTATGGATGCAGAGAAGATGTGCTTATATTGCAGCAATAATCCATTTGTAGTAATAACTTCTTGCCTGGCTTTTTAGTTTATAAAAAAGCTGAGTGATCGCGAGAGATATCGCCGGAGCTTCTCTTTTTTTTCGGAATAAGTAACGACACACTTTGATATAGTGTTAAAAAAAACGAGGCCTATAATTTCTTTGCCACTCTATAGTGTATATGTATAGTCCATTCTACTGTATACGCGACAGTATAATGAAGTCTCCTTTTCATAATGGACTGATTTTAGTGCCTAGTTGCCGATTATAAATTATTTCTAATTAATTCACTTCGCTTATTTATACTGCTCAAATCAATTCTTCAAACGTATCATCCTTATTTGACGCTATAAGATTAAACAATTCTTCTTCTATGAACTGTTGATACTTTTATATTACGCATCCAATACATCGAATTCAATCTTATGTTGGGTATGTGCATAGTAAAAGCCAAAGTATCGAGGGAACATTTTATTTCGAGTTTGCCTATAGTTCATTCGTGACGTTCGCAGACTATAATCGGAGCCTTGATCTTACTAATTAGCTACCGCATACCATTCGGTTCGTTAGTCGGAACGTGCAATAATTGTTAACAATAAGTCAGATGAAAATGATTCGCGTTACGAGTTCATCCGCATATTTTAAGCGAGCTCACGTGCGCTATACATATGTATATATCACCTCTCCCATTCATTCTCGTATACACGTACCTACATGTCTGTAGTACCGCGTCCTCGTCTCAACCTCCGTAGCATTCCTTTCGACAATCATGATAAATGAAATGCATCGTATAATAGATAATTCTGACCTGATTTTCTTTCACGGTTACACCATGAGATCTTTTATAACCAACACTAAGACTTCAAGTTTGTTCTCGATTAAAAGTGTGACACTCCAGATCACGGTCGATCAGTTAGCTATGACAATGTCAGAATTTATCCATGGATAATCGAATTCAGTCACATAATTACAGTTTTCTTCGTTACGCATATTTCGCCATCGTATAGAATCGCTTCGCGTTATACCGGAACGTTTGTCGTGTACTCCAATGCACTTTGGATTCGTGCATTCTTTATGCAATTTGCATTCTAGCACTTTGCGAGTTTTAACGACGGAAGGAAAAAAAAGATTTTTGCGAAATCTCGTCGTTCCTCGATCCGATAAATAATACGCGTACATATACGCACAGATTATATCGTCAATTCGAGTCGAGGTCAAGGCCAACGAAACGCGAAGCTAAGATAGGAGCGACGGTCGATATGTGTCAGACTTACCGATTCGTCTATGTGCTCCCACTTTTCCCCGAGATAATCCCACTTTTCATCCTCCATTCTCACGCGCGTAATGTTCGAAATTGAGAAATGGAGAAGCGAATTCGATCGAACGTATCTGAGTGGTCGAATCGACACGATCAACGTCTCTCTCGCTAACTGAAGAGACGCCTTGCTTACATCACACGACAGACCATGCCATCCTATCTTCTAGGCTAGAAATATATAACTCGAGCGTCCGTTGGATATTTTGGGATTACGGGGCTATTACGCGTTTGCCTATCCGCTTCATTACACATCGGGATGACATTCGGTTTTTCATTCAATTATACACCACTTCGATATCGTTACGTCGTGATTACGACGTCATATTAGCTGGCAAATAGGTTAAAGAGTTTGTATTTCAATGAGCTCCGGATCCATGGTCCAAACGTATTTAACATTTAGCAGTGTCTCGGAAACAAGCCTTGCGATGATTGCAAATTAGAAACTTTTATCTATCCTCTATTTGTATTCCTTATTTGTAGACGCGAGACACTTATCAGTTTGTATAGTATAGGTATTTTTATAAATATTGTAAAGGTTGGGCGGTTGAAACGGCGAATGATATAGATTTTTCAATAATTTATTGACGTTAAGTTCTATTTAATTAACGTTATAAAAAATATTGAGGCATCAAGTCAGGATGGCCGAGCGGTCTAAGGCGCTGCGTTCAGGTCGCAGTCCACTTCTGTGGGCGTGGGTTCGAATCCCACTTCTGACATGCTTTTTTTTTTATTCCGTCTTTTCAAATTGTTCTTTATTCAGTACGAAAGACGTATCATAAAAAGAGGATTAAATAAAAAACAGTCAAATCCTAGCAAAGAGATTATCAAATTTTCATTTTATTTGACATTGTGCACAAATACCGCGAAGATGACTCGTCACCATAGTTCGAAATGTGAAGCAAGGGTCAACTTGAATATCCGATTTTATAGATTTATTTTACGCGCATAAATAAAAAGTGTTTAATTGCAACGAGAATAGTACAATGTACAATAGTACTATGTACCTACAATGTATAAGAGTGAGAATCAAGTCATCCCTGTCGTACACCCTTTGTCCCTACATGTAGGGCGTTTTACGCGTCCATCGGTATCGAATGCAATGGGGTTTTCATTTGTTTTTGCATTCATATACCTATTTTCCGTGTTGCACGAGGTCGTGTCACAGATGACAGAAACCTAAAACGGTCGTGTCCGTGGTACTCTACATTACGTACCATCGTATGAAAGGTTCGTAGTAGTCATGTCAGTGCACACATAGGTATGTGTGACAACCACCACTGCGTCTAACTATTCAATTGTCAACATGGCGGACAACGGTTTACTTGTCACAATTTCAGGAGCTGCCCTTTCGCTCCTTTTGTACGAGACAGTTCGAAGTGTCGGTGATCAGGTAAATGTCCTACATCGCTTTAACTTCGGTATTTTCAATGCGCATTGTGCAAGATTTATCCCACTCTCCCCTCCGATCTTATCTTCCGGTATTCCGTCACTAACCTATCCGTATTCAGTACACGTTATGTACGAGTAGTAGATTTAAAATAAAATGATGAAAGGCCGACATATGAATTTTAACTTGATTCGAGGCACGGTACTTTGGTACCATATATAAGTTAAGATTTTAGTCTAAGGCTTATTTTATTGAAGAATATAACTTATTCTCGGCATCATAATTTTAACATAACCATTACAGATGGGTTTTCTTGTGGGCGAAGTCCTAGTATTTGTCACAAAAAACGTTACAGACTCTGACAGACAGGTAGAAGACGTGAGAACGCACATCAGTGAGTACAGGGTTGACATGTAACGAGTATAGACAACGATTACAGATCATTAGCAAGTTTTACGCATCTTCAGATATCGATGCAGTCGTCACTTGTCCGCTAGCTGATTTATTGCACGATGCTGTGGGCAAAATTAATAAAGAAAAGTTGAAAGATTTTATGAGAGATAAGAGCAAACAAGTCGTTGGATGGTTTCGATTCAGGCGAAACAGCTCTCTAGTCCCGACTTTGAGGGATAAGATTTTGCACAGGCAATTGGCTAGCTATTTTTGTGGTAGCAACAGCTCTAAGGAAGAATTATTCGTCGCGTGCCTTTTAAATACTTCAGAATCTCATATGGGGGGAACCCACAAGTACAGACACGTATTTTTACACTATCAAAGGGGGTAAGCATAGGAATGAAATGTCAAAGCTTAGCCATAGGTTTAATCACTTACCCTGCAATAAATTCGTAGAATATACGAGCCGATACCTTTGAGAATAAATAATTTGGGTGACGACTCATCTCGACCAGATGGTTCAGATTACAAGCCCACACCTCTAAAGACATTGGCTGATGAACATGATATATTTGGTGAAGTGATAAACTCTTTAAGGTAAATACGGTGTATTGCACACGTTGAAATTTTCTGATCATATAGCTTCCTCTATGTAGAACACTATATGCAATTTCAAGGGGTGAAAACGAAGATAGATCAAAATATTTATTTTTAGCTTGGACGTACTGAGAACACCCGGAGTTGAATCAGTAACTGCCATTCAAAAAGCGGCAGAGAATCATTTGAGAGCTCTGATTCCGAAAGTGTGCGAGTCTGAACAAGAAGTTGCAGAACTCGAAAGACAAGTCCATGAATTGCGTACAAAGATACTTGCACGGAAATCGTCAAACAAGATAAGGAAGGAAGATAATTTGCGAGTTACACAATCCAATTTGCAAACTGGAAGAGAAATTGACGATGAAAACGCTTTAAGGCTTTGGAAGACAAAGGAATTTGATTCAAAAAACATTACCGCAAACTATAAACGCAAAGAAATCTCACCACCTAAAGATCATTCTATTCTGGTACGTCTATCAGCAAGTATTTCTTTGTAACTTCTGTGTCGTCATTTAAAACTTACGTTATCTTTTAATGGGAAAATAACTTGAACTAAGTGCTTCATATAATCTAATCATATTTTTGGTTTTACTATTAATTCACTCTACTTGTTATTGTAGGATCAAACGCTCAATATCAGTAGACAAAGAAATACAACAAATATAAAGAACACTAACCAAGAAAGGGAGAAAAATGTAGCACTGCGAACTAGCGCGTATAGCAATGCTAAGCAAGATCCCTTTGAGTGTATGGTATCTGAATTGAAAGTTGGTATAAATGAATCCAAACGCAGTTCTTTAGTCATAAGGTCGGTGTCAAAGGGAGAACCAAGCGTATCGAGCTTGGGTAGAGGTTCAGTTCAGTCCAATTACACTGAGAGAAAACCGAGACACCTTTTGACGAAAAAGAGTAATGCAGAAAGGTCACCTCAACCGATGCATTCGTTTGATCAAGAGTTGTTTGACAACGACTGTGTGCAAAACTCGTCTCCTTCTCCTCCAGCAAAGTCTTACAGTCAAGTGACGAGAAGGAGTGTCGATAGAATTAATAACTTTACAGAGGAATCAGATAATTGAGAGTATGAAACTTGCATTGAGACTTAATTTCTGTGATGACATCTCTATTTTATTGTTAAAAGCGCCTGATAGAAATTGATATTTGTTTCCCTCACTATTGCATATGGAAAGGCATATTGAGTTATGTACAGCAGTCTCAAATTTATAATTTTGAAAGTATTTTCCTCATCTCGAGGTGGGAATATGTGATGGCTGAATAAAAAAATGAAATGTGTTTATACGTGTAAACAAGAGAACTATACACATTTCATCTTATTTCATTTTAAGATCCACTTGGTTCGTCAGGAAGAAATTTTGAAACTGTTAGAGCTGACCTGTTTTAGTCTTAATTAAATATGAAAATACGCGTATGATTTTTTTCTTAATTGTGCGTTGATTTCGCAAAACCAGCTTGTAAAAAGGAAAAATAAAAATTACTTTGTACTACTCAATAGTTTATAAATACCGTGGTAGTACAGATATTACGAATGAATGCACATTTGCCATTCATTTTTAATAAAATTCCGTTTACAGCGCTCACATTTTCTGATATCAAATTTGTTGTGAGAATTACATTTTGTAATTCTTACAATAATACAATTTAAAGCATCACTGGGAATCAGGGTGACTAAAATATATCGGCAGGATTGTTAGGCATGCCTGTGATCTCCCACACTGTTGCAGCCAGCCTTCTGGAATGTTCTAAAACGCAGGATGACGTTGCCAAACCTAGATGAACGCAGTATAATTCATAGATCCGGATTTTATTCAAGGGCAATTTAGGAAAACACGCCTCTGCTAGTTTCCTGTGGAAAAAAAACCCTTATTTCCCATTACAGAAGTTTGCGTAAATTTCCAGTTTCAAGCAGTTCTATTACGTTATTAATTTATAAGTATAAAAAAGCAACGCACTTGTAATAATCTCCACAGAGTATTCCAGGCACTGGGAAGTTCTTTGTCAAGTAGTTCGGGTAAAGTTTGCATTTCAGTGGAGATCCCTGAAAATTTGTAAAAGTCTGTTACTGCAATATATTACAGGGCTACCTAACTTGCACTAATATACGGCGGTGTACTACTTGAAATATTAAAAATCATTATCCAATAATATACCGAACTATCCTCGAACCATAAGAAGTAAGCATAATTGAATGTCGTATCTTTCCACATGACTGATAAATGCCCCTCTTGCAGATGAGTTCTGCTATTCTCCAGCATGGTCCAAATCTAGGTGCGTTGATAAATTGTCGTACATATTACACACTGCCTCTCGTTAATCTTTTCTAATGCTTTCTCACCTTTCTCGTTGTTAGGGCAAGAGTTTCAGGACTGGTGAAGTCTAATGTAGGAGCAGTTAATCTGTGCGTCGTTCGGTCTATGTATATAAAGTGCACAAGGCCAGGAAACTCTTCCAAATATATGTTGATAGTCAGAGAGGTTCTCGTATATGAAAAAAGCGTTAAGGACGTACATACGGTAAAAAAAAATATCAAATGATTGTAACAGTAACTAGTTGTTGAATTCGAATCACAGAAGTATCAATGATGAGTGTCTTCAATGACGAGTTATCATTCATTTCGACATTGGAGAATTTATAACTATTAAAGGATATGATCCGAGGGTGAAGTTCTTGAGAGCTTTAACTTTAAGAAAGTCACTGAAGTCGTTAAGCTTTTGACGGACCAGTCTGCTTACAGTCACGATTACATCTGTACCTTGCTTTAGAAAAGCTTTATCGAAACAAGTCAATCGAAATAATTCTCTCATATTATCAGCGAATCCGGAAGTGTTAGACTCAATTTGGAGAATCGATTCCGGATCTCTGGACTTCAGGAGTTCTATATATTTTCTACGTACAAAGTCCCACTTCACTTGCAGTCGCCTTTGGCACATATCAATGTCATTGCTTACGTTAGCTCTGTTTTTCTTAATTCCATCCAGAGCTTTTTTTATTGACGCATCCAAATTATCGAAAGCTGGCCTCAATTCGTCAATATCTCGCTGTAGTTGCAATCCATTTATGATATTCAAATGATTGAAACTGTCGTAGAGCCCAGACGATGTTGCTAAATTAGTTACTTCTCTTATCGTTACTAAATTTATTCCATCAGCCAATTCGGAAATGTGTACCGCGTTTGCTGTAAAGCCCTGCTCGGATCCAAGGAGAATCAATTGACTGTAAGTACCATCTTCGGCAAACGAATAAAGTCCTTCACTAATTGAGGAATCTCTCGAATCTCCTACAACCATAAATTATTTTATACATTATGATCGGTAATAGCGTTACTTCCGCATCGATAAGATCAAGACTATGTTTGTCTCACTACAGAACTATGAATTAATTGGATTGTATAGCTTAAAAATCATACCTCCCAAAGAACTTACCAAATAAATTGGTAATATCTTCGGAAGTAGGATTGGCTAACTTTCCTGTGGGATTAAAAACGTGTTCCTCCCCTCTATTTGTAGGACTACTATCGGGAAGCAAGAAGTCTTCTTCTTCCATACTATTATCATCTCCCTGATTCACATTCTTTCTGCGTTTCCCTTTCCCATTAGCCACCCAACACATTAGTATCATGAACAAAATATCCGACGCATTTAGATCCTGGGTGTTTTTACTCGAATATAAGGACAAAAATTTGTTTTCCACCAATATCAAGACATGCACGTTAGAAAATTCCGATTGCGTTTTTAATTTATCGACCGCATCGTGCAGTACTTTAAGAGTCGTTGAAGCAAGATCTGCATTAACGGATAATTGTTCCAGCGCTTCGGTTAGCATGCTTTGTTCACAGCTTTGCAAGTGATTCCAGGCATCCAAGAGAGAGGATACAAGCCGTACCTTTTGTTTGTTCAATTTTAATCTACAAAATCAATGATTAAATTTATTACATTCCGTATTTATACATGAACGCGTAATGTACTCACATGGCAACATCTGGTCCGCATAGGTGCCTCACAATCGATACGCATATACCCAATGTTCTTTTCATAAACGCAACTTCCTCTGTTGCAACATAAATAAACGTATAGCCCATAAAATCGTCAAAGACCATGTTAATACCATCCTGACATTGAATTGACGTATATGAATTGCCGAATTGTGAAGCCATTATGTGTTGGGAAGTAACAATAGGTGAGAATAATTGTATAACAATGTTTGGACTTGGTTTTTGACTGACTTCATTATCTCCCTGAAAAATTATGTGTACAAAGGAACGTGCTTAATAATATTGATGCATTACACATTATAATAAATTAATTACCTTCACATCCAAAATCAACCCTTGAATCCTAGCCAACTTCTGAATGTGGCAGGCAAATTTTTTATCACATTTTGTAAATAATACATCATTCAAATTATCAAAAATTAGAATACCCCTCATTTCGACTGCTTCACTTTTGTTTTTAACTTTTTATTATAGAGTACTGAATCTTTGCAAGTAAAGTGCCAATATAACTATGTAAAATTCAATAATAGGTATTATAAAATTTCACTGAAGCTAGAGAGAATGTAAGCTCCATTACTTGACGTCCTTGTAACTCCATACTTCTGCAATATAGTATTATATAAATAATTAGTATAGCTTGCTCCTGTATCCATTTCATAATATGTGCAGTCATCAGAAAAGTGCACTACAGTAACATGCAGTTTATACTAATTTCTATCCTCATTTTTTTTGTAGTGTGTAAAAAACAGATTTCCCCCAAACTAATGATATATTTATAAATTATTAAATAGTATTCATTTACTTACAAAATGATTCCTTCCTCTAATGGACAGTGTCAGTTCTTATTCCCTATAAAAATGTAAAAAAATGCTATTATTTTATATCCTCAATACTGCTCACACAAGTATACAAATGTATAAACCAAAAATCATACCACGCAAATATAATATACTACTGGTTGTTAATGTTATGAAATGTTATAAAATATACACCTGTTCTTCTTTATCTTTCTACTGGACTTTAGAGATAAAACAAGTGACAGAAAGATGCTTGCTTCTACGAGCTACTTGCATTTACTACTACCTACCTACTATCACCCTTGTAGTAACTGATTTGTGATTGGCCAGTAACTCGCGCATGTCGGCTACCTTCGCAAATCTATACATAGTAATTTTTTTTCGTATGCTCAGTGCATTCGATTATTAGACTGGTTGATTGTTGGTTAAAGGATACTGAATCAATTTTTTAGGCTGCCGAAACAATTGATTTTAAATAAATTTTTCAATTCGTTATAATAATTATACGTAAATGTATTTAAATACGGTTGGAAATATATAAATGCATGTGTTTAATTAGTACTTTTTATGTCAGGAATAAACGGATGTGTAATTGTGGATAGATTTTAATTGAGGAACCGCATTTAAACTTTAAAGGGACTAGGCAGTTGTTATGCCAACTAACTCCTCCTACCTTCGTGACTTCATGCACTAGAGGGCAGTATTGCTGAAATTCTTGTATCCCTGTAGTTCTGGTTGGTTAGTCAGTTTCAAAACAGTGGGTGCTTTCCATTTACCGACTCAAGTTGACACGAGTCGACTCGTGTCGCCGAAAGTGCTTTCCATTTGATTTGTGTCGCTGTTAGTCGGCGACACCAGTCACCTCAAATAGACTCTGCCAGATAGGTGAGTTCACGCTGAGTTGAGTGTAAGAGAAGCGAAAGTCTGAACACACGCGGCAAAACAAGAGCATCCAAGTGGAGAGTTAATACAAAGTCAGATTGAAGAAAATGAAGGTAGGTGAAAACTGTAATTATTTGCAGTAATCTGTAGATATTAGATCGGTAGATTTTAGCTATTTATTCGTAAATACCAGATCGGCTGTATATGTCCTTAGAGGTTAGCATCATTTTCTACACAAATTCATCTGAAATGGTGAATGCGTGAAATAAATAAATTCTAAACTATATTTACTTACATTAATAATCTTTCAAAAAGTGTAAAATGTTATAATCTATATACTTAAAAAATGTGTACTTTTTTTTTAAGCGAGTCACATTTGAGGATCTGAAGGCCTTACAAGCAACAGGAAAGATAAAAATATTACCAAAACCAATACTGCACCAATCACCACTTATTTTACAACATGATGAGTTACAACCTTCATCTACAACTGTCATGTATTCCCAGTCAACAATCACCAATTCAAAAGCCACACTACCTCAGCAAATTGCACAATCTTCCAAGACTGCTGATTATAGAGGAAAAGAACTTAAACAGGAACCAGAAGTCCAAGCAGATCACCAAGAGTCGGTGGATGTAAAGATTGTGTGGACAAGATCGGCGACTTTTGCACTCTTGTCTGCCTATGAAAGTAGAAATATTGAGGCAGACCGCACTAAAAAAAATAAAAAATTTTGGCAAACCATTGCTGACGAACTGAATGCCTCTTTGTTTAGTTCATCAAAGCAGGTCAGAATTATTTTATAACTAAACTAGCTGACTCGGCGAACTTATTACTGCCTCAGAATCAATAAATGTTGTTTTTTTTGTGATTTTCTTACTTTCCAATACGCGAAGAAACTTCTCTAGGCCGAAACGAATAAAAAAGATTCATATCAGTCAATCCGTTCTAGAAATATCATTGAAAAAGCCGCTCCATACAAATGTGTGAGAAAAAGAATTTTCTTCAGAAATTTTTTTCTCAAATTTTTCCGATGTTTTAATACTTATTCTCTGCTATTTGGGGCGGAGACAAATCCTACAAATTAAAGGTCATAAAAATCAGTCCAGCCATTCTTGGGTTATAAATGGTGTAACTAACCCGACTTTGTTTTATACATAGAGATTAATGTGAGCAAATCTATGATGCAATTGTTTCATTATTAATACGTTTTTTTGCTTCTCTTACAGATAACTAGCGATCAAGTACGCTGGAAAGTGGCAGCAATCAAAAAATCGTATAACAAAAAGAAAGATCATAATCGTGGAAGCGGCAATGATCGAAAATCGTTTGATGAATTCGAAGACCGTTTGTCCGAAATTCTAGGAGACAAGGAAGGAACCAACGACCCAGCTTGCGCCTTCAATTCTTCAATTCCGGGATTCGCAAGTACATCACAACATCAGAATGAAAATATTGACGAATCTAACAAGATGGACTTAATTAATGAACATGCTGAATGTTTAATGCTGAATGTTGTTATAAAAATCAAAACTTATGACACGTGTGCTCGATATACCAAATATACGTCGCTGAATAAAACCTCAACGGCATTTTATTTCATATTCAAAATTTTCAAATTTAATATAAACAATTACCACCTATAGTTAGGTCATATACAATTCGAGAGATTATGAAATTATGTTACGGCTAGTTTAGATACAATTTGAGAAATTAAATTTACTTTATAGCTATTTCATATACAATTACAGAAATTAAATTAACTTGACAGTTATTTTATATACAATTAGAGATACTAAACTTACTTTATAGCTAATTTATACACAATTCAGAAAATTAATATTACAGCTAATTTATCTACAGTTACCGGAATTTCGTATTTTTTCTCATTTACGAGACAATGTAGGAGGTATTTTCTTCTTTACAATTATATGAACGAAATAATATTGCTGAACTGCGTTTTGCCTCTTGTATTAAAAACGGAAAGAGCTACCGTAGATAAAATGTAAAAAATGTTCATGTTAATATTGACATTTTTAACACGGACAACAGTTTGCTTTTGTATTTCACACTTTCGAGTTCAATTTTCTACATTTTCCGGAAACATATTCTCAAATAAGATTCTTCGGCGATTTCTCGCGTCTCTCTGTAGAGCATTCCTGCCATCGGCTTCGTTTTCATCATCAAATATGTTTTCATATTCATGCATATGGTTATCAATTTGTAAACCTTCTCCAGCATCTCCATTAATCAAACATATATTGTGCAGAACGCAACATGCGACTATAACGTGTGTTGTGAAAAGAGTATCTCGTAATTCTATCTTTTGCAGTAAACGAAAACGGCTCTTCAAAATTCCAAAGGCTCGTTCGACTACTACACGCGTTTGAGCAATTTTCATATTGAATTCCAGTTGTTGGTCTGTTAAATTTCCGTTATCCCTGAAAGGACAAACCAGCCAAGCTTGTGCGATACCATTGTAGCCTTTATCACCCAGTATAAAAGTATTATTTGGAAAAATTCTTTCACGGTTCTGTTCGGCTGATAAAAAAAGGTCAGATCTTCTTAACATTCTAGCATCATGAAAAGACCCTGGATCCCCACAATACACGTTCGTGAATCTCATATCACAGTCAACTACAGCTTGCAGCAGAACAGAATAATATTGTTTTCTATTGAAATACACCCTACCATTTTCTTCTGGCTGATTAATGTGTATATGAGAACCATCTATTGCTCCGATACAACCGCGAATATCTGCGACATTTTCAAATGTTTCAGATATTCTTCCAAGCTCGTCGTCTTCTGGCCATTTAATAAATTGGGGAACGAGTGTTATGAGCCAATTAATGATCCTCCGCACGATGCGAAATACAGATGAATATGATATATTGAACAGATTTGACAGTAATCTGTAGGACTCCTTATTGCCAAGAAACCAGAGTGTCATTAATAAACACAGTTCGGCAGGTTTCTTTTCTTTGCCAAAGGTATGGGTTGGAATGAATCCACTGGCTTCCAAGTTTCCTGAAAATAGATTGTTATACTTGTACTTACTATCTGTCAACACAAGAGTCCTTCACTATCATTATGAAACATGTATAAAAAGTTACCCAATAGTATGTTCACAATTGGTCGCTCCAATCTAAAATCTTCTTTAAACTCCTCATTGCTTTTAGCATGAACAGTGTCTAAAAAATCTTGTACACGCTGTCGTTCACGCCCATCCAGTAAAAAATGGAGAAGAGGAAATAAAAGCTCCTCTTCATAGGCATCGTCTTCGAATAATTGATTGAAATCATTATCGCTCATAGAGTCGGAACTGCTGCTGCTACTGCTACTGCTGCTACTGCTACTACTGCTACTGCTACTGCTTGGTGTATCCATTACGAAGGCTAATTGAGCTTCATCCATCTAATAAAAACAGTAGTTTCACATTGATATTACGCTAAAGTATAATTACTTGGAAATTTGTTTCTATTTCTGAAAAATGTATTAATGTTGCTTTATACATACAATTTATCACAATTATTTATGTAGTGTATGTTACGATTAGTGTTTCAAAATAACGCTCGATTTTGTAATTACACATTTGGTCTTACCTTAACAATTTTGTTTCCAAACTAGGGAAGCTTCGTTTTTCGTTATCCTTAACACTTCATACGCGTTACGCACGTCACCTTTTTAGCGAGCGTTCCAATTACCCTTCGAGTCGACACGAGTCGACACGAGTCGACACAGGAGTCGCTGGGAGTCGTGTAAATGGAAAGCACCCAGTACTGTCACTTTGTTAACTCCGAAAAATATCGGGTCAAGTCAATTGTGCAAATAATAGAAATGATAAAGTTACGCAAAGAAATCGACCTGTCGGGATACACGTTAATTCTTCCCTCTGTAGCAGTCGGAAATGTCGGTCAGTTAGCCGTGGACATTCTCATTTCCAGTATTAAGCTCGAAAGAATAGGGCACGTTCTAAGTAGTACCTTCATTCCGCTAATCGGCGCAGATCCATACGACGAGAATTCCAAAGATTTATGTACAGCCACAGATCTTTTTTGCGGACAGAAACAAAAAATCGTCATCCTACAAATTCGTTCCCCTCTTATAAAAAAACCAACAGAGTTTTTTAACGAATTGTTGCAGTTCATCAATGACAGAAAAATTGCCAAGGTAGATAAGTGTTTTCTCGATTTTTTTCAGCTAGTTAAATTTAAAATACCGTTTTTCGTATTTTACATACGATTGTGATAATTACATTATAGGTAATAATCCTGACAAGTAGTTATGGTCATGAGAAGCGAGATGAACAGCTGAGAACTGTGCCACTGCGATATGTTGCATCTCCAAACATAATATCTGAATACGGCAAGCAGTTTGAAGATTTAAAATGGATACAACTGGAACCAAAGGTTGTGGATTATACGGATGTTGGGGAAATGTTGCAAATTCCAGGGGGTGGTTTCGCTAAGAGCTTATACGAAGTGATAACAAAAGCCAACATTCCATGCATTATCCTTCTGAAATTTTGTTCAGAGGGTGATAATATACCTGATGCTGTAGAATTGACAAATTATTTGAATCAATGGACAGATCTGATACCGAAGAACAAAAATGATTGCACAAAGATCATTTACCCTCCATCTTGGAAATTTCTATTTGGGAATCCACCACCTCAAGAAATATATTGAAATGGTTTTTAATTGTTTATATGTATGATAAATAAACTTGTATATCTTCACATATAGGAATACAGTCTGAAAGGCATTACTTCAATATCTCCTTTTTTTTTTTTATAAATACACAGCACGTTCTTAGTTTTTTGTGACAATAAATCACATTCAGAGCTCCATGATGTTCAATAACAAACCCAAATAAAAATAGATTTTCATTATTTAGTCTTCTTCACGTGTTGGCTTTACATTGGATATAGTATTGTACAAAAAAAGGTAGTCTTAAATTACAGTTCATAAATATACAAACTTTGAGTCTAGGACTCTAATATTAAAAAAAAAACTAGTATCTTTAAGAGAGCAACTTTGATTTTGCTGAAAATGCGGTGTAGGACACTACTGCAGCTAGGATGGCTGCCAATAGTTCAGAATTGACCCAAGGTCCTAAGTAAGCTCCAGGATTGTTGACCACGACAACTGCTAATGGTTTAACACTATTGGAGTCTTCTCCATTTCTGTGAGCTTTACGGACGGCGGCATAGCTCTCTTCGTCGTATAATTTTATGTTATAATCGCCTGAGTGGGCCTTCTTAATATCCTCTGTCCAAGATACCTGTGAAATTAAAAAATGAAGCAATTACATACTGTTTCTAATCAATTTCCAATCAAGATTTTTGTTTAACGTTAAAAGTATATTAAACAAACAACTTAATGAGCCTATGAAGTATTTATGGAAAATTGAATTTAAGAAACAAACATGCGAGGACATAGAGCGTCAGGATTCATAGACAGGGTACATACCTGATACTTGTTATCCGCACTTAATCTCACTGCCGGCAGAGTTTTTCCATCAACCTCTGCATAAAGTGAAATACCCTTTACCCCATTACTGCATTTCAACGTGAATTGTGTAGTGAAGGCGATGGTTGTCAAAATCGTAGCATCTTCAGTGACGTACGCCGATGCCGTGACTTCTGGCTTTTGGCACGTTTCAGCGAAAGCCGAGGCAATAATTATGAAAGAGAAAACACACAACGAAGTAAACTTATTCATGATTGATTCGCGGTCTTGTGGATCTTGTTTCCTGTTAGTTATTTGAAGGAAGCAGGAGATTAGAGATAGGATACAAACTGAAACCTTCGATGTGACGGATGGCTTCAAATATCAAAAACCCGAAGGAGCTGTGAATGCCAACCGAGCCACGTCACAGAGTTCTGCTACACGGGCTACACGTGTTGCACGAGACACGGCGTTGTCGACATCTGCAGCACTTTCAGAAAAATCGCTAGCGCTGTATTTCAAAAGATAACGTAGGAAGGGCTGCAAAATAAACTTGTAGATTTTTAGTAAATGTAGACTGTATATTCTATGATCGTTCAGTTTGTTTGCATTCTCAAAGAGTGGTCGTGTGTGTTCTGGCTTATTCTAGAAGTCGTGGTTGGGTTTTGTGTATTATGGAAATTCATTCGGATCGAAGTAAGTGACATTTTTGAATTTCGAAATGTCGGAAACATCTGAGACGGTAAGTAATCAATAATTTGGTATAAATTTATACTCCAATGTGTGCTTGTTCTATGTTTGTAACGAAAAAGGAACACGTCAAAGTTCTTTCCTTTTAATTTTTTAAATGAAGTTCCACATTTTGAATATCAACTGATGTATCAGTTTTGAAGCAATTTGTACAATTGCAGAATTAAAGAAAAAAACATTTTATTGTATCATGATGCACGTATGATTAAAAAGTTATGATATTCAACAATTTTAAACGTGATTTCTTAGTTAAAACCATTGGTGGTGATGTCGCCAAGCTCGCCAAGAAAGCCAGTAAAATCTACGGCAGTAGTAAAGTATTCGGCAGTTCAGAAACCAGCCATTTTCGCAGAACTGCGATGCAATACAGACTTGAATCTCCCACCCAGCAATTGGTTGAGCAGTTCTGCAGAGAGTTATGGGCTGCAAAGCGTATGGTCGCAAAGTACCGGCTTCTCCAGTTTCCGCATGGCACATATGTTTCCGGATTGTGTAGGAGAAGTAGATGTGGTTTCGGATGCAGAGAACATAAAGAAATTATTGAAGATGCCTTACAGCCACAGTGTGGTATCCATGATAGTCCATCGTGTTGAGAATACACTACTCCTTGATGACTTTGACATTCACAAATACCTTCTAAGGCAGGCTGAAAGCGATTGGGAATGGCTGAAGAAGTTCTTCTACGAGCACGTTTTTCAAAATCTAGGGGAGAAAGAAAAGAGATTATTTCACAAAACAAATAGCAGAAATACTCTGCAACAGAAGAACTTAGTGTCCAAATTCCTATATCATTCTTTGGTTGTTGCTGATAATACAGAGCAAAATGAGAAACCAACTTTGCCAGTGAAGTCGTTAGAGCCCCAATTGCCAGAACCGACCCTGGAGGAAAAACTACCAGACCCTAATCATAATCACAATTTTGCGAGGAACGTCGTTTGGACTTTCGAGAATATACAAATGCTCATTGGGACTGATTTGCCAATATTTGGAGGGCAAACACAGCCCTGTATCAGTTTGAGATTGCGCGATATGTCAAAACCAATTAATGTTTTAACCGGCATAGACTATTGGCTAGACAATTTGATGTGTAATGTGCCAGAAGTCGTCATGTGCTATCATTTGGATGGTATAGTTCAAAGATACGAGTTGATAAAAACAGAGGATCTTCCAAATTTAGATCATTCGCAGTTCAGTCCTAAAGTAATCAGGGACGTTGCTCAGAATATTCTGAGTTTTCTGAAAAGTAATGCGACCAAAGCTGGGCACACTTATTGGTTATTCAAAGGTAGGAAAGTATAAACATAATAATTTACAATAAATAGTAATCAGTACTGTTTTTAATAAATGCAAAGTATTCGTAGTTCTGTTAAAGCTAATGCCTTTTATTGCTTATCAGGAAAAGATGATGACGTTGTGAAGTTGTACGACTTAACATCGTTATGCAGTAATACTATCTCTGATGATAAAGGACAAAATCCTTTCACCATTCCCGTTGCGATGCTGCTATATCGAGTAGCTCGTAACATGAAGTATTCTTCCGACTATCGTCGTCAGCAGGGAACAATTCAAATGTTGCTTAAAAATTGCGTCCAACTTCTCGCTAAGGAGAAGTATCCACAAATTGTTACATCCGCGCATTACATGCTTTCGGATTTGTACGTGCCCGCGGATACAGATCCCGCTAGTCCAGGCCTCGTAGATCAAAGCGACGAGGACGATACGCAAAGTGAATGCAGCGCCAATCCCGAGAGCGAAAATAACGCGGAAAATATTGAAGAGGACGTCAGTGCGGCTATTAAATCTTTAACGTTGGCTCGCAGTAAGTTTGATTCGTCTGTAAAACTTAGATACTCTGAAAATATTCACAGAGCGTCTGCTTGAATGTGAATGTTTTCTGCTTAGTCAAGGAACAACCTGGTGTGGAGGAACCAAAGTACAAACCGCCACCGATTTCTGGCACGGTGGAGGAACGATGTCGCTCCGCATTGGAACATGTTGCGAGCGGTCTCGAATGTTTAAAGTATTTTCCAATGGAGGATAACTTGGACGATGAGCAAAACAAAACGGAAGAGCAGAAAAGGACAGGCAAAAAGTACGACGAAGCTAATATGAACATGGCGAAACCTTTTGAAGCTATTCCAATGCCGTATGCTCCACTCAATCAGACTGCTGGTGAATCGGGAGAAAGTTCAAGCAGCAATAGCCCTAGCCATAAAAAGAAAAGCAAGCAGAAGAAGAATAAGAAAACTGATAAGAGTTCATCGAAGGCTCTTATCGAGGACAATACGCCAAAGGCTTTGTTGTGCAAGCCTACTACGGAAACACTGCCAACTTGGCAAGCACCCAAGAAAAGTGACAATTTAAGTTGGAATGCTCACTTAAAGACTTTGCTTTACGAGAAAGCGTCTTTGCTCTTTGCCGTATTGGCAGAGAATGAATATTCCAATGGGCATTATGGGGCTTCGTTAAAATACATTTTGGCTGTGCTACGTTGTCAGAAAATACTGGAGACCTTTTGTGGCGTCAGGAACGATAAGTTGATTAGTTATCTTTTGGGACGGGCTGGTGATAGTTGCTTCCTTACAGTTCAGGATTGGAAAAATATTGACAAACATAGGAAGGATTACGGAGACACAAACGCCGTTGAGGAGAAAATTATTGAAGAAATATATACCATGGAAAATCTGGATATGAGTTAGTATTAATATATCAAGTATATCGTCGGCAACTTTCAGTCCGGAATAGATGACATTACGTTTCAATACTTCTTTTTTCTATTAATAGGTACTTATACTCAGTTTCTCATATTTCAATGCATTCCAGATGGCGCCGAGTTGATACCGCAGTGTCTGGAAAGTCTGGAATGCGTGTTGGTTGCTTCATATAAGTGTTACGAGAAAGCTTTGTCACTGGAGCCATTGGAAATGGATCGGAATAATCTTCTAAGGAGATTAGGAAACGTTCACAATGAACTTGGCGTTCTGTATATGAATCAAGCTGGAGGTGATTGGAAGGATCATTAGTAATTGCTTATCATTCCGATGTATGCGCGTTCGACCATGTATATCGGTCTTCAATTTTGTAGCCCGCTACCAGCAGGAGATTTCGAAAGAAGAGTCCTCTTCTAACTCCTCGGAGGTGACGGCACTCTTAACGTCTTCGTTGACTCACTTGGAAGCAGGGGTCAAAGCTTTTGAAACCGTTCACGACGAGGCAAACTTAGCGTTCTTACACTCCAATACTGGTCGACTGATGCGTCTCTGTGCTCACTTTGACACAAAGCACCAAGCACAGGAACGCCACTTTTATAACAAAGCCCTTGCCAGTTATCAAAAGGCGTTACAAGTTCTTGGAACGAGGAAAACAAATCCCGCTGTATGGGATACCGTAACGTGGGATTTGTCAACTACCCTGTATAGTATGGCTACAGTACTGCAAGACTATCCTACAGCCGGGAAGAAGGTAGGCTATTTGTATAAGCGAAAATGTACTTTATGAATAGCGACGGAGAGCGAAAAGTACTATCACTCGTTTAATCGAATTGCAGACTGAGGAGGAACTCGAAAGGGAAGTCGTGGAGATCCTACAGAAAGCGTTAAAATACTGTGATACCGAAACACCCGGTCCCCGGCAACCAATTTATCAATTCCGCGCTGCCAATATTCAACACAGACTCGCATCTCTGTACCATCGAGTTTACAGAGAAATGGATCAGGATGGCGATGCTAATAAGCGAAAAACCAGTCTGCAGTTGTGCAAGTTGTACTACGAAAAAGCAGCTGCATTTCTACTTTCATTGGAGCAGACTACGGAGTATTTGGTTGTACAAATGGAAAGGGTTGCCTTGGCCGAACATCAAGCTCGAAGTGAGTGAATGATGAAAGCCGTTCCGATTGTCCGATAATACCGGATAGAGTGTTCGTTAAGAATGGGTTGTTTTCTGTCTTAGCTGCGTCAACGTTTAACGGCAAATTGAAAGCCTATCAAAATGGACTCGAGTTAATTCTACAGTGTCGACCAGTTTTGGAGATTTTATACGAGAAGAACAAAGCTATTGCCTCAAAAGAGGAGAAGTCGGACAGTTTAAATAACGACAGTAAATTGGAAAATAATAATACGGAAGAAGAAAGCTCGACAGAAGATCGCAAGCAAATAGAGAGCGAGGAAAATTTGATCGTTTTGCTAGAGCAGAGATTACAATTTCTGCTTCGGTCCTTGACAAAGTTATGCATGGAAAAGAAGAATAACACAGCTGGAAAGAAAGAGTAAGTATCACTCACATTTTTGATTTTCCAGCTCGAACTTATCCTCGTAAATTAATCAGGATTTTACGTTAATTTTGTTTGTTTGTTTCAGAATTGATAATCTTGCGACTCTTTATAAAGAGTGCTACAGCCAATCGTTAATTCCGGGAACACTGTCTGGTTTCGCTTTACTGGAACATGTGACATGTCTTCTACAGAAACTGGAAGTACTTTTACGAAATACGGAGTCATAATGGTAAGATTTTTTTTGTTGGGAGTATGCGAGAATCATTTCTCTTAGTCCTTGTTGACTCTGAAGCCGTGCCTGATCTTAATATGTTTCTTATTTTATTCGATGCGGGTCGTCTTTGTATACATATATATTGTTTCGACAGTCCGGTTTGAACTACATATTTGAATCACCAAAATATCTATACTTCACGTATTTTATACGAGATCCTCTCTTCCAACCGTTAACTGCGCGAGTCACGGTAAAATACGCCAAGGGATGGAGTAAGTGAAACTAGATTATACATTAACGAGAATACTGTTTTTTTTAATTATTTATTGCGAAGTTAATTTCTTTCTTTAAGTAATGCGAAAGTGTGTATGAAGGGACAGTGAATTTTAACATATCTCGATCGAAAATATTAGATGTTATTAATCGAAAGATATTAGAAGGCATGACTTTTTTTAATTGTTGAACATCGGTATATACCAGGTGTCCTAGGACATACACCAGAGTAATACGAGGCAGTTATGCGTTAATCCGATCAGCTATAGACATTTTTTAACTGCTGGGATTGGCGTAAGACTGCCCCTGCGATTAGGTAACCTACCTTACTTTGTTGTATAGCATTGGAATTCTCTTTATAATGTACCTGTAAATAATAGAGATAACGCCTTTATTTATACACAACATGTTAATATAGATATGAAATAAAAAATGTCCCAAATTGTTTGACTGTCAGGGGAGACCGTGGGTAATTTATTAGTATAGGAATTTGACCCCTCGTTCCCACTAATTTCAGTGGAAACTAAGAGCCACAACTAACCCCGATGGCCCCTACTTTTTGAAGTCACGTGCTACGTCATTATAGTAAAAATTCCACCATTTCAACGTTCCTCAATTAATTCTCGCGTCATTGTTAGATTCCCACCATCATATTTCGGAATAAGTAGGTGAGACAGGCAGGAACGTAAATAAATAGGGATCATGCAGTCTGCCGTCTCGGGGGTGACACATAAATACATAATATCGCGAGTAAGGTGCTTCAAAGTACTCTATAAGACCCTCTAAATCGATTCAGCGCGCACATTTACTTCGTCTTAACTCTGTCCTGACTTATTCTCCAACCTACTCCTGTATTCAGCGAAGATTCGTCATTCGTATAAATCTTCTTTGTTCGGCAAGTACAATTGGCGAAGAGAAATATGTATACGAATGACGAATGATCGCGGAATTCATGAGTAGCGTGGGCGCGGCTTTAGCGACCGGAAATAAAAGAATGAAAAGTAGGAAGCAAAGAGTATATGTCAAACACGAAACGATGGGAGAGATAGAATGAGAAAGCAGGGGGGTTGATTCACCTCCCAGTCGGAAGAAAGACTGATGGCGTTGTGAAGTTTGAATGAACTCTCGGTTGGCCCGCTGTACTTTGTTTAAGTTTTTGATACACCCAGGCTTGTGCCTGCCAGGAAGCGGCTGTCTGGGGTGGTTGGTAGTCGACTAGAAACTCGATAAAAAACTCATTTATCTCAGAATGCGCAATGAGCCGTCTTCAGTGAAAGAGCGACTGTAGGTATATAACGCAGAAAATTGAAATTAAAAACTCAAATCACAAACCTCTCTCTGCTTAAAATATTGGAAGTTTATATTCATCTCATTCCTGTTTATACAACACAAAATCTATAATCACGCGAAGAATGCTTTCAAAGTAGAATCACAATTTGTTTGTATTAGATATACCCGGCGAAATGATAACGCGCGATAAATATGAGGGAAATGTTCAAAAACCTACGCAAGACTAATTCTTTTGAAGATTTCGGTTTAAATTTGAATAGGGTCTGACCGATCGACTGTCCCTTCTCATGAGGGCGATCGATAAAGGCCGACCATTCACGTCGGGATAACAATTGGCGTGTCAGACGCATCCCTCGCAGCCGGAGGGCTTCGATTTGAAGACGAAACAAAAGGAGTCTGATAGGAAATTCTTTTCCGAGGGATCGTAACCTTACTCTTACCCTTCATTCGTCTTTCTAGCGCGCCCTTTATACTTGAACGAAACGGAAATCGACCCCTTAGCGAGGTTCTAGAATTCGCGCCCGAACTGTAACATTACATGCGGGTGAGTACATTCTAATCTGAAGTTTAATCGTTTGAAATCCAAGGTAATCGAAATTTGCTCGATAAAAAATGCTCTTCGTGAGAATTCCCTTCTCTAGAATTTACCGGTGAGAATTTCTCCTAGAAGAGGGGGATGGCATGGCGCCCTGGCGGGTACGCGGGGGGGGTGGGGAAAAAAGGGCATTCCGGTGTTTTCTGGGTTGGTTGTGAGGCTGGTCGGGGGTAGAGCCCCGCCATTTGTCTCCGACCACGTCCGTTATTTGTTCTGTCTCCTACCCTCCCTCCGCTCCACAGAGCACCAGCGCAAATATTAATCCGCAAAGAAATTCGCGAAGGAAAAATGGATCACCCTTTGCCCCTGACCGCCCTTGTCTCTCTCCCTCTCGCCGGTCCTGTCTGTCCCTCTTTCCCTTCATCTTTCTTTTCTTCTTTTTCCATTTCCGTCTCAGTCTCTCTATGAGTTGAAACAATTGAATTCCGAGACGAGGCGTCGAGGAGTGTTGAGGACCTCGCTGTAGAAGAGGGCGAACGACTCGCCATTATGCGAATTACATAATGAATCCTTCAGACGCGAAAGAAAGGGAAAAATGTCAGTTGACAGTCTAGGCACGTCCGGTCGGCCTTAGGGATAACTCGTCAAACAAAGAGGATTCCAGAGAGACGGTTCTTTAAATGTTTCAAATTCAATGCGCGCCAGCTTTCCTCTTTCTCTCTTTCTCCCTATCCCTTCCTCTCTTACTCTCTAGCCCCCCTCTTTCTGTCCTCTGTTCCACCTCACCGCAATTCGCAAAGGCCTTATCTAGTTATATCAATTAAGGTCGCCGACATTCTTCCTGCCCTCTTTTATTTCTCCCGCTCTTTACTAAACTTTTTTCTTTCCCGACACCACAGCACCCCTGCATTGGACGTACGATGGTCTTTGCAGATTATTACGGCCCCGCGAACCGTGCGGGCTCGCAAAGGCTAAATTAGTGTATAACGATTAGGCGGGAATTTGAGCGTACGATCTCGGACAGTATAATTCAGCTCTTATTTCTCTTCAAGCAGAAAAAGGCCCGCTTCGCGAGCACTTATTTTATTTCCTTATTTGTGTACGAATCCGTACTATTATTTCATGGTACAACAGATCTGCGCATATCTCGCGAAAAATAATTAATCTTGAAGAGAAATAATAGCTAATAATGTTTTTAATACTATAGGTATTAAGTAAACATAGGAAAGCGGAGTACATAGTGAGCCATCTGATTTGACCCTTGGTTGGTTCAGCGTATTATGTTAATTATACGGGCCAATTCAAGTTGCTTATCGTATCCCGCTTTTCCCCACATCACTTCTCCTACTTATTGTATGTACTTTCCTACATTCTATGAACGGCACGTACCTACCTAGCAGTTTCCACTATAAACTACCTAAAACCTATATAGGTGCCAGGTTACATATCACACGAATTCCAATAGAAAACAGTTATACCTACGAGATAACTCGATAGTTTGCGTTTGCAGTCCGGATGCACTTGTAATTCCGTGGCTGGGTGTGCACACTCTGAAATATGGTTAGAAATCGCAGGGATGGGGTGAACGGGAGGGGGCGAGTGGCAGCGACGGAGGGAAACGTTTCATATGTGTTGGAAATTTGAATAAACAGACGTTACGTGCTCCGTTTTAAAATGGCCTCATTTTGCGGTCGCGCAAGTGGGAGTGCGGGAAAGGAAAGACCTGATCCAGTCGGACCCTCGACTCCGCGTCACCTAATCCTCGTCATTTCGAAATCGACGCGAAAACCGCGCGGATGGGATAAGTAGCGGGGTTCCACGGAAGTCGCGCGGTATAAAAGTAGTTTTTCTTCTGACAGAATCTCTTTCCCACCCAAATTATCATCGTCCCCGTAGAACGAGTGCGATCGAGGGGACATTGTGCATTCGTTGTATCGGAAAGCCATTGGAGTATTTTTCGAGGAATTTCGGCGACGAGTGCAACGCGTTTCTTCGTCTCCCACGTCGCGCGACAAGTCGTCCCGTTTCTTCCGGAAGGAAAGATAAGACGTAAGCGCTCTCGTAGGCAGAAATCGAGCGACCTCGATTTCTTCGATTCCAGACGAAACTCGGCTTCCTCCGCTTCTCTTTCCCTTTTCTTTAAGCCACCCCTCTAAATCATACAACCCCTAAACGCAACGCCGTGGTGGCTCTTAGCACTTCTGTGCGTGCCTCCTAAACTTACCTGGGCATTGCGTGCGCAAACAGCCGGAACGATACATTTTCCTGGAAAATTCCAGGATCTTGGGGTGCGCGAAAGACGAAGAGAGAGAAAGGAAGAGAAAAAAGGAGAAGAAAGGGCGAAGGAAGAGAGAGAACAAGCATAGGTGCGCGCGAGGGGAGCAAAGAAAAATGAAGGACCGTCGAGACAGATCGTTTGGGAATGAAATATCGAATGAGGATTTTTATGGCGAGAGACACACGGCCTTTTCTCGCCGGGTTTCAATGCCTCTCGTCGTTGTCCTCGATTCTCTCCTGGGTTTTAAATGACAAATTTTGAGAAACCCTTCTAGCGGGAGTTCCTACTATATTAATTATTATCCGTTAATCGGGACCGCGAGTGATTAATAAAGGTTTTCTCGTACTTATATAATAAAGAGTCGAAGCGGATTGCCCCGGGTCTGTTGGCGCTTACGGTTTCCAGAGGACCGTGAGTACATAGGGTTCATTATTAAATTCTCCCCTGCAGTAACAAATTCTAATTTCGACCTGTCGGCTCTTTGCCCCGGGGCGACACAAAATTCAAATTAATTAATTAGTAACCCGGTCGAGTCTTGACAGCGACAGGGAATTCGCGTCGGGACGTTGCACGCCTCGCGCGCAACTTTTCGGGGTTTAGGTTCGAGATGGGATCTCGAGCCTTGTAATCGGTGTGACCGTTAACTGAGTAAAATATGAAAACCGAGGAACACACGCGTCGATTGGGCGCGCTGGAGAAAAAATGGGAATGCACGAGAAATGGATTTCGCTCGTCGATCGGCATACAGTCCGAATCAAATTCGATCTATCGTAAACGCTCGTTGCCTAAGGGAACAATTTTCATGGCATCATCATAAACGTCGCGACGCGGAATCGAATATTTTCCAATCGCGTTCACGATAGACACAGGAGTCTCTGCATTAAAATGCTTCTCCGCTGGAACCCCTAACAGTTTTTCTTCCTCGTTTTCGATGCTCGTTCAAGTCTCTGCGTTAAAATGCTTCTCCACTGGAACCTCTAACAGTTTTTCTTCCTCATTTTCGATGCTCGTTCAGTTCGAAACTCATTTCTATCGTCTCGCTTTTAAAATTCGATGTAATTTCCACCGGTGTGAATTTTATAACAAAGTTCAACCGCGGCCGCACTCCTTTATTGTTTCTGAGAGGTACGAAGAGTGGTCCGACGAATTTTCCCTTTGACGCGGTAAAGTCTCGAGTTTTTGCCCATTCGATATAGCGACTGCTGAATATAACGCTTGCCAAGCGAATTAAGAATTTTTGTTGGCTGTTGGAGAAATGTGGCGGGGAAAAGTTTCTCATGGGTAGGCGGGGGGTGAAAAGGTTTCTCCCGAGGGTAACGTATTTCTCCACGGGTCAGTTCGATCCCGTGGGCAGATCGCGCCGATACTAAAGATTCTTCCTGAAAATCGGGGGAAGCTGCTCGAGACGAGAGAGGAAGAGTGAGGGAGGGGGAGGGGGAGAGAGAAAGAGAAAGAGAGTAAAAGCCGAGATTCAATTTTCAATAAATTTGCCGGTCTTCCGCAACTCGTTCCGCCGTGCTCTCCACCTTCTCCTCTATCCCGTCGCTATAGAGCAATCCTCCCTCCACCTCTTCCCGCCCTTTCCCGGCTCGATTACAAATGCGACGTCGTGCGGGGCGCGCTTTTCAGGTGAAATAAATGAAGTCCAATTTACGATTCAATTTTCAAGCGCGTTTCGAACGTGTCCGCACCTACTGCACCCTCGCCTCTACGGGAAATCCTCGAATACACGACCGAATCGTTTAGCTCGCGTTTGGTTTTGGACTGGTTTTCTCATACGTTACAGTTATCACGGTAATGCTCTTACAGGCGGATCGAAATGACTGATAAGCTTTAGGATGAAGAACTAACGGATGTAACGTTTACGTTTCAAATTGATAAAATATTTTACGAAACTCCCCTTATCTCTTCAAAATACCAAGTTAAAATTCGATCAACTTGGAAAATCGGTTCCATAACCGGTTTGATAAACACTTATGGCGTTAAATTCTCTGGGCTCTTCGCGTCTATGCACGCCCTCGAGCGGGAGGCAGCAACGTTGTACCAATTAGTCCATCAACGAAGAGTCACATTTATCCTCGTTACGAAGGATATTAAGTAATAAGAAGAAGTAAAGGTCCTGCCGGCGTTATTGCCAAGCCCGTACGTGACCGCGGCCGTAACAGTTGGCGGCCAGTTTCCCTGATCTGACGTACGACTGAACTAAACAAGAAATAATTGGCCGCGTAGGCACCGGGGTGTTGGGAAAACAAATACACCCCTTCGATCACGACCGACCCGGCTCACCTCCACCCACGCCATCAGGTATCCCGGTAAATCGTTGGATTTCGGTCGCGCATCGAGATAAAACGGGGTACGGTGGTGTGTACTCACGGTGCGACTACTGGAAGCGAAGCGAGTTACGGCGTTCGTTCGTACGCGAACGTGTTCGAGTGTAGGCGAGGACCGATGAGCGTTGCGAGTTGCTCGGCACGCTTGCATTATTCCGCAGGAGTAACTGGACGCCCGACATTTACGACGCTAGGTGTTTCGCAGGGGTTGTTAACTCGTAAGTAGTAAAGAAACTCGTCTGGTCGGACAACTGCGTAGATACCTACTGTGTATTCTAGCCACGACGCGACGTAGCGGGTCGATTCCTCCCGAATATCGTCCATCGGTGTCCGAACGGAGCGGATGGTATTGGTGAGCCGGATTATCTTGGAGCGTTGCCCAGAGTGGACAGCTGCTGGACTTCGAAGTGCAAAAAACGTAAGGGGCAATGCTCGCGACTGCTTTCGTATTCGCCCCGCGCGAAACCTTGAATCGCAGCGGAATACGACTAGTAACACCGTCTGTGACGAATCGTGGGACTTTTCGCGAAAGGGGAAAGGGGTTGCAATGCGGAGGAAAATCTCCCGGGAGGATCCAAAGCGCTTTAGCCATGTTTAATTTAACGTATCGAGAGGGAGAATCGCGGAAAAGTCGATTCTATCGTTTCGTCTGCCCTTGTCCCTTGCTACAGTCGAATTACAGATATACAAAGTGCATTCGCTTCCCATCGATCGAAACGAATCGCCCCGATCGAATCGATCCGAACCAGCAACGCGCGGTCGCCGTGGGCGATACAACGATGCGTTAATGGAATTACAATTACTGGCTATCCATTCGCATAATTCGTAATGCATTGCCATTAGTATACCTACCACCCAATGGCCAGTACTCTCCCGCACGTCGCATTCCTGTTCGACAGTAGATAGGGGGTAGTTTTAATCGAGTACCGTGGTAACGAATACAGCGCGCGTTTTCGCTGATCGCGTAAATCAAAATTAACAGCGATTTTCGTTTTTTGCCCGTCCGCACTGTTAACGACGGTCGCGTCTAGCCGGGCGAACCCGCGCGATCGATCCCTCGAATTCCCTGCTTCGCGCAAAAAATCTAACGAACGACTCTCCTCTTTCTCTTCGCGCTCCGCGCTGGCGCGGTCTCGCTAGTTTCTCGAGTCAGTGTCGAGCGCGGGTTAATGCTTAATTAATCGTCGTGTCTCCCGGTGGAGAAAGCGCGGCGGCGAGAGGGAGGGAAAGCTCGGAGTATTTCCGGCTACGGCGCCGTGTACCTCATTTTTTCGAAGGACACTTAACCCGTATTCCGCGGGCACCTCTTCACTTTTCAGGTCCTCCCCCTGTACTGCACCCTAGACCGACGCCGCTCTTCTTTCGCGTTTCATTTCGCCTTTTCTCCTTCGTTCTCTCCGTCGCCTCCACGCTCTTTCTTTCCCTTCCCTCTCTATCTCTCTCTGTCTCCACCCCCCTCTCTCTCCCTCTCATCGGGGTTTGAAGCCGGGTCTGATGACATCCTGAAATATGCAGACTCCTCGAGACCCGAGCGGTTAGTTACCGTTGCAAGCTCGAACGGCTGGATAATACCCGCCCTGAAACTCCCTTGATCTTTGCCCTTCGAGACCGAAATGCCTCTTCTTCGCTTTACCGCGTTCGACGACTCTCGGTCGATTTCCATACTAATTGATAACGATGTCGCGATTGAGAAAATGTCAAGAGCGTAGGGGGAACTGTTTGGAAAGGGGAGGGTAGTTGTTCGGGGCGTCGGAACGAGAGGTCGAAGGAGAAAAAGAGAGGTTTCCAATTCATGTGGTACCATGCTGATGTTTCTCTTTCCGCGACGCTGGCGGAGGGGAAAGAGGTTTGAAACAAATGCGAGCGCAAACAAATTGCATTCGACGGTCGACGGACGAGATGAGGTAGTACCGCGCGAGGGACGCGCGGCGGCAACGGGGCTTTCGGGCGGTCAAATCAAAACCAAATATTCATTTCGACGAGATTGCCGCTTCGCACCTTTCGACGGCACATCCCTTAATTCGCGTCAAACAGGCTTACACCGGCGGAAAACAGAAGCGCAGAAATTGAAAACTAATTCTCAAGTACCGCCGGAGCTTCTTTCATCTCGAGCGTGGGACAAAGAACGGTAAATATATAATGAAGGGTAGCAGGACAGAGAGGGATGTCTTAATGAGAGATCTTCTGGTAGGTGGGTACTCACTTCGGCCCGTTGCGCCGTCGTGAAGAGCGACGGCTCGGAACGGTCACGATCTTGAAAGTTTTTTCGAGAAATCGACGAATTCCGAAGTACGTAGGTTCGCGAAGAGTGTGGGAAAACTCGTTCTTTTTTTCTCGTCGAGGTTTTTATTCGAGGAGAAGATATACATTTATCGCTATTAAAGTGTGTCCGTATCGTGTTAAAAATCTAAATTGGGGAAAATAATTCTTCGATTCGAACAAACGTATAAAACTATTTATTATTCGCCAAGCTATTTATTCAAATTCAATTAGATTTACTTCATGTAATCTATTATTTTCTGCATTACTTACCCAGGCAATACCGCTTTTAGCTTTACCGAAATAAATATTTATTTTTATTCTACGCGAAATAAAGCAGTTAGATAAGTATTATTAGGTGATCTTTAAGTATATAATTATCTCTTAAACATTAATTTGATTCAGTCTTTTCATCTCACAATCAATGTGACCTTTTATCAGCACAGATCGGACAATAGAGCATTCGCAAATTCAATCAATCGTGCAATTGACATGAGGCGAGAGTATTCGCACGATACGCGGTGCAGTTTTCAATTTATTCCCTGGAAATGCTCCTGCGAACGACGGTGGATTTCCGAGGTGAAGGAAAGGAAAGCTCGCGGCGTCGGGTATTGTGTGCGGGCGTTCTGGTTGGGAAGATCAGTCGGAGCCGCTTTGAGCCGCCATTACTGACGAGTGTAAGGGTGGCAAGGGGATGAAAACGAGTCTCGTTTATTTTATCGAGTGCACGGAATTGGCGGGAATTATTTCATCATCCGGCTATCGCCGATCTGGGAGTCTTCTGCGCCGCCCGAGCGACGTTCCCCGTCGTTTGAGCGCGGCGATATTCATCGGATTAATTAATTTTCAGATGTCGCGGAAGATTATACCGCAAACGCGAAAGGAATACGAAATGTGTCATTCCGGCGAGTGCGGATTCTTGGAAGGCTCGTCACACTTTCCGACGCTGCCTCCTCGCGTCATTTCTCATTGTCCATTATTAACCAACAGACTCGCGTCGCCCGTCAAAATATAGTTAATAACTTTGTATCGAAAAAAACGGAAGGTTTTTGTACGAATAGATAATTCGAATTTGTAATTGCATGACATTCTACACATTGAAACAAAAATTTGCTACATTCTCTCAACTACAGTGAGGTTGAACGCGGCGAACCTCATGGAATGGTCGTTTCAACGCCATAATACTGTAAATACAAATACATAGGAATTGGAGCAACCAATTTGATGTTGAAACAAGTGAATATCTATTTGAAATAATTACACCCCGTGAGATTCGCCGTATTCAACCTCACCGTGGTTGCTGTAGCAATTTTTTTTTCAGTGTAGAGATAAGAAAGGAAAAGAAAAGTACGACATTTATACGTATCCATATAGCGAATGTCCGGTGGCAAATCGAGCGTTCCGGTGAACCTGCCTCGCTTTGGTTTTGCCGAAGTTTGGACGATGCTCGAAACTCAGTGGTTCGAGTAAACATTGGTCTCCCATAATACCCACTCGAATCAAGATCTCGAGAACCGCGCTTCAATTTCACCAAAGCCAAATTCGGGAGGGAATCTTGGAATCCACCTGTTTGGTTTGTAATGTGGGACATAGTTATTCGTTCGAGCACCAGTTGAATTAATAAATGATTTCTAATCTCAATATAGGTAGGTATACGAGTATTTGCCTTATGATAATTCACGTACCGGTCGTACTATCGTAGCTACATAGTAAAAAAGTGGTGTCAATTTTTAACACCATTTCACCGGTGTTGACCTATACATACCACATCTGGTATCATGCAGTCTTATGCCATTATCATTTAACATCAAAAGTGGTCTATAAAGTTCCACATCGCAGAATTTTTTACAGTGTACTGAAAAGTAATGTAATTTAATTATGCTCTTTCTTACAAGTTACTGAATCCTTCTTGACAGCATAACTAGATTATCGAAAGAATACTTATTCACTTTTAATGTCGTTTTTTTATTCTTATATGCCTAGATTTGCCCTACCACATCTTTTCTCGGTGTAAGCTATGCATATATGCATATAGAGTCGTTCCTCTCCGTCTGACGGAATATTGGCAAGAGATAGGGGGTGGTCGGGGTTGCCTTGTTCTCTTCTCTATAATACCGTTGGTAATTCCTCTTCTTCCCACTGAAATAAAAGTACAGTTTCATTCGACCGTTAAGACCGTCGAACAGTAATCGTTATCGAGCGAGCTCTATGCAATTCTCACAGTCGGAAACGCGACGGAGGAAATGCATTTCCATCTTGCACGCTAGTTAACGAGCTCCCGGGTTGTTCTTCTTGGCCCAGATTTCACGACTTTTTTTTGCCGGCAATTCACTCTCGCGCGCGCGCCCTCTAATTTTGAGCATCACTTCAAGCCCGCCCTACACGGGAGTCTTTACGAACGTTCGTTGAACCGTACGATATATGGTGTACCCCGAATCGTCCCCCTTTCCCGCCATCCCCATCGTCGCCGGCGTTGGATTCCGCGAACCCCGCGGCACTTGGAAGAATTATAATTTTCCTGATTCGACGAAAGTTTCGCGGTGGAGCTTCCAGAGGGGCTTTGCCTTTCGCCGCCGCGTCGTTGCCCACTCGGTTTATCTTATTAGGGTGGTTCTTACGCGATTTGCGATTTGATGGGAGTGATTCGGCGAGAAAGGGGTAGATCGGAGGGTGGAGGCCTAATGAAAAGCTTTCGGGGTTTGGAATTTGTCGAGTTATTAAACGTTTGACTGGGGTGGCTGGTTCGTCGATGAGGCAAAGTCGTTCGAGGGTTGTCGACGTGATCTTGATGGACGTGATGATCTCTCCTGGCGAAAGATTGAAGTGAAACTCTTGACAAGTCCCACCGGCGAGTTATACGAGGTTATATCAAATATAAGTGGGATTCGTTTTGTAAAAAATGCTAACTTTATTTAATTAAGCTTAGATATATGTATATTATTTTTCTACATAGTTTCCCTCCCTAGAAATACATTTTTTCCACCGGATTGGGAGCTTTTTTATTCCATCATCGTAGAAACTCTTCGGACGTTCTTGTAGCCATTGGAGTACAAATCGTCGCCTTAGAGCAGAAGTATACTAAGTCCAACATTTACAAATGTGACTTGGTATAGTTCTGCTCTAAGGCGACGAAGTGCTTCCACCGCATCGTTGTCATCGAAACGTTGGCCTCCTAGCGCTTCTCTGAGGGGTCCAAAAAGATGGAAGTCACAAAAGGGGACAATTTGGGACTATATGGCGGATGTTCCGGCACTTCCCAGCCTAATGCATCAAATTTTTGCCTTGTGGCATTGGCCTCATGAGGCCGTCATGCAAAAGAATGAAACTTCTGACCCCGATTCCTTTTCCTTCGAAATAACAATTTCGCGGCATCCAGTAATTCGCAATAATATTGCACATTAACCTTTAGAGGACGGGGATTTTTTTAAAATAGTTTGTGTTCTCTAATGGTTAATCGTGCGTCGATCGTGGAGAAAGTCAACGTGAAAAACTTCGGCTTTGGTCACACTCGTCCTTGGGCGGCGAGCGCGGCTCTCGTTCTCTACTTTTTCACGCCCTCCAGAAAATTCTTTGTGCCATGCAAACACACGGGTTCTTGACAGGATATTGTCCCCGAACTATGCCTGTAATCGCTGCAAAATTTCAGTTGGATTCACCCCCTCCTTGGCCAAAAAATTGATTATATACCGTTGCTCCACGTAGACATGCACTTCTATCTCGCTCATGGTTTCTTTTCATACTAAACTGACTCGAGCGAATTGCGGTTGGTTCTCCCCTCTCCCTAACAGTACAGGCCATCTGCGCATCAACTTCTTCAAGGTCACGGACTCCTCCGTAATTAAAAAAAATCAGTCTCGTTTATATTTGATACACCCTCGTATAAGTTGCTGCTCTTGATTAAAGAAAAAAGTTCGACGACATTTTCTCGTTATATTTTATGCACGTGTAAAACACAGTCAAATTTTACGTATTTTAATCCATAATATGTTTTACCGAATCCTCCGTCACCCATTTTATTTCAATTACTCCTCTCTCTGACCTCTCGTTTCAGCATCACACACCATAGTATGACATCGTAAAAGTTTGTATTGGCATTAGAGCGGAGGCTCTCGTGTAAAATACGTGATAGAGCGAACTGTCGGGTAGTAATAAATAAGTCAGGTTCGACTCTATATCAAAGTGAAACGATCTGAGAGCTATACGCGATATGTGCGGCAATATATATGGATATTTCAATATCATCTTCCGTGTGTAATATCGTTCGTATACGTGGAAATATGTAAATGAACCTGTATATTTATTTATCCGTATGTACGACGCATATACACACATAGACACGCGGTCGACCGCTGCTTCTCGTCGTAATTTCTGAGGCACGACGCGGTTTCCGGTCCCGCTACAGACATCTTCGTAGAAGGCGAACGAAGTCGCGACGTTTTTCCACCCTCGACTGGAATGAAGACATCACGTCGGCTTTAATATTTCCATAGGCCGCGACGGCGCGAAGGGTCTCTCTCTCTCTCCCTCTCCCCCTCTCTCTCTTCCTCCCCTTTCCCTCTCTTTCTCTTCTACCGTTGGCTGTTGAGTTAGGGTGGCCGTTAGGGGTGGCTTTTTATGTGCACGGTAGCGAAAGCTCACCCTCACGCTACGTCCCAGCATCCCCACAGGTACGGGGATGATGCTTGGTCGGTCTGAGTCCCGGACCCCCATAAAACCTTTAAAACCAGCCTGCCTTGCCTGCCTGCGTCGGTAGACGAGCGTCGCACCTTCATCCCCCGCGAAATGTTTGCCTTAAAGATAGACAAACACCGAGCTACGTAAAATTCGAGAGTATCTCTGTCGTTCGAATTACTTACGGTAACATCTCCGACTCCCGCCCCTTCGAATTTTATATCCCCGATTTCGCGGTGGGTCGTAAGAAATAGATACGGCGTGTAGACTCTGTATATGTATACAATTTTCTATACCGTGAGAGCTGATGCGAAAGATGTTTACGAGTCCACTCGATTGGAACGCCATTACCTATACGAATCATGAATTTGGGACGGTAGAAAAATAACGAGCTCTTTTTTTCTAACGTTTCCAATTCATCAAAGAAAATAGAACTGCTTCGGGCAAATGTAAAGCATCGATGAATTAAATGATATGTGTATACCTAAGCTAATACCCTTTATACTTCGCAGTAGTGATGGTTGCCTTCTACTTATAGGCGCGGCATCAGAGCCCCCAGCGGCGCCTAATAGAAGACAACCCCGAATCTCATAATTACTATGAAGTAAAAAGCGTATCACCTTTAAATTAAATTGTGTATTTCAGTATACGATCGATCACGTCATTCGATTTTTCCTCGATCTAAAAAAATATGTGTCTGGTACATATTCGATAAAAAAGGTCGTCCATCGAAGGAGAAAGCGCGTATACTACATTTATTTCTCGATTCGCCAAGACTTCAAATGTACTTATAGCTCTATCGATATTTTTTCTCCACTGATCCAATCCTAGCTAGATGGATCCCCATTGTTCTCGACCCATGGCGCGTCCCGACGCTGACGACGCCGTCCTCTTATCTCCCTCTCGCTCTTCCGCCCCGCAGCAGTAACCGTAGAAGCGGGAGAAGTCACGGGAGGAGAGAAATATTTGAAATATATAAGTGAAAGAAACTGGCGAGTACTTAAGCCCACGGAGAAAAGCTCGAGTTGCGGGCCCGTCTGAAACAGCGAGGCGCAATAAGACTCATCCCTATTGGCACACAGAGCTTCGTACAATAAAGGGAATTTTAATATCGAACGTTTATAATGCCCCTTGAATGTTTTTAATATCGGCAACCGTTCGTCGTGTCTTCTTCTTCGGAAATTGTTAAAGTTCCTCTCGCGACTCCTCGTCGTGAGGAAGCGCGAGGGAGATCGAGAGAAAAAATGAAACACGTTCTTCCCCCCCTTCCTCGACATTACCTTCTCGCGCTAGCCGCATGCGAAACGGAGTCGCGTCACGCGCGGAATATCGTATTAACGTCGCGAGTTTACGAAGAGGTCGAGGAATCGAGGGTCGCCTATCTACCTTCGATTCTCTTATGCTCCGCACGCTACGTAAGCAGTGCCGCGTCACGCACAGGCCATCGTATTAGCGTCACCAATCAGTTCGGCTCGAAAGAAGCTGCGGAGAGACTCGCTGATGCGGTGGGCTTGAATTTTTCGGGGAGTTTTTACGTATAATCTAATATACGTACATATAGATACGAAATTTCTATAAATAGACGTGTATTTTTGCGATTCTGCACAATTTTTCTAGTCGATTTATGTCTCGCGTCATTTTCCGAGTGAAATAATGAGCTTCTTACTTTTAAGCACCACATAGCTTCCGATTTTTTGAGAGATCTCGATGAGCAAATTTATTATACGCGTTTATTTTTGCGAATGAGGGATCGATTTATTGAAGGCGAATAATTTCTGGTCGCGATCGACGATGGGAGAGAGTCCAGGTCCTCGAAATAGATAAAGGGAAGGCGTCGATTCATTCGATCGTCATTTTCGCTTGCTCTTGAAGCATCGAGAACTCGGCGAGAGGTTTACCAAGTCGACTCGAAACTTTAGTCCTCTCCTGATGTTCAAGTCGATCAGTCGATACTTACCTACTGGTTCCTCGGCGTTAATGCGACGAATAAACTTCTCTAGTGGTCGTAAGATCTCTTCATAATTGAGGAGGCGAGGTCTCTGAGGAAGATTCTAATAGCAGTGATATGAATCGTATTAAAATAATCTCCTTATAGCTATTTGACATCGAAAGTCATGCGTTTTTTCAATCTACGAGGGTAGAGTGAAAAGTCCGATACTTTTCTAGTAGATAGTGGTGCGATCGCGAAAATGAGTATTCGCCCCTATTTGGCGAAAACAAAAGTTCTGTTCCACCACGACAATGCACCTGCCCATTCGTCTGCCGCTGCAACAGCGATATTGGTCGATTTGAAGTTCGAATTGCTGCTGCATCCACCTTATTCACCGGATTTGGCTCCCTGCGACTTTTTTCTCTTATCCCAGACTTGAACAAATGGCTGGCTGGAAAGAAATTCTCATGAAACGAAGAGGTCATCGCCGCAGCAGGGGGTTACTTTACAGACTTTAGGCCCACCACCATCTACTGGAAAAGTATCGGACTTTTCACTCTGCCCTCGTAGATGTCGATGGGTATGAGAAATCTCCTCGCACTAGAGCACAGAGGGAGGATGACGCGGGATGCGGAGGCGATGAAAACGGTATCAGAAAAATACAAAATCGCTGACATAAACCGCCTTTGCTTTCAACCAGCTCTCGCCGGATATCGATATTGTCGGAAGTGAGAGTCGTGCGGGTGAGAGCACAGCGAAGAGCAGGACGAAGAGTGAGGAGGGTCGAGGAGGAGGCCCGTTGGTGTTGACTCTCCGTAGCCGGCGATTGGGCGAAACAGGGTCGCGGACGGCGAGGAGGGGTCGACGAAAGAGGCACCCAATTGTTTAGAAAAGAGCTGCGAGTGAATTCCTGGCAAACGGCGAGGAAACTTTTTAAGGCCTTCCTCTCCGCCCGAGAACGTCGCCTTTTCCTTTCACCCCGAACACCCCGCGGGGGGCGAGAGACGCGCCTCACGATCGACTCGGTGAACTCGAGAGATCTCGCGGCTTAACGGTCCCACGTGCCATTTGGCAAATTCGAAAATAAAAAGAATTCCGGATGAAATCACGAGCTTCGTACTTCCCCGACCCCTTTCTCTCTCTTTCTCTCTCCCGTCGCTCGTACGGCGGCAATGGAGGGAGGAGCGGTGGCGGCGGCGGGGGTGACCAAATTACGGAACGACCGACGGTCCCGGTGGGACCGTTTCAAGATGGCGTATCGCCCCTTTCCGGGGGATCACGGCGAGAGCCGCGCGCGAGCGTGAGAGGAAAAAGCCTAAGCGTATTTTAATTGGAGTCGAAGCACCGACTTTCTAGTCCGAAGCGGGCTAATTTATCGAGGGCGGCATACTGGTAGAAGCTTTCGAAAACGAATTAGCGATTAGCGTACGGGAGATAAGGAGATTTGAAGGGCGAAATTTGAATGGGGGATGAAAGGCGGGGGCGATTGCTTTTTACAATATACGTCTCTTTCCCTCCTTCTTTTATTTACATTGTCTACAAGCGTAGCTATCCCCCTTTCTCCCCCAATTCGTTTCTCGCAAAAATCGTCGAGTAGGTAACATCGTATACGAGAGATGTAATCTAAAAGAATGCGCGCGTGGGCGACCACAGAAATACCTGTACACGGTACAGGAATAACCGCTACACGGTCCTCGAAGGAGATGATATACTCGTATAACCGTAGAAAGTATCTTTCCTCTTTCATGCCTTTTTTCCCTCTCCCGCCCCTCGCTTCGCTCCTGAGAAAGACGCAACTTTCTCGGAGGCTCCTGGAATCGACCGGGAAACTTTTCTCTTCGCTTAGAATTCTCTCGCTTCGCATTCTAAACAATTAGGTCCCCAGGGGGCGTCGGTTTTCACGCGGAGGGTAGATCGTGGAATATGGCCCGGATTGTCGATGGGTCGTTTTTCTCGGGGCCGATGTAACACTGTAAAGTGTGCAAAGCTGTAAAAGGCCAAGGGTGAGGTGGCCCAGGGGGGCGACGGGGAGAAGGATAGAAACCCATTTTCATTTTCTTCAACCCTCGCAAGACCTCCCCGTCCCGCTCATTCGCCCACGCATAGGTGGATACGCGCGTAATCGCCATCGTTTCCGCGCTGGATGTAGAAACCGGGATCCGCGCTTTAAGAGTGTCCCTTGCCTCTCGAGAAGGAGACCTATCCTATCTACGGAGTTTCCGCGCCGAACTACCTACTAAATTATACAAGGTGGCTCCTGCGAAGAACGAGATTTCTCTCATCCATTTGCATCCGCGGCCCCCTCACGCCGCACCACTTACCCATGCCTTTGTCTTTCGTCGAAATTTGTGCAGGCAAATGGGGCGCGGAGTCGAGTAGGTCCGAGGGAAAAGCGCTGGCTTCGGGGAAAGAAAAAAAAAACTGGCCGACTTCATTGTCTCGCATCGCGCGTCGACATTAATCAGTTTCGTTCCGCGATTTCGAAAAAGGAGCGATGCACGGCGCGGACGGGATAGTTTGTTTCGCGCGGTCTACAGGATTTATGGGGTGGTCTCTCCCTCTTTTCCACTCCCTCTTTCCCTCTCCGCGCGGCGATAAATAACAACAAGAGAGCAACGACTTTGTACAGGCGGCGCGTATAAATTAATGGGAATCGAACCGAATCGGCATCTGTCATCCAAAGAAAAATCGTCGAGGTCCCTCGGGATTTCGAGCTCCCTCGCTCTTTCTCTCTCTGGCAACGATCCGCGAGAGGGAGTTGTCAACCCTCCGCGTGCAGGGATAAAGTTAGGAGTCGGAGTCTCCGAGTGCATCGCGTAGATAAAAGTCTCCGGGGTTGAGCGAAACGTCGAGAAGGCTCCCTGCAGCTTTACTCTCGCTTTCTCTATCTCTCTCTATCTTCGCTTAAAGAGGGATGACAGTCGGCCCCCTGTCCGAGTCTAACTTCGTAATCTAAATTTCCTTCGAAGACAGCGGGGGAGAATAAGGCGGACCGGAATCGGAGAAATTGAAGGGAAGGGAGAAGGGGATAACGATGCGGGGAGAGGAAAGCGGAAAATGCGTAAACCTCCGCGATATATTTATATATCGTCACGCGCCGGATGCTCGTCCTCCGCTATCGATCTTTCCCCTGAGCAACGGCGAACGGAAACGAGAGTAACGCAAGAACACGAGACAAGCTATGCGGAATTAAGGACTTTCCTACTTTGTTTCTTTCGTCCTACCGCTTTCCCTCTCGCCCGGTCTCCATTTTGCTCCCATTTTTTCCCTCTCATCTCCCCAGGCTTCGCCTACCCTCGTACGTGCGGAAAGAGAGAGAGAGGCAGGGTGAGACCTATCCGCGAGTGGAAATAATTAACAATTAGTTCCCCTCCCGGTCTCCCCTCCTTCGTGTCTCATAAATTGCATTTCTTACGAGGACTCCGACGTATATATGTAGGTAGGTCAGCATATCCTATAATCGCGTGTATGAGCGCGTGTAAGCGGTATGTACGTATTCAAACGCTTTTGTGCAGCCGCGGTCAGCGGCTCTTCAGCGGTTAAATACCGCTAATTGGTCGTCGTAACAAAAACCTGAATGGCATTTGCGGGAAAAGTCAGGTATACGTTGGTCGTGGATAATAATGTCTCACTCGACCGCGGGCACGCTAGTGGTACAGAGCAAATATCTATATAATCGTCGAGCTTGTCGGTCGTCATTTAAAGCACGAGAGAAAAACTGTATCGTCATCAATGTAGGCCGATGCACGACTACATCGAGGCTCGAAAATCGCATCGCACTCCCGTGTCTCGTGCACGATCGAGTGCCGCTGTGCAAAGGGAGCCAATTTTCTGGTGTAGCTTTTTGCAGCGATTCTTCAACGAGGCTTTATTTCAAATCGTCTAATTGGTGCGGAATGGTGCGTCGCGTGGACCCCCGAGCCAATAACATGCGCGGACAGCGCGAGCCTCGACTTCGCGCTCGGCCGACTAGGCGCTACATAGCACAGTTCCGCGGCGACTCTCGAGTCGAAAGCGTCGTTGCGCCGAAGCTTCGTGCCAAGAGCCTCAAGACGGGAGGCAGCTCTCCCCTGATCTCTCGTCGGGTCGGTACGCGTGAAACGTGAAACCCACTTCGTCCCTCCGAAAGCGGACGTGACCAAATTCGTGCACCCCCCGGCCGTACTCCCGGCGCCCGGTCGTAAACGGAAATTTCGTTGGAATCGTCCGTGTTGATCCCCGAAAAGGTAGCGCCGCGAACGACATTCTGGGCCGGAAGCCCGGGCCGGCGACTGCGGTTTTCGGATTTTGTCGTTTTCTTGTGGTGATGTGATCGCGCGGGCATGAATTCGAGTTTCTCGTGAAAAAGAGGTCAGAGGATATTGCGAAAGAGAGGTGAGTTTTAGCGCGGGCACGGTCGGCGCAGCGCCGTAGCAGTTTCGGGGGGGGGGGGGGGGGCAGAAATGTTTTTCTGGGCAGTTAGGTAGGGGCACCGCGTCGAGCACATGTCGCCCGTTCGCGTCCGAATGAGATTGATGTTCCGGCGGGCGAAAGTTTGCGAGAAAGAAACGAGTGTTTTGGAAATTAGGTGGAGTGCTCCGACTGTTTTTTTGCCACGCTACGACGACCGGTTCGTCCCTTTCTTTCCCGTTCCCCTGCCTGGATGCTGTTAACAAAGCGACTCAGTGGTGAGGTACGGATACGAGCATTATCGGAGTGTGTTTACGCGTGCACTCGCGCGAATCAAGCTGCATCGGCCATATGTAGGAGCGACAAAAGTTAAACCGGATACGTGATGCTTCGTCTTGTTTTTCTCAGATCGAAATTTAAACTAACGGAGGTCAGCTGTCATTTCGCTGTGAGTAATATTCGGTTCCTTTTGCAAAGGGGCCACGCTTCCCTTGATCAGGGAGGCTGCAAATCTGTTGGCGATAATTAAAATTTTAGATTCATTAGAATCCTACGTGTATATTCGACTGTGCAGCTAGCAGACGATGAGATCTAGTTGATCGTGAGCTCCGTAAAATTGGTCCTCTTATTTTGGAAATCTAAAATCGTCTCGCAGTAAAATGTTTTCTCGTCATTCGCCCGCCGAAACAAATAAAACAAATCTTTAAACAAATACGATTGCTCGCCCGTAATTTTCTTTTACTTGTTTGTCACTTTGCGAATGAATTCTCTACAAATCTTTGAGCGTTTTCAAATAGTTTCAAAGTCAATTTAAACGATCATTCGCTGCAACCAGCTGCAGCGTCGTATCAAAAGTGGCAACACAACGACTCTAACTCATTCGTCTCGTTAGAAGCGCGTTAGATGCACGTATCATGCACGGTGGCCTAAAGGCGAAAGTTCGAGTTGACCCTAACGAGGAGAACTTTGCCGGTGCGGCGTGCCGCACCCCTATATACACTGATGCATGAATATGTTCGCTCGTCACGTAGAACAATGTTTCCGGAAGCTAACGAAGCCTCGAACTTCCGATAGTCCGATGACGCGAGGTCTATTGAAGCAGAATACATGACGTATAGACGAAGCGATACAGTCGTTTTCTCTCTTTTTCTCCCACCCTTTTCTACTATTTCGTTTTATATCGCGGCCACGTTCGTTCTTGTAAATCCATATCGGAGCTTTCTGTCCCTCGACGAACAGCCGGAGCGGACATAACTGAAAAAGTTTTTCACTTTTTATTCAAACATTATTTACAAAGCACGGATGCGCGTTACGACGGTGGCACGAACTGTAGGGCGCAAAATGTTATCGAATTTTACTTTTCCGAGTCCGTCCGGCATATTGAAACAGTCGGGGTTCTCAATTATTTTTATTCGTCACCATCGACGGAGCATTTCGTAACCCCCGCTCGGAAATCGAAGTTATCACGAATGGTCTCACTCGAACGAGATCGTTTGTGAGAAAATGCTTTTGGAATAATTCGGAGCATTGTTACGTGTCTTTATCCCGGTTAGAGAATTACTCAAAAATATATTAATATTAAAAATACTTTGGAAATAGCAAGTTAGGCATGAAAATGCTCTGAATTATCAAAGGTATATTTTTATTTAAACAGTTTCGTTGGCCTAGAAACATTTGCGACGTACAGTTGATAAGGGGGTGACTTATCCGAGAAACTGTTAGGAGCGAAAGCTTTAAAACAAGACGGTATAGTAGGTCAGCACGGCGCGAATATTTATAGTGAATATTTTTTGGCAAACTCTTCGATGTAGCGGTTGCGATTTCGTCAGCTGTTAGAGGCTCGTAAATTTCTTTTAAACGGAGAGAAAAACTGGGACGGTAGCCAGCAATTATACATACATATTCGCGATGAGAAATGTTATTGAACTTTGTACTCGAATTTTATAGGTTTTAAAATTCTGTTGGCATATTTTAAGAACTTGGAATTTTTTTTTTTCGAAATATTTTCCGCGAGGGGAATTTTTTTTGTAGGTACTCACCTCCATCGAGGGTTAAGGTTAATCTTTGTTTACACGCATAGGTCTCATCGATAGAGTTGAAAATGAGCCGAGATTCGACGCTTAGAGAGAGAGGGGACGCATTTATTCACACCACTCCGGTTTCCGCGCTATTCGTTCGGCAGTCGGTTCGCGAGGGTCGCGCAGTAGAAAACCACGGGAAACTCGGTCATGGGCCGGGGGTGATGGTGGCGGGTCGTATACCGGATTTATGAGATTACCGAGAACATTTAGCGGATGCTCTTCGCAACTGTAGCGAGAGCTATATCCCACCGGGGTAATGAAATGTAAAAAACTTTTCAGTTAGCTGGTTCCCCGCGTCGAGGGGTATCTTCATAGCGCGGCGGGGCGAACGAGTACGACATAAAATAATGCACGATAAAGCATGAAAACATTGCGAAACTTCCATCTCGCTTGCCCTTCCTTTCCCATAAACATCAAAATTAACTTTAATTAAAAATTTCCCACCCTGCGCGAGATTAGGCTCGAAACGACGTTCGAGCGAGCTTCCATCTGATACCTCGATCATGTTACACATATATTTAACGGTATTTTACATTCTCTTGATATAATTTCGCTCTTGTTTCATGGCGATTATACACTCAGAGAAAAATCTGGTTGAAAGAATTATAATTTAACTAGAAATCGAGGTCAAATTTGACGCCAACCACGATTGCATAGTCATTCTAAGGAGCGAGATTTTGGTTATAATAACAAGAGATTAAAATTGCTGTAACCAAGTTAATCTGTAGCATGGTCGATTAATGTCCCCAACCTTTTTTTTTTATATAGTTATTACCATGCAGTAGTATTATTGATCTACTTTTGTGGTTAATTTAACCGCGGCTATCACAAATTACAACCTTTTATTGTTACTATAACCGAGCAACAAAAGTTATTTTCAACTGCATTCATGGTCTGTTTAATCGTAAATATGGTACTGGCAACTAGGAAAATTCAATCTTACAATATGAAGAGTGAAATATGCAAAAGAGTCTAAGTGCCATTTTTCCTGGCGCAAAAATATTTGTGCTGCAAGTTTCACGTGGCACTTAGATTCCATAACGGCAATAATCACCATTTCAGGAAAAATGGCACTTATACCGTTTTGCATATTTCACTCTTCATTCAATTATGGTTGATTGTGGAAAGTAATAAAAAAATGATAAAGTAATACATTGATATCTCGCATCAGAAATTGTTTTAACTCATTCTTCGTATTATATTATTTATCTCTCTTCAAACTCCGTATATCGAAAGTGCGGCCTCTCGCGCAGAAAATAATATTCCATCCAGTCGCGAGGAGAGCAATTTCGCGTGTACAGGCACCCCGGCTCTATCGCGGGGGAGTATCGAAATTATTTTCCACCGGAGATTCATTTAATTTTATTTGATTTTATTTCGGCGATATCAGTCTCCCTCGTCCGTTCCTGCAACGACCACCTACATTCCGTGCACCGTTCGACGTAATTAACGCACCCCCGGGATACTCGACTCGTTGGAATCGGTTCGGGATGGATGAAAATTCATGCCTCGGTCCCGCGCAAAATTCAGTCGGAAGATTACAGGATCTCTCCGTGAAATTTCGATCATTCGCCGCATTCCGAGCGATCGGGGAATAATTTGAATGCGATTTGAATTTTGCACGACCCCGCGCGAATTTGCATATGTAAACACACCACGATGCACACTGCGATACCTACCGTCGAACGCAGACGTGCGCACACGCCATCGGTTAAACGTATCTCGGTTCACGCTTATACACCCTCGTCATCGGGGTGTGCTGTCGCGTTCGCGATGTATATCTCTAATTCGCGTGTGTGCGCGCTAATTACGAATTGATTTTACCCTTGATCGGAAGGATTACTGGCTGCAAAAATACGTCGACGGGATATGTATTTCATAGTCGATGTGTTTTAGTCATAATTTATTTATTTTTTGGTCAATGATCGAGTGACGCGAATATGAAAAATTCCGCAAATCGGTAAATTAGTCACTCGACAGATGCATTATAATTTTTGATGAGAAATACTATCGGAAAATCGCTCCGCCACCTCTGCAGTGTTTCATCACGCCAGGTCAGGGGCGACGCCTGTCGGTAGACACGGGACAAACAAGTAGGCGCCGTTCGTTTCGCGCGCACTCGTGTTAGAACGCTGCACCACCCGGCGTATCGCTGTGCCGTGCGATGCGTCCCTGAGATATTTACGTTTCTCGCGCTCGCGCTCGTACTCTGCCGGGGTGAGGAATGAAATGTAAACACGCGCGCCGGTGCATTTCTAGATATGTTCATCATGGGAAATCAGACTGCATTTTCGAAATGCTTGGCAATTGGAACGGAAGGGTAGTCGTCATCATCTATTTTTTATTTGATGTCATATCACAGTATATACGACTCGGTGGATGTCGCCTATTGCTGTCTACAGTGGTAAACGGAGAGGCCGTTCACCTCCTCTCAAGTTCATCGCCCTTCGTTTCAGGGTCTACGATGTGTATACAAGTTGTCGCGGCTATAGGATCTCGATATCGTGTGCACACGGTTTAATTTCGCCAATTCGCCTCCACCGCAAGTGGTGGCGGCGTCGGTCGACCGGCGGAAGTAGTAACGTTCGGTTGCAATCAGACCAAGAGGCGGACAGGGTACGGCCGCCGGTACACTGTGCGGTTTGATTGACCGCCTAGCCGCGGCCGAATTGCAAGTGTATCGTCGACTTACGAGGAGATCAGCGCAATCCTACTATCGCCCGTCGAGATACAAATGCACGAAATTAACTCCGATGCGGTTTCGCAATTTCAGCCGCGGCGCGGGCGTCCTGTATGTAATGCGACTGCGAAGATTGCGCTCAATTGGAGAGGAAAAAGTAATGGTTCGTTCGCGCGGAGAAAAAAGGAACGAAAGAACTGGGTAATCGTTCCAATTGAGATTCGGCGATGGGTCGAGGTGGTCAACTCGTCGAACGGCGAGCACTCCAGTTTTTTCTCTATAGCGCACGCCAAGCGCGAAAGCTCCGCCGTGGCCGCGCGCCCCAAAGTGGAAATGGTCGATCGAGGCGCGAGAGACGGACGAGTCGAGCGATCAAAGTGTCTTCACCTCCTCTGAAGTGTATAGAGGAGAAGTTCTTTTTTTCTCTTCGCCGTGGCTCGTTATCCGTGCTAACGGGTGTTCCGCGTATCTCCCCCCCTCCTACGGGACGCACGTGCTCGGCGACGGACTCCCCCGTTTCCGCGTGTGCGCCTCGTGTGCGTATGTCGGGACGCCTTTTTTTTCATTCGCCTCTTCTCTCTCGTGCCGACAGATGTTCCGCGGCACGTGGTCGTTGCTCTTGTGGTCCGTCCTCCTCGGGACTCACCTACTGCTCGTCGCTGCCCAATGTGGCTCCTCCTCTTCGCAGGACAGGCAGGAGAAACTGGAGAAGCAGGACAAGCTGGCGCTCTACAAGATCACTCTGAAGACGTACTGGTCGAGGGCGCGCTTCCCGAGGCACTATCCCGAGTGGCGACCTCCGGCTCAATTCGGCAAGCTGATCGGTGAGTCGAGAAAATTTGGGTTGTTGAATCTTGGTGTACGATTTGTACGATTTGTTTGCGGGGGTTATGAACATTTTTATACCTTTGTCCTTAATATCGAATGGATATCATCCACATAGAGCTATAGCTAAAGCTCTAGTCGGCGAAGAGTTCAGTAGTGTTTTCCTGAATGTTGCTAATCGCATTGATGCAGTGCAGTTATCAGACTGCATTAAGCACGCAACACTAAATGCGTGCATTCACTGAGAAAACAGTTTATTATTAGTTAATAAATGCAATTTCAAATATGGCGAAATAAATATTTCGTTAGAATAAAAAAATGTACGTTAATTATTAAAATGTTTATTTCATAAAAAATAATTGCCTCAAAGGATTTATACTATTGTACCAACTAAATATTGTAATAGTTTACGAGTGTTTACTTGGTTCAATAAAATGTTTATTTCGCCATATTTAAACAAATATTTATTAAACTACAAATAAACTGTTTTCTCCGTGTTTTGACAAATTTTCATATTTTCACATTGAAAGAATATGTGTAATTATAAATATTCGATGCTTCACACTCGAGATAGAAGCGCAAGAAATCCTCTAAAGTGTGCAGTATGGAAGTGTTTAAAAAAATTATTCCCAAAACACACGCGCAATAATCACGGCGTGTCCTATTGACGAATGGGAATTCGAAAGCCTTCACTGCCGATTGAATTGGAATAATGCGGTGAATATTTTGTAGGACTGCGCGCGCGAACGCGCTTCAATTACGTCGGCGATCAATGCGATATTCGACGTGAACCATTTGCCGGAGAGCCGAAATATCGACATTGATTCCATTAGCCTTTTGGATTTCGAAAAGAAGAGTAGCACGGAAATGAAAGACGTAATGGGCGGTGGCGAAAGCCAGTTCGGACACCCGATCCGCAGCGTGTGTGGTCCACTCCTCGAGAGTTTCTCTATAGTTCAACACTTTTCGTGTTGCCGACAGACACACGGTCGAAATCACCCTCTCGTGCGCGCGTTTCATCCCTCTTTCATTTCTCTGGAACACCGGATAAATCTGGAAATAACTTGTAGCCGACCACACACACACACACACACACACACACACGTTTCACCCCACTGAAACCTCAAATTCGAATTAGAAAGCGCCCGCTCGAAATTCAATTCCAGTTTAGGGCCTCTTTACCGCTCGCTGCTCCCTCCAATGCCAGAATGCAGAATGTCGAGGAGGACGGCGGATGCGCCCGCGTTTTCCAGCGCTACCACTTCCTCCCTCTCTCCACCGCCTCCCGTGCTCCGCACCTCTCGTGTTGCTTCGTCCCTCGGCTTTCCGCTTCTATACTTCCGTCGCCTCTCTCCGCGCGCGCCACTTTCGATCAACGCGTTCCATGTTTTTCGAAGATCCGCGCGACGAGTGGCGCGAGGGCGTAGAGTGTCGACGGGGCGAGAGGGACAGAGTGAAGCGAACTCGAAACTGAATCGAATGGAACGCAACGACAAAACGTAATCGAAAATCCTTTACGCCGAGTTAGCCGGGGCGGCGGGTATGCCACATTCCGTAGGATCTCGAAACCTCTCGGGTTTCTATATATACGAGCGAGCGAACACGTTCGATTGTTAACGGACGCTAATGGAATTCATCCCCGTACCTCCGCGCGCCTCCTTCGGCCCTCGGAGCTCGGTTGCTTGGACGAGGTGCGGCGGTCGGGTGCCGCGGGGGATGGACTTTAAAATTTGTACCTCTCTCCGAATCGTCGTTGTAAAGTTTGGGATGATTCGTTTTATGGGGAGGATCGTCGATTTCCGAATTTCCACCCCGTGCGGCACTTGCGTCGGTGCGGGAAATTTTGATCTCGGTATTGATCCCGATTGCGATTGTCGAGAGTGATCCAACGATAAAAGATGTACGGATTGGCTGGGCGGAGAAATGTAGGTATTAGGAATTTTCGAGGTTCGACTTTCTTCTTTCTCCTTTCCGGTTATATTGTTCGCGGGGAGGATTGGAAAGACATCGAGGTTTATAACGTCCTCTTACGCTCTAAAAAGAAAGGGATAACGAACCCCGAACGACAGAGCCGGATCGACTGCCGCTCGGGGGCGGCTTATTCGATTTATTAAAAAACGGGAACGGCGGGATATGACTTTCTCGGGGGGGAAGGGATAGGATATCTTATCTTCGAGGACAGGACGTATCATAATAAAGTATACTTTCGTGAGATATATACGACTTTTTGGATGGTTCTTATCAGTTTTTGCGAAACTCTTCAATTGATATACATATATCTACGTTCGAAGCCCGATATTTGCTCGCAGTGCGGCTTTACGCGAGGTTCATAATGGAGGAGGGGAAGGCCTTATCTGCATTTCTTTTTGTCTCAAGTAACTCGGCCTTTGTAAGTTCGCCGAGTTGTTCGAGCATTGTAATACTTCTCACGATTCAGATTCTCTTACATACAAAATGGCACAAAAGAATTTTCCCGCTCCGTAAAGCAGGATCGTTTCGATAACTCATTTCAAGAACTTCCTTGTATACTTTGACCCTCGTTGGAAAGGAATTTTCTTAAAAAATTTCTTATATAATACTTTTTCTTTTGATTCGTAACCTTATTCGCTCTCCTCTGTAAATCATTTCATCGAGGGGTGAGAGACACCGCGACTGAATAAGAAAATCTGAGCGTTTGTTGTTACTGGATTTCAGGCAAAAATATATTTATATTGATATATGAAAACTGTATTGCTATTACCTCGAGAGAATTTCGAATGACAAAATTTCACAGGTAGCTATATCGATGGATCAGTGGAATCGAATTTTTCAATCATCTCACTCTCTTCATGAGAAGATGCTATTTTTCGAGTAAATAGAAATTTATATTACATTTAAAAATGGTATAGTTATATTTATTCACGTATAACGCACAATTATACCTTTTTTTATATTTAAAACCTCAACGACTTTTTGAACGACATTGTTCTATGAAATTCTGCTTTCAGAAAAAGAATACGATATTAGAAAACTCGATCGGTCGGTATAGTATATCTGTATCGTTATATTTCGACTTCAAATATAATAACAAACAAACGCATTTTCGTTTTCACTCGGCATCTTTCCTCCTCTAGGATTATATTCTCCTCTCCTCAGAGGATTATATCCAATCAGACTACGTAAAGTTGTCTTTTATAACGACAATGTGATATTTAATAGCGACAAGAGGCGACACCTGTAAAGAAAACCGTATACATGTAGCTACCGCGCTTTCACTTTTCCCGGGTACCCGCTCCTCTAATTATCTCTCGCGCGAGATACCCGCAGCGTATGCCCACTCTTCTTGTTATTTTTTACTTATGACCAGGGAGAAAGGGGGAGTGGAGGGGCGAGAAAAAAGGAGAAAAAGAAGTGGAGTGCTGGCGGCAGGGGGAGTAGAGCGGGACGAAGGAGGAGGAAGAGGGATGCGGGATTCGTATTTTTAGCTCGGGGCGAGTCGAGCCTCACGACCGACTGTCTTCTCCTTCGCTTTGCTCTCATTCCGTTTTCGATTGACGGACGGAAGAGGCCAGCCGTACTTTGCCGTCCGTATCGGCGGAAACCCAAGGAAAGTTGGAACAATTTGTAGTTCGGTCTTTTCGTATTTGACTAGAGGCCGAGGAACCCGGCTTTTACGTTTGGCGCCATCTCTGTCGGGCTAGTGGGAGGGGGGAGCGCGGGAGACCGGAAAAGGAAAAGGAAAGCGTAAGGGGGCACACACACATCTGTGATATTTTCTCTTCTTATTATTTCGACTCGATGCAAAAAGATGAGACCGAGGAAAATCAGGAAATGCGATTTCCCGGCGATTTCGCGTCGACTTCGTCTTTCTTTCAAAGTCGCAAGACGCGGTACTTACTTTACTTTACGACTCCTTTCTTTTTTTTTCCTTCCTACGAGGAACTCTTCGCTTCCTCGTCGCCCTCCCCCTTTGCTTCCCCGCCGGCTCACCCTTCATTCGCACTCTCCGTCTTTTTCCCTGTTTTCCTTGCTTATTAGGCGGGCAAGCGTACCGGCGCGCTGGGGGGTAGAAATGCAGGCAGGGCCCGTTGTGTGTCGCAGCCTTAATTACACCCCGCTGATTAGCAGGAAAAGCGACGGTGTTTCCGAAAATTCGACGACGAACGCGCGGGATTCTCGCAGCGAATCTAATTCGCGGAAACACGAAGGCTCGAAGCGTGCACGGAGACCGCCGCGAGACGTTGAAAGGGCAAGAAGCCGTGTCCTGCAGACCCATGCATCGGGGTAGCCCGAAACGCGGTTCGACTATTCGCGTTCGACCTGTTCGCTCGCTCGTGAAATGGGGCACAAACGCAACGGGTCGTGTTTATCGGGGAATTGGTTTTTTTTGTTCTTCCGGACGCTACATTCGCGCGTAGAGCCGTACCCTCCCCATAACCGCGAATATATATAATATCGTTTATGCAAAGCAACTATCGATCACGTCGGAAGCACACGTCGAACCCGGCGATCGCCGGTGTGCCGCGTCGGCGGCGTCGAAAAAACTATCCGACGAACGATCGTCCCTTTTCTTTCGCGCCCTTAAACGCGAGCAAGTCGAGCTTTAACTCGCCGACGATGAGCTCGCGGCGCGAGCACAAATTGCCCGATTTTTCTCTCGCCCTTTTTCCTCTCTTTTTTTCCCCTCCTTCCTCGAGAAGCGAGACACCGCTTCCCTATACGCTCGCACACAGACGCCAAGTATATTGGCACGTTTGTGCCTCGGCTACGCGCGCGGTAGTAATACGTACGAGAAAATTTGGCGAGTTTACTTTCGCCTCCTCCTCGCGCGCGCGGAGTTTCCCTCTCGCCTTATTATCTTAACCGCCGCAAAAACTGTGTCGGCAGCGAAGATACGGCTGGCGGGAGGGGGAGTCTTGGGCAGGGGTGGGGAGGGAAGCTCGCGGAAACTGCGTACGGCAGATATATATAGTTGCTTGCCACCCCGCGTCTGATCCAGCCCCGAGGGTTTTGTTGATTTAATAAACGCCGGGCGATTCTCCGTCTCTTCCTCCCACCCCCCTCGCCATCTCAACCGAATCCATCGCGTCGCTCAGCTTTCTCCTCTCACTTCGAACGCGATCATCCCTCCGTGCACGCGGAGATACTTATGAGCGAACGCGACGCGCAGCGAGGGTGGCTTCCGCCTACCCTCGCGCTTCTCGCGCGGCGTTCTTCTTTCTCTCTTCCCGACTTTCGCATACGTGCGAGGGAGGCGAAGGAAGAGGACACACGGGGTAGAAGTAATTTCTTCCTCGGCGCTTTCGTCTACCCACTTACTTTTGCCACGACCCACGGAAGCAACCAGTGTCACCCGGTAATTTCCCGTGAAATTATTCAAATCGCGTGGCGGCGGCGCCGCCGTCGTCGTCGTCGTCGTCGCCTTCGCCTTCGGGTGGGATGGAAAAGCGCTACCGGCGGAAAGCGCGAGATTCGCGGAGGGAGGGGGAGAGGAAGTCGTTCCACCCTCCCGCGGAGACCACAAGGCGCTGATGCGACTCTCCTATAGACGTAACTCCTATGTTTCCTTTGCGCACGGAGGGATAGTTATTGCCTTCCCCCCGATCGAGGCGGGGGTTGCTGCAGGCCGTATCCGCTTGACAGATCACGTGATCTATCAAATCCCAGAGACGTAGTAGGCGCCCCGCCCAGTTGATATTACGCGTTCCTTCGGACCTTCAGCGGAGAACGGCCGGACTCCCGTTTATTTCGGGCACCTATCTGGCTCTTTCCTCCCTGCCGCTTTCCCTCTTTCTCCCTGTCTCGCTTTCCCTACCGCTCCTCTCCGTGTGACGAGCTCGTACGTGTAGCGACTGCCATCGATTACGGGAAGGGTGGGTTGTTCGCTCTCGGCTCTCGACACTTCTCGACACGTAACGTGTGCTGACGAAGTTACCAATTTTGAGAGCTCGGGAGTGTCGAGGGAAATTTTGACTCGGGGATCTTGAATTCTCATACGTTGTTTGTAAACTCTGTCGCAGTATGGATGTTGAAAGACAGGAAAGGGCGGAGGGGATTCTCGCATGAAATAACAGCTCGATGAAACTTTAATCGTGTTGACTCCAAATTTTATTAAACGCGAAATATCTTGAAGGTATTCGACCGGAAAATTTTCCTTTAATATGAGAAGATGATAAGGACACAATTCGAGTATCCAGATAAAATTGTTCTACTTCTTTTATTTAAGAACGGTACAGTTTTCCTAGCGGTACTGATTTACCCGGGAAAACGCGAGAAACTCGTCGACAGGAGGAGGCATTACCCGGAGGGGACGTATAGAGAAAGGTTTAGCGTCTGAGACTCAGGGGGGTGCCTTCGCTATCTCGAATTACCCTCGAATTTAAATTCCGACTTATCTCGACGTGCGAGTAAACGTTCCGAACGATCCAAACTCATTTCGTACGCGAGCCTTCCGTTGATTGTTTTGTTCGGCCTGGAATCGTAAACGAGTCGTAAAATTAAATGGCGTTCTTTTGTTCTTCCGATCTCGCGTTGATGGCGGCGGCGCAGTGGCGCGAGAGGGGGTTGGCGCGGTAGAAGTGTCCTGGGATTTGTTACGGTCGGCTTTGATTGCAACTAGAGATGGAACCGCGGAGGGTCTGGCAGTGGAAACGTCGTTGGAGGTTCTTCGCGAAAATCCCACGAGAACGATGGTTTCGGGACGACGTACTTAAAATGATCAAACTTATATCATCTCCGTGCGGGTGATTTCTTTTTTACCTGCAATTGGGATATTCCGAGATTATTAGATCTTGCGGGAAGTCTCGTCGGGGCAATCAGGTACATGTGGGGTATCCCGTTCGTTAAGTTAACCGGGAGAATGATTATACGACCAATATACGAATAGCGTGTATTGGACGATGTCTCATTCGAGATCGTTGTACTCGTATAGATGGTTCAAGGAAATCGATTCCGAGGAGTCGTCAACGGAAATAAGTTAGAGTTATCTATATTAGGCTCGTAACTAATTTAGACCGCAGCATCCTAAGCCACTGTATTTACTCGCCAGCTGTTCGTGTTGTATTCTAGAAAGTAAAGTAGTTAAATTTGGAATCCTCTTCTATTTAGGTAACTTTGGCTTCGTCTATGTCGGGATGACAAATGGTGGGCTAGGAAAATTAACGTTTCCAATATTTCGCTGCATCGAGTGTCCCGAATTTTGACCGAAAAATCATTGCAGGGCGGGCGTAAAGTTCTATAAACATCGACGAGGGGTGAACTTTAAACGCCGGTTGAACTTAGACAGAGAGGGTCCTAAAAAAATGGTACACATATATCTTTAAACGGTAGATCGTTAACCCTCCAACGTATATCCGTCGTCGTCGTCAATGCGCCCACTGCCGGCTGTCGCGATTCTCACGTCAGGCCTTTACTATTTCGGGCTGATCTTTTTCTCGGGGTTACGTAATTACGGTAGAGCAGGCCGCGGAACGTTTTACCGGAAGACCGCGTGGTGCATCTCGTACAGTGCATCGTTCGTATAAATGCCGCGTCTCTTATCGAGTGCTTAAGAGTCATCCAGCGCTCTCTCCGCGGCCCTCAGTAAGACTTCTATTTTCAACCCCGTAGTGTGCGCGTACGTGCGTAAGTACCATCGCCGGATCTTTCTCTCTCTCTTTCTCCTTCTCGGTCCTCCTCTGCCTTTCTCGCTCCCTCTACCACCGGCGTGCATGCTCCCCTCGATTATTTTTAGCGACTGCACGGAATTAAAGGGGCGAGAGAGAGAGAGAGAGAGAGCGAGAAAGGGGTGGTGGGGGGCGGGGGGCACCGGTAAAAGTCGGGAACCACCGTCGGTTCGCACGAATGATACGGATGCGTCGTGCGCGCGAGAGTCAGCTGAGTTTATCTTTTCATCAGTTCTGCTTTGCTTTGACTTCCGCCGCGACTGTGCAATCGTTTGGCGGGAAGTTCTCCCGCGCTGAGTCTCGTCCGCAGATACACGTAAAGCTGTGTTCACGTAAGTTGACTGTCCCAATAGCAGAACAGGTTTTAGTAGCCGGATATCATGCGAGACTAAACTTACTCGCCAGGAAAGAAGCTTCAATCACTATTATCTCATTATCAATGAATTTTTAGCCAAATGGATATAAAACTTTATTGTATAATAGATAAAAACGTAAACTTGAAAAAAGTACACTGAGAAAAAAAACTATATTCTATTAACTTTGCGTTTACGGGTGGGAGAATGCAGAATCGGTTATTTACTTCGACTAATAAATTTGGTTATAACGATTAACGGCTATTTGAAGAAAATAGGCTGTAGTCCATTCGAATCAATTATTAGTTCAAGTAACTTGATCTGCATTCTCCAATCCGTAACCGCCGATTTAGTTATAAATTTGCTATATTTTTCTCTCAGTGTATGAAACAAATATGAGCCAAATCTCATAGATAATGAGATAATAGTGATTGAAGTTTCTTTCCTGACAAGTAAGTTCAGCCTCATATGGTATACGTATTTGGGTATAATTCAAATTATTGAATAGGCTAAAATGGACCGACTAGTGGAAAAAAATCTTCTATAACTTAAGAGGATGTATACCCGCTGAGAAAAATGTATAGGTCGTACACAGCAATAAGTATAGCTATGCTAGCTATACTTTAAGGCTAAATGAGGATAACTAGACAGTATATGTAACATATAGTAATACCAAATATTAACTAGAGCAATACATATAGCTGAAATAGAGATAAGGTAAACCGATCAATGAATGTTCATTTAACGCAGACGATTGACCACAACTTGCCATTTGAAGATCATTGAGGTGTTCATTCATTGATGGGTGGCCATTCATCGGTCGGTTTACCCTACGTATTGCTAAGGTAACTAGAACTTATTCTTGTATTGACAAACTACTGGTATTGTCGTGCAACCTACAACATTTCTCTCAGTGCAGGAAGTGTCATTCATAAGAACCCTGAGTAAAATCTACTCTATGAAATTTTACGCCTGTCCGGATACTGGGCTTAGCCGTCCGGTTTATTGGGACAGTTACCTTAAACGTACACTTATAATAAAGTCATAGCCGTCGAGTGGTTTTAGCGTGGCGCACCCGTATAACGAGTCCGAGAAGAGTCGCCCGGTAAAACGAAAAAGAAAGCTCATTGATCCGCGGAGATATGGGAGCGTCGTCCGTGCCGGTGCGAATGGCTAAGCCAGGAGTAATCCTGGCAGTAAAACTGTCGTCGGTCGACTTCGTATGACAAGAGGAGATTGGAGGGGCCAGAGGAGGGAGGGAGGGAGGGTCGTGGAGAAGTTGGTCGGGGCGGGGTGAGGCTGTGGATAAATTATGCAAAGTGCCTCGATAACTTAACTTCTTTCTCGGCCCTTCGCTCGAGCTCCACTTAATATTTCTTTAAAACTTGTAACGCTTCCCCCCTCCCTTTGCACTTTCGAAGCTGCTCTCCTTCTTCTTTTACCGAGCTCTCGTTTGTCTCAAACTCTCGACGGATTGCGGGCTAAGACGGTACGCGCTGTGTATATGTAGAGGTCGTGCGGGGGAGAGGGCGCGCGCGCGTGGAGTTACTCGAGTCGCTTTTGTATAGGGGTCTCCGGGGACCCCGGCTGTACTCGCACTCTCTATCGATTTCTCGTACTCGCGTTTCATTAATGTCAGTCCTGTTCGGTATTTACCGATTGAACTTTGCGCGGGCTCCGTTTGTACGTCGAGACGTCGATGAGAATGGAAACGAAGGCGCGTTCACGAAGCCAGCGTTTTCTACGATCTCTTCGTTGCTTTTAACGGAGAAGAAAAAAAAGCATTTACACAGAATTGGGACTTCTTATTCCGATTAAGTGCTTAAGTGGTCCTTGTAGTCTTCTAGAAATCTAACAGAATACGTAGTATCTTACTAATTTTAACGGGTAGTCGTTCAATCCCCGTTAATTGATTTATTGACAATGCTACTTCGCGATGGGTACATATGTATTATACATCTCATGCATAGTACGCACTAAACCGATATTTCCATCGATATGCGCTTATCTTCTTTGTAATTTCGCAAACAATATTGCCACTCCCCCCTTTCTCATTCTCATCGGTGTGCTTGTTGCTACCTACAGACGCACGTGCTAACGAACTCAAATAGGGGTGGTGCAAGGGGGTCGCGTTGATACTCCCCGACGCGTAGAGGAGCGGCTCGATTCTCTTTGCACGCAGAGCCGAGGGGACGACCGGGGGTGTCTAGAGAGGAGGAGAAACTTACGAGACAAACGACACTCGATAAAGCCGCACTGAGGTGCGAGCAATTAAAACTTTTATCGACGACGCCTCTTCGAGAGGGTTGCGGGCTGTGACGAGAGCGCGCGAGAGGCGGGAAGATTGCCCGGTTAATGTAGTGTTATAAAGTCCACGGGCTTTTGTCAATCGCGCGAGTGCGAGCTGACGTCCGCGCGTCTCTGTGTGCGTGTTTTTCCAGAGCGTGATCACGGCTCCTACGTCCTCCCCCTTACGCTCTCGCTCTTCCAGTGACTCTCCCATTACCGCCAACTACGGCTGCAACGGTCCATCCAATTTTATGACTCGTTTGCACCCGGTGCACCTAACTCGACGAATCCTGTTGGTTTTGCTGGTCGAGTTCCGGTAATCCCACCTAGACGACTGTCGGACTCTCGCGTTTAACGAAGCTGTCGCGTCGTACGAGGGCGGGAGGAAAAGTAGGGGATAAACCGAAATGGTGGAAAGTTACGGAAAATTCGGTAGATCGCGTACGTCGCGCCCCCGTTTCATCGCGCGGCTGCTCGTTCACTGACGATTTTGGAGCGCGATCAGAAGCCGTCTGGAAGTCGTGTCGGGTCCTTACTCGGTTCGTCTGTGAGACGGTAAACCGGATTTGGCCGCTGGCCGTTAATCTGGCTTGGCTTTGGACTAGCGTTGACCACGATGGTACTGCACACGAGAAATACACAGAGAAGAAGGATTAGAGATTTTACAGTGAATCCTAGTGACGGGACTCCTCGAGGTTGAACATTAAATTTTTTAATAGACACAGCGTGCTTTTTACAGTTCGTAATGGTATAAAACCGTAAACACTCGACACATATTAACGGAAGATTAGTAAATTTTATCGTATAAAGTGATGTTTACCATATACTATTACGAAGTGTAAAAAGTACGCTCTCTGGTCGATTAAAAATTTCGATACTTCACCTCGAGGAGCCCTGTTGCTCCGATAACTGTAACAATTCATGGGTTTTCCTATGATTTTTGTCCGCGTAGGGGTCCTGTTTATAATTTGGGATTTACAGATATAGATCGCTCTCTTATATGAAATACTTCCCTCCACTCTCTTTCTCTCCCTCTGGTTCATCCACTCGCGTCACTCCGTTCAAACTTCATCCCTTTCATCTCGTCCCGCGGAAGATTTTCGTAAGGGGATCCAACCCGCGATTTCCGGGTCAAACGAGATATTTAGATGCAGTGCTGGGGGGTCGGTCCGCTCGACCGCTCGTTATTCCGAAAGTCGTCGGCCAGGTTCCCCGCCATTAATTTTAATATCGAAGGAGAGATGGTAGTCGTTCGCTGGAGTGCGCTTCGTGAAAAAGAAAAGAATAACGGTGTAAAAAAGTTCTCGTCGCTGCGGCACTCTCATTCACTCGAGCTGACGCGCGAGGAGTGCGGACGCGACAATTTTCATCGCCACCGCGACGAGTCCACCTGGAAATTTCCGGCTTGCTCGAATTTACCCGCTCCCTCTCGAGCGATCGCACTCCGGATTTACATGCGGTCGCCGTTAATTCGTCAAACTTTTCGCGGAGTCTTTTTGCCGATTATCCTCTCCAAAAATGAGTCATTCTCTCTATAATAATCGCCTAAAACGCGAGTTAAATGGAGGCGTGTGGAACGAAGTGGAACCGGGCAGGTACCTATATTTAGAGTGAAACGCGAAATTTCTGTATAATGCGTAAATATGATTTAACCAGTTGCGTTTAATATGAGATTTATTCAAAATTGCGATAGAAAATCAGCACGATCGGAACATCACTGCAAAATAGAAAAATCCGTTTAATATAAATTCAAGCTCTCGAAATAGATCGAATCCATGTAGAATATTCCATTTAATTCTCCGGCCATACCTTTTCGCCATCAATTCACTTATCTCATGGACGGTCCGGAAGTGCCTCCATCCCAATAACAAATTACACAGCTCTGACCAAAGGACATTAAACGAAGTTCCACGATATGAGCTTGCGGGGAGGAGAAGGCCGAGAGGAGGGGTGGATAAGGGTCACATTAAATAGTCAGAAAGCTGTGGTCCAGGGTACTTGCGGTACCAAAGTTGTGACTGCAGCCTCCGTGTAATAACCATCTTATTTATAATTGACGTCGAGCTAATTCGGTGTGAAGGGAGTGTGTTAAGAGGATAGCTATGGAGAGGCAGGGGATTCCGTAGGTGGGGGTAAACTGTGTAGTTAGCGATGCAGATTAGAGGGTTCTGTCCATGCCAACCTCCCCCTCTGTTCTCTCCCTTGCGACGACACGGTGGACGCCGAGAGACGCGGAAGGGGACACGATTCTGCAGTAGGGGGTATAGTTTCAACCCACCCCTCGTTGTGGAGCCGTTAGGGCGTCCGTAATAATAGCGATGAATTGTTGATTGTGCCGGTACTCTGTATTTATGTACAGTGGCGTTTCGACGCCCTCTCTCTCTCTCTTCTCTCTCTCTCTCTCTCTCTCTCTCTCTTCCACGCGCAGCCACGAGCAAAAACCACCCCTTCAAATATGCAACGAACCTGATACTCGTTACTGCCGAATTCATTTCGGAATATTTCTGGCCCTTTCTCTCTTTCTCTCATCGCTCGTTCTCCCCCTCGCTGCTCTCGCTTTCCTACCCTCGACCCATCACGTGACTCCCTGTCCCGTCTCGCAGTGATATGGTACACGAGAGCACACTTCGTGCCGTCATTCCGACGTCAGGCAGTGATTGGTCGAGCGAGGGCCATCCGTGGCACTCGAAAAGCTCCATCGCAGCCTCTAGTTTCCTCTCGAATCGGCGCATCGCTTCTACGGTTCGTTAGGGCAATTCAATCGTGAATTGCGAGGCCTTTCGTTCATGCTCGGAGGCTTGCTGCACATCGAGTGCACGACGTAAATACTTGTTCCTACTTGGAGATACTTGCTCGCTTGGATTGATTTCTCTTTCAGTGCCTCACTCTGGTAATTTATTCTTTTTATCGTGGGGTGAAGTTTTATACACTGAAAGTGAACTTATGATGTAAATAAAATAAGGTAATAATCTGGTTTCTTAAAGCTATATTGTATTCGTAACTAAGTATGTATGATTGTTTTGAATCTAAAGCTTTGAAAAAGGAGTAGGATGCTTCGGATTAAAACCCGCTCTCCTCCATTATCAAGATTAAAGGATCCGTGGAATAGAAGCAATAATTAACGCGTCCAACGACGGAGCGTTAATTCGTAGGAAGCTAAGCAGGATTTGCGGCGACCGGTGTAAAGAATTCGTTTGATTCATCCGTCGCGAAGAATCCGTTCTGGTATTCGAGGCTCGAGGCGAGAGCCGGCCGGCCGGTTTATTTTCGTCGTCGTGAAAAGACGACGACGACGACGACGGCGGTGGATTAGTTTCCGCTGACACCTTCTTCGAGATGCAGCCGGCCTTTCGATCCCTGCAACGAGAATTATGCTCGTCTCGCTAGTTCCACTGGAGAAGCTCATGCGAGCGACTGGCAATGAGCATCGCGCGTCGCCCCTGTTTATTTTTGACGGTGTGGAAGGGTGATAATACCTTCCCAACGTAAATTATTCTACGCTATAAAATTATTTCGGAATAATCCGGATTAACTTCTCGCCCCTTCGTTCTTCCCACGCCGAGGGTTCGCGTGAAAGAATGAAGCGGAGGAGGAAAGATGAACGCAGCTTTATCTTCAGCTTCGAGTTTGCGAAAATGTATTTCTTTCGGTGTCGCGCCTTGCTTGTACCAAGTAATTATTGTAAGAATATAGAAAGTTGTGTTTCGTGGCAGTAATATATTGCTGATTATATTGGTAGAGGGCATGATAAGAAAAAGGGTGCGACTACTGCTATTATTATACGCTGAGAAAAATAATTGATTAAATCGATTTAGTTCTCTTAATTTACATGATTCCGTTCAATTCAATATCTATTCTTTCATAACTAATATATGTCTAATCATTATAAGTAGATATTTTGTTGCTAGAACGTTACATATTTAATCCGCCATATGTACGTGATAATTTTTAAGCAGTTGGATCGATTAATTACTTTTTTAGTAGGTATGACTAATATTTCTCACTTCGATTATGTTTATATTTGCTGTGAATAAACGAGTATATTGAATCAAATGCAATTTCCTTTGCTAAAGTGAATATATTAACGTTTTGACTAATTTAAACCAATTAAATCTTTCAACTAAATTTTTGTCTCAGCTATACTTTTCCGGCTCAGAAGTATTGTACAGTACTTCAGCTGCACTGGTCGACCACAATTTCTTCTTCCGTGCGAGAATTATCTTTCGTCCAATTAACTAGTATGTACACACGAATATATATATATATATAATCCCGGTCGTACGTACCTCCAGGGCTCCCAGAAATCCAAAGCGCTATCCGGATCGTAGAATATTATTTCCACCAATGAATTCCTTGACGATCCTCGCGTCCGCTCCCAGGTGTTCAGTCCGCGTTGCGGCGTAAAAGCGAGTGAGTGGAGAATATAGGTTCTAACCCGAGGTAACTTTGATTTCGAGCATCCGATATGCAGTACATCCGCGTTATCTCCCGTAGTCTCTGCGACCCGAGGGCAACGGTGGAGGTGAACCGCACTCGCCCCCGAGGTGTCACTATAGGAAAGCGCTCGTTCCTTCGCTCGTCGACACGCGGTCGTCCAACTTTAACTAGGCTAACACCCCCCTTGCTAACTCTATACCCACCTACTCCTCTCTCTATCGCTGCACACCTTCCGGTCTGTTCGCTCTTCCGTTCGACCGCGCCCCGGTGTGATAGCGGCTTAATTCACAGGGTAATTGGCCTATCCTTGAATTGCCCGAGATCCAATTTCCATGTACGAGCAGCGGTACTATCAGGTGCGTTCGGTGTATCCATACAGTTACGCGCTCGTTGCACTATTCGTGCGTTTCTCCGTGTAGTAAGATATTCTTCGATAAGCGATTTTCCTTTAACCTATTAATTGCGGAGTTTAGTTTTAAAAATCCCGCACAGAGTGCGGAATTAAAATCAAGCAATGACACGTGTATACATGTCAAACGAAGGGCGAATGGTCCTGTTATAAATTTTACGAAAAGCGAGGAAGAGGATTACAATTTTATTTAGTAAAAAATTAACAATTCATTTCTGAAAAGGTTATTGTTATTAAAAACTTAAAAATTGTCAAAAAATTATAAAATATATAGGTAAACAAGAAAAATTGAAGAAGGAAATAATTTTAAGAATTTCAATTGATTTCGGTGTGATATTTTTCGAAACAAGATACCACGCTGAGTGGCCCTGCTAATTACTGACGGGATTTCTCCGCAGATCAACACTCGCCGTCCAAATCGCGGCTTACGTATGTAATTGGTTTCGGACCGCGAACCTTTCTCCACCCCCTCCATATAAAATACATAGCAGTTGCATTGTGGTAATATAAAGGAAACATACCACAAAATATAATATTCTTATTACATTTTATTGAAATTTCGAGTTTTTATAGTCAATGGTAATTTTTTATTTTACACGAGCATACACGTCAACCGCACCGCAATAGAGATTTGGTCGAGTATACACATCGAACGCACTTAACTGGTTAAGCGGAAGGTGAATTAATATTCAATGATTTTTAGGATTTATACAGTTCATATATCGTACATCCAATTCAATACCGCCATAACTGCAAAATTTTAATTTTTGATTTTATGGTGATTATTGCAGTGCCAACATATTGGACTTTGAAAAGAAATACAGCCATAAGTGGTTAAGTTTTAAAGTATGCCATATTTGCATATATGGCCCTTAGAATTCCGATCTAGCATTGTTTTATTTCCTTCTTATTCAAAATTATATAATTTACACTTGTGGCGGTATTGAATTGGATGTACGCGAATTATAATATAGTTCATATATTTTCTCAGTACTTTTTGTCGGGCTGCATGGTGTCCGTGTGTTTCTTCGTATGTTATTGTATATTAATACTCGCGCGTTAAAAGTATTATAATAATATAATCAGTATTTCATCAATCTTCTGTAATTCGGATTTATGAGAAAATCTCCAAAATGGGATACAACGCAACGTGAAACTTAATATAAAGCCATTGAATTTTCAAAACCAAAGAAAGAACTTGAATTCGTTTAAAATGACGCTGGAACATGGAATGTTATCGTAAAATACGTTATTTGCCGTACGTGTAAGGATCAAGTATAAGTCGATACATGCATATGCATTGTACGTAACATGTGTGGGCTTAGATGTACGTATACAGGTGGGTTCGTCATATATGGCGTGGCGTGGTGCTTACAATAGATAGGCTATACATATACGTGTATGTATTATGTATGTATAATACATACGGTATGTACGTCAGGCATCAGGTACTTGTGGGAGTATGTGCAGTACGGCAACGGGTATGCTACAGCGTCAGAGTGGATTGGTTTAAGGTATACGTAGCCTGCAGCTGACGTTACCTCTATAAAGGCCTCCCTTATAAAGTTTCGTAATTATCCGTATACATTATATATGTCACTCAGTATGCAGTGAAGCATATTTGTACACTCGCACGATTGCAGACAGCGTCGATATCGAAACATTCGAGCGAGCTTTCGTTTCCCGAATTCGTGTCTCGGAATGTGGGGTATCAGGAAGTTTCGGAAGGGTCGAGAGATTTCTCTTATCTTTGTTCGAATTTATTGCCCGGGCTTGTATGGATATAGGTGATACGTTTGATACTTTGCAGTAGTTCGGTTTTGTCGTTGTGATCTAGAGATGCTGTATTATACACTTCAGCTGCGATCAACGTAAAGGCATCCATGGAACTTATTTACCGCGAAGTAGAAATTGTATCCGCTTATATTATACACACATTAGATTTTATTCTTCATTATTTCAACCCTGTTAATCTTGCTGATAATCTCTTCTCTTCCTCTCAAGTGTACCTACCACAAAATCGAACAGTCTTACTTATCACTGAATCATCTACAGGAACAAATTCCATATTATCAATCACTTTGATGGCCCTTGATCATCGAGGGTGATAATAACTATCAGAGGCCGTCAAAATGTCCAATACTATACGAGACCTTCCCCTATATTCCAAATTTATTCAGCCCATAAAGTCGTCCCGCAGCTCCACCACGATTTGCCAATATAATCTGACAAATTCGAGATTGATATCTAAGCGAAAACCTCTTTCCGGGAAATCGCCTCTGACCCCTCTCGCGCTGGAAGTTCGGTGGTTGATTGGGGCGGCTGCTCGAAGGTGCCGTTCTCCGTCTCGGCAAAGGGAAAACGCTCTTGCGCGCGTGTAAGCTCCTTGCGTTTTACCCTTGCAAATCGGCTTACCGCACTCTGCCGATGTCGTTGTCGGCATGGCGAGAACGGGGCATAAAAGTTACGAAGCCCTTCGGCTCGTCGAACCATTTTCGAACTTTACGCTTATTGTTTGCTTTACGGCAATTTCACGAGGAATTTCACCAGCATCTTCCGCGTTTTTACGGCTACAGACGTTGCGATCTCCCCCGGCCGACCGGCTGCAGAGTTATTCTGCCTTTCGTTCTCTTCCGTTTCCTTTCCACTTCTCCTCGGTGCTGCGCCAGGACTACTGCGTCGAGTAGGAAGGTACACACGGAACGCAGTGGATGCGACCTAACTACAATAATACGGGAAATTAAATGTAACTAAAATACGTAATCACGTGGAAACTTGAAGGAGGGTGAAATGATCATGCGTCTATTTGCATAACTGCGAAGAAGATTATCTTTAGACGCTCCTATGCACTACGATATATTATTTCTGCGAGTAAATATACTTTCGTATTAAAGAGCAGTTTGTTAAATGGTGTATAATGGGCTTCGAAAATGCACAAAACAGATTTGATATCTTTATTTACTATCTTCGTTATTTTAATCGTGGTTAGATAATTCTTGAATCTCTCTTATCTCATAGAATATTTGTATTTCAATATTGATATTTTAGTTTCTCCATCGAAATTGCCTTCCTTCGAAACGGGACGGAACCTTGAAGATACAACGATATCGGACAAAATTTAAACACCTTGTGTCATCCAAAGTACTTTTTGTCACTCAGTGTCAAATACTCGGTTTCATGGGCGTCCTCGACGCACGTGAAATCATCTTTCACACACCAATTCGTGAAAAGTTGCGCAGTGCGTGAAATAACCTGCGCAGTGCGTGAAATCGTCAACCTCGTATTTGACACTTAGTGACAAAAAATAGAAAATAGAATAGAAAATAACTATTCGCGCGATTCTCTTTTATTTCTTTTCCTCTCGGAAAAAAGAGAAACCGTCCAAACGTCTTTAAACTTTACTTATTATCCTTACCGCTCTCTCTATTTATCTTCCCTTTACTTCGTCGTGCTCCCGAAGTTCGAGGCTGTTTCACGGATCGTCATTCTCCCCGTTCCCCAGTTTTTATATGTATCTCTCGTAATCTACACTCTCCCGGTCTTCGGGTTCCTCTCGTGCTCCGCAAGAAACGCGGGCCTCGTTGAACGCGTGGCTCGTTCGATCATCAGAGCAGATACCGCTTCGCGAAGCTCGTACAGCTTTCGACGTTTCTCTTTGACGCTCGCCCGCGGTTTGCCAATTAAACCACTGCGTTCCTCCTCCTTTCTATACACTCTCCGTCTTCCCTTTTTTCTCGGTAGCTCGCTCCACGCGCCACGTCTTCCTTCCCTCTCGTCTCCACTCCACTCTTTTTTTTATTTTAATCCCCGACGAACATTTTTCCCTCGGGCGTGGAGCTAGCGAAAATTGACTGAGCTAGCCCGCAGCTTTGACTATAGAGAGCTCGAGGGGTTGCGAAGGAGTCGGTGGGGTTGCGCGAGGGGATGGGGCTCTCGAGCGTCGGCCGGGACTGCAGGCAGAAATGGCTGTAAAAACATAATAAATATCAAGTCAAAAACGGGGGTTTCCGCTTCCTGTTTATGGGCAAAGTTGCCTAATAAAATGGTGCCGTCGTTATCCGCGGACACGGGGCGGCTGCGTTGGTGAGGGGGTGGACGTCGGGGACTGCCGGCGGGTACGGAACTTATGAAAATAAAAAAAATTCACGCATAAAAATGTCAATCGTCGCGGCTGAATGGCAAGTGGAGGCTAATAAAAAGCTAGTTTCTCGGTCGTTAGAACGCCGAAAGGGTGACTAGGGGTTACTACGCGGAGGGGTCGCTGTATTTGGCGGGGCGGCGCGAACTTTGCCCGTTCGAATTTTCCTCCCGGTCCGTTTGGATCTATTCTCGATTCGCCATCGCCATTACCATCGCCATCAGCACTCCGCCGGCCCTCCACTTCTCCCTTCCCAGATCGAAAACCTCCCCCGGAGCCGACTTCTTCGCCTGTGCTCTGTAACCGTGTAATATTACAAGTAATAACAGCGGTAACCCTTCCCATTCGGGGAGATTAATCGATTTCGGAAGGACCTCCCTTCCTTTTATCTAATTCAAATAAGTTCCCTCGTTATTCCTCATCGTTGCTCGATTTCTTTCGATGTATTTTCGGGTCACCGACCTTCGTAACGATGAACTTAGTCCGCGGGTAGATGATGCGATTCAATTACTTGTACACTTTCTTTTGAAATTTTGAAATAACTATGGCTTTTCGATATCCCTTCAATACATTTTCAAAGGCGACAAAGGAGAGTTGGCGCGTTTGGATAATCTTGAAAGAAAGTTATAAACAAAAGAAATTACGAGCAAGTCGAAAATGCGCGAGAAATTTCCAATTAATCGTTATATTTAAAGCCAATAGCGTTCAAACGACGAAACTTTTTTACTCACTTTTCAGAGGATATATCGAGAAGATATACCTATGAATATCGGCGATCTAAACGATCTTCAAAAAATAATTTTGAATAACCGAATCGTATTGCCAGCTGTGTAACTATCACTTATACCCAGTTTGTTCATCGCCATTCAAATCTATACACACCCTTTAGATACGAGTTTCGACCACCGCGTATCACTTCCACTTAAAAAAAAAATTCCCATCTTCGGAGACAAATGTTCCCCGCGCCCATCTCCTCGAAACCCTATACAGCGTAAAGCCAATCGGCGACGGAATTCGCACGATCGCGCGGCAGTCCGTCATTCCCTTTCGGCGGAGCGCGCGAATTCCAAAGAGGCATCGCGGATGAAACGTCGTTTTTAAATCTCGCGAGCGCAATCCTCCGCTTTCCCGGGGTTGGCGCGAGCGAATTCCACGGATTTTCTGCATAAATTCCACTCCTTCTCGTTTGCTCGCTTAGCGCGAAAGAGGAGCGGCGAGGAGTGAGGCTAGGTCGAAGAAAGGCAAAGGACGAGTAGAGCGCGGGACGCGGGGAGCGCCGCGGTGCCTCCCGTCGTTGGAGGGACGTCGTGGGCGCAATCGCGGAGGGTGGAAGAGTCGAAGGGGGTGGACGGGGGATAACGCATCGCCGTCGTCGCTATATCCACCTCAGCCCTCCCCGGACCTAAGCCCCGCTTAATCGCGGGATAATTCAAAGTTATCTTTGGGCGAGTCGTCTAGTTAGCATAGGGCCGACGATCCGTGGAATATGCCGGTATCAAACTACTTCAGGGCCTGTGGATGTGGTGAGCGAATGGGGGAGGAGGAGGAGGCTGAAGATAGGAGGTAGAAGCCTGCGAGGGGCGAGGGACGACCGACGAGTTGGCCCGTGGAGGGTCGTTAAGAAAGTAATTAGACTCGCGGAGAATCCGCGAACTTTAAATTTTCGGATGATGGCACTCCCTTCCGCTCTCCCGTCCCGCCTCTCAGGAATTATAAACAAATGCCACTCCATAACCCGCTCACGCTTTCGGTCGCGCTGCAGCGGGGATGCGCGGGCGGTGTAATAACGACTCGTTAGTCGTTTATGACGCTACCTGCAACTCCGAACTCGGCTCCCTCGCGTACACCTCGCCTATGCGCGCTCCCGGAGTATCTGGCGACGGAGGTATCGGCGCGGAAATTGCAAGTGCAGCCGTATAATTCGCGTGGAATGTTACGTGTTTCCCGCGGAGAATGTTTCGTTCGGCACTGCCGGTTCGGGAATGCGACGGAGGGAGGGAGTTTCGAGAGCTGCAAAGTTTCGCGGGGAAGAAGGAAGACCTGTATGCGCAAGAATCTTGTCGTGACTGTCGAGAACGGAGCGGGGTGGGGAGAGGCAGTCGGATCTCGAGAAACCAGACGACGCGTCGCTCTACCCCAGCGATACTCCGTGCACCAGTCTCCGCGATTTATCGCAAAGTTCGCCTGGAGCTTTCTTCGGGGAAATTCGGTCCTCGGTCTTAGATAATGTCTCGTTTCCTTCTTTGCGTCCGTCGCTCGTCCCGCCGTCCTCGATACTTCCACTTCCTCTCACACCCTTGCGTCGCGTCGGTGCGCCAGTGGGTCGCGTCGAGTCGAACGAGAAAAGGGGAAGTTTGGACGAGTTTTCGCCCGGAGTCGGATGGAGGGCGATATCCAAGCTGCACTCGGAAATGAAGTTTGAGGCCGAGAGACGAGGAGGTTACACTCTTCGCGGTCGTTGGAATAAATATTTATGGCTCCTCTCTTTCCTGGGAAGCACAGAGCGAGAGCGAGAGAGGAAGAACGGAGTTTTGCGCCCAGCATGCAATCCTCACGACTTCACTATAAACATAATGTTCTTCGATTTTTCTCTCCGACATTCGTCTTTCCCTCGCTTTTCAGCCTGTTTTCCGTGTCTCCCGTCTCATCTTTATTTCTTCTCCAATCCAGCCGCGCCGTTCATGTAAATTCCAAGCTTTCTCGCGATATCTACATACCTCGCTCTTATTCGGAAATTCCTTGCATTTTAGCGGCAGTATACCAGTACACCGATATATAATAACGTTTCCATTCGTCTTTCTTCTTCCCCTCGCTGCACCAACACGGAGAAGAATGAAGTTAAAATGACGAGCATTGGAGATGTCCGAATTCTGGCACTCTATATTTGCTTTTTGTATGGCATTACGTACGCTTTGTATGGTACTGCAGTAGCAACTCAAAATTATGAAAAATATTGCCGTACACAACAGCATTTGATTCTCTGCGTGTAGCAAACATTAATCGAACGTGGTATATTTTTAGAAAATTTGGCATTTTGCAATACAGTCATCGTAGCATTTTCTGCAGTATAGCCATTAAGATTCTTTGTAACATAGCTAATTGGCATTTATCGCAGTACAGCCGTCCAAATTATTTAAAAATATGTGATATTGTATTTATTGGGATATGGGATATTTAGATTAAAATACAGCAAATATCTTTACTTTCTTTTTATTAATTGCGTTTGGGAAGATGCATCTGAACAATTTCGCTGTCTGCTCTAGGCTGACGCACAAAGCAAAAAAGGGTCTTGGTCCTCTGGACCACTTGTGACTAATACTTATTCAAAGGATCTCTGTTAAGAACAGAGACTATGACCTGACCCCCTCGCAATCCAAACATTTAGACTAGGTCCAAGTGAGAAAAATACTTCAGATAATAATATTGAGTTTATATAAGAGGTGACAAGGATTGATTTTTGTAACAACTTTCATCAAATATAACAACAGTATTAAAGCTTGCTATACGCCGAGATTGAAATGCTATTCTGTATACGAGCAATAATTTTCATAGTTTTGAGTTGTCCCTACGAAGCGCATGTAGTGCCAGAATTCTACTTGATTTTTCTCCGTGTACCTATCAGCTCCCGCTTCCAATAATATAATACTTCCCTCCTGCGAAAGTTTGTGCTATGGGTTGCCCCTCTCTACCCTCCACTCTCTTTCTCGCCGCGTGAAGGCGGCTTAATGCTCGTCCTCGTATAACAAAGTAGGGTTGGCGGTAGCGTTATAGCTAAGAGATAATACTTAATCAATACGGAAGGAGGTGGGGGCGAATAGGGTCGGGGTCTGAGGTGTGCAGGGGACAGAGAATAGAAGATGATAAGGGCGTCCCATACCGCGAGTAGGCGGCCTGTTTCGCGCGGCACACAGAATAACCGCTACCTTATGTATCCGTGTATGTATCTGTATGTACCCAGTCATCCCCTTATATGTGGCACGTGACCCCTCGTGTCCGCTCTTCTTCGTGTTTGTTTACGCTTTCCTCCCACGGCTCTTTTTCTCACCCCCACCCTCTCTCCTCGCTTTTCACGTCTATATCTCTGTTCGCACATAGACGCGCGCGTGTGTTTACATAGGTACGGGTGGCTGTCTCACATACGCGCAATCGAAGAGCCGAGAAGAGATCGATGTCGTCCGTCATCTCGCGAGAGATCGCGCGCCTGTGCTTTCCTTCGAAATAGTCGCGTCTCCGTTATTATTTCCCGTTGATACACTCCTTTGGAGGATTTGCCTGTGTATGTGGGTCCCTTCGCGTTGCACCTGTATATCTGTATGTATCGAAATCACCTCTCGCGTCTTTCGACGTCATAGCAGCGCAGCGCATCGCATTCAACTACGAGTATACGCTATCTCTCACGCTCGGCACTTTTCCCAGCATCTCTCCTCACGGTGCAATCAAGTTCGATCAATTTTTTCGTGCTCATACGTTATTCCCGTGCGATTCGTTTCTCTTCTTTTTACGATTTTGGTTTGATTTTTGCTCGCGCACGAGAAATAAATGGGCTATTTTCGTACCGGTTTTTCCATTTACATACCGCGGCATGCCGTTCATCTTGAGTTTACATTACCTAGACGCGAGTCTGTAGATGTATACATCTCGCGGTGGGTGGTCCTCTATGTACTCCTGGTTATTGCGAGACGCGAGTGGAATACTGATTATTCGTGGAATTAACCTTTAACGACTTGACGGTGATCCAGGAAGGTTTGATCGAAGCTGAGATATTTATGATAGTCCAAAAACGTCTCTTCGATACTCGCGCAATGTGGAATTGTTATTCAACTTAATTTCAATTGTTAATTAAATCAGATATATTGCTCTTGGACGAATCCCGTAATCGTGGGTATACGATTTCCCTCCCAGTCTTTTCTCTCCCCTATTGAATTGTAAGAGGATCACCTCATTGTAAATTCACCCTAAACGCCTATATATTTTCGTACTAATGCTCGATGCTTTTCAAAGAGAAAAAAAGAGCGACAGCTAACGAGCGTAGTAAGAATTGTTATTCCTTAAAAGCCAGATTTCTGCCTAAAATTTACCCTCCGATGCGTGTGACATGCAAGGTTACAGTTACAGAGCGATACACAGCGTTGCACGCGCTTACGGTGTATCTGCACGTATGTACGTAGTATACGACAGCCGAACCATAGCTACGATATATACGTGTATACTAACAGGCCCATTAAGGCTCGAGCCACGAGAAGGGTTTTGAGTTGATGGCGTGTGCTAGTTTTCTATGGTCAGCACCGCGTGCCGTAGATTACGTGAGGCGGGGAAACAGCGCGCTCTTCTAGGGTGCGATGTGACGGTTGGTACGGAGAGGAAGATATAAGGAAAAAGTTACGGTATATTTTTACGATACGTCGCTTTTTTGAAAGTTGCTCGGAGGAAATACGCGTCTTGGGCGCGCTTTCCTCAATAACTCCAGCTGGTGTCATCGTTGCTCGACGTTATCTTATCCTCAATTTTCTCGTTCCTTCTTTGTACGATGTGTGTGAACCAGAGATTTCTTCTCGTTAAAATCCGAAGAAAACCCATAAAAGGTACAATATTGCAGTATTCATATTTTCGATAGAGACATTTGGATTTCGGATACACTCTCAAAAATGCGCGCTTGCCGCAAACGGCATTTTATTCATTACAAATAGGATCTTCTTCCGGCAAGGAGGATTTTGATTGTGGCGAATAGAATTCCATTTGTGGCAAGCGTACATTTTTCAGCATGTACGCGGAGAAAAATGTAATTGAAATGACGAGCATTGGATGCCCGAAGTCTGGCACTATATACCCTTTGTATGACACTACATGAGCTTCGTATGGCAAAACTATAAAAAATATTGTCACACAGAATAGCATTTCACTCTCTCAGCGTATAACTAGTTTTCATATAATATCTCATATTTTCAGATAATTTGGAAGGCTGTACTGCGATAAATGCCTATGGCTGTATTGTAAAAACCGCCATATATGGCAGTATTATAAAAAATGCTAATTAACTATATTACAAAGAATGTCAATGGCTGTGCTGCAGAAAATGCCATGATGACTCTATTACAAAATGGAACACACACACACACACACACACACACACACACACAAATTATCTAAAAATATACCACATTAGATTAATGTTTGCTACGCACAAAGAATCAAATGCTATCCTGCATGGCAATATTTTTCATAATTTTAAGTTGTCACTACTGGGCCATACAAAACGTATGTAATGCCATACAAAAAGCATACAGGGCCAGAATTCGGGCATCCAACGCTCGTCATTTCAACTTCATTTTTTTTCCGTGTATTTATTATATTACAATTAATAAAATAATGATAGGTAGAGTTCCATTAATGGTACAAAAATTCGAAGGTCGACTGTCCCAAACGTTTACTCTCCGTCCGTACACCCATCGATCGTAAGGTGGTGACACCTTTCGAAAAGTAAAAAGTCCATGCCTTACTCCAATGCATCTGTTATACCACTGCGTCGATATACCATCATGGATATAAAAGTATACCTTTCCCCACCGACTTCGTTCGATCATCCACGTCGTCGGGGTAGCGCGGTATAAACGACTTTGAGTGAAATCCATTCTTCTCGATTTTTGTCTTTGGTTCATATAGACTGCTCTTAGTCCCTCTTCCCTTTCTCCTTCTGTTCGAACTATATATGCGTTCCTCTTTCTGCCCGACTGTATCCACTTATCGACGAAGCCTCGGTTGGCTCAGAGTGCGCTGAGAAATCCATTCCCGAGCGCGTCGATCATTTCATTTCGCTTCATTTGCTACACATATATCATATATGAAACTGAATATCTCTTATATTTAACCGTGCATCTCTCGTGAATTTTTTTCGGTTCCACGAAAACGGTTCTCGAAAAGATATACGCTTCTGATGGTACTTCTGAGTTTGCCCTTTCACCTCAGGGTTCTGCATGCTCGATGAAAAAGCGACTTTTTAAGCATATTTCTGCGGATGATATACATATTTTTGTTGTTTTATTCTCTACTGATGCTATTTTTGAGTGTGTTGTCTCACCTTGACACTTTGCATGCTCAAGGAAAATAATTCTCGGAGCGGTAGTTTCATCCGATAATAATTTTGACGATGTTTCGAATCTCTCTGTCTCAAAAAGAACTTCGTACACTGAGAGAAATTATTGCTGTTGCCAAAAAATGTTCTCTTCAATTAAAGAGATTCCCGAGGAGATTCCTATAAGATGCTAAGATGAAGCCATGGTTTTCTTTGCGCAAGAAAATATTTGATGGACTCGAATAATTGTTTTTTTTTGCGCAGGAAGAATTTCTTGCTCAACGAAGGTATTCTTGAGTCAAGAACATATGTACGACTATATTTTTCGACGAAGAATGTGTATTCTTTATAATTTTTAAGATCATATGTTCTTGATCGAAGAAATAAGTTTTTCGTACTAGCAGTTACTATAAGTAATACTTTCACTGTAAGTAATACGGAGTGGGGCAGATACATCCAAACTGGAACAAGAATCATATTAGTCCGCCGCACGAATAACTCGCGCTCGATTAATCCCGTTAATTTCTACGTACTCCGTATTTCGAGCAGTCGTCGTAAATGGTGCGAGCGCATTTCGAAGAAACGATCGAAGGAGGCGGGGATCCGAAAGGAGTCGGTGCGCGTAATAGGTAATATCGCGTGTATGGGAAAATAAAGTATAAAATCGAGGAAAAATAAAGCGACGACCACACATTGCAGTCGCGGCGGCTATGGTACCTACATTTCGCGATCGGGCATTTCGCAGGAATGTTGTTATGAATTTTATGCTTATCGATCCGGCGATATTGCTAATAAAAGCCCCGCGGAAGAATTTCACCCGACCACGCGAAGGGGGGCCCTTAGCGGCTTCTCGCTCTCGTCTTTCTCTCCTCTCTTATTCTCGATTTATCTTTCGCTCGTGCCGCGATTATGTGTACCTTCCGCGAGAACCGAGGAAAGTCGATAAAAGTGCCGAAGGCGCTTCGCGCAGCACGATGCACCACTTTTCCTGCATTTAAGTTTCTAGGGTACCCATAAAAGTAAAGATGTACCGTCGCGGTCGCGCGGTAATGTTGAATAAATGCAAAAGAATGGAGGTGTTCTCTCCTTCGCTACTTGCAGACACGCGAAACACATTCGTAAAGGGAGGAGCATTTGTTATTCGCTTTTTTTTACGGTATGACAATAAGAATGGGCCGATGCTACTCGAAAGAAAAAGTCAAAAGAACACTTGCGACGTAAGGGTCTATGCACAATGAAGGAACAAGGAACAGGAATAAGGAACAGCTTTACATGTGTTACACATACGCTAAAAGCATACATATTCGTAACGTTTGTGAAGCGCTGTTCCTTACTCCTGTTCCCTGTTCACGTTAAAATAAATTTTAATGTGAATTAAAAGATCGCAGATAATATTTAATTTAGAGCGCGTCCTCGTTTTTTCAACGATATAACTGCCGAGTCGAGTGGAATTAAAAGAGACCCGCGATGTCGATAAAACGAAGATCAGCCGGGATGAAAACTGGTGGAAAATCACGACGTATATACGGCGACACGTGAAAGAGATCTCGTTGGCTCTCACGCACCGCCTCAGCAGTCAATGTATACGACCACTTCGTCGAGAGAAGAAGCATCGAAGTCGAAATACCTGCTGGCCTCTTCTTGCCTTTTTTCCGAATTCCTTGTCCCTTGGATCAAATAGAACCTCGAACGTCGCCGTCGGGGTTTTGGTCGATCTTTTTAAGAAACGCAAGCCTTTGCGATATCCCGTTTCTGCGAAGGGATGAGAGAAACTGTGAGAGGCTGAGAGAGAGAGAGAGAGAGAGAAAGAGGAGGAGAAGAAGAAGAAGAAGCGTTTATTGTGCTCTAGGGCAAGCCCACTAGAGCTCACAAAGAAAGACATAAAAAATATAGTAAAAATAAATGAATGAGGTAAATAAGTAGAGAAACGCAAATAAGTATAGGTAAATAAAGTAAAAAAAGCGAAATAAAATAAATAAATAGAGAGAGATAAATAGAAGAAGAAGAAGAAGAAGCGTTAAGAGAGAGAGAGAGAGAGAGAGAGAGAGAGAGAGAGAGAGAGAGAGAGAGAGAGAGAGAGAGAGAGAGAGAGAGAGAGAGAGAGAGAGAGAGAGAGAGAGAGAGAGAGAGAGAGAGAGAGAGAGAGAGAGAGAGAGAGAGAGAGAGAGAGAGAGAGAGAGAGAGAGAGAGAGAGAGAGAGAGAGAGAGAGAGAGAGAGAGAGAGAGAGAGAGAGAGAGTTGTGATAGTAAAGAGAAGGAGAAGGGTGGGGGAGATTTCCCGCGTGGCGAAAAACAAGTTTCATTCGAGTCTGTTCTTATTGCTGGTCGCAACGATGGTGGCGACGACGACGACGACGACGACGGTCGGTCCGAAAGTAAAAGTGCGCGGAATAACGGTGGAATAAAGTTTTTGATTGAAAAACGAAATGGATGGATTTAATCTCTGAAAGCCGTAATGGTCCAGCTTTAATTATACTTTGCAGACCGCCGTTCGTGTCTCGTTCTCTCTTTCCTTTTCAATTTCAATCCTGCACCCCCTTCGCCGTCGACTGACCGCTCGATACAGTCGCGCAGCGGTGGCCGGGGCACGCGTGGCTTTCCCGAAATCGACGAGAACACGGAGGTGAAAGTTGCTCGACGCTAATCGCATCTGGTGTAGCGGACTTCCCCGGGCGTGTTGGTCAAGTTTTTCACCTAACTCGGGGTGATTTCTTCGAGGCAGCCGGATTGAGAAAATTAGCGGGAACCGTCGGTAATTCTTTCGTCCTTCGATATACTTTCTCACTCCGATTTCTCTCTTCTCGTTTCGCCCAAATACCGTCGCGCGCAACGGTAGAACTGCTCCGTATAATCTCGGCGCGGAATCTGCCTCCATAAGTCCTCCGCCTCGAGGTGCCTGGAATGCCTTCGCCAAAATGTTTCCGCGGTTTAGTCTCGCTCTTCTCCTTTTTTTTTCATCAAGGGCTCCGCGGATTAAGTCCTCCTCTTTATTGCGCGGCAAGGGGAGAGGGGGGAGGATGCGGAGAGACGCCGCAAGGATTGACAGGTGGGTGCTGGGCGCGCAGGGACGGCTGGCAGGATGTCTACTCTTCGGGACTTGGTGTTTCAATTTAAGCGACCCTCCTTTCTCTCCCGTTCTCGCGCGTCTCTTCCTCGACGCTCGCTCCTCTTTCGGGCCTCGCCCTCCTTCCCGCTCGGAGTGGCAAAATTTACGCGCCAACATTTTTGGCTTAATCAAGCGCGCGCCCAGCGGGTCGTCCCTTTTAAGCCCCCTTTTTAAGGAGCAGGACTGCTCGCGCAGCAATGCGGTCGTAACTTATTTATCATCCGTCTGTGTTATTGGCTCGCGCGTACATACTTCGCGATTTGACGATCTCGCTGTACATTTTGGATTTTAAGACCGCGTTCGAGTCAGCGCGAAGGCAGTGAGCCATCAAATATAAAGGAGCCGAGATGTGCTTCGACCGGGTACGCCGTGGCGCGCGCCAGATGAACTCGGAACAAGAAAATCGCGTAAGCTAGAGGGTGGTACGTACAGCGACGATAGTCCCCGTCTCATCACCGACTCGTGCCAGCTGGTTCGGCATTTTTGCTCGCCTCTTTTCACCACCTTCCGGGCCTCCGCCCCCCTCGCCACCCTTTATGAACTGCATATAAAATATAAATGGTGCACCTTCGGGCTCCGGCACCATCTTCCCCCCAAATTGGATTCCCCGAGAATGGCCTCTCCCGTTCCCTTCGCTATTCCGTCCCGCCCCTCGTTCTCCTCCTTCATGCGGCAGACCTTTACGTCCAACGCTTAGCACTGTTCCCTCGAGCCGAAATTGTTCCGCTCATCGGTCGCTATTTCCCGTTTTCTATCAGCGCCCTTTGCCGCCAAACGGGACGCTGTCGGATGCCCCGTTTTCGCCTGGCGTTTCGGACGGGCAGAATATATCGACAAAGAGCCATCGGAAAGACAATCGAAGTTCGAGTTTGGGGGCGGTACAAAGGCCGGGCATTGTGGTCGCTTGGATGCCCTGTATGTCGGGGCTGGTTGCGGAGAATCGGACCATGGCTCGACCAGTTTCGAATGTATGGTCCGTCCTTCGAACAGTAGGAGGCAGGTTTTGGATGGGTTTCGCGACTCGAAACATTTTCCGGTAGGTGGTAGGGGGATGGTACACATCACTGAATACTTTGGAACGGTACAACTGACAGCCAAACTTTCTATTGGCTCTGTGCATGAACATACGAATATTTCTCGTGGCTATGTGCAATACAGTGAGAAAAATGTAACAGATTTGACTAAATCGGCTGTTACGGGTGGGAGAATACAGATCAAGTTACTTGGACTATTAATTACATAGTTTGAGTGAACTAAAGTCTGTTTCCTTCTATTGGAAATGGGAGCTTGAAGTTAAGTAAAAAAAAAAGCACTGTGTTTTCAGTACCAAAATATTCCTTATTTCAATGTGCTTGGGGAAGACACATCTTTACTCTTTCACACTCTCCAGCGAACTGACTAAAAGGGATACAGGGCGCATACTGGGATCATGATCTGGACCATCGATGACTGGTTTCTTTTTTTGGTCCTCTTAGCGGAGGTGTGACATTGCGTTGCCTCATAATATAAACAATGGCTTTCATCGCCTTAAGAAACCCCCTCGAGCAACACAAACCAGACCCTCTCTGCACAGTCTAAACAACGATTGATTTTTGCTTCATTTATTCTTCAATTTCAAGTTAATAATTCTAACACCTTCAAATAGCTGTTAATCGTTATAACCCAATTTATTGCTTTAAGCAACTAATTCTGCATTCCCCACCCGCAAACGTCGATTTAATTGAGTGCGCCATTTTTTTCTCAGTGTAGTACACCAGCAGGCATGCGAAATTCCGCTGTACGAAACAGAGAGTACTGACAGAGTACATGTATATTACCACACATGGTCATAAAGAATAGTCTGATGGCCTTGCACAAAGCGGATAGGAAAATATAATTTTCAGTAGATATTTGTATAATGTTTATTAACTCATCGTTAATCGAATTGCTCGCGAACAAGTGCTTCTAGTTATCACACGAGATATTGCACATCCTTCGCAACTAGATTATGTGCCGTTAGAGCAGCTTCAACGATCGTTAAGTCTGTACGATCTTCCCTCACCACTCCATCATCGCTCGAAACTTTCGTTATCTCCGCTCGAGCTCCTCCTTGTAAATAATTCCGTAATATACGCGGGGCGAGCGTGTATATACCATCAGCTTGTCAACAATGAGCTCCGCTGCACTCGACGACGAAGAGTATAGCTCGAAGGACTCCGAACCGCGCCACTCTCTCTCTCTCTCTCTCCTTAATGGCGTAATAGTTAATAACGAGGCCGCGCGGCGGCAACCAACTGCCGGCACTTTGGTTGTCGTTCGGAGAGCTCGAAACGGAGGAGAGTTCGCGACGGAAAGTTCTCCGACTCAAGCGGTGCGCGGGGGGGGGGGGGGGGGGGGTTAGTCGGCGACTTCGGAGACCGAATTCACGGGTAATCTTCACCCCGGGCGACCGTTAGGGGTTGCGAAAAGTGATGAAAGGCGAAGTTACTGCACCGCCGCCGTCATCACCATCGACCCCGTGGGATTTTCCCGCGAGGTTGAAATAACGGGTCGTACGTTTTCCAAGGGTCGCTCTCCCCGGGTCGAGAAGAGCCACTTTGAAAGTCAAATACAATTTTAAATTCTTAAACACTTTATTGCGGTAGGCATTTAAATTTGAATATCATTCGATTACGCCTCGTCCCGTCCCTTTTTTTCTCCCCCGCTGCTTCCCCCTATGGCTTCGTCGTAGCGCGTCGAAGGAGAGACGCATCGTGCCTCGCTCCCTCTCCGGTCTCCTTCGGTCCATTCAAATTTATTCGGTTGACATTCAATTTTTTTCCGCTGCCGCACATTATTTACGGCTCATAATTCAAAAAATCGAGCTCCTCTTATCGCGCCGTCACTTTTTTCGCCCCCGCGCGTCGGCAGCCAGGCGAACACGCGGGCGCGCCGTACTCGGCGGGGGTTTTGTGCGACGGTGGCTGCGCGCGAGTCCCCAAATCCCCTGGGCGGAGGGTGGCGAGCGTATAGCGTCGGCGGTTTCGCGTGCCCCGTTGGAATTTTCCGATATATCGGCTGTTTTCTTTCGGTCCGGCTTCGGAGACTCCATCTCCGAGAATTATTGCGGGTAACTCGGCGAAGCGATTTTTCGAGAAAACAAACCGTGTCGCGGCGCTGGGGCTTCGGGTAGTTCATCGGGTTACGTGGGAAACACGAGATTGGTCGATTTGATTTTTCCTTATTGGTTTTGTTCATATCGCTCCTTCCGATTTGAAAATTTGAAGTTTCTCGGAAAATAAAGAGAATAGTTATATATCCTTTTTCTCTACACCGAGAAAACAGTTTGTTCGCAGTTAATAAATGTTTCTTTAAAAATGGCGAAGTAAATATTTTATTGAATCAAGGAAATATTCGTTAACCCCATTACGATATTTATTTGATACAAATTAATCCTCTGAGACAACCATTTGAATGAAGTAAACATTTTAATTTCTTAACATATATTATCTTGGCTCAACGAAATATTTATTTCGCTGTGTTGAAAATTACATTTGTTAACTATCAATAGACTGCCTTCTCGATGTACGGTGATTCGAGAAAAGATACTCCAGTTCTGACGCTCCGTTATAACGGGACTTCCGATGGTAATTTTTAATCCACGAGTTCTATGACTGACGCTATTGGTCGAATTAATCATTCCGACTAGTCGCAGGTTTTCGAACTCGTGGGTGGAAAGCGAGTCAATCGAAATCACCGTCGCGTCGGCGGACGTGCGTCTCCCAAATTGAAAAGGCAATACTGTCCCTCGGAGTTGCGTCCAACTATGCGCGATACGTGTTTTCCTTTCCACGCTCTCGCGAGCCGCGGGACACGCGATCGAAATTGACAAGGGAATGTTTGCTTTAGCTCGGCGCTCTGGTCGTCGTCGTCGTCGTCGTCGACGTCGCGGTTCTTATTTTTTAACTCTCGAATACGCGCGGGTGCTTGCAGCGAAGCTGAGAAAAAGACGGGCGAGACGGGACGCTCTCCGACGTGGAAAAAGGAAAAGCTCGAGACGAAACGCGCGCGCGCGCACTGCAGCGGGCGCCGCCGGGGAGCCGCGATGAAAATTCAGAATAGAAGTTTGTTTTCACCGCATTCTCGTTGCGCGTACCGAATTGCGTTCGTCGCGCTCGTTTTGCCGCGCGACCGCGCGTACGCCGCTGCGGCCGAGTATCCGACGCGCGATCTCGCGTACCGCGGCGGGCGGTCGCGCGACAAAACGAGGGGGCGCGAAAGCGCCACTGTCGTTTCTCCGCCATTTTTACGACCCTCGTTTTTTTCATGTAGTTCAACGCGCGGGAAACCATCGAATTCCACCCGGCAGCCCTTATTCTCGCCGCCCCACTTTGACAACGAGAAGCGACGAAGCTCGTTCCTTATTTATATACGCGGAGCATAAATTCAAAGTAAACTCGACATTTATATGAGCTACACGATCGCGGGAGTGCCATGGGGACGCGTGTTAAAGGACCGACCGGAATTATTCGACAATATTTTCCTTGCCGCGGGGAGCGAGCGGCGGCGCGGGGAGGGGCGAACTCTCTATCCGTAAAATAAAATTAGGGAACCTTATAGGCGCGGGGGCGCGAGGAGGGCGATATACAGAGAAATAAAATCATTCCTCATTATGTTATTTCTATCGTCCGCGGCCTCCCCGCGTTCGCCTTCGCGCGGGCCTGCGTCTCACCCCCGTTCGCCTCTACTGGCAGGCACGGCGAGAAGCTCCGGGCGGACACTGATTGGCTCAGACGCTCCTCCGTACGCTTTTTCCCCCTCGCCACCCGTGGCTCATCTCGTCCACCACTTCCCGGTCTCGTACCACCTCCGCCGGTTTCGAGTACGCGCCATAGAAATATCTTCGCGAAATATTTCTACGCGGAGAGGGAGGGTTGGAGGGTGGTTGCGAGAGGTTCTCTCCGTACAGGAACTTTGGCATTTTCTCGCAAGATTTTTCCCCCTTTCCGCTTTCCCTTCGATCGCCCGAGGAGCAGGTAAACACACCGTCCGTTGAACTTTTTCCCTATTTTTCTCGGCCTCTCGTCTTTCTCTCCCTCGGCCCCTCCTCCCGAGCAGCACCAAAACTGTCTCCACAGCGAAATGGGATATTTCGTGAAAATTCTTCGGACGTACCCGCGCGAGAGGCTCTCCGCGGGGGTGGACCGTGAAAAATCACGCGGGATCCTTTTTTTTTTCTCTTTTTTCCCGGGTTGCAGTAACAGTCGGGGAGTGTTTTTTGCGGACCAAGTCGGACGGAAGGGCGTCGAAACGTCTTTGACCTTTTCGGGCCGTTGTTCGGCGGCGAATATCGCACAGGGGCATCTTCATAGACCGTTACGTCAATCCTCCTCTCCCCTACCCTCTACGAGCTCTCTTTACGGGTATACTTCTACCTTTATGCACATCGCTCATACCTTTGTGCGATGAAAGTTAGATTTCCTCGTGCATACCTTGGAACCACTTCGACTTCGCCGCCGATACCTCCTCTCCCGGTTCCTTCCGCACTGCACGGTTAAATTGACCTGTCGAATCGCACGGAACAGCGGGGCGATAAAAACTTGAAATACGAGCACGGGAGTGCTTGGTTGCGATATTGGCGCGCGTATGGGGAGAGGGTTGGTAGAGAAGGACGAAGAGGATGGAGCGAAGCGACCAGAGGGCAATAATCGTTATCCAGCGTCGAGTGGAATAATAGAGGAAAGACGATTTGACGTAATTTCCTAAATGGATGCGCATCGGGTTATTGAATGAATATAGGGTGGCCGGGGGGAGTGTTTCGTTTAAAATAAAGAGTATAAACGAAGAGGGGAGGGGGCGAATGCGAGTCTCCGCCGACTGAAAAGTCGCAATTGAATTCGCCGAGGGGTTGGACGAAGGGGGAGTGTGTCCACTCTGCTCACTCTCTACACCCGGGTTGACAAACAGATTTAAGTATCGGAGTTGCATTAGCGAATTGCCCATGCACTCGCAGAGCTGTTGTGCGGCGCTCAAGTGGCGGCGCGGAGTCAGTCGGCGCTCGACGAATCGGCACGAGAGAACGAACGGGTGACGAAGAATCTCATTAACGCGCAATTGTTCCGCTTCGATACGCTGCGTTCAGATTAATTGTATTCAGTTGTTTCTGAATGTCAAGTACACACACACAACGCGCTGAGTATTTATTTCGAGCTATTCAGCGGCAGCGTTTGCTCGATCCACTTAAATTCGTTTTATTCGACTACTTCCATTTCAGCGCGGCGATATTTTGGTTTAAGGGTCCTGTTTTGGTGGGTGAAGTCGCAATGTTTCACGTACACTCTTACGTGCAGAGTCTATCTGGATAATAAATATCAGATGGTGTTAGTGAGACTTTAGATTCCTTATTTCCAAATAAAAATAATCTCACTCATGAACTATGGTGTTCCAGTAAAAGAGACCATCAAATTGTTACACGCGTGGTCTTCGTTTTTCACGGTAAACTATTGTAGCCCAGTAATTAATGATTTATCCATTCCGAGGAGTGCTAGGGACTTTTCGTGAAGTTATGTTTCAATGAAAGGAAATTTATTAACAAAATTACAACAACGCGTGTAACAATTTAAAAGTTTCCTTTATCGGTAAAACCATGGTTCATCAGCGAAACATTCTTTATCTGGAAATGAGAAGGGATCTAAAATCTTGGAAGAAATATGGCGACCTCCCTGCACGGAAAAAAATGGTAATATTTACAAAGTTCATGGTAAAATGCGGGACAAGGTCAATTTAGTGTTATGATAACTACAATTTTGGTAAACAATTACAGCAAACGCTTGTAACTTATACAAGTTTTACTATAATTTTTATTAATATTGTAGTTATCACATAACAAGAAATTGGCCTTAAGTACTTCGCGTTTCCTTCGGAACTTTCTCAAGCGCGCTATCGTTCGCCTTCCGCCCGAGTATCCCTCAATGTTACCGGGTACTTTGCACCCGCGTCTGCGGATGCTGCAGGTGTTTCGTTCTCACCAGGTGCAGCGCGATCCATGGAGAACCCATCGCGCGGAGAAAAGTCGTTTGAAAAGCCCTTCCAATTGAATCAACGACAGAAATTTTCACGATTTGTCGTCGGGGGCGAATAAATTGAAGCGAATCTAAATCACGGACTGAGCTCGGGCTCGTCGGGCGGGGTGGGTTGGGCGAGTGATTCGCCGCGAGGGTGGGGAGGCCGTGTGCATCGAACCAATTTCACATCGCGAGGCAAATTGCGCGCTTGTTGACGTCGCGTCCGCTTCCGGATCCGGTACGACCAATTGTTATTGCTTTCCAATGATATACCCCGAGCTGGCAAGTAACGCGGGATCGAGCGCGCGCGTGCAATTGTGACTGCACTCTAATTTCTACCGAAACTCCATTTCGGTATATCGCGGAAACAAAGAAAGAGCATTGCGTGTTGTTGGAAAAAACTCGTGTTAATTAATTCACCACTTGCGAAGCAGAGTGTAATTTTTTTTTCTTTCTTTCTCTCTTCCATTTCTCGTTTTCTCGTTTACTTCTTTTCGCTTCTTCTCGTATTTATTTTTGCATCTACACACACACACACTCAGGGAAAAGATTTAGTTGAATACGAACCGAATAGAAAAATGTATTTGAGATGAATATGAATTTATTCACATCGAACAAAAGTCTATTTAAATTAGATAAATGTTTTATTAGGTTTGTACTCGATTAAATAGATGTGAAAAACATTAATATTTCATTCAAATAAACTTTCATTCGATAAATCCCTATTCATCTCAAATAAAAATTTTCTATCGTGTAGGTTCATATTCAGCTAGACCTTTCCTCTCTCGGTGTATTTTTCAGCTTCCACATTCCTTTTTAAAGTTTAATTTTTAAAAGATTTCTCAAAGTCGTCGATTATGGTGCGATGTACTGTACCAGTATTAATACACAGGCATTTGTTCCTGTGTACAAACAAGGCGGGTATCGACCCCCGGCGATGGCGAGTAGCTAATTTTTCTTTAGGGTGGCAAGGAGGAGTGAAGAAGGTGGAGGGGGGAGTAGCTACTCTTTGACGTCAGATCCTGTTGGGTTTACGGAATTTCCTATGGTTACGGAGGGGCTGTTATAACTGCCTACTACCCACCCTCTGCGTTCCGGGGGATAATTTCAACCCCCGGCGGTTTGCCGTTACTCCAATCTTGCGTCACTTTACACCTAATCTCCGCAAAAATTACATTCTTTAAACTTGAATTTCATCCCCTGTGACAAAGTCGCCGCCCCTCAATGCACCCACAACGAACACAACCGACCCTCCGTACAGTACACCATCGCGCTGGTGGCGTTGCGATCCGGCTAATCTTAGCGTGTAACTTCTCTCCCCGATGCTCAGTTTAGGGGGATGTTAGACGAAGGGGTACACGCTCGGCTGATTCAAACCCTTGAGAATATTGATCTGAGAGATGAGCGGGAAATCGCTAGACCGTTCGCGCGTTGTATATGTACAGAGACTCCACGGTAGACTCGTATCACTGCTTTACGTAAACAGAAATTAATTTACTTCCACTTTCCTGACTATGGTTTGTATTTCTCTCGGAAAGGAGCGAGTATAACGCACCAAATACACGTCTGAAATTATCTGAACTCTATTATCCGCCAGGTGTCCACACCCGTGGACAAGATTCGCACCCTCGACACTTTTTCCACCTCTCGAATCTCTTGCCTCTAATCTCCCCTAAAACGATATCCCTCACCCGCCGAAGTTTTGCCTCTCGAGCAAGCTTCTCGCCGCGTAGCCCCCCATAAATGTCAGATGTTTCCGATTCCCCGCGCCATGACGACGTTAGCCTAACTGCATTTTCGTTGGGTGGGGCTAATTTTAGGCGGCAGATATTTTCCTCGTCGCTTGATATTACGGGATTTCCGATCGACGAAATATTCGAGCGGGGATATAAAACGAAAGGACAGAGCCGAGCTGAAATACACCCAGAGAATTAAGGGTCTAACAATATAAGTGTAGTCTGCCTCTATATCGAAAAATGGATTTATTTTAATACAGCGGATAAACGAGGGACAATTTGAGACTAATAAATATAGCAGTAGAACTTACATAGAAACTTCGATAATTCCTTAGAATTTTAAGTGAATTAATATTGCCGTTGTAGTCTTACGAAAATAATTAAACTAAAAATTAAAGAATAAATACATAATTTCGTAATTATATCATCTTTGGAGCAATATCTATTTCGCTATTAAATTTGTTCGTTAACATCTGTAGTGCTGCAATATTTAAATGCCGAAAGTTCGTAACATAGCGAAGCTTACGCATCTCACCGCATTTCGCAGTCTCGGTGAGCTTGCAATCTTGGTGTCGTCGTTCTCGTCATCGACCAACTGGCGATTGAAACTTTGGCGAACAGAATGTGTATCCTCCTTAAGCTCTCGTGCAAGTTGGCCAGGTGTGTGGGAGTGCGCAGGTGCCTCGGTGCTCGATATAATTCGATACACTTTCAGGATAGACCCTCGCGCGAGTACTTAACCTCCATATATCTATATACATACGTAGATTAGTTACGTATCCCGCGAGCTTACAATTAGATATGAATATCAAGTTGTGGGCAAATAGCGGATCGATAAGTGTTTTACTCGATATTCGATAACCTTATCTAACCTCTCCGTGACCCAGTACTGTTACCGATTCTCCAAATCAATATGTGCAATTTTAGCTAGGTATACGAGTTGCGCATCAATGCCGAGAATTTGAAGCAATTCCCCTTCAATTTCTCGTGTCATTGATATGAATAGAGAGAAGGGACATGTATTTCTTTTCTTATGGAAAAAAGTTCGAGTCTAAGTACTCCTGTAAGAGGATTTGTTTAAAACTTTTTATTTCTATAGTTATCAACAAATGAATGAGAGCGTGTTCACTTCAGGCGCTTACACGCTATGAGTATCGCATTGTTTTCGCTAAATATTCGCGAATAAACAAGGACATCGCGACACTCACAACGCGAAAGCATGCAAAATGAACGTGCCCTGAGTGTGATTACAGACGGAATACAAAAAGGAAGCGATGTACGTATTGTTGTTTCACCGATACATTACGTCAATGTATGCGTGTTTGCTAATTTCACTAGGGCCGCGCATACAGATTTTTTGTAACCCTGCTAAAGCAGAAATTTTTGTAGTTCAGCTCATTCTTTATTTTTTCCATGAATTACATTATTTGTAAATAAATGAGGTTAAAAAAAATTATAATTGTAATATAGGTGTATGATTTGGTTTGAAAATATGACTAAAATATTATTGAAACTGATCGTGACATTGAGTGGATTCCAACAATTATTTTCGATAATACGGGTCTATTTGTCAGCTGACTAAAAACGATTTGGTTGGGCTAAACACGATTGGTCGATACACTGAATGCAACAGAATGACGTACCTATGGTTGGACCAATCACAAGCTGTTTTTAAAAGGATTTGAAATTAAGTATTTTATAATACGTTTTTCTATTAAACAACGCTTATACAAATATGTATCGCTCTTTTTTACAAAACATTTTTCATGTAGAACAGCACGGTGTGCTTGGTTTAAAACATTTTTTCAAACAAAAGAAAAATATTGAATATCATTTTTCTTGCACCATTACGCCCAATGCTGACAAGAAATATTACTTGAAATAAATGAAATGTATACTTCACCCTCCAGTGATGGGACGCAGAGATCGATCCACCGTCGTACGAACGTATACGGATGATCGCGGAATCATATACCTACCGATACGTGTCGTAGATACGTGTACATACGTATAATGGCGCGACATATATATATATATATATATAAACATCCATTTCACTGTTCAGCCGTTAACTCGCTTGTTAGCCAAACGGGAAAATTCACGGGGAAGAGAAAAAATAACAAGCCCCATTTTTTACAATAATTGTCAGCCACGCGTCGACCGCATCGTACCCTACTACCCCGCCCAGTCCCTCGCGTCCGCAAGATTAATAGACATCCAAAATATGTCATAAGCACCCAGGCGCCAAGAAAAAAAATTCCCCCCCGAGGGAGCAGCAACGGGTGGAACGGGCGGATATCTGTCGCTATCGTGTCGGTTGCGAACGATCGAGCGAGGCGGAGCGCGGTTACCGCGCGTTGGCAAATTGCGCGAATACCTAAAAGAGAGTTCTAAAAAAATGTTTACTCGACGTATGTGCATCGGTAAGTAGGTATACACCGCGTTTCCTCCTGGGCTTTGTAAATGTCGCTCCTCATCCTGCTATATTCACCCCTGCTAGCGCAGGTCGATGTGCACCTATGTTTACACGGGGAAAGCGAGCCGGGGAGCTGCTGTCTGAGGTAGTTCATTATTCGCGGTCAAAGCGGATCGCTATGGGGTTGCGGGGCTGCTTCGTTGTCGCTTCATGGAAATTCTTCCGCATGCGTGCGTCGAAATCTCCGCTTCCATCGCTGGAGATTCCACTCCGTGGGGTCCACGGAGTACCACACACACACACACACACACATACGTCGCCCGGTTGCTCCACGCATCGATCGCTCGGATTGTTGACAATATCTCTCGCCCGCGAAACGTGGATGCGAATAATAATTATCGCTCGCTTCTCGCTCGCTGCGCGAGTAATTCTTATACATATGCACATATCCTCGCAAAAAGGAAAATGAGCATTCTCGTTCGAAAAGAACGATCGTGTATTTGGCTCTCCCGTGTTCGGATTTCGAGATGATTTCGTGTAACGCTTATACACAGATCGGCCGCGAGGGGTGGGGGGAGGTCACCGTTGGATTTGCATCCCGCAAACCCGCGGAGAATGAAATGAATTATTCATCATTTCGAAGTGTTAAACTTGAGCAATACTTCCTCTCCGCCACCTGGCGTACACACCTAGAGCGCGGGGGTTGCGGGAATATGGGTTGCGGGGGTGTGAAAGAAAGAGAGAGAAGGAGATGCGCGAGCGCGCCAGCGAGAGAGAAAAGAGGCGACGGAACCCCATTTGTTTTGCGGGACGTTTGAAATTGGAACCTCCTCTTCCACCCTAGCCATACACTCTACCTCCTCCTACTCCCACGATTCACGGTAGGGAACAGGCCTGATACATGTTCCAGTCATCCATCAAATATAATTGTCTCAAGGCGGCAGCTTGGATTTTTTTCTCTTCACTAAGCCCCGAAACCACTGCCTCGCCGTTCGATCTCGGATGCGGAGTTTTTTTTGTGTTGTCATTTAAAATTGCATCTTCGAGTAATTATTTTATACGAATCGTCCGAGGGAGATTAATCGATAAGATTCACAATATTCTTGTCAATTCGTTGGTTGTACGTGTTTTTTCTTGATTTACAATTTTTGTTTAAGTTAGTTGTAAGAATTAGTTGGATCGACTAATAATTACTTGCGGGGTCGCACAAGTAATTATTTATTTACACCATTGAAGTCTTTTTATATTAACTAAATATTTTTTTCTTGCAATCACACACTATTCCACATGATTGTAAGGAAGAGATATTTAATTGATTTATTAAAAGATTTCACTGATGTAAATAAATAATTACTTGTGCGACCCCGGAAGTAATTTTTAGTAGGATCCAACTAAATCTTTTTCTCTGTGCACAGGTTCGTATTCAAATAAACTTCTCTCTGAGTGTGTATCGATTTGTAATATAAGAGAGCGGCGTGCGGTGTGATATTCGAGTTCTTTCCTAATTATTATAATGTACTCTCTGTTAACCAAGGATCAACTCAAGTGTGTATCGCATTGTACTCCACTCTCTGCTACTTTAATGATTATAGTGTGATGTATCATCTGGTACCAGTACTTGGTACTCAAGTATACGTATGCCAGCGTGAATATAGCATCGATCTACTTCCTTTTCTTTTTCCAATTCGCATACAAATTGGATCTTCTAGCGTATCTATTCTCGTCTGCGACTCATTTCGGATGACACGGTTAATACAGAACAGTCGAGCAGAGGGATTTTTGCATTTATCCGTGAACGATGGTTGTAATATAGCGGGTAATAATTACCATTGGCAAAGAACAATAGCAACTCTCGGTACACAGTCCTCCCCTCCTCCAGAATGGTTCTCCCAGAGATCTTCAAAGGCATTCGATTATTACGTGCACATTTCTTTTAAAATTTAATTTCAATGAGAGTGGCCTCTATCTCTAGTTACGCAATTAGCGTTGAACTCGTCGAACCGTCGCGTCGTCGTATCGGGAAGAAACGTCACTTCGGTAATTAGGGAAATCCCGTTTTCCGCGATATCCGTCAAAGAGGGGGAAGAAGAGAAGAGGGGAATGGAAAAAAAAGAAGATAAAGGATACGAGAAGGAGGAGGCGGCAGTGGAGTTTGCCGATAATAGATGTTCACGGGGGATGATTCGCGTTCGGAGGGGTAGATACGGTTACGATTATGCGTGCCGCACGCGTGCCTCGAGATAGTCGCGCCGTCGTTCGCAAGAACGCTACAGGTTAATCTCTGCCCTTTTTTTCCCGAAAAGTCATGAACGTTAGTCGGGGATCTGGGCGCTCGTCGTGCAGACGATGAAAAACAGAACGGGAGCGGACGTTGTGTAGGGGGAGAAAATGCAAGGCAAAAGACTGACGAGTAAAACGTGCGGAAGCGGCGGTGGCGCTTCCCTGTTTTATCTATCTTTGGGATTTAAAGCCGCGGGGATTTAGAGAGTATCTCTTTTTTTCCCTCTCATCCTCCGCGAGTTTCCCTCCTTTCCGGTATTCCACTCCGTCAAACGAACGCGAAACTTTGTCGCGCCGTCGTTTTTCGGAGTAACGCTTTCTCTCTTCTTCTCTCCCTCTATTTGTTTCTCTCCATTTTTACTTATTTCATTTCCATTTAGCGCATTGCGCTCATCTCTAGGACTGAAATATTACATGCGGCACCGTGCGTTTCGTCCGAGCAGTCCCTCCTATTGACGGTCGGTCGACAGGTGGAGGAAAGGTGCCCGGCTAATCTGGTTACGGCTTTTCCCCCGAGGGAGAAATGGGATTCGACGGGTGTAAAACGAGGAGAAGCACCGTCGCTCGTAGCGTTTCGTTAATTTTGCAGAAATCCGTGCGTTCGCGGATTTTCGTTAAAATGCTCGCCACGTAACGCGCGTGGGAGAAAAAAAGAAAGTGGAGAGCGAGTGGCCGGAGGTGGATGGAGTGGATATAAAAAGGAGGGAGATCGATGCAGAGGAGTAATTCCATTTTTCGATTTGTCATTTCGCCTGTGCACGCGTGATCCTCTTTCCAGCGCGACGACAATCCGATACGGCCTGTGCGTAATGCCTGCGTAGTACGCGCGTCGGTGCGCGTCAAAGACTGCGTCTCATCTGTATGTGCGTACGCGCGCATGGGCGGATAGTTGGGAAGAACGAGTCGCGTTGCGCTCCGTGCCGCATTGCGCCAGGTGGGAGACGACACCGACAGTAGAAACGGTAGCGGATACGTCAGACCGCTTGTACAGAAGCGATAGATTTCTCATTCGGATTCCTGCGGTTGAACCCAATTCGAAGCGTATGCATCGGTGTGTGAAATGGCAGATTTCGAGGGAAATTAACGTTGATGCAATTGCTGTACTGTAATATAATTGTTGCGAGGGCGCAAGAACAACAAAAGGGGTACGTGATAATATATTTCTGGTGAAACCGATAGACACAAGGATATGCAAATGCGAGTCAAAAGTATAACGGAAAACAGAATCGTAACTACATAATATTTTTGATCGAACTGTAATCGAAACTAATTTTACGAAACATCCCTTTATATCAAAATTCAACTTGATTCTAGCTTTGATTTTTGTATACAGTCTGAGCTTTCTACTGGCAATGAATAAGATCCCTGTTCTTATACCAAGTTACATTTACATTTGCTATAATTTCAAAAATACTTGCTGTGTCAACACTTATTTTTGCAATCACAACAAAAATTTGTCGACAAAACTTAACTTTGCTGAGAGTACAAAACTATTTTTTTCCCGTGCAATGTTTCATCAACTCTCCTATTAAAGGTAGCTGCAATAACGTTCATCTTGCTCCAACGGAATAATCCACCGAGGTCAGGCAACTGTGGATCCTCCTAATCGTAAAGCGAATGTAGCTCTCGTCTCGTTCCTTCCTCCCTCCTCGCGCCACGGGTCTCGTTATCCGATATACGTACCTGCGAAGTCAAAAGCGAGAGCGATACAAACTGTTGAACCGATTTAACGAGCATGTGCTACCGTGCGTGCCGAGTGCAAGCCAATTCCCGCGTTTGTGTGCGTCGTGAGCTCACGGGACAACGCTATTGCCGCGTGTAGCGCGCGCTCAGTGCAGGCCGACTTAACTGGGACCGTTACCACACTGGCCCGTATCTATCTTACACTCGAACGCCAGCGAATCCCTATACTAATTTATACGGTCGGAGTTTTAGTACAATGCGGCTGGCTCATCCGACATTGTTCGTACTGTAACGACCTGTGCGAAACGGTCGAGAGACTCGACTGTGGGGCTAGGTCAGTCATAGTCGGGTTAGGATGGGTTAAGCCGGGCTAAATACGCTCTCATAACTCGCGCTTGCGTTCCCTGTATCCGTTTGGGATTAGACGGGGATTGCGGGCGACGAGTTGACTTCCTTTTTGTACACGCATTATTCACCGGGTTCCGTCGAGCCGCCAAGGTCAACGCGAAGGTGGACAGTTCGAAATAACAATTCTCTGTTGCTCCTTGCACCTGAGTTGTTTTGGATTTTTGAGTTTCCGCGCTGTATCTCTTCGGTATTACTCTTCCATCTAGCAGAATATACCGTAAAACGTAATCGTAATTTCACCGTAGTTGACTACGGAAATTCATGGTGAAATTCGCTTGGGATTGGACGGGGATAGCGGTTGACAGGTCGGATTTTTTGTTCATGCTGCACCCGCCGGTTCCGCCGAGCTGCCAGGTTTCAACGCGAAGACAAGAACACATTCTGATCAACCTCTCTTCTCCACAGCATCCCGTACGCGAGTCGTTTCGGATTTTCAAATTTCCGCGCTACGCCTCACCGGCGTGCTCCCATCCGGCACGATCTATCCTAAAACGTAATCGCAATCTCGTCAAACTCGGCTACGCAAATTCACGTTGAAACTCTTTGAATTAGTAGAGAACTCTAGAGAGCGGGGTAGACGGTGGGGAGCGGCGGGCGGGAGTAGAGAACGGTTGAGGTGGCTGGATACGAGGGGCGAAGAACGAAGCGAGTAGAAGAGGCGGCGCGAGAGGCGAGAGGGACGACTATTAGATTATTTAGGCCAGGCGAAATTAGATTTCGCCACTCGAGGCGTGGGAAGGAGAGGGCGGTTCGAGGGTCGGAGAGCAAGTTTTAGAGTAACCGTAAAACATTGACGCGAGTTCCATGCGCGCTCGGACGTCGGAAAAGAGTTTGATATGTTCGAACTCTCTCTTTCACTCCCTCCCCTCCCCCTTCCTCCTCTCCCTCTCCCCATTCCTCCCCCTCTCTCTTTCTCTACGAGTATTAATTTGCTGTGGTAATGCGTGTTCGGTCGAAATTGATTCTTCAATGCACATTAAGTAGCTCATGCGGTACTTGGAGTTTTGCTTTGCATATACGGACACGAAAAAAAAACGATTAGTAAAAAATCATTGGAAAAGCCATGAATTTTTACAGTTATCCCAGTAACAGGGCTCTTCGACCTGTACTTTTTACAATTCGTGTAACAGTATAAATATCAGTTTATACGGTAAAATTTACCAATCTCCCGTTAATATGTGCCGGATTTTTATTGGTTTATACTGCAACGAACTGTAAAATGTACGCTGTGTCTATTAAAAAAATCACCTCAAGGAGTCCTGTTATTGGAAGTCACTATAAGAATTACTAATCCTTTTTCTCTGTGGATTTTCGGGAGCAAAGTGTTTACTAATATAGGCCATGTCGCTGCTTCCCGACAAGACCGTCACAACTCAAAATTTCAGTAGGAGCATTTAAAGCTTATTACAAATTCAAATTAAAAGCTATTGTAGAATGAGTTGTCTGAATTTAGTAGAAGTCAAACAAATTCAGACAACAACTCATTCTACAATAGCTTTTAATTTTAATTTGTAATAAGCTTTAAACGCTCCTACTGAAATTTTGAGTTGTGACGGTCTTGTCGGGAAGCAGCGATGCATCTCATACGCGGGGCGTTACTACATAAATCTCGACATGACCCACGCGTGGAACAGTGTTTTGTCGATGTATAAGCACAGACTCATTAATTATCGCGTAGGGGAAGTCCGCGTACTTCGAACAATGGTATAGTTTCGACAATAGAAAAGGGACACGTGTTTTCCTTAACGACGCACACTTTAGGCGTCGTCGGCGATGTCTATTACAGTGGAAAAACTCGTACTCCAATAATGGTCCGCTTTTCTCCCAACACGACAAATTTATATTTATACAGAATTGTACCGTCGATGAAAACGGAAGTGAGCTCACACAAAATTAGTCCCGAATCGCGCCTGCTGCTTGATTCAATCATTCGTAAAGTTCGGCAACTTTTTCTCCGGGTGACGCTCTTATCCCTCATCCACTTTCTTTTTAATGCTGTCCTCGGATTTTCCCAACCCTTGTTCTCCCTCGCCCGACCGAGACGCGAAAGTTTCGTAGCTGGAACCGTGGCGACTCGCGCGCAGTTCCCCTCGGCACGAACGTTCGGTAACGAAGGAAAGTTTGGCGACGGACCCATTTCACGAAGTTCGAAATGCACGACTTCTCGGATTTCAACGTGCACGCCGCACGATCGTTGTACCATCCGACCGAGTTTGCAGAAATGCAACGGAGTGCCTCAACGCGTACTGCTCGACTTCGAAACTATATTCGCTCGACCCGAGTTGCCGCCTTATCCGGTTGTTTCGGGAATGTTGGTTTTATCTCATATTTTATATCAAGCATCCATTACGCGCCTTTAAATTGGGACGTGATTTAGCGCGATCGTTGCGGGATATCTGACATTAAATTTCGGAGCATTATTAAAACCTTAAAGCGATCTTGCATTCAAGAGCACATTGGAATATGCATCTTTGGTATCACCAGACGCGCGTATCGCTTGCGTGGCAGGTGTTGCAATCTCGCTGAAATTGGTTCTGGGTGGTACTTGACTGTACGCGAGATCGGCGACCCCGCAGGGTTATACCAGCGTCTGGCGGGACAATGGAGTTCTACATTTTTCATGACGGTGGAGTAAGTAATGTCTGCTGGGTTTACGGGCACTGCGCGCACCCCCATAAATGTTCCTCGATATTCGTTTGCTAATATTTTATGGTCCGCTGTCATGCCGCGGGGTAGTGCATGCATCACAAAATTTGAGTATGGAAGCTCCTGCGTTGATGCAATATCACGGAGCAATTTCGAAGCGTCATAATTTAAATCTATAAGCGATAACGTGAATTTAGATTCATTCAAATGACATTAGATTGGGTCGAAGTCAGTAACGTCTTACCAGCTAAAGAATTAGTGGCGAAAGAAAGACTAAAGAAATGGGAGCGACCATACCGAGAGAAACAATCGGAATAACGTTTCTTGGTATACAGAGAAAAATAATTTATTGGATCTACTAAAAATGATTTACGGAGTCGCAAGTAATTATCTGTTTTTTCATATTAATTAAATATTTTTTCCTTGCAACTACACACTGCTCCATATGATTGTAAAGAAAAAATATTTAATTGATGTACTACTAAAAAATTTCATTGATATAAATAAATAATTACGTGCGATCCCGCAAGTAATGTTCAGTAGATCTAAGTAATTCTTTTTCTCTGTGTACCTTTCGTTTAAAGTGGATCTGTCAATTTTTCAAAGTGGATTTATCTCCCCGATAAACCCCTTTCTATCGGCCTGTTAAAAAAGCTATCGTGAGGTTTGCCACAGGAATAATTTCTGCTCTTACGAGGTGAAAAGAATTACGACCCGAACCCTGTTTTTCCACATTCCAATTTATTCGAATGTAAACCGCGATTATAGCCGTACATACAAGCGTTCGGATACTTAGCCGTATATGTATGCAAGCGAACGAATGAGAATTGCGAATGGTTCGAGTCTCTCTCTCTCTCTCTCTCTCTCTCTCTCTCTCTCTCTCTCTCTCTTTCTATATATCTTCCTCTATCCAACTTTCCTCCGCTCCCTGTCTCTCTTGGTGTTCCACTTATAAACTGCCAACGACAATTTCAGACATCATGACGGGACATCTCCAACGTTTCAGTTATTATCCGCGCGTCTCGTAATGCAAATTCCGATCTGCTTCCGCTGTAACGTTAGACGTGCTAGTCGGTACAGTTGCGATCCACACAAGTCGGCCTCGCAAACTTACGCGCGTAGATTCTACGAATCTTCGCGCTATGTTCTATACGTGTGTGTATGCAGAACTAATTACACGTTATATTTCCTTTCGCCGATGCATTGCAATGAGATCTTGCATTCGGTTCTACGTTAAGTCTTCGTTCCAAATCATCTGGTTTCCATATCATTTTATAATAGACGTTTATTTTCTCTGCCGTTAGTTATTTTACAATATCGACATGCAGCTTTTGTAGATCGAAATATAATCTAAAAAAAGAATTCCACAAACTCCCGACAAAAGTTCTAGCAGACGACGGGACTGCTGGAATAACTTCGATCGCTCCTCGCTATCGTGGCAGAGGACCATGATAGCCAAAATAATGGAAATAATCTCATTCTCCTCTCCCCTGATACAGAGATACGGGAAATCATTCGATTTCGGGTTTACGGTCTCCCCGGTCGGTTCACCTCGAACCAGTTAGCAGTAAGGGTAGCGATTAGGTCGGTCCAATTGACCAAAGGAGTTCGACTACGTAGAGTTAATTCCAAATCCTCTAATGTCGAGCTCGCGTATTACGGCAGTCCGTCGATCGCCATCCGCGTGACCCAGTTACGAAACTGCTAACAGCAGCAGTGCCAGACAACGGACTGCGTACACACTCATCTTCCGCCAACCCCCCCCCCCCCCCACACACCCCTTCCAATAACAACCTTTAGCAGACCGACCAGACCGGAATCCAGATTAATATTGGCACTCCCCCCCCCCCCCCTGTTTTCGTGCACTCTCCGCGCGTACTCTCGATAAATCAAACATCCGCCAGCGTTGCCAGCCGAGCGAATTCCTTCAATCCCATAAGTCCCCGTACGTTGGTCGAGATATGGGACGCGAAGAAATCGCGCGGGTTATTCGGTATACCTTGGGAGCCGTGTGATGTACACGGGAGCATTCGTATCAAAGGAGATCTTGTATCGGTGAAGTCTACGAGGATGTGTCGTTGTTAGGGGGAGTATCGACAATTTCTAAAGACCGACAACCCCCGCGGAACGTCTATGCAGGCTGATCTTAGGGAAAGTCTCCTCGACTTTGGCGAATTATCCTTACTACGGCCTCTATACATCCGCCTTCCCCCCCAGGCGGAAAAGTTCTATATATTTTGTATATGATTCATATGTGGGTTTGGTCACATATGGATTATATATGATTTCTACATTATTAAAAATTAAACAAACATTACAAAATCTAAATATAGTCCTTATATGGTTAATATAGAAATCATATATAATTCATATATTTATGATCAAATATCTACATATGGACAGAGTATACAAATTATATAGAAATTTTCCGTCTGGGTTCTTTCAATTACGTCTAAACGCGACTCAGAAATACGTTGACGGATGTATGTGCTACCCGCGTGACACGTATGTGTACACATGTCGTTCGGAAAAGGACCGGAATAGCAGTCCGCGATCCTTCCTTCTCTCCAGAAACACCTTTTCTCTCGCATATCGAAGGTAACGCGAACGTTTACCCTCTGAGAAGCGGAATCCGGGAGGAATTGCAACATTCCATTTCTCAGTCTTCCAACGCCCCTTGCACGTTACGTTAATTAATTCTACTGGGTTGACTGTATAGGCACCTACTTCACTTACAATTAGTCTCTGCAGGTACTTACCCACACCATGCGGACTGTACGGATATCTACTGTATATCATGTGAAGCTAAACTTACTCTCTCCAGGAAAGAAAGTTAAATCATTATTATCTCATTATTTATGAATTTTTGGCCTATATCGATATAAGACTTTATTGTCGACAAAAACGTAATCTTCGAAAAAGTATTATACAATTATGAGAGCCAAAAACTTATAAGTAATGAGATAATAGTGATTGAAATTTCTTTCCTGGCGCGTAAGATTAGCCTCATGTAAGCACGAGATTGCTCCGCGTGGGTGTACAAGGTAATAGTTCCAAGAAGCGGCGAGAGAACAACGTCGTGCCATGCTCGGGGTCAGATTTGTTTTATCAGCCGGCTTACTAATTACGCCGCGCTATATAGCCATTACCATAAGTGTGCCGTAAACTCCACCAAGCAAAGTTATCTGCGACATCGTTATTATTACAATGTAGGACTTCCCCTTCGAGGGTAATTCACCCCTCTCTCGCCCTCGCCCTTTAGACGACCGCCAAACGCGCTCGTGCTTTCGCGCGAAACGAAGAACCCGGAAACAATCCGGACCGTATGTCGTCTAGCCCCGAGATAGCTGTTGCTACTGCGGCGGGAAGTGGAAAGGCGGAAAAGAGGGTCGGGGGAGCGAAAGCACGGAGGATACGAGGAAAAGTGGATACAGTGAAATGCAAACGTCTCCCGACGTACTTAAAGATACGGAGGGTCTCCGCGACCGGTTTCCTTCTCCATCGAGGTTGACATGGGAGCCCTAATATTTTCCTTGGGTCGCACTTAAAAGCTCGCTATCCTAGAGGGGGAAGACCAGCGCGACCCCGGCGACGATGCCGATGGTGGCGCGGGACGACGAAACGATACGTTATGAGGATTGCGGAGCCGTCCCGAGGAAGAAAAAATATATCCTCGCACCCCCTCGAGACTCCCTCGGTGAAAATCACGGACCGCGACGTCGGCGAGACCGACGCTCTCGACGGTTCGGCAACTTTTCAAAACCCCATTTTGGCACGCCCCGAGGATGTTTTACCGTCGCTGTTTATAATACGCCGACGCCGATATTTACGTCAGTTGCAAACTCTCGAATCACCCTCGACCGGATTTCGGCTATTTCGCTTTTTGCCTCGGCAGCCCTCCGCGGGCAACCCCTGCCGCCTCGATCGACCGTCTCCACCCTGCATTACGCGTGCATGCGTGTAGTTGGCGCGCGCACCTGAAGGCAAATCGATTCGCGCGGCCGCGATTAGACTCGAGAGATCGCGAGGATTAAGGGTTGATCGGGGGATGACGATTCGGTGGAACGGTCGCGTCGAGTACCACGTGTCACCCCATTCGTGACGCGAGGGGAGATTGTGCGCGGTGTTAATAACATCCCCGTGCATCCGCGTGTGCAGAACGATATCGGTGTTACGCACGGACACATACCCGGGATAGATATTTGATTACAGATTTTATTGTTCTTTTTTCCCCTGAACTTCGTGGCTTTTTTTCATATACGCGCGAGAGAACCGAACACGTGGCTGGAAATAAATTCTGCACCGATAAATTCTCTCTCGTGCTCGCCGGGAATGGCATTTGCGAAAGGAGGGGGAGGTGGTGCAGTCGAATGGTTTTCTATGGCCACCTATCCATAGATATCCATCGGAGATGTTCTCTTTGCATTCGATGTATACTTCATCCAAAGAAGCTTTTACTTGCGTATCACCGGACAGATATTTATTTGGTATAAATTAAATTTGTTTGATCCGAGGAAATATTTGATTCAAATTACCTAAGAATCAACACATTTACTTTAAACCTCCGGATCAAAAAAAAATTTATACGGGTGTTCTGCTCAGGGTAGTCGTGGCGGGTGTGGCTTAGTTTGTCTATACTTGTCCCGCCGATCAGTGATAGATCGACGGCATAAGTATTGACTGACAGTCAAAACTTGGTTGTCAGTCAAAACTTATGTCGTCGATCCATCATTGGTCGGTGGGACAAGTATGGGTAAATTAGGCCACACCCGCCATGATTATCCCGAGCGGAACACCCCGTATAAGTAATTTTACATAAGATAATATAGCAGGTAATTGATACAAATTCGCATTTTTATTTGGATCAAAAATATTTTCCTACGTCGCAAACGCGTTGCACTCCGTCGCGGAAACGTGAAAAACGCGAGCGGCAGATGTGCCTGGAAAAATATCTATATCTAATCACTTCCCGTGGCTATCGGCCATTTCCCTTTACGAGTGCACGGTGCGAGCGATGGTCATCGGTTGCGATAGCAATTTGCGTTGACCTCGCCCGCGCGGTGAAGAGTGCTTACGTCCACGTACGCGCACCGCCTGCACTGCACCGCTCGACCGAGTGTATTTGTGCATGCATAACGAACACGCAGCCCCCGGAGTCGAATGTACATGCATCTGCAATTGCTATACGCATTCCGAGACTGCGCGGGATCCCAGGGAGGGCTGAGAAAGGAGATTCGCGAAACGCAACGAAATAAATACGTCATTCCGGATCGCAAGCACGGTTTTTATTCAACGTCTCATCTGGTCCATATCCATTTCGCATGGAATGCAATTGTCCTCGTATAAAGGTCAACGTGTTTTTTTTTACGAATGTACGAGAGACGTACGTAGAATTGTTCAAGACGACGGTCACCTACATAAGGAGACGTCTTGCGGGGCAAACGACATTTCGCTTGGTTCGAATAAGAAGAGCACGAGAAAGAGCTTGCGCCAGAATTCCCCAACGACTTTATCTGCCTCAGCACAGGCAACACGTGTGTATCGAATCTGTCTGCTTGCTCTTCGATCAACGTCATATACGGCTTACGTGGCTGTCTATAAACATCTATCGTACATGGTAAGATACGACGCGGTTATAGATTATGTACAAATACGGCACCTGAACGAATATGTGCTAGGATCGTTTATTTATGGAACGAGAATTATCGAGAAAAGAGTATGCGATTTTTTACGGGTTAACGAGATTTACGCGGAATTTTTGAAAATGTTTTTATATTGACAAGATTTTCACAATGTAAGTCTTACACGGTGATGCATAGAAAAGAAAAAGGGGGGATCAAAATTTTGCTGTTGTGTATAAGTCGGGTCTCCCAGACCCGAGTACAAATTATAATATAAATTATATTTTGCTTATGAAATGTAATATTTTTTAGCGAAGAAAATAATGTTAGATATTATACGAGTACATGCTTTTCCACATTGCACTTAACATATTTATCATCGAAAAATTAAAATAAACCAAAATTCAATCGACCATTAATTACGAGTTAAAGTATTTTTTGTTGTTTCCGGTTCCCGCAGACCCGACCTGTGCGTTTAATTATTAACGGAGTGAGAATGAACAAACGTCAATGTGAATAGTACAGCGCCAATATCTACATGGTTAATGCAAACCGATGCACGATTTGACAGGACTGACACATTCATCAATAGATTCTGACACGTTTCACGAGGGCCGTGCAGCAGCGCCAGGTGTAACGTAGGGAATGAAATTGTCATGGACGGACGCGGAACAGCTGGCGTCCCTTTTTGCCTCTGTGTTTTGTTCGTTCTGATTTTCGACTCCAGTTTTTCCCTCGGCAAATAACAAATAAATGACTTAAAGTGCGACGCCATGCAATACCACGCATTACGAGTCGCAGTTACGCAATCATCCCTCTTTCGTAATTCTCCGTCCTGGTCCCGTAAAGAGACCTAACGATCAAGATCACCATTAAAGGGGTCGCTATTAACGGTGGCTGTTAACGTGCGAATAGCTATTGGCTCGAAAGGTTCGACCCGTTAGCGTAAACTTTTTTCCTCCTCGAATGTATCTCCACGTTGGGAGTTAAAGTTCAGAAACGTTTTCGAACGTCTAATGGGCTCGAAAATAGCGGAAGTGATAAATTTGTGATCGATTTTTAGTTCATTCCGTACGAATCTGTCGATAATATTTCGAATAATTCGTTGATTGAGTTATTTAGTAGTTGGAAGAAGTTGGCACATCTTCTCAGAATGTTAGAATTTCTACAGAAACCTCTCCATGAATTCGATATCAGGTCGAGAGTTATATTAAATTAACAGGATGCAGCGGTGAAATTGGAAAATCTTCCGTAATATCCGCTGGCAATATCGGTTATCATTTTCAATAACAATTTATCGGCCATATTTCAAATATTTCCTCTACCGAGCTAGCTGGTAATTGGAAGGGGTTGGCATATTGGTTCGGAATGTTCGAATTTCTGCATAAACTTGGTATTAGATCAAGTCCGTTATCAGACTAACACGTTGCACCGGTGCAACAGTTGAAGGATCTCCCGTGAGGTTCGTCGGCGGTACGTGTAAGTTAACCCTTGCTTATTCGAGGCAGCAGTTATCGATATCGTCCCTTCCGATTATCGATATCGGGCCTGCATTAATGAAAATTTCGATCGGCACCGGGGAATTCATCCACTTTCGCGACTTTTTCGATTCTCCGTACCACTTGGCTTCTTTTCCCCCGGCATTTAAGTGCGCTTTATACCGACCATTTGTCAGGTGGTGATATTTGCCCCGTTTACGGGTATTTTTTGATTGGTCCTAAACATTCAAACTCCGGGGCTTCGAGCAGATCGATATCATCGTAATTGCTTGGACAGCCGTGTTTCACGAGGACAATAAAAACAGGAGTTCAGTCAGTGTCGAGTAAACCGTTTGCTTTGATCGAGCGCGCATTGAATTAATTGCAGGAAATTCTACTTTGATACTTGTTCCTGGGTATTTCTACACGCTGAGTCGAATGAAGAATTATAAGAGGGTAGGCCGCGTCTTATTGTTACGTTTTATCTGCTACTTGTTATTGTCTTTTATTTTTCTGTATACTTTACTACACAGTAAAAAAGTGGTGTTAATTTTTAACACCGTTTCACCAGGGTGGACCTAAAAGTACCACATTTGGTGTCACTCAGTCTTTTGCCATTTTACCTAGCACCAAAAGTAGTCTATCTATGTATATAGACCTATGTCCACACCGCCGAATTGTTTACAGAGTGTACTACTTATACTAGAATAAAGTAGAGTAGATGATTACAAAATCGATATAACTTCTATAAATAAAATGAAAATATTTATTCCGAAATATCTTGACTCTACTTTACTCCTCCTTGCTTTTCGAGATAGATAATACCGCGATAATAAAACTCTACTTTATTATTTTTTCTAACGCTCTTTAAATAGCTCGCTTTGATATTTAAATACCCGTGCAGCACTTGCTGGCAACACAGGTATATTCGCTAGTCCATAACTATAAATATCTCGAACCGACAGCGATCGACCGAACGGTTCCGCCTATATCCGTCGCACCTCTACACGGTGTTCGTGTAATTCCTAATTATTTTTCTTGCCGCGGGATATGGTACTCGTCCGCCCCCGCCGAAGTTGGTTAACTCACGACCGCGCGGCAGAATCTTCGTGGCAATATACCAATCAGCTTTATTAAATTTGGCTGCTTCCAATATGGCGGACGGAGCGGTGAGATAATTCAATCCCCCCCTTCCCCCCACACTGTCTCCTTGTCAAACATACCCTCCTACGGGCGAAAGAGGCTTTGAACAAGTGGGTAGACATCTCCCATCCCCTCGGCTACACCGATATCTATACACATAATGGGCTCGTTCCGCGTAGTTAAAAATGGTGAATTAAAAATATGTACGGTGTTGCAGATACTACAAGAACTCGTTTCGTGAAAACAGTTCATTTTCTAATCCCCTCTAGTATTTAATAAAAAAGCTTTAAAATGTGCCCATGTTTCAAATCTTCCGCTATTGCCGCGCTTTGATGACGTAGTCATTGCTGGCATAGAGCATGCGCATTCTCCAACCGGAAGCTCTACGGTTGCCATTGTTGCCAACTTCGTGAACTGTCACTCTGCTCGTCCGCCTACCAACTCGGCGCTCCGGGTTCAAATCTCTCTTTTTCCTTTTTTTTTCGCGGAAAATGCATACTTCCTAGAAATAAGTACTACCAAAAACCAGAGAACAGAGTAAACGACAACACGACGGACATTCAAATCATAACCTCAAAATGCAAAGTATACAGAGCTTGCAGTCACCAACCTAGAGGTTAAAGCGTTGCTCTTATTGGTCTAGCAATGTGTACGTCACTTCCGCCGCGGCAAATATAGAAGTTCAAATTGACGTCCGAGTTTCCCATTTTTTTTGCAGGTAAAGGAGTGTGATAAAAATTCGCAAAAAAATGTTTTCATTACTAATTCGTCGTGTACTTTTTAAATATGAAATAAAAAAAAATTGTGGGACGAGCCCATTACGTTCACTGTTACATCTAAAAAATAAGACGAAAGAAAAAGCTCTGTCACGATTTTGTGCGAGAAAAAAAATTGAGGGAAAGATAACCCTGGTGAAAAGGAACACGGGGACCGCAAATTGCGCGAGACTTAAATACACTTACGTTGAACCTGGGCGGGGGATGAGGCCAGGTAAAACCCTTAACTAGCCAAACCACCCCTAGAGTGGCAGCCGGGAATCGATATAGTATACGCAAGCCTGCCAGCCTGCTTACCCCGTCGGGAAATCATCCCTTAGGCCTCAAACTCAGCCGCTCACCGTTTCGCCCCCGCCTCTGTGCTTTTCCCCCTTCGGCGATTGATACACGGGCTTAAATTATACACGCCCTGATCTCCGCCGTGCCTTGGGCGAATTGAGCATGGATTTGCGGTGGATTTCGGGCAATCATGTGAACAGCCGACCTGCAGGGTGCGGCCAGTATAGATGAGGTGTACGTACACGTGTCGGCATTTAAGGTCGATCCGTATGGTACAGGCATCACGTGTATCCGCACGCACCCCGTGTTATCACATAAGGTCGAGGCTGTCGTCTGAGTCCGTAAAGTGGCAGGAGCTGCGACCTCCTCCGTGGGAATCACCCAGTTGCTCTCGACCTTTTTGTCTCGCGCGAACGCGGAAGAGCCGAAGGGGTTGCGAGGCTCGACGGTGACGCTATCGCGAAACACACGCTTTTTACCGTCGAGCCTCCGGCCTTTCTTTCCTCCTCCTTCAGCTACTCCTCTACCTCCTCTACTTTTGACGCCTTTCCGCCTTGATTCGCCTACTTACCTGTGCCACGCTTGTCACTGCTTTTACGTCCCTGAGAATCAGGGTCGAGATTTTTACGTCACTCGTCGCCAGCGAGGGAAAGCAGGGCAAATGCGACTCTCGAGCTTTGTTGTCACGTAGTGGAAATGCGGTTTTTGCTAGGAATTGGTGAAAATATAAGAGTGCGTGCTATTTATTAGAGGAATAGAATGTTGAGAATTTTCTATGTAAGAGTAATATTCAGAAAACGTCTTCCGACATTCATTAGACATCACCTATTTACGGAAAACTCTGGAATTCTTCCCAGCGACGTCAAGATGAGCGAGGTTGACGTGAAATATGATGTTACTAACGAATGAGCATCACAAGTGACGCGATAAATAAAACCGCGAAGAAATGTGAAGCGCTCCGTTGTTATGAACAATACACGTCGAGCGACTCACAATATTTAATTACTAATGAACGGAAAATACGAAGCAGCTCTCGTAGCAATGTCGAGTCCAGCTGCGCGCTTTCTTCCGCCGTTCCGCTCAGTTCAAGATTGCCCTCATCTCGGAGTGACGCCGTCATTCGCGCGTTCTGACGGCTCTTCCAGGAGCAACCAGCCATTTAGGTATACCTCCTGCGGAAATCCACTTCTGGTATGATTGCAGTCCTGCTTCGTTGTCCTTGGTAACCGTAGTATGTATTTTTCTACCTGGTAAAACTTTCTCTTCTTTTTTTTCCTTTTCTTTTTCCCATTCATCCTCGACAAGGTCAACGTCCACATCAACGTCGGTCCGCTACCGTGAAACTAATTCCAAAGCGCAAATCGATACGACCCCCTCCCAACATCCGTCACTACTTCCCGTCCTAATGGATGCATTCCGAAGTACCAGACCGCAATTTCGATTGGCACTCGTGCCTCGCATCTCGCATGGCGAGCGAAATGTACCATGTTTCCACGGACGACTCGTCGAGCCGTCCAACCCCCAACCCCCTCCGACGCCGGAAGTCATTGGAACGTGGCGCGCGACGAGTTGGACAGGCGGAGTTTTCGAAATACGCGGTCATTTTTGGTACAGCCATCAGAACTTTTCTCATTCTGCGTCCATAGGGCCGTCCACGGCTATGGACGCGTCTACGGGGAAATTCTGAAAGGGCGAGCGCGTGATAAAAGCGAAAGTCGTATCGTATATACTTAACGTTATTATCCTTATAAAATTTTTCGGTCTCCCTTGTACCACGCCTTCGTTATCTTCCTCTCCGCTCGACGAGGAGGAGAAAGGGAGCAGGGCCAAGGGATTTCGGCTAAAACCTTTTAAACGGACCTTCGGCCTAACTCCCGGCTTAACCCGCGTTTAAGCCGCAGTGCTTCGAAGATTTTTCATGACCGTAAAGTCTAATTTACAACCGCGTCGCATTGCCGAATGGCGTAAAGCGCGTTTGTGCGTACCTACGGTGCAGTACTCTCCGGGAGTGACGATGGCCGTGGGTTGGTTTGGCTGGACCTCGGCTGGCTTTATTTTTTTTACGTCCCGCGCACTTACACAAATTGTCGCATATAAACGTGAAATTTCGCGTCGGTATACAAAGCGCGTATATACGAGCACGCTTGCGACAGTAAGGTGGCGCAAGGGTAGAGGCTAATCAGTTCCTGGCAAATAATCGCAAACAATGACTGGCTTCCTCATTGGCACGCGCGACCGTCCTGTTTCTCGTTTATATTAAATTCGCTTCAACTCCACCCGCTCGCCCTCTTCCATCTTTCCCTTCAGCGCTGTACCTGCCTCTCAACCCCTTCCGAGTTTTAATAACACGATATTAAACGTATTAAGTGCAGAGTCATCCGTGCAAGCGAGAAGGTCTCCGCCAAAGGCAAAAGGAAAGGGACGCTCGGTTATCCTCTGCATCTCCTTGCTTCATCCGTTTCAACGATTCGGCGTTCGCGCATCGCTAGATCGGAACGGCGAACGGCTGATTTTCGAGAATCCGAGCCATTTGTATGACGAAGGGGGTCGCGGGTCATCGCGGGGTGCGGAATTCTTTGCAACGCCTTTTATACATTCGTGTGTATAGGGGTATATATCTACGGAACCCGCTGTCGCTTTGAATCGAGCCGCAAAATAAGGTATCGCAAAGGGGAGGGTGCCTCGACCGACCACCCACGTGGGACTCGACTAAATCACCCTTTTGGCATCTTCGAACTCGAGATAAGAAATGGCCCGAGGAACTGGGGTAGTCTCTTTCGACGAAGACGACGACGACGGCAGTCCTCGAAAAAGCTCTTTCCCTCACACCCCTACTTCCCCTTCTCACCCCCTTCCCATCGTCGGCGGAGGAGAAACTTTTATCAAATAAAACGGGGCCCCCTTTTTTGTCTTCCTTTCTTTCCCGTCGGCCTTCCCTCTCCCCCCGCGCTTCCCACCCACTTGAAGAGTCTATAAATTCCACGGGCATCTCTGCTACCCGCGTGGAATCCTTCGAGCCTGCATCATTAATATCAGAGTTGAACGCTTCCGCCGTGCCTGGATCCACGGGGGGGTTAGACAAAACACTTCGTGTGCACCTCGCGCCAACTGTCTGCGACTGCTTTCGCTGTATATATACACGCGAGGAGAGTGATGGTAGGCGGTACACGGAAAGTGGCGGAGGAAGGGGAGGAGAAGGGAGAGACAGAGGTAAAACGGAAAGAGAAGAGAATTGGAAATACCGGGAGAGAGAGAGTTTCGCCAGAGCTACGAGAGATATGCTACCATGAATCATCAGACTAAAATTGACAATCGACAAACAAAACTGTTATAGTACCCTACAGAGAGAGAGAGAGAGAGAGAGAGAGAGAGAGAGAGGGGATAAATATGCGATGGTTCTCTCCTTTTCTGCCTTCGTTTACCCTGCAGAACCGCAGCTACTTATATACCTCTATGCACCATCCACCCCTTTCGCTTGCAATGTACTCGCTTATTATGCAGATTGTCGACGTTGTTATACCGAGGCTTTCTCTGCATCAGATTTATTGTAGGTTTTATTACGGATTATATAAGTCATGCAGTGGTGTTTGCATTGTTAGTTGTCTCTGTATAATTAAGGCTGCAATTACCGAGTTCCCTGTGTAAAAGGCACTATTTTTTATCCGAATTTTGCGGATTCGTGATTGCTTAGCGTTACACGGAGAAAAAGGACTAGTAAAAAATCATGGGAAAATCCAGTTATCCCAGTAATAGGGCTCCTCGAGGTAAAGCATTGAAGTTTTTAATATACCGCGGCGTACCTTTTACAGTTCGTAATAGTTTAAACATCAGTTTATACGGTAAAATATTTACCAATCTCCCTTTAATATGTGTCGGGTGTTTACGGATTTAAACTGCAACAAACTGTTGCTTTATCTATTAAAAAATGCAATGTCTCATCTCGGGGAACCCTGGGATTCACTGTAAAAATTACTAATCCCTTTTCTCTATATGCCACGGTAATTAGAGCGAGTTTTAGGAAAAATTTTGCAATAACAATTCTTTTCACGATCGCCTCTGAGAGAACGACGAGGTTGCTCCGTTTAACGATACAGAGATTTTTTTGTCAACGCGGTCCGCTTTGCCGTCACGAGAAGGTTAACCAGCGGGGGTGAGGACGAGGCGGGGTCGGTGGACAGGAAAGGAGGGGGCGAAGCGAGAGAGGACAGAGTTTTCGGTCCGTCGCTTCCGGTATCCCCAGGGATTCCGCTAGTCCCCTGGTAGCCCACCGCGCGCGCGAGACCAACTGACCGTAAACGTCCCTGGATACTGTACCGCGTAAGAGGGGTGGATCGAGGGGGTGGTGGTGCTGCTTCACCCACCGTTGCCGTTGCGTCCCTCGTCAGAGCACGGATTCCGAAGTCACGCTACATCGCTCAAGTAACGAGAGCGTTCGATGGAAATTAAATATTTTTACTGCAAAAAAAATGGAAAATGTCGCGGTTTTGACGAAAAAAAAAAACGAATGCGCATCGAGCGCAGATTTCTCGTAGCGGTTCTTTCTTGAGAGAACCAGAATTTCACTCGATTGCCAATTAAAGTCCACGGGCTGCATCGTCTTTTCCGTCCTTCTACATCTCGGTCGGTGTAACTGTTACGGCGATGTATACGTGTGCATTTAGAGGCGGGTGGATATAAATGTAGATAGATTTCAAATACATATATCTATGGCTATAAGAACAGATTGAAGGGGGAAGGGGATATCCATTTCTTTGGTAATCAAATTGAACCATCGAATACCCATTGTATATTTTTGCATACTGATGCCGTCAGGGCTGTCTTTCGCGGCCGAACCGACGGGGAGTTCGGGATTCTAGGTATTCGCGGAACTAAGTTTGTCACGAAAATCCATTAAATACCTGACAGTTTGATCGGTGATTCGAATTACAGAATTTCCAGTTTTTTTTTAAAGTTCAATTTATATACCGCCTTTCTATTTTAAAAAGCCAGCCAGGAGGTAGTTCAAAGGCGGAGCAAAATTCGTGAAATCTCTCGCAATGAGGTTAGCAGAGCTCGCCGTATAACCCGGCGGCAAGCTCGTCTCACCTTTTCCTTTTCTTCGCACTTCGGGCGAGCGGGCTGCCCCGATGAGCTCGGAGGATGGCGGGTCTCGTTCCTTTTGGGCAAAAAAGAATTTTTAATCAGGACCTCGCTCCGTTTATCCTGGTTCTTTGCCTCCCGTCGTTCGAATAACGATACGGACCGAGCGTCTCGACGCCATAAATCTACCACGCGGAGTGGCTCGCTGGGCGGTTAAAGGGTGGGGTGCCAGGGCTACCGGAAGCGGAGGAAAGCGCGGGTATCTCCGGGACCGGAAAAGAGGACGATCCAGGGTTCGCGCATACATGCACCGCGCTCCTCGCTGCGTCTGCTGCTGCTCCACCGGCTGCGCAGGAATCTGCGGGCTCGTAGAATGGCCGGAAGCGGTTGCTAATGCATGATTCATGAACCGGAAGACGGTCGGGGCACGCACGAATGTGCCGACAGAGTCGTCGGCTACTTGTGAAGTCGAGCGGGAACTCCGCGCCGGTCGCGGGTTGGCAAGACGAGGGCTTTCGCGCGATTCAACGTAGGAGGTCCACGACGATGACTGTCGAGAGTGGGTCGGGGATCGATACTCGACTCTCTTCGCGGAGGTTTGTACCTCGGAGTGTATCGTTGAGGAAGAACTGGTACCGCGCGCGTGTTCATTCTTTTCGTTATATACGTATTTTTCTCTTGTTTGGAAAGAGTTTTGGTAAGTGGAGAAAAAGGATCAGGGTAGACTGAGGCGAATCGGATCACAGATCGATATTTCTTAAATCGTGTTGAAAATGAGCATTTCGATCGTTCGTGTTACTTCGTTCCTCTCCAAAGAAGTAATACGAACAATCGAAATGCTCATTCTCACCACGATTGAGGAAATATAGATCTATGATCCGTCTCGCCTTGGTGTACCTTAGTAATTTTTATAGTTACCCTCTATCGGTTTCTGTAACCATATTGTTACATCGTTTCTTCAGAGACAAATATTCATAAAATTTGCTATACTAATGGAATTTGGCCAGCACGACACATATAATTGTAGTTTTCTTTAAATGCATAACTTACAATTGTTACTTGAGCTATTTGTCATTCTAAACTTCCAAAAAATATTGTTTCTATGGTATTGCTAAACTTTGCCCGGACCGATACAGGGTTAAGGTGAAACATTGAATTTTTTGATTGGCACAGCGTACTTCTTACCCTTCGTTGTGGTATAGGTAAACCCATAAAAACAGACGCATGTTAACAGAAGATTGGTAAATTGTATCGTATAAATTGATGGTTCTACCATTACGAACTGTAATAGACCACTTACACTGTGGTCCGCTAAAGATTTCAACGTTTCATCTCGAGGAGCCCTGTTAATGGGATAACTGTACAAATTCATGGGTTTTCACATGATTTTTTACTAATTCTTTTTCTCCATTTACAATGCGCAATTGCTAAATGGGGTAATAGAAGACAAAAGTTATCCTACAGTCGAAGACGTTTTGCTACACCTTCTCGCATGGTTTCCTCAATAGTTCCCTTCGAAGGAAATAGAAGAAACAGAAGCCAGTTCGTATCACGACGGTCGTTGTCTCACGGCTACCGTGATTGGTACACGTTGGTACAAATTGTACCCGATCTCCCCAATACCATTTTACCGCGATACGCGTTCAGAAGCCTCACAGGAATGTTTACAAGAGTCGCGTCGCCCTTCGGGAAATCCTTTCCGCGATTTCCCTAGTTCTCTTCCCGCGGGAAGGCGAGAATCGTAACGAAACGAACCTGTAGGCGAGGAGCGGGCGGCGTCGAGGAGCGATTGACCGAAAGCGCTGTTCCTGGACGAGCGGAGGGCGAAAGGTTGAGGGCGGAAAGGTGGAGAGGAGTGTTTGATAGTTCCCACGGGAAAGCCGAACCCTTCGTGTCCCGGTGCGATCAGCTAGCCATCTCACACAAGGTTTACTACGCGCGTTTCCACCTCTCTCCTCCTCCCTCACTCTCCCTCTCTCCTTTCACCCTGCCATTTTCACCGGCCGCCTCCGACTATCTCGAAAATTGGGTCAAGAATTTATTCCAATTTCGGCCAGATAGCCTCTCCCCTCGTCAGGCTCCGCGCGAACCCTTCGGATCTCCCGGTGTTTTATCGCCCGTTCAGAGAGGAGTACTTTTAATATTTCCGGGAAAACGCGCGATACGTTATACGCACGGCACACAAGCGGACAGTTTGGCCAACACCACGCGCGGAGGCGGTGAAAGGAAAAGTTGATATCGGGAGGGAGAAACGACGTCGACAAACGGCAAGCTTTTATTTTATTACCACTGTGGCTTTCAGGCGGACTGTGATTGTGGCGATCGATCGAATGCACCGGGAAAGAAAATTGTCGTGTTTTTCGCGTAGCAAAGACTATGGGAGAAAGTTGGGTACTTAAGATTGCCTCTGTTTTTCATTATAAATAACGGCGACGAGAGATCCTCTGAAGTATCCAGCTCTGCCCCCACCTTTCCCTACTATAAGTACTCACAAGATTATTTCTTTCGCTCAACGATAAACAATTCTTTCCTTCCCGCAACCGCTCGACGTGACTTTGATACGAACTTTACGAGAAAAATGATGGAAAGAAATATTACTTTGGCAAAGAAAAACTAGAGGAAGGAGGGAAGGTAAATTCTGGTGAACCCTCCGCGGCGCTCCGCTTCTTCCTTTCTTTTTTTCCAGTTTTATATCCTACCTACTTCCATCGCCGCGAAAACACGCATATGAATATTCAAGCGTCCCGGTTGTCTGAAGCGCCATTTTTATCCGCGCGATGATGCTGATACCCTTTTTTTTCTCTTATCGATTATCTTGCAACCCCTTTTTGTCGCAACCCGATACGGGTACGATCCGCCAGGGATTTTTGTCACGGGAAACCGGAGAGTGCAAGTGACGAGGGTGAAAGTGGGTGGTAGAGGTGCGTAGGGACGGTCGTTCTCTCGCTGCAGGGGAACCCATTAGCGCACAGGGGTATTGCGAGTCAGTTAACGGTGGGACGTCGTATTGCCGGTCGTCATTCGATGAACAATCGACAAACGAGAGACGATTTTCAAATGACCAGTTTCAATTTACGTTGATGTACTCGCGTTGAAACCGGGCGAACCAGAAAATGGTGGGAGAGATATCTTTTTTAATAGCTATACAAATTGCGAAAAACACGAAAGGATAGAGAGCCGAATGATGTTACTCGTTCCAGCTTTTTATATGGGATATAACAACGTTTTCCTACGCATCGGTGCATCCAGAAAGCGCGCGTGCTTTTTTAAACGAAGCGCGTTACTTTTACATCGCCATCCGATGAAAACATTTTTCTCATACGAATATGGATATATAGCGCGCTTCGGTTTTAGAGGCTTCCTCGCTGCGCGTGCAACCGGTCATACGATAGCGTGAGCAACGCGAGAATGGATACCGGCCGTCGGAGCGTATATCTAGTTGCGTGAAAGTTTATCGAACATAGTCGTGCGAGTGGAAATAAACCGTTTGAAACTTGACGATTAAATAAAACCATCGACGACCGAAGGAAAAACTTTTGATGGAAAATGGTATTGAGAATTAAATTATTAAATCTTGGCAGAAACGTCGAAACCCCCGGCCGCTCCGCTTTATCGACTGTTTGCTACCGTCACCCCTCCGATTGCCGACCGTTTCCCATCTTTATATGTCGATTCGACAAAGGCATCGAATATTACCCCTTCCGTCTACAGAAAGGGGGTTATTCTGCGATCCTGAATTTTTTATCGAGAATCAAATCGATTCTTCGCTCTCGACTTCTGGTGCTTAGGAAATTTTCCATTCCCACGTCGTCGATTTGCTGAGTGTTTGATAGTTCCCTTGGGTCATACGGCGACACGTGTGACACGTAGGGATGGTTGGTCGTGGAAGCGCTGCACGTTCTGTCTTTCTCTTTTTCTCTCTCTTCCCTTCTCTGTCTAAAGAAGTTCATCAGACTTTATAGACGGATTATTATCGGCTATAAACCCGAGAGAGAGACTCTTAAATAAACTTATCCCGATGTGACGGGAGGGAGCGCTCTTGATAAAATATATCTAAAGAAACTCCGGAGCTACCCGACTACACACACTCCAACTTTACACACTGTTTACCATCCCTTCACCCTTACGACCTTCTTTGCCAATCTCCGTCTCGATAATAATCGGTCGACGAAGACGCGTCGAATATCTCCTACCGAGCGAAAGGAAGGCTTCGTGATTCTGAAATTTTCATTAAAGTGCGTCTTTTAGCATTATCGTGTGTTGGCAAAATTGACACAAATCAGTAGTCCCGAAATATCTCTTTCCCTGCTTATTTTATGCGCCGAAAGCAATTTTAATCGATCGTACCTATGTAACTATTACGAGGCCGCTAGCGCGCGGTTTTTTTATTTTAAATCGTCTAAAAGTTTATTATTTAATTAAAAATTTTTTTAATTTAAATCGTCTAAAAATTTATTATTTGATTAAGAAAATCGCAGAGGATACCCATTATCATCCATGATGGCTAATAAAATTTGACAGGCGACATTATTTCGAAGAGAATTAGAATTATTTCTGTACTTACTTACAGAAAGTTCGGTCGCGTTAGCGGCCTTTAAATTATTCCGTTGAATCGAAGAAAATTTCTTTCAGCGTCGTAGCTGTAATCTGCGTAGAGTTATTTCGTGACGCGTGAGAGATTTAGCATACTATCGATTTTTTGACTTTCAGGAAATATTAAATTTTATTCAAGGCACACACTAGTCTATCAGATGTGATTCCTCAATGAGAATTCGATGTTTATTTCATGACATTAAATATTAACCAATGACGATCAAGTACTGATTGAGCGATTTTCATCTTTTGAATCGGCGTATCCTGATTATTACCTGAAAAATTCCTATGATCTGTTTTCAAAGTCCCCAGAATTGAAAAATGCTTTGAAAATCCATATAAGAAACTTCTCGTGCGATATTTGAGAATAATCTCTCTGTCGGAAAAATAGTGAAACTCGTTGGCATAGTAACGCTAAAGAGTATATAATTCATAAATATTATTGTTAATCAAATCAGAGGAAAAATTGATAATTATGTCTAAAGTGACATGCAGCACATTCGCACGAAAGATATAAAACGAAATATTCACTACATGTCAGAAAGACGGTCTTATCATCTACGCCCCGAGTAATAGCACTATGTAATAACAAGGCATTGCAGTGAAATATATTGGAATTAATAGTGCGCAGCAAACCATATTAGGTCGGAAATTACTTCGCATTCTCCGCAATTACACAATATGTCTAATTCAGTTGAAAGTTTTGACACCTATCAAATTGATTTCAAGCATTCTTATTCATGACAGTTATCGGCTCTAATTTTGATAATCAGTTAACAAATTTTTGGTCACAATACGTTATGAAAACCTATTTCCAACCTGTAAAAGATCATGCTGAATGGTTTCCAAATTATTTCGCTGTACAAAAATCATTAAAAATTAATTGAGAACTTTTCGCGAACTTTTTTTAATACTGCCAGTCGCGATAATGTTGACAGAGGGCCCTTAAGCGTCCAATTTGAATTCTTTGCTTGACTTCTGATGCTTAGTGAATTTTTTCTACCTCTGACATCACTCGCTGTGCGCGATAAATTTCTAAAGAGCTCGAGACGAATGGCGAAAGATCGCGTCGGTTTCCCGGAAAACTTTGAATTTTTCACTCGCCCCGGATTCGAACCCGACCCGATCGCCTCGGGGGCATGAATCTGAAAATTGGATCGCGACACCGCGCGACGCGCGCTTTCGAGGATACTCCGCAATTTTTCCGACTCCCCATTAGCATATCAAGCATCGGCGATACCGCCGAGTATATGTACGAGTCTAGTTCGCGGCAGCCTCTTCGCTGCGGTTCGCGGCGGGGTATACGTTGTCTTGTGAAATATACAGGGATTCGTCTCCTGAAATATAGGTACGCGACAGACTTTTCCATCGCCCCACCCGGCGCGATGTTATATACGGTGGGCCGTATAAAGGTCGCGCGCGAGTGTGAAAAGGCAACTTTCAGACGTGGAAATTTCAAACGGCCCACGGTTCTTACGCGATGGCGGGATCGAGTGTGAAAAAAAGAAAGCCCAATCAAATTTCACCTTTTCATCGCGACGCCGACAAATACGTACCTTTTACGGCGTTTCAAAGGCGAACGTACATAACGCGTAAAATATAGGTAACCGTCTGCGAAAGTGGAATTAACCGTTTGCAGCTTACTCCAAGAAATCCAAAAGTGCCGGACAAAATATGTTTTTTTAGTATCGCGGGACGCACGGTTTCCCCCCGACGATGGACGCGCCGCGTCGACTACGCGATATCACGCTTCGGCGAGAATCAATGTTCGGCACGACCGTTTCGACGGGAGAGCGAGGCGACGCCTAGAAGAGAGCGAAATAATGTCGGCGACTCGCGCGAGAACCGCCCACGGCAAAGGGCTTTCCACGAAAGCTCCCGAGAAATCCTGTCATCCTTTGGCAATTACCTCAAATCGAATTTGACTGTCGAGCGAAAATGGCTTTAAAATACACCCCCTCTCGCGGAAAATACCTTTCCTCGGGACCCTTCCCAATTCCTATACTTTATTCGACTCACAGTCCGGCCTCCCGCGAGTTTCACCCCATACGTTTGAGTGCGTGACGTCGCCTGTAAATTGGAAACTTCGCCTCTCGGATTTTTTATTCCTATTTACGGCCTCGTTCGATTTTCTTCGATGATGATTTTTCGTGCGCGCTTAACGAAGACTCCAGCGTAGTGTGATCGAGTAGAGTGGAGATAAGATAAGGTAGTTGACTGATTTTTTTTTACTAATGATTCGAAAAATTTGGACAAAATTATTTACCTCGTAGTTTTTTTTTTCAGTTTCGGCTTTACTTAAGCATATCTTTGGCATAAGTGCGTCTTTCGCTGCTCTTCGATGACGTCATAATTAAGCAGAGAAAAATGCGCTTATAACTCAGCGAATAATTATTTCTCCGGACATTTTATTTTTTCATGTGATATTGAATATAGATACAGATTACAAATTGAATTTAAAAATATGACCAATTTTTCTAGTCAAATACCATATTGTGCGATGGGCTTTCAAATGGTTGGGTGATCGTCGATCTGTAGTTTGAATAAATCATGAAAATTTCATACCCGCTGATTTCGTTATACCTACTAGAAATCATTTAGAATAAGAAAAAGAGGGAATTTAGAAAATGAGCAAAGCTGAACCATATTCTTATTTTTATTTCCATCCAAAAAACTCGCTCGATCCTCGACATGACGAAAGAAATTGAAACGCTTAAAATTCCAACTCGCGGTGAAATTGTACGTGTGGTTGCATGTTTCTCAAGTTTTTTCCCTTAAGATGCGACCAGCCGGTAGCCACGGTACCTCGCCGCAATCTCCGCGAAAAGTTTCGCGGAAGACGAAAACCGAGCGAACTGCAAACAGAATAAAGTTCAAGTTTCCGGAGGACAGTCTGGATGCGAACTGCCTCTGCCCGCGGTTACGGAGGGGCGATAAAATATATCGTAGTAGTTTTAAGCGGCGAACGAAGAAAGAAACGAAGTGTCAACTGCCGCTATGAGACTATTCGTCTCGCTCGGTTGCACGAGAAATATTGCACAAAGAAGTTGGACTGATACCGATTGGTCTTTCAAATTGGTCGTATCGTGCTAAAGCCACTTCGTACTCGTATGAAGATATTCCGGCACTCGCAGCTGACGGTCGAGTTATACTACAGTGCCTCTCTATCGGCTGAAGTTCTTCCTACTTCCAACTCTGTGAGCTTATAGGCAGTTCGATAAGTTTGGATATCTATATAAATCGACGTGACACGCCGAAGTAACTTCTAAAAGTCTACGGGACTTTTTTGCTTGGAAGTTTCGTTCTTGCGTCAACGTTTTCTGCTCTACTTTTTTCACTCTCTCCGTTGGATAAAAATATAATAGGGTCGAATAAAGTACCTATAATATTTATTGGTAATTTAATAAAGGAGGTCGGTATTAAATATAAAAGGGAAAGATGCATCGTACTTTGTTGGAAATTATCTAATGATGAAGTATTTTGGTCAAATTCGCGTGTATCGCGAAAATCTTAAACAAATTTTAATTGAAAAAATACAGCAAAATAAAGTCTTGGTAAAACTAGAAAACTTAAAAGGTATAATTTTGGAATAATCTACATATTATTCCAAAATTACGTAAACTGCGACTTTAGAAATGTAGAGTTCTGCGTTTGCTATAGTGAAATTTTATTTCCCATTTCTTCTTAACATAATTGGGAATTTATTAAGTAATTAGCCCTGCCTCTGATGCCGCCGAAATTTGGTCTACGGTCTCTGGGTTGATTTTCGAGGCGCCTAAACGACTAACCGGGTATACCCATGGGAAAACCATGAGGTTCCAATCTATGGTGGAACATTTTTTCGTATGCACGGCCGGCTGGACTGGTATTATACGGTGAGCCTCGCGTCAAGTATACGACTCGCCATGAGAGCTCCCGTGTGACGTCACCCGCAGTGCTTGCCGCGAGGCAAAACTGGCGCGTGTGACGATGTGTCACGAGGCAAGCAACGGTCTGCTACTCGTCTTTATAACTTTTCAAGGAAGCAAAATACAAGACTCGATCTGCGACAGAATGCACATATGCACGAATCAATATAACTTGATATGATTCGACAAAGACAAAGAGAAACTAAATTTTTCCGTGACATAAGACCGTAACGTCAATGTTACGTTTTCTCTTTACTCTAGATCCTAAAATATAATAATGAGACGAAAGTCGTGCTATCACTCTGCAACGGAATACTCATTCTTCCGATTCACACCCCAACATTAATTTAAAAAACATGATTATGTTAACAAATTGAACAGGACAAATTAATTATGTAACCATTTTCTACACGGGTGTTGAGGGACAAGAGAGACATATTTTTGATACAACATACCATATTTATATATATAAATACTATATGCAATTATTTAACTTCAAAAGGCTTTGCTGGTTAAGTTCGAAATATGTATAATGCACTCGAGGTATTTAATGGAATTTATTCTCCAAATGAAATAGCGAGCAACACAAACAAAAGCTCCGCTTTTACTCGCGGCACTGACGTGAAGTGACGTCGGTAATTTGCTAAAAGCGCTTTCGTTCAATTTCACTGCTGGTAATTAGAGTCGGATTTTATTTCATTTAAACCATTCGAACCTGAATGACTGCATTAAGAGAGGAAAACTATTTGAATTCTAACAAACTTTTTTCCCTTCAACTGCATATATCTGACGAATATTTCTCTGATTAAAATGAATGTCTACTTTATATAAGTATCATTTCATTAAGCGATATAATACTGATTAAAATGAAATTAATATTCACTTGGGTCGTACAAAAAGTTTCGATATTACTCCAATGATCGTTCGTTTAATTTGAATGAATGTTCTCACAGTTTATACATAAATTTGTACATACTTTAACGAAGGGCATATACAATTCTAGAAATCGTCTACGTAACACTAACATAAGTAAATCAGGAAAAAATGCGTAATACGACTTCCCAACTCTTCGTATAACAAAAACAACATTCTTCCGCGCTGTAGAATTCTCCAGTGCAATAATCTCTCCTTATTCACTCTACCGCGTTCGATATTGACAATAGCACTTGACCGTCGTCAAGTACCTCCTCGAAGACGCCTCGAGTATATCACATAATCGTATCGTCGTGTTATCCCGCCCTCTCTTCCACGTCCTACGGCGGAGGGTGAGTGTATCTCGAGGGTTAGGCCGATTAAGAGATTTTTGAAAGCCCATTTGCTCCTCGCGGAAACGGGGTCGAAGGACGGCGAAGAGGCATGCACAGGTCCGTATTCAAACATATCCCACGACTGGATCCGATGCGGATACATTTGTACCTGTCATCCCGTCACAACCCTCCCTATTTTTCATCCCATTGACGTTTCCTCCTCCGGGATGAAGTGCTCCTTGCCGGAAGAGTGAAGAAGACTGAGAAAGGCGGACTAAACGGGCGGGAAAGCACGCGAGGAGCAAAGGGAGAAGGTCCTTTGTCTCCACGCGACCCCCGCAAGCGTCCGTCACAAAGCGCTGCGTCCGGTAAGGGCGAACGGGAGGAGGACATGCGAGCGGGATGCGAGCTGCAGGATACGAGCCCAAAGCGATTTCTCTTCGACGATCTCGTCCGATCGCGATCAAGGGGTCTGCTATCTCACGTTCTGGAAGTGGCAACCGCCTCTCCTCGACTTCCGCGACGGAAGTCGAGGCGAATTGTCAATTCCCCGAGAGCCCGACGCGTCGACTTCCGAAAAGTCGGGAGTGACCTCGCCCCGTCCCTCGCGTGTGACCGTCGTTTTTGAAGTTTCGAAACGCGATGATCGTGGCCGGACGGTGGATCGTCGCACGGGTCACTGCACATTTGGCCGGTACCTCCGGAAAATTGGATGGCGAAACGATGCCCGTAGGCTGCTGACCGGTGATTCCCGCTATGGAAAATGTGTTGATTTAGGGTACGGCGTTCCGAGCTCGTCCCCTACATAGGGTTTAACGACAAACCCCCGATCCGACGAATCAATTCGTTTACTTAGGAAAAATTAAGAGCTTTCCCGGGTCACCAGTTCGATACCCCGGGCGACTAATTGCTTGTAAATAACCCGATTAATGTAAGCGGAAGTTGGTTCGGATTCATTAGGATTCCCCTCACGGGCGATGACCCTCAATCGGGATTTCGACTCGTTCCCGTCAACTACGGATTAGAGAGCTTCGCGCGGCTGACGCGGTATACGCGTGGGTGATTGTGTCACGCGCTTCGCCAAATCTGAGAAACGTTGACGTCGGGACAGATTTACATCTCATCGTGTTGTCATCATCGCGATAAGCGGAAGTGTCGCGGGATTCGGTTTGGGATTTGTGACTAAATTTCGCGTACAGGGTTACCCCGACAGATCGCGCTATCGCTCGCGATTAATGATCGATTGCCCGTTATCAACCGCGATAAATCATGGAGTTTCTGGCGGTATAACGTCCTTCCGTACGATTTTGCCAAGCTTTTTATGTCGTGCCACGAAATGGCGACGACGAAACAGGTGTACCGCGCGTTATCCTCGTAAATGTCGAAGCCGCGATGCTCAGGTGCACCTACCGTTACCGCGAGCTTTGCGATATAAAATCATATGGGTTCAACGTATGCCAGGGAGATCATTGAGATGTAGGTACACATGTCATGGCATAGTGTGTAACGGTCAGGGAATTCTGGAGAACCTGGATTCGTCAGGGAATTCTGTCATGGAAAAGTCAGAGAGCCCAAAACATTGTTTGAAATTACTTTAGTACTTTAATTAATAAGTTGATTTCATTGTGGACATCTTCTAAGTATTGGGAATAATGTGTTCTTTCATATCTAAAATTTTAATTTTTTCGAAAAATCTCTCGACTTAGGTATTGCATTTCCGTAACCACGACCGATTGCTCATCACTGCATCCCCCCCCCCCCCTTCAAGATAAAATACAGTCAAATCTCGTGCACCACTTTCATGCGGTTTTATTTCATCATTTTGGACTTGAGAATTTATCTTACGCGCGATTTCCTTTATATAACATACGCATTTCGAAATACTACATATACATATATATACGCGAAAGGCTAAATTCAGGGTTTCAATGTGATTTGCAAAAACAAACCCAAGCGGTGTATACCGCTATGGCCTACCTTCGCCGTATCCCCTTCTACCTTCGACCCGCACAGTGATCGTCACGCGCTAGAGCCGATAACACGTCTGGCTATTCTTCCCTTGATCTACTAATAATTTTACACTTTCACCGATAATCGAGTGAAGCTCGAGAAACCCATTAATCAGGAATGTAGTGATAAAATGATTGTACTTTAACGGACAGCCACTAATACCAGTTTACCGAAGAAATAGTTTATTGTTAAATAATAAAAGTTAATTTAAATATGACGAAATAAATATTCCGTTGAAGAAGAATTAATATTCGTTAATTGTTACAATGTCTGATTGTCTCGAACAAGAGTTTTGAAGTAATCACTCGTAAAACAATTAAATATTGTAATAGTTAACAAATATTTTTTAGCTTCGATGAAATACTTGATGTGATCGAAATTTTAGAAGTCAGTACGTTCGTGACATTGTGGCAATGCACCTACCGCATACTGTTTGACGAACACACTGGTTCAACGACGCATCCAGAAATCTACAATATTCGCGGTAAGGGTAACAACGATTCGACAACGATGCAACCAGGCCATCGGTACGACTGTTCAACATACTCTGAGCCGTCGACACGCCATGAGAACGACCGGGGGGGGGGGGGGGGGGGGGCACGTACTGGTGCTACATAAAAAGATTAATTCGAGTGCATTTCGTCATATTATCTACAGTGCAGTGGTGCAGTGAATATTTCCTACTGCACATAACAGGATATACGTATGGCATTTCTTCTTGAAATATCGAGTCAATGGAAAATAATGAATCGCGAGACCCCGTGACTACCCTCACAGACGACCCTTGGATCCAGATATACAGCGAGGTAAGTAATTTTACGTGGTCTGACTGATTTTCCACCTCCCACACACACACACACTTAAAAACGTCCGAGAGAACGATTATTATTGCATTCAGTGCCGTATCGGATCTGTACGTGTACGAAGTTCAGGGAAAACGAGTTATTCCAGGCTGAAAAGTCTGGAAAAGCCAGGGAATTTTATTTGTAAAATTAACTATACATACATCGTGATACATACACGTAGAGAACTGTGGGTCGATATTTTTACCGTACCATTTGTGATCCCTGTATCATATTTTCACTGTCTAACGAAGTTTTTCAAAATATTTCAACTCTATCGTATACGTTTCGTATAAGGCGTGATTCGAATAGTTTCACTCCGTCAAATTTGTTACTGCACGTCTATCGTGCACTTAAGTAAGCGTACAACTCCCGTTCTACAGAAGTTTCACATCTGAAAAACGGCAGGCGTCGCGAGCACTCGCCCGCAAGAGAGTCATGCGTGATATTTTCATAATACAGGCCACCCGGCAGTGTCTCCCCTGTACGCTTAAAATGCCGAGCGTGATCGCACACGTGCGTATTCCCGGAGCATAATAAAACCCGCGTGCGTAAATTGCGATGGTGGTCGTTAAAATCGCATAAAAAGAGCCTCGCTCGAGCGAATGGGGATCGATATTGAAATTTCACTTGAACTTCTTTTTTTTCAATCGTATATCCCGAACCCCCGCCCGGTCCATCGTCCTTGAATGGACGAATGGAACTGCCGCTCGAGGGGGCGAAACCCCTCCGCCGTCGGTGAGGGTTGAAGAGGCCGCGCGGTGTGCCTGAAAGGGAAAATCCCCTTTCTACCGATTTGTTAGACCACATCTCCTTCCCGACCTCATTGTAGATTACGTGGGAGATGCGCTCTCGGCGCACGTATACGTGCGGAACACGTGTCAAGGGAAAATACGGTATATGTGTATACGCGCACTCTCACGGAGGCCTCCTCTCTGCTCCTCGTTAGAGCGTGAACAATAGGCTGATTACCCCAGTTCTGTTTTGCCGTGTACCGCGCGCGTGCAGTCGACGAGTTTGGTTGCTCGGTGAGCTTGATAGCTATAGCGAACGACTCTCACACAGTGTGTCAGAAACTTCATAGAGCGAGACATTTTTATCGCAGCTCGCGAGCAACAGCGTCGATGACGACCGACGTGGAAAGCCGCCGCGTGTACACGACGAGTCTGATTGCTCGATGAGCTTACCGCGGGGTGACGCGAACGGCTCTAAAATGGCATGTCAACGCGGAAAAGGTATTATTTAAAAATCGTGAGAAAATCCATGAATTTGTACAGTTATCGCAATAACAGGGCTCCTTGCGATGAAACACACACACACACATTGAAGCTTTTAATAGACCACAGCGTATTTCTTACAGTTCGTAATAGAACACCGAGAAAAAAAAAGTGGTTGAGACAGCCATTTTAGACTCGACTGCTCCGGTTTTGTAACCAGCGGCAATTTTATATAATTATCGCAACAATTCTTTTGTTTCAGTAACTAAAAATAGTTAAAACAACTATTCAGACTTGGTACCGATTACCAAACTGGAGCAGTTGAGTCCAAAATAGTTGTCATAACCATGTTTATTTCTTTCAGTGTATAAACGTCGGTTTATACGATAAAATTTAATAATCCGTTAATATCTGTCGGATTTTTACGGGTTTATACCGTTATGAATTGTAAAAAGTACGCCGCGTCTATTAAAAAATTCAACTTATTTCACCACGAGGAGCCCTGTTACTGATACTCACTGTAAGAATTACTAATCCTTTCTCTCCGTAAATAAAAGTCGATACAGCAGTAGGTACATTTTTATCGCAATTTATTTTTAACGAAAGAGTCAAAGGCGTCAGGGGGGAGGGAAGCAATTGGCGGTACGGACGACTCGATCGGGCGGGATCGAACGATGACTCCGCGAGCGGTCAGGTCCTGCGAGCGGATCGAAGTAGGGGACAGCTGAGAATTTAGGAAGAGTGATTTGTGTGCGTGGCCACGGCTGGGATCTACAGGGTGTCTCGGATGCCTCGGCGAGCAAAAAGGCGCGTAGATGTCGAGGCGTTGACCTGTCGCCTTTTTTCTTCACAGTTCTTTCGTCGAGCTTTCCTCCACCTATTTTAATTCGAGCTCGTCAGCGTCTGGATTATTTCAGAGGCTGATACTCTCGCACCGTTGGGGTTCGTCGGGTTATTCCGACGATAGGCAGGTGGATCTCGCGGAGGGGTGAATGACCGTGAGACGCGGCGATGCGGACGGTATAGTTTTGGTGGGACGGGGAGTCTCCGGTGCGCCCTGAACTTTCGGGGGATGGATTGCGCATCTCGCGCTTTCGCGTGGATAAGTACTCGCGAAAAAACTCTCGCCGCAGGTGAAGAGTCGAGTCGATGCGCGAAGAGCTCGTAATTATTGTAAAGCACATCGATCAGGTTTAATTAAGCAACGTCAGTTTCCTCTCAGCGTTTCGTTATTTACGGCATAAGATCGCAAACTTTCGTTACTCTATAGTTCGCGTAGTTTTATTCGCGAGAAGTAATTATCGACCCGAGTCAACACCCGATCCGTGCCTTGATAATAAATTTATCTCCGGCAATCTCGCCGCCGGGAAAAGAATTCACCACTCCCCGCTACCCCATTTCTCTACCACCTACTCATACCTACTCCAGTCCTCGAGTTTTCATCAAGATTATACAAACAGGAAACATTTTCACCATCCGCAAATGCAATTCTACTCGAGGCATTATCTTTCATCTCTGCTTTGCATTAATTCTCGTCGAGAGACGCGCGCACCGTAAAGCCGCCTCGGAGCCCGCGCCGTCGTCAACGATGTCGTACGACGCGGACTATCGGAACTGGTGGGCGTAGTCTTTCCGAAGAGGGGTGAATAGCCGAGCGCGGAATCGGGCCGAGTGATTTGTGCGAACGACTGAATATACGGAGTGACTCGCGCGGCCAGGGATTATTTTCGAATCTCGCTTTTCTCCTCGTTTCGAAGCGCTCCTCTCCGGAAGACTCGTCCGAGTTCATTTTTCGCGTTGATCGTACACGAAGAGGGGAGATGACCATTATTAGGCTCGCCGCGGAGGGCGAGGACCCTTCGCAGGGGTGAACGACCGAATTGTCCAGGCGGAAGAGTTCTACATAATTTGTGTATACGGTCCATATGTGAATTTGATCATATATGAATTATATATGATTTCTATATATAATGTGTTATTATTATTCAAAATAAATATGTTTGAATTTTTGAGTGTTTGTATAATCCATAAATTAATCATATATGTACAAAATATATAGAACTTTTCTCTGCCTGGGAGTAAAATAGCGGCGAGTGATTTGTAGGAGCGACGCGTTCTACACTGAGAGAAATAATTGCTAGTGTGAAAAGAATATGTCTTGAATCTCAAGAACATATAATCTTAACGATTTTTAATAATACAGATTCTTAATCGAAGAATATATATTTTTGATTTAAGAATACCTTCGTTGTGAAACGAGAAATTCTTTTTGTGCGAAAAAAATAATTACTCGAGCCTATCAAATATTTTCTTGTACAAAGAAAACCATTGCTTAATCCTGGAATTATATCACTTTTCTGATTGAAGAAAACATTTTTTTGATATCAGCAAACATTTCTCTGAGTGTACGAGACGCTTCGAATATAACGCAACGACGACGCGGAAATAGGAGAGGAAGAGATTCGAAAGCTCGACCAACGTCTCTTTCCCGATCATCGACAGAGATAACGAACCCTCCGATTCGCGTTTCAGTTAATCTTTGGCTCGTCGGCGCATCGCGAAACTGTTGTAGAGCTTGTCCGAATGGAATTCTGAATAATACATCAAAAGCTCGAAGCCCCGACCGGATGGTTCGCTCGACAGTGACCAGAAGGCCGGAGCGAGAGGGAGAGGACGCGCGGAGTCGCTAGGGCTCGGGCGGAGGGTGGCGCGTCTGTCGAAAGGCTTTTCCCTTTCTCTCGACGTGCCGCCCTCCATCCGTCTTTCCAGTCAAACGCTGCGAGCACGGGAACGAAAAGCCGCGCGCCCATTCATAAACTCAATTTTTTAGGGTTGAAAGCGGAGCAGTCGAAGCCGTTGCATTTCAAACGTCGACAAATTACGGTACAGGCGTGTTGTCCGATCGATAACTGCTCGATCCGTCCCGATCCCCTTTCAAGTTAAATCGCGCTCCGACTGATTTCTCTCTTAATACCCTTACAATTTATTGGCTTGGAAACGGACTCCGGGAACCTATAGCGGTGCGTACACGTTGTGCTAGAGACTCGAGGGTCATTTGGGTCCGATCTCTCGATCGGAGTTTTTCTCGATTCAAACTTTTTTCCACCCCGGAACATCGACCGGTCATACGTTTTGAGGTTCGTAGAGAAGTTTCGTGGTCCCCGTTGATACAGGGTAGACTGTATACGTGTAGAGGCAACGGCGTGAAAGGGGATTCCATATCTGAGCGTTATCAGAACCGCGGCGCGTTCTATAATGGCACTGCAGATATCGGGAGTGGCGGGCCGAGAGCGCCGGGGGTTACAGAAAATCATTTAGTAAATTGCAACGCGGGAGCTTTCAATGGGGTCAGGAACGTTTCAGCGGGTCTTTTGAGTTAGCGGCATAGTGACGTACCAATGGTCTGTGCGGTGACCCTCCCTCTCACGCGCAGAATGGGCGTCCGACATATAGGCGCGAGAGGGTGAGGATGGACGGTTTTGGGGCGTTGAAGCGAATTCCTGTAGCCGGGCGATCTCGCGGACCACGCGGTGTAATGTATCAGGGGATGATTGTACGAACAAAACAGGGGACACCCTGTGTCAACCCTAAACAACGACGCCGTTTACCCCGCTGACTTCCGAGGGTCTAGCGGAACGTTATTCGTACGGGCTGTAATCTCGCGAAGAGCGAGGCGCCGCGCCGCGAAGAAGAGGGCGAATGAAAGAGGGACCGAGGTTATCGGCCGCGCGAAGACCAGCCCATTTATAAACGCCTCGCTGGTTATTACTATATAAAGAAGACGGGAGCAAATGGTGGCGCTTCGCAGTTTGCGAGGCATATCTATCTACATTCACGTCAAATTTTAAAGGCGAACGAGAATAAAGATTCAAATTATCGCGCAAACGCGTGTAGGGGTAAATCTAATTGTCTAAAATTATGCTCCATACTTATATAATAAATACTTACACTGAATGATGTACGGAGAAAAACGATTAGTAATCCCGTTAACAGGGATTCTCGAGGTGAAACATTACATTTTTTTAAATAGACGCAGCGTACTTTTTACAGTTCATAACAGTACCGAGAGTACAGTTTATTAATAGTAAATAAATGTAATTTAAAATGCGGTGAAATAAATATTTCGTTAGGACGAGAAAATATATGTTAATTATTAAAATCTTTATCTCATTCAAATGGTTGCCTCAAAGGATTTAACCGTGCTAAATAAATATTGTAATAGTTAACGGACATTTATTTGATCCAATAAAACGTTTATTCTTCCGTGTTCAAACGAACATTTATTAACTACAAATAAACTGTCTTCTCGGTGAGTATAAACCCGTAAGCACCCGACACACATTAAAGAGAGATTGTTAAATTTTACCGTACAAACTGATGTTTATACTATTACCAACCGTAAAAAGTACGCTGTGGTCTATTAAAAACTTCAATGTTTTACGTTTACGTGTAAACGTTCATGGGTTTTCCCATGATTTTTTACTAAACCCTCGTCTCCGTGTAGGTTTCATAGAAACTTCCCTAAACAAGATAACCGAGTATTGTTCCAAAAAATCATCGAACCATCGCACGAGCCATGTAAAACCGACAAGCACCAGCCGGCGAAATCCACTGCAGCCGTAATAAACGAACGATGCTTGCGCAATGCTGTTAACAAAATTTACGACTCGCTCTCTACCGTTCGCCATATCCCTCCATAGATACCATTGTCAATTACCACGGAACGCCAGATGAAAGAACCCCGTGAAAAAATGGCCCGTCGCCACTGACATCCGTTTCAAGTGTCGGGCCGTCGAGGGGCGTCCATGCAACCCCGGGCGTCGAGTTTGTCGCACTAATAATACCGGCGCCGTATTAGTTTTTCGTCCCGCGAAAATCTCGGGGACGCCGCGGCTAACAATAGCCGGCTGACTAATGCGAAACAATACTGCCCGCTCGTATTTTCGTGACATTCGTCATCTCTCGCTCTCCCTCCCTTTCCTTCTCTCTCTCTCTCTGACTCTGCTTCTTCGTCTCTCGCTCTTTCGCTCCCGGCTCGTTCCCTCCGTCGGTTCCCATCTCGCGTGAGTATCAACGTGTCAACCGAGTGTCGCCCCACATTGTCCGTGCTCGCGACATTCGCGCCCCGTACGGTTGTCGCGCGGGTTACGTGGAAAAAAAAAACCTCGCGGTACTTCTGTCATCGCGAAAGAACAACGCGTAAAACGCGAGTTCGCGAGTACCGCGTTTGTTTTTGCCCCTGAAGGCGAGGCGCGAAAGAACCGGAGGTTGACGGTGGTTCACGGAAAACCAGAACCGACGGCGAACACCGTCGCGCTGCGTCTTGGCACGAGATTGGGTCAAACTATAAATACGAGGCGCCAACCTGGTCGGCTCGGAGCTCTTGCCGGTCAGCCGCTAATAGCTAACCTAAGCTTTGCATAATCGCGCCGGTTTAATGAATGAACCACCGGGATGTGACTCATGGCGGCTGCAGGTCCAAAAGTGTTTAGGTGTCCCCGTTGGGCGAGGCGGGCGGAAGATCTATACGCGTGGGATTTACGTGTACGTGGAATTTCGTCGGTAGATATATTCGTTCTTACCCGCGGAGATCGTCGGCACCTGCTTCGAAACCACTGCGATAACACAGTCGTCGACTTCCGCTTGCCCCAGGTCGTCTGACGGAGGCGTCCCTTGTAATCCATTTATCCATCGCTCCCTTCGACGTCGAGAGCAGATGCGCCAGCGCTATGGGCGTGGTGTAACGTGCACTTTGCACGTACAGGCATACGGACGAGCTTCGGCAGTGATTTTGTCCCACGGCACACGCCCGAAGTTTAATAATTAATTAACAAAGCTAACGGCTCTAACGACTGCTCTGCGCGTCTAGGTACACCCTTCTTATGTATACACGCGAAACGCGAGAGCGCCGCAGTAAATTAATATCTCCTTTCTCGCGGGTAAATGCCCCGCGTCGGTGATGCCTGCTTACGTCTCCGTAAATAACGAGCCGTGCCTTTTCGTGTCTGGGTAGGACACGTGTATGTACGGGGAGCGGGTAGTTATTTTCACGACGACGAGACCATTGACTTTAGCCGGATACGGGCGTTCTCATTTTCGACGATCCTCGAAACTGGTGGTTTTCTTCTGCTTCAAATGTCTTATTTCTCTAGAAAAGAGGCGATACAAGATGCTCGTAAGGGACTCTGCCTCGGTGCGAATAAACGCTTCTTCCCATATGTAGGAATTTCCTGCGTGTACCATAGGTCCAGCATAGGCTTATAATACACGTCATGCATCATCCACGCTACATGACCATGTACACCTGCGGTCAGTGATTCTGATCGACTCGCTTTTGGTCGCAGTATTTCAATTGAGTTAACTGTAGTTGAACGATACGTGCTGACTTTTTGATTTGCCACGAAGCATCAATCAAATTTAGCCTTCATGCCAAAACACTAAGATTCAGTCGAATTAAAAATACCGTCACTCTCAAAGCGGGTCGATTAGAATCATTGACCGCAGGTGTACAGAATTTTTTCTGTAAAAAGGAATGGATAATAATTGTACACCTAACGTCAATGATTCTGATCGACCTGCTTTGGGCGACGGTACTTTATTGAGTCGACCGTAATTAAACGCCATGTGCGAATCTTATTGCTTTGTCAAATGAAAGCTAAATCTGATTGGTCCTTCGTGGCAAAACATGAAGATCCACACGTACCGTTAAACTACGGTCGACTCAATAAAATACCGTCACCCAAAACGGGCCGATCAGAATCATTGACGCTACACTGAGGTAAAGAATTAGTTGTATCTACTTCAAATTACTTGCAGAGTCGTAAGTAATTATTCATATTTGTCAATAAATATTTTTCATATTAATTAATTATTTCTTTCTTAAAATCACATACAATTCCACATAATTACGAGAGGAAGAGATATTTAATTGACGTATTAACCCCTTTCTGCATGATTTTTGTAAATTCCATGAAAAAAAATATATATGACAGCTCTGCCCCTATTATTCATTAGAAAAATAATTTTAAAAATATTTATGAAAAAATAAACATTTATTTAAAAAAATTATTTATGCCATATATGGTACACCATACATAGGAACAATAACATACGTACAATTGGCTACTAATACATATAATTTTTTTATATATTATATATTGCAGTCGAGAAGATTTACAACGATTTATAACAGATGGTAGCACACATCAGGTAGGTAGCAGTGTACGTGCCATATATAGTACAAGATGCAGGAAGGGGTTAACAAGTTTCATTGATATAAATAAATCTGTGGTACTAAGACAAAACCTGATATGTCAAGAAAGTGGATTTTTCAGGAGACGCTTCAAACCACCGACCAATTCAAAGACGTAGAGCGTAATCGGAATATTATTTTGTTAACCTACAAGTTGTAGGTGATTTGGAGTCATATCGGGTTTTGCCATCATATTCTTCATTGCTGACTGTACATATTGACATTAAAAACAAAAAATCGCTTTTTTTTTGAAATCGGGTTTTGCCTTAATATCACAGAAATAATCTCTTGTGACCCCGCAAGTAATTGTCAGTAGATCCAATTGATTCTTTTTCTCTGTGTAGGTATACCACTTTCACAGGTTTATGGAAACTGAGTCCAATGCCAAAAATCAAAGACGTGTAGTTTGTGGAAACTCGAAAATGGTACATCATTGACGATTGGCTAACCCAGACTAGGCAACTGCTCGCCTCATCGTCAATCCCTACTGGGGTTCCCCTTCCCTCCCAACTCGCTCGTAGTTTTCCCTTCACCCCGACTCCACGACGACACGTGACCGTAAAACGAACTCGAAGATGAGCGAGCTTCCGCGGAAAAATGAAAGTTTGCCCAGTTTCTTCCCGCGCCGAGACTCGAGTAACGAAGTGGCTCGCCTTCCTGTTTGACTTTGAGCTGGAAAACCGTACTAACGAAGCCAACCCTGGGAGTCCATCCGAGCCCGTCGACGCGGAGCCCCAAATCCGCGGTTTACTCTTCCGTGGCTTCTCTTTTCTCTCTCCCGCGCTTTGTTCGCTTGCTCCTTCCCCGTTAATTCCAGGACACCCGTGCGGCATCGCGAGGCACTACCATGCGGCTGCAGCTGCGCATTTCTGTAATATAACATAGTTAGCCACATTGGAAATTACAGCTTGTACACGAAATTACACAGTGCACACGCGGAGCGCAGCATCCATTTACGTTTACGCGTGCCCCGTCTCGCGAACTAAACCGTATTCGTATATACGCGCAACGTATACGCGCACCAGCTCGCGTTGGCACCTAGATATACCGGTTCGACTGCGCGTGGTGCATGGGTGCAGCGGCGCCGGATCTATGTGTGCTCACGTGGTGATGTGCGCGTTCGCCACGTGAGCGTGTACACGCCGTACGTGCATTCGCGACGGGGACCTCTGCACCACCCTATAGGTATATATATTCGGGCGGAGAAGGAGAATGGAGTTTAATGTGCTGTGCATAAGTGGGTAACGTTTCTGAGGCCGGGAAGGCGGGAGGGGAGGAGGGGAGAGCAAAACCGTCATGTTGCTCCTTTCTGGTTTTTTCTCATCCCCCTTTGTCTAGCGAAGTGCAGCGTCGCATTCGCTTCGCGGGGAGTTTCGAGGCCACGCTCGCGAATCGGATCTTTCACGGGAAGGAGGGGGTATAATGTCTCGTTGGAGGAAACAGAACATGTAGTCTGACGTTCAGAAGGTTGTGTGGTAATCTCTACAATCATGAAATGTAGAGATATAGTCAATAATATAGTTTAGGTCGAAGAGAATAGTGTAAAAATTAGCATAGGTTTATTTAGATTGCATTTACATAAACCAAGTGGATTTAAACCAAATCTACCTTTTCAATATTTACCTGAAGATTTATTTTTGTTTGATCTGTCAAGTATTGAACTACACACCGTCGATTCGATTTTATTGAATACTAGCAACCGTCCACGACTTCATTCGCGTGGATGCTATGTACATATATGCTATCGCGGACTTTATTGTAGATCTATCTGTGTTCTAAAATTCGCCAATATATAATTTTTATATATCTTTTACCGTAAGGACAGCGTTTTCCAAAAACTTGTCCGTTTGCCCGTTTTTACGATGACCTACGTCACTAAAATCGTCATTCGTCAGCTCCCTTCTATCAAAACTTCATGAAATATAGCTTGTGTTTATTCAAAAAGTTCAGGCTCCTTATCGGTGAAAGATTTTTTTTAATCAGATCAGTAGTACCAGAGATTACCCCCGACAATCCAACTTTATAAACTTTCCCTCTGTATTATATTAGTGTAGATATTTCATGTAGTTCCTTAAGAAATTTTCTAAAAATCCACCGTGATTAACCATTTTTATTAACATTTGTCATTTATAAATCAAACTATTTGATACCACGACTATAAGCAATCGTATTATCTAGACGAATAATGTTTCGATATCACCTTCATTGGATTGAAATCTTCATTTAAAATCGAGTTGAAAACTTTTGCCCATCTCCCTGGAGACAGGTCGGAGTAGCTCTGTGTCACCTGAGACATGTGATGGGCGGATGATATTAATGGAGATGGTGGGACGAATTATTGTACTTTTGTAGCTAGTTTTTTGAGAAGTAGAAAAGAAACTGCACCCAGCGCGCGCGCGCGCGCATTGACGTATATTTCTCTCCTGGAGCTATATTCTTTTACTCGTGGAATTAAGAATTTTCTATTCACCAGACTACGAGATTTCATCTCCTGCTACTACACCGTTCTCCTCACCGCTATAATAGGGTAATCTATTGAGACATTCTACAGGGTGCATTACTCTACCGCAAACGACTGCGCTGCTCCGCCAATTCCTACCGACCCGTCCGCGCGAAATTACCCCGCGTAATTGCGAAGCGTGGGTCATTCGTGACGAGAGTAGCACGAGGCTGATTTCTTACATTTGAAAGTATCGAGGTCGGTTTGCATTATCCTGAAATGTATCATATTCACCTTTTAAAACGAATTGCGCTACTATTGAACATCGCGTACAAACACTGAAAAAGAAATTTATTACATTCAACCACGATGAAGTTGAATGCGGTGAATCTCATGGTATGGTGGCTTTAGTACCATAATATTGTAAAAATAGATACATAAAGTTGAAACAAATGAATGTCTATTTGAAATAATTACACCGTGAGGTTCGCCATATTAAACCTCACCGTGGTTGAAAGTAGCAAATTTTTTCTTTCAGTATACCTAAATGTTTCGTTTCATCGAAATAGTGGTTAATATAACCTGCAATCGCCAAACTGGATTAATACGATATCGATCTATGGGACTCAGTACGTATGACCAAATATTCAGTCATGTATTTCTGTTACCCCATTTATAATTATGAATTTCTATATATAGGTATGTACGCTAATATTAAACGTATGACAGAATATTTGATCGGACCGTGGCCGCGAACCTATACCTATGTATAATCCGGGTTGAGGGTGGAAACTCAGCAATCAGGAAATTCTATAAAATCTAGTGGTATCGGAAAATCTGGCGATTCTCGGGGAAAATCACTGAAATATGTACGAGAGAGAACTCGTTAAAATTTTGGGAATTTGTGCACCACTCGAGGGAAATTCTTTCTAGCTGCACGTTAATATGTAGGGCAGTTAAAATTTAATAAAGCGTTAACGTGAAAAAGAAATTATTGAAAAAGAGTTAAAGGTAACAATTTGTCAATAATTTCGATCTAAAATGATCTAGAGATATTAGGCAATATTGTTACCTGTACTGAGAGAAGAGTTTATTTGTACACAGTTAATGTATACCTACTTTACTATAGCGAAAGAAATATTTCATTGGGCCAAGTAAATGTATGTTAATTATTAGAGTGCCTCTTTCACACATTCAATCAGAGAAATAGAGTAATAGCTAACGAATATTTCCTCGACCCGAAGAAATATTTCTTTCGCCATAGTCAAGAGCGTATTAACTATAAGTAAATTGTTTTCTCAGTATGATTCCTCTGTACATTCCGATTCTGTTCGATGTCAGCGGCGATAACCGTCAGAGAGACGTAGGTACTTATTTCCTTCACCCGAGGGACGGTACAGCGACAACGAATTCGGCTCCAAAGCTTTGCACTCAACACGCGACGTCCCTCAGGCTTCAAGCGCCGAGGCGGGGTAACTAAATATATCGCATTTCCACTAAGCGACGAAATTCAAACTTTCCCTCCATATACCATCCTCCGTCGTAACGCGATGAACGCCAGGTTCTCCCGGGTGCATTATCCCGCCGCGGAGAGAAGCGTACGAGCTCATCCGCAACCCCGGACCGACGATCGAGTTTACCCGCGCCATGACGTCCGTTCGCCGATCGTTACACCCGGTAGCTCACTTCGCCTCGGACGCGTGAATACGTCGGCTAATGCGAACCATTTAAACGTTACGGGACATTGTGCCATAATATGTATTTGCATAGCGCGGCAGTTCGTTAGGAGGCCGTTTGTTTAACCGCTGTTTCAAACCGCTCATTCAATCCAGGAAGTGCAGAACCACCGTGGCCGCCGCACCGTGCGCGCGCGCTCTCTCTCGCTCGCCTCTCGCTCCATCCACCCTATTCATTATTTACGCGGTTTTACGGCAAATTAATTATTATTCTCGATAAATTCAGTGGTCGACCAATTATTGCATTCGATTTTGCGCGATATTTTACGAGCTCGTTAACCCCCGTTCACCCCCCACCTTCTGTTCTCTCTCTTTTCAATTCATCCCTCCTCTCGCCACCCAACTCTCTCTCTCTCTCCAGCCTAGCCTCGAAAGCCGCCAGTTATACATTACTCCAATAATGACCGCGCGCCCATTCGCGCGGATGCACTTTCATTACCGCATTTTCACGATCGGCTCCTGCCGCACGTCGACGCTTTTTTTATGAGAATGTCTCATTTTCTCCATTTGACGCCCGTCGCTTTTTTCCCCCCTGGAACGAAGGACGCGAAGGCGTCGCATCCCTCGATGGTTAAAAGGCGACGTCGCGCCAGTCGCGAGAATCTCCGGAACGTTGCAACGAATCGTACCCACCCTTCTCGTTCACCCGTTAGCGTTCAATCGATGCGGTCAGCGCGGTGCGTTTTTTTTTTCATTCGATATCAAGAGCTATGGCTTTAATTAGAATTAAACGCGCGATTCGAAACTGCCGCCCACCCGCGTCGAGGAACTTTTTGCGAGATTTTTTCACGGCACTGCATGACTTCGATGAGGGTAAAAGAGTGTCTTAATTTCAGTAATTCGGCTCTTAATTCGACATACAAATAACGCAATAGAAAGAACGTTGAAAGAGCGGTAGAAAAAGAGAGTTTCGCTTGCACACGCAATCCTTCGTGCAGTAATCCTTGATAAATCGCTCCAGGAAGGAGATAAAGAAATAGCAAGGAGAAAGAGGAGGAAAACGAATGTGGAGAAGCCGACGAATGGGAAGAAGAGCGACGAATATTAATCAACGACTCTCTCTCTCCCTCTCTCTCTCTCTTTCTCTCGACGCAGCGTGGCACATACTATCATCTAGCGCGAATTAGACGCGAGCATGTGCCCGTGCTCGCACCGACGTAGACGGTTTACGTGCGGAGCGGGTCGAATGTCGTAAAATTGGGTTTTCCACTTGCGAGGGACACACTTCTCGCTCGCTCTGCCCCGCGTATCGCGAGTTAACGCACACGGGGACCGTACCGGCAGCCGGTGGTACACATCCCACGTCGCTCGCGCCGCGGAGCCCAGACACAGTCCTGCGAGCCGTGGTTTTGCGAGTTAAGGCTAACTCGGCGAAGTTCTATCGAGTTGGATCACTAACTACCACCCGGCCAATTCCCACTAAACCCCTCCGATATATCTATATGCGCGCGTGCGCGCGGCGGATTCGTGCGTATTATTCTATAGTTCAACCCGGTGTGTTCGGGAAGTGGGGAATCCTCGTGGCGCCTCATTAATTCGCTCAAAAGCGACCCGCACGCGTCTTACATTCACCCCCGGAATTCGCGGAAACGCGAGGAAACGCGTATTAGGGCGTCTCTGTGTGTCTAGAGGGCGTATCTGAGAGCGGCCCGCTGTGAGGTCTCCGAGAGGGTTTCGTGGGGTGGGAAAGAAAGGGAGAGAGCGGAGCTCCATTCGTGATCCGGAGTACGAAACAACCTTTGCGCGTATCGCGCCTTGTGCCGTGGAGTTATCAAAAATTGGCATCCGGAAGAGACGGAGAAAGAAGAAGGGGCGGGGGATGAAGAGCGTGCAGAGATATTATTTTGCAGTTCGCTGGCGCACAACAGCGAACGACTACAAAGCAGCCCCCATGATTCTAGAAAGCTTTATACCCACCTTCTCCGCGGTACGGCGCGCCTATAGACGCGTACCGGTGTTTCACCCGCCTGACGTGATACCGGAGAGTGGTGTCTCAAAACAAGCGCGCCTGCAGCGGTTGAGGCGTCGCGAATAGCGGGGAGCTGAAAATTATAATTTCTCGTCGAGCCGCGCGCGGCTTGCGTCCTTGTTGCTTACAGAAACGAACGTCAATATGTACAACGCGCGTGAGGGATGTTCGATAAAACTCGATCCGTTACCCGACAGAAATGCAAGGGCTGGGAGAATCGGAACTCTCAACGGCCGACTCATCTCGTTACCTTGATGAGTCGAGTTACCGCAAAGACGGCAATTTCCCTTTCCTCTTCCTCCTGGCATTGTCCGTCGGATGGAATGGAGAGCAAAGTCAGACCGAACATTTCGCTTCACGCGAATTCTAGAAAAAGGATCTTACGCGATTCCGCGACCCTGTTATGCGCTCGTAACCGTCACTCTTTCCTACATATCGGAGTATTCCGACGGAGGAAAACTTCGGGATGAATCTCTGGACTTCTCCATCTCCAGCCTTGAGAAATCAACGTCGGTGAATTCCGTCTGTGACTTTACGAGAGAGGAAGAGAGAGAGAGAGGGGGGGGGGAATCTGTTACTTTGTGAATCTACGTTTCTTCTCCGTTTTCCTCATTCCGTTTCCACTTCCTCCCCCATCCCTTCTTTTCCATACCGCAATGAGCAACGGGGAAGCGAACGAAGGGGGTGGAAGTGAAGCAAGAGGACGGAGAAGTTGAAAAGTTGTTTCAGACGCCAATTTCGACGAAGACGAAAGACACCCCGAGAATTCACTCACTAAGATAATCCCGGGTCCGAACTCAGCTGGTGAACATTCGCGATTCATTTCGAAGTCGATCCAACCGTCGACGAGCCCTCGGTATCAACCCCCGCCCCACCTTTCACCCCCGGCCGCCTCTCCCTTCCGCGAACTCGGGCGAATTTATCAATTTCGTCTTCATTTCAATCAGCCTCTCGTCGGCTCTTAAGAGCCAGGGAGCGCAACCCCCCACCGACCCCGGACCGAGGCATCCCCGATTTTCGCCCCTTCGACGGCGGCCCGCGCGCGGCTGGAGCTATTTGTCACGTGGCGGGTGTTTGTTCTCGGCTAGCTCGGTTAAGCGCGCCACTCCTTTCCTCTCTCCGCGAGAGAGCCACCCTCTTTGATCCCCCTCACGGAACATAGGTCGACATCTATGAGTGAGAAGTTAGCAACCCTCTGCTAATTACGGCCCGATATTGTAGTCGAATCCTTTGTTCTCGAGTAATTGTTTCGAATTTTGTCGTTAGTTGGAATGTCGAAGTCAGGGACGAATCTCGGGGGTTAGATAAGGGGATGTATATACAGGGTGTTCGGAAAAAACACCGACACAGAAATAGGGGTGATAGGTTACGTCATTACAAGTATTTTGATATAAGGGACCTATACCCGCAAGCGCCCCCTTCTGGAGATATCAACTTTTCAAGTTTATAACGACCGAGGTTGATCAAAGTAGAATAATATTGAGTTTTTTGTCTACCTGTACAATTGAAAAACAAATGAAAACTCCTTGTATCCGCATCATCTTCGAAAAGTACAAGGACTTGAGCCAAGCGGTTATCCTTTCCGCAAGCAGTTTGCGCAGCGGCACATCTATCCAGAATCGTTTCCGATGTTGCATGGACATGGGTGGCCGTCATTTTGAGCATTTGCTGTAGTACATTGTTTTTGTATCTCGTAAAATTAAATATTCGTTACCATCTTGATACGTTTCTTATTATTCTACTTTGATCAACCTCGGTCGTTATAAACTTGAAAAGTTGATATCTCCAGAAGGGGGCGCGCTTGCGGGTATAGGTCCCTTATATCAAAATACTTGTAATGATGTAACCTATCACCCCTATTTCTGTGTCGGTGTTTTTTCCAAACACCCTGTATATTGCGGAATTGGCTGCATCGCTTCGCCCGGAATCGTGTATCCGGGGAATCTTACAGCGGCTATGGGTATAGGTGGTATCTGCTATAACTGTACGTCTTAGGAATGGGGTGGAATCGATAGAAACTGTCGTAGAGTGTTATCGTTATTGTCATTACCTCTTCTCATCTTTATTGTTACTGCTCGCTCGACCGTAATAGTTTTAAGTTCTGTCGCCAATTCGAACGATTCTCGTAACGAAAGCTTCAAGATTAGATGCGCTTTTTTGTATACTGAAAAAGAAGTTGGCTAAATCGACTAAATGCGATACAGTCTGTTCTTTCGTTACCAACAATTGCATCGTAGAAAGAAATGAGATTTGTATCAAATAGAATGTCTTTGGATCGACTAAATATAATGATTAGATATGTATTTTTCAGAAAAAATGGTTGCTCGAATCTAAAATATTATTTTCTCAGCGAACGCCCAGCTCCACATATATAGCTGGAGAAATGATGACGGTATTGAGAAGATGGAAGGAAACTCGGAAACAGAAAAAAACGAGTGAAACCTTATTCAGTTACTGCCCCCAGACCAGCGACAGAGTTCGCCGTGGTACGTTTTCCGGGGTGCAATTCTTTCCTCGAAGTGCACGAATATCGTATCAAAGCTCTCGATGCATCACGGAGAAAACTTCGCTCCGAGTCTCTCGTTCGCGAATCCGCCCCTATCCCGACTCGCCCGCGCGAGGACCGGAAATCGGTATCGCGAGGCGGATGCTCCTCCCGCTCGCTATAGAGCAGGACGAGGCTCGTTAAACTTTTTCGAAAGATAGTATCGGGAAAGGCCTTAACGTTCCAAGTTGGCGAAGATTGTCGGGGCGAGGGAGAGGGAGGGGTGCGTCTGTGGACGCCGGGCGTCCCGAATTATAGATTCACCCTTGGTCGCGCGCGCGCGCGAGGGGGTGAAAGGAGCGCAAATCGAGCAACCATCGGGGCTGTCGAGTCGGGCGTGATATTAATTAATCTAATTAATGAGACCAATTTGAGGCGAACCGCCCCTGATGGTTTCTTCCGAACGCTTCGGGTCGCGGGATGCCATTTTCAGGGATTGTCGAGGATTTCCCCGCGCCGTGCGCGTTTTACACGGATAGGTCGTTTTAAGTGTCGTCTGCAGCTACGCGCTTTTGGCGCTAGAGCGAAGGGCAGGGAGGAGCGACTTGCTACAACCCTATATCGACAAAATCCCCGTGCCCACAGCCGGGCGCAAAGCCGCGTCCCTCGTGGTTTTCGCTAATTTTGCTGCTAATTAGCTCTATTCGGAATGCGCTAGGATTGCGGCGGTGCGAATGAGGGTACCGCGCAGTGGTGACTTCGACTGCGACAAGCCAGAGGGAGGGGAGTGAGGGGCGATACCCGAGAGAAAGAAAACTGTAATTACGATTTGCTCTCAAAAGTCAAACAGAAGTTTTGATTTCTCAAGAAAATAATTCTGAAAAAAAAACTATAATATACATACGCATACATATATGTATATAATTTTAATTGATTGTACATCCGATAATTATGTGTGTGATTTTAAAAGTATAGTTATTTATCGTTAAAATTACGCCGAAGCGATAAATATTATAAAATTAACGGAAGCGCTGTATAGAGGAAAGTATCGAATTTAAACCGGTGTACAGTGAGGCCGATAAAATTAAAAATCGACGGAAATTATTTCGTTTATTTATCGAATTTCAGATGATATGTGTTATATAAACGAAGGTATTTGGCGCATTTATTTGTAAATGTACACAGTTAAAAATAAATACAAATACCTTCGTCTATGTTGTATATATCATTTGAAATTTGATAAGTAAACAAAATATATTAATTTCCACCAATTTTTCATGCTATCAGCCCTACTGTGCGGCGGCGCTTGGGTTGGACTACTTCAAATTTTTAGAACAGTAAGGATATTTTGCGTTGTTTGTGGTTAGTTCGATACATCATACAGGGTGTCCCAGAAAATACACGCCAAACGATTATCAAACTATACGGAGCGTCTGTCCCATTCACCGCTATTGAGATGACCGATGTCTTTCGGACTGGAACGTCTATTCGGTTCGTGTCTGGGCTGTCGGTATTACCACCGAATTATAGAGAACCATCTTGGATCGGGTGCGTCTACCGATATGCAACCCGCTACTCTGGCGTGTATTTTCTGGGACACCCTGTATGCTCAGACTTGGAATTGGATGATGCATCTTTTCCATTAATTCTGACGGGCATATTTGTACCTGTTAGGATAGTAACGGTTCTAGATTCAGAGGTGGTCCAACATAGATGCCGGTCCAAACTCTGCTACTCTCTCCTATCATGTGATGTATTCATAAGTGTTCATTTCGTGTAATCATCTCAAGGCAATTTAAACTAATTGCGGTAACTAGCATGCCATGCGTTCCATGAGGATAGTTAATCCTCTCAAAGGTCCCAGCAAGACTTAACGCCGCGGGCAACTGGACGCTGCCAATATCAAACGTCCTTAATTAACAGTCTCGGAGGAGATGCTTTCCCAACCACCGTCACTTCGTCGAGGGTTTGAAAATACCAACGGTACTCGTGAGCTAGGTTCGGAATTATCGAACTGTCAAATTTCACATCTAAATTTCGACTGGTATGCCGGTAAAAATTCCATAAAATAATTCTGCTTCGGGTCCAGCCGTCGGTGCAAGTGGTGCCGGAAATGACGTGTAGGAGTACCGGAGAGGCCGGTTGTGGAGGGCAGATATTTTTCAGTACCCCTCTACTCCCATAAATAACCGCGGTACTTGCTGGAGTCGAGTGGTGCATTAATTGGCCATAAATTTGACCTCTGCATTAATTCGACTATCTAGTAAGGATGGCAAGAAGAGGAAGGGGATGGACTTCTGACGATCCTCTTCGTGCTGAAGTATACGCATACACGTATATCACAAACAGAAACGCCATCCACCTCTCTTTCCTTTCATGTATTAAAATCTTTTTTCCAAAGAGTACTTCCACTTATAGGTATTAATTCGTCTAAAGAAAAATGAGGGAGAAATTATCAATTTTACATGTCACAAAAAATTGTCCAGAATTGGAAATACTATCAATCTCTTCGTCGATTGAATAGCAAATCACGAAGTCGACTGAAAGGACACAGATGCATATGTATATGTAGATATTTAAAAATACAATTCCTTACTAATAGGTATTAGGACAAAATATACAACCAAAAAATTGATGAAGCTATTATACTTTTCAGCCATTCACAACGACTTAAGAGAAACTCCGATCTTTTGCTTTCACATTTTCCATAGTTTTTCTCGTCAATATAATTATATGCACGTCTAACTTTCCTCTTTTTGTTTTCCAGGTCGAACTCACGACCCGACATACACCCTTTACCGTCTGGGCGAGAGGCTGTCAGCGGGAGCCAGACAGTACGTGGAGACAGGAAGAGCCGATGGACTGGATACGGATGGCGACACACCCAGCCCCCTCCAGTCCTTCACGGGCCCTCCGATACCCCAGGGTGAGGGTACGAGCATGGCACGTGCCTTTCTCGACGGGAATCACACGCTGATAAGCATCATGTCGCGAATCAACCCCAGCCCCGACTGGTACGTCGGCGTGGACTCGTTCCAGCTATGCGTCGAGGGTAACTGGGTGGACACCGTTACGGTCGAGGTAACGTTCTACTCTTTTCAACCCTGCGCATTTTCATCGAGACGCAGAGGTCTCGTAAAGGAATATGATAAAGGTCCGTCTCGACCCTCACCAGCCATTTCCGTTTCTTTTTTCAACAGTTGGACCCGCTGGACGGCGGTACGGATAACGGATTCACCTTTACAGCGGCGAACTGGCCGACGGAACCCCAGGGGGTTGCCTACAGGATCACGTCCCGTTATCCCGCGCATCCTGCGGGAAGCTTTTACTATCCAAACCTCCCCAGACTGCCACCTATCGCCACGCTCACCTTCACCAAGGTAAGTTTCGATTCAACCTCGCGTTTTATTGTCAGGACATTTCTATGCCGGCTACAGTTGAATAGACCCCGTTGACAATGAGACTTGAGCGACTTAAAACGCGACAAGAGTACTTGTAAGATAATAAACCTCGAATGTGGTGGAACGATCCGGGTTATATGGAGTTGCGACACCTTTCAGACTTTTCATTGAGTCGTTCGAATCGTACCACTATATTGTTTATGCTGTATCTACATTATGAAAACCGTTATTATTCCATTCGTATCCAATTAGTTCATTGTAGATAGATTCTCTCGAGGTTTTCAAACAATTATACCTACCTCGATAATTTCGTCTAGATTTTATATTGAGATACATAAGTATAGGTACGTAATATTCCTTTTTAACCGACACGAACGATATTGGATATCCTGTCCCTGATCGGTCCTTAATCCGTGAACGGAAATTAGCGAGCCAGCTTCGCCACTCGAGTTTCCACTGAACGTGCGAATAACCCATCGTCACCGTTAAGCGGTGAAGGAAATCGAGGTAAAATTTGATGGGGTGGAAAGGGTTGAGGGGTGTAAGTTGAACCTCGTCTCGTTATTTATTCGAACGTGATGTGGAGTGGTGTGCGCGCGTGTCTTGTTTGAACTTGGAGAGAAATCATGGGAAATAAGGAGACAAAATTGTTCGGGGTAGTGACGCGATGGTCAGTGCGTAAATCTGACCCTTCCCTGAGGTCGTAAATCTCAGGTATACCTTGTTATTCGGTACGCCAACGATATCTCCCGAACGTCTGTCAATGACGAGTGACCCAAAGACAGGAGTGTTAAAGGGTTAAAGAGGTGACTGACGAACATTAACCCACTGAAATTTTATATATTGAAAAAGGACAAAAAAAATAAACGAGATATGTTGATGATACTAAATTTACAAAATTGAAAAAACTTGCACAGATAAAGGATAACATTAAATTTAACGGATAGTTTGTTTGAAGTGGAGATCAGGACGGAGCGTCGTGTCTCGGTGAAATCTGTAACGGAACTGCCTTAGCCTAAACTCTCTTCGGGTTTCGCTGGAAGATTTTCGAAGCCTTCTCTCACGGGTCCGACACCCCGTGTCCCGAAAGGGAACAACGAACAGTTCGCTGTAGGCCCGGATGCTGACCACATGTCGAACGGCATCCAACTCGGTCCCGAAAGAAGGACTGGCCCGTCTCCGAAATGGAGCGGTCGGACTTCGAGAAGCCTTCGAATTTATGGCCCCTCCAATGCCTACGGGGTGGTCACACCCCCTCGCACATTGCTTCGTTTAAACAGCACTTTTTTACTTTCGAAAAGATCGCCTGTGTAGTTTAAACGTTCGCGAGACCGAACAAGCTCCCCCTTTGAGAGATTAATAATCTATCAAACTAAAGGAAGTAAATCTGGACAAAGAATAAATCATGTAACATAAGTATTCACTCCTTTTTCTTAGAGTCTCTAAAATTGTTCACGTGATCTTATTGTGTTATCATCATTTTTTTTTTTTTCACCGACCAAAGGCGACAATTGTCTGACATTTCGATCATATTCGCCTTTCATGGTTTTCACTCTCACTACTCTGATTACCCCATCACTACCTGGATACACCTTAGTAACTCGACCTAGACACCATTGTCTAGGAGGTAGATTGTCTTCTCGCAGAAGAACGATGCTTCCTTCTTGGATGTCGTGGCTTCCTTGGTTCCATTTATGGCGGAGATTCTGCTCATTTAGATATTCTTTATGCCACCTTTTCCAAAATTCTTGACGCTTCCTTTGAATTAATTCCCAGGCTGACAATCTATTATTTGGTGTATCTGTGAAGTCCTCTTCGGGTAAACTCATTAAAGAATCGCCAGTAAGGAAGTGACCAGGGGTTAAAACAATCAAATCATTAGGGTCAGTGGATATAGGAGTGAGAGGACGGGAGTTTAGTATAGCCTCGATTTCGATCACGAGCGTATTAAATTGTTCGAAGGTAAGTAGTTCGTTGCAAATCCTCTTCAAGTGATGTTTAAAGGATTTAACACCTGCTTCCCAAAGTCCTCCAAAATGGGGTGATAGCGGGGGAATAAAATGCCAGGTAATTCCATCGTTTGCTAAATGCTGTTGGATTGCATCGTTATGATTTTGTGATTGAAGAAATGCGTATAGCTCCTTTATTTCCTTGTTCGCTCCGATGAAGTTACTGCCATTGTCTGAATAAATGTGTTTTGGTTTGCCTCGTCTGGCGACAAATCGTTTGAGCGTGGCTATAAACCCCTCGGTGGTCAGGTCACTCACGACTTCGAGATGTACGGCTTTGACTACCAGGCACACAAAAACAGCGACCCAAACCTTTACCTGACCTCTGTTCCGGAATTTCTTTTCTTTAATGTGAAATGGGCCACAGTAATCGACACCTACATTAAAGAAAGGTTTCGCTTCCGTTAATCTTGTGCGTGGAATGTTAGCCATGACGTATTCAGTTCTCGGCGGGTTCGCTCTAATGCATTTAACACAATTCCTTATGATCTTGCGGACTTGATTTCTTCCGTCAATTAACCAGTATTTTCTTCGAAGTGCGTAAAGCGTGGTTTGCGCTCCTGAATGAAAATTCGTCAGATGCTCATTTTTAATCAGCAATGCAGTGACGTGATGGCCCTTTGGAATTAGGAGGGGGTGCTTTTGATTGTAAGGAATTGGCGCATTCCTCAATCTTCCACCGACACGCAATAACCCATTATCATCGATAAATAGATCCAGGGATTTCCACTTGTGGTTTTTTGGTAATGTTGAATTTTTCTTCAATTCATTTGTTTCTGGCAGAAATGATTCTTCTTGAATTATTTTAATTATACGATCGTTCGCGGAGTTCAACTCATGTGCTGAAAGAAGGCCCTTGAATTTATTTTTGAACCTCAAACCCAGCGCAAATAGTCTTCTTAAATAGCCGATCGACGATGATTTGTAAATGTAAGAGTTTGTGATATGTGTGATTGGAGTGTTTGTCGCAAGGCATAGCGTTTTCCTTGTTTCAGGTAATTCAGACAGGATTGTTAGTTGACTTTTTGGCCACGTGGCTTCGTCTTGAGATAACCAATTTGGGCCGGATTTCCAATTTGAGTCTTTAATGAACTCAAGTGGCAATAACCCTCTTGAAATGTGGTCGGCGGGATTGTCGCCCGACCTTACATGTCTCCATTCGATGCCTTCTGTTTTTTGTTGTATACCAGCTACGCGGTTAGCCACAAACACCAGCAATTTATGCGGAGGAGTCTTGATCCAATTGAGAGCGATCATTGAATCCGACCAGAAAGTACCGTACTCAATTTGACATGTAACGGCTTGTTTTGCGGCAACGTATAAGTCAGCTAATAGCAGGGCTGAACAGAGTTCCAGGCGAGGTAACGATACCGGCTTGATTGGTGCAACGCGATATTTTGCGCATAACAATCTAACTTGAATTTGCCCTCGTACGTTGACAGAACGAAGATAAATACATGCCCCGTAACCCTTTTCGCTGGCATCGCAAAAGCCATGCAATTGCATCGTTTGGACGTCTGCTATGATCGCCTTTCGCTCGAAAGAGATGTTATTGAGCTCCACCAATTGGTTTGCGTACGTTCTCCATTCGGTCAGTATATCGAGTGGGATTGCATCGTCCCATCCCAATTGTTCCATCCAGAGTCTATGCAAAATCATTCTACCTTTGATTATGACAGGCCCGAGAAATCCTAAGGGATCGAATATTTTTGAAACTTCAGACAGCATTGAGCGTTTAGTAACCTTTCCGTTTAACGCGATGGGTTTTACGGTGTACACAATGGTGTCCTTCGCTGCGTCCCAGTGGAGGCCGAGAGTTTTTATTGTAGAATCGCTGGCAACATTCAGATCTAAATATCCACTGCCCTCTGGGAGCCCTTCCAGCAAGCGAGAATCGTTTGATGCCCATTGCCTCAAGTTTAATTGACCCCTGTCACATAGGGATGTGATATCATTTCTGATTTTTAATGCTTCTTCAATAGTGTCAGCTCCGGTTAGAACGTTGTCCACATAGATGTCGCGTTTCATGATTGTTGCTGCGTCTGGAAAACCTTGACTTTCGTCATCCGCCAATTGATGCAAACAACGGATCGCTAAATATGGTGCAGAGGATAAACCAAACGTGACTGTATTTAATTGGAATATTTTTTCTCGTCCATCGTTGTCTCTCCACCACACTCTTTGATATTTGCGATCTTCTTCTCTTACCCAGAACTGCCGGTACATTTTTTCGATATCACTGCTTAGGACGTATTGATAAGTGAGAAAGCGGGTCAATAATGAAAAAATATCCTGTTGAATGGTAGGCCCAACCATTAAGCTTTCATTCAGTGAGATGCCGGTCTCCCCCTTTGCCGATCCGTCGAAAACCACCCTGACCTTTGTTGTGAGGCTGGCCGTTTTTATGACCGCATGGTGAGGCAGGTAGAAACTGTCCTCTTCGTGGGTTCCTTCTTGGACTTCTGACATGTGGCCTAGGTCGATGTATTCCTGCATAACAGTCGAATACTGTTTTTCGAACTCTGGGTTTCGCGTGAATTTTCTTAATAATGTCTTGAAGCGATTTTTTGCCAGTTCCCTTGACTTTCCCAGTTGAGATTTCCTTTCGTTGAATGGCAAGGCGACAATGTAGCGTCCAGAACTATCTCTCGTGACGTGTTGTAGAAAATGATCTTCGCATGCTTGTTCTTCCTTTGACCAATGTTTAACTGCGTGAACGTCATCCATTTCCCAGAAATTTTTTAATTCCTTTTCGGCAGTGGTGACGTAAGTCTGCAATTGAGGTCTTTGAATCTGTGGTTTTGCTGATAATGTACTCCCTCCAATTATCCATCCGAACCTTGTTTCTTGTAGGATAACATATGGATCGTTTGGGCCACTCAATTGGATTTGGCCTTGACAAATGGTAGCAAGAGTAGTGCCAGCTCCTAACAGCATATCGACCTGTGCCGGTTGATCAAAAGTGGGGTCAGCTAATTGCAAAGATTTTGGAATGTTCAAATCGTTGCGATTTATTGTCTCAATGGGGAACAAATTTCCTATTTTCGGGACTGTTAGAAAATGGAGGGTCTTCGAAAATCCATTGAGTCTGGAGCCGATCGTAGCGGTAACTAGATGATTGCTGGTCGACTGAGCATTGCTCAATGTTTCAATTGATAGTTCCAATTTTTGTAATGGTAATTTCAATCTCCTTGCTAATGATTCAGTCATAAAATTTGAACTCGACGCAGTGTCCAATATAGTACGGCAACGAACTGTAGTCCTATCATCATTTGAAACGCTAATTACTGCGGTAACAATAGCGTCTCGAGTAGGAAGAGAGGTAACAAGTGCCGTCACCGCAGGTACGTCCGGGGCTACGAGCGGTCCTAGTCATGCCGACGGTTCTTTTACGGCTTTCAACTCCTCCTCTGTTAAATGCAGTAAGACGTTGTGGCGTTTTTGACACGTAGTGCATGTGGAAGATTTGCATATACGAGTTTTGTGATTGTTTCGAAAACAATTAAGGCACAACTGATTCTGTCGAGCTGCTTGAATGCGATTTAGAGTACTTAACGCGAGGAATTTTTCGCATGTTTCGATTTTATGCTGTCCTTGACAAATGGGGCAGAGGTTACCGTCGGTGGCAGTCATTAGGGTTTGAGTAGTAACTCGGTTGCCACTTGTTTGGACATTTCCCTTGTAAAATCCTACCCTTTGTTGATTTCCTCCTGATCGAGTGTTGGAGCCAACGGATGCAGGTGTTTGTGAACTCCCCCCTGGTGCTCTTGAGGAGATAAGCTGAGTGGCTTGATCTCGCAAGAAGCTTAACATTTCTTCGTATTTGGGAACCTTATTTCCACATGTTGACCGTTTCCATTCTTTCTCAGTTTCCTTATCTAGATTGCGAATGATAATTCTAGAAATTAACGTGTTCCAACCCTTGACGTCTTCTCCCAACGCCTGCAGTGCAAGAACTTGCGTTTGAACGTGATTGATCAATTTGCGAATTTCTTCACTCGTACTCCGTTTCATCGGTGTTGTCTCTAGTAGGAGGTCACAATGGCGGAAGATCAAAATGTGTTCGACGTTGTATGTGTCCTCTAGCAATTGCCAGGCAACCGCGTAATTCTCATCACTGGCTTGAAATGCGGCAATGGTTTTTTCTGCTTCGCCTGAGAGTGTTCTCTTCAGGTAATCTAGCCTTTGGTAATCTGAGAGATTTTCTCGATTGTGAATATTTAGAAGAAACCAAGCGCGGTATCCACGCCACTCTTCAAGTTTTCCGTCGAATTTTTTCGCATCAACTTTTGGGAGTGAAGTGAGGTAATCTTTAGACAGAAGCCCGTGAGACGCGTTCGAAATAGGTCGATTTAATATGGCTCTGTTTGCAATTTCTGTTTCCCGGTTCGGCTCTCTGAGTTTCCTAACGAGAATCATCATGTCTTCATAATCGAAACGAATATTCTCCGATTCTTCCTCATGTCGTCCGTCAGGGTCGAGTTGTAATAAATCAAGTTCTATGTTGGGTAATTTGGCCAATTCCTCGTCGATCTTCTGCACGTTAGCATTGATATATTCAAGATTGGCGTATACACCCGCCTTAGTAAGATGATTTGTGAGTTTCGTAATTCTAGTTTTAATTTGGGCGCGGCTGCTGATCAGGGCGCTCCTCAAGGCCCGTTGTTGTTCGGTTAACTCGACCATTGTGATCGAAATCGGAGAACGCGAGGATAGAGAAAGGAAAAATGATCAAGGACTGACGATTCAAATATCAATGAGCTTACCGTTGCTGTCGGCTGTGGCTTCGAAGGTAGGTGGATGTGATTTCACTATCTCAGCTCCTCGTCGCTCGTCGATTGTGGCTCCGAAGGTAGGTGGATGTGATTTCACTATCTCAGCTCCTTGTCGCTCGTTGATTGTGGCTTCGAAGGTAGGTGGATGTGATTTCACTATCTCAGCTCCTTGTTGCTCGTTGACGTCCTCAAGTAGTTGGGTGTTGTGGACATGTGTCGTCAGAATACGCACTCTTGAATTTAGACCTCGTGTACGCTAGTTATCACGATGTACACGTTGTAATGTTTGTGTAACACTTTAATTATTCCACACAATTTTAATGTTTGAGTTCACGTTTAGACTTCACTTATTAATATTTCACTAATAATTAACCAACTCATATCCGGCTCGAAGGACCATTAAATTGTTCGGGGTAGTGACGCGATGGTCAGTGCGTAAATCTGACCCTTCCCTGAGGTCGTAAATCTCAGGTATACCTTGTTATTCGGTACGCCAACGATATCTCCCGAACGTCTGTCAATGACGAGTGACCCAAAGACAGGAGTGTTAAAGGGTTAAAGAGGTGACTGACGAACATTAACCCACTGAAATTTTATATATTGAAAAAGGACAAAAAAAATAAACGAGATATGTTGATGATACTAAATTTACAAAATTGAAAAAACTTGCACAGATAAAGGATAACATTAAATTTAACGGATAGTTTGTTTGAAGTGGAGATCAGGACGGAGCGTCGTGTCTCGGTGAAATCTGTAACGGAACTGCCTTAGCCTAAACTCTCTTCGGGTTTCGCTGGAAGATTTTCGAAGCCTTCTCTCACGGGTCCGACACCCCGTGTCCCGAAAGGGAACAACGAACAGTTCGCTGTAGGCCCGGATGCTGACCACATGTCGAACGGCATCCAACTCGGTCCCGAAAGAAGGACTGGCCCGTCTCCGAAATGGAGCGGTCGGACTTCGAGAAGCCTTCGAATTTATGGCCCCTCCAATGCCTACGGGGTGGTCACACCCCCTCGCACATTGCTTCGTTTAAACAGCACTTTTTTACTTTCGAAAAGATCGCCTGTGTAGTTTAAACGTTCGCGAGACCGAACAAAAATCACACGACGCAGCGAGAGAAAACCGGAGAAGGTATGTCCCTATAGAGAGAGAATGCCGCGTCTTCGAATTTCAAAACTACGGTAATTCCTGCACCTCTCGCACGCCTCACCAATCTCCGAACTCCGAACGAAGGTCTTTTTTTCAGGCATCTACCGTGCGCCTGTCGGTGTCACTCCAACTCTCGAGAAGAGCCCGAGTGCAATCCAGTTTCCGTGTCAAATTACTTAGTCGCGATCCAATCACTCTTCTCCCTCCCGGCACCTTTCTCTCTCCCGGCCTTTCCGGTCTCATCCGCTCGCGTTCGCACCCTCGGCTCCTAGCTCTCTCGCTCTCTCGGCAGCACGCGATCCGGCTAAATTCATTTTCCTTTACGTAATGCCGTTTACGCGTCTCGGGAAGGTATCTCCACCCCGGCCTTCATCATCGTCAATATTTGTTTATCAGATTTGAACGCGTCCGCTCATCACGTTCTCCTCGACGCACGCGTCGAAAGCGTTGACTCGACGCGAACGGGCTCTGCAGTAGGTATTCCTGTTCTCGATTTCTCGACACCCGTAACGAGATTCGAAAGCCGGCAGCTCGTATTAACTTACTAATTATCTGCTCACCGTCCTCCTCCTCCTCCCCTCCTGGCTCTCTCAACCCTCTTCATCCTTTCGCCTCCGCCCTTTCTCCAGGCTCGCACGGCAGTGACTCGATCAACGAAGTCGATCCCCGGCTTCACTTACCACTTAATTATCAAACTTTTGTCGCTATTCGATCGACCCACCGGTGCTCCGTATACATCTATGTATACGGCCAACGTGCACCCATATACACACAATCCACGGCGTATGGTTACGTGTTAGGTACTTACATAGGTATATACCCGCGTACCTACACTTTTCACGGCGAGCTGCTCGCCACGAGCAGTTCGGTGGAAGACCAATCGGGGCGGGGTGGTGGATTGCACTATATACACAGACTCCAGAGCTGTAATCCGGATTGAGAAGAAATTGGAGGAGATTTACTGCAGGACTTAGAAGCGAAACTCATTATGGCTACGTAGCTCCGTCGAGCCAGTCGAAGTTTCGCTCGGCTGAGAGAATACGTCCAAAGGTCAGCGTTAAACCTTTCCGTTCAAAAAAAGATCACGCCATCGAATCACCCCCGTTATCCAACGACGATTTCCGGTAAGCCACGCGTAGGTACAGCCGACCACGAAAAATACCGAAGCCCAACGGGAAGCCGCATCCCTGGCTTCCGGTCGACATTTACCGCCACCCCGCAACCATCCCCCGGCACGCACCAGCGGGAAAACCGAAGGCCCCGAGGGGTGTTCACTACGGGGTTGCGTTACTATATCAGGAGTCAGATAAAGGGAAGTCACGATACTACGCCGAATCTGTGCGTGGAGCAGATTAGCGAGATTACGCGAAAGCAATAGGGCTGTCTGGACCGTTGAACCTGCCGCTCCTTCCCCTTCCCGGCTCCCCTCGGTGCCCATCCCCGTATCAACGTCGACGAGCGAAGATAAGGGACGATGCACGGAAGACGAATGCGTGACAGGGACCTAACGGTATATCCTGCCGAATCTGGGAACCGCTATCTATCGACACGGTTGCGTTATCGCGATCGATGTATGTACACGTACTGTGTCTATACGCGGTAATCGTAATCGGCCGTTGGAGACCCCTTTAGAATATCAGCGCATGCTTTGCAAAAGCGCGTATCTGGTATGATCGAAGAAGAGGAGAACCGGCGAAGGGAGGCGGGACGTGAGCTACGGGGATATATTGGAAATTTGATTTTGGAGGAGAACTCGAGGAAAAAAATAGCGGAATCGCAAGTCGAGCATTCCTGGCACGTAGGCGTCAGAGTAAACAGTGGGATAGGAATAAGCCGCAACATCTTGCCGAGTCGAGGCGCGAAAGCGCTTGGTATTTGCACGTCGCCGGGTTTCGGTATATGCGGAACCGTCCGTCCGACCGCCTTACGCACGTGTGCTTCGCGCGGGAGATTTTTTTCTCCCTCGTCGTCGAGATGGTATTAGATCGAAGAAGGTAATACGCGATCGTGAAATCGGTATCCCTCGCAGGGGAAAAAGTCACCCCCTCGACTTAACCGTTGCGATCCCTGTCCCTGTCACCCGTGGGAAGAGGGACTACATCCGGACTGTATTTCCCGATTCTCTTTCTTATATCCGCAAAATGTAAAGATTTATGTCCCGTGTCGTCGGGGGTTTTCTTTCGGCAAAGGGAGGAAAAAAGTTTTAAGAAAAATGATTTTCTTTTTTTTTGCATGTCCCTCGTAAAAGACGTGGACAAGTAAACTCAAACGATTTTTCATTAACCCAACTCCAATTGAAGGGCTTGGTGGAAGAGCAGAGTGCAAGAAGGCTAGTTTGGAGAGAAATGCAAGAAACGTGTACCGTCCTAATTTTACAAATTAGACTAACTTTTTCTAGTCACCTGTAATCATTGATGCGATTAAAGTATACACGTTACGTGCTCGGTTCTTGTTCCAAACGAAAGCTATGCTCCAAAACCACCGAAAATTTAATCTCGCAAAATTTGGTCTTTTTGACCGGTTCTTGCACCAAGCCCTTCAATTATTTTTGAGGTATACGCGAAACCCCACAGTGCGAGGTTATTCATGGATAGAGTATTTTGTTGGTTATAACTAGGTAACACTGTAACTGTTATTATTATCATTGCAGTTGCGGATGACCACGTAGCTTCTATTATTGTACAACTACCGGAACTCCGGTAGCATTATTCATGGGTAAAATCGCTGTACTATTTATTTCGTATACTGCGTATACTTTGTATAAATTGTTAACTTATGAAAAAATCAGTCTCACAATTTTTGTCACATTACTCATCAAAGAAAATACCTACATATGTGTGCTTTCATTCCCTTCAGATTTTTTTGAAGTATTTTTCTATTTCCCTCTCTAAACATAAAATATCCACTAAAATCATTTTTCTCAATTCCTTGGCAAACATGGCGAGTATTTACTGAAAGGTCATTGTACGGGTTATCCATATTTCTTAAATGGAAAACCCGTACCTTTACTGTACCCGTTCGGTAAAAACCCGCCGTAAATAAAAAATAAAAATGTTATTATTCCATTTTAGTCACACCTCTTCGGGACGGCCGACGTCAGAATTTTCACGCGCTTCATTTTGAACGTATAATTAATCCTGGCGAAGGTAACTTTATTAACCAGTACCGCCCGGATTTTCGAGAGAGGCCATTAAAATAGGGAGCAGTGGTCTCTAGGATAACGCTGGGGGGTTTTATCGCGGTTTAAACGTAACTTTGTCCTAACCCTCTTTTTAGCTTAATCTCTTTTGCCGTACCTTCGTCGAACTGATAAGTATCCTCGGAACCATTGGACTCTCAATAATTAAAGGATTCTTCCGGAGAATATACCGTTGTTTTAATAACCCGAAATACACATTGACGCACACCATATATTCCTCAAAAGCCCGTCCCTTTCGAAGCCTGCCTGTCTTCCAAACAAAAGGTTTAATTAAAATCGATAATAATAAGTAATAATAAACAGGCTTGAGGTTTACATGCGGCTCTGTACATCCAATCCCCTCTGCCTTTCACGCTCCCGTCTTTGTGTTTCCGAGGAATAAATTGATTTTCCATCAAATCTGGAGTCGAACGCAAACAAACTCGACGCGTCAAAAATAATATGATCTTGTATTAAAACAAAAGTCTATATTGTGTCTGAATAACGTAAACTACGTATCAGCAATTCACAGTACTACGTTTGCTGTGGTAAAATTTTAGTCCCTATTCCCTATTCCTTTCAATATGCATGCACTCTGAGAAATCGTGGCGATAGTCGGAAACGTTATTAAATAATTTTTCCTGTTTCCCATGCTGTCAAAAATTGGCCTACGATCTCTGGAGTGTTTTTTGTCCTTTTCGCGCGGCTAACCGCGCTGACGAGCCCTGTGCTTAGGCCTTTCATCGCTGTGATCCTTCCATGTGACATCACGCACCGAGTTCGCCGCGAGGCAAGGCTGGCGCGTGACGTCATGAGGCAAAACACGTTCTATTCACCCTTATAATGTTTCGATGAAACGAGATACAAAGCTCGATCCACGATAAAATGCAGACGTGCGCGTATCAATTAAAACTTTATGTAATTTAAGAGAAAAGATGAGGAAAATATAATTCTCCTGTTAAATAAAACGATGATGATAGTCGTATTACGTTTATTCTTCACACTAGACTTCAGGCTACAGTAACGCGATAAAAGTCGCGCTATCACTAAATTCGGTACCCACTCCATCGAGTAACATACGATTTTGTCAATTCACTCTCCAATATCTGAAAGACGTAGTTTATGTCAAAAAATAAATTTTACGATTGAAGAGTATTTGTCATCGCATCACTGAAATATCATTTATTTAGACGACGTGTCTATTGGAAAATTTTACAGCATTTCTCCCCGTTATCGATCTCTTTATCGTTCGCGGTTTTCACTAATTGACTGAGAGAGAAATCCATTTGCGAGGGAATTGGTATCGGGGTATAACCAAACTCGACACCTCGTCCATCGTCTGCACCATCCTTTCAGGGCATGGCCACACGTGTACATGGTTCGATACGGGTCGAACACGGTCTCGAGTATCGTGTCTGGCTTAGCCAAGCTGTATCCACTGCACGCATTCGACCGCATTTCTCACGATTGGTACGGCTTGTCACGTACGTTTGAAAATCTACGGGTTTCCACCACTAAAACCGTCAATACATCTAGTCTTTACAGTATGTGGAGCGCTCCATGTCAGATCGACTAGCTTCTGATCCGCACCATCGCCGGTATGCTTTGCAATTTTTTTTTTGGTTCAAGTTTTGCAAGAAATATTAGAATATTCCCTACTGAACAAAAATCACTTTAAAAGTGAAATTAATTTTTTCATAATTATTTTGAAAAATTTGGAGTTTCTTAGCAATCTTAAAAGTTCATATTTCATGAACGCCACGATGAAAACATTTATTTTAAAAATTGGAGGCTTTTTAGAGTGTACACAACACGGGAAAAAATCGCCAAGCAAATCCGCGATGGTGAGGGTCAGAGGCTTGTCGATCCAGCGCGGAATGCCCCATATACACGTTTCACAAGGGGGAGAAGAAGCGCTCGTGGAAGCTCTAACCCCTTTCATTGCTCAGAACTGAAACTTCTGTCCAATTTACGATCTGAAAGCTACTTGGAACGAGTTTAGAATAAATTAGGAATGAGAATTGATTCCTAGGGGTTGGGCTTTCAAATGCCTTTTGAGAATCTGCCCGAGTCTTTCCGAGAATACGTAATATCATTATTTTGCGTAATAAGTGGGTATATCGAGTAATATACATCTACACTGTTGGAAATGTTAGTTTTCATTGGTCTAAAGGTTAAAGTTTCATGTTACAACACACTACTGTAATTTTAATAATATAAATTCCTAGACATAAGGACCAACAACTTGTTATTTGAAAGATCTTAGTGAAGTGTAAATTTTCATGTTAAATTAAATCTCTTTACATTTCTGTTAACCCGAATTTTTAACACGAGATTCTTTCTCTTTAAATTTATTAATTAAATATATAAGTCGAGCAATTATTAAAATATTACGTAACGAATGAAATTAATTTTAACTAATACATTCGATGACATTTCTGAAATGGAAGTCAAATGTGTCTGGTTGATTCAGGTCCTATTTACCAAATACTATCAGTCTGACTTTCTTTTCCATGTTGTCTGACCACCGCGTTCATCCGACAATCCGCGGATTTACCACTGCCACCAGTAGTAGTAGTAGTAGTAGTAGCAGTATAGAACCCGCGATACAACCAGGGGTTCTTCAGCCCATTTCATGCTGGCAAAAAAAGTCTCGGGCTATTTTCAAGGCAAATTAACCCCTTTAGAGGGTTATGTACTCGTCAAACAACTGAATGCCCTCCAACCTGAGCGGATTTAGTCGGACGAAAGGAGAAACCCTCTCCCATATTTTGCACAGTTGTCCGCCAAAAATTCCATATTTTCGTGGGGACGAACGCGAGTGAGATGGCGAAAGAGAAACAAAATTCCGACCACATTTTTTAACGGTATTCTCACTTCGCCATCGGAAAATCTGCCGAAAAGAGAGCAAAAGAAAACGGCTCGCTTACACATGAGCGAGCATCCTTTTAACTCGGAAAATTTATGATCACCCTGTATACAAATGCACATATACGTGGCTTACTCGTCGCGACAGTCTCTTTCCTTTCATCCCTATCTCACTCCTGTCCCGCGACCCCCATCCCTCCTTTCCAACGAATAATATATTCTAGGAGTGGTTTACTGGACGGTGGTCGAAGCCTCTCACGCTCAGTACTATAACCCAAACCACACGTTGATATAGGGGTGGTTTTGTGGCGTTGCGTTCCTCTGCGGAACGGCTCGAAACATATTCAGTCCCTTCTCCTCCTTCCATCGGCTGCTAAGCGAGAACCGCAATGTTGTGCAGGTTCCCTGGGCAACGCGGGGTTGTCTTGCATCGGAAAGACGGGTGGTCCTTGATCGAAATCAATGGAAGTGCTCAAAATTAAAAGATGGAGTAATATACGTATATGTGACGTATTTACAATTACATTTTCAAGATACAATTCCGTTCAATCATAATTATCTCTTAATGAAGTAAGTGCAGGTAATATGATCAACTTGACTTGGCCCCTTTTTATTACGATTGGCAGTGGTAATGAGGGGCTGACTCCAGTTGATCGTATTACCCGCACTTGCCTTATATTATATAGATATAATGTTATTAGAATAATAATATCACAAGTCTAATAATCTAATAACAAACTTAGATCTTAACTTTGAATATCTAGAACTATACAGTTTTCGGTATCCAATTTCTAAGGGCGAGGAAGGATGGAGTAACGACACTCCTCCCCTTTTTTCTTTCCCCATCTTTACCAGGTGCACTCCCTTCAACCCCCGAGTGTCCGGATACATTTCCACCGGATGTGTCACAGTAGTCCCGATATCCGCGCACCAAGGCGTTCTTTACCCGCGCCAAATGATATCCCCGGGGGGTGAAAGTGGCAAGTTAGGTCGGACGAGCAGACCGGAGAGGATCTGAACTGTAACTCTAGGGGAGGAGAGGGATAGACAGAGATTTCCGACGAGGGAGAGATGGAGGCTCGAAATTGGAAGTACGGCGCAAGGACCACACCTCCGAGAGGAGGGTACATTTCTGAAGGATGTTAGAAGGAGGCAAAGTATAGAGAAGTCAATTTCAATTTTTCTGTGGTTTCCGCTGAAATTTTTCGAACGTCCTTTCACGCTCGATGCTTTTCCGAACAATTAAATATTATCCTACTTTTCTTAGGAGTCTAATAAAAAAAAAACTACTTTTAAAAATCTGGCTATGTCAATGTATATAAAATGGACCTTAACATACATCTATGTATTAATGATTGCATAATCGAATAGGCAATACCTTTACAACAGCTCAACAAAACAGAAACGAATAGTGATCCAAAAACGTATAATACTTATTTATTTGCCCCTTAAATCATGCAACTATTAATACATAGACATATGCAAAAGTTCACGCGATACACATAGATCACTTTTAGTTACGAATTAACGCAATTTGACTGCAACTTAAAAAAGGGTACTGTAAGCCAAATATATGATGACCAATATCCATTTGCTTTACCGTAGTTACGTAGTATGTAGCAACAATTGCACGTGATATACGTATGCGCGTTTCTACACCACGGAGTATACCATACAATGGACCATCCACAGTTACGCGCTTCACCGCGGAGAGTTTCCCGTACCCGTTCTCCATCCCATACCGCGCGAGTTGGCAAACGGTGGTTACCACCGCCGCAACTCCCCTGTCGACGACCCAAAAACTGATCGGAGAAATTTATGCGAGTTGTTCGACGAGTTCGCCCCGGCAAAATCTATACATAGCTAGTCATCCCTACGCGTATACGTATACACAGGATAGGCGTATGACCGCTAGTGCGAGTGATGGTGCGTGCGTTAGCACGTGTGTAAGTCGAGCTGGTCCAACACGGACCGCTAATGAACGAGAGTGCCGTTTACACGAACGAGGGACCCGAAGCCGATGCGTTGCAGTGGCAGAAATTTTCAAATTTATGTCAACAACCCCTCGAGAATAGGCGCGCCCGACAAAGGGGAAAGCTACGGTGCGTATTACAGGGAGGAAAGGATTTCGATGGGTTTGTGCGAGAGAGATCGACGTTATACAAACGGCCGTACAAATACACCTGCGAGCAAATATACAGTTGAGATTTAACCCCGGCCATCCCTCAAAACGAATGCATCTACAGTTGCGCGCGCGTATGACACGATCTCACCCCACCTTCCGCCTATTTGCTTTCCGATACACGTGCGAGCGTGCAAATAATCTGCTCGTCATGGACGCGCGTATTCGACGCGTGCATGCGAATGTTACAAAGAATATGCGAACGTGCGTGGTATGCGTAACGCGCGTAACTGTGCGCACCTGTACGCGAGTGCGGACAAATACGGGGTGGTTAGCATTTGAAGTAACCCTGTACCGGGCACCCATACGTACGCAGCGCGAATCTTTTCTTCGTTAATGAAACGTGTGACGCGTGTTTTTCCGCACCCCGACGTCCAGATTCTACGCGCGATTTCCTCTCTTCATCCCTCCCCGACATCCTATTCGCACCGTCGTTCTCTCTTTCTCCGACTCTCGCTTCACCCCGTGTTCCTTGGGTAGAAAGAAACGAAATAACGCAACAAATAAAAGAGTCCGCTCACAGCGAACGCAGAGGGTAGAGCGTAGACCGCCATGCAAATGTGACCCGGCCGCGCCTACGCCGCCGCTGGGGAGTCGATATGTGGTACGCACGGGGAGCCGGGGGGGTAAGCCGCAAACAAAAATATTTCGCGTCTAATATTCCCGTAGCGCGAGCACCCGAGTAATTTAGGGGTCCGGCAGCGTCACGTATGTTTCACCCGGTAATATCATCCTCGTTCCTTATCCCTCTTTTCTCTCCCTTCTGCTCTACGCCGCGACTCACGCTTGTTCGCTCTTTATTTCTCCTTTCGCCCTCACCCCCTACCGCACCGTGACTATGGCGCGGCCCACGGCTTTTGACTCGGCGTCGTAAAAACCCCATCCGCGCGCCGAAAAAGTCCGACGAACCCATCCCGAGGCGAACCGGAAGGGAAATAGGTGGAAGGGGGTACTATACGACTCGCGTGGGGTCGCGCGCGTGTGTGTGTACGCGCGTTCGTATCGGTGGCGCTGAATTTCGAGGACGAGAATGCGTGTATAGGCCCTACTTTTCGCGGCGGAACTGCCAATTACGGGGAAACGTGTGTCGACTCCTCCCCCGTCCTTTCTACCCCGCGTCTAGTTGCCTTCCTCGTGAACTCTTTTTGGGATTCTTTCTTTTGGCAGGCCGGCAGGTTGCACGACAAATTAAAATACACGACAGGACTTGGTTGAAAACGGAATAATGATAATTTTACAACCCCTCGTGCTTCCTTTACCGATGTACGATGCCTACACGGATGTTCATTAAAGACCCGTCGTCAAGGAAACGTCGACATCGCTGAAAATCCTCGTTACAGATTTAACATCGTCACGTTTGATTCCGGAAAATTTCCAGTTCGACGGCATAATTTTATTATAACGTTCGACGGTGGGAATTTCGGTGGAAGGCGGCGGAAGGAATTACATCGCCCGATGGGGTAATCAAAGCGTTATTTATTAGATGATTCTCAGTGAGAAATACGAGGCCTCGTTATCTCGCTATAGCGAAACTGTCGACGCGCGAAAAAATAATTACAGCGGCGGGGAATTAAAGTCGTTGTGAGGATTTCGAATGGAGGGTTACGAAGAGAAAAGTGGTGGCTCGGTTACAAAGAAGTTCCTTAATCACTCTCGAGAAATCGATATATCCAGGCAGGTATTTTACCGGGATGGAGGCGTTCGTGCCCGGGTCGAGGCGTTCCTCGTGCCTGTTCATCGATTGCCAGACAAGCAGGCTCGCTTGTCAATTTCGTGAAAATGTTGATTAGCCGTCGCTACTAATTAAACGTTACTCGTTCGTAATCGGCCCAACCGTTCGATCGCGTCGAATCGATAACTACCCCGTAATTGATCGGCACTCGATGGAAATAGCACCTACGTTTGAAGGGAAATCGACTCGTACGGCAATTGGGTATTGTTGCTCTCATTATAATAGAACACTGAATACCGGAGGACTAATTAATTCTTACTCCCACACCTGCTTTGTGATCGGAGATGTGAATTTGCTAAATTACTAAAACGTACATTTATAGCTCGAAAACATAAATAAAATCGACGTGTCACAGACCGTCCTGTATAATTCGGATTATCGAAAAATCGTACATTTTCTTCGGATGGAAAACCCCTTGGGAAGCCAAAAAAGGTGAACAAATTGGAAAAGTCCAAAGAATTATCTAAAATTATAATGAGACGTCTCATCTCATTTGTCGTAAAAAGTTCAACGCAGTTCAAAGTTGGATTAAGTGCATGGGATTTAAAAAATTATTTCACATAAGTACCTAGGCAGATTTGATAAGAGTGATAAGATTATTTCTGTGATACGTGTCATGAAAAATGATTCATGTATAAATTATCTCTCGGTAGAGTGATGCGAAATTTAAAAATTCCTACTAGAAATAAAAAACTTGGTCAATTTTATCATGGAACGACTCAAGAGCTCTGTTTACTTCTCGCATAGGTACATATTGTTTCAGTCGTAACCTTCTCCGACAAAGACGTTGAAAACCGTGTTTTACACTTTTACTACCCGAGGGACTGTCGAATGGATTGAGTACCCACCATAACTTCGTTCCGAGTTCGCCTTTCTTTTCTTCCTTCACCGAATTTCGACAGTCTCTAAGTATTTCCGTAGTGATCGATTGGCGCGAGAACGAAGGAGTGTGTGTGTGTGTGTGTGTGTGGGCAGAAGTGGAAGGAGAAATGGGGAGAGAGCGCTATCTCCATTGAGATCCTCTCGTAACAGCTGAACGACGTTCTTCGCTTCACGAGGTGGTAGTCTCATCGAGCTCCAAGCTGGAATTGGGCGAAACTAATTAATCGATCGTCAATTGAAAGTGTCGTGGGGGACTCAATTAATTACCCGTTAATTATCGCTCATTCCAATTTTCGACGTATTTCGAGGATCGTGACATTCGAACGGTCCCTTTCCCCGCCGGATCACGATAAAGGTCCCGTTCCATTTTCCGCTTTTCCTTGTACGCACCTTTCCCTTGGCCTTGCACCTTTCACCCCTCTCGTCGTTCTCGCTTCCGTCGACCCCTGCCCTCCCCACCGATACCTTTCTAATAAAAATGGGAAGCTTCTCCTCGAGTTTTCCACAGCTCCCGGACATCGCAGCAGTAAATGTCTCCCCTTGGAAAATTAATGCCCGACCCTTTTTACGTACACGCGAGGAGAAGAAACGACCATAAAGTTTCATTGCCTTTAATTCGGTCGTAGCGTCGATCCACGGGCAGTGACTAATTGGGCAGCAAGAATGCTTCTTTACTTCTCTCTTCCGTCCGCTTCCCTCTTTCTCCCGACGGAAGGTCCATTCTTCTTAGGACACACGAGCCGCTTAAGGGCGGGAAAAAAAGCGGGGACAAAGGTCATCCCCCGCGTTGTCCACTGGTATTGGATTACCGGAATAACAAAGGGGCGAATTTGTATCAATTTTTCTTTCTGATGTTCGCGTCGTAGGTAGGTACATACCTACCAAATGTGTGCGCTTACGAAATACGAGCAGTTATAGTCCAGTAAAAGTAGACCTTCTTTATAGGGGTGCAAACAAATAATTTCCGGCAAGCTGATTTTTTCAGGGTCGATGGAGGGATGTCTCCCGAGTATCCAACCAAAAAGTCACCCTCCGCACCCTTGGCAAAGTGTTGCAAATAGGGTTGTTTTTGTTTGTTTTTATTTTTTTGAAAACATTTTTTTTTCAGCTTGTACATAATAATATACCATACAACTTTGTCTAATAAAATTTTTTGATAACTTTGATTTTTGACGGTCCAGCGCCCATTATACAGTACGTCCCGCGCATTACCCCATAGTTGCAGGGGCCTTGAAATTTTCCTTCGGCCAGGCTTGGTCGGTCAAAAGTCAAAGTTATCAAAAAATGTTATTAGGCAAAGTTGTAGAGAATATTATTATGTACAAGCTGAAAACAATTTTTTTTCAAAAAATAAAAAACAAAAACAAAAACAAAAACCACCCTATTTGCGACACTTTGCCAGGGGTGCGGAGGGTGATTGTTGACTTTGTTCAGATCTAAATATATATAATCATATCTGATCATGTATGATGTATATAAACATTTTTTCCCGGGCATAACCAAACCATTTGGTGAAATATGAACCCTCTATCTGGTTTCTGACCATTTTCTGGTTAGAATTACTAAACATATAGTCAAAATAACTAAATATTTGGTTCAACTTTTTAGTATTTTTAAAAGTATAACTAAACTAGTTTAACCAGATGCATTTTGTCATTTTAATCAAGTTATTTTTCTCAGTATACATACTCCTTTCGAGATATTTGGAAAAGGAAGCAATCAACGCTTATAACGTATTACAAATTTTTTTCATTAGTTCAGCTCAATGGTTGCCTTCCATGTACCGCGAAGTTTTAAGTGTATTACCTTTTACGTCATAATAATATTTAATAACTTCACACAGTTTTCAAAAGAGAAGCTTACCGCTGAAAGAGAAGAACTAATTAGACGCCCTTATTGTATCAAATTACAGTTATCAACATTGTTATACCAGGAATAATTCGAATTCAATTAATAACTTTTGCGCATAAATGAAAGCCACCCCTTCTCTTTCCATTACAGCTACGCGAGTACACCCTAACCGAAACGTATCACGAGGACGACGTGGTGGTGGAGTTCGTGAACAATGACAATCTACGGAGTCCGACTCCGCGAGGAATCGATCCCAACAGAGATTTGAACGAAGCTATAGCCGAGGAACGAAGGGAAATGGACTCTCAGAGATACAGGTAGGTATATCAGATATATACCCGCATACCTATGTACACGTAAACCTATACCTATCCGAGAAAAAGGGACAGTAGAGATAGCTCCAGCTTCCGCCGTGTTTATTCGTACAAATTTTCGGTCGGAGATCAGGAGACGCGGATAGCGATGAGGGAGCGGGGTTGAATCCGTACTTGAAATCGAAAACCCGAGTCTAATGAGGGAAAATGGCGGAAAAGTGGACGAGACGGTGCGCCAGCGGACGAGGGTCGTTATATTAAGGCAACGTCGAGTGCTCCGCGAGGATACCTAGATACTCGGCCACTAGAATGCAATATCGAGCTCATAAAAAGAAGGAGGAAGAGGCGAAGAGAGGAAGGAAGAGATGGACAGGCCACGCGTCTGGCGATGGGGTTAGAGGAATGGACGCGCTCCGGCATAAAGGATCCATCCTATAGAGATTCACGCGACAATGTCTGGGGTATCGCAAAGAGGTTCGGAAATAGGACTTCATCGACTAAACAGCTTGGAAGGTGCTTGCTTCGCCTCTCTGGCTTCTTCTCTTTCACCGGAGTTCTACTTCGCGGCGTGGAAGAGAGGGAGAAGGAAGAGAGGGGTGTATAGATCTCTTTGCCTGCAGTTCTCCTCGCCTCGGCTCTCCCCGCGAGAGCGCGGGACGTTTTCTCTTTAACTTTTATGGTAGAACCGACTATTTCGGGTGGAGATTGAGAGATCTTCTTAGCTTGCTTGCCTACCTCGGTTACGCCCTTATGGAGCGCCCGGTTTACGTACGTACTTACTGTGAAATTTTGCGTTATTATCGTCGGTAGGCACTTTCTGTCGAGTCAATGCCTTTGTCGCAGAAGTAATGCTTACGACGAAGGGGAAAAATTGTTGCTCCCTTTTCACTTCCGACGCGGAACTGTCCCCGCCTCATCGCGTTTATCTCTTCTTCTCCTCGACGTCGATAACGTCGGTTATCTTCCCTCTCGGAATTTATACATCGAACGGGCTTCTATTCGTGTATCGGTTGCAGCGGCATGGTGTATATCGCCGTCGACAATGGTTCGCTCCTTTTTCTCTCCTTTTTGGCCGAAGGTCGCCCGTTGGCAATGTCGCCGGATGATCGGATGGACTATGCAGCTCCGCTCCTATCGTTGCCCATTGAATGTCGCTCGTGCGAGTTTCTCCTCGTATCTCGTTTTTATTATCGTCATTGATAGATTGCAGGCAGTCGCGTGTGACGTAAGAAACTCAAAAACATTCGAGGCAAAAATTCTAAAATTAGAGAGTAAACATCGCGAACTATAATACTGACGGAATAGCACCTATTTTCGAAACTTCGGCCAATCACGAGTCAGCGAGGTCCAAGCGAGATTGCGTTTATCTCAAGCCCACGCAAGTGCTGAAATGTCTTCTGTCGAGTGTTCTTATCTACTTAATATCCGGTATTTGCCAGTAAATCGGTATATCGAACCACCGTACCACGCAGTAACTCGCGAAGGATATCGAGAAGGGAGTTTAGGGGATGTCTGTGAAGGGGTATTCTCAAGACTCTCCCCCGATCGCAGGCGTAGTCGATGCAGGTAATCGAAACTAACTCGATATTATTGGCTGCTCTTGCCATAGTAATATCCGTTGGACGTCACTTATCTCGAAGTAGATAGAGACAGTTTTGAACTCTGAACGGGTTCGCAGGAGTGCCAAAAAGTCACCCCCTTAATTATCCCAAATTCCCTGCAAACTCGTTGATTTAATTAGTTTTGCAAGGTACAGATATCAACGAGAACTAATCGGGCTTCAATTCCGTTCATCCCCTAAATCTGCATAGCGCACTTGTGATTATCTCTAATTATTATTACTATGGTGAACTCTAATTATCACCGCCATAGAAATAAATAATGACTAGTAAATCCAATCACTTAGAGCGTTAAAATTAGCTACGTGTTCTGAATTTCGAGTCGAGCGGAACTACGTCGGTCTGTACAGAGGTTATATCCTCCTGTGTCGAAGGATCAATACAGTCGGATAAATCCGGAGGTCACTAGCATTTCGAGCAATCCCGACGCGGGGATTTATCCAACACCTTCCAGATTTATTCGCTGTAGGTACGTGTCCCAAAAAGAGGAATTCGACTGAATTCGTCGAATCCCAGCGCCTCCCCCTCGCGTAAAATTGGCTTCGCGGTATCACCGTTATTATATCGATGTCGTCTCCTAGGCTCAAAGCGGAGCCCGCGAGTCTCCGTCCGCGAATTGAATTTGTTTCCACTAAGAGAGGGTTGAGGTTGGAGGGAGGTACGAAACATTTCATTTCGCTTCTTCGATCCTCCGCCACAAAAGGAGAAACGGCGGAAGACGGATGGAGGAAGGAAAAGGGGGCGGGGAAAAGAACAGCCGAGAAACATCGGAGGAGGATTGTATAGTTGCACCGTAATCCCGGCGATCGGGAAACCTCTACATAAATCTCCATTCCCGATCGAAGAGCGTCTCGCTGGGTTTTCAGTGAGTTTCTTCGTGCGTGCCACGCGGCAGCCGTTACCGCCGTTCGCGTCTCGAGTATCGCGTGTCTCGATCGAGTAATGGGGAGTTTGATCGGCAAAGTTCTCGGGTTATCACACCCTTATACGTAATACGCTATGATACGGTACGGGAAATACCCACTGGCTGTTATATAATATAAAGGCTTTTCCTGGAGACACGGTTATATACCACGGCGCTGAGCCATACGATACGAGAAAGCCGCATAGAACAGACGTGAAAATTCTAATAACACAGTAACAAATGTTTCGTGCTCCCCGTGACGTAACCTCCCTTCGCCCTTCCCCTTGCCAGGCCATACCAGACGCGCGGAGAACCATAAATCAAGTCTGGAAATTGCCCTCGCATTGCTGCGAGGCTTACTCGTTCGATAACTCGTACGTCGTCTCGCCCCGGAGGCGGTTCGATGTTTCCGCGCTCGTAAATGCCATAACCCACGGTCGACATGGTCTAACCCGAGCGATACGAAGTCCGGGGAAGGGCCGGAGAGTGTTTGCGGTAATCAGTCGAAGCGTCGGTGTGGAAGCAGAGAAGTGCGGGTTTACCGATCGTTTTCCCCTGCCCCCTGTAAATTATATAGTATCGCCTCACGAATTCCTGTGCGTACACATATTTAGAGTTTACCTCGTTTCTTCTTGCAGATATTGGACCACTACGGATAACGATCAACAGACGGTCACGGATCAACCGCGGGACAACAAAGCGGCCATAATCAACGGCATCGTCTCGTCGTACGTGCCGCGCTATCGCGGCGTGGCCACGCCGTCGTCCAGGGGCTTCGAGGGCAAGGTCGCCGTGTGGCCGTACTATCAGCAGCAGAGGCAGAGCGTCGAGGCTCAGAAGGCGCAAATCTTCGAGGACATTCAGAAGATGATCGTGGCCGGAAAGAATGGCACGAACACCACTCATCTACCTTGGGTCGGTCGGACCGAGCACATGGACCGCTCGCACAGATTCAAGATGAAGCATCACAGGCTGATGTCCAAGAGGAAACATCTGAGAGTTCGTAAGTACAGACCTCGTCGCGCTTCCGGATCCCCGCGTCCGATTCACCCGTCTATGGCACGAGAAACGCGTAGTTCAATTAACTCCGCAAACCGAGCGCGACATACCTGCCTCGAATGCGGCGAGCGGAGGTTTTCATTTGGCAAATTTAACGTTAAAAGCTGCGGGCGGGTGTTCTTGTTTGTCCAATTGGATTTATTTTCCGCAGTAGAGACGTACCTACACATTCAGCGGTCATATTTTTCGCGTGGTCGATCAAAGGTCCGTGCGTACCTCACTCTCTGTCGAGCTCCATTACGCTCCCTTTGGTGTGTGCAGGCGCGTGTGTGCGACTATTCTATATGTATATCGCACTCGCTATTTCTGATCCAGAGAAACGCAATTTCTGGTGTACGGTATTCGAATGTGTAGTCGGCGTCATATCGGGATTTGTATCTCGATGAATTTTCAGTTGGGTTTGACGCACGTCCTAGGAGCGATGGAATTTTTGATACCGTCGTGTATTAATTTGGCATGAAGAGGGGACGCAGCATAAATGACTCTCGGTTGAAAAAATAGATTGCCTTATTTCAAAATTACACGCGACAACAAATACATTTTGAGTGATTTATTTCTGGAATAATATGCCAAATAACGTAATTAAATTCCGTCCAAATATTATACACGGAGAAAAGGGATTAGTAAAAAATCATGGGAACACCCATGAATTTTTACAGTTATCCCAGTAACAGGGTTCCTCGAAGTGAAACACTGAAGTTTTCAATAGACCGCTAGAGCGTACATTTTCAGTTCATAATAGTATAAACATTAATTTAAAGGATAAAATTTACCAACCTCCCATTAATTAGTGTCGAATTTTTACGGGTTTATAGTGCAACGGACTGTAAAAATTACGTTGTGTCTACTAAAATATTCGATATTTCACCTCAAGGAGCCCTGTTACAGGCATTCACTATAAAAATCACTAATCCTTTTACTACATCTCCATCGACTCGTAATCTCGAAACGCGTCTTTGTGAAAAATAGTAAAATAAGTATCTCATCAAGGGGGTAGTGACCCTCGTGTAAGTACCCAGGGCGTAAGGCGAGATAGTTCCCTAGCCAGCCAACGTTTAATCGAGGGAAGCAGAAAGATCGAGTGTTAGGCGGCGAGGTGGGAGCGAACGCGGGGTCAGCTCGCGAGACAAATGGTTGGAAGAAAGGAACGAAACCAGACTCTATTTCTTCTTATCGGTTCAGGACTACCGAGGGACTGTAAGCTCGGCGAATGGGGCCCCTGGAGCGCCTGCAGTCGTACCTGCGGTGTGGGCGAAACGCAGAGAACGCGGAAGATCGTCGTGAAGCCGCGCAGAGGCGGCAAATCCTGCCCGCCTTTGAAGCAGACCAAGTGGTGCGGCAGCGTCAGCCCCTGTCCCGAGAGCACCAAGCCCAATGTCGACATTTACCAGTGGTAGTCCAGCGCGGCGTAAGCGCGGTTCGAGGTCGAGGGTTCGTATCGCTAGCTGGGGATGCCAAAGATTTTGAGAGGGGTCTTTCGGGGTCGCGAAATCGCGTCGCGGACGGACTTTCGACGCGATGCGAACGATGATTGCGAGCCAAAGATGTATGTAGATTGGATCGTCCGGCGACGGTGCGGTTGTTTCTCGACGCTAGCGATGGTCTTTGGAAAGCTCGAGGAATTCTCGGCCTCTTCGATGTTTGTTTCGAAAGGGAAGCGCTCCACGGGAGCGAGGAGAGAAAAAACTGTCGAAATACCAAAGAGAATCTCCGACTCTTCGGCTCCCACAATGACGGCGCTTTGAACGTTGCATCGTCTCTGCGGGCACCTAAAATTCGAGCCTTCCCGCGAAGAATCGCGACCGCGACCTTTCTTTTGTCCCGAAATAAATCAGATTCTTTCGAGCTTATCGAGAGTTCGAAGCTCCTCTCGACCGATCGCCAACGTCACTCTCGTCTTCTCCCGAGGCGAGGAGGTCCCCGACGACGCACTTCTATCCGATTTTCGCGGGAAAGGAAGGAGACGGTCGGCAGGAAAACCCTTTTTGCATAAATAGACTCTTTCAAAGGAGAGGAGAGGCGTTGCGCGCTCAAAGTCGGATTTCGGACTCTGGGATTTATCCGGGGAAGGGATGGAAGTACATCATGGCCGTGGCACTCGATGCGAACTATTTCGACGGCGAAACACCTCTCCCTCCGTCAACCACCTTCCAGTCGAGCGAAGGTAAACGTGGAATTAAAACCGCGCGCGATCGATCTTTGGGGAATGATAAATTCCACTCTTGACAATCCGTACGACCCAGCCTAATTTCGATGAAGTTTCGGTTCTCGATGCATTCGATGGGAAGTAATCTGGGAGGATGGAAAACGCGCGCGCCCGTTGGCGTACGCGAGCCCCTCTCGTCGCGCTTTGAAATCTCTACAAATCGCCGCCGACATCGTCCGTAGCGCGTCTCCCCTCCTCCTTCGTCGCGTTCGCCCTGAGCGAAGATGCCGGATTTCTGTAAAAAGAAGACGAGAATTTCGGTCCCGCGAACTAAATTGAAAGGGAACGTTCTTTTCGACTGCTGGGCCATGCGATCGCGCGAACGGTTGGGAGTTTTTACAAAAAAAAATATCATCAGGTACGTCTTAGGTGAGTGTATTATATCGTAGGGATAAAGTTTAACGATAATAATTAACAACTAACGATTAACCGTAATACGTTAACGATAGGATTGTACTGTTTGTCCGTAAGCGAACGGCTTGAGTCCACTTTCCAACCCTGTAGATACGTACCATTCGAAAACGGAACGTCTTGGTCGTTCAATGACCGATCGCTAATCTTGATTGGTAGAGGCGAAGGGGTTGAATTTTGACGACAGAAGGAAACGCCGAAATTATAGGTTGTGGAATCCGGGGGACTGACATTTCTGGCGATTGTGGTGACGGTTCGTGGGGGCATCACGCGAAATTGTTTATCGTACATAACTACCGACGGACGAACGTTTCGACGCGATTGACATACTTTCGAAGGAGGACCAAGCCGGCGTAATCTTAATGCTAAGATTAACATTTTATAAATCAGACACTCTGAGAAAGAGACTCCTCCGATGTTTTCGCACTTTGCGCAAATTCCTCGACTCTCTTCGAGTAGAGACGACGAGGCGAGGTATCCACTTCGAAGCTGCACACGGACGACGAGACGAACGCGACGATATAGTAACGAACGACATCCGCGACGATGATAATGATTCTGTACAAGACACTGTGCATTCTAGGCTATAAGGATCTAGCCGGTAGGACTTTTATGATTAAGCCACATGTAGCGATGTATAACACATAAGTTTATATTACATAATAAAATCTGTCGAGAAAACCGCCAAGTTCCCTCGACCTCTCCATTCCGTCGCATGAGGGACGTTGCTGTTCACGTGGATACGGTAAGCTCGTCAAATCGTTAATAAGAGCGGAATGGCCCATAGTTACGGCGGTGGAATGTTATTGAAGGGGGTTACGGTACATCAATTCATTCGCATACGTTCTAATACTGAGATTTTCACTTTTTACTCCCTCAATAGGTACTTCTTCCAGCCTTTAAAACTACCGTCATTTTTATTCAATGAACTTGAAAGTAAACCATCACGCTTAACCTCTTCCGCAAACCGAAGTTCTTTGCCCCCGTCGCCTGTGTGATTCACCTTTCCAGCGACGGCATCATTAAGCGCCTCGTCACGACTCGGCAGCGTTTTTCAATGCAAAGTGCCGGTGCAACTTTCACATGCCCGGTGCAATTTCTCCCGCAGGGACGTCGGGATTTACGAAAGGGGGAAAGAGGAGAAGGAGAAGGCCAGAGGACGAGGCGCTCAGCTAACCCCTTCGGCACAGCGGAGAGCCTTAAGAAGTTGCGCGGTATTAATTGTGTCGGAGGGCTTGGGGGGTATACGAAGGTGGGGGTTGTTATCACGCAACATTACCCCGAAATAAAGGACGCGCGGTTGGACCGTGGGACAAGCGACAATACTAGGCGTGCGATCTCGCAGCCCTCCGCAGATAAGCCAGCCTACCCTCCCACCATCCTCCTCGTTCCACCCTTCGAGCAACTAAAGTATCCCTCGCGTCGAGGGGTCGAGACACATACGCGTAATGATCGCCCAAAGCCACCGGGCTGATAAGACGGGAGCGCCCACGGGGGGTTGAGATTCGACCTTCCCCGTTCACCCCCTTTTTAGAGCCGCTTGTTTGGCGCACGTGGACGTTAATAAAGGCCGCCCGGAGAATCGAACGCGAATAATGCCTCCGTGTATAACGCGTGTTCGCTCGCCCGTCAGAGCGTCCTTTCTTCCCTTATTTTTACCCCGGAACCTCGCCCGAATGTTGGATGCGGAGGAGTGACGATCGGTCTTCTGGTCGGGGATTGAGAATGAACTAATGTCTGGTCGCAACGAGGGTGTCTTAAGTAGATACAGTCCCCGGTGCGGGTGAGCGAGTGGCGGACGGTGTATATAAGGGAGGCTAGCATCAATCCGCATTTTGGACGGTCGCTCGCTCGAGTCTCCACGTATAAGCGACGGACAGTCGCAGAGCAATCACGGAGGACCGACGTTCGCTTATTAATTTCTGCTTCGCTCCCTCCTCGGATCCGTCATTCCTCTCTGGACGAGTAATCCAAAAGAGAGCCCTTTCGTAGAAATTAGATTCCTTGCGTACCCCGTGAAAACAACATAGACAGCTAAGACGAACCGCTCTCGTTCGGCGAGCCCCAACGGCTCCGGTGAAGGGTAGCTAGAATTAATTAATTAAGTGAAATTACCGTAGCGGCATACCGGCGAAGAGGAACTTGCAATACTTTGCGCTAAAGAAAATACGCGACAAGTTTCTTCCCCTCGCCACCAGCACTTCCCTTAAAGGTACACCTACAGTTATCCACCAGGAAATTCAGACCTCTCCTCGGTGGACTTCGCCGTCCTTCGCAACCCCTTCCAATCGGCGAGCAACTCTCGGGAAATTACACTCCTTTCGTTTCAGCCTCACTCATATTACCTCCTTATAATTTTAACTATGAATAGGGGAGGGGCAGAGAGATAAGGTCAACTTATGCTGCTCTCTACGTTGCAGCTGTCAGCACCAGGGTGGAGAAAACGATAGTTGAGGGGGCGACTCTTCAATAACCACGGGACTCTAAGACGGCAGACGCTCCTGACGTGATAGAGATATTGCCCAAAGAGACACATACCTATGCTCAGTTACACGCCGGGCCGCCAAGGTTCATAAAATTAATAACCTATAAATTCCTGGGAATATTGCGGAGAAAATTACCTCCTCGTATATTACCGTGACCCCCGCGCCGCAGCCTCCGACGCAGTCGCCGTCGTCACTGTCCCCCTCGGTTCCTCTCCTATTCTCACGCCGCCCAATATCTCACACCGACTCCTTCGGAAGCACCAGCCCGGAAGAGGATCCGCAATCGGAATTCGAAGACGTCGAATGCAGCGGGGATCGTTCGTCACGCTGGATGCTTCCCGGTTCTCCGAGCCGAGAAATTCCGTTTCGAGGGTACTCGCGTTTTCGGCGCGGTAGATACGACACCTTTCGACGTAGCTGTAGCCGCATCAGTCACGGGACATCTCCGAATGTCGTTTCCGGGAGAGTGAGACGGACCGAAGGACCCTCTCGACTATACATACGTACGATTCGACCGAGTCGTGTACACTGTTTAATCGGCCGTCTCGTTTCCGCGGAACGGAAATCGAGTCTCGAGTTTCATGATTGATAACCCCACGCGACGTGGCCGGCGCCCATTGTCTTCGTCTCCTCTTGATGAGCCGAGGAGAGAGCGGAGATTAAGCGGGTATGAAAGATTGAAAAAGTGCCCTTTTATCGGCCACGCCGGGAGATCGATCGGTCGACGCCCGTCGGCGTCGAGTGTGTCTGTACTAAATTTCGGCAGCCCACCCGGAACCAATCACTTAGGCAAGGGTTCGAAGATCCCGGTCACGACCGGCTAAATCTCCAGTCGGAGCCATTATGAAGAGCGATATGGAAGAGAGACCGCGCGGCTCGGGGCGATCGAGAGGTGTGCAGCTGGCGATCACACCAGTAGCCCCCGAGCGAGGCGACCGTTTGCTCCAGTGTGCACTCTCCGATATTTGCCCAATCCCGATCGCCCATAAACCTGCAAATTTTACTTTTATCGAGACTGAAGGAGGCGGGCGGAAAGTGGAACGGGAGAAAGTTTATATTCGGCGGAGTTTCTGGCTGGCCGATGCTGCGGAAGACGGAAGGAGGAACTGTTCTACGTGGGATCAATGACTTTTGTTTTCTTCGCGGTACGTGACTTACCGATGGATCGAGACTCTGTAGAGTCTCGCGCCAAGGACTAAAGAATGTAGCTTTAATATGTCAGTGAGATTGATCGAGGCTATCGTTACTCTGCGCGTATCTAGCTTTCCGCCCGCGCCTTCGTCCACGTGAATTTCGAGATAAATAGAAATCCTAATACAAATTTTCATTCCCTATTTTACCTCATTAAGGAATAAATTTCCTAAAATCCGGAAACGCGTCTTTTTAAATTTTTAACCGAAAGGCCAAATACCAATTTGCATGGATCAAACTTCAAAAATGACGGATTTTCGTACAAACTTACATCCCTTATTTTACCATCGTAGAGAGGGGAAGTATTTCATAAAATCTTTTCTTAGTGAGTGGTTACGTCACAAAAAAAACCTACTGTCCAAATTTCATGTAATTAGCTTCAGCGGTTTGGGCTCGGTGTTGATAAATCAATCAATTAATCAGTCCGTCAGAACGTTTTCTCTTATACATGTGTACGTATACTATGTATGTATGTACAGATACGTATAAAACGTATTAAATTTCTCAAAGGATAACGCGCTGGGATGTTATATGAGAACATTGGCGTATACGGTTCTATAAAACCGCGATTTTGATTAAACCTTTTTATAAGTAAATCGTGTGAGAAACTCGGTGATACAAGGAAACATCAAAGCGTATAAGAATATTCTGTTTACTGTGCAATAAATCAACGTCTCGACTGCTTCGAACAATCGCTCTCGTTCGCAAAGAAGAACGCCCTGTCGTACGACCGAGCACTTCCTACACTACTGGTCCGACCATCCGCCGCCTTAAACTACTCGAGCGACTCCGACTGCCCTTTCCACCGCGCCCGTCCGACCGTACTCGCTCCTCCACTCCTGTCCGCAGGCGCGGTTAGCCGCGCGGTAACGTATCACCCCGAAAGTAGACGGAAAATAAATCCGCAGCGTGTGCATATCTCACGGGAATTCCCCGCTACTGTAAATCGTAAGAAGAATACTCCCACCGCAGTACGAGTACACACCGCGACACCGCGTCCAGACTTCTATACCCGCAAGGTTCAACGCCGTCGCTTCGGAAGCTCCTGCCCCGCGCATTGCCGACCCCGTTGTAAAGCACGCACGGAAACGACGATCATTCCGGTCGCGCTGTACGGTCTGCGTATGGGTACGTAAAGTTACGGGGGAGCGCGCGCGGGAAGGGGTAGGACCTTCCGTCGAGACCGGTTTTAAAGTTTCGAGCCCCGCGTGTGCTCGCGGGGCTGCGTAAAGCCTACGCGACCGACGATCGCGGAGAGTTATTACGTCGGCGTAACGCACACCGCGTGCGGAAAGAAAGTTCGCCGCGTTCGAAACGGCATCGAACTTTCGGCTTGAAAAGTTTTCGACCCGAGAGAGGGTCCCCGATGTGTTCTTTCACCCCTATTTTTATATATATTCGCAGGAAGCAACTCCACTTTCGGGACTCTACTCTGGAAATATACGCAGGGTGACTGTATAACTGCGAATATAAACAATGGTTAGCTCGAAGGGCACATTCGTCGGATACGGAAAGTGCAGCGGTACGGGAATGATGGGGTTGGACGCTGGCCGGGAATCGTGCCGCTACGGAAATACGTGACGCTTCAACCAAAGCGTATAAAAACGTAATAGACCCGCCGCGCTTCGCACGACCATCCTCTCCGTGTGCGACGCTCTACCACCCAGCCTCGAGTACACGTATCGACTTCTGGCGCTGTCGCGTGCAGCGAAGCGACCATACCCGTGCAGTTTCCACGGGGTTCGTGGTGATTTTCTTGGAAAAACTCGGAGAACTTCTAGTCTACCTTTTTAAACCTATGGACGTGTACCATCACGCATGGTACGTACAACGAGTAGTCCCCTATCTCCCCTTTCCGCCGCAATCGATAACCGCGCGCGCGACAAACGTGTTTGCGCGCCGACACGTGTTACCGTTGTTATCGTTCCATTTTTACACGACACCGATAACAATCTCGGACGGTCTCTCTCGACGCGTTATAGGTATTTCCCCCTTTCCCGCCCTGATTCTCGCTCGCTCCAGATCCCTCTTTCACCCTCGAACTTATTTCCGCATATTTTCTCCGTACAAAAGTGGCCGAGCGAGCCGCTTTGTTCGACGAGGCGAAAGGGGGATGATGCGTGTGTGATCGAAATTCATCAAGCCGACCCCCGCGATCAACAAAAGCCCCGGTGTAACCCCTCGGCGATGTACAAATCGACCGAGCTATTAGCAAAATCAAAAATGATGAGGTACCCGCAAGGGTGATTTTCCGAGCCGAGCGGGGCGAGGGTACGAGCGAGAGAGCGACGACGGTGGTTGGGCTCTGCGGGGACTATTTTTCGCTTCGTTCGCGGTACACGATCAATGGCGTGACTCGATTCTATATCGGCAATCGCGCGTGTCGATTCTTCTACGCGGTGTATGGCGTGAGGTAGTACCCTCTTACGTGGATAGTGATTCGCTCGTGATCGATTGGTGGAACGACTCGCGGAAAGAATCACGTTCACGCGACAGTCTTCTTCCTTGGGAACGATACGGGTATGAGTGTGTGTTCACCGTCTCGTCGATTGCTTTCTTTACGGCCGAATCCGATCTCGTGAGTCGCGAGAAAGACGTTTCTGTAATTCTAAGTTTCTCGATTCGTCGATCTTCGCGTGTATCTCCGGAAGAACTCGAGCTCGCACTCTTCGCCCCGCGAGAAGCGTCCACTATAGCTTGGCTTTGAAGACGGACTTCAATGGGTTCCCCTCTGCCCGGTATCTACTCCCGAGGCACCACGGGAAAAGCGATTCTGGAGCACCAGCTCTTACTCTTCCTCTTCCGTACAAGGTATACCGGGTTGTGAGTTATTCTTACGCCGTATCTCCGCTCTTGAAATGAAATGTGAACGAATATTCTACCCCTTCCATCTTTCCCCCTTCTTTCACTTTCTCCACACCTTGGGGTATCTATTCTTTTCTCTGTAAAATATTATCGTAAGATCGCCATCAGCAAATACGTCCATTCGATGAGCACTCGATCCTCATTAATCTAACGTCTTAATTTTTCAAATAAACGTTAAATACTCCTAAATTCAATGAATACTCTCTTCGACATCACGATAATTAACGATAAATCATCCGCACGCTAAAAGCAGACCTGGAAACACGTATCGCAATGGACAGGAATAAAGTGATAAGTATCGAGATGAATTTACGAGGCGAAAATTGGCAGGGAAATGTTTTCTCTATTCACAATGCGCGTATCATTTATACAGAAGCGAATACAATATTCTCATGAACAGAGGCTTTTTATATTTGCAATACAAATTACAGCGCAGCCGGCGCGCCGACCGGCAGCCGTATACCCTGTCTAAAATGAAAAATCGAATTAAAAAGAGTCCGCTGCCCGCGGGGGTGTAGAAAAACCAGCGCGTACGCATCGGATTCGGGGACGGGTTGGCATACTCGTATGCCGTACTCGTAGGTATACCGCGGGTCGAGTTCTCCCCCAGCGATGTGTCCCACCTGAACCGGGGACTGTAATGCTCCATAAAGATGCAAATAGGTGATTTCATTTCAAAATGAGAAATATCGAGTACTATTGGAAATTGGGGCGGGCGGAGAGGGGAGAGGATCGTTGATTGTCGACCGTCACCGAACAACCCCCTCTTGTCGCCCTCTTCGTATTCATCGGCGCAAGCCCTCCTCGATTCCGAAATATTCGGGAGTACGTTTCGCGGTGCTTCGAGTTGATACGTACGCGTTCGAGAGACCGTACGTGACCCCCTTCACTCACCCTCCGTCGCGCTCCGTCCTCCTACCAAATTACTAATTAATATCCCGCTAACTAGAATTCCTGGCTAACTACCTCTCCTACCTTGATGGCTCGTCATATTAACTAGTGACGAGATTTCGTCCACCACGAAAAATCCATGTGAACCCCGTATACACTCACCGACACTTTAGCCGGAGGAAATTTCCCAATTTAATACGAGAGAGTAATCTGGGATTTTATTACGCGTTCGTATCGTGTAAATATTATGAATTGGCAGCTCTCGGCGTACAATGTATAGACGTAGTGTTCGAACAGGATTGGATTGAAATTGTTTCGTTTCATGCTCAGGTATATGTGTACGTGCATAGGTCCGTCGGGCGTTATTACCCTCGAAAAAACCAGACGTTGTCGCGCGAAGCACGCGACGCGTTGCTGCAGAGACAGATGCATTAACGCCGACCGCCATAACTACCCGCGGGACAGATAATCTTTTCGCGCGAGGTCGCGTATGGCACGTGACGCGAAAGAACATACCGTGCGCGTATACACGCAGTAATAATGCAAGCGAGGAAGAGTGAGGTCGTGACGTTAACGATAGCAGTAACGTTGTCGTTTCGTATGCATTTCCTCGGACGGAACGAACTGCAGACTTCGCGCCCGAGTTCTCCGCAGGTATCGTACATACGTACAAGAGCTTATATATGTGCATGAGAGGGACTACTCTCCCCTTCTCTCATCCCCCTCTCGCTCGCTACATATAGCTTAAATATAACCCCGTGCGGACACTTTCATTTCCCAAGTTTCCTACCCGAGAAATATCATCACAGGAAATTATATTCAAAACGCGATATATGCCTACGCAAATTTCGGCGGAAAGAGAGGCGGAAGAGTGGGTGATTATTTCTACGTTTCGCTTAGGTATTCGGGGTGAGGATCGACGCTATTCATCGCAACGTACCGTACACAGTTACATAAACCGGCTCTCAGGATTGGGACGTGTGGTTCTTGTCGCATTTCTTTTTTATTATTCATGCAATCATCCGGCATGGGTACGGGGGTAGGCTTTACTTTCGTTAAAGCTTCGAGGAATGAAACGTAAAACAGTCAGCGTGCAATTTCGGGAATTCTCTAAATCTGAATCAAATGAGTGGGCTCTGATTTTTATTTCATTATATATATGGGGCATTTCACAAGAAAACGACAAAACGAAACCCATGGGGGGTCGGGAATTTACTTCATATATTTTTTTTCTTAAAGGTTTTTGGGTTCTAAACATACTCCTAAGTGGATTTTTGTTATTGCCTTTGTTTAAACGGGATATCTCTCGACAATATTGAAAAATGTGATTTTCAGGGCTTATTTTCGAATAGAAGAAATGATGATTTCAAAAAACTTTAAATACAAAAAGGTTTTGATTTTGAACGTGTTTTCATGAAAAAAAAAATATGCGATATTACCAGTACCTACCAGCAGAAACGAAAATAACCACTATTTTATCGCCTTCTGAAAATACGCCCCTTTTGATTTCAAGAAAACAAATTTCAAATTAATCTTCAAAGAATTACAAACTTTTTAAGCCGTCACACACCATGGAATGGCGATTCTTCAATGTTTTCTGCACTATTTTAGAAAAAAAAACTCAAACAAATTTTTTTTTTTTTTTCATGAGTAATATCTGCTGAAACAATCACAGAGAAATTAACTGTTGAGCAAGTTATTTACCAAAAATCACGATAAAGAAAACGAAATGTAGGATAAAATTGTGACAAACCGACTCGTATATTATTTATAATGAATCATGATTTTATTGATGTGGATTAGGTGTTTTATTGAGTAAAATTTGACATAACAACTTACTGTTTTTTCAATATATCAAGAACTTGATAGTCTAGCGAAAAAGAACAACTTTTTGTTCCAATTTTTCCATTTTCGTCAGGAATAATGCAGTGAGAGCGTAAGATATCACGATTGGGCTTTACGCGACAGAAGCGATCTGATATAATTCCGATTTTATCACATCATAATTCGTAGCATCCCAGTAACGAAATGTTAGTGACGGTAGATTATCCGGCTTAGATGCCCATTCATAAAGAGCCACTGGAGTCATTATTTGTTCATGTGCTGGCAATTACAGCAGACTTGCTCGAACAGCTAATCGCTTAACAGTTCCCCCAAACCATCGAAAGGGTCCTTGCCCTGCGCATCATGCCAAATTGCTTGCATTACGACTCATACATGGTTTACGCTTTTTCTAGAATAATCAATACTTTTTTTAAATCATTTACACCAATGCCATCAAAGATGATTAACTTCTCAGACGCGGCGCCACATCAATTTAAAAATTTAATATTTATGTAATATTTATTATCCTTTTCAAGATTATGGTGTCGCTGCTGAATGGCATTTTTGCCACAGCGCTGGGCAAGGCCCTTCCGATGGTATTGGGGAAACTGTTAAGATTTAAAAAGTATAATCTAGATTTTACTGGAATTACGTAAATTATATAAAAAGGCAGAGTACCTCACTCACTGTGGAAAAATATTATTCCTGCTCCGGATTTCGGTGAAACTAAGCCTATGGTCTTTGGGGTGATTTTCGAGTCGTTTAAGCGCCTCGAAAACCACGAAGCACCAATCCATGGCTGACCATAAGGCGCTCGCCCCATGGCTGAGCTTCCCTCACCGCGAGACTCCTACTGTGGCGTCATTCGGCTCACCTCGCTATCACTCGTCTCATATCGGCTCACCACGAGGTTAGTGATAGCCAAGCGAGGCAGGTGACGTCACAGGTTTCTCGTGGCGAGCGAGGCTAGGGTATGGGGTGAGCCAGGCCGGCCGGCCGCACAGGTAAGCGCCCTATGGTGCACCATGGGTTGGTGTCTCATAGTTTTCGAGGCGCTTAAACGACTCGCCGGGGGCATAATATATAAAAGCATAATAAATATAATATATTATACCCGGCGAGAGTCGTTTAAGCGCCTCGGAAACCACGAAGCACCAATCCAGGGCTGACCATAAGGCGCTCGCCCCATGGCTGAGCTTCGCTCACCGCGAGACTCGTACTATGGCGTCATTCGGCTCACCTCGCTATCACTCGTCTCATATCGGCTCACCACGAGACTACAATATAGCGCTATACTGAGAATAACCAGCAATAAGCCTTATGGTTATTCTCAGTATAGCGCTATACCGCGTTTATACCTGTTGGTAAAACCGGCCCTAAGCCGGATAAGCTACCGTCACTAACATTTCGTTACTGGAATGCTTCGAATTATGATGTGATAAAATCGGAATTGAAGGGGTAAGTGGATGAAGGGGTTGTCTAACAAAAAGTTGGTTCTGAGATATTTGAGTTTGTAGGCCGCCTTCCATACAGTAGATATATGGAATACTAAACTTACTCCATGTAATATCTCGGTTTTGAATGGCATTAGACCTATCCAAGATTTACCAGAAGTTGCATTCGGACATAACACTTTTATCCACTGAGTGATCTCATTTTTAAAAAATATTAGGTAACCCCTTCATCCACTTACCCCTTCAATTATCAAATCGCTTCTGTCGCGCAAAGCCCAATCGTGATACCTTGTGCTCTCATTGCATTATTACTGACGAAAATGAAAAGATTAGAACAAAAAGTTATTCATTGTTCAAAAACATTAAGTTGTTATGTCAAATTTTATTCAATAAAACACTTAATCAATATCAATAAAATCATAATTCATTATAAATAATATTTGAGTCGATTTGTCACAATTTCTAAAATAGTGTATAAAACATTAAGAAATCGCCATTCCATGGTGTGTGATGGCTTAAAAAGTTTGTAATTCTTTGAAGATTAATTTGAAATTTGTTTTCTTGAAATACACTATGGCGTATTTTCAGGCGAAAAAATAGTGGTTATTTTCATTTCTGCCGGTACTGGTAATACCACATATTTTTTTTTTATTCTTCAGTTGCACTGAAAATATTTTTTTATAACATCTACCATTATACATATATGAGTCGTTTAAATTTTCGGAGATACTTCTCTGCGATACAGTAACGTTAAAATTACACGAATCGAAAAGGTTACGGCTGAAATTTCAACAATAGGCTATGCACCTTAGCAGATTAATTTTACCAATACTTATCCTGCCCATTATCATCAAATCCATTCACATGCAACGTCCTTTTATTCGTATTACTTACCGGTCTGACTATAATCGATCGTTACTACTATCACCCATCGCCTGTAAATCTTAACGAAATCAAATCTCAACTTTTCTTGAAAAATTTCGACTATAATATTATATTACAAAGTCTACCCAGGTCCGAATTGGGATTTTTCAAATAAGATCAAACCTTAATACCACCCAATCAAAATACGTAAAATCGAGTCCTTACGTAATATTGGGTGTATCCAAGAACATTTCTACCCCGGGCTGATGCGTCTAATCGAGATGGGTCGTCTCTTTATGCTCTCCTTTTCTGCTCTGCGCCAACGTCGCCCTCTTCGCGTGAGAGTCGTAGTTTTGGACGAGAAAACTCCGGACATTTTCCGTGACCGCAAGAACGCAAAAGGGTTTCTCAAGGGTCGCGAGTGAACAGAAATTATGATTGGAACGCGCGGGAGTTGGCGTCGACCCTCCGATCCCAGGACCACCCTTAACCTCGCGTTTCGCGGAAGGTTTCTATTTAAATACGCGAAAATTCCCAGTCGTTATTTTATCGTCCCCGGGGAACCGCTGCGCGAGACTCGCTTGCTCCCCATTGCGGCTCCATTTAAATAAAGGGAACATTTTAGCGAGATTAGAATAACATAGAGGGTGCAAACCTCTCATCCTGCGAATTTCAAGGGTGTTAACCTTCCTTTTACAGTTTCTCCAACGATTTTGCGGCACCGGCCTCTTTTAGGATCGCGACCCTCCAACCCTTACGGTAATCGCGATGATCTCGGAGGACCACTCTTCTGGAGAGAACGCGGTGCTTGCTTCGAAGACTTGTCTAGAAATGGCCAATCGAAGGAAAAAGAAACCGAGAGCGTGAGCAAAAAGAAAGACCACAAAATTGTTACCCAGTGATCCCACTCATCGAACGTTCGATTATACTGTCACACCTGACTAACAGTCGGCATTGGAATTAAGCTGCGTCACACTCGTCGGAGCAACCGTAAAGTGCGCACCGTCGGAAACGAGGCGGTGTTGGGGAGCCGGCAGCCAGTTTGGCACCTACGCAATTTCCTTCATGAGCATCGAATTTCCGCAGGAACCCCCTACCACCCGAAAGTTCAACCCTCCTGCCGTCCTACCGGGTGTCGGGGTACACGGTGCCTCCCGTTTGCCAACGCCCACAGCAATTTCGTTAGTACACCGAGGCGGTCGCCCGGTGTCACGGCTAGGCGAAACGACATCAGATTTCAAATTTCGCCGCTCAATTTGGGTGTCGGATTCGTCGTATCCACCCTTCGCACCTCGGAAGAATCTGCAGGAAGACTGAGTGTACTGTATAGGAAATACCGACTTACGCGTATCGAGGAAACCTTATATAAAAATATACCGTGGTAGACTTTAAATGAATAGCGATCAATGTATTCGTCGAAGAAGAACATCTCAACTCGACGTTTCCTCCCGAATATATTTACGCCCTCCAAAACTCCTCCCCACCACGCAACTATAAAATATTATCATAGAAGCACGAGCGATAAGCGCAGAAATTACAAGGTTATTTTGTAACTGTGCTCACAGTGGCCCGCCGTCCAGAATAATTGCCAACAAAGAAATCCCTCCCACGCCTCGCTTCGTTTTCTCTTTTTTCGCTCCTAACGAGAAGAGCTTGTTTCCCGGAAGACTTCACTTTCTTTTATGCGATTTAATCCCGGTGAACGCTCCGTAGGTACGGAGCTTCTCGGGGTGGCACCTAGGACAAACGCGGTGGCATTCCACGCTGTTACTCCAATTTGGTAAAGTGCCTCCCGCCAGTCTCCGCGACGAGGAAATACAGAAATCCAACAGCAGACACGAGCTTGTCCGGCTGTGCGGGAAAGCTTCCCCGCGTTAAGCTCGAAAACACGTTCCACGAGATTACCCGAGTGGGAACGCAATGCAAGCTGGGTATCTCGACGACTGGCGATAGATATTTTGAAGCGACCCGTTTCTACAGTGGGAATGCAGGGAACGTTGGCGTGTATACCACTTGTGATTGCGGATTCGACGTAGGTGAGCTATACGTCAACCCCTCTTCGTGTTCTGATTTCGTGGAGGGACGGAAAAAGGCTCGCTGGAGCGGCGACCGATGTCGTCGTTGCCGCATGGTGGTCGAGACGGACCTTTAGAGGGGTATAATAAATTGGGTGGCATTCGTGTAATTCGGTAAAGTGCCGCCTGCTAGACGTGCGATGAAATAGGGAGATCCTGCAAACGCGCGTGCAGTCAGCTGTAAAGCGTCCCCCTTTTGGTCTATTCCTCTTCCTCTACACTACAGAATATGTTCCCCGAAGTTTCAAGTCCCCGACCCTCCTCCCTGTCGATACCATTATTACGCAGTCCTGTGAGTTACTCACGAGCCTATCCACCCCCACTTGTCAGAGTAGACGCCGTGTGTGTGCTCGAACACTAATCTTGGGTATATAGACGCGTCAATTTGGTAAATTACTCTAATCTATTCAAATACGTCGTCGATAGAAGTCGATCGTGTGAAAGGAGACGTAACTGAAGTACATACGTGTGGCCGAGAATCGAGTGCTTTACTAGTACTAGGTACTGTATCGCATTATGAATGGCACTGGCTGGCAAAAGGAAGGGTATGGAAGAAGAAAGTGGAGCAGTGAGAATAGGGGCAGGCAAATACTTATCGATAAGGGGTGACCTGTCAATACCACGATTTTCTCATGCAATTTTAGTTGCGTTTGCCCTACTGTCAATTTACTGTACATGGAACGTCGTCTACGTTTGTACGTATATATAGATGTATGAGTTAATGCGAGAACGCCAATTGTAACGTAGTTTCTCTCTGTTTAAGAGCGTTCCGATCGTACAATCCGAGCGGACAAAGGGTAAAGGGTTTGCGATAAAGACGCCTTCGATGGTGTTAAAATTAGAAAGTCTATAACATTTTTTTTAATAACGTGAGTCCTGGTAAAAAAAATCACATTAAAAAGCGTTGAGAATAATTCAAGAGGTTTAGAACGATTCTGGAGGATGAAAATATTCACTATCCAATCAAAATGAATTAGTGTAAATGTGATATACTAAAATATATCCATAAATATGTAGAACTTTGAGAAAGATCTAGGAACCACTTCTAAAAAGCATTTACTCTTCGGACTAATGTGTGCCTTTAGAGATTCCCAGGAACTTGATTCTGTAAACGAGGCGGCATCTGGCCCGGATAGTAAGACCCCGAGATACTTATAGATTTTACAATACATATATTGTGTTATCGTATAAAAGACTCAAACACCGTCGGCAAATAGTGCCGAAAAGGTAAATGTCTAGGTCTCGCCGCTTGATGCGTTTCTCGTGGGACATGCTGTAGTCGGTAATGCTGCGCCTATGAAAGACAACCACGAAGCATAGTTGCAGCGCAGGTTGTCTACTGTTAAGTGCAACTGAAGTCTGTCATATTGCGCCTGTGAAAGGCAATCGCAGAAGCTTCTTGCACGAAATATAAAAAGTATCTTCGTGTGTAAATTCTATTTTACATATTACATTCAACAACAGATAATAGGTTTTAGAAAATGAGAATTTTTATGTATTTATTATGTAAAATTTTTTAATGACCATCTGTTATGACGAGAATCTACGAAGCGGCGATCTACATTATCGATGTAACCCCAAGCATGACTTTCGTTATGAAGGGTTGATTCGGGGTTGACATCCCCTTCTCGAGATGGCTCAATTTTACCAACAGTGCGAAGCTCTGTTTCGATAAAGCAACTACTGATAACACGATACCGCACGAGAGAATTCTCCTTATCAGGAGAATATTAAAAATCCATAATTCGCATTTTCCATTCGGTCGAGTAGGGTAGTACAGTGACGTCATATCTAGGAACAATATTCCCTACTTTAGAGGGTGAAATCTCCCCTCCCGGTCCACCTCGGAAGCTCTCCATTTTTCTAGGTACACAGCGCTGCGATAGCTTAGGGAGTGGTAGTTTGTAGGAGGATCGAATTTAGCGTAACGAACGTTTATCGCAATCCAATACAGGCTTTTCAGTAGGCGGCTGTTTGTAAATAATGCTCGTAATCATCATTAAAATGTCGTAAACATCGCGTACGGAACACCCGTCATGTTGAAGATTAACTCGATAAAATTAACTCTTATCTGTAGGTATGCGACATTTATGACGTTAATAACGATTACGCTTGGAATCTATAAACTTCTACCTATTATAAAACTTACATCATAGAGAGCAACTCGATATATCCATCAGCAGGGGTAATTGTACGTCCGAGTGCGAGGGCATGATTCTGACAGGTAACGAGGAAGATTTTACATCTCGATTTATTAAAGTTTTAATTTCGTTAGTTATTTGATGATTTGCAAAATAAATCATTGTTATTTCGTTATTATAATAAGAATTGAAATGGGTAGAAAAAAATAAGTGAACACACAATTGTCAAATTTGCTTCGTAGAAATATCTGAGTCAAGGCCTGACACAGATATTATAATAACTAAAATATTATAATTATAGTTCCATGCTGTGTAATATATTAATTTTTTAATTTCATTTCTCAGCAGGTAATTATTGGAGGAAGAAGAGAATAGCGCCTTTGTAGAGGCGAAATGCCAGATTAGCGTGCCGGATGACCAAGTCGATAGATAGAAAATAGTAGCTAACAAAGTACGAGAAAAAGTCGCGCTCAAATGAGCAAAAGAATGAGCCACGCTCAGCAACACGTGCTTGCCAGTGCCATAGTGCTTGCTCTTATAGTGGTCTTCACCACCCATGTCTTCCTATTTCCCATGTACGCGTCCAGTCCGCCGACACGACACATCAAATTCTCATCGTACGAACAAACTCTGTGTCGCACAAATTTGAAGAACATCAGAATCCCGGCGGAATGGAGCAATCCCTGTCCGAAGTACGGTATAGTGTCAGTGGTACAAGGAGGGAGACTCGGAAATCAAATTTGGGAATACGCGTCTGTTTGGGCCACTGCTAGAAGGACCGGACTCGAGCCATTCATGCCTCGATGTATATTAAAATCATTGGAAGAGCACTTTGAGAACTTGAGTATTCCACCGCTGAGTTATATCGGTCGATGCACATTAGACACTGACCAGATAGTTACTTCATTGGGACAGTGGAACAGTACAGAGCAAAACATTATAATACCAAGGTAAATCAAAAGTATTTCCAACGTTTTATACGTGTCTTAATTCAAACTGTATCATCGAATTAATTTTACCACACTTCACTGTGAATACAGATACGCGGCATACTGGTCTCTAATTTTCGTGTGGCTCGAAGACGTACGCCGGGAGTTCACTTTCAAGCCAAACTTGCGCTCGTACGCGACAATGGTATTGAAAGAGATAGGACTTCACTTCAATCTCACAGAACCAACTTACGTGAGCATGCACGTGCGGAGAACAGACTACATAGACTACCTTTGGAAGAAGCTGAAGATCCGTCCCGCGCCTACGAGTTACTACTTAGCGGCTATGGACTACTTCGCTACTAAATACAAGAACGTGGTGTTCGTTGTGGCTAGCGACGATATTGGCTGGTGTAAGTACAATCTGCGTAGTAAAAAGTATAGAATTAATTTTGTGTCAGAGACAAATGGTAAAGGGCCTGGCAAAGATTTGGCAATTCTGTCAGCATGCAATCACAGTATCATTGACTATGGTACCTACGGTTCGTTTGGTGCTATCTTGGCCGCGGGAGAAACCATAGTTTATAATGTCACATACAATCTGTCCACCGCGATCGCGGAGGTCCTGCCAAACTGGAGGGTCATGAGTTAATGACAAAAATCAATCATAAGAGATTGCAGTAACCCAATGCGATAGAAAGTTTCTGTAAATAGTGAACTTAGAAGCAACGCTCCGCACAGCAGTCCTCTACGATGGCAGTTTTGCAGCGTTTCTGAAATATTTTCGCATGAGCATTGCACTCACTGCAACCGATTGGTATACAGTCGTACCTCGTTTTCAGCTCTAAAATTGTACTTCTGTTTCTCAGTTGTATCGTTATTACGGCCTCTACAAAGTTGCTGAGAGCGAATGACCGAAAGACAGAATGCCATTTTTAACGCTAAACGCAGAATATGAATACGAGCCAATAAGTATGAAAGCTGAGTTCAGTGTTACAGCTATTGTGTTTCCGACAAAGTGTTTGACCATTTTCGGTAACCACAATAGAGCAATATTTTATTACTCGTCAGTACGCGATTCTTTCCCTTTTATAGAAAATAATCTTCTTTACTACAAAAATTGATAAAGAAACGCGCTACGTTCTATCTTCATGCAATCATTGCGGGGCAGTTTTTGTGTATGTATTTTGAAATAGAAATTTATGTACTTTGTGCGAAAGAAAGGGAGGCTTAAACCGACGTTTACGAATTCCCCTTATCGGAATTTACATGCCCATTCTTCTGTCGAGACAAAAGAACTTTGCAAAAGAAAGTAGAACAGTGTCTGATGAAAAAAAAAGTTTACAGAGGAACGATGGACCACATTTCTCTAAAAAATAAAACAGATATACTTATTTTTTCTACAATCGCGATTCACGTTGAAATGTTTAAGAAAAGTGGAACATTTCGATAGATCAGTTATTCTCTCGGTATTGAATGTGAAGAAAAATATGTCTGCAAAAAATAAATTTAGCAGAGAGATATATTAATGTGCGGCAAACAGGAATGTGTAGGTAAATGTTTTTAGCTTTTGTGTAACCGTTTTTAAAACTGTAAATCTTACTTAGAATCTGTAGCATTCTAGCATTTTTACACTACTCAAACAATCCGGGTAACAGTAGGCCAGAGAATAAATGTAACATCTTTAACGTAGTAGGGGAGGGGGGATGTGGGTGTAGTAAATTGCATTTACACACAAAGGGGTATTTACACTAGTGAATAACGTTGCGAGTGTAACTTTTCATTCATATTGTATTTTGCTTCAAGGTCAAATATGATATAGGTATGTATACTCTCTGTACATTAGGAAACGCGAAGCTAAGTGGAATTCCCCGCTAGAACTGAAAGATAAGAGTTATATATCCCCATTATATATAAAATCGAAGTTTACCAATTGCATACATTATGTCGCACCAATGTTTGAACTAGTGGTTTTAATAGGTATACACCTGCAATAGAGGATATCTCGTAATATTGTTTCTCTTATAAAAAATGTGCATAATGTCAATGTACAAATATCTATTTTACGTGTATAATCCGTACAATGATTTTATTCTGACTTCAAGAAAAAAATTGTGGGATAGTCAACGTTATTCACTGGCATCCTTCACATATTATATACAAGTTCTATCCATCTAAAACTCTCACAATGTACAATGATTTCATCTGTGATTCTATTTCTTATCGTGCCAAAATTCTTAATATATATTATATTACGAAATTATATCTATACAAATATATTGTATAATATTTACAAGAGTATAAAGCATCTGATAAAATATTTCTTTCCGTATCAGAGGAAAACTGAATAGTATTTGTATAAGAAAAAGGGCTGACAGTAGGAAGGAAATATTTTAAACGAATTGTACACAGCGCAATTTTCGACATACATAACGAAAAGAATATAACTGAGTACCTTTTTCCGTAATAAAGTGAAATTGCTCAGTTCCTCAAAAGTAAGGAAACTCCCGTGATAATTCGTAATAATAATAATTGAAAAATATCATTTTATTGCGGTAAACAAAACCAAGAAATTATATTCATTACGTTGTGCAAATAGAAAATTATGCTTGCTACAGGAGATAAAATAAATGTTTCAAATTTAATAAACTGTGACCTGACGTATTCGACTTAAATAGTACTACAAAGCATAGATTAGTTGATGTCTATATGTATTAATGTATGGTATTTGTGATTTTAATGTATTCGTGCCTGAAGGTAGTCAAGCCTTAAAAGTATAATCGAAAAGAAGAAAGTCATTATTAATCGATGTTTACATATACGTAGTACCCGATCTTTTTAAATTGTACATTTCTTATTTATACTCGCTATGTATTCTTATACTTGTAACTGATCTGCAATATCTCATAATTTCTCAAAAGAAGAGAGAGAGATTGATGTTATCTGAAAACTATACTTAAAACCTTCAGGTAATGATACTATGCGTTATACACATCCCCTGTGATAAATTTGTCTAATTTCTGAAAGTTATAGCAGTATCTAATTCTAGAAATTATTTATTGTATAAAATAAAAATCTTCTATGTTAAAGTTATTTGTTACTTATTCAAATATTATCTTTTTGTTTTAATTAAATTTCAAAGGATCTCCAGTGATATTTGATCTTCTACAACGGGATCAAGACGTCGAAAAGATGTCACTATTATTATAGAATTCTGGAAATTTAGAACATTTCAAATTTCGCTGACAGATTTGAATGTATAAAACTACAAGATATAGTAACAAATTCTTTGAAAATTAGTCTTAAAAGGCATTTCAAATTAGAGAAAAGACTTATTTTCTATTCAAGTGTTATTTCTGGTATCCATTTTCCATACATATACAGCTTTATATACATTGGATGATTAATATTTATTGATTTTTTACGGATAATGTATTACGTCATGATTCATAATGTGTCTTTTCATGTATAGATATTATGACATTGCAACAAATGATATGCGAAAGTTATGTTAACTTTACACGCTTTAACTGAATGTAATATGACTTAATATGTAAAGGGTAACATACATATATTGAAAAATAAAAGTTTTTGATTTATTATTACAGCGGCAAATGTAATCTTTCATTAGCGGCGAAGGTATTACCGGTTCTCAGTGACAAGTCCGGCTGGTCCAAGCCCTACTTTAGTACCTATAACTTTAGCTTTCATTGGCCGAAAACCAAGTTCCGTCTCTGGAATGCCATATTCTTGCAGTTTACCTTCATATGTGGCCAGAAGGTCGTCATGAGCTTTACATACTTTAGCTAACTCATATTGAAGGTCTTGTATAGCGCTGTTTTTTCGGTTTAAAAGCTCCTGGTAGAAAGAAAAATAGGCGTACATAAGTAATATAGGAGAGAGAGATTATAGGTATAAATACTCTCAAACGATCACTTACTTCCAGCTTCTTATTGACATTAATAATAGCCATCGGATCCAGTTGCGCGGCTGCCAAAACTTCGCTGATTTGAGCCTCTCGTTGTTCTAACAGATCGGATAGTTTCTCGAGTTTTTTCTCTAAAAGTATGTTCTTAAGGCCGGTCTTCTGTTGAAGCTCCAAAATAGCGGAGACAAATCTAGAATGCAATTCATCGCGTTCCCCTTGACACTGCAAATGAATATTTCACGCCATGGACAACAGTAGAAGTTCGTGGTATTAATACTGTCAACAGCTTTATGTACTTACTTTTTCAAATCGTAACTCTAGCAATTCGTTCTCCCACTTTAGATTTTCTAAATCTTTAACAGTCGTAGTCAACCTCCGTTTGGTATTCTGAAGTTATAAAAATTCTAAGGGTTTCATTTTTTATATCGTCAAATTAAACGAAGATAAACGTTTCTAGTACTAACAGCTAAACTTTGTTTATCTTTTTCGTAATTAACCAATTGACGACTAAGGTCCGTGCCCTGCTCTTGTGAAATCTTAAGGTCTGCAGTAAGTTTTTTATTCTCAGTCGTCAATTCTCGCACTTGTTTTTTCATTCTTTCCTCGTGGTTCTTCATGATTTCCATTTGGTCCTATAAAAAAATCATTCGAGTACAATATCTGTAGTCAACTTCTGTGTAGTTTTACAACTACGCTGGGAGCATCACCTTCATACTCTTGATTAGCGATAAATTATTCAGAGTTATGTCATTGTAATAATGTTTCATTTCGGCAAAAGCCTTTTCATGATTTTTTATTAGAGTAGTAATTTGCATATTCTTTCGCTCTTCTACTTCTGTAATTTCCATCCGGTGTTTGAGTGATAACGATTCGTATTGATTCGCTAGTTTTTGCTCATACTTCTGCTCCAATTCCACTGCTTCAGATTCGAATTTTTTCATTGTATTGCTCATCTCTTCTGCTTGCAGCTGTATTGAAATTTTTTTTATTAGCTCAATTAAATAAAATCTATAACTTACATATACATTTTACACTGACCAGTTTTAATGCATGTATCTCATTTATGTGAGCCACTTCTTGCTCCTTCTTCAGCCTTTTCAATTCTTTCTTATCATTAATAAATTCCTTTTCCTGCGTGGTATGATCATCTTGCGCAATCTTCAATGCAACCATGTGCTCTGCCTTGGTTTCAGCCAAATTTGTCTGATGCTCGTACATAAGGTGTTTCACCTTTTGCTTGTACAATTTTAATTCTGCTTCATGCTTCTCAGATAATTCTTCCTTTTCTCGCTCTTTATTCCTAACAGGAATAGTGACGATTTTCAACAACCGATACAGTAGTTGAGGTAAGTGCTGCATTAAATAGCGCAAACTACCTGATAGCCGCACGTGCTTCGTCGAGTTGATGTCTTGTGATTTCCCAAAATGTTCGGAGCTTGTCTCTTTCTAACTGAAAAAAATTCCTCTCTTCCCTCTCGCGTTCCATTTCTTCTAAAATTTTGTGAGAATACAATTCCAATTGTTCTCTATTCATCTTTGTCGTATCCACTCCGTCGACAGAGTCCATTGCTTTTCCTTTCGCTTTTTTCGGGCCCTGTTTTTTGATAAACGGTACATTTTTAGATTTAATATTCCTGCTTGCCAGTTTACCACAAATACGTTTAAATAAAACCGTTGAACTTGAATAGTTTTGCATAATTCTTTCGTGAGAAGTTCATAAAAGATAGTTTCTTATACAGTTTGGTTCTTTTTATTGAATAACTTACCATTTTGTTGGATCTTCGTTCAAACTACGTAATAGAACTAATTTCAAAGGAACGCATAGGATGTTACACGTGGGTAATCAATACGAACGAATCATAAAAGATTGACAGATCGAGAGAAGGATAACTTCCGCTCGCTGATACCAGCTGAAACTGTTTGTCCTTTCAAGTTGCTAGGCAACAACGGACATTCCAAAAATTGATGATTCGTTTAGTAGAATATCTATTCTATTATGATTGTAATTATTACTTACGCGTGTTAATAAACTTGATTTGTAATATTGTCTTATAACAAATAGTTTATGGTAAAGCTATCAGAAGAAATCAATGAAAGCATTTTAAATACGAAAAGGAAATATTAAATTCTATAAAATATTTTGGATTACATTATTACAATAAATAAAGATGTCATATTTGATCGTTATACACTATATATTTGTACAAATAATCTAATATCGCGCTACAAGGATATTGCGTGTATGCACGGCAGCTTAAAATTACATCACTTTAAACTTCTTAGTAACAACAGTTTGTCTTTCATCTTACAAATAGTAATCATAACAAATCTTTACACTGTTAAAATAGTACCATCCCGTCTATATATAATCGCATTGAGAATACACTTTGGAGAGTTAAAAAAACGCGTGGCTTTAAACTGACTCAACAAAATTATTATTCTATTATGTATATTTATAGAATCAAATTCTTAAAACTTATATACAATGTACCGTTTGAGCCCCAATGTAATGCTTATAGTAGTTTACCACTAAGAGAAGTAGAGCCGATATCCATGAGTTAATCAGTTACCAGGAAACAAAAATCTTCTGATTTAACGATTAAAATACATATAAGTGCAATAGTCATATGCACGGCTCACGTACAGACGTATATGTATAAAAAGTCAGTAGAAAGTAAGTGCATGAGGTAGAGCTATACTAATCAATGTGTAAAGAATATAAGAGCAATTTGCACGCGCCTAATTATGGTCCGCGGACTTTGTGTTAATTTTTATAATTCTTGTGCAAAAACTAAGAAGTACATGCAACGAACATTGGCGGTTCATTTATTTATTCTGAATAAGGATAGGTGAGATTCAGGAACACTATGCAAATTTAACTTTGCTTTTTTTGTACTATCTATACGTTTGAAACGTTTTGCGTTTGCAATCCATGTTCGTCGCATACATTTCTTGCAAACTAATTAAAATAACAAAAATAAATAGTATCGACTATATGTATTCCATAAATAATTGGCCTAATTTTGATGTCTCGAGATTTGAAACAATCATTTCAGGGAGTGGGATCACCACTGGAATGCTATGTGTCGTGCAACGTCAATCTAACATCCCGAGTTTAACTCTCCGAGGAATTGTAGTAGGCACCCCACAGCTCCAAAATAACCCTATGAAAATCAATCACATTTACCTCTATCGATCGTATTTAACTGAGCTCAACTTGGATATAAAAAAAAGCTTTACCTCGTGTTCCAAAAAGAGAGCCTTGAGGGTCCCTTTCGACCAGTAATCCATGGCGCATGCCAGGAGCTTCATTGATATGGGATTAACTCGTAAAAAGTTGCCAACGAATACTACCTAGAAAGAGACAATAGCAAAGTAAGTAGATTGATTAATCTGCTTCCAGTGAAAAACGGTATAAGATTAAATTTACTAATAATGGACAATGCGTTCTGCTTACTCGTTCAATTTTTTCGTTGACTGCACACATGCGTGCGATGGACCCAATGTTGTTTGTGATGGTCACAAGAGTTGCTCGCGCTAGATCTTCCTTAGACACTGCATTTCGTCGTTCTTTGGAGTTCATCTGTCCGAAACTGTACACATCGAGAAAACTTAACATACAGGCGACAGTTAGAAAAGCAAAATATTATGAAGACCATCTACAAAGAGAAAATTAATAAGAATTGGACGTGAGCGTATTAGGAAGGGTGCGAATGTTTCTATTTAACAGAGTGCAGAAATTAAAGGATGAATTAAATGCTATAAATGTTATTTCATAAGATAGATTTAAGGACGAAATGGGGGATACATATAGAGTAAATATAATAAACACATAAAGAGTTAATTGGAAAAAGCGTCATTACCTGCTTGCGACAAGATCTCCAGGAAGACCAAAGGGACCATAGTCTCCTCCGTAAATATCCTTAACCAGCTTATCAACCTTTGTATTATCACCACCTGTCGCCAACTCAATAGCCTCCTCAAAACTGTTGCAACCGGTAAGCAAGCAGCACAGCCCCAAAAATGTTCCACCTCCTAAACTGTATATGGAAACACAGGTATGGTATGAGCATCAAAATGTTATTTCAAGATTATTCAGGATCTAATTAAGTTAGCTACCTAGTTCCTGATATCCGCTTATAGTTGTTAGGTCCATAAACAGCTAATATGCTTACACCTGATCCGATATTTACAAGCTACAATAGATATTTCACATTATTTCCGCGATACTCATGTATACTAATTAATGAAAAATTGTTACTTCGAAATAATTCTTAAATATAAGGCTATAAAATTCTTTCATACCAAAAACGGGTAAGGTTCCGAAAAATCGTAAGGTACTTTTTGGCACTTAGAATCTTCCGTAGGATATGTCCAATAGTAGCATTCGTGAGGATTTGTTGTCTCAATGTAGAGCATACCACGCAATAAACTGTCCAACTCATCGAACTTTGCTAGATTCATGTTTACTTCCTGCAACAATTATGATTATTCAATAGAAATATTGTGAAGTGCCAAGCTATTTTCATATGACTAGACTCTGTTATAAATGTACCTTTTTAAAATTATCCTCAAACTTGAAAGCTCCACCTCCAGTAGCACACACCGTGGTAACAAGTGTGGCCATTCCTTTCAATTTTGCGAGCGCGAGAAAGTTTCCCATTTCACTCGTCGGAAATCTAATGAAATGTAAAGTACCTCGTCTATGTCTTATGCAAACGTTATCCATCTGTAATGTTACGTGTATATTGTCAAATTGTAGACGTGCCAAGAAATGTTCAGATCAAAGTTCATGACGTTAAATTGGTCAAAGTAAGATAGACATACCTGCAAATGTGTATCACGGTGACCAGTCTTACCATACGCTGAATTTTTGGTAAGATATCTTCGGATATTCTTCAAAGTTTCTACCTCAGCATCCGCTTCATCTCTTGTTATATCCTTTGGCTCGAAATATACTAATTTCGATAAGGTGCCTCCTATATCCATTCCAAACCATGGCATTGCTGCAAAGAATAGAGATAATTAAATCCCACTTGCACTAGCATGAAATGCGATAGATTATGAGCGTGACAGTTGCTTCGTAAAATAACTTGCAAACATACTGAGCTGTTAATGTACACATTTGCTGCATGTATGCGTTAAAAATGATCATGACATGACATCGTGGTCGATAAAAAACCAGTAGATAGAATCAATAATGTTGAGTAATTTAGATTCAAAAAAAAAGCATATCAGTATTACTGTAATCATCGCACGACTAAGCAAGATTATGGCATATTAGAGATAACAGTAAAGGATATAGCTTAACAGAGAGTTAAAAGCAACATATAGAAATATTACAGATCTAATAAAAAATTCGTTCTTATTACCGCTTATGACAGAAGTGTACGGAATCTATAAAAACACGTGAAAAATATGTCTTGGCAAGTTTGCAACTTTACTGTATACATATACAAGCAATAAGTGAAGATGCCTAAGTGAAAAATAAAAAATTTAGCTAGTCTAAGCACACATACAATTCACGGACTCACAGGGTGGTGAGTGATTGTCGAGCTGTTGAGCCATGGATGATGAGTTTGAATAACCATTAGATGCCATGACCCTTGTGTGAAGACAATCCTTAATACTGTGTGGACTCATTGTTACGCTTTAATATATTCTTTATGGACTGTTGATAAATTCCTCCAGTTTCATTTGCTGATGAAAGAATGAGAGAAATAAATATAGGTAATAACTTTAAATTTTTACCCAGTGAACTTATCAATACATATAAGACATATATCGAGAGTGCATCCTACAAAGGTGGTAAGGAATGAATTGTATGTTAAAGAAATACTGTAATATTTCATTTGAAATGAAAAATATTTCCAAAGTGAAGTTATAGGACAAACTAATCCTGCTTAATGAATTAAAAACGAGTTCTTTTTGGAAGTATTATACACGTTATTTGCTTGCACGTGACGTATTTCGCAAAGACTCGGAATATATTTATCCTTGAGCACGCCACCCGTCAAAGGTCAATCTTTAATTATGCAAACACGAGCTGGAAACGTGAATATGGTTTTGCATAACTAAATTTGAATAAACAACTGTGCTTTGCCAAAGTCAATGCTGGTTAGTGCTTCTTTTCACTGATACATTCAATTTAGTCAATGAGCCTTCTTTGATTAATGACTCTATTAATTAAAGGATAATCACGGAATAGCAGTGTATCTATATGTATATTTAAGATGTTACATATGATCTAAGCAAAGTGTAGGGGGTATGAGGGAAAGTATCAGTTCTTGTCAGATGATATAATATGTTATTTCCCCTTCTTCTCTAATAACATATTATCCCCCCTCTGGAATAGCCTGTGTTGCATATTGTCACCTGAATTATTGTTATCTATGTATATGTAAGAGACACATTCCAACTATTGCAATGTTGACTTGCAATGACAGTAGGATGTGTTAACTAACTACAGACGCCATCAACAAGAAGAACTTTGATATCATTAGTGGTATATTAATAAGTTAAAATTTCCATGTATTAATTGTTGCAGTATACCTAGCGCTACTTAGTCAATACCTATGTGTAGATATAGTCAAACGACATTCTCGGAGTATGAAGTAGAAGCAAAAAGTCACGTGCGCAATTTAGGTACTAAATAACCGGAGCGATATTATCGTACGGTCCTAGATGTATGACGTTTTGACATTCTTGAAATATCGGGGAGCAACGTTTTCAGAATAACATACCTCTCGACAATGGGAAACGGGAATTGCGAGTATAATTAAAACTAACGGTACGACCACTTTCGGAGTGACTACCGGTAAATTGTGGTTTACAAAATAACAAATATTTCCCTTACCTGAGGACATCGTGTTGCACGAAAAGAATACCGATCGGACTAATGGCCTTGTAAATCATGAGAAAATGATGCCCACGAAAGCGGAGATCACGACACACACACTTAGCACTATTCTGTCTTTACAAGTTCGATTACCTATTCTTCGGTAGTGTTCGTCCTCTCCTCTTTTGACGTTACAAGCAAGACGGAGAACACTGGTGAACACCACTACACTTCTTGCTGGTAATTGGCTGGAGCTAGTCATCAATTAGCGTAAATCGCTGAATACCAGCGCTGTAGGTAGAGGGGTATAACGTTCCGGTATTTTAAAAGCGATACCATTGCCAACTATCGGCGAAGAAGTAAACTCTTTGAATTTAAACCTTCGAAGATAGACGACATCAATTCTTAAAATATGAAATAGGTACTTCACATTACATATTGGAACCGCATGGGGATGGGGTTATACTATAATCTGTTGTAGAAGAATTTAGACCACTTTGGGATATTAGATTATGCAAATTTTTTGCGAGGATGGTATCAGTACGCGGTTTATAATACAATACGTTGTTTTATAAATATTATAAATCAGAATCCAAAATAGGCTTTTATAATAATTGTTTACTACGCGTACTATATGATTGCTTATCTATTTTTTTAAACAATAACTGTTTTTTCAGAAATATGACATTTGAATTAGAGTAACACGGATATTACATTTGGATATAAGAAAATGAAAGTAAACTATAATTCTTTTTATTTGATTCCATCTTTCAAACAAAAGTATCACCGTTACACTGTAATTCGACTTAAACTCATTTGACCGTTAACTCAGAATTCAGATTTTTGTTAAACTATATAACCATTTGACAAATCTTTAACTGCACTGAGCACGTGCCATCATGGAAATCTTTTGTGCTTTTTGCACTACATCGGGACAACGACGACGGCGGACCAGCTTGCAGTCTTGGAAAAATCCTTCATTCCTCGGAAATCCATGCGACCCATCAGCGTAAGTTATAAGACCTACATTACGAAAGTAAATTAATTAACTTACTTAAAAGCAGAGAATTCTCTGCAAAGTGTTCTACATAATTTTCTTCCTCGTGTAAACTTATGTCATGCTGTGTTTGATTACAAGTATGAATTAAAATACAAACCCAGGCCCCAAACACGCCCCCCGCGAAATTCTCCCTCGAATTTCATTCCATCTGCTCGCCAAAATACGCCGTGCCCATGAAACCAACCTTGCATAAATTCACCTTCGTATCTAGAAAAGAATGGAGCTAGAGGTAAATTACATTCTTGTATACACGCTGAGAGAGAATAGCTTTTTGCAATATGACACACTTAGCACCGTCGGGAAACACGATAACACCGAGCCCAGAACATAAACCATTTTGAAAGGCCCCGTCGTAGCGAGTTCCATCGGGTAAAAGAAGGGAACCAGCCCCGTGTTTCAGACCCCTCCCGTTCCAGTCTCCGATATATTTTGTACCGTCGTCGTACTTGTACGCACCATTCTTAGCCACACCTATAATAAGCATTCACGGCTTTTTACGAACGCTCAAATATTTCTAGGTACTTTTTTTACACTTCTAAACGGTATATGATAACTAAATTGAACAAATTTCGTCCTGTGGGCCAAGCCATAGCGCTTAAAATAACTAAAAAGAGGAAGAATGATTTTCCAAGTCTTACCATCACCCATGCTTCTGACATACTAAGTGCATTAACGGTGGCACAAGTTTCAATCCAATTACGGAAATCAATGCTTTATTCGATTATGTAAATATATATGTACGCATACGTACCTACAATCTTGAAAATTTCTTCCTTTTTTCTACAAAGGGAAAAGAAATAATACCGATGTGTAATAATATAGATCAGATGAAGAATCAAAGTTGTTTATTGATAATCTTTCTCCCTTTCTTTCTCTCGTCTATTTGAATTAGAAGTATACTATATACATATATTTAAAGATATCTTAATATTTGAATGGCGATTAAAAAATAAACAAATAAGATATAGTCTTGTCTATTTCTCAATGTTTGAAGAATTTACATAGACGGAAGACAAACCAGTGTCTCGATTTAATAAACTATAACAGCTCTAAAATATTTGTGAAAGAAAGATATCGCACATATATCGTTTATGTAATGGTACATATTTTAAACTAATATAACAAAGATATGAAGGTATTCAAATCTATGTATGCGTAGTTTCATTATACCACTATTACGGTTCACCAGGAGAACCAACCAGGAACCACCTAGTTCTAGTTTGGACAGCAACTTTCCTGACTAAACGTTTACGATCGTCGAGTGTTGAAATTAACTTCTCCACAACGTCCGATTTGTAGGGGAGAATTACAGAAGGCGGATATTTTGCGTAACTTAACAAACATTCCAAAGACGCTATTCTAACTTTCTGTAATGTTTTAAATAGAGGTTCATTGTTATCATTAATGTCCAAAAGATGTAATCAATAATTGTAGAAAAGTAAATGTTGCAATTTTTGAGCATAATTACCATTTCTTTGTATGTTGTTAGATTTAATAATCTTGTAATAAAGCATTGGATTTGCTCGGAAAAGATATCATTCCCAGTCTCTAGTAAAAGCTTCAATATGATCAAAGTAGGCAAAATGAGTTGTCCGTTATCTAAGCTAAGAGACTCAATTAACAAGGGTACTACCTAGAAATAAATTGAAACAATATTAGTGAATACAGACAATTTGTACATGAAAAATAAAAAGTACGAATATATAAAAGCCGCTCGCCTCTGTCAAATGCATAAAGAGCAGTTCATTTGGAACTTCTTCCATCAGATGTATGAGAGCCATTAAATAATTTTGCCTTGTTTTTCCATCAAATCTACTATTCTGTTGTATCATATTCTGAAATATTCTTTGCTTGTAAAATATTTTAATATTACAGAAGTTCTCTTCCGTGAGCACATCATCAGTATTGTCAGTCAATATGTTAAAAGTGGTAGCTGTTTCGTAGCCTACACCATCATTTGTAAGAATATTTATTTGCTGCAAAAAGGATAATTCTTTACCAACACTTACTATAAGAAGTGCTTTTTATATCAAAACTAATCCCGTAAAGGCTGATGCTTAATGTAAAATCAATGCGGTTTATTTTTTAGATCAAATACGTACGTAATCCAAGTATTGCTGCGAACTCCAGCTTCCTCGAGTAACTACTGCTTTTGTGAGCCACGTATGGAGATATGCCGCGGCTTTCTTGATTTCAATGCTAAAATCTTCTGACTCTAATGTGTTGACTATTTTTTCTTTCAAACAACTTAAGATCTTTTCACAATACTCGTTATCGTCCAGTTTGTTAACCAATATGGAAATCAGTTTGCAAGATACGCGTCTCGCATCAAAGTTTGTGCTGTTTATTGCCAAGTCGTACAAGCTTCCCAATAAAGCCTCCACATCTTTTATACAAACATTTCTACGTAACGGTGTCAATAAGCCTTCGAGAAGAATGACGTTATGCTCGGAAATTTGTTCGTCCAAAATATTGACGTATCTGTTTACAATTGCCTGTTGACTCTCCTTGTCTAATTTTCTTACGATTAGCCGAGAGACGTGGGAAACTAGAGTTAATTTCTGATTGGAGTATCCCGATTCGGGTACGACTAATTTGTCAATAGCATTGCATTCCTTGTAAAGAAAGAAATGAATATCAAAGCCATTGTTTCTAGTTGCCACAAGTCGACGCAAGCAAGACAGAGCTGCGAGGCTTTTCTCTGTATCATTTAACGTAGCTATGTTAATAATTTTTGGAAGTATCGTGGGCCCCAATTCGGCAATTTTCGCTATCGCAGTCGATGCTTCTAGTCTGCGTACGAGTATTGCAGCATCTGCATCATCTGTAAGGCCCATTCAAAGATAGTCGAAGAATTAAGAGATATTTCATAATTATAAATTATCACACACACATACAAGGGATAAAATTTCCTAAACTTACCAGCACTAATATCAAGTCGCGTTGAGATAATATCTAGTATTTCATTTGGATATAATTTGGCAAAAGTTACGAGACATGAATGAATGACGTTTTTGATTTTGCTTGCTCCAGATTCGATTTCAGAACAGATTCTCTGGTATAACATCATACGGTGCACTTCATTCAAGAATGACTTCTGTATAGTCAAACCAATGAATGCCTTTGTCTTTAATTCTTCATCCCGAGTCGTTAATTCGTTTAGATATAACGATGGAATATCCGTCCATGCCAATTCTGGGACATCTATAAATACACTTCCAATTTGAAATTCCCATTGTTCCACAACTAAACTATTTCTCAATTAATGTAAAACCTACTTTTTATAGTAAATTCATGGCTGGCACAAATCGCCATGAAATTATTCAAAGTTTCCATAAGAGTAACTTTGTCGCACGTTAAAGTCTTGGTCGAATACTGGCCAAGGCATAGCGGTACAACAACGCGCAATACTTGTGCACAAGACTCCGCGTTTGCCTTCGCCACGCTCTCCAGAACTCGCTCGGATGGCCAAAATAAGCTCAATTGTACATCACATAACGACGATTTAGTGTCGGTGACAATTCTATCTATAAAGTGCTGAGAAGTGGAACTATTTTTAGATAATACTTTCACCAATTCAGTTATTGTTTTTAACCCAGCATTCTTTATCTCTAAATCAGCACCAGGCATAACTTCCTTCCGAAGAACTGGCCAAAGTTCCTCAACATGTTGCTCTATGCCTTCAACGCCAAATGTGGAAGCACCTCTGCACAGCAGAGCCAATGAATCCAATTTTGCAACTTTCAGACTGGAGTCTAATTTTTCAATTATGAGCGGTATACAGTACTCCGCAAATTCTGGTATCGCGCAGAGACAAGGCTCCAATGCCTTTGCTAGGTCGTCACGAGATACATTCAATCCTTCAACTGAAGACTGAAAACAAATACGATTTGGAAGTATACTCTCACTTTGATAGGTGTGAAGAAAATTGTCCTAATTGCAATGTAATTACTGAATTGAAGTCAACAGGAAAGTAGCAGGCGATGACTTCGAACATCTCTTCTGTCAAGTGGTCGAGAGAAAAACCTTTTATAAATTGAGGAAGAACGTTGAAAAGTAGAATCAGATTCCTGGGATCGCGTTCTCCATCTATAGCTGATATCACTCCATAAACGAAATCAGACCCCATGGCTTTTAAATCATCAGCCCTACTTTGTAACAATGTTTCAAATATTAAATATATTTTCCGGCGATCCCACTGGAGTTGCGATTGGCAAGCAACATGTTGAAACATAACATTGAACAATCGTGATGGTGCGTCCTGGGGAAGATGATCCATTTGAACCTGAAACAACCCGGGAAAAAATGTTTATATATAACCCATATATGATCATATACAGGGTGTTTATTAAGTACTTGTACAAACTTTGAAGGGTGATTCTTTGACTAATTTTAAGATAAAAAGTTCATATAAACATGGGTTCGTAATGGCTTGGTTTTTGAGATACAGGGCGTCCAAAAAACACATTTTATTTGGTTTTTTGATTAATATTGTTGTTCAATAACATGGCAATTTAACGAAATTTGGGATACTGGGTGTGTTGATGACGAGAAACTAAAATATTAACTAAATTTGTTGTGGCGCCCTCTAACATTAAATAAAAAACTAAGTTAATATTTTAGTTTCTCGTCATCAGCACACCCAGTATCCCAAATTTCGTTAAATTGCCATGTTATTAAACAACAATATTAATCAAAAAACCAAATAAAATATTTTTTTTTGCACGCCCTGTATCTTAAAAACCAAGGCATTATGGACCCATGTTCATATGAACTTTTTATCTTAAAATTAGTCAAAGAATCACCCTTTAAAGTTTGTATAAGTACTTAATAAACACCCTGCATAATTGCATATAATCAGATTCGAAATTTGTCTCTATCTGATGATATATGAAGAACTTATAATATATAATCATATATGATCAGACAAGATTAGATATTAGATCCAACATTTTCGACTATATTCAGATCTACATATATATACTGATATCTATCATATATTTATATACGTATATATATATCAGTATATGTATTTAGATCTGAATAAAGTCAACAATTTTGGATCTAATTATATCTAATCTTATCTGGTCATATATGATTATATATAAACATTTTTTCCCAGGGAATGAATAAGTTAGAATATTTTCTTGAGATATAAAAATAAGAAGTAGGGTAATTTTGCACCAGTCACCAGCCATTAAAACCTAATAAGCAGTCACATTTTCATTTCCTTCAATTAAATGTTAAATCAGTAAGTAATGCATGCTTTATACAGGGTGGACCAGGTTAAACGTCTTTTTTTTTGATATGTGATAAAACAACAAAAAGAAAGTAGACTTTCATAAGAAAATTTTTTTCAAAAATGTTTCCTAACAAAGATATTTACAAGGTGTCAAAGTTTCGGAAAAAATATGGTTTTCTCATCATAACTTCTAAACTACTTGATCGATTTCCATGAAATTTCGCACGCAGGCTAATGTAGAACAGCTCTAAGCAATAATTAAATAATTTTTAAAAATTCTCCAGTGGCGTAGATACTAGGGGCCGGTACCCCCCTCCCCCCCTCCTAATCTTCGGCGCCACTGGATATTTTGCAAAGAAAATTAAATTGTTGGATTCCTCGTTTAATTTAGAGAAAAAAATCACCCTTGCAAATTTTTGATTTATGGCTTCGTTTTTGAGACATTTATTTTTATTTATAGGGTTGCGAGCAGGCCAAAGCTAGGTTGAACTCCATTAATAATTGTGATGTGATAGAGCAACAACAAAAGAATAGATTCTCATGACAAAATTTTTTTCAAAAATGTTTCCTAACAGATATAGGGTGTCAGTTTCGAAAAAAAAAATGGTTTTCTCATCATAACTTCTAAACTACTTGATCGATTTCCATGAAATTTCGCACACAGGCTAATGTCATACAGCTCTAAGTAAGAATAAAATAAACGAAAATACGAAGCCATAAATCAAAAATTTGCAAGGGTGATTTTTTTCTCTAAATTAAACGGGGAATCCAATACCTAATTAAATTTTCTTTGCAAAATATCCTGTGGCGCCAAAGATTGGGAGGGGGAAAGGGGGTTACCGGCTCCTAGTATCTACGCCACTGGAGAATTTTCAAAAATTATTTAATTATTGCTTAGAGCTGTTCCACATTAGCCTGTGTGCGAAATTTCATGGAAATCGATCAAGTAGTTCAGAAGTTATGATGAGAAAACCATTTTTTTTTCGAAACTTTGACACCCTGTATCTTTGTTAGGAAACATTTTTGGAAAAAATTTTCTTATGAAAGTACTTTTTTTTGTTGTTCTATCAAATATAAAAAAAAATGACGTTTAACCTGGTCCACCCTGTATGTTTCATCATCAAAGAGTTCATATAAATTTGGTTGACTACTAGTGCATGTGCCCTGTGTCTGTAATATTTAAAAATCAACTTCTTATAATAAAAATATATTTTAATTTCTACAAAAACGATACATACAATTGCCAATATACCAGTTATAACAGCTGGTATAACATTGTGATTATCCTTAAGTCTGTCACAATAAAATGTCACAATAAAATTCAACTCAGACTCCTTTATAAAGTCTTTGGGTAACTGGGCCAAAACGGAAGACAAAGTGACGGTACCCCTCTCACGTAATTCAACATCTTTATTTGTTAGAAATGGCCCTAATTCTTCGACAAGGGCCGAGAGTTTGATAAGACCTTTTCGTATGTCTGAAAAAAGGATTGGTAACATAACCTCAACAATAGTTTAATGCAAAATATCAAATAGGAATCAAACTGTGCCAAACAATGTCGGTAATAATTATAACACTTACCCGATGTAATTTCGATACATAATTTCGCCAAATCGTTTGCGTCTTTGAAAGCAAGCTCTAGCTTTTCCGCCAGAACTGTGCTCACAACGGATGCCATCACACTCTGTGTGTGTGTAATACTGTATTATTCTTTTACAAATCATTTACGCGAGCGAGCAGCATAAGTGGACGGTCACATTTCGAACTATCTCGAACTCTGTGAAATAGAAAAAATCTACCTAGCCAGCACACACTGCAGTATCACCTGGATTTTTTTCTAATGATAAAGTAGGATCAAGAAGTTCTTTTCTACTTTATCTTCTTGGGGCGTCATCGTGCCGTACCGGTTTTTACGCACTTTTCCAAAGTCAATGAAGTAGCTCTGCAATATCAGAATTTGATAGAATTTCAATTTTATTTTAACTCCTCACTTATACATTAGCAAATCACTGAATTATTCCACGGTTTTACGATAGCAGAAGATATCAGTTACATAACCTCCGACAGATCTCTTCCAACCGAGCAGGGTTCACACGTTTGTCAGTGACGTTTTTTTTTGATCTCATGAAATATTGATAAGACACTATAAAGTATAATTCTTCGTAAACTCACATTTAAAGATGTCTCGACTCTTCGCGAAACTGTATCCACAAGCCAAGACGTTGGTAAGTTGTCAGTTAATATTTTTTGTGTGATTAGAAATGAGAAAACAGGCATTCATGCTACCAAATATGGAAGACTCCTTTTATGTGCATTTTGTGCTCTTATTATGAAGTGACCCCGAGTCAATAGTTATGTACTTTACTTGGTTAGGTTCTTGGAACAGCCGGTTCATTGGGAAATAGATATAATTTGTCTGCTTCTCAAAGCATTCGTCAGTTCGCGATCAGCTCGAGATTGCTTGCACAGTTTCCACAAGTTCAAAAGCCGGCTCCTGATTTTTCGGGAACTGCCGTTGTTGACGGAGACTTCAAGGATATAAAACTCAGTGATTATCGAGGCAAATATATTGTGTTGTTTTTTTATCCATTGGATTTGTAAGTGTCTTTTTTCATTGATGCGTTATTTGGAAAGCAATTGATTTATCAAGTAACAGTTGTCTTTTTATTTCAGTACTTTTGTCTGTCCAACAGAGATTGTAGCATTTGATGAGAAAATCTCCGAATTTGCAGCCTTAAACACTCAAGTAATAGGTGTATCTACAGACTCGCACTTCAGCCACCTGGCATGGATCAATACACCTAGAAAAAAAGGAGGTCTCGGTGGACTGCGCTATCCACTTTTGAGTGATTTTAGCAAACAGATCTCAGCAAATTACAACGTTCTGTTAGAAGATGAAGGAATTGCTTTACGTGGTTTGTTCTTGATAGATAGAGAGGGAATTTTAAGACAGTTCAGTATCAATGATCTGCCAGTTGGCAGAAGCGTGGAGGAAACTTTACGTTTGATCAAAGCGTTCCAGTACTTTGAAAAACACGGAGAAGTGTGCCCTGCCAATTGGCAACCGAATTCGAAAACTATCAAGCCTAATCCAAAAGATAGCCAAAAATACTTTGAATCTGTGAACTGATCTGCGAGATATAATTAATATGTACATGTATAACATTAACAGTAAGATCTACAATACCGCACCTACTAAGTAGAGTAATATTATATTTCTTTATGCAGTAAAATCACTTAAAATATTTTATTTCATTTTAATCCCATCCTTTTAATCCTGAAATATCGCGTACTATTAGGAAGTCCCCTAAAATACCCGCGGGTTTATAACGTGAGGGGCCAATTGCGGGGTCAGATAAACCTTTGCGTGGCGTTATAGGTAGGGTTAATGGTCGCAGAGCCACGGTACCCCTCCCCAAACTATAAAAAAGACACTAACTGGTAGAGTTTAAAAGTCATTCCGAGTAGAATATCGAAGCACACGCAGTAGCATGCGATATCGAATGAGATATGTATACAAGCTGACGATAACACTTTATACTTCGCTATAATCGGTTTCATGGTTGCCCTCCATTGGGCGCAGCCAGAGTTGATAATGCTGCACCTACGGAAGGCAACCATGAAGCCGAATCATAAAGCAAAGTATAAAGCGTATTACCGTGTGTGTGGGTAATTATAAAACGTACGCGTACATTCGCGCAAGCCTGGAATACTCCCACAGGACCGTGGGGTGGTTTTGGGTCGGTTCAATCAGAAGCCGAGGGCACGGGGGGTCGCGATCTTGAATGGCGAGAAAGGGATGAGAAAAAGAGGGAGCAATCTCGTGCCGGTTGATTTGATTCTTTGTGGCGATAGAAGCAATAGCGTATCGAATCACTGAAGACTGTTTCGGATTATCTTTTCTCCTCCGCACTTCTACCGTCGCGCATTTGATCCGTGGAAGTGAAATCGAAATTTGTATTCGACCCTATACCGCACACCTAATCGTTATAACAAACTGGAGCTTTTGCTACAGTTACGTATCCTTGTCGATCTCACTTTACATCCGTAAGTTTATCCGAAATATCTCTGTACATAACACCCGGAGAAAATGACACAAGTAGTAAATATAAGCCGTCTAGAAGAAATCCGCAAAATCTCTCTCGGCCTCGAAACGAGGCTTTTCCGTCTGGTGGAATCCCGCGACACTCGTCGATAAGGATTTTCCAAGGAATTTCAGAAAGGAAGCTTATTACTCCATTCACAGGAGGTTGGTATAAAAGTGGTCGGGAGGGAGGGAGTGACTTCGCAGTTGGTAACGCCTGAAGGAGAGGATGAGTAACCGAAGAAGAAAGAATGAGAGAAGGGAAAAGGAAGAAAAGCGAAAGAGCAACGCCGGAGATAAACGGCTCATCCTCTCTTATCCTACATCAAATCCCATCTGTCCCATGTATCTACGCTCTCCGGAGTTAATCATATTCGCGACGCATTCCGTACACATCGGTATCAGCTCGAGTAACAGCCTCTCACGGGTGCAAATGTAGGACAAATCTTGAATTTCTCCCACCGAGATCCGCGCGCTCACAGTTCTCGCGGGTCGGCGATCATTCGCGATGGTGAAGTATTGTAATGGGGCGCGAGATGGGTTCCAGCGCGAGGTGGAGCGCGGATAGTAAGAGCGGTGGGGTGTGTCGAGGAGTCGGAGAGGGGTAGGCGTGCATCCATCCACATCCATTTGGGTGGTTACTGGAGCTTTGATTACTTGTTTTAATCTTCCGACTACCGAGCGAGCATCTGTCACTCAAAATCCGTAATTGTGCACCACCCTTTGGCTTTCGTAGCGTTTCGCCATTACCTTTTAATCGGTTGGTTACAGCCTTTCACCCGAGCTTCGGGTATCTCGCCCTCCTTGTACGTAGGGTGGAAAAATAGAGAGAGAGAGAGAGGGGGGGAGCAGGGGATGTTCGTGCGCACCTATTCAAAAAAATTATACACGTTAGTCCGTGCAGGGTACACGCACGCCGCTCTTCCATCCACTTACCAAGCGACTAGGCAGTCGGTCGTCAGATTGATGAGAAGATTCGCGACACGCTATTCCGCCGTCGCGCGGCGGACTCTAAAAGCGACCGTGGTCCCGTGTCCATCGGGACATGTGATCCCGCGAACGTGGACAAGAGGGGCGAGCGTTCGTGGACGCACCACCCGGACCGACGGTACGAACGCTTCTAAGTCTTCTCGGGACTTTTGGTGCTCCGCGCGCTAATTGTAGAGTCATTCATTCATCGTGCTCGAACAGATGCAGCCGCGTGGTATTGACTAGCGCGGCGGTGCAGGGCGTCCGGTAGCGGAGGAAGGGGCTAAGGCTGTCTCTGGGGGTTATTTTCAGTCGATTATCCGTAGAACGAAGGGGATTCCCGAGAGCCCGCCCTTATACGCCAACAGAGAGAGAGAGACTAGGCGAGCATCGACGAGTCTATTAAGAGATCGGACGACATTGGACTCGGGCACAGATTTTCGGCTTTTGTGGAGCGAGATTGGGTGGCGCGTACGATCGAATCATTAGGGATCAGCGGAGGCGATGTGGCGTGTAATGGGTACGCATACTGCGGCGTGCTCGTAATAGAGGGATTTGGGATGACAATGGGAGGACAAGTAGATGGGTACTTACCGTGATTCACGACCTTCGCATTTTTGGCAGTATCGCCGCCGATGTAATAAAAAATGTTTGACTTTTGCTGCCGAAGGTGTCTCTCGAGAGCAGAATGCGCCTATGTAACGTAGCAGTTTGTCTCCCAGACTCCTTCCTTCCTATCCGTATTACTGCACGAAGATGAATGAATTACGGTAATAACTGCGATATCGAAGTACCCAGATAGCACGAAAACGTCTTTAAGTTATGCTTCTGACGTCTTAGACCATTTAAGGAGGTTCTATATCGATAGTAGAATTAGATATGATTGTCAGGATCCTCCGATTAAATTTTTGTGACGATTCACCACCTTGTATAATAAATATAAAATAAATATATAATTAAGCAATGATCATACAAATTTTACTAAAGAGTCCCAACACTTATATCTACCGATTCAGAAATGAAAGAAATGAATATGTTGCTTCTCATAAGATTCTATGTCAAATAGGTATTAATTTATTTATATTGCACATCTTATACAAGTTAGTGAATCATCGCAAAAATTTGACCGAAGGGTCGTATACTTATATTTGTCGATTTACCGAATTTGTTAAAAATGATTCTGTTAATTCTATTATCGAGTGAATCTCCTTAAAAATAACACGTTGTGTCCACTGAAATGACGTCTCTGAGACATTTCACCAATAGTCTCTTGAAGACGTCTTTAAAAAGACGACTTTGAGACGTCATTCTGACATTTGTGCTATTTGGATACGTACTCCAACGTGGATCGAATAATACATCACGGAAAAACTGGTATCAGTAAATTCTACTGTATAAACAATAAAAGAGGTACTTATAAGGGTTTTTGGATGTTCCTACTGTGCTAAAGAATAATTTCACTTTAGGAAATAGTAAATTTTAATGTAAACCATCACGATTTAATGTTTTGAAAAGATAAATAACTTCATCGCGCACTGTAAAAACATTCGAAAATCCTGATGTGTACCTCTTTTATTGTAAATATGATAACATTTACTGGTATCAGTCTTTTCATAGTCCCTATGGAAAGAAATTAAGTAATTGAGATTATTTGTAGGTTATCTGTTCACTGCAATCCGCATCAATCGACTATTGAACTATTCGAACGAGCACTTGTCTGCTGCAAAGTATATCACGGAGGAAATTGGAAGATATGAAGGAACGTAATTTTTATAGCAATAGAGAGATGAAGCCGAAATTTCGGAAACGAATAAAGATACGCAATGGAAGGAAATTTTTTTTTACAAATCCTATTACATTTTCATTATACCATAACATTGTATACATATATACACTTCGACTCGTAGTTATTATCGAAATTCTCTTCTCCCCGCGCGATATAGGTGCGAATCATCGAGCAAGTTAGTCGGTATAGGCACCTAGGTATATGTGGGTTAGACAGATACCAGTTTCCCCATATAGCCACGTTCGCGGAGTATCGGATCCTCCTCCGGCCCCCGGGCGAGCGCTTCGTTAATTAATCTGGCAGTAGCGAACCGGCTCAAAGGGACCCTTTTTAGTGCTGACGTTCATACATTTATGGACAGATTCGCGTATACGTTCGCGTATCACAAGTCGTTAGAACAATAGGGCTCGGCAGCGATGATATAATTTTTCCGTTCAAACCGGATTTTCATCGAGCCTGCGGTACCATCGATCCGTATGCGCGTAGTCGCGCCGACTGTATTTTTTCGTTGCGGTCGACCGCGACGGCGGAGGAAAATCGCTCCCCGCGATTGCGAGGGCCGTCGGCGCGACGGCAAGAGCGAGTACAAGTGCAGCGCTGCAGCGGCGTCGGATAGAATTGCTTTCCAGCGGATGGTCGCGCGGAGTCGCGCCGAATGCTTTGCGTACGGAGAGTGCATACACGCGTGCACGTATACACGCCGGTCCGTATGGGACGTGCGATCAGGCACATGGCGCGCGTGGGGAGTAGCGCGCATAAAAGGGCAAACGAAAAGGGAGCCTCTTTTTAATCTAGCGACGATTCGCAACCCTGGTTCCTTTCACAGTTACGTGCTCGCTGCTTATATCCATTGACTCTCTCTCGCTGTGCCGAGAGCGAGCGAGCGAGAGTCCGTGAGCTCATAGGGTGTGGCGTCAGCCGGGGGCGGTACTGATCCCCGTCAGAAGCTTGGAGTGGATAGATTTTCCGAAAATATTCCATTAGAGTAATTATTTCATTAGAACGTCTACTTCGCAGATAATAACGGTCACGAAACGATCTCGCGCGATAACGGCATCAATAAATTAGGCAGATAGGTGATTCCGAGCGTCATCTGCGCGACCCCGACGGGTTCTTCCCTCGCGGGTGGAGCGCACGTATTGCTGCCTTACGTGCCCGGCGCGAAAGGCGACAGCTGTCGTGCCGCGATCGTTCGGTCGTTCGGGTAATTAGTCGATTAATTCTTCGCGATGTTAACGCGAGCCCGCGGTCGTACAGCGTTTCGACGGCACGAAGGACGCGTCTTCGCGAGGAGGTGGAGAGGCAGTTGGTGTATCGATGAACGGCTCCCCGACAGAGACCCGTCTCCGATGATGGCCGAAGCTTTTCTGTTCGTAGTTTCGACAAACTTACCCCGGTAACACGATCGTTACCCGTACTATACGCGTTCACGCACCGAGCTACGATCCATTGTGCCAGCGTTTCACGCGTTAGATTACCGCTAAGTAGGAAGAAGGCGGAGCGGCGCGAAGTTGAAACCCGAGTCGAAAACGCTCCACGACAATGCGACGAAAAACTGGGGATCCTTCGTAGCCAATTTGAGACCCCTCGCGCACCTTTTTCGAGGACGAATCGTTCGCTGGCCGAGGAAACGTCTCGTCGGGGAAATCGAGTAAGTTGTTGGTCGATACGATGCTATCGATGCACCCCTTCGTCACTCGCGATTCGATCAGAGCTTGCTGCACATTACGTGTACAAAATGATTGTGAACGGGTTTAGCAGTTGCCTTCCGTCAGGCGCAGCTGAAGTCAGTAATACGCCGAGAAAAATAACTTGGTTAAAATGACAAAAGGCATCTAGTTAAATATATTTAGTTATTCTAACCAAAATGCTAGTAAGTTTAACCAAATATCTAGTTTGTCTAACTAGATATCTAGTTATTCTGACGAGGAAGTAGTCAGTTTAATCAGACAGATGGAGGATCCATATTTCACCAAACAGTTTCGTCGTGGCCTCCAAGATTTTGGTTAAATCGGCTAAGTTATTTTTCTCAATGTGTCGCGCCTGTAGAGGGGCAACCGAAAAATCTATTTACTCGAAAGTACGAAACATATCACACTGTATATGCACATAAGATGTACGATACCTCCCTCTGCGTAACGACGTACATAATTATCGACAAATCTGCAGCATCTGTATACTCGAAATACATATACGAACGTACGTATTATCCGACAGTCGAATAAAGTGCACTAATTCGCCACGCGACCCGTCTCGTCGTAACTCGATACGTGTTTCCAGCGCGGAGCGAGAGAAAGACCGGTATGAGGCTTCGGCGATCGAAAGGCTATGGGTGCGACGAAGGGTGTCGACCACAGGGGTACTCGAGTATGGACGACAGTCGTTCCCTCGATAGTTGCTTCCTGAGCGTATAGACGCCTATATTTCTATGGTAGGTATAAATGAATATCGAACGGGAAAAACATCGACGCGTTTTTCGTTCCAAAAGTTGAAACTATAGCATATGAGGCTAAACTCACTCGCCAGAAAAGAAACTCGAATCACTATTATCTCATTATCTATAAGCTTTTGGCTGTGTGTGTGTGATACTTGTATAATACTTTTTCGAAGATTACATTTTTATCTACAATAAAGTCATATCGATGTAGGCCAAAAGTTCATAAATAACGAGATAATAGTGATTCGAGTTTCTTTTCTGGCGAGTGAGTTAACTTCACATGGTATTATATAAGGCCAGGCGAACGTTGAGACGCAGTTCAGTGAGGTGACGCAGGGCGACCGTTGCCTCTATGCCTATATCTATTCTATATGTAGGTATAGAGGCAACGGTCGCCCTGCGTCACCTCACTGAACTGCGTCTCAACGTTCGCCTGGCCTAAGGGTCGAAACTTCGTCGCTTTACGACTCCCGGTGGAAAAAAATCTACGCCAATTTATGTCAATTCTACGCTAAAGTACGGAATTTGGGATACATTTGTAGTTTCCCATAATATGGCGTCATATTTCGTAGTTAGCCGTACAGAATTTGGAACACAACTATAGTGTTCTAGGTATAGTATGGCGTCATATTCCGTAGTTAACCGTTGATGAACGTAGAACTTTGTTATTATAACGATTAATTATGTGCAATTATTTCGTAAATCGAAGCAGTCAGTAGTTTTTTGTAGAAATGCATACGTAGATTTTGAATTCTGGAACTACAAATATCTATAAAAGTCTATGAAAGTCTACGGTCAATTATGAATTTCCAGATTCCGTACTCTAGCGTAGAATTGACCCTAAAAATCGGCGTAGATTCTTTTCCGCCAGGAACACTCGCGTCGTCGAACGAGCAACGGCTAAAAGGCTCCAGCAAAAGTTCACCGCGAATCAGACTTCTGGACGGTTAAAGAAAATCTACGATCTTTTTTTGTCACAACAAATAAAATCAACAAACGAATAGTGTGAGGGACGATCCGGCTACACCAGTTTACGCTGCAACCTCGTTTATTCGCATAGATATCAATGTTTATGGACAATCGGACGAGTAGGTACGCAAATCTCGGGAAGCGGGGATACGGTGACGAGGGGTTATTGCGAGGAGGGTGGCAGTGTCTGGGGATTCGGCGGCGGTGGCGGGGGCGGCGGGGGTTGAGGATGAACCTGATGGGGCAGCAGGCTGTGCGCTTGAACGTGCTGGGGATGGTGGTGGTGGTGGTGATGGTGCGAGTAAAAGATCGGCTGTGCCGAGGTGGCCGCGCAAGAGGTGCCGACGCCGACGGCATGCGAGAGCGCCGACGAGGAAGGCGGCACGGGGGCTGGCGGCGGTTGCGGCGGCGGGGGCTGCGGGGGAGGGCCGATCGGATGTGTCGTGATTCCGACGCCGACGGACACCGGCACGCCGGCGACGGAAACCGCGGCGGAATTGGCACCACCGGCGGCGGCAGCGGCCGCGGCCGCCGCCGCCTCGTGGTAGAGGATCGGCACGCGCACGAGACGCTGGGCCGCGTGGGCCATATTCGCGGCCTCGAGCTCGGCGGCGAGCTGTCTCTTCCACTTGTTTCGCCGATTCTGAAACCAGATCTTCACCTGGGTCTCGGTCAGCCGTAACGAGGCGGCGAGTCCTGCCCTTTCCGAGGACGAGAGGTAGCGCTTCATGTCGAAGGTGCTCTCCAGCTGAAACACCTGCGACCGAGAGAATACGGTCCGTGTCTTCTTCTTGCGTTTAATGCCCCCGGGTTCCCTTCCGTCGACACCGACCTGCACGGACTGACCGCTACCGCCGCCGCTCGGCGAGCGTAACGCGTCAGGGTCCGTCCCGTCCGCCTCGCCGGTATCGTCGGGGTCCGCGAGATCGTCGTGGCCCTCGTCCCCCGAGGACGGACTTCGATCTCTCGCGCGGTGCAATCGTTCCTCCTGACCGTTCTCATCGTCCAGGTCGTCTAGAAATCGAACGCGATCTGCGATAGGAAGAGCTGTCTGACAAGGAAGATACAAACACCTGCATACATATGTTACGCTTCGGCACGAACCGCTTCAATTCGATGGGATAATAGCGCGTCGTGGCGGAAACGGACGGTGCCGATGTGGATGCGGAGGCACGGGGGTACAGAGGGGGGATAGGTGGTAACGAGTGCTTACGAGCGAAGGTGGCAGGAGCAAAGCGATCGGCGGGTAAGGCGATCGACGTTGGTTTGTCATCGCGGAAGCCCTGGAAGCCGTACTGGTCGTCGTACACGCGCGTACACCCTCGCCTCGATGCTGCTCCACCCGCGCCTTACCCCCGACAACCATCCTCCGGCTCCTCGCTCCGTATCCTCCGTTCCCACTTGTCGATACGTTCGGGCGAGAAATCACGAAAGGGCGAAAGAAGGAGGGGGAGAGAGAGAGAGAGAGAGAGAGAGAGGGCGAGGAGAATGCAATGGCGGGTGAATTGCGGGGAAGTGCGGGGTGGACGAACCCGAAGGGAGAAAAGTCGAAACGCGAAACGAGACTCACCTCTTTGCTGGTAGGACGCTGACGCGGGGCTGGTCCGATTTAAAGAACCGACCACGAGCTCGCTCGGAGGCAGGGGACGATCTAGCGATTGCAGGCCGTGCGCGGGCCTCCAGGGAAAGGGCCACGCAGTTACGGCACCGCCGGGTAGCACGCCGCGCAGACCCTCCGGCGACGAATCCGAGCCGTCGACCTGCCCGGTCACGGGATTGCTCATCGCCGAGGAAACCCCCAAGCGAGAATGGTGCTGATGCTGGTGCTGGTGCAGATGCTGCAGGGGTGACGGGAAGAACACCCCGCCCACGCCGATGCCGACGGGGTAGCGACCAGCGATCAGGGACGACATCAGACCCAACCTGTCGATCCAGAGGTGCCTCTCGTCAGTCGATAGCGGAGATGTTTTATCGATTTCGAGCTCAGACTTCTGCGTCTAGTTGGTGTCCTCACCGCTCGTATACTCGACGTACGATAGACAAATTTCGACATCTCTATGGATACACGTATTTTCGTTTATGGCACACTGAGAGAAATGATTGCTAGTGTCGAAAAAAAATACGTCTTGAATCAAAGACATTTTGTAAGAATACAGATTCTTAGTCGTCGAATATATATTTTTGATTCAAGAATACCTTCGTTGGAATAAAAAATTCTTTCTGCACGAAAAAAACAATTACTCGAATCTATCAAATATTTTCTTGTAAGTACGAAGAAAACCATGACTTGATCCTGAAATTATACCGTGTTTTTGATTGAAGGAAACATTTTGTGGCATCAACAATAAGGAACTTGCATGAAATTTCTTTTTCCTGGAAAATTTTACTGAATGAAGCTATCGTGTTACAAAAACCAGGGAGCACTGTATTTTTTAATAATATGTAACTATATTAGAGGAACAGAATTAATTAATCGTGCCTTAAACGCCTAAACCACGCCCCGCCCTAGAACGCAGTATGATTGGCCGAGAGCGATTTTACTGTTGCGTGACGTCACATATTGCTCCTCTCGCTGTTTGCGCGGATCTTTCAAACGCTACATTTTTAACTCAAATTTGTGAAGGTATCCGACATGTTAACACCATAAGTTTATATACCGTTGAAATTGTAATTTTTTACTCTATTTTTTAAGCCAATAAAAAAATCATGCAAGTTCCTCATTATTTCTCTCAGTTTAGGTAATACGGGAGATAAATTTTCAATGGTTCTACAGTAAAAATGAATCCTGAAGTCAGTGATGTGCAAGCAAATACGCTTTGTACACCCCTATAAACGGATTTCCGAAGTGTAAAGCATATCGCTCTATACTTATACGATTGCCGATTCATAATGAGGCAATTTCATCAGGGAGGAAAAGAGAGAAGACGTACGTCCCCCCCTTCCATATAGTTACCAAGAAATAAAAAAGAATGAATATAAGGAAATGACATGTCACGATGGTGAGGGATAAAAGTAAAATGCTAGTATCGAACGTATGGACAGCTTGGTGGAGTACAGGTATATTATAGTTAAGTCCGATCGTAGAGCGAGGAATTATTGGATCAAAAGCTTAATCTCAACCCTTACATACGTCGGTTTTTCACAATCAGAGCAGTGCGGACTATGATGCGGTAATGTAAAACCGATCGATCTTCCGTACGAAGCCAAGCATAATAATCAGAATACACCGGGCGTCTGCGGTATCGGCTATCGATAGTCGCATGTGTCGAGATATCCATACACTGGCATTTTCGTGGAACCGCGTTACACACAGATATGCATCTGCATCTCGTAGGCGTTTTCACATACAAGCGGCATCGAACTATAATCGAGCTTACGCGAGAGAGATCATTCCGGTATACTCGTTCTAATTCTTCCTTCGACTTGAAAAGTGCCAAAGATTACTGACCACGATCTTATATTAACCCTTTAAGTGCCAATGTTGCAAATACGCAATGTCAATTATGCACGAAAATAGACCTTACCGATACGATCGCTCTATACGATTGTAAAGGTAAAATTCGTATTAGAGCTTATGAATGCCATAGCCGGGAGTTAAAGGGTTAAAAATATTACGGAGAAGAAAAAAGAATAACTAATGTCAGAAAAAAATGCAGAAGTTTCACATTTTTATACGATGTTAAGGCGAGAGTAATGGTCTTTCCTTTCGAAATATACAGACCATCGTTATACGCGAACCAGGTGTGATTTACGTACATGCCTGCTGGAATGAAAGTACGTAAATATATGACTCAATCCCATTTCTCGGATAAACTTTGGAATTCGAATAACAACGTAATAAAATTCTTCTCACAATTTAAACTATGGTTTTAGTAGTTATTTTTGAATAACACTTGGGCACAGTATCTAAAAAGGGTAACCATAAAATAATACTTGACTCAAAGTTTATTCTTCTATTAAATATATATACACTCTAATTTATTATTGACCGAGCTCATCCATTATTTATGAAGTAAATAATAAACTCTGTAAGTCTATACCAGCGGTTACTCCCCTGAAATGAACTCGCATCAGTTACCGGCTCCTCGATGTAACCTAGTATTAATTCTCATAAACTACAGCACTCTCGTTACCATAAATTAAAATCTGAATGCAGATTTCGGGTGCGATATGTTAATAGCCCCAGGTACTCACACTCGCACCCATTTAGTAGTGTGCAGATATTCTCCGCCCGGTGTTGACAAAGTGGGGAGACGCGTGACGGGAAAAATTAACTTATCGCGAGGTATTAACTTGTCCGGGGTTAACTTATGGGAGGTTGTACTGTATAGGTTCCTCCTACAAATATCCCGCGGAAATTGATTTGTCACCTGAAGATGTAAGTCGGTGCTTGAAATATGATAATCCTTCTTATGCTGTGTATAATCATCAGGAAGCGAGTATATAATAAGTGGAATGCATTTATGCACAATGCTTTTTGAAAAAAGAAAAGGCTCGACTGATCATTCTCAAATTTTAACATTGTTTTTCTTTAGATTGTAAGATTCGGTTCATTCTTTTCAAGGTATTTCTGACATTTTAAAATTGTACTTCATATTTAAATTCAATACTCCGTCATTTTCTCTAAATAAAAACGATACTACACGCGCGCGCGCGTGCACTAATTTATACCATTATAAGTATCCTGATCGATTTCCTATGCAAGACCTTTATCGGAGTTTGTGAACAGTTCGTAAATCAATCCGCTATATTAATGAAGCGTGATCCCTACACTGAGAAAAAAATGTACTTGATCGAAATAAACGTGCCTTTGGATAGCCCCAAGAGCGTGTTTATTCGATTTAAATGAATATCGATTTGATTTAAATAACATCTAATTAATTCAATAATATTAATATTTGCGTCCAACCGATATTCATTTAAATCGAATACATACACTCTCTTGGGACTATCTAAAGGCACGTTTATTTCGATCAAGTACATTTTTTTTCAGTGTATCCTTATCGAATTCAAATACGACCCTGCATTCCTGATAAAGTGATAAAGAATCCTAAACTCCAAGCGTTATATTAGAATGAAACACTTGAGCTGACCCTTCTAAGTATCATCATACACAGTAGTAACCAACGCCCGACACAAATACTTCGCCACAAAGAACTTCCCCCTACGTCCCATTCAAAATCGGAAGCAGTTGCTCTCTCAAGGACTTCATACCTTCTTTAAAGCTCGCAAAGAGTGTACGAGGAGAAAGGTGATTAGCAGGAAGGCAACAAGATCCGTTCTATTTCTAATAAAGTGATAAATCCTAAACTTCAAACATTATATTAGAATGAAACACTTGAGCTGACCTTTGTAAGTATCATCCTACACAGTGGTAACCAACGGGTAACACAAATACTTCATCGCAAACAACTTCCTCCAACATTCCATTCAGAATCGAAAGCAATTACTCTCTCAAGGACTTCATACCTTTTTTTAGGCCCACTTGTTCAATGTAAGTTCAAGGCTGGTTCAGCTTGAACCGCCGTTCTTGGTATATTATGTGTGACACGAAATATACCAAGAACGGCGGTTCAAACTGAACCAGCCTTGAACTTACATTGAACAAGCGGGCCTAAAGCTCGCAAGGAGTGTACAAGGAGAATGGTGGTTAGCAGGAAGGTAACGAGGACCGCTCCTAGCGAAATGTAGGTAGGTAGGTAGGTTGGCCGTTCTTTGGATGGAGATGGTGGGTAGGTAGAGGCTTCGGAAGCCGCACAACTTTCCCCGTGTTCCCGGCTCGCCGTTCCGCGCTTATAGCCAGACGGATGCTCTCCTCGCGTCGAACGATCCGATCTCGTTTCGTCGCTCGCCACGTCGCTTATCGACTTGCTACGGAAGGGGACCGGAGAACCGACGCGACAAACAAATTAACGGTTGCGGTTCCTTTTCGAAGTGGCGCGGCGGGGGTGGACGCGCGGTACGAGGGGAGACGGCATACGGATGGACCAAGGAGAATAAAGGAAAATTTGACATCCGTCTCCGTTTTCGAGCGCGCGGGCCTCGAGCAGGTATAAACACTAAGCGGTCCGCGGTGTACGCACCCTTGACAGTCTGATACTTACTTCAGTCTCGTGCGCGCGAGTACGGATTTGGGTGGTTCTTAAAAGACTCTCGACCGCCACTTTATCTACCGTGTCACGTTCGCTTCGTGCTACTACTTTCGGCAGCCCCCATTTATTTCGCCTTCTTTCTTCTCGTCTCCTCTATTTCGACGCTTGGCTCCTCCTTGGGCTTGCGCAATAGTTCACCTACAGCGATTTGCTCCGAACCGATGATAATTTCAAAGTGCTTTAAGCGTTTACACTGGGACAAAAATGTACTTGATCGAAATAAACGTGCCTTTGGATAGTCCCAAGAGCGTATTTATTCGATTTAAATGAATATTGATTTGATTCAAATAACATCTAATTAATTTCATAATCTAATATTTGCGTCCAACCAATATTCATTTAAATCGAATAAATATGCTCTTGGAACTATCCAAAGGCACGTTTATTTCGATCAAGTAAATTTTTTTCTCAGTGTAGAAGAAATAGGAGGGGGGTAAATCTCGAGAGTGGCGTTGCAGGGATTATGTCGTCTAGTCGTTTCGTCTAGCAAACCAAGAACAAAATTTGGTCGATTTAACCAAAATCTTGGAGACGATGACCAAACTGTTTGGTGAAATATGGGTCCTTCATTTGTTTGGATAAACTGATCATATTTTATTAGAATAACTGAACATTTGGTTAGAATAACTAAATATTTGGTTCGACTGACCAGTATTTTGGTTAGAATAACTAAACACGTTTAATTAGATGCGTTTGTAATTTTAATCTAATTATTTTTTTGAGTAGATATTTTCTTTTTTTTGGGTGGGTGGGGGGGGGGGCGCTAGAGATAATATTTTAGCAGGAAGAATAAAAAAGAAAGGAAAAAGGGTAAAGTTATAGCGTGGAGCAAAGCTATAGTTGTTACGAAGCTATGTCGTTAGAATTTGATTAAAACATCAATTGACCCGATTTCCGGTTAAGAAAAATTTTTCGAAGCTTTACGTCCACCGATGAATAATTCGCGAACGGTAAAGTCGCTTTTATCGGTATTTGTGGCGGGGGTTCGTGCGCGAGGTCGAGCAGAAAAAGAGCGGAATCATTTTAATTATCACGTCGATGCTCGTGTACGACAATGCAGAAAAGCCACTTTTCAGGAACGTACACTCGTGCCTTTCAGCGCGTACTTGAATGTGCGGCCAGGTATATCGACGAGAACCGCAGCGAAGAGTGTAGAGCGACGCGGTTTCCCTGCATGCTCCCCTGCCACCAGCTCTATTGTCCCGAATACGCTTTAAAACGTTTTGTTGCGATTGGTGCCTAATTATGGCGATTCCTATCGACGGGGATCCTTTGATACGAGGTCCAATGTCGTCCGTGTCTCCCCGTCAGTCGATAAGTCGGGTAAATTCGAGTCTATACGCAAGTGATGAGAGTAGCGTACGATACGGCGATTCGTGTCGCGTTATATTCCGCACGTTATTCAATAAATGCAAACTTGTAATTCTGTTAAATTTATTGCGTATTACCCTATGCCCTGTATTGATAATTCTGTTAATGCGAAAAGTACGGATACGATTGTACAGCAGCTTTTATTATAAAATCAAGCCGGATATGTGTAGCAGAACGATTAATTTTTGAAAAATCCTCTTTTTTCATTTAAGCGAAATTGAATTTACTAATGAAAAAAGCGGTAACTTCAGAATCGTGAGAATCCCAATTAGCGACGTTTTCTAATTTCTTAAAAAATTCCGTATGGCTGAAATATAGTTAACGGTTACTCGATATATCGAGCATATTAATTTTTATTATACACTTTCTCGTATCTCCATTCTTAGAATGTGACGTTAAAGGCTGTTCATTGAACGTATCACGTATACTCTATGTATAAGTATAATACGTTCGATTAGGTATTCTCATTTCACTTATATATACATATATTATGTATATCGCCTGCTGCAGAAATAAATAATATAGCATTCAAATCGTACCTAATGTAGAAAAGTCACGAAGCATTTAAAGTAAATGTACCTACTAGTAGTTGACACCGCATTAGTAGTTTACACATTCCCTTTTATACAAAGGTACAGATACAAATCTTATTTTATAGGTTTAAACGGGAATGTGTCAACTGCTTAAGCGGTGTCAACTACTAGTACATTTACCTTAATCGGCCCGAAAAAAAATCATACACTGCATGGAATTTCAAGATCGCTGAAAAATTCATAGAAAAAAATCGCCGAATAAAATAATACGTCCCTAAGTTTTACCCCATTTTCGCCTAACGCCCCTCAAAACGATGAGATCGAACTATGAATCCGCTGCAGCCTCGCGCCAAACAGGTGTTAAAGCTCTTGCAGTGATAGAAAAGCTTATTCGTAGTTAATAAATGTATACTTGATTATAGCGAAAGAAATATTTCGTTGGGCCAAATAAATATATATTAATAATTAGAATGTCTCTTTCATTCGAACAGAAATAAATGAAATATACAGGATGTTCACGCCCAGGCTCCGGGAGTAGGTAAAGCCTTTTTCGAATTTGCCGCATACGCGAACAAATAGTGATCTATGCAGTTTGGCCTTTAATTAATAGATGATCGCAGTGACAAAAGGGAAGGCTAACCGAGCCACTAATTGGTTTGTGTATGCGGCAAATTTTAAAGAGCTTCACACACTCTCGGTGCTTGGGCGTGAACACCCTCTATATTAATTATTAGAGTATCTCCTTCATCCAAACAGAAATAGAGTAATAGCTAATGAATATTTACTTGGCCCAAAGAAACATATCTTTATATCTTTCCCCGCAATCAAGTAAACGTATATTAACTGTAAATAAACTGTTTTCTCAGTGTGCGATAGCGTCGCTATGCAGGCGAGAGCGCGAAGACAAGAGATTCGCGAGCAGTAAGAAAGCCGCGGGGTTTATACACGCGAATATCTTCCGTAAGTCAGCATAAGCCCTTGCCGGCGGCGACGGCAAACGGTTTAATAATAAATCCGATGGAGAACCTGGATATACCTACGTATACGCGAGGTAGCCGTGTATAGCGTGCCGTCGAGAGGATGCGAAGGGAGAGGCTAAATGGGCAGATAGGTGCGTATTCCTCGGGGGAATCTTAGGCTCCTTAAGTTCAGCCATGCCCGAGCTCCACCTATCTATCCATTATGCACGTCGTCCCTAATTGATTCCTTCTTCCCTTTCGTTCCTCCTTACGTACGGACGCGCGAGGATAGGCGCGCGGCGGCGGAAGGGACTCGTACGAGGGGCACCAACGTTTCTCAAAGTTACATCAGCGCCGACCCCTCGGCTGTATCAGTTTCTCGACTCTTCGCAGGGAAGATCTCGTTTCTCGCGAAGTACGCGTCTTTCCCGCACGGGGATCGGTTTAGCAGCGAAGGCTCGAGCTGCGTTCGTTGTCGTCGCCGACGAAGGCAACGGGATCGGGCAGAGCGAGGCGGTAGGACCGAATGCGCGCGGCTTAATCAAATGGTAAACGGGTGGAAAACAAGCAATTCGAGCCGTCGAAGCGGCAGCAATAGGGGCTACCGGTTAGAGGGTGCAAATCTGATAAAATCATCTCGAACCCTCCTCGTCTACCCTCGTGCCGTGTCCCGTGCTCCGGTTCTAGTAAATATATATCCGATACCAGCCGTTGTAAGTAACGTAAGTAACGTAAGAGGGTGGTCGCTGCTCCGGTTGTTATTAAATGAGACAGCCTAATAGGCCCATTACGCCCCCCTCTGCCCGTTCCCACATAATATAATCCTCACCGCACGCGTTCGTTCCGTATGCCACGTCGTAACGTTATATACACCTAACCCTGTGCCCATACGAGAAAGAACGGTCGTTATACGAGGACCGTTCATTTTTCGTCCGACACTTTCGTTCTCTCTCTCTCTCTCTCTCTCTCTCTCTTTCTCTCCTCTCTCTCGTTAGATCTCTCTTACTCCGATCCCCTTTCCTCCGCCGATCGTCGTAGCCGTACATACGTCCTCTCTCGCGCTACGATCAGATCCGTATGCACTTGCTACGTCGAAAGAATCACGCAAAGAACTTGACGAAGATACGACTTCCGTACCTGGAGAGCATCGCGAGGTCGGCCGTCGACGCTTGGCCTATAAGAGAATTCGTCGGATCGCCGGATGGAAAGGTAGCGCCTGGGCTGCCGCAACCGATTCCTTGCGAGGTCACTCTCGACGGTTGCCCGGTCAATCGCAAGGTTCCCGTCGGCGGAGATTGCTGCTGCTGCTGCTGCTGCTGCGAATGCTGTTGCTGCGGGGGTGAGTCGAGTCTGCTACCAGGACTCTCGCAGGAGGAGACGATGCGGTGAGAACTCGCGCTCGCGGCGCCGGTTCTACCGACGTTCACGGCGCTCGGCGAGGACCGATCGACGAGACGCTGCTGGCGTTGCCCCTCGCCCGTTACCACCGACGACGCGGAATCCAGGCTCGGCGACTCCGGCCGCCCGAGAATACTGGAGATGCTGAACGACGTGTACTGCGGATTGCAGGCGGGTCGAAGCGCCGCTTTGCCGCCGACGTCGAAGGCGAAGGAGTTGCCCAAACCGCAGCCGTTCTTGCCGTTCTTCTCCTGCAGCAGCAGTTCCGCCGGCGTGGAGCTGCTGCGCGAACCCTCCAACTCCAAGTCCTCCTCCGACACCACCGACACCTCTATCTCCGTCTCGCCCGACATGGTCCTCCTCCTCCTCCTCCTCCTCCTCCCAGCGAAATCCTCGCGACTAGTAATTATCGTACCTATTTACAACGCCGAGTGGGAGAGCGGCGCGGCGCGTCTCCGCGTTCCTCGCCGCGCGGCGAAGAGTCTCTTCACTGCGACGGGTGAAACGATCGCGAGATGACGATCTCCCTCCCCGACAGATGCATGACACTCGCAGCGGTGTACCGCGGGATCGTCCCGGCGAGAGGAGATATCGCCGATCCGCGCGGATCCAGCAAATATGCTTAGGACGTTCGATCGCCCGATCTCCCGACGGCGCGGGCGAAACGTCCGAGCGCGACGGCGACGACGGTGCCGCGGAGTGTCGCCCTCTCTCCACCCCTCGACGCCATCCTTCCGCGCGCCTTTCCCCACCCTGCCTCTTCCTCTCGCGTTCCTCTTCTCCACTCGGTGCGCTCCTCCGCTCCAGCCTCCTTTCGTCGCCTCGTTTCGCCGATCGCGCGTCACCGTCGTCACTCTTTTTCGCTCTCTCCCGTCCCTCCAAACGCTAGCTCGCCGTTCTCCGTCACTTTGTCACGAGTCACCGAGTACCGCGAGAAGCGGGCGGCCAACGGTGCGCGCACGTGCGCGCGAACGGGGGCAGCCGGATCACCTCGCGACGCGGCGCGGCCGCGCTCGAGGGTCGTCGACAGGGCGAAGGAAGGAGGGTCGCGAAGGACGAAGGATCGTCGACGACCGTCGGCGGTTAATTCGCGGTCGACGGCGCGCGTACGGCGCGCTGTATTTGCACGTTTGCTGGGAGCGACGGGCCGCGCGGATGGGCACAGTCCCGATACTAACTAAGGGTGTACGCCGGAGAAACCGCAGCGCGCACCAATACCCGCGCGTCGCGCACGCACACCAGGGACGCTCGCGTTTCGAGTCACGGGGGTAGCTAAGCTGGAAGTCGAAGAGAGGGTGGGAGGCGGAGTTTGGCGTCGAGGGGACGGCTCTCTCGATTTCTCATAGGACGGAGGCGCGATCGATGGCCCGTGCCACGTCGGAGCGTTAGGGGTAGCTTTCGGAACGGACCAATCGCGACCCCGCGTCCTTAACTCGAAAGATATACTACGTCGTGCCCCGTACCGTGTCGCGCCGTGTTACTTATCCATTATAACACTCCAAAAGATCTTGATTTAAGCCTGCAACGGCGGTGAGCTTTTAACCAATTAGCCTTTATAGCTACCCCCACGATATACCCGCCTAATCTGTCGGTTCTCTCTGTCGTATCTACCTAGCTACCTACCTATCTACCTACCAACCTATATCTATCCCTGTATTACGGGTGAGGAGCTGCGGCTGTCTCGGTTGGCCGCCTCTCTCGCACGATTCGCCGAAATTTATGTACGCCTGAATTTATGTGTACGTATTCGGGTGTCGGCTATTAGACGTGATCCGTATACGATATACTTTTCGCCGAATCCGTTAGCTCGGTCGCGTCGGGTCATCGTCCGACGGAATAAGGAAAATTCGCTCGGCGCGTTTTACGACCGCCGGTGAGAGTGGCTCGCTCGGCGCGAATTGCGGAAAGGTTAATCTCGGCTCTCTACATCCACCGGATCGCGCTCCGATATCGCACTCCCTCGATATTCGTCCGCGCGCGCGCGCGCGCGCGCGCCGCGTCACGCGATTCGGAGGATTTATACGACTGGAATATAGCGTGCGAGTTCTACCGTTTTACTCTTCGGCGCGAAGCTGATAAAATTTCTGCCTTCCAAAAATGCCCCCGTTGAAATCGCAGCAAATTCCCAACCCCTGCGGAGAAAAGCGTACAAACGTTTCTTTATACGCGTACCGCGGATTCGAAGACGTGACGAAGAAGGCGCCGAGCCAAGTGGGGCCTCATTGTCGGCGGAACGATGCTTACCAAACATCACGGCGCTAGCGGATACAGCGGCCTCCTCCGTATACACGGTAGCCCTCGAGAGGGCGAGCGGGAAAATGCAGGGGATGGCGACGGAGTGAGAGAGGGACGGAGCGAGAAAAGGGCGAAATCCATTCCCGGAGTTTGCCACAATTTCGGAAGTTTAAGATTTGCGCGATTCTCGACTCAATTTGGCACCCGCTTAAGAGATTTTACCGCGCGGGGCGGACGGGGCACAATGGCCCGGAGTGCAATGGGCCTGACCGGCCCGGATCGTCGCGGCACCGCGCGCCGCCGGGGCCGGAGGCTGCCGACGAGAGCCGTCTGCGTATTTTACTTTGTGTTCGGTGCGTAAGAGGATTATCTGCTCTCGAGAGAAGTAAGTGGTGGGTATGCTTCACTTTTCACGGGGGTTGCATTGTTCCCTATTATCCGATGTGATTAGTCGATGATGCAGGTAAGCTACCGCGGGGGGTCTCCATTATGCCGCAACGTAGACTCGTTCGGCCGCGAACGCTTCGACGTTCAAACGGATCGGTCCCGATCTCCCGTCTCTCGCTGCTCCGCTTCTCTCCGCGACGAGCAGAAAGAGAGAGAGAGAGAGGAGAGCAATTTCGCTCCCACATCGGAAAGCGGAACGGCCGTCCGCTCCTTATGAAACGTTTCCAGTCTTTCCTTTTGTCTTCCGCTTGTTGTTTTTTTTTCGCGAATCCTCGGCCCAAACGTGAGACACGGCACCGCGGGACCATGATTCTTCTCTATGGATGCTGCGCGTCGAGTATTTTTCTCGCGTCGAGCGTACGTAGGAATAACGCGGATTTATTCGGAGATTTTTAGGGGAATATGGCGGATGACGTGTATCATAATCTTTTGAGCGCTTCCCTTTCTCCCTGGAGAGGAGAGGGGACTCTCTTTCTTCTCGTACCGCGTCTCCTCGACGCGGGCGAAATATCAGTCTTCGAAGAGTGGTTTCGGCGGGAAACGATATTGTCGTCTCTCCTCCGGGACGTGTGATGGAAGCTCGGCCATTAGTGAGCTCGGTTTCCGGCTGTTTCGATTAATACCGTTCGACGAAGCTTTCTAGAAATAGTTCGAAATTATCGAGGAAAACACGAATGTGTCATATAATATGAGGCTCTTACGCATAGTACACAGAGAGAAAAAGTTAGTTGGATCTACTAAAAATTACTTGCGAGGTAGTCGGTAAAATTATTTATTTATATTAATTAAATTTTTAAAATATATATCAATTATATATTATCTTTTCCTTACAATCATGTGGAACAGTATATGATTGCGAGAAAAAAATATCAAATTAATATGAGAAGACTTAATTTTTGTAAATAAATAATTACTCGAGACCCCGTATTAAGTAGTTTTCAGTAGATCCAACTAATTTTTTCCCTCTGTGTAGGAGAAAACTACGAAGCGAAAGTTTCTGTAACAATTCTCCAAACACTCCTTTCTACTTACGTTTATACCGCGATACCTGAGAATCTCGTTCCCTCCTATCCCGCGAAAACTATATCTTCGCGTCCCGCAGAGATCGATCCCGAGCCCGCCTACAGTGTCAAAAAACTATCCGACGCGTACACTAATCCTTTTGACGGGGCTATTGACTCGGCTCTCTCTCGAGCCCTCCCGATGTCACCTTTCTCGTCGCGCTTACACATACCCGTGTAAACCCACCTACATCGTCCCTAAAGCTCGCGCTAGAAAGCACAAAGCGGTCGCGCGCGCGGCGATCGATGCCGTTCAAAGATACCAACGAATCAACGCCGGGCACGGACCCGACGGTTACGCGGACGACATCCGGCTAATCAGAAAATGTAAGAGCGCGGGAGACTAATAGAGAGTGAAAAGGCATCAAATAAACAAACAGCGGGCGGCGTGGAGCGAGAGGGACGAAGCGGGAGGGTGGGAGAGCGAGTCGCGGCGAGGCGAGGCGAGGCGAGGGTGAGATAGGGCTATTAGGGTTGGGTGTAGGCGCCGCCCCAGCTATTAGAGGGTTGTTTCACCCCACCCTGTATAACGTGAATGCGTGAGCGTCGCGCTCGCGTGTACGCGCGCTTCCGCGAAGTGTGCGAGAGGAGGTCTCCATGGCAACGGGGCAGTGCTCGCGGGAGATGCCTTTAATAGGTATCTTCGGTAGAGATGGAGGTGGGTGTGCGCGCGTGGGCGAGAGTATCGTTGTGTAGCCGCGCGCACACGTGCACGCGACGCCGAGGAGAAGTGTTGTCCTCCGCGCGTGGACGGGATCGCGGAGCGCCGCTCGATTCTCGACCGTCGGCGCGACGACGTCGGTGCCGTCGCGGGGCGAGCACACGCCGGAGGACGCGGGAGCACCCACAGTCGGCCACCTATTACAGCGCGCCCTAGAGGTAATAGGAGGTGGTGAATAGATGTGCCGTTGTGTAGAAACGACTGTAAGTACCGATGCGGCACCGCATACACCGCGCGGTCCGGCGTGGCAGTGGCTTTCCGTTTCTGCCCACCCGCCGTCGACGCGTACACACACGCCGAGTCGCGTGCGCGTTGACGAGCGTGCAGGTATACGTGTACGGCTCGCGAGTGTAGGGGGGTGCGGTATATCGCGGTAGGTACGCGTTTCACCGCAGCATCGGCGGAAAGGAAAAAAAAAAGCTGTACCCCGCGACAGCTCGTCTAAATGCTAATAGCCCGTTATCGACTATGCGGCGTGTATACGTACAACTTGCTCCGGTTCGCGATTTCATATTTTGGACGGAAGGAGTGTCTCGGGGGATTATTATTGGGCGTTGTTCTTATCAACGCTTTTAGGGCGTACGGTTCGGTGATTTGTTCGATGCGGGTGAGTATCGTGGGTGTGCTTGAACAAATATAATGTAAAGTATGAATAATGTTGTTTACTTTGCGGGTGTGATGATAGAAATTACGCAGATCTTTCGAAGATCATTCAATCGGAGCGTGGAATTGTCGTAAATTAGCCGTCAGGGAAGTGCATTAAGGGGGCACGTACTTTTAGGACTGACAAAACCGGGATCACATTTACGAATTTTTTTAGAGAAATAAAACTTTAATTTTTAACTCTCAGTTGTTTACCTAAATATACATCTCTTAAAGTAGGCATCTTATATTAAATTTACGTCGTAAGATAAAAAATGGCGAGGTAATTAGCCATTTGCAGTAAAAATGTCGTTCAGTGTAGTGATTCGCGGTAATCACTGTAGCTTTTACAGGACTTATCCAAAAACAAAATATCAAAGATTCTTAAAGTGTATTCAAATATCTCATCTTTGTCATACCCGATTTTGGAAATATTGATTTATAAGAAAATGACTGCAATTTAAATTTGAGATATCGATTTTTCAAGAACAATTCCTTCATTTTCAGACTATTAAAAAAAACTAGTGCTCAAAAAATTCCGTATGACAAATACCTACCGCATGATTTTACGCAGAATATGCTGTAGGTATACATTTAGCGGCAATCGATTCAGCCGTTTCCAAGATATTTTGACCACCGACCTCGAAAATGTCGTTTCGAGATAATCGCCTTTAAAGTTTTCCGCGCAGGTTGGACTATTGCGTTATGTCGTTTCGTTCAAAGCACTGTACCTTAGTCACCTTAGCGAATATCGACTTGGAATTTTCAGAGAATATTCTTGAAATGTTATACTTTCTGAAACGTTAACAAAAATCGAATTTCTTGATCAACCTAGGTGTACGTGCCCCGTTAATCTTTGGATATAAGAAACGAATTCTTTTATCGATTTATATATTTCATTAAAAAATTGTACTGCACTAAGCTTAATATGAAATATGTAAAATAAAACTATAGCTATTCATTCATACAATATCAAACGGCAAATCGGAGGATTGTATAGTCGAGAGGTATCCAATTTTAATCGTGTATTATACGCGCGGCATATGTATCGAATTTGTTTTTTTCATAGATGCACATCATTCATCGATTTACACGAAAAAGGGAAAATCCGAAATCGAGAGGCAAAATTGATCCTTTTTTCCAGGTTCTTCGTCGAGCGCAGCGATGCGCAGCCACTAAAGGCAATCGCTCGCCGGCTCGTGCAAAGAGGCGAGACCCGGTCGCCGCGTGGCTATGAGAGCCTTTCTAATTATCGATAATAGTCGCGAAGAGAGAAAAAAGAGAGAGCGATAAGGCAGGGAGGGCACGTCGAGAGCCCTTCACTTTTTCTAAACAACAAAGCCGCGTCGGCACCCTCCTATATACACATCCGCTACCCTGGTAATCATTTACTCTAGCTGGAGGCCACTAACTCGTCACAATAGCCCAAGTTATCCGTCCACCCGGCTACTTGTCCAAGAAGCGCACGCCCGCGGCGGTAATCGTTCCACCTACTATACCCTCCTCTGGCTACCGTTCGTTATGCTCCGCGCATCGTTTACAGAGCGCGCGCTAAACGTCGTACCACTTTGCCGGCTCCTCGTCGTCGTCGTCGTCGTCGTTATCGCGGAGAGAGAGCTAAAAGTGCGCCGCGCGAACGAGAGCGGTGGAGAGCGTTCGCGTTGATATAACCCCGCGGGTCCCCATTAACGAAAGGGGGTAGAAAGGAGTCCCAGTAGGGATATTATCGAGCGTACACACAGATTTTTAGATGGATGGATGCTGTCGAGTCTCCACCGCGGCTATACGACTCCGCAGCGTGGTCTTGCTCTGGTGGACACACATGTCGCGCGACAACCAACATACTCGCGCCCAAATGGTGTCGGGGCTTTCGCTCGCCCCTACCCCGCGTGCCGATCGACCGGCCGTGTCTCTAGTGTCACCGCGGTGAAGGCTGTTTAAATGCGGAGTGCGCGATAATAGGTACCTATAACTCGTATCGCTCCTCGAGAACGATTTCGTCGGAAGCAGGCGGGAAACGACGCGGCGTACACACAGATGGGTATTTTGCCTATCTCTCTCTAGCCGGACAAAATCCCATTTCTCAAAACTATTACAGACAGAATATTAAGCTACGTGCTATGAGCCAAGTAGTTGGTAAACAAAGTGTAACCTTTCCCATCGCCCTCTGTTGCGTTCTTTTCATGCAGAGCCAGTCGAAAGTAAGTCGTCGAAATAGGAAGAGGATATGGATTATCTTAATTCAGGTAAGAACACATACTTTTGTCATAAGTTTATTTTAATTTCTTGTTGCTTATTGCAAAAAATAGCAGTTTGAATCGTGAAGTATTGTTGAACGATTTTTACTAATGTTTATGTATATATAGAACTATTAGTTAAGCTTCCGGGTGCTTCCGAGTTGATTTGTTTACCTTGCCATACAGAATATATCAATTTTAAGAAAGTGTTTTAGAAATCAGGTGCTACTTTTTGCTATTTTTCAGTATACCGATATTTTAATGGCGGCAGTACTAAATGTCGATTTTATCGATAGAATGCAACGTTGATGTCCTTAATCGCCTATTGCTATCCTCTGATCCACTGATGTCATGTCTTAAGCTAAAACCAAAGAAAAAATCACAGCCTTTCTTAAAAGAGACGATAGAAATGCTGTTGCCCGCTGATCCTTATTCTGAAGGTTGGAACTCCGAAGCATCGGAAGACGACGAAGCGGAGAACTCGCCTGAGTAATCTTGGCACTCGTCATCATCTGATTAATGCAGGATATAAAAACAGATCATATGTGTAAAATTATTATTGCACCTACTTTATCTGTAATAAATGTTACTATTTTCTGTACAAAAATTAAAAATAAACATTTTTTATGTTATGAATTGACTCAAACAACTAATTTAGATACACAAACCAACTGAAACCCTAGTACACAATACAAAAATAAAAGTATAATTTTGTCCGGCTAGGAAGGCAAAATACCCCTCTGTGTGCGGCGGGGACGTAGATGGGAGAGGAGGCTGGATGACGGAGATGAGGTGGAAGAGAAGGAGGAAGAGGAGAGAGAGAGAGTCCGGTTATACTTTCCAGTGGCAGTCCATGCGCTCGATATGAGTGTGGGTTCGTAGGTAGGTACGTAACATCGCAGAGAGCGTGTAAGGTAGCTCCGTGTGGAAACGCGTCTATATGCGCGCGTCGACGGGGTTGAAAGGTATGCCGCGTGGAGAGATGGCGGAAGTCTCTCGTCACCTCTAACGAATAGAAGAAAATGGATTGGATCGCGGAGGAGAGCCGCGCGTGCACACGCGCTCCGCCTGACGGATCGCGGGGGGGATGCAGAGGGGCGGAGGGCTGGAAAACGCGCACGGCGTGATATCGTATACGCGCGTTTTCGGATAGATACAACATTTTATACCGGGGCGTTGCGTTCGCCACCGACGTCGCGTCCTCGTCGTGATTTCGCGTGAAATGTTTGTCCGAGGGTGGCGGAGGCGCGCGTAGAGAAGAATAAAGGAGGAGAAGGAGGAGCAGCGACGTTGGAAGCTGCGGCACCAGTCGTACCAGCGACCCACCCTGCGGATACGAGCTGTCGGACAAGCTGTAGCCTTCACAACCGAATTAGAATGAATCGACCCTTCTCCTTCCTCCGCCCCTCAACACTCCACCGTCTCCCCAAGACCCCTCACACCCCGTCCTCCTTCGCGCATTCTCCCCTCCACCACAATCCGACCCCTACGTCCCGTCCCGCTTTTCGCCACTCGCGCTTTCTCGGCCAGCGCCTCTTTTCCATCCCTCGCGGAAGCATTTCCTCGCAAAGTTATAATATATTCACGTTTTCGCGATATCTCGAGACTTTTGATACGCGGCACCCTTCGCCCACGTAGCTATATCGTCGCCTTGGTCGAGGGTAATCTCGTGAATCTTCCAATCTCCAGAGAGGGAACCGTATACGCCCACCGAGGCCGCGTCTGTCGACTTTATTAAGACCCGAAAGAATACGACGGTCGACTTAATGATCAAGGTATCGCGAGATATTCAAATTGCAGCGACGAGGTTTCTCATTCCTGAAAGGATAATATTATTGCTGTCGCCGTAATATTGTTGCTGACATAAAATATTCCGTGTTAATCTGTGAGATAAAATATGACAGATTGGTGTAAATCGATTAATTGTCTAATGCTACTGCTTCGATAATAAAATTAGTAGCGCCTGTAACTTTCAATATTGCTTCAGTATTGAATTGCTACATCAATGATACCTACGTATATCTAGGTACTTATTTCAATAAGCCTTTACAAATCTTCGACGTTGTGCTCGAAAGAATAGAGCTAGTAATAAACGCTAAAATCTCCCGAGAATTACCAATGACGCGCTTAACTTCGTCGCACGGGAGTTCGTATACGACACTTCTTTATGCGACCGGAAATAAAACAGTGCTCAACATGCGGATTAATTGATGGGTATAGACTCGCGCAAATTACGGTGGCATTGTAATCGGCGAGAGACTGTTCATCGAACAGAGGTACGCGATCGCTCAATCGACGTGGTATCGCAATTTCCACAGTTTGCGTGCATGTACTTATAGCTGCAATAACACGTTACATATTGTATTATACATACAACTAAGCGTATAGGTATCCGCTAATCACTACCAGTAGTAACTGCGATAAAAGTAATAATCGATTGATGAAATGCACATTTCATGTCGCGTCGCGACCTCGTGATGGCGTAATTTTGAAATTATTGAATAGTATGATATATGAGCGTATCGGTATCTTTTTCAAACAGGAATACATATAATAGTTGGAATTCGCGTACATCATGGGCACTACAATTGTACCTAAACTTGTGATGTAAAGTATGCTCAAAAAGTGTTTAAGAAGGGTTGCAAAAGTTCACATTTTTAAATGCTCTTTCTATACCACTATGGAATAATTATGCGTGGAGAGATCACGTTTAAATCGTTGTTGCGCCAGGATTCAAATGGAGCATATGGCGAGAGTAAACGGGGCCAGTTTATTACTCCGCAGGACACGGGTGTGCACTCTGCGAACCATGTGTTTAAAAATCGAGCGAGCGTTCTGGAGGTGGAACACGAGTCATCTTCGCATGAGTCCTTTGAAAAACACACTTTGAAATCTCAATAAGATGTTGAAATGACAGAAAATCATTGTGCCGAAGTCGAAAAACAATTTATTCGAATATAAAATTATATAGAAAAATAACTATTTCGTTTGAATTGAAACCTACTTTCACGGAACAAAATCTAATTTACAGAATAAAATTTAATTTAGTATTCAAATTAAAAAGGCAGAACATTTATTGACCTTAAATTAATTTTGATTTGATGGAAATACAGTAAACTAATGTCGCGATAATCTACTAGTGTCTAAAAAGCACAATCTAGATTTTATCTGAGTTACGTAAATTGCGTCTTTAGAAATGCAGGGTAACGGTGAAATTTTATTCTTCGTTCCTTATTCCTTTCCAATGTACATGAACCCTAAAAAATCGTGATGGTAATCGTGAATCTTGGAAGCGTTATTAAATCATTTTTCCTGCTTCCAATGCCATTTAAACTTAAACTGTACCGTCTCTCGGGTAATTATTAGGGCCTTAACCCTTTAAGTTTCACTGGGAGAATAGTTTCCCACCAGGCCTAAGTCTCCTAGCTGATATTTTAATGTGAAACTAATACTACACAAGATAAATGTAAATTCTAATACATATGAAAAAATAATATAAATAAGTAAGTACCTATCTATAATTTTTTTAAATAGGAAAATAATTTTTTCATAGCAAGAAATATTATATACATAAAAAAAGTTCATATAATGTGTTTTAAAATGGATCCCAGTCTTCTGCCACTTAAAGGGTTAAACACGCCTTGCCGGGAATAATATATATAGTAGACATGACATATAATTATAATATTATATTATACCCTGTAAATCGTGTTTAAGCGCTTTGAAAATCATGAGGCTCCAGCCTATGGTGAGCCATAGGGCGCCCGCGCCCAAGCTGGTGAGCTCCGTGCTTATAGGCCGGGCGGACGTTGAGGCCAGGCGAACGTTGAGACGCAGTTCAGTGAGGTGACGCAGGGCGACCGTTGCCTCGAAGAATAGATATATAGATATAGAGGCAACGGTCGCCCTGCGTCACCTCACTGAACTGCGTCTCAACGTTCGCCTGGCCTGAGACGTAGTTGAGTGAGGTGACGCAGGGCAACGTGTGACGTCACGCGCCGAGCTTATCGCGAGGCAAGGCTGGCGCTTGACGTCATAAGGCAAAACACACTCTACTGATCCTTAAAATTGTTCGATAAAGAAAGATACAAAGCTCGATTCACGATAGAACGCAGACCTGAGCGTATCAATTACAACATTATATGATTTCGAAGAGAAAAAGAAAGTGTAATTTCTCCGTCAAATAAAATCGTAATGGTAGTCGCGTTATGTTTACTCTTAAGTTTAGACCCTAAAATGTAATAACGCGACGAAAGCCACGTTATTAATCTTCAATTCGATACGTCACGTAAAGTAACATTCCTTTTTTTACGAATCACTTCTAACATCGATTTAAAATACGTAGTTTACGTCAAACTTTTCCGAGCAGATTTATTTCGAATAAATTATTTCTCCGTGTGTACGCGCAGTCTGCTGGGAATTTCTGCAGCCTATTAATTTGAACACTGTGCTAGAACGTATCACGATCCGTTGTTTAACTTACAATTCCTGTATATAGATCGGGGTCCTCGTTATATATACCTGTGCCCTTTGTCGAATCGTATTGTCAACGGGCAATGAATCGGAAAGACCGATTGTGCGGTTTGAATGGGCTCGAGCCTCCTGGAGGAGCAATGGGTCTCGAGTAACCCATATGCAACGGATGGTTAAGCGACGATGCGCTGGAAGTAAATTTCATCGTGTTAAAATGAAACGGATCCTATGTAGTAATTGCAACAACTGTACCGGGAGAGAAATATTATTCAATCTACTGTGTTTATTATAGCAAATAAAACTACCAATCATAAATTGCAATTAGCTACGGCTACCTTATGAACTATAATTATAATTGACGAAACCACATTTATTGTTAATTATATTTTATAGTCACGCTGATGCTTGACGGCATATTTTTCTATCAGTGTTGAAAGCGTAACATAGTTTTATAGGTTTCAATGTGTATTTCGCTATTTTATTAGGCATGAACGATACTTTGGGAATTGCTGCAGCAATTATTTATATTGCTTTACAGCTATTATAAATAAAACAACAAGGAGGAGCGTAAGGCAACGCTGCAAAATAATACATTATATTCTTTAAATTTATTATTTCGAACAGATTCCCATAATAAAAAAAATACTAAAATAGTGTTATTTAAGACGTTGTAAAAATAATATGAATATGAGAAACGTAAATATCTTTTAAAGGAAAAATGCAAGACCTATAATCATATCTTTTGTACTGGAGTAGGTACTATCCTACATTTCTAAAAATTTACGATATGATATTTTTGAAGACTCAATAGATTCGCAGACTATTACGACAAACAAAATTCAAACGAAAAATCCGAAATATAATAAAAAGCGAATGGAATAGACGGGTGAATGGGAAAAAATGCTTTCATAAATCTGAATATGCAAAAATCGACGTTATTTTTCCTGACAATGATATCACCTTTTATACAGCATCAACTAAATGACGTCGATCAACGAGCCACTATCATTTTACTATCAGCTAGCGATATTCCAATATTGATTCTGTATGTGTGTGTTACGCGAGCGCGCGCGTGTGTGTCACATGATAACTACCTATATTTATTCATAAATACGATCAATTGAGAAAAATAGACTAATATACAATAAGAACTTTTAACATGAATTGTCTCAGATACAGTACTTTACTTCAATGAATATGCAAATAATAAATATATCTAGAGATTAACAGCAATGAATTACTTCGCTAATAAACCTGAAGTGCAATATTTAAGTAATTCCTTCTATTTAACTTTGTATCGAGATTACAGTCACAGAGAGAGAGTTACAGTTTAATTTACTCGCGGTCAAGTAATCAAGTTATTCCTCTTCGACCATTAATCATGGTCTTTTTGACAAGATCACAAGACCGGGCATATGAAATTGATTAATGTACCAATCCTTTCCTACAGAGGAGGAAACCTAACTCGTTAGTAGAGAGAGAGAGAGAGAGAGAGAGAGAGAGGCGGTATTTAATTTGCAGACCTCTTTCCGAAATGACCCTCCAGAGTCGCCACGCACCACTCTAGCATATCGTGTAGAGGACACGTGCCACGGTATCTTTAAAATCTCTATGGCCTTTCATTCGCCGACATAATAGAGATATTATCTGTTGCCAAAATCGATACTGAGCGAGAGGGTTGTTTCGTCGGAGGGTAAAAATATTTCAGGGTACACGCGGAAGTACCGTCAGCTGCTTTTACCGTTCGACCGTTCGCATTACCCGCGGTATTGGAGGGAATCATCCCCTATAGGGGATGATTAAAAGCTTCTAAAAGCTCGCTCGGTCGATAAGGGTTTCGAGAACTCGATGGCTAACTGGCGCAGCTTTAGACCAAAGCACCCTCTGGAGTTATCGACGCTACCCGTTGGTAGCGAGAGCGACTCTGCGCCACGAATAAATCCGATAATCGAGGATCCTTTATTCGGCCGAACTACAACGAACTTTTTAGGACATTGCAAATTGGTTCCATCAGCCGGTTAAAACTGGGTGTACCCTTCGTGTACAATTTATCTACGCAAGGGTCAAGAAAAAAGTAGAAATTCCGAGATAAAGATGTGAAGCAGAATAAGATTTTAGAGGAACGTTTATTTGAATTTACGAGAACGAATTGGAAAATCGAATCAAAAAACGGAATTGGTTAGTTTGAATGTTGGTTCTGCGTGGAATATTTTTAAGAAGATAGAGATACTTACTATCATTTAAATGTAGAATTTGGAGGATGGGTAATTAAGGATTATAGGTACCTTTAGGGGTGGATCGTCAAAATGGAGGATTCCTTGACGAATATCCAATGTATCCTCCTCGTACGTCCGATAACATTCATTGTTTCTTTATTTATCTCTTCTCAAGAGGATTTCGCAATGATATTTTCGCAAGAGATATGATAAAGTCTCGCACGAAAGGTTAAAGGAACTACCACGCCAAAGGAAACCCTGTAAATCTACGGTAACCAAAAGTAGCCGAATTCTTTCCTCGCGCCTCGTATCAAGAGGGTAAAGAAAGCGATACATCTTCATGACGGTTGAGTATTGCCGTACTAATACCACTTGGCGCAGCGAGTGGGAGGTACAACACCGTAGCAGAATTACGGTTTCACTTCTGAGGGAACAGAGAACCGAGAATAGCAAGTGCTTCGACCGTGAAGACGATGGAATCTCAACCTGCTTGAAATGCCGTTAAAATAGACTTTGGAGCTCCGAAATAAATCTTCCTCTTATTTGTTCAAATGAAATATTCTACTTTTCTTCGCTCCGACTTCCAATGAATTTATGATTTAAGATACTTCTGAGATTTTAATGGCACTCCGAATTATATATGTATACAGATTCTATTAAAAATGCATACCTTGGAAAATAATTTCGAATTCTCAGACATTCCATTTTCAATGAAATCTTATCCTATTTAATCCCCAATCCCATGAAATCAAGCATTTACGAATAAAAAACGAATCGTGTATATGTATATGCCTATAATTTCAAAGCCCACGAAATGTCTATAATTTCAAGCATCGCATATTTTTCCCGAATCGCGTCACCCGAACCCTCTCTGACGCCGCAGCGGGATTTGCGTGAAACGCGACACTCGCTCCTCCGAACCCGCCGATCGGCACACACACCGTATAGAATCGCTTTGCACCCTTTTCACCATTCTCCGTGCGGCTTCACGGAAAAGGGTTTGCGAGTGTAAAGCCGAGAATCCCCGGTATAAATGTCGAGTTCGCCTTTCGGCTTTCCGCTCTCGTCTCCCGCGCTTCGCCTTTCGTCGCCGAGGGATCGTATCGTGGCTCCCCTCTTCTTCGCTGCACCCTCGCCACGACGTTCCCTCCTTTTCATCCCCCTCCTTCTCTACGCACACCTCAAGCGGCCTCCTCGTCGCCCCCTTTCCCGTTGCGCCATCACTTTCGAGTACTTACTTATCCATCTATCCACCCACCTACCTCGTTGCGCGAGAGGGATCCCCTCTTGCGCTCGAAACAACAAACAAGTACATCGCCGCGCGACGTTGTCGCATAGCACGTTAGAAGCGAGAGGAACGCAATTTGGTCGTGGCGCGAAGGTCCGTCGAATAACGAATGGTTGAGAGAGAGTAATTAACGGCATTTTCCTTCGCCGAGGACTAATGCCGCTCGTTACGACGGTCCGTGACTACGGACTGCGAAGTCCTCTCTCGTCCATCCTCGGCGACCATACCTCGGTGATCAATTTAGAGCGGAACTGCTCTGTGGGATATGGCACGCTGTTTTGCTCTTCAATGGCACAAAAGAAATTTCGTCCAATCTAATTTACAATTTATAAAACATGAATTTATGTTACGTTCCGATATAATAATAATTCAGTGAGTTTAAATTATGTTGAGACATAATTTTAATGTCGAATTTTTATTATGCCACGACGTAATAATAATTCGATGAATAAAAATTATGCCGGGACATGATAAAAGTTCACCGAATTATTATTATATTATAGCGTAACTTTAATTCATCGTGATATTATTAGGTCATGACATAATTAAAATATTATAATATCATGCCGGGACGTAATAAAAATTAAATGAACTTATGTCTACACATAATAATAACCGAGCGTATATATAACTCTTATGATATTCTGTATATTTAGAATTAATTTTACGCTCAAACATATCTAATTTTAACTAATTTTTTTTATACCGTGACATAATTTAAATGTTTCCAAACCATTCTTTATTTTCTTTTAAATAAAGAATGTGCTCTTTATTTTACATTCAAAATGATTGCTACACTCAACAAAATTTGGCCACAACTAGAAAATTATAGTAATTGCAGTGATAATTTTCTTCGCAATAGCAAGAATTCTTGCTACGCTAGCAATATTTGTCTAGTTGTCACCAAATAATGTCTGAGGCAGCCAGAAATATAGTTGGATTAGCTAAATATTTTTTTCAGTGTATTAAAAAGCAAAACGGCGTGCCATAGTAGGATCCTCTAAAGTGGAAGAGAAACGAAGGGCCGTTGGATGTCGTGTTGAGAATCTTTCTGGAGCGAAACACGTGAGACTGTTTGCGTAACTCGAATTACCAAATTCGTTTTCCCTTTAAAATTTCAGATAGCATTTTTAAAAAGCATGCATGAAGGTACCTATGCATATGAGTACGCACATAGATACACGTACATCGCGCAGGAAGCGTATATCGTACGAAAAAAGGTCCTATACGAGGTTATAAAAATGAAGGGTACCGCGGACTCTCTTCTGACTTGATCGTTGGAATCGTTCCACGATAAAATAGGAAACCTCTAAAGCGAGGGTGGAATGGAAACCGTGGCTCGATATCGAGCCAAGGCTCGTCTTACATCTCCGTGCAATTTCCCCAGGTAGGTAGGTACTTGTATTCGCAATAGACACGTTACATATACATTTAACGAGATGGACCGTAATATACCAACGTAAGAATCTCACAGGTATACGCGTAAGGCGCAATTGCGAATATCCCAAAGAAAATAAAGATAAGAGCGCGCGCTCGGGATCTCGCTGGAAAGTACTTTGTAAAAAAAGCGACATTCGAGAAAAATCTTATCTATATTCGAGGCTATCCGAACATCTCCTACTCGTCATCCGGAAAAGCCATATACATCGTGAAAAGCATCGGAGGTCGTAAAAACGAAGGATTCACGAAACGAACTCGATCGGCACAATAACGACAAAATAGCCGCAGCGCGTTACGACGAACAATACGGATTCTCTCTCCGCGAGTAGTCGCACTCGCGTACAGACACGGCGAATATATATATATATATCCCCGCATATGGATTCTGGGAGGCACACATATACCTGCCACACCGTCTCCGCGCCGCTACCGCACGTCGATGGAACGCGGCCGATAAATAATGCAACTCGGGTGTAATGGCGCTATCTCTGCGCATGTTTTATTAAAAGTTCTTTCACCCCCCCTCTCTTTGCCCGCGCAAGCTCCAGCGCCATCCGCATCGCTCGCTCGCACATACACTGCCGCGCGGCGGTCGTCCCCGCGCCTTTCGCTTCCGTGTATCAGGACGGCTCGAACGGAGGCACGCGGAAGCGCGGGAGTAGGGCGAGACGATAAATTGACACGTGTTCGCGCGCGCTCGGGACCTCAGCGCGGAAGAACAAAGTACCGCGGTCTGATTTCCGATTTCCATTCGGGATTCCTCCCTCCTCCTTACGGCTATACATATCTATATTATAAGAACCTCTTTCCTGGGTGACGTTCGGAGAAGCACACGCAGTGAAGCTGTGGTCGAATCCTCGATTCACTTTTCGATCGGAGATACCGAAGCTGCGCGATCAACGATCCCGCTGTAAACACGACCCGAGGGAGTCGCGATATGATTGGTATTTATATCCCTATTAGGATCGAAACGTGTTGTTGGCGCGCGATAGCATTATCACACACGGGACTCCGCACATGTGCGTTCACCAACGAACGAAGGAAAACACGGACTATATGATATACGTGCACTGAGAGAAATGTTTAGATCACACAGCAATTCGGTTTTCTCAACTTTTTTTATTGCACGCGGAGAAAAAGGATTAGTAAAAAATCGGGAGAAAACCAATGCATTTTTACAGTTATCCCAGTAACAGGACTCCTCGAGATGAAACACTGAAGTTCTTAATAAACCACGGCGTACTTTTTACAATTCGTAACAGTGCAAATATCAGTTTATACGATACAATTTATCTATCTCCCATTAATATCGGGTGTTTAACAATTTATACTATTTCGAATTGTAAAAAGTACACTTTGTTAAAAAATCCAACGTTTCACGTCGAGATGCTCCGTTATTCGAATTTACTATAAAAATTACTAATCCTTCTTCTCCATGTAAATTCGAAAAATATAGACACAATGATTTTTACATAGTACTTTTTCATTTTTCGTTTTCGGCATTATTTGAGCTAGAAAATGATATTTTGAAATGCAGCTACGTCATTGTGTTATAAGCCTCTCTCTCTCTCGTGCTCGTTGCTTGGCATAATTGTATCTCTCTTGTGTTTCGTTGACGTCACAACGTTGTAGAGAGAAAGGCGCTTATAACACAGTGAATAATTATCTTTTCGGACATTTTCTTTCCGTGCAATATTAAATATGTGTAGAGATTACAAATTGAATTTAAAAATATAAATATTTTTTTCTTGAGACGACAGAATTAGTATAGCTCTGATAGTTATACTTTAAGGCTAAGTGATACATTAACCGGACAGTATAGGTAATACCAATAGCAAAACCAAATGTGACAAGAGCAATAAGCATTGCGGAAATGACTATACGTATAGTTGAAATAGCTATTTATTCTGGTAAAATAGAAATACGTGTATCGCGCGCGATAAGGCAAACAGAAACGTATTCTTATAAAACTATCAGCGTTGCCGCACAATCTATTAAACTTCTCTCAGTATACACTGAGAAAAATTTGCTTCATCGAAATAAACGTGTTTTTAAATAGTCCTAAGAGCACATTTATTCGATTCGAGTGAAAACCTATTTGATCCAAATAATATTCAATAAAATTAATAATATTCGTATACGTCCAATTGACATTCATTCTAATCGAAAAAACATGCTCTTAGAACTATTCAAAAACACGTTTATTTCAATGAAGCTAATTTGTTTCTCAGTGCACAATGTGCAACTTTGAGCAAGCGAAACGTCATTCGCCTATGCGGGAGGTGCAGAGGGAAGCAGTAAGAAGGAGAGAGAGAGAAGGTCGGATATACATATTGACTGAGGAAGGCGGAAAAGTAGATGGCTATAGACGTAACGGAGGGCACAAGAGAGAGAAAGCATGAGTGTATACAAAGATTGGTCGGTGGGAGAGAGCGCGAGCGATTCGAAGCGGTGAAATCAATGCTTCCGCGTTATACGGAAATTCGACCGAACTTTGTTCTACTTTGCGGAACGAGTAAACGCGTTTCATATACTCGTAGGTATATGATATTATACAAGTTTAAACCGTATCAAGTATACCAATCGCACGAGATGCCGCGCGCGGTTTACACCGATATGGTTAGGGTGTGTAGGTTGGAAGGTGAAAAACCTCGTTGCTTGTCCCTGTTGCGGGTCACGCCGCAGCGGGCCACGGCGCGCTCGCCTCGATTGCGCGAAAGTCGATGTCGGAGACGCGCGCGGAAGCGAAAGATAACGCCTCGCGACCGATCGATTGATCCGACTTGCTTTTGTTCGTTCCTATATCCACTCGGTTATCCGATTTAACTACGGAGCGAAGGGGCGACGCTCTCCGGTAAGAAGTGGCTTTATCTTGGTTAAGCCAAAGTGCACCGTGACCGAACCCTCCGGCGTGTCCTACATACGGACGTATATACCGTGTAGCGGCACCCCCTTAGCGGGCCGGAACGCGACATCTATTGAGCTATTACACGCTTAAGTGGAACTCGAAACGTACAGGGGTGAGTCTCGTTCTCCCCGTTCGAATCACCGCTCGTCCCCGTATCTATCGGTCGCTCGAGAGGCGAAATTCGCTTGGGAATCTCATTTTCGCGGACCGCCGAACTATAGTCGCAACGCGAGACGTGGTGCGCTGGGGGAAAAGGTCTAATTGAATACGAACCTAATAGAACAAATTTGAGTTAAACAGGAATTTATTCATATCGAACAGAAATCTATTTAAATTAGATAAATGTTTTGCATATCTTTTTAATCAAGTACGAACATAGTAAAACATTTCTCTAATTCAAATAGGTAGACTTTTGTTCAATGTGAATAAATTTCTATTCATCTCAAATAAATCTTTCTATTAGGTTCGTATACAACTAGACCTTTTTTCCTGGGTATGGAGCTGTGGATCTTTCGTATAGTTGGCGAGGTGAATTTCTATAATTTTTCATCGAATTTGTGCGCTCGTGTGACCCTGATGAAATTCGGACAGAGCTTGCAATATTTACCGAAATGAGGAACTTGCATGAAATTTCTTTTTCCTTGAAAATTTTACTGAATGAAGCTATCGTGTTACAAAAACCAGGGAGCACTGTATTTTTTAATAATATGTATCTATATTAGAGAAAAAGAATTAATTAATCGTGCCTTAAACGCCTAAACCACGCCCCGACCCAGAACGCCGTATGATTGGCCTAGACGCTTTTACTGTTCCGTGACGTCACACAGTCGATGATCATTGGCTAAATCTCGATTTCAACCAATGACTGACGAGTGCTCCTACCTACGCCCCGCCCCAGAACGCAGTATGATTGGCCGAGAGCGCTTTTACTGTTGCGTGACGTCACATATTGCTCCTCGCTGTTTGCGCGGCTCTTTCAAACGCTACATTTTTAATTAAAATTTGTGAAGGTATCCGACATGTTAACACCATAAGTTTATATTCCGTTGAAATTGTAATTTTTTACTCTATTTTTTAAGCCAATAAAAAAACATGCAAGTTCCTCATTGGAGAATCTCGAGCACCACCTGATATTCATCAGAATTTAATTTTAAAAATCAACGATAATAAAAAACGTATCTTATGAGAGAAAAATTTGTGCCAAGGAGACCATGAATCTGCACAATTTTCATTATCACCTGAAATTAAGAGAGAGCAATAGCAGATAAGACCTCCCGGAAAAATGTATTCCGAGGAGACCACGAATGCGCACAAATATCATTATCACCTGAAATTAAAAGAGAGCAACGGCAGATAAGACCTTCCGGACACCCCGAATAATGATGCTCCGAAATTCGCGCACAAAGGACAAATCCGAGACGTCACGGGGCGAATGCACAGATTTTCGAAAGCGTTGCTGTAGATTAATATAATGAGGTTACGCCACTGTCGGTCGGAACGGGGGTGTGAGCGGTGGGGGTTGGTTATTTCACGGTCCACTCGCTCCACTCACACCCCTTACAGCGCGGCTCCGTCCTAAATCCACCCCTAAGAATTAATTCGAGAGAATCGTCCGGCAACCGACCGACCGGCAGCCGCCTTCCCTCCACCTCCTCCGCCACCCTTCCGCCCCTCTACCGCCCCTACCTCTTCGGCATTCCCTCCTCCGCAGCTTCCACCTCTCCGCGCCCACCCACCAATTCACCCCGCTCGACCGTGTCAATCCAACTTCCCGTGACTCCTGCTCTCCGATAACACCACCGGAGATCGCTCGGGCGAACGGAGTCAAAGCGCCGTGGAGATCGAAGCGGGGACGAGAAGCGGGAGCGGTATCGGTCCCGGGAAGAGCGAGAGGGGGGGGGGGGAGAGGAGATATAGCTCCGTTAATCGCTCCGTCGCATTCACCCCTGCTGAAAAATCGCGAGACAGCGGCCTCTCGCGTTTCCGCTGATCGCTGGAAACGCTTCTAATTCGGTCGTCAAAGCGAACGCGCGCGATTCTCCGTCAATTGGTCGTATCCGACGCGGAGAGCGGCGCGACAGACGCGCTCTGTGCTCGTCGAACGGGGCGTGGATATTCGAGGAGGTCCGTGACCGCGCTTCAAAGCGTTGCGCGCGCGTTCATTACCATTCGCGCGACGATTCGACCGACCGAAGAAGCGAGAGGGAGAGAGAGAGAGAGAGAAAGAGAGAGCCCACCTCGCAGTTGAACTTACCGTCTGTCCGCTCTTCGTTGTCTTCGGCGTCGCGGCCGTCGTCGTCAATCACCTGGGACACCTATTTTCGAACACCTTCCCTCGCGATAATCACGTCTACCGCCGCGGAACGTTCCCCCGGACATGCCACGACTGCATGCGAAGAAAAGCGCGCCAATTAACGCGCGCGTAATAACACGGGTTCGCCACGCGGGATTACAAGCGCGTAAACGTATATAGCCTTTATTTTACAGAAGGGAACCTCACGATTGTTCCGCGCGCATCCTTTCATTCTTGCCCCTCCGTACAGAGCCAGTGTGCAGGTACACCGTGTCGCGTATATCGCGATCGTCTCGTATTATCCACACTCGCACGTGTTTTAAATCTATAAATGCTGCGTAAGGTACAACCTACGAGAAGAGCGGGGCTATCGACCAGTCTCCGGGGAGGGGGGAGAGCACTCGATTATATTTTACACAGAAAGAGAGTGCGAGAGCCGCGGCTCGCGCGAGATCGAGGACGAGGATGAGGACGAGAGGGCGATCCGTGGGTGGGGTGGGTGCATGTATAGGTGGGGATAGATGGGAGATAGATACGGCAGGTTGGCCGAGAGAGAGAGAGAGAGAGAGAGAGGTCTTCTCGAATGAGAACGGAAAGGAGTCGGAGGAGACGCGGGAGGACGAGAGGGAGAAAAAGGAGAAAAATAAAGGGGAGAGGGAGACCGCGATCGCCTCGCTACGCGTGTGGGTGCGTGTGGGAATGCGAGTGAGAGAGAGCGGCGAGGGCGGCGGTCGTGGGGGTCGAAGCAGAAGTGGGGGCTGCCGCGGCGGCCACGGCGGCCGAGGACGAGAGGTGATGACCGAAGAATGTCGGTCCCGAGGGCGGGTAGGGCGAGGGGTGATGATAGTAGCTCGGGGGCGGCGGAGGCGGCGGGTGGTGTATGTGTGTGTGGGGGTGAGAATGCGGATGATGGGCATGGGGGTGAGAGTGGGGGTGCGCAGCGAAAAGAAAGGTAGGTGCGTAAGGGGAGGGATGAGGCGGCGTCGTCGGTACCGTTGGACTGTTCACGTCCAGGCCGGGATTCTGCTTCTTCCACTTGGTGCGCCTGTTCTGGAACCAGATCTTCACCTGAGTCTCCGTCAGGGAGAGCGAGAGCGCCAGGTTCAAGCGTTCGCAGACGGAGAGGTACCTCGTCGTCTTGAACTTGTTCTCCAGGGCGACGAGCTGCTCGTAGGTGAAGGCCGTCCGCGCCCTTCTCGGTTTACCCCCCGTCGAGCCACCCCCGCCGACCTGCGAACCCTGACCGCCGTGGCCCTGGCCCTGACCTCCCAAGCCCGACGACGTCGACGAGGACGAGGACTGCTTCTTCTTGCCGCCGGACGAGGAGTTGCCCTCGACGCCGCGTCGACGCGACGTGGAATCGCGATCCTGATCCTGACTCTGGATTTCCGCGTCGTCGTCGTCGTCCTCGCCCTCCTCTTCGAGGCTCTCGGCGACGTCCGGCGTTTCCTCGTCCTCCTGGCCGCTACCGCAGGCGAACTCGCCGCGGGAATCTCCGTCTGAAAATGGAGAGAGAGGTCGTGTTTTCGAGTTGTCGGTATACAATTTTTGGGGGGCACAAGTGTAGCGTTTATCTCGGATACCGATATATCGTTGCGGTCGCGGGATACGCGCGATCGGGGAAGAATTTCGGCTGTGAGCGAACGGCCAATCGTCCGCTTAATCGGTCGCGCGTGTACGTGTGTATTAAACGTGTAGGCGTGTTTGTTAGAAAACGCGAGATAGAGAGTCGGAGGGAGAGAGAAGGAAAGAGAGGAGATTGGAGATTCAATCAGCGCGCAGATGTCCCGGGGACAGATATTCCCTGGCTCTGCCCGCGAGGGATGGGGGCTTTATCCGAATTGGCGTGGCTCGTGGCCCATAGCCTGTAGCCCGCGCAGCCCGGGGGAGGAAGTCCATAGGGGCGACGGATCGAAAAGGTTTACGCCGTAATGGGATTTGTATCTCGTTAACGCGCGATCGTTCTTATCCGTCGTGCCGGCCGCGCGCCCGATACGCGACTACCTGCACGACGGCGATTGATAGTACCTAATTGAATTACGCCGCCGCCGGCATTACTTTTCTTTCGCTACCTGTGCGGGGCTCGGACTTTGCAGCCCTTCCGCACGACGATCTCTATACGTACGAAGCTTTTCGGAAAATCCTTACGGATCCCGTAGCGTCGTATTAATTAAGTCTAAAACGCTCTATCGTACACAGAGAAAAAGAGTTAGTTGGATCTACTGATAATTACTTGCGGGGTTGCAAGTAGTTATTTGTTTATATCAATTTGAACTTTTCTCATATTAATTAGATATTTCTTCCTTGCAATCACATACTATTCCACACATTAGTGTAAGGAAGAGATATACAGTCTGTTCCATCAGCACTCCCGGACAGTCACGGGACAGTCGCGGGTATACCCGATATAATCGATATTTTAAAAGATTTTATCAATATAAATAAATAATTGCATGCGACCAGTAGATCCAATTGATTCTTTTTCTTTGTGTATAGAAATTATTATCTGATCGCAGGAGCTTATTCTTACTATCACTATCTACGTGCAAACTGTCGAGTTTACTATCCATACATTTCATAATTTTCGAAGTTACACTGAGAGAAAAATGTGGTAAATTTGAATATATGCAGATCTAGTTACTCGGGCTAATAATTGACTCGAATGAACTACAGCCTCTTTCCTTCAAATAGCCGTTAATCGTTATAACCAAATTTATTAGTCAGAGCAATTAGTTCTGCATTCCTCCACCCACGCAGATTTAATTGAATAGGTATACCAGTCTTTCTCTCAGAGTATGTACGAAGCACTTCGGGAAATTCCTGCAGATCCCGTAGCATCGTATTCAAAAAGTTTAAAATGCTCTATCGTATAAAAATTATTATCTGATCGTAAAGGAGCTTATTCTTACTATCACTATGTTGCACATGCAAACTATCGAGTTTACTATCCATTCGCTTTATAATTGTCGTACCATTTTTTGATTGAATGAATCAATCACATATCAATTTTTCCAACGTTCAGTAGATTTGAATAGCTTAGAATTCAATAATTCAAATACATTGACTCCCTTCTTTTTATCTTTATTAAGAATGTAATTGGTTCAACGTTTTTGGGCCTACGGTTCATTTTCGGATGGGTTCACATAAAGAATAAATTCACTGAAACTAAATTTAGATTAAGACACTACACATAACTTAGCAGCGGTGCATTTTCCGTTCCATCATTGTAGGGGAACAAAAGCTAGTAATAAACGTGTATAAATTCAAGTAATACATCATGACAATCTCATACCACATTGATAAACGTGTATTATAAAAGTTTCGTCATCGCGTGCCACGAAATAATAATAATAATAATAAAAGCGGTTAGGACGCTAATCATCCCTGAACGCCACCGAAAACTTAATAGTTTTATTGTAGCCCCGCTGTGATTAGGGGTGTACCTTAGATTTGCATCTTGGCCTTTTTGGCCAGTCCACATATCCATTCCACCCCTAGCTCTCTAGCCCTTTCCAGGCTAGGAAAAGCCTCGCCTATATCAGACGGTGTCTATAAGCCCCTAGTGCTGGACATTCCAGCAGCAGGTGCTGGGCATCTTCCCTCTCCACTTTGCAGTATCGACATCTATCCGTTTCCGATAGACCTAGTCTCCTGCAGTGTGAGTTGAATTTTCCGTGACCAGTTAATAGTCTGATTGTAATGCTCAGGCTTATCCTGTTCATGTTCACTAGTAACCTGGCTCTCTTTTGTGCTAGGCGAGGCATTAGATTCCTCGCCTGTCTGCCCGTTCCTAGATTAGTCTGCCACGAAATAACAACACGAAGAATAAGTCCGACAAACGTCGCGCGATACGCGGATAAGCGTTTACCGGGATGTTTACACCGGGGTCGCCCGTTTAAAAACTCCGAACCGTCAAATTGAAAAATTATCGACTGTCGAGATACCGAAGAGTCACCCTTCGGTTAAAGAGAGCGACAGAGAGCGAGAGAGAAAGAGCTACGTAGGGTGAGAGAATACGAGGGGGTGGGGTGTCATTGTGATGCAGAAGAACCAATTTTCTGGGCGGCTAGGCGCGTCGCATCGCGATGCGATACGACGCAACGCCGCGCGATTATCATAACAACCGATGATATTATTCCGCTAGCGACAGCCGAAACGACTTTGCGATCAGCGGAGCTTGATGCACTTTTAATACGTTGCTGCGAGTGCGGGATAAGATTGATGGGAAGCCACGCATTCTCGATGTTATCCTTGCGATCGATCGCGCGACGGGGCAGTGGTCACCGGTGTAATCTTCCCACTCGACGGCGCGAAAGTACAGTACCGAATCTGGTTAAGGTAGATTAGCGGAAACGATCTGTCACGCTTCGACAATTTTCCCCCTTCGCCGCGCTTTGCTGCTATATTTGGGTTCTTCGCCCTTCGCCTTCTTCTTCTTCCGCCACCTTATTAAAGGCGGAACAGGCCGTTGTCGCGTGTTTATTGGTGCACGTATACGACGTCGAACGACAGAGTTGTGTCTCCGATGGTGAAAACAGGCTTTGTATAATTGTCGGAGGGCTCGACAGAATGAAACCGTGGAACAGATTTGGGATTTTAACGCTTTAATTGGTATTATCTCGTTTCCCACTGAGAAAGACATCCTTGCGATTCAATGAATTTATACGCCTATTAGTTTTATCATAAATAATTGACTTCGATTAAAGAATTTGTTTCGTTTTTCTATCAATTTTTCTCTAAATTGAAAATTATATTAGGTTGTAACATAAATTTGGAATAACGTTTTTGACGTTGAGTCGACATTGTTCTAAACGGCGTAACTTTTTAGCCACGAACCACAGCAAAACAGTTTATACCTTAAAATAACCGCAAGAAAACGAGCTTTCAAATGAGGTATAACGCGTCACTGAATTTGCTTTACACACCTGAAAAAACAAGAGAATTATTCCAAATTTTTATGTTACAACCTAATATCATATGAAGCTAAACTTTTACTCGCCAGGAAAGAAACTCGAATCACTATTATGTCACTGTCTATGAACTTTTGACTCATATTTGCATAATACTTTTTAAAAATTACATTTTTATCTACAATAACGTCTTATACCGACGTAGGCCAAAAGTTCAGAAATAACGAGATAATATAGTGATTCGAGTTTTCTTCCTGACGAGTAAGCTTAGCCTCATATGGATTTATATCTGAAAGCTATACGACTTAATTGGTTAAAATCTTGAGATGCCTGAAATATCTAACCAGAGTACACCTCTGTAAGTAGGCGAGACTGTGCGTTACGGACCATGACGGTTCTAATGACTTCCGCAAGCTCCACTCGGATAAGGGGTACGTTTCCGGAATAGGCCCATTAACTGCGGTATTTTATGTTACCGACGTGTAAATAACGTGATCTCGCGAAAATTGGCCAGTTACTTGAATATATTTTTGTTATTTTACATCGATTTATCCCGTCCGTTCTTTTTTCACTGTTAAATTTTAACGTAATAAATTTGAAAGCGTCGTTTGGTTCTTGGCCAACTACACACATAACAATTTGTATTCTCTTGTTTTCACGTGGTCCAGTGTTTTGAAAGTTATTTTTAAGAAGAATCGACAAGGCTCGACCATTAATTCCTATTATCTCTATCTCATTCGTCGTAGTTTTCTGTATTTATCAATAAACTCATTGTTCAGCGATAGCTCTAATATTGTAATCGTGTTGGATGGTAATAAATTCTGATGAATATTTATTTTCTCTGTGATCCTTCGATCTACAAAGTACTGGCCCCAAACCCATGTCACAGTTAATATACGTTAACGACCCTTTAGACATTTTTTAGAACCTATGAATACACGTTTTTTATGCTTCCCTCTGCAGATTTATATCCACCCTCGGTTTGGGAAGGAGGGAAAGAGCCACTGGTGGAACCAAAAGAAATGTTGTTATTCGAGAAACTCTAGTCCCCATTAATATACCTTCTTCTAGTGCATAATGATCGTTTGACCCTAATGGCAAAGGAAATTATTATGTTTACGTAAGAGTCACTTTCTCAGGCTTGCCTTATTTCCTCTCTCGCATAAAATAATATTAATAATATCTGTTGATACGAAGCAGCCTATTGTCCCTTTCATTTATACACAACAATACTACAGCAAAAATTTCTTGACGCATTAGTTCCCATATCGAAACATTTATCACAACCCAACAATCGCTAAACAGAGAGAAGTTTGTGGTAACCACTCTCACAATCCATGTGGTAAGATTGAATTATTACGGCATATGACGTTCAGTGTCATAAGTACGTCGATATTTACCATAAGTATTGCTGCACTTGCTATACTTATGGTAAATATTGACATATTTATAGCACTGCATGTCACACTCCGCAATAATTAAATCTTATCACATGGATTGTGAGAGTGGTTACCCGCGCAAACTTTTCTCCGTGTATCGTTAAAAAGAAGAAATTCCGAAGAACGCAGAAATGTCAAAGCCCCGGGTGAAATCAAGGAATAAGGAAGCACGACAGCAGCGGTGACAGAGTATCTCACCTTCGTGAACGCTGCCGACGCGTCGTTGCCGCCGATTATGCAGCCTATTATGCGTGTTTACGACGCGACCACCAGTGAATTTATTCGGATCGAGAATGTTTTCCACGGAGAAGGCGAGGCACCTCTTGTTCTGTTGCACGGCACTCGCGGTCGTCGCGACCGCGGCGGTCGCACGATCGCGCGGCGTGACCGTCCCCGCGGTCGTCACCGTCGAACCCGTCGAACCCGCGGCCGCGTAATCGGGCAGGTACGTCGCGGGTCCGTGACCCTGAAGGCAGGGGAAGGCGTGCACCCCGCGGGACGCGAAGGGGTGCAGAAACTCGCCGGTTTCGCCGCAACGCGAGGCGGCCGTGAGGTCGACGGGGCTGCTGGGGTTGCTCTCCACCCTGGGCGAGCGACACACGTCGACCTCGATGTCCTCATCGTCGTCTTCCGCCTCCTGTCGACGAACGCGACAGTCGTCATTTCCGTCCACCATGATTTCCGTCTCCTCCTCTTCCTCCTCCTCATCCTCGTCCTCGTCTCTCTCCATCTCGACCGGTTCCCCGCCCTTCTCTATCCTCCTCATCTCGTCATGCCCCGCACCGCCCCTCACCTCCACCTGGCCGCAGCCGTCGGCGGCGACGGTCATATCGTCGTCCTCCTCCTCCTCTTCGTCGTCGTCGTCGACATCGCCGCTGACACCGCGATCGTCGTCACCATCGTCGTCATCGTCCTCCTCCTCCTCGTCACCTTCCTCCATTCGTTCCTCCTCCCTTATCCCGTCTCGACTCACGCGCTTCTTCGCGCAGGGTGCATCTTCCATGCGACTCGCCGGCCGCTTCAGCGACGAGGACAGCGACAACGGCGCGCACGGGGGCGGCGGCTGCGTCAGGGGTTGCTCATAGCGAAGCAGAGCGGAATCGGCGGCGCGGACGTGCAGCAGCACGTGCCTCCGAGTCTCCTGCAGGCCCCGTCGAACGTCCGGGTGCTCGAGGACTCCGGGTACCAGCTCGGCGAAGGGGGCCTCCGACGCGGTCGACAACATCCTGCCCTCCTGCATCCTCCACATCCCTCTTTACCTGCCGCCTCGTCGTCTCATCTCGATGCGACGCCCTCCTCGCACCTCGTGCTCTCGTAACCGCGACGCGCACCGCGCGCGCAATCCGGAAGCGCCGCTGATCTCCTCGAGGGCAGCGCTCGCGAACGTACTGTCACTGGCACCATGGAGGAAGCGGCGGATCACGGCACGGACTCTCGAAGCGCTTCCCGTGTCCGCGGCGAGCGAACTCGCATCTCGCGCGTCTCGGGAAACGAAACCGACTCGCGCTTTTTTTTTTTTTACCAGGTTCGCCGAACCGACGAGTCACTCGCGCCGCGCTCGTGAATCGGGAGCGCCGGACGGCCGCGATCGACGGTCGTGTCACCCGAGGGGAGCTCCTCCGTCCGCGGTACGACGCTTGTCGTGTCGTGGGTGCGCGAGCCAAAATGCTCGGCTCGGTGGCGTACCTCGCGCGGCTCTATAGCCATGCTGGCAGAATAGGTGGTGTATCGCGCGTTATTAGGTTGAGAATCCAGAAGGGTATATAAGGGATGGTCCCGCCCGAATAGGCGTGGCGTTCCTGCGTTCGTAGCCCGAAAGCTCAAGCTCCGACCAATCCGGAAGCATCGAACGATCCGCACCCACCGCCCGCGACACCGACACAAGCTCGGCGCGGGTGCGTGCGAACGAGCGGCCGCGCGCTCGTGCTATATCGCGGCACCGGCCGCGCCGCGACGCACACGCAGGTGTACGTGTGCAAGCGCGCGCGCGCGCGCGCGGCTCTTCTTCGCCGCGGTCCCTCCGTGTGCGCTTTCGCCGGATACTCTGCTATGTACACATGGGTGCCCCACCCACCCCCTCCCCGGCCTCCTTTTGCCCAACGATCGGACTGGCTAAAGTGGTTTGTCTTTGATTTAGCCGCTACCGCCGTCGTCCTCCGTAGAGAGCGAGCGAGCGCGCGCGCTTCTATCCCGAAAAACGCGTAGGTGAGGCAAGAACGAAGACGGACGGAGCGGCACGGCTTTGGCAGTGGTGGTGCGGGGTATATAGGAGCCCCGGTAGGTACACCAGCGTCACATGGCATCGACCAACACCACACCCGCTCGCGTACGCACGGATAGCCGCGGGTACTAGCTGTAAGTACTCTTAACTCGGGGCGCAGATATTGTTTACTCGACCATTTAGGTAATTGTCGGTCTGCTGCCCGGCGCGGCGGACGACTCGATGGATCGTCGAACGTGCGCGGATGGCGATGAACGCGGTGGAATCGGCAATCTCGGCGCGACGACCGCCGCGTCGGAACCGCTGGAGGGAAAGACGCGCGGAGACTGATCCGAGTGTGCAGCGATGACAATGTGTGGGACTACGAAGTGGTTCGCGAGATTCTAAATATAAGCTTCCACTTTGAGGAGCGAACAGATGTTCGAATGGGTCCTGATATGCGCGGGGACCTCGTAAGGGGCGGAGTTCACGGGGGAGTATGTTGCGATAGAGTGTATGGACTGTATACGTTGTAGATGAAGTACATATTACTGTGTAGTGTTCGGATGAACAGCCAATACTGTATGACTTCGAATTACTTAATAATTATCGACTCTCCGACTCGGTCTTCTCATGCAAAAATATTAATATTTTTAACTTCAATTTGTAATCTGTATACGTATTTAATGTCACACGAGAAAGAAAATGTCCGAAAAAATAATTATTCACCGAGTTATAAGCGCGTTTCTCTCTACCACGTTGTGACGTCATCGAAACGCGAGAGACGCATTTATGCCAAGCAACGAGTGCGAGAGAGATAGGTTTACAACACGATGACGTAGCTAAATTTTGAAATGTTTTTTACCAGCTCAAATAAGGCCAAAAATGAAAAATGAATCTGCGATAAAAAACAGTTTTGAGAAAACCGAATCGAATACTTCACAAAATGGATAATCCGTCTCTATACAGTAGTAATTAACCCTGTATCGGTCCGGGCAAAGTTTAGCAATACTATAAAAAAAATATTTTTTAGAAGTTTATAGTTCCAAATAGCTCAAGTAACAATTGTAAGGTATGCATTAAAGAAAACTGCAATTTGATGGCCAAATGTCGTGATGGCCAAATCCCATTGGTATAGCGAATTTTATGAATATTTGTGTCTAAAGAAACAATGTAGCCATATATGGTTACAGAAACCGAGATACAGGGTTAAATTCCTTTGTTCGATAAACATCCTATCGGATGAAATAGACGATTCAGCAGATATTTGGAGGACATAAATTCGCCCTGACAAAGAATTATTTCGGTCTGTAAAATTTCCATCGCGCATCATTGTGACGATCTACAAAAAAGGGAGAAAGAAATACAATGATACAAATGTCGAAGGATATTCGTGCTCCTTAGTTCGCAACGGACGCGTACCTACGCACCTGTACGGCCGGGGGATCGGTGAATGAAATGCCTGGGGACGAAGAGCAGGTTAGTTTAGGTGCTTCTAATAGCGCCGGCGATACATACGCGAATCGCTGCGAATAGGAGTGGAAGGGGACTCGAACAGACCAGCCGTGACCAATTTGCGCCGTCCGAGAGCTCGCTAGATTCTGATCTCTCGGTCCCGGGCCTCTCGTCTTCTCCCTCCCAACTACCCACCCGTCGGTTCTTCCCTCGCCCTCGATCCGTCCCTCGCTCGCTAAAAGATATTTGTCACAGGAATTGCGTTTGTCACTCGGTGAGCCGACCACCCCAAAGTTTCACGCTTATCTGGTCACACCTATCGTATGTAATAATTGGCCAATTAAAATACACGGGATAGGTATACGAAGAGAGAGCTCCTATTTACTACCTGTATGTGTGCGTATATCAACTTACTGGCGTACAATTATGGGCTGATACGCGTATATCGATTTGCACATCGCTATAGGGTATTATGGGGTACCACGTATGCGCGGAGAAAAGATCGCTGTTAAAATTAGGGTGACGTCGAGTGATGTACCTTTGCCAAGTAATACACTGAGAAAAATAATAAGATAAAAATGATAAACGCAACTAGTTAAAAACGTTTAGTTATTCCAACCAGACATTTAGTTATTCTAATCGAAAAGTGGTTAGTTTGATCAAACATTTGGAGGATCCATAAACGTATTTCACCGAACGTTTGATCGTCGTCTCCAGGATTTCGATTAAATTGACCAAGTTATTCTTCTCAGCGATACGTACCTCGCTAGTTATGAATATTCGTCATAACTGCATATGAAATTTTTTCAAAGATTATATATATATATATAGGTACATATTTAAAAAATTTCTACGCCACGTGTATGAATAAACATTTCATAGATAATGGGATAGTTACAATGACATTGATGACATTCATCCCGGAAATTGATCGCATCGTTTTAAAATACACTGTGGCGGCTTTTGAGCGGCCATAATAACATTTTTGTCATTATTATACGAGTATCTATCAACGTCATCATCGGGCCTATTACGTTAGCATATAACTCAAACTACCAGACCTGTAATCAATTACCCGGTAAAAGGGTTCAATGTATATTCAAATTGTTCGAAATACGATAGAGAGAGAGTGAATTTATTTATTTAGCTTACACAGTAAAAAAGTGATGTTAATTTTTAACACCATTTCACCTATGTGGACCTATACATATGTACCACATCTGGTATCATTCAGTCTTATGTCATTGTTATCTAACACCAAAAATGGTCTATACAGGTCCACGCCACAGAACTTTGTACAGTGTATAAACTCAATTTCGAAAATGTTTAGAAATCGCGAATATAGAATTTTCATCGATAAACTGAAGCAATACGACGATTCGATTTTCAAAACCAATCAAAACCTCAAGTTTAGAGGATTTACCGCTAAATACTGGACAGCGATCAAAATCATATAATAATTCACCGACAGCGTGACGCCGATAAGAGCGCGATAAACGCGCATAAAATAGATCGGAAACCGACAACATTAACGATCCTAATCGACGAGACGGAAGCTCGACGAGGCGCGGTCTCCGAGTCGTTTATAACGCTTCGAACGACTGGTCGAAGGCCGCGCGCGAAAGAGCGAATAGGACCCCAAGGAGATGATTATACGGATATATACGATCGCTCGAGATCCATGTATTATGTAGAGATACGCGTATATATATTCGTACGGTATATAATATCGCATTAGACGCGGGTGTACGCGTGAAGGGTGCGGGCCGGAGAGAGAGAGATTCGGGGTAGGTATCGCTTACGCGTTATTATTGCAGCGATACGACACGCCATGGTGTCACCCGTGACCTCCCTTGGGGTCCACCGATATCATATACAATGTAGGTACCAACTGTCACACCGTGCGCCGTGCCGAACCGGGAATCGGGCACGGGTGCTTTATGGTGCGGCAAATTAAAAGATTCCCTCCTTGCTTTCCCTAACTGCGATCTGATCCACCGTCGGATACGCCGGAACGTATCCCAGCGTCGCTATACGGGCGTGGATGCTTTTGTCTTATTCCATTCGACCCCTACCGCTTTCCTATTCCATCTCGCATATCGTTCCAATTTCGCTCTCCTAATCGAGGTCGTCATGGTATTTAGGTAATGGAACTCGATAAGCCCCGTTCATTTCACCCGCACTTGCATGTCAGGTGCGCCTGATTATTCGAAGGTACAATCGCCAACCAGCGGCGCGCGTGTCGATCTGGAATTTAACGACGCGTACGTACCCGATCAGAGTCGCGTTAATTGTTAATTAACCACCGACCGTTCGTCCACGTCGGTCGTCACGGTTCGCGCCCTCGCGGCCCTCTCGAATCCGGCGCGACGCGTTATTACCGACGCCTTCGCGCGGCCGCGGCTCCGACATCGGAAAGACAGTTCGGTTAGTTCGCTCGTTCTTTCCCCCGCGGTCTGACGGAGGCTGGATGGACGATCACTCGCTCGCCCGCCCTATCCCGGTCTCTACCTCTTCAAAGCGTCAAGTGACAAACGGGGCCCCGGTAGCGAGGAGGCGTAGTCGTCAGGGTGGATATAATTTGTCAGGAAATCACCCAATTAGCCTCCCGGTTATGCGGCCCAACAGATTTAACCAATTAGTTTAGCTATGCGAGCCCTAATACGTTTCCCTCCGCACCGCCGCGGCAACAGCGACATTAGGCTGCTGCATGTGCAACGCGGCACCGCGTCGCTCACGTTGCGGGTGCTCGGGAGACGAGCCGTAAGTTTCGTGATCGTTCCAGAGCGCGCGCGCGCGCGCACCTACACCCCGCACGATAGACTTCTATACCGTGCACGCGTGAGTATCTATCTATAGACCGCGGCGCGAACGCGTACGGGTAGAGGTGAAGCAATTTGTCTCCCTAATGAGATGTCACCCCATCCGTCCGTTGCATAGCCGGTCTGTAAGGAGCGCTGGGTGGGGCGGTGAAGAGCGAGAAGAGAGAGCGGCGGACGGGCACGAGTATCGCTCGAGACAACGACCCGTGCAATTTCGCTCGTAGGCCCTTTTTTTTTCGGATTCACCTAACGCCTCGGCGATCCTCGTTGGGATTGGGTGGACTGACGGCGAGCTGGCGAGTCGGACGACTTAATAACGTTCAAAGTTAGCGAGGTGGTCTGGGGACGAAGGTGCTATTACTACTTATTTACGACGGATTGCGACGAGTTTAGGATAGGTTAACTATTAAAAATTGTCGAAAGTTTTCAACGCATTTGTGAATTAAATTTACAAAACTAATTGTGGCATTCAAAAACAACTGGGAATTTATGATGTATGAAGGGGTCAGAAGTAAAAGTGCCCAAGTGACATTTTTGGTGAAAATGACCTATAAGTACAGATTTGTGTTCTCAGTGTTCGGTTCTGTTTAGTGGAAAAATTACCCAATTGAAAATTGTAAGGTAGCGTCATCTTTTAACGGGTGGAAAAAGTTATGTAAATGAACTGCTTCAATACGCACCGAACTTTGGAAGCTATTTCTTCAGAGAATAAGTATTTTGCTACTTAGGCACTCTTGCTTCTGACCCCTTCATATATTGTGATTTTCTGATATCTTATTGTGATTCTGAAATATCCATCGTGATTTTCCCATGCATTCCTCATGGAATTCGTGTTTTCGCGTCAAATTGTTAGCAATTTTAACACACTCTTGTGTTTGTTAAAAGCTTCCAACACAATTTGTGAATTGAAAAGAAAATTTGTTAACAGTGTAGGTACGTGAAATAAACAAGAAGGGATTTTAAGAATGCTTCTCAAAGTATCGTTTTTTCGGTGAAATGCTTGCGAAATATTGCGAATTTGATGCATATCACCTCGTACATCGTATACATTTCTGTACCTCAGAGCCAAACTATGTTAAGTCCAAAAAGGTAGTTCTGAGATAATCGAGTTTAAAATATTTTTTCCTGTTTTGTTGCGCATAACTTAAGTCACTTAAATTGCAAGAAGTTCAAATTTAAAACCCAAGGTTATTCATGTCGACTTTATGGAATGTTTAATAGTTGACTGAAAAAAAAATTATACTTTTTTTTTTAAAGTGACTTAACATACTTAGGCTTTGGGAAAACAAATCTGAATTGGACTTGACATAATATCAAATCCAAAAAATACAAACATTAACAAAAGGCAAACAAAGTTAAGTAACAAAATATGGTTTTTATTGTAAAAAATTAATTTATTTTTCATTTTATACAGTTAAGACATTAATGAGAATCTTTTCCACCATGTGGCAAATTGCGGTAAAAATCATGGAAGGCTTTTGGTATCCACGGTAATAGCTTTTGAAGGTGTTCATATTTTTTGGCTGGAATTGTTTTCAATCCTTCTCGCACATTTCAGGTAATTTTTCAGGAAAACTATCCTTACTCCTGGTATATTTCTGGTGAAGGTTATTGATTAAAATTCATTACCAAAATTGGTTATGTAAAATAAGACGTCAGGATTGTCTTTTCGGACTTGTAAACAAACACAATGCGATACTAAGAAATTGTCTCCGGAATCGTCTTTTTTTCGCAAAACTAAAGGAGCTTTGGTCCCTTCACAAAGGCTTTTAAAATTCAAGAAGTCATTTGTTTCCATCCCGGTAACAGCAAAAGGCTTTTTGACACCACATAATCTTATAAGTTGTTGCTAGTCCCATGGTGTAACTAGTCTCAATTATGGAATTTTCTTTCTTTCTCTTTCTATAATTGAATGGTCACCATCAGCCTCGAGATGTGTATGACCTCTCGACACAAATTTGTGAGTGATCGTTTTTAGGTTGGGTTTTCGATTTAAGATAATGACAAATTTTAAATAATAACACATTATAATTTGTGCACACACACATTCCTATTCTGTGAAGGACAATTATCAGACCAAATTATAAGTTGAATTACAGTGTCAGGAATGCCACAAATTTCAGACCATTTAAGCAGACAAGCCGCAACTTCATTGCCCCCCCGACCGGCAATATTCTCGTCCCACATCATACAATAAATTTTCTCGTCAATTGAGTCGTGAATGACTAAATTATATGTCCAAAGTTTCAAGCTATAGAAACTTTGTGAATTATGGAGTTCCGGAGTGGATATACATTTTTGTAGATCAATCATATTATTACTTTTTTAGTTCGGTTTTCCTTTGAGTTTTGTTTGTCTGCGGCCTTCATTTTATATCGGTCACTCGCATTCTTTAAGTGGTTTTCATACTCTTCTTGGACTGATGATCTAAGGTCCTGGCTTCCAGCTTCCTGCATTTTAATTTTATATTTATCGCATTCACATCACATGTGTCAAGATCTGGACTTTTTTAAATGCAAGATTTAAATGTCAAGAGGACTTAACATAGTGTGGCTCGCAGGCAGAGAGTGACTTAACTATTTATAAAGATCTAACTTTGTTATTAATGCAGATAGGCGGTTGCTATAAATAGCAAATAAAAAGCATGTAATTCTCATGGACCTAACATATAAAACCCATTTTCGGCAAAAATGGACTTAACATAGTTTGGCTCTGAGAGGTACAGATTTATACCTACGATCCTAAAAATTGCCGAGAAATATGAATTCTTTATCAACTCGCCTTACATGCACCACTGTCACGAACGGGTGTTTCTCGGCGATCTTTTTTGTGATTGGGTGAGCTAACGGCGAGCTGGCAAGTCGGACGACTTAATAACTTTCAAAGTTAGCGAGATGGTCTGGACGAAAATACTGTTGCCACTTGCTTTCGACGGATTACAATGAGTTTGGGTTTTATTAGATTTTAGCGGCTGCAGGTTTATGGCTAAATTAACTTACTTACGTGGAATAAACGAGGAGGGATCTAAAAAAATGTTAATGCTTCTCAAAGTATCGTTCTTTCGAAGAAAAGCTTTGCAAAATATTGCGAATTTAAAGCGTATCACCTCGTACATCGCAAATTTGTATCCACGATCCTAAAAATTGTCGAGCAATACGATTTCTTTGTCACCTCGCCTTGCGTGTACCATTGTCACGAGCGAGTGTCTCTCGCTCGAATCGTAAACGAACAAGTACGCCGGTTCACGCGCGAACAAGGCGCCCAATTAAGCAAGCACACTCGAGGCGGAAAATATCTCGCTAAACGGTAAACCAAAAGTTCGATCGCTCTCGCTTGTCGCCGTCGCGAAACTTGTACGTCATCCAGCGAGGGGCGGTTTGCAGAGCCGGAGTCGTAAGCAAGAGAGAGTTTGTATTTATTCGGCGCGGCCCCGTCGAAGAGAACTTCCCAGCGCTCTCCTTTCAATTAATTAAAATAAGCCTCGAGCGTCGTCAGCGGAAGGGGCACGCGTAGGCCCGGCGCGCGCGCGCGTATCGATACATCGATACGACCACGCATTGTTTCGAATGAATCGGAGCACACCTCCCGCCAATTATACGCATCGTCGCGAGATTCATTTTTCGGCCGCTCCGCGGGCATCGCACGCGGTATCCCTTTCGTCACGGTCAGGTCGACACCCCTGTCAAGCGGTAATAGGAGTTTCCTCGCCCACTCGACATCCCGAGGAACCCTCGATCATTCTCGCCGTTCCCGACATTCGGAACACCCGTCAACCCTCTCCGCGCCGCCGCGCCGCTTAACCGCGTGCGCCTATTTATCGCCGACGGTCCGTCGCACGCGGTTGCAGCGCCGTAGGTAATCGAGAGCGCTATATAAGACGTGTAATCTTTCTCTAACGGCACCGTGAAAGACGTTCCCGTCGCGGAATCGACCGCCCGACAGCGCCTCCGCCACGTGTGGGTATTAAATTAACGTAGTCGCTCCGGCAGAGATTAAACAAAGGGTGAAAATTGAGCACCTCCGACCCCGCCGGGGACTCCGGCCCGATCGCGGCGAATCGCCCGTCGAATATACACACCCGCGTAACTCCGCAGGGGGTGGAGAGCGCTCGCGTTTGCGCCCGCGCGCACACCGACGCACACCAACACTCCCGCACCTATGTACACATCGGGCGGCCGCCGAAAGGGGCGCTGCGGGGGTAGTGGCTGGCTGGGTGGCTGGTTCGTTCGTTGAATGCGGTTTAATATTAATGGGAACCGATGATAAGCAGCGCAAACAAGCGTCGAGTCTCCCGGGAGAGATCTGCCGTCTGTTCCCCGCGTGCAATGGGGCCGATACGCGTGTGTGTGTGTGCGCGCGGGCTTTACCGTATCGCCGCGCGGTGTCCCGAAGGTGTACCGCCGCGAAGCGGCGCCGAGCGTCCGCTCGCGCGCGCGTATACGCTTTAATCGGCGTTGTGCCCCGCGACGCACCAACGGGAGCGCGTTCCCGACTGTACGGCTCGGTACACGGGACGCGTAGCGAGTGTTTGCACGCCAAATTAGAAAACGATCGACGCGAACGCGACTCCGCGGTTGTCGATGCCGCCGTTGGGCCGATGGGAGTAGTCCCCGCGCGAGTACAGAAGGGGGGGTTCGACTCGCGGCGAGCCGCCCGCCGCCCGCCGCCGCTGTCGCTCAAAAAAGTGCGCACCGCGGCGAGCACAGAGGCGAAGCGACGAGCGGAGCTCATATCGTATTAATAGGCAATCCGGGCAGCCGAGGGGTGTCATAAACTCAAACCCCTAATACGCGCCTAAACTACCTCGGTTAAATAATGGAATCCCTATTCCCCTATTTCCCCTGTCCCTCATCCCCGCGATTCTCGTTTCCGTTATTGCTTCGGTGCCGTGCGTCGCGCGGCGGTGCGATTTCACGCGGGAGGACCGCGCGGTATCTCGCGCGCGCGCGCGAGAGAGAGACATTCGTGTGGAGAGTATCCGATACGAGGTCTGCGAGGGAAATGCATCCGCGCGGGAACCTCTACGCGTCTCGGTTCTCTTCCGCGGGCGGCAAGATCGAGCGGCGAGACGGGCGCGGATTAATCCTTATCCGGGGGAAGGCACTTTTCTTTCTTTCTCCGAGAGCGCGACGGCATCGGGGGGCGCTCAGCTCCCTTCCTCGCGTAATTAATGTTAATCGGAGGACCCGGTTTTCGACAGCCAAAAGATTACCCGGAGATTTCGCCCGGGAAATCCTTCGTTCGGATCAGCCAAACCCTCGCCGAGCACCCATCGCGTCTGCGTAAAACGTTTCTCCGAGTCCTACGAGCTCCCTCGCGCGGCGCGATCCCCGGAATACGGCGCGGCGCGTTAACGTCGATCAGGATCCGGTATCGAGGGTCGTCTCGCGCGAGCCGTGCTAAATATATACGTCGGACGCGAGCGATACCTACACCGCGCGGCCCATCGAGAAACTCGCCGCGCCGTCCCTCCCTCGCGCAGCGGGGTGACTGCGAAGACGCGCGGACGAAACGACGGGAAAGTAGTCGGAAATCGTAAAGTGCTCGACACCTCGCCCCTCCTGGACAAATAAGACTCCAAGGCCCTCTAGTCGTTGCACCGAGGCCTGCAGTCGCGAGCCGAACGCAGTGACAGCGGCGCGGCGGAACGGGCGCGGAGGGGGTGAGCCGCCGCCGCCGCCGCCGTTGCGCCCATTCATTCCACGCGCGGTCGGGGGAGCTAAATAATAATTCTCACTTAACTAACTCGGTTAACTAGCTGGTGCGGGCTAATAATAAAGGCGTCGTCGGTGGATACGGTGGTAGGTCGGCTCGGGCCGAGCGAGGAGCTGGGAGAATCGCGCGCGCGGGCGGCGAGGGAGCGCGGAAGAGGAGGAGGAGGAGGAGGCGGCGGAGGAATAAGAGGGGGTGGGGTGCGCGGACGCCTGCCTGCGGAGCGCGTCGAGGCCTGAAGTCAATTTGTCGGGGAATGCGTTAGCAACACGTGCGGCGCACTCCCTCCCGCCGCGCGATCGTCCCTCGTTCGTGATCCGAGAAAAAGCTGACAATTAAGAGAATCGGAATTCTCGTTGACGCGCGTCTCCCGCCCGGCCCCGCTCTCTCGCTCCCGCGGAAGCATCTCTCGCCGCTCCCCCGATTTCGCGGATACAGATGTACGGCGATAGACGGTTAGTTGGATAATTACGCGTCTCGCGAAGGGACGAGATGGTGAGCGCGCGCGCGCGCGCGCGGTGCGGATCCGTTCGTCTTTTGGGACGCGTCTCGGGACGCTGCCTGTGTATTCCACCCCACCGCGCGCCGCCGCCCACCCCGTCAGTCCCCGTAGCTCTGGTCCGTAGGTTTGCGCGCGGTAAAAGGGTAGATAGATACACGGGACGGTATTAGTAGGTATTAGGTGTTGGCCTGGGAACGAATGCACGTGCCGAGAGAACTCGTCCCTCCGAGTTCGGATAATTCTTTAAGTGCTTCCTCTCCCCCGGCCCCCGAACCGTTCCTCGGTCTCTCGCCCTACCGTAGCCGCGCCACCCCCGACCATCCGCCCCGAGATGGCACTCTGCGAGAGCCGCGCTCGCTTGCGCTTTCTTCCGTTTCTACCGGGCTCCTTTCGCCCGGATCGCGCGCGTTCATTGTTCTCCCGCTGCTCCTTTTCCATAGACGCTCGACATCGGAGCGAACGACGCGTGCAGTAATGGGTGTATAATGATTACGGCGTTCTATGGGTATACGCACGCGAATACCGCGCGCGCAGGAGAACCCGAGACGCCGCGATGTAAGACCAAAACGAACCGACGGAGCGAACGAAGTGTCCGGGCGTTCCGCCAGCGACACGCACGGGTTTCCACAAAGCATCTGGGAGAAATTAACAGCGGGCGTCTCCAAATTGACTTTCTTGCGGACGGGGCGCGGCGGAGGCTTCGGAAGATCAATCGCATCAACCGTCATCGGATATCGCGCAACTTCCTGCTCGCGTCAGAGCCGGAGGCGTCGTTCGAGCGCGAATTCCACGAGCTGGTTTAGGCTGCTTTGATACAAGTTTGGAATAATTCAATTAACCCTGTCGTGTTAAGAGGCCGACATACCTCGCACAAAACTTGTCGCTGCAGATAGGGCTACGCTCATTTCGTAACGGGAAACAATGTCCGTACCAAACTTATCACACTTTCAGACCAAATATCATTAAAGGATTCTATAGTAACCAAATTATATATTTTTGTGTAAAAAATCCATGCAGATTTACTGCGACAAGTTTTGCATACGTTTCGAGGAGGTATGTCGGCCTCTTAACCCTTTCGCGACGGGACCGTGCACCCCTAAGTCCGCCAAAAAGTTGTAGCGATTTCCAGGCTCAGTAAGCGAACGGTCTGCACGCGTTCGCTTTATACCGCGTAAAATCGACAAAAATGAATGTATCTTATTCTTATCCATCGTTTTCTGCAAGGCGCTTGTTGCGACCACTGACAGTGGCCTCACGTCTCGAAGCGCTTGGCGCGTCGGGCCACTTTGAGGGCCGGTTTATTCACCTTCAGTTAAATTTACCCAGCAGATAATTACCTTCGATACAATTGTGCTGACAATTGTTTGCATAGAAATTACCTTTCAGATAAATTTAACAGGAGGTGAATAAACCGGTTCTGAGTGGCCTCGCGTCGCGAAAGGGTTAAAATGTGCACTTTTTGCGGTCGACACCGTAACAGTCTGTAATGGGACAAATGATTTGTGTCACGTCGGTGACACTGACTCAGAGAGGTCGCAGGTGTGTATTTCACACCCGAGGAAAAGGTTCAGTTGTGAATATGAATCTAAAGGATAAATTTATTTGAGATTAATAGGGATTTATTCACGTGGAACGAAAGTATATTTGAATTGAATGAATGTTTTATTAGGTTCGTACTTGATTAAAAAGATATGCAAAACATTTATTTAAATTAAATAGGGTAGACCGAGGCGAATCGGATCATACCATATAAGGCTAAACTTACTCGCCAGGAAGGAAACTCCAGTCACTATTATCTCACTGTTTGCGAACTTTTGACTTACATCGATATAAGACTTTATTGTAGATAAAAATGTAATGTTCGAAAAAGTATTATATAAATATGAGCCAAAAGCTTATAGATAATGAGATAATAGTAAGTTTAGCCTCATATGATTGACCCATATTTCATAAACCGCTGTGAAAATGAGCATTCCAATCATTAACATTACTGCGTTCCTCTCCAGCGAAGTAATACGAATGATCGGAAAGTTCATTTTCATCACGATTTAAGAACTATACTGCCCAACTATGAAGAAAGGCCGTAACTAGCAAAAAAACCGAAATGGGTTTTTTGGTATCATTGAATATCTCGAATTATTTTGCACCCAAATTCAACGCAAAAAAGCGCAATTTATTTTATTTTGTGTAAATAATCTGTCTTGGAAACTCTTCGGCTAAAGGCATCAAAGTTAAAGTCGATTTTCCATAAATTTGTTGGTTCGTAGTTACTGCCTTTCTCCATAGTTTAGGCAGTAATAGAGCTGTAATCTGATTCGCCTCGGTCTACCCTTGACTTTTATTCGATGTGAATAAATTCCTATTTATTTCCAATAAATTTTTCTATTAGGTTCGTATTCAATTTGACCTTTTCACATAGTTTGAACCCCAATTTAAACGAACTCTTTTACGCCGGAACGAAGCATTCGATAAATAATTAGCGCAGTCTTCCGAAATCGAGACAGCGTGGCGGAATCAAAGAAAAAAAAATCATAAAAGTTCCCAATTATTATCACTTGGCTAATTCGACGGTTACGCCTACCTATGTACGTACGCGTACATAAACGCGACTCACACAATGCGCGTGTCGCGCGTACATATATACGGCCCTGCCGCGGTGGTTTGTAATATTATGATAACCCACCCAACCGCCGTCTCTCCAGCCTAGCCACCCTCTTTTAGCCGCCATGTTGCCTGGAAATATGATTATTGTTATTATTTGCACCCTCCTCCGCTCCTCTATCCTCCGGATTCCTCATCACACCGCACGCCGCGCCTCAGCACGCCACCCCACGCCACACCGTGTCTCTCCCTCTCCGCGATACCACGTCCACTGCTATCACCACCGTTACCCTCTGCTCTCCTCCGCACCCCAATCTCCCTCCCCCCTCTCTCTCTCTTACTCTCTCCCTCACCTCTGCGCGAATTGGGTAGAGGAAACGAACGGAAGCAGGGCCGACGCGACTACTCGTCAAACCCCTCTCTTCCGTCTCGCGCAAAGTAGTTAAAGAGCGGATACTTCGAGAGAGTGGCTTGCCTTTCTAATTTCTGTTATCGCGCGAGGGCGAGAGTCGACGCGATTTTTCCGTCGTCGATGAGGGGAAACTTTTTCGTTACCTGGACGATATCAACCAAGTGTTCGATAAGTGCATCCCGATCTTATCAAATTATCGCTGAATACAAAAAGGATGCTATGAAAAATAATCTCGTTCAAAATCTGTAACATCCCTTCAAAGTACAAGAATGGTCATCAAGCGTAACATAAATACCAAGACGAGTCCTTCCTCCCAGCGACTCCAAAACGATCTTTCGCACTCTGCAAGCGAGCCGAATCCGGAAAGTCGAAGGTGAGTCGGTCGTAATCGCGGCGAGTAATAAATGGGCAACACGAGCGCTTATAAGGGGTCGGTAATCTAAAGCTTTGGCGGTGGCGTGGGAGGCGGGCGAGTTAGGGAGACGGAGAAAGACAGACAGGGGAAGAGAGAGGCAGAGAGCCAGGGCGAGAGGGTGTGGTAAGGTATAAGGTGGGTAAGATGGCGGACAATTTGCCGCTCGACTACTCTTGCCCGCACCCGCCCGACGATTTCTCCTCGGCTGGTCTATGTACCGGGTAATAGATGGTCCTCCTCGCGACTGAGCCCTCGGCGGCGCGCGCGCCCCGTTGCCCGTGCGAGTTCGTTCGCCTCCTCCGCGAAGGTGCGCAAGAAGACAAAGACCGCGTTACGTATACAGTCGTATGTACGTACATAGGCACTTAGGTGGGTCTCCACCGCAGCCCCGTATCTATGTGGGTACTTAAACGTGCCGTCCTCCGGATTACCGGCCCTGTCTCTCTTAACATTCCGTCCGCCATCTTCTCACTTAATAAAATAATTACCCCGAGTCAATTAAGCGCCCCCGCGTCGGGACAGCCACCGTCCCGGTGTGGTATAGGTGCGCGGTGTACGAACGCAACCGTCCGTGCAGTCTCTTGGCGTAGTGTAAAGGTATTTAGGCAGTCGGAGAGAACCGGTAGATTAGAGGTACATAGGTAGGCGAGGTATAGTGGGCGCGATCGGTGCCGAGAATTCGATGATGAAGTAGCAATGGGAATGGTAATTATTGGGGGAGATTAAGAGGGTGCGCGTTTAGAGATATTAATTCGAAGCTCGAATGGCTTTCTCGAGGTAACTGTAATAGCTGGCTTCGCTGACACTTGGAAGTCATCTTCGTGGCAATTTTATGCTGCGTGTGATACGAGGAGAACGGTGAGAATTGAGGGTTAAGATTGAGACGAGAAACGCGAGGAAAGGGAGGAATTGGATCGTGCATAAATTGTGTGTGCATGATTTAAAAGGAGTTTAAAAAAAATAATCTAGATCGTACTAAAAAGAGACGTAAAATACCTCTTTAGAAACTACAGGAAACTACGTTTGCTGTGGTGAAATTTTGTTCGTGCCCTAAGACCGTGATGGTAGACGAAAACGTTGCTGTGGTGTATTTTTTTCCCCATTAATGTAAAATTTTTTACCACTTTATTATTATATTACCAATTTACTGTCGTTCGATATCCACTCCTGAACTTAAAACCTAATATGGACCTTGAAAACACAAAAAACCCCGGGTTAGATAAATTAGACTCCAGAGCCTCTAACACACACACGGAGCCAGGTAGTCAACATAAACCACTCACTCTACTGTCGGCATGTTTCTTTCTAATAGATTCTTAATTTAAGCCACAATTACTCTGTATCATCGCTGGATTTTTTGTAAATATAAGAATTTTAAAAAAAATAGACGAAAACATTATTACATAATTTTTCCTGCTACCGAGATTTTACCGAAACTTGGTCTATGATTTTTGGAGTCATTTTCGAGACGCTGAACAACTCGAAAACCGTAAGGCTGCAACCCACGGTCAACCGTATAGAGCGTTTGCTCGTCCGGTCGACCGGGCCGGTAAGCCTCGCGCTTGAGCCTCACTGCGAAAGTCCTCCTATGTGACGTCATGGATCGAGCCTGCTGCAAGGCAAATCTGGCGCGTGACGTCACGAGAGAAAACACGCTCTACTCGTTCTTATAACTTTCCGATGAAAGAAGATACATTCAAAGCTTGATTCACAATAGAATGCAGACTTGTATGTGTCAATTACAACTTTATACGATTCGGTAGAGAAAAACCGTAAAAGGGAAAATGTAGGTAATCTTTCCACGAAATAAAACCGTGATCGTAATCGCGTTACGTTCTTACTCTTTACCTAGACTCCAAATTATAGTAACGCGTCGAAGTCATACTATCACTCTTCAATTCGGTATCTATTCTACCGCCACGTAACGTGACGTTACGATTTTTCTGATTTACCCCTCAACATCGATTTCAAAGACGTAATATACGCGAAGAACGTCTCTCGCGTAACGGTGATAAGATGACTGGAGATTATGTCAATACCCAGCAAATACACGATATGCTATGGATGTCTATAGGACGTTTGTCGGATATCAGACGTCCATGTGACATCTATAGGACGTTTTCTGGATATCTGTGCTATCTGCAGGGTACATACGGTTCTCCGAGGTACTCGACTAAATTTGGTACTAGTTATGAGCACTCGAAGCTTGAATATGAACTGGCGTTATAGGAGATCAATTTCTACTTAAACTAGAGTTTCAAATTCCGTTTAAATACCCAAAAGATGAGTTTAGGAAGGAAAATCGAGAGAAAATGAACTCTTTGGAAGCCAAAGTCTCACTAATGAATTTATTAGATGTTCCACTATCTTAATCAAGCTTCTAAACTGTGATACACGTGAAGCCGATCAGAAGGTAATGAAATACCACATACTATAGATATATCTAAAATTTAGGATAGGCAATTATCACGTTAATCGTTTTCAATACGGCGATTGTAGTAGATGGGTTTATTAAAGAGGTAACGATGATTGACGTGGTGGGTCTAAAAAGATGAGGAAACGAAAAACTTTTGGGATGTTATTTTGTGGAAAAGTTTAAAGATAGAGCGGTAAAAAAAAGAAGTTTGGCTCTTACTTGACATTTATAAACGCGATGAAAATATTAATGCGTAACTACTGACATTTTTACACATAGCGTTAAATATCATATATTCAGCGCTTAGCTTAAGCACTCTATTAAAAGCACGTACAAAAATACACTTTCTCTGAAACATGTTCAGCACATAAGGGAATTTATATCAGAATAATTTCATCGCTAAAAAGAATATTACTAAATTTTGCATATGTATAGGTATGCATACCGAGCCGCTTAAAAGACACATAGTTACTTCAAACGTAAGATAAGTATATAAAAAGGAAGGTAAATTTACGATTTTGCGAATATTTTATATTAGTCTGATATCATTCAAATATAACAGTCTCGCTTCATCGATCTTTTTATCTTTGTACTCGTATCATAGGTATATCAACTCCAGCTTTCTTAGCGAGTCAACCTTACTGTTGCGCATTCAATTGCCTTTAGGTATACACTTAGGGGCGGAATAGAAGCACTGTTATAATAAATATCGATAAATTTACGATAAAATATCATGAATTAATTTTTAACATTCACTGGAAATTTCCTACAACCAAACCCTTTATATCGAAGCTCTAAAGAGATAAGAATAGCGTATATTCGAGAGAAGTACTTATTGCATTTTGCACTGCAACGCTGTACTATTTTCATGATTGGTAGGGAGTAAATGGAACGGAGTGGGGACTGAGAAGTGTAGAGTCATTTCTTGGCTTTCCCGTTGGTTATTAGCGGTAGAATATTCGTCGTCAGCTAGTATCGTGGCTACAATATTATTAGTCATACTTTAGAATGTACTGATACGATATCACGACTTCGAATAGGAGACGATGCGTTTAGTATATTTTCAATAACCGATCGGGTAATACTGTGAAGTGAAAAGATCGATCGCAAATTTAGCACCAGCGAGATTATGTAAGGTAAGATAAGTAATATAAATTTACACACGCGCGCGCGTCGAATATGAACGTCATACCGCCTCTGCCACAATAAGCGCCTTGAATTACAACGTACTGACTCATGAGACAGACTTTGCACTGTAGCGAACCATATCATGAAATTAAAAAATGATACTAAACGATCACTATTTGAATATAAAAATGAGAACAAGAAAATTTCCCATGTGTATATTAATTAGAGAAAGTTGCAAATATATAATTAAATATTTTGATCAAGACATTAAAACATCTTCGAATTAATCATTAATCTAGATAATTCAGTTGCGGAATGTCTTCCACGGGGTATAAGGATCTCAGGCAAAGATTGATCGAGTTAGGCGAAACTCCTGGTCCAATCACCGCTACGACTTATACCATTTACCGCAATCGTCTCTTGGCATTAGAAAACACCAGCCAAGAAATGTCTAAGCCAACAAAGAAGTCAAATAAAAATATCGTAGCGAAAGTAGATAAACAAAAAGAGACTAGTAAAAATGATAAAAGAAATCAACAATGTCCTCAAGAAGAAAAACAACAGCTTTCAGAAATATCTAATTCGACGAGCTCTTTAAAGAATGTTTGGAACTTACCTATTGACTTCACTGTTTATAGAAAATTAGAACAAGAAGCATTTTGCGAATTTGTAACTGTAGATCCATCGAATTCATACACTTGGCGGGAAGGTGTCGCAAAGAGGACTTTTAATTATCTTTTATTGGATCCTCGATGTACCAAGAATTTGCCTAATCGCAGTTATCAGTTCACCGAACCGGAAGCATTCTCGATATTTCTCTCGTCTGTTTTTTACGTAGGCAAAGGCAAGTTCGCTCGATCATTCGACCATCTAGATGAAGCTTCTTTAACGTGGCACACGAGAAGTCGACCAAAGGGTAAAAAAATACAGCGTATTATTGATATTTGGAGCTCGAAAAAGGGAGTTATCATGTTAGTAGTGTTCAATACGATAATTCCAGTGGAGGGATATACGAGAGAGGCGGCGATGATTGACGCGATAGGTGTAGAGAGATTAACGAACGAGAAATGCGGAAATTATTATGGGAAAATGGATAAATGGAGTGACCAAAAGAAAATTGAGCTTGGCTCGTACTTACTGTACAAAGCGATGAAAATATTTATGTATGATGGTGAGAGGCAAATTTTTCCGCATCACGTAAAATAATGTAAATTCTGTATATTAAAAAGTAAGGTAAAACGGGGAACTTGAGCTGGCCCCTGTTTTGCACTACAAATCATGATAATCAGAGGCCATCTTAAGTACTCCGTATTACTCTGCTTATGATTAATATGAAGAAGCGTAATATTATGTACCTATATACTCCTTCCTTCCAATGAAATGTAATATTATTTATATATGCAAAATGATGCACTTTATATGTTATTTCGTAATTTTCTTTCTACGTCTATAGAATACAATTACGGAATACGTTTTTACTGCAAAGTATAAAGCGTATCTCTTTACATTTATGTATAGGTAGATATACACTGTAAAAATGTCTACGGTGTGGCTCTATATATAGTGGTCTATATAGACCACTTTTGTGGTGTTAGATAACAATAGTATAAGACTGAATGAAACCAGATGTGGTACATAGATGAAATGGTTTTAGAAATTAACATCACTTTTTTATTGTGTTCAGTAATAAAAATGTGATTTTAAAGTAACAATGTCGAAGTCAATTTTTTCAACAGTAGGAAAAATATTTAAGTATTATAAAAATGGACTGCTAATCCTCCCTCTCTTCCCATAATAAGTAATGAATAAGAAAACGAAGAAAAAAAATTATGGCAACACTTCAAACGTTCCTACGATTTGATAAGTGTGAGAAAATTGAATTAGCTTCACACTATTGAATTTAAATTCTATCGGTCAGTAGCTCCCGTTATGGGAGTCGGATAAAACAAGTTATTTAAATTCACGCGGCCTTTACGGTTCGCGGTTACCCTTCCTATATTACTCGATCTTCTCCCATAATGTATCGTGTTAGGGCAGTTCATAATCGCGCGGGCGTACTACGTCGGTGAAGTAGTCGGGCGGTAACGATAAAGCAGCTACAAAAATGAACGATCGACGTAAGCGTAGATGATAAAATAAGATAAAGAAAAGTGTACGAGAAGATTAAAAAGGTACTCTCTATTACAATCGAGACAATGTAATTAGCCTGTCCCTCTCCTCTACCTCAGAACTAACATATCGGTAGAGTCGAATCTATCTTACCTGCGGTGACTCGCAGCGAATTCGGATGATGAACTGCACCGTGTGCACTGAATGTAATTTTTTTAGTTTATCAGTACCATCATTGGTTGAAATCTAGAGAAAATATACTGAATACACATTCTAGAGCAATCCAGTCAAATTCTTCGTGACTTATTGCACTTTTAAGCAAAGCGAATGCAACATTCGATGATGCACCGATACTCTTCACCGTACCGTAACAGCTGTCGGTATGAAACCTTCCGTTGGTCAGTAAACGAATGAATACGCGGCACCATTACGGGCGACGAACATCTGCGACAAAACATGGCTTCCGCTGTGATACGTCGTGCGCTTGGGAAGAAGCCACTTTTCGATTTTACGGTTTTAACGTCAACGACGTGTCAGAAACAGCCCAGTCGAAATATATGGAAATTCGTGGAACTACCAAAGCCTGGTATTTGTGGCAAAGCCTACCGTCGTATCGTTCATTATCCGAAAGAGTACACAGTCAAGCCTCTGGATGTTACTAACCTGGCCGGAAGAGATCCCGTCACAGGTAAGCACCATTTTTTCTTGTTAGCTCACGAATGGTATTTTTAAATAAATTCATGTGGGCTTAGTACTTTCAAGTTGGTACTCCATCAGATGTTGAGCACGTAAATGTGATCAATTTGTACGTGTAATAAGGGTTGCTACAGGTCTGGAAAACGGAGGTCAGGAAATTTTTGTAGGGTATGGAAAACCTTGAAAAGTCAGGGAATTTCAGTACAATCTCTTGAAAAAAGAACTTTGCGCTATTTGTTAAGCTGTTGATGTGATATTAATTTTCAATACATTATTCCTTAAGAATATTTAATCATAGTTTTGTGATATGGCATAAATATGCATACCACTTTTGGTACATTTGCAATACGAGCAATAATATAGTGTAAATTTCGTTAAAATATGTTTCGTATTTAACACCTTTTTCTCTTCACCGATTCATGTATACTGTGATTGTTCAGCATACATGAATTAACTTATCAAATTTTGTATAGATTTTGCCCTGCTCACGCCTTCTTTGAACATGCTTTATTACATTGTATTATATTCCAGACTGTTAATAAATGTTTCTTTTACTTTTCTGAAATGTTTTCATGTATAAATAAAATGGTATAGAAAAAAGCGATTTTAGCTCTGGAAAACAGAAAAGTCAGAGAATTTTTAAAATCGAAATTTGCAGCAAGCCTGGTAAGGGTACGATATGATTTCTTCCTAAAGACGTTATTGTTTCCCAGGCAGAGTTGTGGCAAAAGGTATTGGCGGCGGTATAAAACACAAGTTCCACTGGATCAAATGGGTAAGAGACGGGCCAACCAGTGTAAAAGAGAAGCCGAAGAAAGAGAAGGTCCTTGAGGTATTCGTAGATGGATGCAGAACAGCGCACGTAGCCCTGGTCGCTTCTGGCAGAGAGATGTATTATATTCTGGCGACAGAAAACATGAAGGCAGGCGACATACTCCATTCGTCCAGGGCGATTCCACGCATTCCCGTGAGACCGCACGAGGGGGATGCCTATCCTTTGGGAGCGCTACCGAACGGCACGGTGGTACATTGCATCGAAAAATATCCCGGACTTGGCGGTTTTCTCATTCACGCTGCTGGTACTTTTGGGATTATCTTGCGACGGGACGGCAAAGACCGCGTCATCGTGAAGGTGCCGAGCAAGAGGGAATTCAGTTTGCACGAAACTTGCATGGCGTGTGTGGGTCGCCTTTCGAATATCCTTCATGGAAGCACGCCCATTGGCAGCGCTCAGCGAAACCGCGAGCTCGGTAATCGCCCGAGAAGCGGTCTATGGCAGCGTAAATCTGGTCGTCACGGTCGTAAAATTAAACCGCCAAAGCCAGTACGTAGATTCGATGCCAACGGAAATTTGGTAAAAGATCCAGACCCCATTAGGCTTACTTTGTCGGTTTAGATATCGCCGATGAATTACAGTTATCAATAAAAGTCATATATATCCATTCGTCCACGGAACAGAAGTCTCTATAAGTCTTTATTGTCATCAATTTCGCACTGATGCGCCGAGTATATATGTATACGACGCTTGCTCGCGTTGCGAATACATGTTTACATTTACAGTTTCATAACTGTGTTATACGATTCTCTCCGTTTGACTAGCGAATTTGAGAAAATCAAACACAGCCTTAGCCACATTATAGTGTCATCTCTTTGACGTGTTTACCACTCCAGCGTACGATCGAGCTCATTGACCATTCCTCTCCCCAAATCCGCGATACACCATGCAGAATCGCGATTGAGCATTGGACGCCTATGATCGAAGCGCTGAATAATTACTGACAGTTAAGAGAGATTCCGCGATTCAATTATAGACCCTTGTTATAGTAGACCACTTTAGCATTAGGATCGCGCGATTGAATCTCTTTTTGCGTCTCCGGTTCGAGTCGATCCACCGGAACGGGGACCCGTTGAGCGAAGAGCGCGCAACAAAGTGGCGTGGCAAAAGTCAAGCACAGACCGCACAGCCCAACTTGGATCGGTCCTGCCGCCCATTTAGCTCGTTGTAGGAGATTCCGTTTCTCCAGGAAGTTGATCGCAATGGGAGCCAATACTGCGTAAGCGTACGAAATGAGGCAACGGAATAGTTACAGGTAGGAGTAGAAAAACAAATCACAAACCCATGCTCGGCGACGACATGAGGATTCGGGAAATAGTGACCGAGGCGATGGCATGCGTCGCCGCTTGCCTGCTGTGGCCGACTTGAACGCCTTCTTCGTTCTGAAGCTCGATGCCGTGCTGCAGTTCGGTTATCCGCATGAGCGGAATATTGACGCAATTGGCGGCAGCCACCGCGGCCAGCGGCACAAAGCGCATAGCGATGGGCGGACCGCGACTCGCGACGCGATTCAAAGTGAGCGCGGTGATCACGGCGCCACCCGTGGCCCCCACGTAACTTTGCACCAAGGTCGAGATTGGAATTGGGCTAGAACCGCTGCGATTCGTGTAATTAACCAGGGCGTTGAACGACTGGTTGCACCATTGCCAGAATATGACTGCCGGCGTAGACCTGCGGAATATCCCGTAAAGCCGGACGTGTAGCCGCACTCCTATTGAAAAGATCCCATAGATTCCTACAGACAATTTCTACGGAAATCGGATGTGCTTCTGACACAGCAATTCCAGATATCCATTAGAAAAGTTTGAGAAGGAAAAATGGGAATGCATTGGATTCTATGTGTAGGTATTTGAGATGATAAGTAGGGATTTTTAAGAGGGACGGCTTGTATTCGATATCCGATGCAGGCGCAGCGTTCGCTTATCGAGTGCAACGCGCGCGCTCTTGTAGGCGGCGCCGGGTCACGATCTGATCGGCTGGGTGAAGGGGTCAGGGATCGCGTTTGGTCGGCCGCGGCGCCTGCCGTGCGGATTCCTCGTGCGATACTTTCACCCGGCCGAAAGTGATCGTGCTCCACAACAAAAGACAAGTGGACCGTCTCGAATGCGTACTTGTAAAAAGTCATCATGCAGCCGGTGATGATCATGTTCATTGGAACCTGCGCGCTCATGCGTCCTATCGCCGTCATCTTTTCCCCGGTATCGGGGTGATATGCGCTGTCGTACAGATATTTGCACTTCCATAGTTCATCTTCGGTAACTCCCAGGTTCTCCAGCGTCTCACCTTTCCTGTCGAGCAACCGGTATTGCAAATGAGACGGCGGTTAACAGCTGGATAAGCGTTACCTGGGGTAACGCGCGATACTTTGGACGGCACGTTTACACGATGTGCGGAAAACACATACTTACCTGTACTTGAAAAGGACGTCTCGCGCGCGGTCGAGCTGTGCGGAAGTAGCGAAGGCATTTAGAGGATTTGTGAGGTTCAAGAAGTGAAGAGCCCTGCCCGCGTACGTGCTCTGGTCCCACCGTGGTTTATCGATTTCTATTTTCGTTGTTGCACTCTTCTCGTGTACTTCCTTGCTCGCGGACATCGCGAAAATGTTTTGTCTCTCGTGGCTGCTTCTTCCGAGTTCGACCCCCGCACTTTCCTTATCGCTTTTCTTATCTTTCTATCAGTTCTTATCACTCTTCTCCTTTAAACTCTCGTCCTTCGACTCCACTCTTTCACTACTCGCACTCGCGAGCTCCTTCCTGCGAAATGCCGGCCTTGTGGGTAAACTCGGATATGGAAGACCGTGGATTGAAAGCACCGAATGAACACTCCCCGTACTCAGAGGGACCCACGAAAACGACGCGTCCCGCACGACGTTCCAGAATCCAGTGCGCCGGCAGTCGTGCTCTCTCACCTCTCCTCTCACCGCCGGCACCCCACCCATCCTCTCTTATTTCGTCATATTCCCCCTCTCTTCCCCCCCCCCCAACACATTTTCCGTGGTTCATCGATAACGCGATTGCGCGCGCATCTGTTTTTCGCCTCGGCGGCGGTTTACGAAAATGCAGGAAGATGGTGGGACCCGAAGAATTCGGTGGAAATGTTGGAATACGATCATGCATGCCTGCAGGCTGGCCGGCAGTCACATACATATATTATTGCAATGAACGTCACCTTGTCGACGGCTATTCTGGTCGTTCGAACAGTCGCTCAAAGCGCAACGCGAGAAATACAAGTTTAGCCCACTTTCAGTTGCAGAAGTAGTAAATATTATGTTTCCCGCGTCATTGCTTGCGTTTCGCGCTAAGTTATCGAAAATACGTTATGAATAACTGGTACAACTCGTGGCGTACTCCCTGTCTTAATTGATGTCACTATTCATTCTGAGTCCTACTACAATTAATAAGTTACATTAATTCTCATATCGTTACACTTTCTCATGAATCCTACCGTGTTTATGAGAAAGAATGATGTAAGGGGAAATGTATCTGTAGTTTTTTGCCACCATAAAGATAAGTAAATAGATACTTTTACGCAAGCATAATTAATGCTCAGAGTATATAGAGTTAATATATCGTGACATATTGTGATAGAGAGATCAAGTTGCAGAGAATTCTGAAATACCTACTGATAATTAAACCGTTGGTAGAGCGACCCGTTTGCTCTGTTATATGGTACAATAATTGGGTGCCGCGGCTGTTGTGGAGCTAAAAATAAAACGGAGTCACAGGGATCTACTTCAGTGCGGTTTTGATAATTCTGACTCGACTATTTTGTGAACTTCCATTATCGATTTTATCCTATTCAATTTTTTTAAAATGAAATGTTTGTGCATAAATCAGACTGGTGGCTCACTTTTTACTCGGTTACAGAAAACCTTATTTACTCTAAAAAATACTGGAGTAAACTTTGTATTACGTTTTCCAGAAAAATAATTCCGTAGAATTTAGATGATTTCGTGAACGTTACTTTCTTATTCAACTTTTAACAAGAGGTTCTCATTTTCTCTAACTCGCAGCAGTAGTTGACCGACGCGTTTACAGTTACGAAAGTAGCAATTACCAACATATTGCTGTTAATCTTCTGGATCTAACATTCGATCTAATGAGACAATATTTGTTTATTTATCAGGCTTTTTTGCAAAACACGTATACTGCTCTAGTATCAGTGGCCCACATACGACACGCTGGCACTGAGGGGGAATCGTATCGATTAAAACGAAACCAAATAAAATAGAACCAAGCAAGTCACACAGGTTCTCGGAACACCGCAAGTACGCAAGTTTATCTATAACTGCAAAAAATGTTGATTATATTGCATAGCACGTAAATAAATAGCATTCGATTATTAGAAAAAATACCAAAAGGATCATTCTAGTATTCACTGCTCGTCTAAAACGTCTCAATAATGTTTAGTTACCGACATTTTCCGAGCTATCGGAGAAATTGAACTGGGGTTGTTACCATAATCTCTTTCTGTTATTGCATTCTAATATAATGATAGCACGATGATTTAGCGAATGATTTTCTTCTAAAATGTCAGTATTGCAAATAACGTTGTGACTCTTAAACTAATATTCATAGTGAAAAATCGAACGTACACTAGATTAGAATAACTGAATCGTGAAGAGATTTTTTCCATATTTATGTATTTTCTTTACGGGAATATTTTATGGCTTATTTAATTGCCACCAAGCTTTATCCTGTATCTTTATCTATAGAAAATATAAGTATGGAAGATATATATGGGGCATTTCACAAGAAAACGACAAAGCGAAATCCATAGGGTCGGGAATTTAGTTCATATATTTTTTTTTCTTAAAGGTTTTTGGGTTCTAAGCATACTCCTAAGTGGATTTTTTAAATGCTTTTGTTTAAACGGGATATCTCTCGACAATATTGAAAAATGTGATTTTCAGGGCTTATTTTCGAATAAAAGAAATGATAATTTCAAAAAAACTTTAAATACAAAAAGGTTATTTTTTTGAACGTATTTTCTGGAAAAAAATATGCGGTATTACCAGTACCGGCAAAAACGAAAATAACCACTATTTTTTCGCCTCCTGAAAATACGCCATTTTTGATTTCAAGAAAACAAATTTCAAATTAATCGTCAAAGAATTATAAACTTTTTATTAGCCATCACACACCATAGAATGGCGATTTTTAAATGTTTTATGCACTATTTTAGAAAAAATAAGCTCAAAACAAAATTCCTTTTTTTCATGAGTAATATTCGCTGAAACAATCACAAAGAAATTAACTGTTGAGCAAGTTATTTACCAAAAATCAAGATAAGGAAAGCGAAATGTAGGACAAAATTGTAACAAATCGATTCATATATTATTTATAATGAATTATGATTTTATTGATATTGATTAAGTGTTTTATTGAATAAAATTTGACATAACAATTTACTGTTTTTTCAATATATCAAGGACTTGATGGTTTGGCAAAAAAGAATAACTTTTTGTTCCAATTTTTCCATTTTCGTCAGGAATAATGCAGTGAGAGCGCAAGGTATCACGGTTGGGCTTTGCGCGACAGAAGCGATCTGATATAATTCCGATTTTATCACATCATAATTCGTAGCATCCCAGTAACGAAATGTTAGTGACGGTAGATTATCCGGCTTAGATGCCCATTCATAGAGAGCCATTGGAGTAATTATTTGTTCATGTGCTGGCAATTATTGCAGACTTGCTCGAGCAGCTAATCGCTTAACAGTTCCCCCAATACCATCGGAAGGGCCCTTGCCCTGCGCATTATATTATGCCAAATTGCTTGCGCATTACGACTCGTACACGGTTGAAGCTTTTTCTAGAATCATCAATAATTTTTTTAAATCGTTTATACCAATGCCATCAAAGATGATTTACTTCTCAGAGACGCGGTGCCACAGCAATTAAAAAATTTTAAAAATTTCTGTAATATTTATTATCCTTTTGAAGATTTTGGCGTCGCTGCTGAATGGCATTTTTTTTTGCCACAGCGCGGGGCAATAGCCCTACACACACAGACACACAACCTGTTGTTAGACTTGCTCATTAGTATCGTAGATTTTATATCTGTAGACGTATTCCTCAGCCAGATTTCCTTATAATTTCGTGGTAATCAAGTGGAACAATCAAACCAATAACCTCGAACATTTCTATCATCGAGGTTTTTGGCTCGATCGTTTTACTTTTGATCATGATTTTAACTTTTGGTATTACCACGAAATTACAGGAAAATCTGTCGGAGTGATGCGCCTATGATATGCAACCTGCTAATCTAGCGAGTAAGTTTTGTGAGAGGTTGTATATGTATGGAACTTATACATTCTCATAGTGCAATAAATTTTAGAGCCCCGTTAATTTCTTGCACGACGTTCCAGTACAAATGCTATCTTTTCTTCTCAGCGATATGTAATGCCTCAAACCCTACCTCATGAACCGGTTCAAAAATAAATTCACAAACATAAAACTATGTTCATTTATATGTTACGTTCTTAGTATATCATTACTAGTGCCCGATATACTCCAAGCCGGAAATAGCAAAAAATATTTCGTCTTGCATTCAATTGAGTTCTTGTTTGAAACCCCTAACGTGACTAGCAAATTCAACAAACGGGATCGTCTTCAGCGTCAAAAAACCTCTGAGAATCTCCCGCTTCAGTTTATGGTGTACAACTGGGATGCTGTATAATTATTATACGTAAGGGTTAGCCAATGATCGAGCAAAACCGTTCCACTCAACGAATGCACGGCGAGAGAGCGGCTTTTTCCGATACCGCTGTCGGTTGCGAGCTTGTGATGTATGTACGACCGGAGGCTCCGGCGATGATGATATAAAGGTGTATCGAGGTATCTAGTTCACTATCAAATGCAATGGGACTTCCATTTGATATCTCGGATCGACGAACCGGGATGTCGTAGAGCAAAAAGGATCTTCGAGCCGTGCGAACACGACTCACAGATTCCAGGAACGAAGCTGCGGCAATTTCATTCTCCTCGCCTCTACGCGTTTAAGTTGAATCGAGTCAATTGACACGCAATCGCGGCCGTACAATTGCAATTATTACCATAAAAGCCAAGAATTAATCGAAGCCCTGAATCGACCGTGGAGACACGAGCTACCGAGAGATTTAGCGACCGTTACCTAATAATGGTACCATTCGACTGTCTCGACTCCGAATTACCCGTATTTGTTCTTAATTAGACACACTGTGACGTCGCCACGATAATGTTAAAGTCGGTCACGGTGAATTCCTGTTAACCTGGAAACACGCGAACATAATAAAAGGACTCGCCCCGTGCGTGGAACGTGTTCACCAGCTGCCGACGTCGAAGCATTGAAACTAGATGATAATATAGGCGTTACGATGATCTGATGACCTTAAGTATTGACAGGGAAAAACGAAGCTAAAGAGATCCAGTCGTCACGTCAGCGTCTAACCAGTGTCATTATGAGATCGGACGTCAACCTGAAAATGGCAGTATTTTTACGACGGGAGGAATAAGTGCGGGTTGAAATGATTAGGTGATACGAAACTGGTCCACGGAAAGGAGGTTACCATACTGTTTCAATTCGGAACCTTTTCGTATGCATACCTAGAAGCTCGTCTTTGAATTTTATATTAATTAAATTAATTTAATTTAAGTAACGCTTATCAATATTCAACGAACCTGTTACCGCGATTTTACGGAGACGAGACGATAACGTTCGATCTGCAAATAAAGCTGAGAATCGCGGAGCGTTCGACGACTCTCAATATACGTCGGCATTTATTAACGCCACTACACGTACTGCATTCCATAGGCACGGCATAGATAGTTACGGGTGTGCGCGTGATTCGAGTGCGTTCGCTGGGTGTGCACCACTACTCGCGTGTCTCTTTGCTTGCATCTCCGTACGGTGCACCAGCCTCTTAGTAGGATAAATCTTTGCAGTGGACCGGTACCCCCACCGACCTATATACCTCGCGTATATATGAACATCACATCTTCCAACCATCGTCAGTAAATCCGTTGACCAAGCTCGTGGTCTCCTTAGTGATACGGAAACTATCTTCGCGAGGGAGATATTGATAAAGGAACGTCTCCCTCGCGCGGAGTTTTAACGGGTGAACCGGTGCCACGTGGACATTTCAGTGGGAATACGCGCTTCTTCGGCTCACTCTTATTTTCGCGGGATGAACCGGCGCTGAAGATGATAGGACCACGTCGGTGACTTCCCGAGTACCGAGTTCGCCACACCCCAGTATTTCGCCCCACAAAGAAGCACGATGAGGCGTCCAGAAGAAGAGTCGCGTTCGAGAAATCGGTCGACGGTGTGCTTTTCGTTGAGAGTGACATTGCAGTGTGTGATCCTCGCGTTTCTTTGTTCAACGAAGCCGAGCTTGCAGACGTCGTTGGAACCCGGTCAAGTCGGGGCGAAGTTTGTGGAAAAGTGCAAGTTGGATTGCGCGACGCAGAGGACTCCTTTCGTGTGTGGGAAGTACAGGGTTGCGAGGTGGTTGCACAATGTTATGGGAACAAAGGTAGATCAGAAACGCTAGGGAGTAGTTGAAATTGTTTGAAAGTTCCATTTTTGTTCCTCCTTTAGTCGGTATTTCTCTCTTCCATCAGCTTCGTTTCTTTCATTTAGGAGTTTACGTTCGGTCCTGTCCGCTTGATCCGTATAAACTTGGCGCAAGAATACAGCGACTTTGTCCTGCCCAAGTTGCAACGGTCGCACATTGCCAGTAATAGTATAGACGAAGCTTTGGGCTTCGCAAGGGACATCGCCGAAGACATGTTGACCAGTCGAGCGCTCGTGTATACGTTCGAACGTCCCACAGGCGCCAGAGGTTCTCCAAGTTTTCCAATGATCTTGGATGAGGAAGAACTTGAAGAATTGCGTAGCAGCGATTCTGCAAGTGCGTATCTAATAATTACGGTTATTATCGGCTCAGCTTCATTGTTTACTTCGTTTGGTTATTTGGAAAATTTTCAATATTTATGGACACTCGTCATTGTTCTTATTGGTAAAGGATATAGGTATATTTAAATATAGCGAGAAATTATTTTTTCATTTTACTTTAAAAGCAGCTATGCACCATTTAGGTAAACTTGGCGTACTTTCAACTGTCGTAATTATTGTATATTCCCATACAAGTAGGAAAACCATTTCACCGTGATACACATTCCAGGCCAGCTGGTATACGTATAACGTGGAACACTTAGTTTTTATGACAATAGAATTTCTAATGACAGTAAATTATGCACATTGGTATATAAAAGTTCAGTTTGTACCATATGAGGCGGTAAAAGGCAAAGTGGCGTAAGTCATTTCAAGAAACAGAAGAATTTAATAGAAATGTTGCCGTTTATAGCCATTTGTAATTTGCCATTCGTATTTGTGCTGCTATCCTATGGACCTTTGAACGAAGTTATAACTTACACCACTATTCTAGCTAATACATTTGATTATGTAGATAACGTTTTTCGCCATTATCTTAAAATGGCAAAAAAGTGACTTAGGTACACCACTTTACCTTTTACCGCCTTATATAATTCTATCATCCACCAGAACGAAAAGCTTTGCTCACTTTTAAAATTTACTTTTACTGTTATATTGATAAAGGAAATTTATATATAGCGATATATATGTACGTCTAAGGGCCGGTTGTATAAACGCGGTGAACTGTATTTCGGCTTGAACTGTGGATCGAGCGTCGTTTTGGTATATTTTGTGTCACAAAAAATATACTAAAATAACGCTCGATCTACAGTTCAAGCTGAACTACAGTTCACCGGGTTTATACAACCGGCCCTAAAGAGAATAATGTTCGATGACACCTACAGCGTTCGGTTTAATAATAATAGAAGATTTATTTAATTAATTACTCTTAGGAAAACTAAGTGTCGACCATCAAAAGATCTTAAAATGATAGCGAACGAATTATTCCCATTTAAAAAAAGTCATGGACATGGATAATAACAGTCATAATCGCAATTTAACAATGAGAAACAGAAAAAGACTACTTATATTTCCACCGTATAATAAATCCTGTAGGATCGTAATTAATTAATTCTGCTTTTAATCTCAGATTTAGGATATAGTAGAGAGGTAGTTTTGGTTCAAATCACAAATGAAAAAAAAAACGAAATCCAAAACACTTTTAGAATCCATTTCAACTCACATATAGTGTTATTTATCAGAAACAATTTTTAGTCGCAGATCAACGCCTGTTTCATAAGAAGAAAAAGTCGCTCATACTGCCGCTTCTGGTCCTATTGAAGTTGATAAGTTTGAAATTGTGGCTGGTACCAATCTTCTTCGGGGTACACTTCGTTAAGAAGGTCATTTTGCTGGGGGCTCTACTATTTTCGAATATCTACAAACATCTGAAGATTTGCAAGGCAGCACCCCAAGGTCATTTTCAACATCAACAGACTTACCCGTATCACGTTTGGACCACTGCCGCGGAGGCGCCGGTTGATTATCCTTCAGGTTTGTTGACCGATTTTTCATGACGCTCGACTTACCGACTCATCTTCAATGATCGATTCGTTTCTCAGGTTCCGACTATGGACACGATGACGCCGGGTGGATGCATAGAAATGACTTGCAGAGTCATCAAGGATATCAGGGATACCAAGGATACCCAGGTGGAGCCTATCGCGCACCGTACACTGGATATTATCAGGGAGCAGGATGACGGCTATGAAGTTCTGCTGATCTTAAAGATTTAAAGATCGATATGATAACGAGTTCTCCGGGAATTAACAATGTCACAGTTAGTTCTACGTCTGGGTCTTCTTATATCGAACGAAGATTGATTATTATTTATTTATTCGTTGTATAGTAATAAAAATTGTAGGAAATGCATATATGTACTTCCCCCCTCCCCCCTCACTTCTCTCACTCAACTTTCTCTCATCCGCGCAATCCTTTTCTTATCTTTGAGATACGCTACAATTACTTTAGTATCACCTTTCGAACTCGGCAGGTGTGGTTGACCACGTACGGTAGGTAAGCGAGTATTTAATTACAGACGTATATGGAGCTCGCAAAGTGGCTGTACTTATTGAATACTTTTTTCTAGAGACGAATTATTGTTCAAGGTCGCACGATACTACGAACGAAAGAGTTCATTAGCACCTACGACTGACCCACTCAGGAATTTGGATGTGAGCCAGTGTGCGGTTTCCCGATGACTATCCTATAGGTCAGACGATCTACTCGCTATTTCGTATACACGCATGACCTCATCTAAAATGCGAAAAAGACCGTTATCGATGTCACCGCCTTAAACAGATCCCGGCAGGATGGGCGATGTCGAGGTACTTGTTATGTTCGTCCACGGGAAGTATGTTAAATGGCGAGATGGTTACGCAATGTCGTGTGGAAGAAAGTAGATTAATGGAGCAAGAAAACATTAGAGGTTTCTGAAGGTCCTTCGTGTGGTCCATTCAAGGTTTTTTCGGTCTTCTCTCCTTCCGTTTCCTCACTTTCAGAATATCCACTCGTTCGGACCATTCAATATATTTCGCTTTCCTCAACTCCGTTTTTTGATCTCCAGAAAGACCGTCTTTTCTTCATACGAGTGGAAGTGGCGCCAAAATTCACAGGTTTCATTTCGTCGGAGGTGAACCGGTACCACGAACCGTAGCGCGACATTATTGTGGTGTGGGAACTATCTTTGTTGATACAGTTATACATCAGGACTGTTTTGTATGTAGTTTTTACGCATACCCGGTGAAACGCAATTGTGTTAGTGTGCACGTACCTAGTGTACGAGTTGTAAGTGGAGTCCCCGTAATTTATGAGAATGGACTATTAACACGACTATTCAAGATGCTTAACATTTCCATTTTTTTTCTACCGTCTAAGCACTTCTCTGAGCTCGGAATATATAACGTAAAATATTACTCAAACATTGTAATTTACTTTTTAGTACACAGACTATGTGGTCACTTTGATTCCCGATTTTCTGTTCTAGTTTTGCGTTAAGATTTGTTGCTACACGATTTTTTAACGCATATAAATATAGTAGAGTACTCGAGTAATATTCCATCACATAAACCAAATATAGGTACATGCTGCTGTAATCACACAATGAAAGATCGCGAGGGCGCTTCACCATTTGATTTCGTGAAAAGCCACAGAAGATCTATTGTGACTAGTCGAATATTCGTGTATATATTTAAATGTTTCGTTGGCGCCAGAGACTTCTGCAATTTTTCCATAAACTTGGAAAAGGAAGAACCTGAAAAAGTAATTGATTAAAATTGTAGAAGTGATGCTTAGTAGCTTCATTCATTATTGGCTCTTCGTTCCTGTTGAAAAAAACCAATAGATCTTTATAAAATCCTATAGGAATCTCACACAATTCCTTATGGAAACATAATGTGAATTTGAAACAGCAAAATTCCAGATATACGCCCATTAAAATCTAAGAAGAATAAATCGCAATTTATGGGATCCTATGCGTGTGTATAACAAGTAAAATTCCATAAAAATGAACGCTGTTCTATTAGTAATAACCAATTGGTAGATATAAACACTATTCTGTTGGTAATTACTAATTGGATAATTGCCAACAGAACGTCATTCATCTTTATGAGATTTTATTTGTTTCTACATATGCGCATAGAATCTAATAAATTTGATTTATTCTTTTCAGATTTTAATAGGTGGGTATTTTGGAATTGCTTTTTCAAATACATATCATATTTCCACAAGGAATTGCATGGGATCTCTAAAGGATTTTACACGGATTTATGGGTTTTTTTACCACAGGGATGGTTCTCTTCGTTTTGTTATATGCAAAGCTATACAGCCGTTCTAAATTAAAATATAATTAACTCCAATATATAATGAATAAGGCTTATACCAGTAAAGAGTCCAGTGTATGGAAATATGTACCTTATGTAAAATTGGAATTACATTATCCTTAATAAATACGGCTGTATTACATATTCCAAAAGAGTATACGAGACTACTCTCTCATTCTCCGACAAATCTACGTTATTATTAACCGAGTAGTATTTACGAGACATTATTATATTCGCCAGCGTGAGCCATAACCCTGACGCTATAGTCCGCGCTCCTTTTAGGGCAAATAACACTGGTCAACAAAATTACATTTTTTTTCTGTTACACGAACCAGACCAGGTGATTCTTATAGATTTATGTGCGCTAAAAGCGAATCTGACTCTCAAATTTGCGTATCACGTCAGGATTTTGAAATAGTTGAGGTTAAATATACGAAAACGGGCGATTTTGGCCATATTCACGGGTTTATTACAATGAAACTAAAAAATTGTTCTTAATTGCACTTACAGCATTTGAAAGTGTCGTTTTTGAAATTTTCAATACATTACTTGATTGTTCCTAAACGATTTTACAAAGCCAAATTTCAGTACGACAAGTCGATCATGTAGGTCCACCGCGCCACGCGCCTAACTGTATCAGGCGCGTGGTGCGGTGGACCTACATGATCGACTTGTCGTACTGAAATTTGGCTTTGTAAAATCGTTTAGGAACAATAAAGTAATGTATTGAAAAGTTTAAAAACGACACTTTCAAATGCAGTAAGTGCAATTAAGAACAATTTTTTAGTTTCATTGTAATAAACCCGTGAATATGGCCAAAATCGCCCGTTTTCGTATATTTAACCTCAACTATTTCAAAATCCTGACGTGATACGCAAATTTGAGAGTCAGATTCGCTTTTAGCGCACATAAATCTATAAGAATCACCTGGTCTGGTTCGTGTAACAAAATCACCGTTGACCAGTGTAATCAGTTGACCTAGAATATACGTATAGCATGGAACGTCCATGGTAGCGGAATTTTTTCGAGCGCTGCAGGTAGGTACATCTCCGAATAAGAGCGTCAATGTATACAAGTCTGTCCTCGTTCGAGAGTAAACGGTCAGCTTTGCCCAATTCTGAAATCGACTTTCACATTGAGACCCTTGCCTTGATGATAATTCGAACAGAGGTGCTACGTGAAAGGGAGAAAAATAAAAGACGATATCCAAAGCGCGGTTAGATTGCTTGGGGGAATGAGAGAAGAGAGAGAGGGATACTCCATCCCACACAGATAGGAAATGGAATAATATGTTTATCTGATCTTGTTTTTCATATTGATGAGTGAGAAAAATACATTTTTTATTATATGTATGTTAGTAATAATTGCTACTAAACGTAGACCCAATTGAATGATCAACCTTCGAAGCACATGGAAACAAAAGTATCGCAGCTCCTAATTCTGTTGGTTGATGAATTTGAAAGTGTGACTAATGCTGATTCTCGCTCGAGCATACTTCTTGCGAGAAAATCCTTTTATTCGGTGCACAATTATTCTTCTCTTTTACTTTCGAACATCAAAAGATTTGCAAGGCTCTATATCAGATCTGTAGAAAATTTTCGGCTTCGATTCACTCATCCCTATTCCGTATAAACTACGTATCCATTGGGTGAACTGAACGATTAACCTACAGTCGTATTAACCCATTAAGGTTTGCTCGCAACTTTAGTTGCCAAGCAATTATTATTTGCTTCAAACATTGGATTAAGAATGTTTGCGTTGTTTAACAAATTTCTCCGAAAGCTTAATTTTGTTAAAAAAGAGTACAGTTTTTGAAACCAATTCCTAAACATTGCACAAATGATTACTTGGATATCTGCAAACAAAAATGATTTGGCAACTGAAAATGATTCTGAGCACTAATAGGTTAATTGATCTTTCGCTGTGTTCAACTCCTCGTACTATCTGAAGTGGTCTGCCACTTTCTCAGCCCCGGGCAACGGCCACTTTGACGTCAGGTGGATGCGCAGCAACGACGCGGAGGATCACCACGAATATCAGAATGCAGGCAGCATTATATGAATAGTACTCGAAGTATTATCTCGAGGAATGACGACGATACATCATCAACGATTTTGAGAGTCTATTGAAATCAAATTACGCGACCTACTTATGTGGATACTTCATACGCTGTAACTCATAACGTTGTATATCTTTACTTATGTCATATTTAATAAAGATGTGATTATAATTGCAATTCTGATCTCGAGAAATGAAAACACGTGACCTACAGAGGACAAGATGAAATGAATAGAATTCCTGCGGAGTAAATCTTCTACACCTTCCTCCAGACTTAGCAGGTGTAGCTCACGACGCATGTAGGTAAAAGGCGGGCATTTATTTTCCCGATACTAGTATAAGGATCATTAAATGCTACGTTCATGGCGGGGATGAATCGTTGGACAAGGTCGTACGAGAGCAGAGAACGAGAGTCCGTTAGCCCCTCGCGCGACTGACCCACTGACGGATTTGGGCGCGAGCCAATGCGTGGTTCTCCACTATCGTATAGGATGTGTATCGCCATTGAATATACGTGTCCGGGCGTGACCCTATGTCTATGAGATACGAAAAAGACCGTTATCGACGTCACCGTGCCTCTTCCAGGATTTCTCGCAATTAGCGTCAACGTATCCGCCAACAACTATAGTTCTCAATTTGTCTCAATTTTTCCAGTCAGAGCCGTGGTAGTTAAATAACAATAATCAGTCGAAATCGGAATATAAATTACCGAGGGGTACCGATACGGTAACGTGAACTCGTACGGCAAGTCAACCGTTACGCACGTTCTGCGGACGAAAAAGTCACATTAACATAACGGCGCTCGGAGCGTATCGCAAAATAAGTATACATATATACACGCATGAGCGTCTTCCGCTCAATTGACTCCCCCGTTGACGAATGGCGCCTCCGTCACGGGAAAATTTACGAGGAGGGTCCGAGCTCTCGTCCGGCCGATCGATCGCGCGAAACGACGACCGGTCCCCCCTTCTTGGATTTCCGCGTGAGGACGACGGGGAGGCGATTATGCCGGGCAAAGGAGCCGGAGAAAGGGAGGATCCGGAGAGAGACGATAAAAAATTAAAGAGCGGGAGATTAAGCAGCGACGATCGATAATTATGGAACACGTGCACGCGGTTCGGGAATGTCCGGAGAACGAGGAGAGAATGAACGGGGAGACGAACGAAGGAGCGAACGAACCGGCGGACGGACGGTCGAATGGCCGGGTAACCCAGATCGCGTCGTCCAGCCGATTCCTCGGTGTAGCGCCCGCGCCTGCCAGTACCGTGTCGTCCGTTGAACACGAGTCGACTCTTCGCGCTCGTGCTTAGAGAGAGACCAATCGCGACAATTCTGGCGCACGATTCCGGAAAGAGCCGCATCATCTCGTAACGCTCGTTGAACTTGGTGTAGACGTGACACGCGGCGAGCCGCGTTAGTATCGCTTGGGAGAGCCGGTCGAATTATCCCGCGGAGAAGGTGAGTACATGCACCTGTCAGTCCTTGCTGCGAAATTTGTGACGGGGGTGATTCGTGTTTCCGTCCGGAAATTGGCGAGATGTCGAGTTGGTCTCGTAGTCCTTTCAGGCGGTTTTTAGTAAAAACGATTGCGGGTTCTGGAGAATGATGACAAAACTAGCAGAGCTGGCGAGCAGTAGTTACGGTCCGTCATACGTCCGTTGTCTTACCGGGTATGGTACGGCGGCTGATGTATGACGGACCATGCCTACTGTCTGCTATTGTAGCTCATGCTACTTGCTTCGGAATCGTTTTTAGAAAACCCTTCTAAGCGTAAAATATCTCGAGAGTTATAACAGCAGAGCTTGCAGGCAGTAGATACGGTCCGTCGTACGTTCGTCGTCTTACCGGGTATGGTTGTAGCGACGGACGTATGACGGACCGTATCTACTGTCGCTATTGTAACTCGTGCTACTTGCTTCGGAATCGTTTTTAGAGGAGCCTTCCAAGTGTAAAGTATCTCGAGAATTACAGCGTAAAATACTAGTCTCATTTCAACGGAAACCTTTTGACTAATCAGACTGGGTCTTTTCGTTAGAAATAAAGCGCTGCGCGTATCGCATGGATCCTCAGACGATCCGTTAGCAAAGGATCTCTGAAAATCTACAGTCGATCCGTCGTCAATCGGTACAAAAACAAAATCTATTCTCCACCTCCTTCACGGTCATTCCTCGCATTTCTGATCCCTCCATATTTTCAGCCGCTGGAAACAACTCGGAGCCACCCGATCGAGATGTGGCTGTCCTCCGCACGATAACCGGTCTTACTACGGAAAGAGGAATAGACGAACGGAGTGAAAGGACGAGAGAGGGAGGAGGGAAGCGAGAGAAGGAGAGAGCCGAATAGACGAGTCGACGAGAGAAAGGGAGACGGAAGACAGCGCTACGACGACGACGGTGGCGGGACGATGATCGGCAAGCGAGGAGTCGCGGTCGCGCTCTTGGCCGTGATCCTGGCGCGCGTCGCGGCGCTCGAGGTCGAGGTCGCCACGCGGCGATCCGGCGCCGACGTAATAACGCACGGCCCGATCGAGAGCAACGAGATCTCGCCACCTAGCGAGCCAGCGTGGCCGGCTGCAGGGGAAAAAGAAAGTCGTCGCGATGTGTCGAACAAACTCGCGAAATTCGACGAGGTGCCGGCTGAGGCGAACGCACGGGAGCCGCCGCCGATCGAGGTCGAGAAAGCGACGAACGCGTCGGCGAATGCTCGAAAAAAGGAAGCCGACGACAGCGGGGTGCGGGGAAAGGAGGACGTAAAGCCCCCGATGACCTGCGGCGCGATGGACGCGTCGCTGGCGTGCCTGCGAACGGATTTGGAGCGCTTCGTCGATGGCCTGTCGCGGGCGGACACCTACAACCTGACGGAATTCGCGCAGTTGGCCAGGATCAATCGGACGCGCGGTGAAATCACCGAAACATCGGCGGTGGACGGGGATTCGCTGCTCGACAAGGTGCATCGTTTCGCGCGGGAGCACGTTCTGAGGATAAAAGTGCCCACGGATATCGTTGCGTCCAGAGGTTCGAGAATGTTCTTCGGTGGTAAGTTGCGGCGCTGGTTTTGCGGGCGGCGAGATGTTCTCCGGCGAGGTCTGCGATCGTTGGAAGGATCCGACGCGCGGAAGATCGGACGCATCGGCGGGGCGGGGATCGCTGTGAGGTCGCTGCGATTTGCATGGCTGGTCGGACGGGAAATGGGAGGATTTGGGGGTCGCTGGAAATAACCTTAGAATCTGGTACGGTACCGGGGAAATTGGTGACGATTCGAGATCGGTCGCCTTGTCGATCGTCGCCATATTGCACTGCTTTTATCGGGTGGGAGCGGTTGCGGCGTTACGCATCTATAGATTTGACTCGGTATCCGGGTAGTTGAAGAAGAGAGGAAGAAACGGACACGAAAAGACTGAGGGCCTCCATACAATTGGAAGAATAAGAATAGGAATAAACATAAGAATAAGAATAAATATTGTGCCTCACTGAGAGAAAAGGTCTAGTTGAATACGAACTTAATAGAAAAATTTATTTGAGTTAAATAGGAATTTATTCACATCGAATAAAAGTTCATTTGAATTTGATAAATGTTTTGCATATCTTTCTAACCGAGTATGAGAACATTTATAAAATTTAAGTAGACTTTTTTTCGATGCGAATAAATTCCTATTCATCTCAAATAAATTTTTTACTAGTTTAGTATTCAACTAGACTTTTTCCCCGAATATGTCTGTGTGGGTGTGGGTGTGTGGGTGTGTGTGTGTGTGCGTATAGCTATTTAATAGTTTCACCATTATCTTCTATTGTTCCATATCCCATGATCTTTCCGGTCATTTCTTCGCTACATCGTTAAATCATTACTAATACAGCAGCTTCAACTGATTTAAAAAATTACGAGTATTAAAAGTTCCTAATTTATTCTTTTACGTTTAAATTCCTTTTAGACATTCCCTGGCTGTAATTATATAGGGAATGATGATAAAAAAGCTTGAGCCACTATACAATAATTGAATCACTAGATGACTGAGTCATTAGATAGCTCTGGAGAAGTATACTTATTTTTACTTTTCTTATTCTTATTCTTCCCATTGTGTAAAGGCCCCGATACCAGTAAATTTTACACTATTTACAATAAGAGAGTTACACACAAGGGTTTTCGGATGTTCTTACTATGCTAAAGAACAATTTTTCCTTAGCAACCAATAGATTGTAGCATAAATTATCACGATTTACTGTTTTCCAAAAAGCAATTACTACATCACACTGTAAAAATATCCGAAAACCCTCATATGTACTTCTTTTATTGTAAATACAATAAAATTCACTGGTGTCGATCTTTCCGTGAAGTCCAACTAGATCAGTGAAAGAATGGTGAGGTTGGACAGGAGTGAAAGGAAGAGTGACAGTGAGGCGAGGGGGAATGAGTAGGCATCCTCGTAATCGCGATAGTTGCATTCTTAATAACCTCCGATAACGACGATTCGTAACGACAATCCCTGTAGCGACTACCCGTAACGACCCCGCGCTTATTTTCCGCAGAGCGAACTGGAGTTCCCTCGCGCGCAGAGGCCAGCAATTCGGAGCGGACACGCAGCATGGCTTGGCGACTAACCGCAGGGCTTTAATCGCCTGGTACTTTTGCTTTCAGCTATTTTTCAGGGAAATAGCTTTTTAACGGGATTCGGACTTGGTTTTCTAGCGTTCGGCCTGAAGAAGTTGTTGCTGCCACTGTTTATCGGTGCACAGATAGTGAAGAGCATCCTGCTGGCGCTCTTCTTACCCAGCATACTCGGTAGTATCGGTAAAATCGCCGCCAAGGGTGAGTATCGCGCAAGCGCGTCGATTGCCGAGCGAAGAAAGAAACGCCTCGCGACACCCAGATGCTTCCTTTCCAGGTCTGACGTCCTTCGCGCAGAATTCCCAGACCAACGCGCCGCAACCCGAGGAGGAGAACTTCGAGTTCAAGGACAACTTCGACTCGTACAACCCGGACGACTTCGCGACCCGTCAGCCGATCGGAACGCTTCCCGCTTCGGCCATGTACGACGATCGATTGGCCCCGCAGAAGGCCGAAATGGTATCGCGATACGGACTCGCCGATCCCAGGATCGCCCACGCTAACGTCTTCTCCGATCGCTACTACTCGAGGCAGACGATGGGTCAACAGGGATTCGTGAAAAAACAGGATTACAAGGTGAGCGGACACGCTACGCGTCGAGTCCAAGCTCCATCCTCCACGGAGAAAAAGAATTAGTTGGATCTACTAATAATTACTTGCGGGGTTACAAGTCATTATTTATTTACATCAATTTGATCTTTTTTCATGTTAATTAGACATTTCTTCCTCGCAATCACATATCATTCCACATAATTGCAAGGAAGAGATATCTAATTGATCTATTAAACGATTTTATTGATACAAATAAATAATTACATTTTATACAAATCGGACACGAGTTCTGGTCATCCTGTTAAGTTAAAAAAGTCGTATCTGGCCCGGAAAGAAAAACATTTCATCATTTATTTTAAATTTCATTATCAGTGCGGCACGAAAAGAATTAGAAAAACCCTAATATCTCAAAACTGTAAAAATGTCAGATACGCCCTATTAACTTAACACGGCAGTGTTCTCCGTATAATTAAATGCAGATACGCTCCGATACAGTCGCGCGCGCGCGCGCGCGCACGTACGTATACAAATCTATTTACGTCCCGCCACAGGTGTTCCACGAAATACCGTCGAGTTCGCTGCTCCTCACAAACTACGACCCCTTTTACTCGCCGCTGCTTTCACGGCTGGACGCGGTCTTCTCGCGGCTCGGGCATACGAGCGAGGGTTGCCGGGAGTACGCGATCTGCGCCATGTACCGCAGTCCGGCCCGCTACGCGCCCTACTCGAATCTGGTGTCCGCGCAGTTGTCGCGCGAGCTGAACGAATTGCGCAAGCCGAGCTCCGACAACCCCGACGTGCTCAGATTCTTCCGGTACATGAAAGCCGCGAAGGACGGCCAGGACGGCGTGCGCTGCGAGGAGATATACACGAATTGCGCGGCCCCGCGGGACGATCCGACGAGGAGTCAGAATCAGGCGATGCTCGCGACTTACCAGGACATCGACAAACTCGTCCACGCCAGGAACCTCTAGAATCTCGTCCCGCTCGTGACGCAACCCCCCTCCTCGCTCAGGGAAAACGCAGGGATCGACCCACGCTCGCGCTTGGGTCCGGCGTTTTCGCGTGGGCGACTGACGGTATCCGGTCGCGTACGCGGCGCCGATCCCCACGACGATGTATATATTTCGCGGGCCGCGTACGCCCCGTTTCCTTTAATTTATTTGTAACATAAACCCTATTCCCCGAGTAGAGCGCGGCGTTTCGACGATAAGCGCAGCGCGGGAGTGTCGCGCGTGTCAATAAAGCCGCGCGTGTCGACGAGTAACGCGTGCCGCTATTTATTCCCCGGCCCCGCGCGCGCGGCGCGCAAGAAAGAAAGACGCGGTCCGTTGGTCGCGGGAGGGATCGCCTCGGGTGGAGAGGGAAGATTCGTTCCGGGTTCACGACGTTGACGAACCGGATGACGAGTCGGGAACGGCGGTCGACAGCAGTCGAGAGAGGAGCGATCTCGTGCGGGTGCACGGAGCACGATCGAGGAGAAAGACGTTCAAATTTGCTCCCCGATGACGCACTATGCGGTCGCGAGGAAAGTTGTTGCGCGAGATGACTAAAGAACCTTTTAGACTCTCCTCGCATCCACGCTGACGCGCGACGTATACGTATACTCGCAGTTCCGGTCCCGCATCCCGCGAAACACTTTCACTCTCGATTTTTGTATTTCTTTCTTTCGTAATATCCCACACGGAGCTCCTCCTGCTCTCTCGAGCGGGCGCAAGCACGAGGACCGGCGCTCGTGCTCATATAAACCCCTCCTGCGACATTTAGCGATCGTCACTTTTCGCTCGACGCGCCGATCGCTAGTTCCGTGCAGCAGTCCGGAACTCGCGCGGTTGCGCCCCGATATCCGTCTCGTGGGACGGTCCAGATTTTCGAGAGTGATAGTGCGAAGCGCGATAAGCGGCAGGAATCCCTCGTTCCGGTGGAGGAGTGCTCGAATCGGCCAATCGACATGGGTGAGTATGCGACCCGAATATGACTTCCGGAAAAATAAATCGTGACGAGAATCGCGAATTCGAATCGCCTCGAAAACGGCTACGTGAAAACGCGCGCGTAATATCAAGTCGATATCGAGAAGTCGGAGAGGCCCGATGGTCGGGGGCACCTCATTGGCCCGTTGGTCTAACGGCACTCCTCGGTTGCTCCGCGCCAACGATCCGACAGTCGGCCTCGGAGAGGTTGGCGGCGCGCGAGGAGAGAGTCCGGTTCTCTCTCTGGATGCGAGACGGCGCGCTGTCGAAGAGAGACGAGCTTTAGAGTGATTTTCGATCGTTTTTTTTTTCATTCGTCCAACTGTATAGTTTCTCGGATTTCGCGAATTAAACAGTTGTACAGTGGAAGTACGTATCCGGTTTTTTTTAATTGTACCGCGCCGCATCGGCTTCGGTCCTTTGAAGAAAAGATTTTCCAGTCCGACGATCTCGCGGTTAACGTGTCGATGTTGTACCGTGCGCAGGGGTTCATCGAAGAACCGGTTGGCGGTATAAGATGCTGCTGGCGATAACTTGCGCTCTCGCGGTACTGAGCACGACGTCGGTGCGCGGCCAAACGACCGGAAGCAAAGTAACCTTCCGAGATGCAGACTCGCAGCCGCAGTTCGAGAGACACGGTGAGTCCATATTTCTACTTGACGGACGGCCCGACTGTTGCGGACTACGACGTTGACTCGTGGAACGCGGTTCCGGTTGTTTTGCGCGCGCTGTCCAGCGATGGTACCGTGGCATCTCCGGTTGTGTGTGTGGGGGGGGGGATGGTGAAGCGGGGATAGCGCGGCACTGGATCAAGGGCTCGCGAGATGAGAGTCCTCTGTGATCAGATCGAAGAAGCGGGAGGGAAGAAGAAAGGACGTTCTCTCTGGCAGAATTTACTCGTTGAGAGGAATTCCTCTTTATCGACGCTCTTCAAATCGACGTAGCCGAAGACGAGATACGGTGAACTCTCGGTACAAATGATAGCCACACCGTAATCTTTTCATCTTCGAGTGATGCTGGAGCTGACAGCCAAAGCTAGCAGTCAGTAGGAGCGGTCCGTCATACGTCTGCCGCCTTACTGCGAGCGGTGCCGTGGCGGACGTATGACGGACCGTATCTACTGCCCGCTATAGCTCCAGCTACTAGCTTCAGGCATCGTCGAAGCGACGGACGTATGACGGGTCGTAATCACTGGCTGCTTTAGCTCCAGCTTCTAGCTTCGGTATCACGACACGCACACACATCCAATAGAATATAAAAAATACTCTATCGAATACATTTATCTGGACGGACACGAATGGACGGAGACCCGGATGGCTTTGACCTTTGTAATTACCATTTGTACTTTCCACCGGTAATAAGACATGACGCTGCCTTACCGACGGACGATTTACCGAACGACGATGTGCGGAAGAGTACAGACTCTCATTCGACGGAGGATCGGTTGGAAACCGGAAAGAAATGGCAAGTTTCTTGCAGGAGGCGAAGGACCACGCATTCGAGAAAACGAGTTCCAAGGTCTTCCGACGAGATCGTCGAACGGATCGAGACAAGGGAAGGATCTTCTGGATTGGATCGGACTCGGTACCGGTCAGAATGTGGATCCTTACCTGGCCAGGGCGAACTCCGCTTGCCTCGGAGGCGATCTAGCCGAGTGCTTCAAATCCCGCGCGCTCAATTCGTTCTCCGAGTTCTTCGACAAACTCGAGTACAATTTGAACGACAACGTGAGGGTGATTCGGATGTCCGGGGACATCGTCAGGCACGTCAGTCGACAGCCGTACGAATTTTCATCGGCTCCGAGGTAAGTTGCATGGTAAAAATGAAGCGCTACAAATAGGAAAATGATTTATCTAAATATGGATTCGTAAGAAAGTTCAGTGTTCTTTGAGAAAATCTATTTGGTCAAATCGGGAATTTTACTGCTGAAGCCTGCAGTCAGTAGTATGATCCGTCATACGTCCGTCGCCTTGCCGGAATAGTACGGCGGCGGATATATGACAGACTGTATCTACTGGCTCTTGTAGTTCAGGCTATCAGCTTTATCATCACTTATCCTCATCAAAAATAAACATATATATCTTTCCCTGGAGAAATTATTTCATTGGATATGAATAAATGAGCAAATTTATTCTACTTGATGATGATCTATTTTAAATTTAATTAATTTTTCTCTCGTCCGACGCAAATTTTATTATAGCCATTAGTTTCATATTAAGACAAATCATTTATCTAGCCAAATCCACGTAGCGATCCGTCACATAAGTTCCATACTTTGTAAAAAACGATATAACTTCATTCCCACCCGAAACAAACTTCAGGTCCGAGGAATCGGAATGGGATCAGCTCGTGAAATTCGCTGCCAGAAAAGCGGAGAAATTCGTAAAAACGGTCGCCTTTGAAGTGTCCGTGCCGGCATGGGCGGCCGGCGACGATCAAGAATACGCACCACGTTTCTTGGACGAGATTGCCGACGAGATCGACACCATCGAGAACAAGAAGGACACGCTCTTCTGTAAGTTGACGCTCGAGAGGCGACTTTCGTTTCGTTCTTTTCACCTCGAAATCGCGCGAGAGGTCAAGAAATATTTATAGAACGACGGCGGACGCGTACATAAAGCGTTGCCGACCATCTGCAGTCGTCGCGATGAATGGAGCTAGAACGGCCTGGAGAGAACATATACATATAACTCCTAAAGGAGAAAGTTAGCCGACTCACACATGCATGTTGTTTTTCAGCTCGCAACCGACTGAAGAAGCTCCTCATCCCGATGCTGATCGTCCTGAAACTCTTTAAATTGAAGCTGCTTCTCTTCCTGCCGCTGATACTGGGCCTGGCTTCTTTCAAAAAATTCCTCGCTTTTATAGCGATCGTCATTCCCGGGCTGATCGGATTCTTCAAGCTGTGCAAACCTCAGGTTCAAAACTATCAGCCGCCGGTGTACAGCCAGAGCGGAATCGGCTTCAATCACTACAAGGAGAACAATAATAACGGTTTTGTCGGGGGAGGACCGGGAGGAGGATACCACGAGAACGACTATTCTCCGAATCATTACAGCGGAGAAATCAGCCCCTCGTACGGACAGGAACTGGCTTATCAGGGATACAGAGACTATCAAGCGTAGAGAAAACATCGCCGATTGCGATCGCTCCTCGTTTAACTACATTTCTCGCAGCGGTCAGGCTCGAGATAATCTCGAAAGAACCTGAAACACGGTTCGCCTGAACGACTCTCTGTCGCCGATCGACCTGATACTCGTCCAGACTGAATATTCAGGAATTATGAAGAGATTGGTCCTTGATTCCGATAGCAGGTTCATCCGATTTTTATGGATTCGGATCGGATCGGATCGGCTACCGTTGTCATTGACGTTACATATCGTTAGCATTAGAATTTTTGTTACCCATCTGTTATAAGATTTTACAATATTTATTACCATTATTATTACTAATTTGACGGTAGCAGTAACAGCATCGCTGTTACCGATTATTTGTACCATAATCACGTATCACGCACCACACGTCCCAATTTTGCGCGACACGATCGACCGAAGTAAGAAAGATCCAATCTTTGTGCGTTCCCGTGAAATCGACGAAAAATATTATAATTCGCCAAAGTCGTGTAGGTCGTATCGCGCGACTTTTCGTCTGTTAGTTAAAAGGAATAGCGTGCGAGCGAGTGTGCGCAAGCCATAATTGTGCGTGTATATGTGAATCAATAAAATCTCGGCTACGTGTCAGTGTAAAAGGAAACGGTTCTCTCCGCGTGCCTCAAATAGTATCCCCCCTCTCATCCGTATAGCGTTTATTCCTCGGCGAAAAGAACCGGCCACGAGAACAAGGTCACGACCTACGAAAAGACGAAGGACCGCCTTCCGCGACGCATTCCAAACGTAGGAGACTACGGCGAAACTTTCTTCGGGGTTTACTTACGCTCGGAGAGACGTTATTTCTTCCCTTTTTAAGGCTGCCGCGAAAGATTTTGCACGAGAGACGTAGATTTTACTGCATTTCTAGTGGGCAATTTTCTCCTCCCGAGTAACTGTTAACTGCACTTTACACTATATCATTGAATATACAAATTACTCTACTAGCTGCAGGTCTATTACTAACATGATGCAAGGTAATAACTGTTTATAAGTAATGTTACTATACACAAAAGTAGTACTACAATTAGAATGAAGAATTCTAAAAACCTAAATCTATCATTAACGATTATGATAAGTCATTACAATGAGAAAAACCGAACAGCGCAAAAGCTAATCATGAAATGAAGAAGGAATCCTGAAGAAGGAAAAGGTGAAGGAAGAAAGAAGAGAAAAGTAGTGTTATAATTACACTGAAAAATTCTCGAAACCGAAATTTCTCATAAGTGATTGCGATAAATCATTAGAATGAGGAAATCCAGACAGCACAAAAGCAAATCATGCAAAAAGAAGGAAAAGGAGAAGGAAGAAGGAAGGAAAAGTAGTACTACAATTGCACTGAAGAATTCGTAAAACCTAAATCCTTCTAAGTGATTGTGACAAGTCATTAGAATGAAAAAATCCGAACAGTACAAAAGCAAATCATAAAAATAAGAAGGAATTACTATAATTAAGCGTCTCCACAAAGTCGTACGCACCCAAGATAAAAACCTACTTATTCTCCCTACATCCCCAATCATTCGTACGAAATGAAACGAAATCCCTACAGCGCCCGTTTTTCCACCCGTACAGGGGGATGACGGGTACGAGCGAGCGGAAGCGCCGCGAGCAAACGAACGAGAGAACGCGAGCACGCGAGCAAACCGGTCGGACGTGTGCATAGGTACGTTCTCACTCGCGAGAATCCTAGGAATCGGACGGAGCGGACCCGCTGACCAAGTGGCCTCGTTCACCCGCGCGAAGACCGGAAGTGGTCACCCATCGACGCGATGCAGAAGCGCGTTCGGCGCGCCGCGCGGAATGCACTTCTGCTCCGCGCGAGCGACTCGTTACCCGCGCGCGAGCGAGAAAAATTCAGCTCGCCCATTTATCGCCGCCGCGGCTTCGCACCGGACGGCGTGTGGCGCGTCGCGCCCTCGAGGCACGGGTCGCCGGTAATCGGTCGAATCTGGGACTTGGTACTCTGACATTCGTATTCCTGCGCGCGTGGGTCGGCTTATGCCATGCTGACTAAACAACTATTCGGAATCGGTATTGTAACGGTTAACCGGCGAAGGACGAAAATATACTCGGACGAACGAGAGACAGTCGCCGCTACACGGCTCTCGCACATGCCCGCAAGCTACTTCCGAATAAATAATCGAAACGTCTCCGGTCCCCCGCTGCACACCCCGCCGCGGGGTGTAATCATTTTTATTCTCTTTATTTCGAGCCGTCCCATTTTAATAACGACCAACGCGGATTCGAATGTGGAAGTCGTCTGCTGCATCAAAGTCGTTATCTTTGAATGCGAAGTCGATGACACGCGGAAAAACTTGTCTAGTTAATATGGGTGCGTGTGCCCTGGCATTGTCACGCGAGACTTTGTGTTCTCTTTCGTTTGCTTCTGTGGAAGGGTAACGTGGTAAATTTGCACACAATCCCAGGCATATTCCGTAATTATCAAGGAGCGTAATGACTCGTAATGGAAAATGCTCCCCGCCATATTAATGATAATTATAGCACAAGCCATCCCCATTGACGCTGAAACGAGGTAAACACATCGCACGACCGGTAATAAATGAATTTCTCCGCTTATGTGTTCTATTTGCACCACTCGGCGAAGCAATCTAACGTGTTTACTCCGCGCGGCTATTATTTTCCATCGCTCGGTCTTCCTGCCCGGAGGTACATACCGGAGGTCGTGTACCATACTCCGCACTCGATATCCGAAGACCAGGTTATTATACTCCCGCGGATAACCAAGCGCTCGTCGCGTACCGTTCAAGGGGGCTGCTGAGAGAGAGCTTTCGAAGTCGCGCGAACTCATGATGTGAACCCTCGATAACTCTCTCAATGGACTACTAACGGCCGACAGGCTCCTGGTGGATATACGATGGCTGCTTCGCGCTTTCCTCCCGCGCGGGCTCGATTCTCCTCTACCTCGTGGCGTGACAACGAGCGAACGCACTTTTTACGCGCATCGCAGGACATAGGGGTAGATACTTTCCTGCGATTGTCACGCCTCGGCGTTCGCGCCTCGCACGCACGCGATTCCTAGTTAATAGCGGATCAAATGCCATCCGCATGCACGCGGTACCGACGAAGGGGGGGGGGGGAGGATGAGACGAAGGAACTCGCGAGGAAGAGGCGGAGGAGGAAGAATGCGGAATCGCGCAATGGTAGCGGCAAAGTGCGTATCTATACTGCTGCGTGAGTACTACTCGAGGCTGGGGGACCCACCTAAAGTAGCTTCACGGGGATGGCGTGCGTGCTCCACATCCGTGACACGGTTCTCGTGGTGGGTCGGGCTCCGGACGGCCTGCGACGTAGGTAGATGCTCGCGGGGAACCCATACGAGATCGCGCCGCTCGTATACGTGCAAACTCATACGCGGGCGCTTTTGCGCGTATATCGCACAGCATCGCATCGTCTCGTATCGCGGGAACCAGTTTGAGGGACGGGGAGGTAGAAGCATCCTCGCCACGGGACCGAGTCGGTTCTCTCTTCTTCTTCGGATCCCACAGATCCGACGATCCCACCACCATCGGATCCGACCAGCTTGGTGGCTCTCGTCTACTCACCTCGTCTACTCCCGAGCGAGATCTACGTACCTATATAAAGTGTTCGGGCGAGACGCGTTTCAGAAGCCTTGCTCCGCTCGCACGCGCACTCGGAAGGGCCTCTCAAGCCGGATCGCGAGGAGGAGATAAGGGATATTTCGCGTCCTGACGTTTTCGTGAACCGCTTCGGTGCTTTCGGGAGAGGTCGGGTGTTCCGCGAGGAGTCTGCAAGTAGAGGTGAGGATCGTGGTCGTTTGTGTGGAGTTGTACGGTTTGTCGAGCGGAAAGAGGAGCTGAGGATTTTGTTTGCTTAGTTTTTTTTTTTTTTTTTTTTTCGTTCAACGGTATTCATTCGGTTTGGCTCGAATCGATCGTTTCGTTGATCGGACCGACGCTATGATTCCCGCACGATTATCTCGTTACGCGCGAATTTTTTCTCAGAGTCGAAGGTGACGAGATAACCGTATGATGATTAAAATCGATAGCAATCTTTTCTCGTACGCATGTGTATAAGCACGAAGGAGGCTCGCGCTTAACTCTGTTTCCATTTCCGTCCGCAGTAGAAGAAGATGAAGGCGATATTCGTACTACTGGTCGTCGGGGTTCTGGGGGTCGTGAGCTCGGCCAGCCCCTTAGAGAAGCTCGACAAGATCAGCGTCCTGGAGCAGCAGTCCGTGACGCTCACCGACCGCGCCAAGTACGAGGAGGAGCTCCTGCGCAAGCTGAACGCCAAGTGCTCGCAGAACGATGTGAGCAGCTGCGTCATGCTGAAGCTGGTCACCTACATGAACAAGCTGCTGAAGAAGGCTTCCATCGAGCTGACCGACGACATCGAGATCCGCAAGACCGGCCAGGTCACGGAGGAGGAAGTGGTCAGCTTCGACGCCGCGCGTAGACGCAAAGACGACGAGTCCGAGGTCCTCGACCTCGTCGCCGGCAAGGTTTACGCCTTCGTCAAGTCGAGGAGCGTCAAATGGAGGATCCTGCCGGAGGACGATGTGGTTGTGTCCGCGTCCGAAGACGAGACCGGTTCTTTGAATCTGGGTCTGTCGATCGAACGCGCCGACGAGACCGCTGCGACGGAAGACGGTAAGAAAAACGCCGCGTGACGATACCTTAACGAATCTATCGACGATTTTGAAGATGACGAGGAGAATCCGTTCATGGATCACCACTGAATTCATTTCTTAACATCATATCCCTCCGCTTCAGGCCGTGGCAAGAAGAACAACAACATAGGACCGCTATTGGCTGCCGCCGTCCTGAAGATCGGCTTGATCGGTGCTCTCGCCTTCAAGGGTCTCGCCTTGCTGGTGGGCAAGGCTCTGCTCCTCTCGAAGATCGCTCTCCTCCTCGCCGGTATCATCGGCCTGAAGAAGTTGTTCTCCCATCAGAAACACGTGACCTACGAGGTCGTGAGCCACCCTCACCACACCTCCAGTCACACCTACAGCGCCGACCACGGCCACGGGGACAGTTACTCCAGTGGCTGGGGGAGGAGCTTCCACGGCGCCGCTCCAGCGCCGATAGCCGGGCAACCCGACGCTCAAGAGCTCGCCTACTCGGCGCACGTCGCCAATTGAGCGTCCACTTTCTCCCTTGCACTTTTGTTCCCGTAAAAATCATTCATTTCACGGCGCTAAACGGGCGTATCACTCATCACCTACGGCTAGGACCTGCGATCGGCTGACGGGAACCCGGAAATTATTTATTAAACAGCCCCGATTCTTGCCACTACGACCGCTTAATACAGTAAACAGGACGGTGACTGCGCGACGACGACGAAGAAACAGAGACACGAAGACTGGAACGAGACGACGACGAGGACGACGATGACTATCTCGACGGATACGCGACGAAAAGGACGCTGTAGGAGTTACAGAATGGACCCGACTGATGCAATGGAACGTCGACGACGAGGAAATTGCGACGAAGAAGCTGGACCATCGTACCGGATTACAGACGCACTGACGACTGATCGAAGGACTCGAAGAGCTAAATCGCAAGGACATCCTGAGGAGTCTCAAAGTCTTGCCGTTATTAACTTATTATCACGCGTCACTACTAAGAGTGCAAATGTATAATAATGTTATCGACAAAATAAATGTTATTTATTGTTTTTCTAACCAGTCGTTCAACCGTTATTCCAGAGGTTAACACTATACGATCTACCGATGATTTCCCTAACATTTTTCAATCATTTACTCGCATTATTCCCATCCCTTTTCCTTTCTCACCTCTTCGCTTCACTTTTGTACTCATTATTAGTTTGCAAGTCTCGGAATCGAGTCGTAAAGCCCGTTTATTTAACGACGATAAAAACATGATGGTCGTCATTATTAATAGACTTCACGCTGTTCGAGAGTCCGCTGAAGGATGGCGCTCGAAGTATCGCACGAGCGGAGAGGGCGTTCGTCCCACTTTATTTATTATTTTTCAAGGAGCGGTCAGCGGACCGCTCTCACTTCGCATCCCGACACCGATCGCTCGTCGACGCTTTCGTCGTCGATACTCCTTGCCGCTCGATCGAATCGTTCTGCCGCGCTTCGACTGCGCGGATCGTCGATATCGATCGGCGTCGCAATCGTCGGATCGATCGCAGAGCGCCGAATGATGATAACTGTGACGCAGGTCGAGAAAATGATCCTTGAAGTGCTCGAGCTTCGCGAGGGCTCTGCTCCTCTCCAACGCCAGGAGTACGGCGATCAAAGTCGCCACTTTCGAGGCGAAGAAGGCCTTGAGAACGAGAACGCCGACGAAGGCCACGACGAGCACTGCGAAGCCGGCGATCTTAAAGCCTACGATCGGCAGCACCGGCAACAGAAGCGCCGTGCCGTCCATAGCGACTCGCGGAGGACTCGCAGCACTACCGATGCAACGGTGATCGTTGTAAACTCCCGTGAACGGTGTCCATTACGTGCCCCTCTGGATGGAATCGTAAATGCGTCACCGTTGCACGGCTATCAATCGGCGTCGTGGTCCACTGCGGACTGCTTTGTCGCTGTTTCTATAGCGCTACTCGCGGTGATGCTCCTCTGCAGGATAGCCGTCGTCAGTTGTGGCGAACAAAAACAGCCGGCTCCACGTGCATCCTCACAATAGCGCCGCTCCGTGTGCTCGTCGCTTCTCCCCGCAAACGATGTTAACTCTCGGTGACTGTCTGACCGCGAGAGCTTTCTAGCGACACTTATAACATCTGCGACGGTTGCTGATTGCAATTAGTCAACCGTACGTCGCGCAGCTCGTTAACTTCTAACGGAAGACGAGGAATTAAACCTCATTAGAGCGCCTGGCGGAACGAACCGGGATACTTACACTGAAGGACCATCCGATCGAGGAAGAGTTCGCATTTCCGATTCGAAGGAGGAAATAGGTTCCGTTGTGAGATTTGTAGGCCTTGACCCTCTAACCGATATTTATGCCCATTTGTCACGCCGAAAAGCGCTCGAGCGTCATTACGTCGGGGTCGTAATTGAGTACCTTTTCTAGAGTACGACGTACGCGAGAACGAGGTACAAAGATATAAAAGCGAGGAGACGTCGGAAAGGATGCTCGTCATCGACGTCCATCCGCCATGAAGTCAATCGAGTCGTTTCTCGTACTGGTGCTCTTCTTCGTCCTGGCGTCCTGCATCTCTTGTAAAAAGGCCGCGAAGGAGGAATCGTCGAATGGAACCGAGGAAACAGGTAACGCGCGTAAGTTTCCCTTTCGAGCGTTGCTCCTGTGATCCTCCAATTTTAGAATCGCTCGTCTGACGAGATTTAAAAATCGCAGACTGTCCTTCGGTGAACGAAGACGAGTTCTTTTTTAATAAATTGAAAATTACGAAATACACATTTGAACTGAACGATGCATACAAACGAACTGAGAGATCGTATCAAATATTAAAAATAGAAGACATGAGTTAAAAGCATTACAAATCCCTGAAACCTGAAAGGGCGATTCTAGGATTAAAAAATACTTGTAAAACGGGCAGATATTCCTGCAATAGTAACTCGACGCGGTATTCCGAACATTGACCACAGGTACTCTGATATTTGGCAAGATTTTACTGGCGCCGATCCTCGCCGGCATCGGCTTGAAGGTCCTCGCGTTTCTGCCGATCGTCCTCTCGAAGATCGCCCTCCTCGGAGTGCTCAGCTTCGTCTCTTCCAACCTGAGTCTGCTTATCTCGGCCATTGTGGGAATTAGGAATTTCCTATCCGTCGGAAAGCGTCATGACGACGACTACGATGATCCTCACGCGTGGGATAACGATCATCGCTATAAATTGGCGTATTATAAAGATCACCATCATCGGCCATCGGTTTACCGTCATCATATGAAAGACGATCACTATCTGGATCATATGCACGCGAACCCTCACGACTACCGCCACGGAAAGCACCACGGAGCTTCCGGTCACGACTCCTACCTCCTGACGGATCATCGCGAGCATCATCGCCCTGAAGAACGCCACGTGCTCCGCAAGGAAAAGGAACCCGACCATCGTCCGGTCTTTTACAAAGACCACGACGACGTCGAGGAAAACGACGCCGCTGATTACGCTCCCTATACCTACGAGGGAGAGGGAGGAGGCGACACAGCCGTCGAAACGGCGCCGGAAACGAAGCTGAAGACTCGAAAAGTGTCGCTCGGTGGTTACAGAGACGCGGAAACCAGGCGAAAAGGGCGATCGAAGCGGGAGCCTTAGGCGGGACTGGCGCGCCGAAGCACCCGCTCCCGATTCTTCCGCTTTCTCCGTCCGAAGGATCGTAAGACGCGCGCGCGCGCGCGTTCACGCGAAGGATAGATTGCGGTCGAGAGCGATCGACTTTCAATTTTCGTCCCGGGAGACGGCCGCTCTCCGCGTCGAGTGGATATCGCTATTCGTTCGACGACGCGGGGGAAATCTGTAGGGATGCTGCGCATGCTTGCGCGTATGCGCGTACGAGGTGACGCGCTCCGTACTTTGCAGTTATTCGGTTTCGTGGTCGCCGATGAAAGGCATTTCTCAAGGTTCAAGCTCAAGGTTTCTCATTTCTGAAAAGCAAACTCATTCACCGCATAATACGAAGCGCGTATCACCTCATGGATGACATCTTCGCAGCATCGACGCTTCCAACGATACATTTATTCCCGAAGAGAAACGTGACGACATTTGGGCCTGTATTTGTAGTGTGAACTTGTAATAAGCACGACTCAAGTTGCCGTCTCGACCAATAAGTGACCTTCGATGGTAACTTAAGTCCATGCTTATTTATAAGTAGCGACTAAGGTCAGTATTCATAGTTATAAATAAGCATTATGCACTTAAGTCAGCATCGGACGTCACTTATTGGTCGAAACGGCGACTTGAGTCGTGCTTATTTATAATTTCCGACCATGAATACGGGCCATAGTCGCTGCTTAAAAATTAGCATGGACTTAAGTCGACATCGGAGATCACTTATTGGTCGAAACGTCAACTCGAGTCGTGCTTATTTACAATACAAGTTCCGACTACGAGCACTGGGCACAGACTCTCGAAGTGCGCGCCGCGCGTTCAGTGCGAGCCGGACGACGACTCGGAAAAGTTTTTCCTCGAAGGCAGAAAATCCGGCGAGGAGGAAGGCGCGGAGGAGGGGAAGGAGCGGCGATGAGGGAGGAAGTGGGAGAGGATCGAAGGAGCCGCGGAGTGACGTCGCAAGAGGCTCTCCGCTGTGTACGAGTACTACGCACGCCTGCTCCTCTCGAAGGGAAGTGGAACAGAAGAGAAAGGTGTACGGAGATGAACTAGATTCGAGTTTTCGTCTCTCGCGCGATTTTCTCACGTCAAATTTAAGGGCGACGGGCGCCGCTCGCTCGAATCGGCCGATGGTCGCGTGCGAACGACCCGCGCGTACACATATGCAAAGTGCGAAGGAGGGGTTGGCGGATCACTCGCCGCGCGCGCGCACGCGCACACACGTCGCCGTCGCGCCGCGACGATCGGGAATCGCGCTAAAGACTCGCCGTGACGCGGCTCCGTGCGCCATCGCCCGAGCGAGAGATCGAGCGCGCGCGAGAAAATGCTCCCGTAATTCGAATCGTTCTGAAACTGCAGCACATTCACCGACGGCCGCCGCTGCGCTCCACTAAAGTGGACGGAGTAGACGAACGAAACTCGGGCAGAGCGACGCTAGAGTACGGCGATTTGATCGGCTATGCCAAGATCGGCCGGCCCGGCGCACAGCATAGGCCCGATCTCGGCGCCGCGGTGTAGCGCGGCACTGGCCTCCTCTCGACAATAGCAAAACCGTAACGCTCTGAAACCTTCCAAATAAGAATTGAAAGAGCGAAATCCGCGGCGAACGAAAAACGTCGGGCCTTCGCCGCCGCCAGGTACATAGAGCAGATCGTCGCTTTTTTCTTGGTACAATCACCGCGGTTGATGTATATAAACGGAATCGAAGGCGACCGGGACTCATCATTCAGACCACCGCCGCGGGTCCCGTAGGATCGCGCGTGTACGTTCGTTCGCCAGGCGAAGGGATCGAGAGACGCGGGGGTGTGCGAGAAAATAGCGAGGATCGGAGAGTGACGCGATCGCGGTATCGGTACAGGGCGAGACATGGGGAAGGGGACGGGGAAGCGGTGGTGCGCGCCGACGACGCTCGTGGTCGTCCTGGCTGCCGTCGGGACGGTGACGTGTTCGGGTGGGACGACGCCAACCGAGGACGCCGACGCCTCGCGTAACACTTGGCGGAGTTTCTCGAGCTCCTGCTCGGCGGAGGATCCCGGCAACGCGTCGATATCCTGCCACGGAGTGCGCATAGTGCGCAGGGTGGTGCAGCAGCTGCTGGAAAAATCGGCGGGTTCGCCGAATTTCGAGATAGCGAGCGGGGTGAGCTTGATAGTGCCGCCGAACGGGGGTGGCGCGTCGCGGCGGGCGCGTAAGCTGGGCGGCTTCGGACCGATGGGGCCGGTGCTCGAGTTCCTCGAGGGTCGCGAGCTCCGCGTCAAGTTGCTCAGCATGTTTCCCGAGAATCTGGAGGACGCGCTGAAGGAGAGCCTGCCGTCGGTGGCGACAGGTCGGTGAAGAGTACTCCGAATCGAGATCGCTCTGTCGTTCGAGCGTACGACGTTGCGTTTTGCTGCAGGGTAAACCGAGGCGAATCGGATTTTATAGATCTAAATATATTTCCTGAATCATGTTGAAAACGAACATTTCGATCGTTCGTATTACTTCGTTTCTCCTCAATGTGAAGTAGTACGAACGATCGAAATGCTCATTTTCAGCACGATTTAAGAAATCTAGATCTATAATCCGATTTGCCTCGGTCTACCCTACGTATACGTTCGATAAACTAATTATGCAAGATTATCATGCGACGTAATATATTTACAGGACGCGGTAAGGGCGGCGGTTTCGGCGGCGGTAAGGGAGGCGGCGGTGGTATCATGCTGATGGGACTGATGATGGGTAAGACGATCGGCGATTTGATCGCGCTCTGTACACCTGTATGTATATAATCGATAAAACAATGTCATAACGAGAAATCATCCCCCCGCGTTTTCAGGTAAAATGATGTCCGCCCTCGGTTTCGGCGCCTTGGCCCTCCTGGCTATGAAGGCTCTCATGGTCTCCGCGCTGGCCCTCATGCTGTCCCTCATCGTCGCGGCGAAGAAACTCTCCGGGGGACACGACGACGGCGGCGGCCACCACGTGGTGTACGCGCAGGAAGTCGGCGGTCATCATCACAGAAAGCGGAGATCCACGAGCCCGGAAGAAGAGGAGGCGGAGAAGCTCTCCCTCTCGCCTTATCGGGGATACGTCGATTTCGGCGGTTCGGTGTTCGCGTCGTGACGACCCTGATAGCAGGGGTCGACGCAGAGGGCGTCGCGGCGGTACCGCCGCTCGAGCCGTGACATCGACGGCCGTCCGATGGAAAGCGAGAGGCGCGCGGCGACTTTGATAACCGAGGTGTCGTGCGACGAGCAGTGCGACGAGTGACGAGTGACGATGCACGGATACGCGACTGGTTAGACGACGGTGACGGAGACGCGGACGACGTTTACGGGGTTGCATTCGACGTTTATGATGACAAATATGACGACGACGACGACAACGACGATGTCGACGGCCACGGACGAAGTGACAGTGACGAAGGACGTTTAGAAAGTGACAGTCGTGGAACGACGCGTGCGTTTCGCTCTGCACGTGAGCGCGGTGCATCGTCGCCCAGGTCTGGGACGGGCGTTACGCGGCTTCGGCCGCGCGATCCGCTATAAGTTCGCTACCCGCGCAACATTCCTCCGCGTCACGCGCGCCTTCGACCGAAGAACTACCTCTCCCTCCTTCTCTCTCTTTCTCTTTCTCTCTCCTTCCTTATCTTTTTCTTGAGCTTCTTCTCTCTATTCCCTCCTCTTCTTCTCTCTCCATATCCTCTTACGCCCGTGTCGCCGTGTTCTCCGCGCGGGCTCTCATTTTTTGACATTATTTATTTTGACCCCTCCATCTTATTCATACTCGGAAATCTCCCGCAGATTAAGAGAATAGCGGATAATTGTAGCGACCCTCGCGCTAAGAGAGCAGCGTCGTGGGGTATAGAAAATTATATAAGAACGACGACGACATTTAGTAGCAATAAACGAATAATGCCAACAAATATGCGATGTATACTTTCGACGTGACCCATACGTATGATCCGCGATTCCACGCCGATGCGAGTATGCACGCCATCGAAAGAAGGACGGTTGCGGCCGAGGAAGAAAGTGTGCCGGCGACCCGAGAGCGCGCTGCTGTATCCACGAGTTCTATACGCGTTCACACGTACGTTGCCCACGTGTCTATACTCGTCCGCGCATCTGCGTAAGTATGTTCCTACATCGAGGTGCTCGGCGCGAATCGGGAGTAGGCAGGTATGAACCCCCCCGCTCGCGGGCGCGAATGCCCGCGGTGCGCGCGGACGAGCGCGTATACGTGTTTTTGCTCGAATCGACCGGCGAGCGATAGATTTCTCCAAAGGAGCGCCGCTCGCTCGGACACGACGGCGAGAGAGGCGTGTGTGGCGGGGAATACACATTACATACAATATACTCGCGTCGGTGGGGTCTAACGGTGCGGCGCGGCGTGGGACGTCCGTGTCGCACGGTCTTTCTCTACTTCTTCCCAGACCCTGCTTCGCCTCTCGCTCTCTCCCGAATTTCGAGGCAAAGAAAGATGCGCGAGCCCACCGGTCGAGAAAACTCTCTGCGTAAGTCGCGCGCGCGGGGAATATCGAGAGGGAGAGAGAAAGAGAGAGGAGAGAGAGGTAGGAAAAAGAAGGAGGGGAGCGTCGCAAACAGAGAGGAGACCGTTGTACGAGAGAAGAACGATGACGGAGCGCGAGCGAATGAGGAAAGAGGCGGGAGGGAGGGAGGGAGGGAGTCCGCGAGACCCACTGGCACACATTCCGAGCACTTCCTTTTTTACATTTCGAATATCATAAAACGAGGAGGCGCGCGCTCGAATCGACGCAGACGACAATGACTCTCGACTCCATGCGCCGAAGCTGGCCACTTTCGTAGGACTTTTCCCCGCGGAAGCTCGACGTGTGAGAAAACGCCGTCCCCTCCCTCGCGCCCCGTCCAACCACGGCGTTTAAAAACCCCGCACCCCGACGTTTGACCGTAGCAAATTTCTAACGACCCGAAGAGAGAAAAGAGATACGCGATCGGAATTCGTTTGTCTCCTCGCCGCGCTCTCTGACTAACCTTTCTCGAGCGTATTGTTATTCGAGCGCTCTTTCTCGGCTGGAAGATCTATCGATCGATCCCTACGCGTACGCGTCGCGCCGGATATATCGGCGCATGAATGGATGATGGGATCGCGATGGGGAGAGGAATGACGAGAGAGACAGAGAGGGAGGGAGCGACTGATAGAAGGAGAAATATAGGTGGCCCGTTACATTCCACAGCTCATTACAATTCGGGAAAGAAATTTAAAATTCAAATGGTACGTAACGCCGATTTTCAGGTCGCATGTGTGTCAGTCGGCGCGGCCGACACGAGATGTGCGTTCCAACCGACGCCGATCGCAGTTTCGTCGCTCGCATCGGAAAGCTCTCCCCGGCCTCTGGCCCGGTTACCCCGCGAGGATTTACATTCGCCACGTTAATTCGAACCACGTCGCGCCCGTTCGCGGCTCTCGCGAGCGTCTCTTCTCTCGCGTCCCGGATGCGCGACAATTTCGCGGGGGTGGGGGGGGGGGGAGTTCCGGGCTCGCGCGGCTTTCGGTTCGAGAGCGCGTTGGTTCCGCGCGAGCAACCCCCAGGAAGGGGCGTGATGCGGGGAAGACGAAATCGCGCGCGAAACATCGTCCGCTCGTCTATGCGCGTCTATCGCCTATCCTGATCCATATCTGCCATCGACACCCGGTGTGTCACGGCTCGCGTGACACACGCGGCAGCGAAGACCGGGCAGCGCGGTGCGCGCGAAGAAAATGAAATGGAAATGATTACGGCGGGCGGAATCGCCCCGCGCCGCGGCAAATGCCCAGGGTCAGAGTAGAAAGTGGCGAACAAGTGGCGCGCGGCGAAGGTTGAAGATCCGGGATGCTCGAACCTCTCGTACCAGTTTTCTTTCCTCCTCCAGGAACGCGTTTCGCGAGCGGTTCCGGTTTTCGCGCGCACTCGAATTCGCCGCCGCTGCGGCGATTATGCGGCCGTGACCTTACGCGGCAATGACCTTGGCGTTAGTTCGTTAGGAATTTAAGCGGTCGCGCGACCATTAACCGGCCGGGATTATTGCAATACACCCGAAGCGCACGCGCGCGCCGCGTAATCACTGGTATTAATGCCTCGCGCGGTACGCGATTAGCGCGGCGATTCTCGACGCGGGTAATAATTCATTCGATCGCGTGTCAAAGGCGGCGCGTTTCCGCGGAAGCGGTTTCGGAATGGCGAACGGGTGTCGCGGCGGTAGAGGGAGATGGACGAAGAGGTGAGAGTTACGCGCGGGCACACCCACGGGTTATATCTATACGCGTATCCTACATACGCGCAACGAGACGTACCGGATGAGCGATAACTGCGGAGGAAGTACTCGACGCGAGTTTCACCCCGCGGCACGTCGCGGCAGGGGCTGCAGGGGGGCAACGGTGCGTAACAAGGGCGTCCGGGTTCGGGAGGGTATCGCGGGTTCGCGATAGGTGGCTTCGGGCGGGAGCGTCTCCCCGATTGGCGAACACCTTCCGGACCCCGCGCGTAAACGCGATGACACACGCGGCAAATAGAAAAAAATTGTGGAGGGGCGACACGCGACAGGAGGGGGCCGGCCGAATATAAGCTAAAGAGCCTGACCGATGGACCACAAGAAATTTCACGACGTACGGGGCGGGTTTCGGAAAAGTCATCGCGCTCTCGCTCGCACTTGTGATCGCAGCTTCCCAGGCGAAAGGAGAATGAAATTTGCGATAGTTTTGGCGGCCATGGCCGCGGTCACCGTGGCCTCCGGCCAGACGTTGGACGACTGTCTGAAGCAGGACAGCATATCATGCGTGCAGAAGAGTCTCTACAGAAAGGCCAAGGATTTCTTCAGGGAGGACAACTACGAGCTAGTGCGCGGTGTGAGCCTCGTCAGGGCTGAGGGTGCCGAGGGAGGCTCCAGGAGCGCGAAGAGCGGCAAGGACCTGGTCTACGACCAGGAGATCGAGTCTTCGTCGAGTGTGGCCGAGCGTCAAAACGTTCTGGAGAAATTTGTCGGTCAGGAGATCACCGACTTCGCCTCCGGGCGTAGCCTCAGGGTAAGGATTTTTTTGCGGGCAGAGAGTCGGGAAGCAAGTGTAGCTTTGCCGAAGAGCGATGACGAGGTGCGAGTGAAGGATCCTTCTGTATACACGCGGTACCGTTCTTCTTTCAGATCAACTTCGGACCCGTTATCGATGGACTCGGAGAAACCGCCCGCGCTCTCACCGACTCCGTGCCCCAGGAGATACGACAGGCTGCCGACGAGGTCGTCGAAGGTAACGAAGATTCGCGATACCCGATCGCTGTACCTTTCTTTCCCTTCCGATTCGTTTCGCGAAAGCTCGACCCGCGAGGAAGCGGCGCTCGCACGGGAAGTGTACTAACCGCGAAACTCGTCGTCGTCGCGTCTTTTGTAGGCCGAGGCAAGAAGAAGCTGCTCAAGTCGATCCTGCCATTGCTGATCGCCGCCAAAGTGAAGATCGGTGCCCTCGCTACACTGGCCTACTTCGGCATCGCCCTCCTCGCCAAGAAGGCGATCATCGTCTCCCTCATCTCCATCGCCATTTCCGCCTTCATCGGGCTCAAGGCCCTCTGGGCCAAGAGCTCCCACGGCGGACACGAGATCGTCACTCCGTACAACGGCGGCTGGAACGGTGGCGGTTCCATCGGCGGCGGCGGCGGCGGCTGGTCCTCCGGTGGCTCGCCCGTCGGTGGCGGCTGGTCCGCGGGGGGCGGATCGTCCGGCTGGGACGATACTCACGGCGCGTACTCCTCGCAGAGCCAGGCTTACTCGGGGTACGGCCACTGATAGCGAGACGCGCGACGCACGGAAGTACAACTCCAAAGGAGCGCGCGCGTGACCTTTCGGACCTCACTCGAAAGCTCGACTGGGCGAGCCCCGCGACGACCAAATATTTATTTTCTCCGTTATTTATCCCGCGCGAGTCGCGTCGGTCCGCCGCGCCGAGCGCACGCGCTGGTCGCGGCGCGTCGGTACCTATTATGCTGCCTACTGTCGGGTGAGTCGCGCGACGGACGCCGACGTGGGCACGAAAATGTACATACGCACTGTATAGGTACGCGTTCGACCGCTCCGCGCGCAGCCCGGGGCCGTGGACGAGTCGAGTCGTCGACTTGAAAAGGCATACATACATAGCACACACATGTGTAGTTGGTGTACGTCGTATAGTCGAGCCGTTTCATCGCTTTCGTCTCGCTCGTCTCGCTCGTCGATGGACGAGCGATCGACAACAACGGTCGACGCTCTCGCCCTCGTCCACGGCTCTCCCGATCGACGAGAGATATAATATTATATATATGTATAGAATAAAGTGCAAATTATCACACCTAATCGATCGCGAGTTTCCTTCGTTCCTCTGCGCGTTGGTTTCTCTCCCGACGATGCACAGAATTGTCTCGACTTCTGCGAGGAATCTGGATCTAGGTGATTCGGGGTGACGCGCGTCAATGTAACAACGGGATAAAAGTGCAAATTGTCAGAACTAATCGATTGGGAGTTTCCTTCGTCCCCCTGCGCGCCTGTTATTTCTCCCGGTGGTGTGCAGAGTCGCCAGGACTTCCGCGAAGAATCCGGGGTACCGCGCGTCAACGTAACAAAAGGAGAAAAGTGATGTAATTAGAGAGTAAGAGGAGAGGCGTGTACACCGCCGCACTTTCGACTCGCCGTACGTGGGAGTCTTTATCGGCGTCGCGGAGCGACCCGAAAAAAAGTGCCGCGCGAAAGCACGTAGGCACGGCGCGAGGGAGAGATACCGTCGGCGCGTCGGTACCTATATCGTCGCTCCTCAAAGTTTCTCTCCTTCGTTGCGCACGCGGTGCGCGCCGAGGGGAAAGTGCACGTTTCCCCCCGCGACGTATCAGGCGCCTTTCCGCTCCCGCGACATCGGAGTCCGTAGGTGGACCACGGGCGCGATAATCGGGTCAGGAGAGATCCGCGTTGAGCGAAGACGTCCTGGGAACCTTCGCGTAGCCTCCGCCGGCTCCATCTATAGCTACGTACGTCGCGCGCGACGCGGCTGTTGGAAAGAGGCGGTCGGAGGAGGGAGGAACGTCGGAGGTAGCTCGGCATGAGATACGGCCGGTAATAACGGGCGACGCGGCGGCCGTACACGAGCGGCGACGGCGCGCGCTCTCCGTTCTACTCATTCCGATACTTACTCTACTCGTACTCGCGGACAAAAAGACGGAGAAGTTACGCCTCGTTGCGTTCTCTCTTTGGCGATGCTGTAACGCGCGCAACGGAAGCAAAGCGACGCGGTCTCGGGAAAGACGACGGCGAGAAAAAAACCGTGGAATTACTTCGAAAGGAAGAGCGAACTTTCGTTTGCGGTGGTACACCGACGCATCGACGCCGGATGCTGCGGTCGCCGCTCGATCGATGCGCGTCCTCGTCGCGGGCGACATGCGGTTCTCCTTCGCCCCTGGGGTGCGCGCGCGTAGACCTCGCTATACTCGACCAGGACGGGGGGAGTCCTCGCGCGCGGATAGCGACGCAACGGTATCTCTCCAAACGCGTAGGGTATTGCGCGCGAGTAGAGTGCGTGACGCGCCCCCGCTCCTTCTAGCCTTCCCGTAATAAGCACACGCACCTAGAAATTATCTGGGAACGGGTGAACAGGTGTATACGGTCGCCGCGCGTGTCCCGAGCCTGCGAGACGCAATCACACTCGCGCACACGAGTAGTGTGAGTTTCGAAACTATCGCGAGCGACCGTTACCTCCGTCGCTCGACCGCTCTCGCTCCTGTGAATCAGGTACGCGATGCGCGCGTGTGTCCTCTCGACGCACCTCTGCCGTGACCTCACGCGCGGCTAGACCAGAAGCGGGTGTTCGTAGCGAGGCACGAGGAGGAAGGCGCGATCGACGAATTGCCTCGCGCGAAGGGCCTGTCGATGCGGAGGCGAAAATCGAAGGATCGACGAGCGAGATAAATATTTCTCGGTCGCGACCTTGATCGCGCTTCCGATATTCCGTTAAGACGCGATAGCGAGAGACGGCGGGCCCCGGGGCTACGGCGACGCGCTCGGCCGCGGTCAGGGGTCCCTCCCGATCGCCGAGACGAGAGGCGAAACGCGAGCGACGCCGAGAAGAGACGAGTTTTAGGACGGGGAGCCGCTCGCGAGCGCGCAGTTCGAGGACCGCGCGCGCGACTGCCGCTATAAGCTAACCCAGTTATAAATGGGTAAGTAGCCCGGTTTCCAGAAGCCCCATCCATCATTTCTCCCGATGAATTTCGAAGGGGACCGACAGCTGCGTGCATCGAAGCCGACCAATTGCCGCGGCGCGGCGCGGCCCGGTCTCTCGAAGCGAATTTGGCGAAATCGGGTGAATCGTCGGCGATTGTTTTCTGGAAAAAAAAAGTTGCATCTTCTCTCACGGCTTTCGCCCTTTACGAGGATGGCGCGTATCCTTCGATCACGGCGACTGAGCTTCTCGCTGCTCTCACCCGCGTGTAGATATCGTGCAGCGCGAAAACGAGTCGAGCGAGCGTCGAGAAGAGAAGGAGAGAGGCGTCTCGGCCTCTCCTTCCCACTTTACTTCCGATTTCCAGCGTCCTGGCTAAATCAGGAACGCTGTGCCGCGCCTCGCATCTCAGCGGCGAGCGAATGACCGCGACATACCAGCGACAGGTCACACGCGGACGAGCGCGGAGCGAGTCACGTATAGCCGGGAAGAGGCGCGCGTTGCCTCGTCGATCGCCTCGAGGTAAAACGGATTGCGGGTGCCGCGGTATAGGTTCGCGTACATAGACGCGTCGCGTAGATGATATCCGTACCCACGGTCGAAGGTGGATAACACCTTCGGGCGCGCGAGCGTGTGCACACGCGAGAGGTGCGCGCGCGCGTATGGAGTTAATCTCCGGAACACGCGGCGGGTGTCGGCCTCGTGATCGCTGCTATGCACCCGTACCCATACCGCGGGTACTCGCGCGAGTAAATACGGCGCACACGGGCGTGTGTGAGTGCGTAGATCGTCGAGGAAGCGGCGGCAGAAGCTTCCCCCCTTCCCCGGCCCTCGTGCTACCCCGTTCGCATCGTTCCCCCTCTCGCGCCGCCCTCCCTTTCTTAATGGGCCCGAAGTAGGTCTGCAGCGGACACCGGAGAAGCTGTGGCCGTGTGAGTTTTTTTCTCCACCCGTTGTTGTCCGGCTTTTTTACCTTGCCAAAATACACGGGTGGGGGAGGGGGACGCGAGGAGCGGTGGGGAGATGAACGAAGCGCCGCGACTCGCCGCGTACCCCGGCTCCGGAGCCCGAACCCCTCGGCGCTCGGTATAAAAGCAAAGCAACATCTTTTAGATGCAACACACAAGTCACTCGGCATCTCGTGTCACGCACACGTGAGGAAGAGGTCCCGAGAACGCGAGAGAGGAGGCCCGCATCCTCCGCACAAACGTACCCGCTTCAACGCACCCCCGTCGAACGGCGATCCGAGTGGTCGAGCCCCCCGCGAGCAACCAACCCTTCGCACGCAAAGTAAACGCCGGTCGCGCGCCGAAAAGTTCGCGAGCGAGTCGCGCGATGTACAAGACGTTGGTGATGATACTGTGGGCGGTCGCCGCGGCGACGGCCTTGCCCACCACCGATAAGAACGCGAACGAGAACGACCTGATGGCGAGCATCTACATGGACTGCCTGAAGAAAGAATCGATCGGTTGCATCAAGTACAAGGTGTTCGCTTTCGTGGACAAGATGCTGTCCGACAAGGAGGACATCACTCTCAGCGAGGGCATCACCGTCGTCAAGACGTCGAACGCCGAGGAGGGTGCACCCAGGTTCGGATTCGCGTCACGCTGAAGCGAGATTCATCCTCCCCCCCGAACCGTCGATCGGTTCATTTCCGTTTCACCGAACGCACTTTCGTTCACGTCCCCCGCGCGATTGCCGCGCGACGTCATATCGCGTCGTTCGTTGCAGATCCATCGAGAGCACCGACGTCGACGGCCTGCTGTTCGACCGGTTGGGCCGATTCCTGAGGACGCGCAGCATCAAGGTGGATCTCAAAGGCAGCGACATCCTCGGCGCTCTGGAATCCACCGGGCGCAGCCTCGAAGAGTTCAGCCACAACTTCGTCGAGGGTCGCGGCAAGAAGAGTGAGTATATTCGCGATTCGGGGCGAAACAACGCGCCGTCCGACGCTCTCGCGCGGGTTTAAAGCCGACGCGACAGAACGACGCGGAAGTCGGCGCATCCACATACGCCGGTTGCCATCTCGCGTGCCTACCTGTACCCGGGTCTCACGATACTTGCGCGCGCGGTCTTTCCTACGCCCGTGATCTCGTAAATACCACGTCGCTCGCACGTGTGCGCCACGTAGGTAGCGGCGCGATCGTCGAGAAGAGCGGGCGCGAGAAACGCGGCGCGGTGACGACGCCGATGCCAATCGTGAGACGTTGACCCACTGAGGAACTGGTTCCGCTTCCCCTTGAACCTTACGGCGAGGCGCACACGAGAGGGGCTGGCTCGCACGCTCGCGCTCGCGCGCAATTTTTGACACACTTTCCTTCCCGACGCTCGAAGAACGTCGCCTTGACCTTCGCCTATCCCACTTAAAAACCCGGTCCACACGACCGCTCGTACCACCGGAGTCACGAGAGTTCGATACACCCGTGCGTAAATGTTTCTTCGATCGCGTCTCACCGATCCGATCTTCGGATTTATTTAACAGAGAAGGCAGCGAAGATCTTGGGACCGTTGCTACTGGCCGTTGCGTTGAAGGCGGCAGCCCTTCTACCCTTGGCCCTCGGTGCCATCGCCCTCATCGCCGGCAAGGCCCTCCTCGTCGGCAAGATCGCCCTCGTCATCTCCGCCATCATCGGTCTGAAGAAACTGCTCGGCTCGCAGCAGAAGCACGTGACTTACGAGGTCGTCTCCCATCCGCATCACAGCAGCAGCCACATCGCGAGTCACGACGACGCCGGCCACGGCGGCGGCGGCGGTTTCATCGGCGGTGGAAGCGTCGGCGGAGGTGACTACGGCGGCGGCGGCTACTCCAGCGGCGGCAGCAGCGGACACGGCTGGGCAAGGAGTCTGCCGCAGGACTCCCACGAGCTCGCCTACCGCGCGCATCAACCTCAGACTAAATAGACGACCCTTAGCTATGGCGCCCCCTCGCGCGATCCATCCAATCACTCGTCACGGCCCGCATCGTACTTCTTTCTTTCTCTCGACGCGTTCCTCTCTCTCTCTCTCTCTCTCTCTCTCTCTCTCTCTCTTCCTATCGTCGTCCCCTTTCCATCGTTTCTCCGCCGCGCGCCGATACGAGCCGCGGTCAACCGGTCAGCTAGCTTTCCAGAAGAGCCGGAAGTAGCGCGGCGGCGCGGTACTTCGGAGGAGTTACTTTCGCCGACGCTCGTCTCCGCGGCTATCGTCTCCGCGTCCCCCATCGCCGACATACCCCGTCCTCGTCGCGCCCCTCCCCCCGAGCGGTTCGCTCTGCGGGCGTTGGACATCAGTGCCGCGAAATACTCGTTGCTAGGTTTTTTTAAGCACCCGATATTTATTCCTTACCTCGAACGGTCATATTTATTTTTATTGTTATTCGTTAATAAAGAAAAGCGAAAGGCACGCGAGCGTCTTGTCCCGAGTATAGAGAGGGTGAGTGGCGCGAGCGGCGCGTTTCCAAGAGGGATTCCGGACGGCGACTCGTCGTCGTCCCGTTGTCGCGCGAAGCGAGAGAGTGCGCGCGCGAAATGCGCAGGTGTCTCCAGGTATTGCTGGTACCCGGTCGTCGTTGCCGCAGGTAGGTGATTCGTTCCCATTTTTTTTTCGAAGCCGTGGGTTGAAAAATGATGTCGGAGGAGAGGGACGACGCGATGCACGGTAGTGGTACAGAATTGTCAGATCGTATGCGAGGAATTCGACCCACCTGACGGAGATACATCATCGTGTACCGTTACGCAACCTGTACAGCAGGTACCCGCGCGACTCGTTTTAGGACATGGTAGGTGATCGCGTCGCCTTCTGCGATGTAAAAGGATACAGCGACGTCGACGCTATCGAATTCCCGTGGAACCTCGATTCATCGGATGGTATTTCTCGTATATTTCGTCAGTGCGCCGTCGCAAATGTGGGAAGTCTTCAAAAATTGCTCTCGTATCACAGTCTCGTTGGATCTCTTTGCGATGATAAATTTGCTCGTTAAAGATCGCAGGGTATGGAGAACATTTTTCACGATAAAGATTTTTCTGCGATGTCTTTTGGTAATCCTGAAACGTACTGGCATTGCCGCGCAATTTTCTATTATTTCCTCTCATCTGTGTCTATAAAGAGACATACAGACTGGACCAAAATTGCCGGCCTAAAAGTAAATTGAAATAAAAATAGGAAGGAATCGTTAGATATGATTTTTTACTTCTTAGAGAATTAGAGGAGGAAAATGTCAGTTTTTAAGCAAGCATCGGTAGCAGCGATAAGGAGGTAAGTTTGAGAAATGAAGTTCAAATTTATGTTTGATTCCGAGTGGATGAAAATTATTCGATATTACTCGTGTCAAAGTCACTTGAGGGATTTTTCACCACACTGATACCATTGATAGCTATTACAAATTCATAATTGTATCCTCTGAGCAGGGGCGACTACCCCTATTACATAAAAAATGAACGAGAGCTCCGAAAGCTCGTCTTTAAGGTAAGTCGACAGCGCTGGTTTCGAAAAAAATAATTTAAAAAATCCTTATCCTCTCTCTCTCTCTCTCTCTCTCTCCGAGCAGGGATGACCACCCCTATTGCGAAAAATGGATAAAAATTCTGAAACTCTGGAGCCACTTGGATACAAATAATTTTCATCCACTCGGAATCAAATATTGGAGCTCCACGAGGCCGGACTTCGTTTCTCAGACTTACCACCTGTGGGGGGCGAATCGCATTTCTTATCGCTGCTACCGATGCTTGCTCTAAAACTTAAATCTCTCCTCTAATTTTCTAAAAAATGACAATCATATTCAACGATTCTTTTCTATTTTTATTTTAAACTAATATACTTTTAGGATAGCATTTCTGGTGTAGTTTGTACAGTAAAATGTTATGTTATAACTTATAATGATATGTAAAAATAAGGTAATGAGATGCAGAATGCCGAATAAAGCGTTCTGATAGTCGAATAGTCAAATATTCGGCTGTAAAATTTCAATCAGATGTGGAGAACAACACATAACTGCCGTACAAATTTTTTAGCGACAGATTGTTAATGGAATTCCTGCGTCATAGGTGTAAATGTGTACATGCGAGTAAGTGTGCAATAATTAATTTACATTTATTAGTAATAAAGTTGCTATCGGTTGTAATTTTCGATATTCTAACATTAATTAATATGCAAGATTAGTAGTAAGGTATTTTTAATGTCAAATTCAATTTAAAGAATTTTTTTGGAATGTTTGCAGATATTTAACTCGATTTCTCTGAATTAAACTTGAGAGAATTTTCAAATCAAGCTCAAGGTAGTTGTTGAGTCAAGTTCGAAACAAATGATCTACACTGAAATTAGTGCACCATTCACATGGCCATTTTAATGTATTACGGCTATAATACCGGTCCTTTTATATAAGCCGTAATAATTAATGTAATGGTCCATAAAATTCCTCTCTATTGCGTCATTTCTTTTTTCTGTACATACCATATGTGAGGCTAAACTTACTCGCCAGGAAAGAAACTTCAGTCGTCATTATAAATCAATAATACAATCATTTATACAATACTTTTTTCAAGATTACATTTTTACCTATAGCAAAGTTTCACGTCGATGTAGGTTAAAAGCTCATGTATAATGAAATAACGGTGATTGTGACATTTCTGTCCTGGCTAGTACTATTACCATTTCCGATCAGAATAACGGATATACCGACAATAAAAGTTGATCGCAACCAAAAAAAAAGTGTTTACAACTTTTCCATATTTCGCTATCCGCCGACGTCGACGATTTCTCACGAACATGGACACGTGAGAAAGTCAACGAGCGGAGAAAAAAATACCAACAGGATCGAGACAAATTTCTTCTAAACAGGTAAAAAACCACGTCATGGGGCAAACAACGTTATCTTTCACTTAGCACGAGGCAATGTCGCCGGATATATCTCTCTATCGCGATCGTAATAATCGCGGCCAGCGACTCTATAAATACGATAAGATCCAGTAACGGTGGATTCCCGCGAACATCGTTCCGCAAGTGAAATCGCGAGTAGCCGAGCGGCAAGACGACGACGAAGGATGGGCCCGTCGGGGAAGAAATCGTGGGAGAGCGAGGCGATGCGTCCGCGTGTGGCACGACACCGGCGATCGTACCTCGAGACACTCTGCTGCATCCTTCTCTCGATGCAGAGTATCGGATCTCGAGTTCCATCCGCGATGGCGTGCAACGATGTCTCCTCGTATCCAGTGCGTGAACGCCCCGTCGTTCTTCTGGTGCGCCGATGACGGTAGGTGCGGGACATCGGGTCCCGTCGGTATCGGATGGCTTTCCCGAATCTCTCACCCTCAGCAGCCCGAATGCATCTCGAGAAATCGCCCGCAGGAACGGGAGCGCTCGAGACAGTCAGGGACGCGCAGAATTCGGTCTTTAAGGTTTCTCGAGCGTTATACTAAAAATAGTGAGAAATGCTTGAAAATGATTGCATTCGGTAGATTAAAGTAAAAAAAAATTCAGTTAAATTTTCAAGTCTTTTAAGAAGCTCGTTGAAAAGATTTTTGAATAACAAAATAACATACGTTCTTATGGGTTATAACCAACAAACCGCGACATTTCTAAGTAAAACAGTGAAAAAATTCTGAAATTTTTTGAACAGCAAGTTTAATGAACTAAAATCATCCATACCAATTTTCACGTTCATTAAGAAGCCCGTTATTTTTTTATTAATTGTTCTTTATAAATGTAAGCTTTGATAAGTCAATGTGGCAACGTTGCATGACGTACAGATGCATGACCAGATGTTTTGGGCTCCATTTTTGAACTCACAGATACACACATACTACTGTACGTCGAATGTTGTTGCCACATCGCACGAAGAACATACTTTAGTGTTACTGTACTTCAGTGGACTAACTTTTAGCAGGGAAAAAGCCCCTGTACCGCTCGAGAAACCTCAAATAAGAAAAATATTCATATTTTTAAATTCAATTTGTAGTCTGCATACATATTCGATGTCATACGAAAAAGAAAATATCTGAAAAAATTAGTATTTACCGAGTTATAAATGTGTCTCTCCCTGTAACATCGTGACTTCATCGTAACGCCAGAGACACACTTATGACGAGTGCGAGAGAGATAGACTCACAGCACGATGACGTAGCTGTATTTCTAAATAACGTTTTCCAGCTCATATAAGGCCGAAAATGAGAAATGAAAAAACACGGGGTAAATAATTTTGCCCGCATAAAAAAATGCTTAAAAACCGAATTGCCCGCACGGAAAAAAATATTATAAATTATAACGTTTTTACGAAGTTTGTGGTAAAATGCGGGACAAGGTCAATTTATTGTTACGATAACTGCAATTTTAGTAAAAATTACAGCAAACGCTTGCAACTTCTACGAGTTTTACTGTACATAATTTTTACTAAAATTGTAATTATCATAACAAGATACACAAACAAATTGGCCTTGTCCCGAAATTCACCACTCCGAAATTGTTTCTCCGTGCGGAGAGCTTGGTTTGCGACGAGACGCGGAAATTCGGCTGCGTGAAAGAGGTGGAAGCACCCTTCTCCTCCACCACCGTCCGTTCCACCGTCTCCTCCTCGTCGTCATCGCCGGTGGAGCGATGCACCTGCGCGCGGAGTCCTCCTCGAGCATCCCTCTCTCCGTGATCCCACCGCCTCCGGCGACGACGTCGCCAATTTCTGACGCGGACTTCAGCCGCGTCCGTGAGGGTCTCTTCGCCGCCCGGAACTCATAGGACTGTACGCCCGGAAGTGCTGCTTTTCGCGAAAACTCAGCGGCTGCCTCCGAGCGCGATGAGCCGATCGTGAAAGTGCGAAGGCGCACGCTCCATTTACACGGAGTACCGTTTACGTACGTACATACCGGGGCGATCGGCTCCGTTGCACTTATCAGCTTCCATTACGCGCCGTGAGCTGAAATTAAAGGAAACCGCGTGTGTAGGACACGTCGGGGACTCGGAGAAAATATCTCCGCGATCGCTGCGCTCGCCTCTCTACCCTTTCTCCTCGTCGGCGGTACACCGGGAGAGCCGGTACTTGTTTCCGCGCCGGCCTTCGTATTTGTATATATCGCCTTCCGTTCGTCCTTCCACCGTCGCGTCGTCGTGACACATTCGTCAGCCCCCCAAAGTCGCGAGAAGCGGTCAATCGTGGAAAGCGGACCGTCGCGGGCAGCGGACTTCGGGGAAACCGGAAGTACCTACCTACTTACCTACCGCACGCTCCTCGCGGGATGGCGCGCACTCGCGCAGTGAATCACGCGCGGTTCGATCGCTTCGAGAAACTACGAGACACGCCGAACCGGATTGAAGTATATCTCTCGGCCCGTTAGAGAGTCGTCCTCGCGCGATTATACAGCCATCTCTTCGGCGCGGTTCCGGGAAATGTATAGCCGATATGCCAACCGCGAAGCTCTGTACATCACCAAACTCCGGGACCAGCGTCGTGCGCGCGCGCGCGCGCGCGCGATTCCGAGAGCGCTCTCGAACCCAGGCATTAAGAGCGTTCCCCTTACCGCGCCGAGCCCCCTGCGGCGGGCACACGGGCGTACGTAAGGTACGCACTCGACGGTTTTCACTTGGTGTGACCCAGTTACGGCTTTGTCGCCGCGGCGGAAGAAAGGCATCTCCCGCTCGTTTCTCGCGGGAGAAAAGGGAGCGAAGTACCTGCACCTACCGCGGCGTGTCCTGGCGAACGCGCGGGCCCGGCCCGCTACAGGCATCGGTGCGTTGAGCGCGTCCCTCGCTCGACATTGGCCGAGAATGACATGTGGTCGTCGAGGACGATGCGGGCGTGCAAATCGAGCGCGCACGGTGATCGGTGACACGCGGACGTACGGTGCTGTTGCGACGGCACGCTTGCGGAGGGGAGGTGTGTGTGCGTACCGCGCCGGGAGTGGGGCGAGGGATGCTGGAGAAGTTCGGCTCTCCCAGCGGATTCCCTCGCCTCGCCTCGTCGCCCTCGCCACACCTCGACGCTTATCCCCGACTCCGCGCCGCTCCTCGCATCGGTGGTTGTTGTTGAAACATAAACCACTCCGGAGATGCTGGTATGAAAATGCCGAGCTGGTGGGGGGGGATCTCCCCGAGTACGGACTACACCTGACCAGATATATAGAGCTAGGGCAAGGCTTCCGTTACGTACAGTCTTTCTAGTGCTCTCAGGGACGCGTCTCGCACGGAGGAGTCCTCTGTCTCTCTCTCTGTCTCTCGGTTCCCGGTAACGCAGTTTCGCAAGGGCGAACGAGAGTAAAACGGTGTTTCATTCGCATCGAATCGCCCGCGTAATTCGTGCTCGATCACAGTCGAGAGGAAGCCCCCTCACGCCAGAATGGAACGATCCGCCCGGTACGTCGGTCTCGGCCTCCTCGTGACGGCGCTCGTCGTCGCGGCGTCCGCGAGGTCTGCGGAGCCGAACGCGAACACGAACTCGATCGACGAGCAGGCCGCCAGGTCCGCGGGCAACGGCGTACTCGGGGACCTCCGATACGTTTATCAGGTGTACAAGGAGTGTTCGTCGGCGGAGCTGAGCTCCTGCCTGAAGGTGAAGCTGCTCTCGGCGATGGACCGGGCGTCGCGTAGCCTGCAGCTGACGGTCGCCGAGGGTGTCACCATCGTGAAGGAAGGTGCGGTCGAGAACGAGGTGGCGGCGCCCAAGACCGAGGAGGAGATCGAAGCCGGCCTGCCCAGAGCTCTCGGCGAGAAGGAGGACGCGCTGAACACGATGATCTTCGACAAGATCCTCCGCTTCTTCCAGAGTCACACGCTGAAGCTGAAGATGCCGAACGTCGAGGAGCTCCGTCGCAGTCTGACCGAAGAGGGTGAGCAGATCGTACCTCGCCACGTCGAATGGCTCCTCCTCCCCCGTCCCCATCCTCCTCGATTCTCGCATCTCGAACATATTTTATTTGCCCCCGGATGAAATGAGACAATCACGAACGAATCTCCCATTCACAGGTCGTAAGAAGAAGAAGGGAATGGGCGGCCTCATGGCCATCCCCCTGCTCATCGGTGGAACCCTGGTGCCCCTGGCTCTCGGTGCCCTGGCCTTGCTCGCGGGCAAGGCGCTCATCGTGAGCAAACTCGCGCTGGTGCTCGCCTCCATAATCGGCCTGAAGAAGCTCGTCTCCGGCGGCGGCGACCACGGAGGCCACGAGGTGGTTCAAGTCGCCGGCGGCGGCGCTGGTCACGGGTCCAGCGGCTGGGCGAGATCGAGCCACGAGCTCGCTTACTCGGCGTACAACCCGTCGCCCTCCGCTTAGACGCGCGGAAAGCCCCGTCCACGCGACGATCGACGAGCCCCCCCCGCTCGTTCTCGCCCGCTCGACGACGATCGATCGCCGGACGCGCGATCGCGAAACCTTCGTCGATTGGGCTGCGCGCGTACGCGTTTCGTACTCTCCTATTCGCGTTTTGTATCTCGTCTTCCGACGCACTGTGATTTAATTTAACTTCTCTCTAACCCCTCTCGCCTCTCTCTCCACCTCTAATCTCTCTCGCGGACCACGACCTTCTCACCTTTCGTTATCGCGGTCGCGTCTCCGGGTCTCCTCGACTTTGTCCGTCATTTTCATCTCCCTATTCGCACCTATGCACGTACGAGTCTACGAAACACGCAGGACCAACACCACGTCGCATCGCCCCTTTCTTCAAGGGCGTCCTCCCAACGTGTTATTGTATACGCTCAATCACACATTTTCAGTATTTATTATTTACGAGTGAATTACATCATAACTCTAGGCGTAATACCGCAAAATGTAATATATTTATATAGATGTCTAATAAAGAAGATCCAGTCCACCGTAAAGACTCGGACCGGCGTTTTACCGCGCGTTGCATCCGCAGTGCACTCGGCTCTCTCTTCCCGCATCCTACCGGTACAGCGTGAAATCGGATACAGACCGCGCTTGATTGGTCTCGTACGGCGTGTGCGAGAGAGCGAGCGCGAGAAGTGGCGCAGTAAAAACCCCGTTAACGCTATTGTCGCGTACAATCCACTCGAGGATCGCAGCGAGTGGAATTCCTCGTCTTCGAGGTAACGACGAGGAATTCCACCTGACACGCGGACAAATCCGCGCGCTATCAACATTTACGAGCGGAAGCGAAAAGAATTCTTGTACGACTCGAGAATAGACGGAGTGTCGTCGCCCGTTGAGCACTCGACTCCGAATTGGCAAGTTTCGACTTCGGGTGAAATTAACGGAAGTCGGACGATCGGGTCGTCGAGAGAAACGTGTGGAAAGAGGAGCGGAGAGCGCGCGCGTGCGCGCGGCATCGATTCGGGGCCTCCGCATTATTCGATCGCCAAAAGCCCGCGCGCTTCTTTAGGAGGAGATGAATACATTTAAACGACGAGGTGGAACGCGGATTCGAGAATGAATGGAGAGCGACAGAGAGAGGGGAGAGAGAGAGAGAGAGAGAGAGAGAGAGGAGAGATCGCGACGGGAGAAAAGCAGATTACCCGAAGCCGTTCCACGGGTATCGAGCTAAACGAAATTCCCCGACCGTACTTCGGTTCGACGAATGTACGTAGGATCGTCGCGATACGGGCCAACGGAGCACGGGACTCGTTTCCGCCGCCGCGTGCGGCCGAGTCCGTCGTCCGTGAGAGACGCGGAGTTACCTACATACGAGCGCGCGATCCGGTGAACACGCACTTTACGCACTCTCTCGGCCGAGCCGATATACGCAACGCACACATCCTAGGAAGTAAACCAGGCCGGGCAGCCGGCCGGCCCGTGCCTACCTGCCAGCTTGCGCCTGACTGGCCAGCATCCGCGCGCAGCGCCTTTTCGAGGTGTCTCTAACACTCTCCACCGCGCGCGCGGAGACGCGGTTAATGTGTCCGACGGTGCAGGCACAGCCAAACGCTCCAAATACGCGAGCATAGGCAGCGGGGGGCGTTCGCCCTTTGCCGCCACGATCGCGCCGAAGCGCGGGATAAAAGCGGGGTTCGCGGATCGTGGGTCCAGAGGCGGCGCGCGGTAAGAACCCGTTCCGAATCAACTTGCGGCCGCAGGTTCGCGGCGGTGGCGAGGGAGGTGCCGGAGGGAGACCGTAGCGGTGCGATGTACGCGTCGCAGGCGCGACGGCCGGCCGTGGCCGTAGAGCCTGCGCGGAGCGTCGCGGGGGCCTTGACCTGGCCTCGATCTTCCGTGAGTTCACTCTCACCGCGAACGAGGAGAGGAAAGTGTTCGTTTACCCACGCGTGTGCGCGTGTACCTTTTCGATTAGCGCGTTTTGATCGCAAGCGCGAAATCGTCGCGCCCGATGCGATGCGAGCGCTCGACAGCGATCGCGTGGACACGCGTGTACATACATAGGTACGCGCGCGCTCGGCACGTACGATAGCGGCGCGACGATCTCGGCGATACGGCTCGAGATTGGTCGGTCGTGGGTTGCAGGAGAGGATAGGTTTTTTTTGTTGAATTATTAATGGGGTGGTTTGTAGAAACTGTCGAGCAAATTGGATGATTAAGAGGATACTTTGCTTCTATGTATATGCGAAGCTTTATTTCGGGATATCTTGATAGATGTTCCTTTAATTCGTTGAATTCGTCAGTTCTGCACTGAGATATATAACTTGGTCAATTTGGTCTTGTCCTATGAGATATACTTATTTAAATTTAATGTGTAATTCATATATATATTCAATATTAAATGGAAAAGAAACGATTCGAAAAAATTATTATAATATTTGCAGTTATAAGTGCGTTTCTTTCTCCAAGATTGTGACGTCATCGGAAAGGCATAGTCTTACTAGACTATGATTTAGTTGCACCTGAAGATATCGTTTTCTAGCTTTGATAAGGCGGAAAATGAAAAATGGAAAAATACGGGGTTGATAATTTTGTCCAAATTTCTCGAATCTGCAATAAAAAAAATTAATGTCAGATCTTGGAGACGATGACTAAACTGTTTGGTGAAATATGGATTCTCTATTTGATTGATTGAACTGATCACATTTTGGTTAGAATAACTAAAAACGTTTAACTAAAAACATATTTCTTGTCATTTTAACCTTATTATTTTCCTCGACGTGTAGTTCAATTTTCAGTCCTACACTTGAGAAAATTTTTAATCTAAAAGATTTAATCCGATTTTCTAGTTATTCAGGTTTATTTAACATACTCCGATTTAATTTGTTTCTCAATTAAGTACCTCGGTTCTCTATAATATTCTGGATTTATCATAGCATTTTTAGCCTCGTAATCTGTGCTAACCGATAGCGTATACCAGTTGGCTTTATTTCTTCAGCTTCTCAAGTAGGTTAAACGTGACACGCGTCTTTTCTCTTTCAGTTCCTGAAGTAATATTCCGTATTGTTTCGTACTATTTGCAGAGCTCGACCCTCTTTCTTTAAACTCGTGTACCTACCTCCATTAAAAGCGTACTTTTTTTTCTTCCTCAAACCAACACAAGCGACTAATTTTGTCCGGAAAATCTCACTTCCCCCTACCCTTCCTTTTCACCCTCTTCGTTACCACGTTACTTCCCATGAAAATTATTCGACGATTCTCCTCAAACGCACAACTCATCATCCGCGAAACTCCTTCGAAATAATTTTGCTCCGTCAACGCGCTTCGGCCGCTTCAGCAACAGGTTCCCTCGCACTTCGCCCGTCGAGGGCCGATGGACGCGATTCCGCCCGGGAGAAAGTCGATACATCCGACTCTTCTTTCCGCTCACGGCGTGTCTCCGGCATTTCTTTCTCTAGGCGGCCACCAGCAGGAGGCTTCGGGGTCATCGGGAGGCGCGGCCGTGCCTTGGTCCCCGCACCCTACCCTCCAAAAGGTCTGGCGCGAGCCCAACTCGTACGCGTTGTAAGTAGTCGGATGAACACTGATACATTCCGCAAGAACCGTTAAACGTTCGCGCGCTAGAGAGTATCCGGAATAAATTACTTCACAGAGTCCATGCGAGCGCATGCCTCGTCTACGGGAAATCCCAAATAGGTTCCGATTTTCTCGCAACGACGCCGTCCCGGCCAATCGCATCGCGCCCCGGCCCGCTCGCGAATCGACATATCGAGATCGGCCGGTCTGACCTCGATGACCCGATCGGCCGTCTCCTAAACGTCGCGCGAGTTTCGCGCGCCGCGGCGGCGAGAGAGTGCGAGCGAACGCACCCATACGCGGCCGCGGCCCGGCAGTCGTCTCGTCGTTGACAAACACCACGCGCGCGCGCACGCACGGCTCTACACGCATACGCACGCGCGTACGTGGTAACTACGGAGGAACCGAGACTAACGAACAGAGACGGACGGCGGGACGAGCGAACCGACAGCGGGCAGCCGAACGTCTCGAAGAACCAATAGCCCGGCGCGCGCGGAGTGGGGGCTATCAAAATTTCAAAAACGTACGCGGACCCCTTTCGCGCCGAGGATAAAAGGCAGCATCGCGATTCTTTCGACCAGTGTCGTTACGAGCGCCGGTGGTCAAGGAGCAAGGAGGCCCGTTACGTTTCGGTTCATATCGGATTAAGCGAGATCGACCTGCCGGGGGCGGTGATTGCGAGGGTGAAAGAGAATCGGTCCGAGGAGGGAAGAACCCAGAGAATACGTGCTTCGACGATGCTGAGACTACTGATAGCCTTCGGCCTCTTGGCGAGTGCCGCCGTCGCGGCTCCGGCCGTTCAGGAATCCTCGGATTCCCTCCTCGGGGACGCGGTCGGGATTTACTCGTCGTGCTCGGAGGAGCAGGACCTCCTGGTGTGCCTCAAGCTGAAGGCTCTGCGCTTCGTCGACCGTGCCGCGCGCTCCGCCGAAATCTCCGTCGTCGACGGCTTCAAGTTGGTGCAAACCGAGGAGGCTAAGGCCAGGTAAGGAGAGCCGCGTGAGCCGGCGCAGCGAAAGTGAATTCGAGAGTGTATCTCGGCCTGTCGGTTAGAGGGGCGTGAGTTTTATTCGTACCGTGAATGGGAGAAAATCGAAGAAAAAGTAGAGCGTCGCGAGTATCCTGCGCGTACGAGATCGGCACCCGCTGTACCGGCGTTGCCGGTTGCGTTCGAGGTTCGCTGCTTCGCGATCGATAGATCCTTTCGAAAATTTATCGAGAGAGGGGTGAGGGGGACGCGGCGGATGAGAAGATTGATGAACGACTGACTGACACCCGCTGCGAGAATACGCGGATATTGTAATAATTGTTTGTATCGGCGGGGTCAACGAATCGATTACGAATTCGAGAAAGGGGTTGCGGGCGAGGCGTGTTGAATTTTACGGAGAGTGAAAGAGAGGAAGCAATTTCGGGAGTTCATTACACGTAGGAAAGGGGAGATCTGACGTGAGATGAGTTTCGATTTGAAATAAAAAATATAGCAAGAGGAGAAATTACGGTAGAAAGGGAAAAGTACTCGTAGATGAAAGAGAGAAAGAAAGGCATCGCGAACAGGAGATTTTTGAAGAATCGCAGATCGATGACCGGTGGTCGTCTCGCGTATTTCAGTCGCGCCGAGAATGCCAGGTCACTCGACGACATCGAGGCCTCTCTGCCCGCTGATGTGGAAGCTAAGGAGGCCGCCGTCGATGACGCTCTCCTCGATCGCACCTCGAAGTTCCTCTCGACCCATACCGTGGAGCTGTCCGTTCCCGAGGAAGTTGCTCGCTCCTTCGATGAAGGTGATCTGTCCCTTTTATTTTTACAAACATTTTCTCATTCATGAGAATGAACAACGCGACGAATTACTCGTTTTCCCACACGAGCGACATTGATTCGATTGCTTTTTCCTCCCACAAAAACAGCTCGAGGAAAGAAGAAGAAAATCGTCAAATCCCTCCTGCCGATCCTGCTTCTCCTGAAGCTCAAGGCCGCGGCCCTGATCCCCATCGCCCTCGGAGCTCTCGCACTGATCGCCTTCAAGGCTCTCTTCGTCGGCAAGATCGCCCTGATCATCAGTCTCATCATCGGCCTGCAGAAGCTGCTGGCGCAGAAGCATCAGAGCTACGACATCGTGGCCCATCCGGTCCACGGCTACAGCCACGACGAGCACCACGGTGACCACCACGGCTGGGGAAGGTCCGCGGGCGCCGATCTCGCGTACAATGCGTACAAAGCCGCCAACTGAAAGGAGCGATGGCGTCGAAGCGTACCAGACAAAACCACGCTCGGTAATTTTCTACGACAACGACGATGACCACCGCCATGACGACGACGACGACGACGGCGACGAAGACGCCGACGGTTCACAACGAGACGCTGGCCTTTTATCGGCTGAAGTGACCCTCCGATGCCATCGATGCATGCCGAGGAACGAATGGACGACGGACGACAGATTTCTTCTTCTTCTTCTTCTTCATCATCTTCTTCTTCTTCTTCTTCTTCGTAAGGCCGGGTAGAAGTGACGCCGCTATGAAAGCACCTGGCCGTCCCAACGGCGAACGCGGGCTGCAGGGTAACGGACCGGACGTTCGCGCATCGCGCTACGTCATCCGACCCTCGAGAGTCCCAGTGACTCTCCTCGACGATTCCAAACCACCTTACCAAGAATTATTTATACGTCCGAACGCGAACGGATTGCCATTGTGTAATTTATATTATTTATGAATAAATGTTGTCTTTGTAATAACGCCTCCTCTCGCGCCTTTTTTTTTTAATCGACCCGTCACACACACACACACACACACACACGACAGGAAACCCTCGTCGAATCGCGATTTCGAGGAAGACGTTCGCCGTCTATCGCGCGGATTCTCATCGCGGAACGAATTTTCTCCGGCGGAACTTTGCTCTCGCGACGGGTGCATCCGGTGTATCAACTGCGTATAGGTCGGGCAACCGGAGCACGCGAACGTACCGAACGAACGAACGACCGGGGCTTACTTTCGCTGCTCGCGTATCTTCCAAAGTGAAACCGATTGTTGCGTCGCGTGTGAACGATCTCCCCGCTCTTATATAGGCGGTGGTCGACGCGGTTGAGACAGTTTTACGGGAATACCTAGTCGGGCGAATTCTACGCGGCTCCGCGCAGGAGCAGGACGAAAAGGAGCGAGACTCGCGGCGAGGTCGACATGAAGAGGAACCTACTGCGGACGCTCTGTCCGTGCTTCCTGCTCGCCACGGCCATCGCGGTGATCATGGAGCCGAAATCGGAGATTCCCGTGGAGCTCGCCGACGCGGACGAGGTCGTCGGCTTCAACGAGGCTCTCGGCGTCTGTCTGGCGAGGAAGGAATACGACACTTTGGAGTGCGTGAATCGCGGCGCCCTCAGCGCCCTGCAGTCGCTGAACGGCAAGGACGAGCTGGACTTCGGCGACGTGCATCTACAGCGGGCGAGCGGTCAGAATCGCGAGCTCCTCGACCTGGACTACGACCCGAAGGACTTTGGAAACCTGCTCACGGCCGGGGCGAGGTTAATGGAACAGAGGAGCCTGAGGTGGGACCTCGGCGCCCTCTATCCCGGGCTGCTGATGCAAGTGGGGCCGACACTGACGGGCCACGGCGTCCTGGAGTTCACGATGGACGAGAGAGCCGCGGCTTACGGCGCCGTGAGGGAAGGCGGAACCGGTGAGTAAGCCGGGACACGAACCCCGCCGTTCGTTGACCGTGGCGAAGATCCTCTTCGGACCGTTGCTTGGTAGTTGGGAGCGTCGTCGAGAGGCGGCAGCATCGCGCTCTCGTACGTCGCATTTCGGTCAAGGCCGAGAGCGAGCCGGGGAACGGGTGTACCGTAGGAAGCGAGCGGCGCGCACCTGTAGCGTCGACTCCTCTGTTTCAGGTCGCACGCTCGTGAAGAACCTGTTGCTGCCCTTCCTGCTGGGTTTCAAGTTTAACCTGGCGTCGCTGATTCCGCTGCTCTTCGGCGCGCTGCTGATCATCTCGAAGAAAGCTTTCGTCCTGGCGAAGGTCGCGGTGATCCTGAGCGGCCTCTTCGGCTGGGGATCGTTGTTCGGCGGCGGTAATCGCGTTCAACCGTACGCGCCTGTCCCTGTAAATGGATTGGGTACCTACGGTTTCGGTCACGATCACGATCACGGCGGTACTCTTGGCTATCACGAGCACGGCACCGTTTATCGTCCCTATAGAGATTACACGCCGTACAATCAGCATGTCATTCGCGAAACCGTGAACGTGTACGAAGGCGATGGAGCGGCGAATGACGGAGAGCGAACGGCTCGGCAGAGCAAGAATTTCGCTTGGACAAAGAGCAATTGAGTTTGGCTGTAACGAGTAATTTTTTAATTAGTCGTAATGTCTTCTTTTGAGTGAAAGAATTATTTTTCGTTAGCTCGCATCGTTATTCCTTCATTACTAGGGCAAAGCGAGCGTTCTCCATTCATTTCGTATGCGACTTTGAGTTCTCCATCACTTCGAGAGATTATAAGAGTAGATGAAGTTTTAATATCACATATACATCATATGTATAAAACACGAACGTTTCATCAATTACACTGAGAGAAATAATTGCTAGCGTCAAAAAAATATTTCTGGAACCAAGAACATATTATGATCTGAAATATTGTTAAGAATACAGATTCTTGGTCGAAGAATCTATATTCATGATTCAAGAATACCTTTACTAGAACGAGAAATTCTTTTTGCACGAAAAATACCGTGGCTTAATCCTGGAATTATATCATGTTTTCGATTAAAGAAAACATTTTTTTGGTACCAACAATTATTTTTCTTCCTGTGTAGGAGATTCTTGCTGTACGAAGAAAACGATTACTCGAGACTATCAAATATTTTCTTGCACGAAGAAAACTCTAGCTCGATTCTTGAATTACATCACGTTTTTGATTGAAAAAAAATTTTTTCTTGGCATCAACAATTATTCCTCTCACTGTAGCCGGTGCAATTCTCGGCCGAATAGCCCAACAAAAGACGCACGTTTGGAAAATCTGCCATATCGGATACCTGATTGTATAAAAAATACATACATATGTATAGAATTCAAAAAAATAATAACACCGAATATCCCTTCGTATATTCTCTTTTCTTTCTTATCCCCGTCTCGGTCACGATTCCAATCTCGATTTCAATTCCCAACTGTACCTACACCATCCCCGCTCGCTCTCCTACTGCCCTCCTCTCCTCAATCGACACCTGGAAGAGGAACAACGCACTACGGTAACTTTACGGTACGATACGCGCTTCCGATAGGCCGCGCCGCTCGTCGAGGACAGTCTCCCGGAAAAGTTTCGCACTCCGCGCTGAAGAGTAGACCGCGCGACCGAACCGTGCTTACCATGCGCGCAAGACGTCGAGATTTAAGGCTCGTTTGGCAACTGGGTCAGAGAGATATTTGCCGGCGCGGAGGTACGGCATTGTTTTGGTTCAGGAGGCTCCTGTCGGAGCGTTAAAGAGCGCGTGCATCCAGGTGCGAGCGCGAATCGCATTAAGGGATGCGGAGGAAGTAGCAGCGCGTGCCTATCTTTAGCTCGGCCGTATAAAAACCAGGGCGTAGTGGTCACTTCGTCAGTCGTTGTCAGTCGTCGGAAGTTCGAGGGAGCGATCGCGATGAGGGACAGATTCGGATTTCTTCGCGTGCTCATCGTCGGCCACCTCCTCGTCGGCCTCGCGAACGGTCGTCCCGAGTACGAGAAGCTCTTCGAGAGATGCGAGGAGGGCGGCAACGTCTTCGACTGTCTGAAGAGGCGAGCGCTGCGCCTCGTCGAATCGGCCGTCGAGGACAACACCGTCTACGTCATCAATGACTTCGTCTCCGTCGCCAGAGATCCCGGTACCCTAAAGAGTCGCGCCGATGAAGGGAGCAGGACCTTGACGGAGACGCGGGAGGACAATTCGACGGAGGAGAGTCTGGACGAGAGGCTCGATCGGAAGCTGACGGAATATCTGACCACTAGGAGCATTCGCTTGAACATCCCAACGGACGTTTTTCAGGGTACTTGATCAACATTAATATATACCATCGCCATTAATGACACACGTATAAATTGCATTCGGAATGCACGTTTGGTTTTGGTCCCGTAAAGTAGAGCGAGTCACGATAATGGCATCCGCTTTAGCCAATATGACCTCCTTACTCGTAATCTTCCAACGAACGTTAAGTAGAGTTCTTCTGGATGGAAATATTTTTTTCAAAGGGATACGGTACGGTACCTCGACCGAAGATAACGCGAAATGGGATAATCGCCATCGAAGCGATTCTGTAAACAACTCAGACCTACTGTATTCCATGTAGAAACTCATCAATGACAATCCGCGCATCTGTTTGCCCAGTGAGCAACGGTATTATTCCTCATTGCAGGTCGTAAGAAGAAAGATAAATATGGCGGTATGCTGCTAATGGGCGGTCTAGCGATGGCAGGTGAGTCGTGAGTTGATTTTGCGGCGCGTGTAAAAGTGCCCGGAGAGAGAGAGAGAGACGAATGGCTGGATAAATAACAATCCCCGCGCCTTTCCAGGAATGATGGCTCAGCTAGCGATGGGTAAGATAGCCCTGCTGGCCGGTACTGCGCTTATCACCGCGAAGATCGCTCTAGTACTGAGCGCGATTATCGGGCTGAAGAAGCTGGCTAGTGGTGGCGGCGGTGGAACTCACGAAGTGATCTACGCGACGGCCGCGGAGCATCACGGCGGCGGGGGAAGTGGCGGCGGTCACGGTTACGGCGGTACTTCCGGAGGTTGGCAGAGATCTCTGGACGTCAGACATCTCACCTGAGAGATTCTCACAGGGCACCCGTGAAAGCAGCTCGCGCGTCGCGGTTCGTATTCAGCGCATGCTATCGGGCCGTTATCCGCGTTAAGGAATGCCCTTCCGCTTCTCTCGGCGCCAAGCGGAATTCGGTTTTCCCATACAAAAATATTCCCATTTTTAAATTGAATTTGTAATTTGTATAGGTTTTGACGTGGGTGTCTTGGCCACCCTCTACCAGTGAATGACATCTTTACAAATAAGTATTATTAACCGGGAAAAAAACGTGACAATAGTTCAACAATACCAACGAAAATTCTCCTATATTACCCTACTATGAATATAAATACTCCTCAATTCTTAAAAGTATTATACTTTAAGGAGACTTATTCGTTTCAACAACCATCTGCCGGTTTCCTTAAACTCTTACACTGCTCAAACAGGTGTCTTTTTAAATAAGCTTTTTTAAAAACATTATTTAGTATCTTTATACGCAGAATATTATTTACATTAAAATGAAAGCCAGTGTTCTATAATATCGAGTTAAGAGTTGATAAATGCCTACGTGCATTTACTGGCATAGTATGGGTTATCTTGATTTTAATTAAATATTACATACTGAAAGGCCTCAAATTTGATAATTCTCGGTAATAATTAGAAGAATTCCCTTATTTCTTCATATCTCAATAGTACCTACTCGTAATTCGGCTGTACTGACAGTATTAACCATTTCTTTAAATTAATATTATCACGCGTTTGCTTAACATGGACTTCATTGGAACATTTACCCTACATATTCAATATCACACACAAAATAAGATATCCGAAAGAATAATTATTAGCAGAGTTATAAGTTCGTTTCTCTCTACGACATTGTGACGTCATCCAAACGCCAGAGGGACGTACTTATGCCGGCAACGAATGCGAGAGAGATAGACTTACACTGAGAGAAATAATTGCTAGTATCAAAAAAGTATGTCTTAAATCAAGAACATGCGATATTACAAAGTTTTAAGAATACAGACTCTTGTGATCGAAAATATATATTTTTAATGCAAGAGTACCTTCGATGGAACAAGAAATTCTTCTTGCGCGAAAGAAACAATTACTCGAGCCTATCAAATATTTTCTTGCCCATGGCTTGGTCCTGAAATTATATCACGTTTTTGAGCGAAGAAAAAATTTTGTTGATACCAGCAATTATTTTTCTCAATGAACAACAACACAATGACGTATCAGGTGTAAAACTTTGCTTCCGTCGTTTTTCCGAAATTCGAGGCTTTATTGTAAAAAGACTGGTTATAAATTTATGATTCAAAGTATTGTTCATGGCTGGCCACTACTTTCTCCCATCTTTCGGGCAGCGTACGAATTCCGCGTTAAAAAAACTGGTCATCTTTTGAAGCGATCCTCGAATCGAAAACGGCGGAAGCAAAATTGTACACCTATTAGCTGCACTTCAAAATCATTCATCCCGTATTTTCTCAAGTATCGTTTTCCAACTTATATAAAGATAAAAATGACAAGTCAGAAAATATGATTGGGGTGAATGATTTTGTTAAAATTTTTCGAATCTGCAATAAAAAAAATTATGGGAAAACCGAATTACAGAGCGCACAACGCACAAGCAGAAGTGCGTTTCTGAACGTCGCGGCGCGTGTGCCGAATACGAGCCACAATTATCATCCTCCGCGAACGTCGTGAAATTAATCTTATAAGAAATCTCGCCCGTACCTGCGATCTTCCTTGATAAGGCTACAAGACTAACACGACGCACGTGCCGTTTCATTCTTACAGTTAAGTAACCGAAATATATTTATTCCTACGAGAAACGTTCTAAGTTTCATCTCTATGACAAAATACCGAATTTCTACAAAAAAAAAACATACAAAATACACGCCAACCCGTACGTCAATCGGAGCGGAAGACACGCCCGCGTATTCCGATCGACGACTCTCCCCATCCCGACACATCCCCTCCCGAAATTCCCGCACCGAAACGCCCGCCGCGCACATGTCCGACTTTTCCGCTCCGTCTCCCCTTACCGCGCCTCGTCGTTCGTGCGATTACGGAGCGTGTAACCCTGCTCGAGTCGGCGCGAACGCACGCGGCGAGAAAGGACTCGTTTATATTACCTAGATTTCGGAACGCGCGTGAAGCGCGAGAGAAAGTATCGTGGTGAGAGAGGAAAGAGGACGACTATAACGCTTCCGTCCACACGCGATAACTGTAGCCGCGCGGAGCGCCGCGGCTGTACACGCCGGAGACTTCGAGCGCGCGCGAGAAGTTCCTACGGCGCGGCCGTGTTACGCCGTAATTACTTCACCGCGCGCGCGCATATATGTGAGTAGGTACCAGAGCGCACCGCGTAGAACCGAGTCCACGCGAGCATGACCCGGCGTGAGTACGTTTCCGCGGCCCCCGAAGGCAATTCCCAGCTGGAGAACGCTAGCGGTGCTCCGGAGTTTACTCCTTGTCTAATCATCCGTGACGAAGATCGAGCGGTTTCGGGAGAAATAATGCGCGGCGAGGAAGGAGCGAAATGAAGCGCGATGCGACTGCGCGCGACGAAAGATGGACCGGTTGTCGGAGCTCACTACTTCGACGCGCGAAGATCCACTCCGAAAGTCACGGAGCGTCGTCTAAACCGTTCGGGACCTCCACGAACTTTATATGCCGGCGGAAAGTAGAGAACGGGGACTGAAAAGTGTGATTTTTTTCTTTGAGACTAGCCTCCTCCGCCGTGCCCGACGCTTTGTGTGCCACTGGGCCGTGCTGCCGAGCGTCCTCTTCGCGCGCCGTGGCGTCTTCGCTTTGGAGCTGAGCCGTGGACCGAGATAATGGATGCTGAAGGTCCGCATGGCTGGCTCCGGAGTCGCGCGTTATCGTCGCTATCTCGAATATCTGAGAATCTGCCGGTGTATTCGGGTCCCTGCATTCCGACGGAAGCGATAGCTGCGTGAATAGTCAACGTGCATGATTAGATCAAACGATTTTTGTTCTAGCTTAATTCATCTGTCCTTTTGCTCTACTAAGGTGCTTTGTAATTTTATTATCGCAACGATCGTATCGAGGGATAATATCGTGGTAATATAATAATGATCGTTCACACACACACACACACACACACAGTCGCGGTTTAACGATCGCAATTCTCGCTCCAGAGAGCCGCGATTCTATTCTCTCTTTCGCTCCGTACCGCATTACCTCACTCGCTCTCCCTCCTCGTTTCCTGGCGTTTGTAATTACACCGCAGGGTTTATAACTCTGTTGACGAAGAAAACCGGCGCTTATTGCTGTCCGAGAGAAATGTTCCCTCGTCTGCAGTAAAGTATACATGGCGTGAGTATAAGTACAGACTGGTGGCCCTCGGTGTGGAAGACTGAAAGCCGAAAAAAGAGAAGCGGAAAGAGTATAGCGCAGCACTTGGTGGTATAATACTTGAAGCCGAAAAAAGAAAAGGGAGAGAAGTATACAGGGTGTCCCGTCATGTAATGTCCATACTGAATTTACGTGTTCCTGGGGTCATCTGGACCGAAAAGTCTTAATATACAAGGGTCCCAAAAGCCACCATGCGTGTGTGTTCCGTATAACGACCATGAAATCCTTTTACGCTCCACAACAACGATTTTTCAAAGAGCACAGTTATGTATTGATCATCAAAAGGTGGTCATTTCGAACAATATGTGAGATGATTGGATTTTATTTCAATTATTGTCTAATGAGAAATAAAGCTGCTTTTCTTATTAGTATTCATTTTTTTACTTACACACGGTGACTTGTAGACCCCTTGTGTATTAAGACTTTTCGGTTCAGATTGATCACAGGAACACGTAAATTCAGTATGGACATTACATGACGGGACACCCTGTAGATAGACCCGCTTCTCTCATCTGTACGTGAGCACTTATGGTCGGCGTCGAACATTCTTTGAGAGTATTACTATTGGATGATATATTTGTCTATTTCCTGGAATATTCTAATCACTCTTAAATTCCTTATTCCGCTCGTAATCAACTATAAAAAAAATGTTAAGAGAGAAAAATACGTAAACAGTTGGAAAATTCGTGTTGGAAATGGTCCATTCATTTTTATACATTAAAATAAATCGATTCTTGGAGTAAATTCAAAATTTTTTGTGTTAAAGTTTACGCAAAGAATGTTATGTTATATTAATGAAAAGAATCGGTCAATCTTAATAAATATGTGGACTATTTCCAACACATTTCCAACTGTCTGTACACGTATCTCTTAACTGTGATGCTTGAGCGAAATTTTTGCCCACGCTCAAGTAATTAATCACTGATCAAGTGAGATTCCTGAGGAAAACAGTAACTTGAAACTAATTTAATTTTCAAGAGTATAAAATTTGTCTTCTTATCAATGTTATTCATATCAACACTGATATAGAATTTTGACATAGATCGAAATATAGTATAAAAAGAATTATTTTATCAAATTGAACGGACACCCCGTAGATAATAAATCAATCGTGATTAAATGATACACCAAACATATAGCTCGCTATATTTCAATTATTATTATATGTTTACCCCTTGGTAAATATTAAAAGGAGAACATTCAAGGCTATCATACATCTTTGCTGGTATGCGGTAGTACCTCTGCAAGGATGCTTGAGATGAACTGAAAAACGTGCAGGCAAAAGGCCACGAGTAAGACGGCGTGACTACGGTGACCTCGACAGATCGTAAAATGAATCCATATAGAGTCCAAGTGTGTAAGACAGACTCACCGTCGTATAGTTCCATTAGAGATGCGCTAACCTCGATCGAAGCGGTCGTGCCGCGTTGTACCATACCGCCGTTGCAAGCTACGGAACGTAGAATCGAGTGGACCCGATCCCAGTCTCTCCTCTCGTCTCGCGTCTCTCGCTCTATCGCTAACGACCAGGGTTACCGGGTCACCGAGTTCCAGCCTCGAGCCTCAGACTCGCACATGCACCCCCACCGCCCACACATGCTCTCCTCTCTCTTTCGCAGCACCCTAAATTGATCTCCGCACGATTAAACCTCCTTTCCTATCCAGCACACATTTCTCATCTCGTTTTATCATTAGCATTCATTTCTCTTTCATCGTTTACGCTGAGAAATTATATTTCATAATTAGATATAATTTCCTTTTCATTAATTGTACATTTTCGTGCAATTTGCTGTTAATTTCATTTAAGTTTAATCGAGATGCTATTTTTCAATTATGAAACAAATTTTATGGAAAGATCCGTTATTGTTTTATGAAATGTATAATATAATAGTCTTTGTACTCGGAAGATACCCCCGACTCTTTTCTGTTACATTCACATGCTTCTTTCGACCCGGTTGCAAGTTTAATTCTCTACATAATAGCTACTCTTTCCGGTAGTACCTTCTAAGTACAAAATCTATTGTATTACATCTCATTATAAATACACCTACAAAAGATGTTCTATTTCTTATAATGCACGTCTACAGACTATACTATTAAAAAAACACTCAGAAGCATAAAATATTATACTATTTTTACTGCATTACAAGCATTATAAAATTCTACTGATCGATATACCGTATACTTTTTCGCATGCTTGATATAGTTCCCCTGTATTTGACCACACATCATCAGAGAACCCCTGATATGATTGATGCTAAAACGTAAACAATTCAACCATACGAATAAACATCAGATGACAACTGTTCGACACTAAAGCTACTCCACGCTAACCCCGCTACCCTCACGATAGATTTATGCCCATACTCATCCCGACACCGGTATGCAAATTCCGCACATACGCGTCTAAAGCACGTCAGTCCAAACCGGCCGGAAGTTCTTCGTCGATAAGTCGAGACGCGGACCGATCCGTCGATCAGGCGTGCGATCAAATGAGCGTGCGGATAGTCGCGCCTTTTCGCTCCCTGGAATAAAGTAGTCCCGCGGTACCTACATGCCCGTTCGCGCTCACTCAGTGGGTCTCTGTGTCAGAAAGGTCAGAGATGCCCGCGTGCTCCATGAGAATCCCATCGCGTCTCACCATCAGCAGAGGCGCGCGCGCGCGCGCTCCCTCGCTCCTTCCCTCGCTCGCTCGCTCGCGGAGAGGCGCACATGCAGAAACGGATGTGCTCGTACGTACGTGAGAATCGCCTTACCCCTTGCCTTGCCACCTCGGCGTATACGTACCGCCGGTATAAATCGGACCGGAGTCTTCGTCCTGGCGCCAGTCGAGTAAAGTAAGAACCCCGAGCCGCGCGCGTCCTTCCGGATTGCGAGAGAGAATCGAGGAGAGTGATCGAAGGGTGGAGACTATCGGCGATTTCCCGATCCTCCGTGTCGGAGTCGAACGAGATCGCGACGGGTTACGAAGTCGCCTCCGCGGGATATCGCGCGCCACGTGGGATACCGAAGAAGTGCGTTGCAAGGTGCTCGCGATGGACGCAACGAAGTGTGCGTCGCTGATGCTGCTGCTGACGATCTTGGCGTCCTCGGAACTCCCCGCTGGATATGCCCATGCCGCGTCGGAGGAGACGAGTGCGTTCGACCGGGGCTACCGGACCGTCTCCCGTATCTACGAGGAGTGTCAGCATCGGGACTTCGGGGTGTGTCTGAAGAAGAAGGCTATAGTCTTCCTCGAGCGACTCGGCCGAATCGACAGTCTACCGATAGCCGACAGTGTCGAGCTGGTGAAGAGTGACGACCACGTCGAGAGTGCCTTGGGCAAGGATCAGGCCTCGTCGTTGGAGACGTCCGGAAGGACCGGGGGGACCAAGGACGAGACGCTGAACGACGTCCTGTTCGATCGGCTGACGTCGCTACTAAACGGCTTCGACATCCAGATTCGTTTGCCGCGCATGTCGTCGAGCGAGCTGAAGCGCAGTCTCGAGGAGGGTCGCGGAAAGATGAAGAAGATGATGGGGATGATGATGATGGGAGTGGCGATGAAGATGGCCGCCATGATCCCACTGGCGATGGGAGTCTTATTCCTGCTCGCGGGAAAGGCCCTGATCGTCAGCAAGATCGCCCTGGTGCTCTCGCTGATAATCGGTCTGAAGAAACTGCTCGCCCAGAAGCAGGGAGGGGGAGGGGGTCACGAGGTCCATCACGGCGGCTGGCAGCAGGGCGGCGGGGGTGGCTGGGACCGGAGCATGAGGAGCCTCGATCTCGCGGAGCCCGTCGCGGAATCGGAACGTAGCGAATACGCGCAGAACTTGGCTTACGGCACCAGGAGCGCCGCGACAGCGGCGCGGACCTGAAGAACGCGCGCGCGTACGACGTTATATGGTATAATGCAAACGGTACCGTACGAGCGGCGGCGTAGGCCATCAACGGCGGACGCGGCGCGGGAGTAGCGGTCATTGCGCATCGCTCGCCTCCGTTTCCCTCCTCCGCCCGCCGGACGTCGTCGATGGAGCGCGCCGAGGGCGAGCGAGGAAGAGGCGCGCGACGGAGACGGATGAATGACTCGAAGGGGGGGAACTGGAATAGGGCAGAGTATGCTTACCGAATAGACTAGAATAGAGGATAAAGTAAAGTAGCTTAATTATTTATTCGGTACCGTGGGACCGGGTCCCTCGAGAACGTAAGCGCTGGTGAACACGGAGAACGAGACGGTAAACGACGAGGACGCAGGGCGAACGCTAACGAGTTGCCGAAAGTACAAACGTTATCTTCGCCCGGGCGAGTGTTCTCCGGGAACGCGCGAACCGGGAAGAACTGAATTACCGTAAAGCGCTGTTGTTCCTGTGAGATTGGAGAACGGCAATTACGGTCGGGACAGACGGCGAGCGCGTCGCTCGACCGTTATGGGCGAGTGAGTATAAAAAATAGAGAAAACAGTCACACCGATGCCGCATCGCGCGTTCGACTTTCCTAAGCGTTTATCGTCACGAAAACACGCGACGGGGGAGGTGCGATCGTCACTCGTCGGGACCGCTCGAGGGACTTCGCACCCTCGTACACTAATCGTACAATTGAAGGGCTTATTTGCGAAACGTGACAAGCCACACTCTGTTCAAAAATAAACAGTTTACTTTGTAGTAGTCCCCTGCGTTATTTTTTCATACTTTAAGATTGTAGACGTTAATATATGAGCTAGAGTACATTTGTTAAAAACACTGAGGGGTTATATATTAATCAAATATGCATTTTACAGATTTTTATGAAACTTCAAAGCTCGTCTTCTCAATAAAATGATTTTGTGGCTTGTCACGTTTTTCCAATAAGCCCTTCAATTGGACGTTGGAATCATTGTATTCATATCGAATAAACGATGCCTGAATCTCGTTGAAAACTTCTTCCGAATGTTCGTCCCTCCCTGCTACGTAGTTCAACCATCCACGACTCACGATTCAGTCCGTACACGCACGATCGATCGCCGCGACGCACGCGTGCGACGATTCACCCTTGGCGCTTCTCGCTGGTCAAGCTGAGCACGGCCGCGAAGAGGGCAAAGAAGAATCCAGCCACGGCGGTCGTGGAGACGAGAAGGATGAACCCTCCGAGCATGAGGGGGATGAGCACGGTGAACTTCAGCTTGTACGCGAGCAGCAGCGGCATCAGGACCTGCTCCATTTTTTCCCCCTTCGTCCTCGACCACCCTGAAAGTCACGCGAGAATTGTCGTTACTTGATTTCCTCCTACGGCGTATCATCGCGCGAAGGAACTCCGCGAGGGGCTATGCACATTCGTAATCGTGGTGTCACTCAATTTTGTAATCAAAGTGTAATCACACTGTAATCAATGAAGTTTTGTTTGATTGTTCTATTTATTATAATATGTTTTGTAACGCATAAAATAATAAAATGGTGATAATAGTGGTACCAAAAACATGCTTGTCGATTTGTTCATTAAAGAAACAATTAATTAATAAGAAAAACAGAGTGAGGACTTCATTTCAACGATTACTAACATATTGTAATCACTGATTACAATTTCACTGTAATCATTGAAATCATTTCGTCTCCTTAATACTACAACTAGGTAACTCGAATTTTCGGTATTCAAATTGTGCACTTATCGCATGCATATGAGGCGGTAAAAGGCAAAGTGGTGTAAGTCATTTCAAGAAACAGAAGAATTTGATAGAAATGTTGCCGTTTGTAGCCGTTTGTAGTTTGCCGTTCGTATTTGTGCTGCCGTCCTATGGACCTACACCACTATTCTAGCCAACACATTCGATTATGTAGATAACGTTTTTCGCCATTATCTTAAAATGGCAAAAAAGTGACTTACACTACTTTGCCTTTTACCACCTCATATATTAATCGCTTTAGAGTGATTATATCTATATCATACTACTGGATGTCTAACCTTAAATATGCGACAGACCTTATCTCGTTGTAACTCCGAAAAGAGCGTACAAAGTTGGGTACAAAGTTTGCTACAAAAAGTAGATAAATGAAATACCGAAAATTTGAGTTACCTAATTGTATCACTAAGGGGGCGATTTAGTAATCATGAAGTCACCTTCGAAGGTAGTGGTGATCAATGTAATCATTGACTACCGAAATCAGTGTAATCACCGTGGTAATCGCTTGTAATCGATTACATTTTGCAATCCGGGTCTCACCCAAATTGAATGTGAATAGTCCCTCGGAACTCCGTCGTATATTCACCTTCGATCGTCTTGAACAAATCGCCCTGCGCCTCCTCGACGGCATCACTCTGCGGCGCGGAAATGTCGCCGAATCGATCCCTCTTCCCACCCTCGCCGCTCCCCTCGACCGTCGCCAAGTCGAACGTCCCGACCGCGCGTGTCGTCTGCACAGCCAGCAGGCAAACGACGAAGATCAAACTCACCGGCAACTCCTTCATGCTCGCGCCAACAAAGTTTCACGGTTCTTCGCGAAAAGCAGCGACGGCGACTTCACATGATCTCCGCGGAGCAGCCGGACTCGCTCGGACGTCACCCCGGATACGTACGAGCGCCGCGGGCACCTTCACCGATATCGGCGGGCGATCGCATTCGTCACGGCGCGGCGCGCATCCCCGATTCGCGAAACCTTCCGTCGACTGGAAGCCGCTTCCCCGCGCGCGATCGACGAACGAGAGGACGTGTACTGCGGCACCGCGCGCCGCTAGGAACTGAACCGGTCCCCGGTCTCGTTCCTGGACGGCGATGGACACGCGCGGGGCCGCGGGCACGCACGCTTCGGTTGACAGGAAAATCGACGGTCCGTGAAAAATTATTCCGAGAAGTATGCGGGACGTGTAAGTACTGTGATCGGGGGAGGCCGCGCGGTGTGCGAATCGCGCTGCAAACTAGCCGCTGCGGAGGAGGCACCCGGAGAACGGATCGGGCGCATACGGGAGATGCCGCGGGGAGTGTGTACGGGGCGGATAAAAAGAGTTTTAGGATCTTAATAGCCACTGGCACGGCGTAATAATAGCGGATCGATCCGGTGATCCGATTCGTTCGACTTTCTCCTGCAACGTGTTTTCGATGGCGACGTTGCGGCGCGGTGTCGTCGTCGAAAAAAGCGCGGAGTATAACGCATCGCTGTTCGGTAATCCCGTCCTCCCCCCACCGCGAAGATAATTGCGCTCGATCAGCGGATTCTCTCGGGCGTGAAGCGGGCAACCCAGATATCGATGCAGTTTTATTCAGATGTCGCGTCGGCGCGTTGCCTGCCTTCGCCGTGGAGTACAAGGGACAGTTTCAACTGCTGTATCCCCACCACCGCTGCTCTCCATAACCAATTTGATATTTGGACTGGGGATAATTGCAGGGGTCGTCAACTCGTTACGCCTGTTAAATCTTCCTCCGTTATTATATGGTCCCGAGTACCGTTCGTTCGTTCGGCCGCTGCTCGCTTTTCGGATTCGACGAATGTTCGACTATCGATCCGTATTCTTGATCTCTGTCGTTCTTCCGCCTCCCTCCGTCCTGCCGTCCTCGCGAGCTCCGTCGTTCTCTCGCCTCCCTTCGTCCCGACGCCGGTACACTGAGATGTGAGAGGCGCAGGGCAGTGTTAAATTTGCAGTAGAAAAATGTAAAATTTACCGGGAAAATGTAAAACTGACAGTAAAGTGTAATATAATTTATATATCGAATAATTAATTGTACAGAGTTTAGTTGTATTTACAAGAATATGTTTAGAATGTTGACTTCGTAAATACAAAACATCAGCATTTTTTTCCGTATACACTAAAATTTACCCGGAAAATGTAAAATTAACAGTAGAGTTTAATATAGCTTACATATCGAATAATTAATTGTCACAGAATTTAGTTGCATTTACAAGAATATATTTAGAACTTTGACTTCATAAATACATCACAATTTTTTTCCGTATACACTGAAAGAAATAATTGCTAGTGTCAAAAAAATATGTCTTGAATCAAGAACATATTACGATCTTGCAAATTTAAAAAAATACAGATTCTTGATCAAAGAATATATATCAAGAGTACGTTCATTGGAACAAGAAATTCTTTTTGCGCGAGAAAAACAGTTACTCATACCTATCAAATATTTTCTCGCACTAAGCAAACCATGGCTTGATCCTAGAATTATACCACATGTTTTTTATTGAAGGAAACATTTTTTGGCACCAGCAATTATTGCTGGCACCTTCGGTGTATACAGAGAGAAAAAGTAGTAGATTTAACTAAATTGGCGGTCACGGGCGGGAGAACGATTACTTAATTACTCGAATTAAATAATTTGATTCTAATGATTTGAAATTGTTTGACGAAAACAAGCGGCAGTCAAGTCTAGCAAGTTATTAGTTCAAGTAACTTGATCTGCGTTCCCGCCCCCCGGGGCCCGAATTTAGTCAAATCTACCACATTTTTCTTCTCAGTGTACCCTCGCGGAATTTATCCAAGTTCATCGCGCTCGTCGATCGGATCGAATTAGCGACTTAATCGGCTGTGAAACGATACGGTAGAGGCCGCCGGCCATTCTCCCACGGCGCGGGCGGTGCGTAACCGTGCCGTATCGACCGGACGACAACAGAGCGGATCTCCTCGCGGAAACTCGGACGAAGGGATCTCGGGGGACCGGCGAGAAGAACGGGAATGGACGCGGAACGTCGTCACGCGTCAGTCGCCGAGTCCGATCGGGGAAGCACTTCGGAGTTTGCGGGTCTATATAAACTTATCCCGTTGATGGGTGGGCGAATAGTCGGTGTTCGTCCGGTTTGCGAATACATTGCGGCTGCGTGGTCCGGTGCGATCGCGGATAGACGAGTAGTTCGATGAGAAGGGGATGAGCACAGGGAGGAAGTTTGATCTCTCGGAGCGCATCTAGATAAGATAAAAAATGGTGAAGGTATTGTGCTGCACTGTCGGTGCATCCCTCCTGCTGCTGGGGCTGCCGACCGCGCGAACGCAAGGAATCGACGCGGCGACTTCGTCACCCGCAGCGTCGACGTCTTCCTCCGTGGGATTCTTCGATCGGATAGAAGACGGCGCGCTCGTCTTCATCGACTCCCTCGTTCCTGACACGGCGGAGACCGCCGATATCGTCGAAGGTCTGTTTACCGCCGAATGACACTAATTAATCAGCACGTTCGATCGAAGAAATCCAATTTCTCGCACGACCCTTGCCTCGCAGGTCGAAAGAAGCGAAAGAAGGGGAAATTCGGCAAGTACGTCTTGCCGCTGCTGATCGGATTCCTGATGATCAAGTCCATCCTGCTGCCGATCGCTCTGAAGGGACTCGCGGTGCTCAGCGGAAAGGCGCTGGTCCTTAGCGTCATGAGTCTCATCCTCGCTGCTATAGTGGGCCTGAAGAAGGTCGCCCAGACATCCCACGGACACGACTACGAAGTCGTCAATGTTCCGCTGAGTAAATACCGGAGGAACGACGCGCAGGATGCCGAGGAGGACGCCGCGGCGCCGTACAGATACTACCGCGAGCGCCGGCGGAAGAAGTGACGAAGCCGCTTCCTTGTCGTCGCGACGGGCGGGTCGGCGATGCGATCGGATGGACCAGGAACGGCGCCGCAGCTGCTGTACCATCGGTGGCGTCGCTACGGAACGACGCTCTTGACGGGTGCCGAGCGTCGGGGCGAAACGAAACTGTCGCGTGTCTCGCAGTAAAATAAAGAAAATAGTTGCTCGACGTCGGACGATGTCGCTGGCGGATCTCATCAATGAACTCGAACCGCGCGACGCGGTCTTCATTGACGCAGCTCAGACCTTGTTACGTAAGCGCGCGCGCGCTACGAGGAGAAAGTATCCGGGACTCGACTGAGAAATCATGAAATCGCGCGCCAGTCCGGTTCCGTCGTAATAATGCAGCGTAAGCGAGTCGATACGTTCGAGTACCTATTTATATCGTTGATTATGATTCGATTTCTTCCTATCTTTCATTCCTCTCTCTCTCTTCCACTGTATAATCTCTCTTCCATCGCGAAATCCGGAAGTCACGATTCGACGCAATGTCAGAGAAGAGACTTGGCGAGTGAAGAAAAACATACGTATCTATTACGTAGGTGAATACGAATTTTTATCTCTCCTCCCTCCGATTGTATACACGGAGAAAAAGGGTTAGTAAAGAATCACGGGAAAACCCATGAATTTTTACGGTTATTCCAATAACTGGGCTCCTCGAGGTAAAACATTGAAGTTTTTAATAGATCACAATGTAATGTTTACAATTCGTAAAAGTATAAACGTGAGTTTATACGGTAAAATTTACTAATCTCCAGTTAGAATGTATTGAGTGTTTACGAGCTTATACTGCAACGACTGTAAAGATTAGGCTGTGTCTATTAAAAAATTCAATGTTTCACCTCGAGAAGCCCTGTTACTGGAATTCACTGTAAAAATTATTAGTTATACAACTTTGCTTCCACCGTTTTCCTATAGATGGCTTACGAGAAAAACGGCAGAAGCAAAGTTGTACACCTAATACTAATCCTCTTTCTCCGTATATTTTCCGTAGCATCTTCACAGATAAAAAGAATTAGTTGGATCTACTAAAAATAACTTGCGCGGTTGCAAGTAATTATATATTCAGAACAATTATATTTTTTTTTCTTATTAATTAGATATTTCTTCCTTACAATCACATTCTATTCCACATGATTGTAAGGAAGAGATATCAAATTGATGTATTTTCTAAATTTTATTCATATCAATAAATAATTATTTGCGACCCTGCAATTAATTTTCAGTAGATCCAACTAATTCCTTTTCTCTGTGTTGAAACTTGGAAGCCTTCGTCAGCATTCGACTTCGATAAAGTGGAGAGTGATCGAGTACCTCGAAGAGAGTACCCCTTGGGCGTATACTATCTATTACGAAGATTGGTACGTGCGGGCCGACTGGTACAGGGGGTCGTTGACCGCGCAGAGATGCTCGTGGGCACGCCGAGGGATACCAGGCTCCTCCCCTCGCTTTTCCTCCCTGCTTCCTATACAGCAGTGCAACATACCACTGCCTTCGTGCGCGCATCGATGAAGACGCGCAGCTCTGAAGCGTCTGTACCAATGTTTAACGTCCCGTTAGCATCGCCATGTCGTCCGAAGATGCCAATCGATCTAGCGCCAAACGAGAAGAGTCCTCTGGAGAATTTCTCCGTTTAGCACGCGCCAGATACACAAAGGTCGTACATACGAGGCTCGTACACAGATGTTGACATTCTCGTTTTCTCTCGGACGAACGCACGGAGAAACGCTTTTGTGGCACTTTCCATTGCCTTACGCAGCCAAGTGACGAACGTACCTGGAAATTCGCGAGCGGAATCCAGCCGCTGTATCGATACGGCACCATATTCGATTGTACCGTTAAAAGATGACGAAGAATGGACGAATAATCGGATTTGAATTTGAGGACGTTCTTCCGACGTCCATAAGCGAACGGCGAATCGATCCCTTTACGCGACGCGAAGCATTTTCACGCGATCGCACGCGAGAATAGCGTATAATATAGCATCGTCGCATCGTGACGCGACGCGTAGAGAAAGAACACGGTTCGTAGTACGTAGATTATATAAGAAAACCAGTCGGGTGTGTAATGGTTCACGCGTTACCGGTTCAGCCGTCTCTGGGTCAAGGCGAGCCGGCCGATGCCCGGGGCCCAAGTACGTCCTGACAATAAGCCTCCCTAAGCGGCGCTTCGGGGGATCTCTCTCGCATCTCGTTGAGGTTGGAATCGTCGGCCGGGCGACACATATTCGACGCATCGGGACTGCTTCCGCGGTCCGAACCGATGAGACACCTACGAGGTATGTTAAGCGCGCGTACTCTATGCATAATGCACGTGTACGCATCCGGATCCCGAAGAGAATAGAATTTACGTAGGTATGTCGTGCGTATACGAGGGAAAGTATCTGCGTTATACGCAGAAGTAGGTACCTACGCATTTTTTACAGGTATGAGATCTCTCCACATATTTTATTATATATTTCTTACATACACTGTAAAAAAATGTCTATTAAATTTAATACAATTGTACATGTGTAAAGCTTTTACCCAATACGTGATTATAAAAATTAATATACTTTGTTACGCAATTTATAAAGGCAATTTCATAAGGATGTATATTCATTTTCATAACCACACGTAGGTATTAGAGAAAAGCTTTGTATCAGAGCATATGAAAAACATACATTTTTTTACGGTATAGATATTCCTTGGAAATAATCGATTCATTTTAGATTACTGCCTAAAGTGAACGTCCTACTTTGGATAAAAAAATAGAAATACGTAACCTCTTCACACTTTCGTGAACTAAATTTTATTCGGCGCTGTAATTCGAATCCAATAAAGGAATAGGTACTTCACTTAGAAGTGAGATACAATTTATTCCTCTTTATTTATTATTCAGCTAGATATTAGGTCCTCTTTTGTTTTCTTTAAGCCTGATTTATACTTAATTCCCCCAACCCTAACTTTAAACCCAATTCCAATGCAACTCGTTCGTAATTGGCTTAAATAAATTCATACACCCCATTCGCTTGTAAATTACATTGGAATTAGACAAAAGTTAAAATTAGAACCTGAGCATAAAACAGGCCTTAGTTTTAGTTCGGGTTTTAGACCTCTTTTCTTGGATATTTCATACGAAATAAGAAGCTAGCTTACCTGGCATCATCAATCGAATCAATCAATTCCGAGTAATTCCAGTAATTCCAAGAATATATCGACCATTATACATTGTACGTACCTACTGCAGCAATCGTATATCATTACGCAACAAGTGATCGTAAACTTATAATTCCAACAATAATACGTTTCTCGGAATTCGTATCTATCCAAGGTAGTGGTTTAGTCGAACATACATAATATATCATATGAGTCTAAACTTACTCGTCGAGAAAGAAACTCGAATCACTATTATCTCATTATCTATGAACTTTTAGTCTGCATCCATATAAAACTTTTTTGCAGATAAAAATGTCATCTTCAAAAAGTGTTATACAAACTTGAGTCAAGAGCTCATGGATAATGAGATAATAGTGATTCGAGTTTCTCTCCTGGCGAGTAAATTCAGTCTCATATAGTACACGAGTATACCCACTCCAATTGGTCCAGGCGAACGATCTCTACCGAAGGGCCACGCGTCCCTCCTCGGAATTTCGTGTAGTAGTTCCAACCACGATAGGTGGGCACTTCCCGACGAGAAGGGCACCGACGGACCCATCTCGCGTCCTGCTTCCCCGCTTCACCCCCGTGACCCAAATTCTACCAGAGCGACCTAATCTCACAGCTACTCGTCCGACGCAGCGAGACGCGCCCCGCCCCGCTTAGGATCGTCCCGGACGTCGTTGGTCGTAGCGCGTTTGTTTAAAAAATTACCGACGAAAGTTTTTCGGGGGAGGCGACACACCTGGCGGCGAAGTGGGGGTTGAGGACGCCGGAAGGACTATAAAAATTCAAGCGACACGGGGCGAAGACACATTGTGCTCCGAAAATTTTCAACGCGTCGTACTCGACAGTCCCGTAGCGTCTCGAACGTCAGTCTCTCGCATCACCACGCGCATCATCCACGAGCCCACCACCGCGATGTATCGGCCGTTGATTCTGTGTCTGGTAGTCGCCTCGTCGACGGCGGTGCCGGCGCGCCCCGCCGAATCCGCGAGTCTCAATTGCCTGGATCGGGACGTGCCGATGTTCAGTTGCCTCGCCGTGAAAGCCGCGCGCGCCCTGGAGAGGGCCGCGCGGTCCAGCGACATCAAGATCGCCGACGGTGCGACGTTTGTGCGAGACACCCCCAGTGAGTCGAAGGGAAATAGTCGCGGGGCGATCTCGTTTCGAGCCCGGTGCTGATGTCGATCTCGTTGCAGTGAATCGCGACGGCAAGTCCCTCAAATCCGAAACGGAGCTGATGGAGGAGTTGCCGCGCGACACCGCTGGGAAGGCCGTGAAGCTGTCGGCCATGCTGTGCGACGCCGTCAACTCGTTCTTCGAGAGTCACAGCCTGAAGCTGAGCATGCCGTCCATGGCGGAAGGTAAGAAAGGGTCGCTCGCGTCAAAATTGCACCCACCGTCCGATTCCATACCTTCTAATCGCCCTCGCCCTCTTTCTCGCAGGACGCTCCTCGGAGAGCATCACCGACAAAATCCCGAACCTGCAGGAGTTCGCCGGATTGAAGCTCTTCGCCTTCGTTCCCATCGCGCTGGGAGCGCTCTCGATCCTCGTGACGAAGGCGCTCTTCGTCGGGAAGGTCGCCCTCCTCCTGGCCGGCATCTTGGCCTTCCAGAAGCTCTTCGGCGGCGCCTCGACCAGTAGCTTCTTCAACAAGGCCACCCAGCCGGCCGTGAACTGGATCGAAGGATCATCCAACTACGCCTGGTCGCCCGGGCCGACCGCCACGCAAACCCAAGGCTACTACAGCAGGAGCTTCACCACCGACAAGCGGGCCGACCCGAAGATCGACGCGCACAGCTTGGCGTATTCCGCTCAAATGCCCGCAGCCAATTAGGCCGTGTGAGCGAGAGAGGAGAAGACATCGCGTCCCGTCATTAAAAGGAGGGATTTACGACTGCTAGATTGATAATTGATATTATTTATGGAAGCCATTTTTGTATACTTAACTTAAAATCGATATACGTCCGACTGTTAATAAATTATTTGAACGCTAATCCGCGATGCTCTTTCGCGTTCGTAAGATTCTCAGGTATTTCGTCTTACGCGTTCGAGTCGTACACTGTAAAAAAAATATTTTTAATACATCCTTTTATATAAAGTTTATTTTTCAACGTGTGATTATGAAAATTAATATCTTTCCTTATGGAATTTCCCTTATAAATTTCATATCGGAGTATATTAATTTTCATAACCACGTATTGAATAAAAGCTTTATATACGATTATGTAAAATTCCATTCAAATTTCTTTTTCAGTGTATACGATACGAGAGAACAAATTAACGCTCCGCAAGACGGATGATCGATACATTATTCACTCTTTGACCCCGCTGAACGCTTGTAATTTGTCTTCTCCTTCGACCAGATCGCGTCGCGCCTCCGCCTGGCTTCCGCGGTGGGGAACGCAGGTGTCGCGTCGAATTAGCGTCACGAGACGAACGGCGACGCCGCGGTACGGATGTCGCTATTCGCGTCGCGGCCACCTACTCGCGCGCAGGTACGACGCGCCTACTTAGGGTACCAGTGACATCTGTACAGATTCGAACAAAGCGACCGATCGGCAGCGCCTAATAAACGATTCCTCGCGGTCGCGCACGTACGCGTTTACCCGTATGTACACACGTACCGTGCGCGCGACACGCCTCTCTCTCACTCACTACGCCTTTCCTCCGTGTCTCTCTCGTTCGCTCTCGTTCCGAACTCTTCCGCGTGAGCCGCAGCCGCGGCGAGATTCGGGCCACAAGTTTTGCATACCGTGCCGTATCACGCCGCGGCGACTGACACGGAAAACTAATTCTTCGGTAAAAATTCGCGGTCGATACCTACGTCCTCGACGGCGAAGGCGAGTGCGAATGCAAATGTCGCGTTCTCCCGCGCGATTCCGGAACCGCGTCGGTTTCGTCCGGATTTTCTCTCGCCGTCGAAGAGATGCATATCCGGTCTGGTGAAAAAAGTGTCTACATTGAGAGAAATAATTGCTGGTGGCAAAAAAATGTTTTCTTCAATCAAAAACATATGATATAATTTTAAGATCGAGCCATGATTTTCTTGGTGTAAGAAAATATTTTGTAGGCTCGAATAACTGTTTTTTTTGCAGAAAGAATTTCTCGTTCCTACAACGATATTCTTGAATCAAGAACATAATATATTCTTTGATCAAGAGAGAATCTGTATTCTTAAAAATTTATAAGTTTATATGTTCCCGACTCAAGAAACATTTTTTTGACACTAGCAACTATTTCTCTCCGTGTACACGGAAAAAATGCTGATGTTGGATTTACAAAGTCAAAGTTGTGAATATATTCTTGTAAATGCAATTAAACTCTGTGTGTACAATTAATTACTCGATATTTAAACTATATTCGACTCTGCTGTTAATTTTCCTGGTAACTGTACATTTTTTTGCTGTAAATTTATTGTAACATAGCCCCCTGCGCCTTTCACGCAGTAAGTGCATACTGTGTTACAATTTGCAGCAATTGGTCTACTGTTCATATCAAATTTTTTTTTTGTATTTGAGGGAATGTAAGTTATCATGCGCCCGCCGGCCTTGAATACCTAAATCATCGATTATTAGAGAGTTACTGTAACGTCATAGAGAAATATCAGAAATATGTTACCCACAAATTTATCAATATACAAATTAGGGGAGACTGGTGTCGATTGTGACGGTAAGCTGGCCCCGCGTTTCCATAAAAGAATTGAGAATGAGGGGCCTAATTCCAGTCTCCTCTACAATCAATCCCTTTGCGATTCTTCAATTACTATGTACGAACATAATAATTACAAACGATGCTCGTTCTTGCAAAAATATACAGGACCACTTTTCTTTATAAATCAATTCGAAGAATCGAACTTGACATATAAATAGTGACGAATTTCAATTCGACTTCTCGATTGAAAAATTGAAACGAGAAAGGCAACGAAAAGAAATATCAAAACAGCAGTTGAAATTATCGATTCGAACGTGGGTAGATACCGGTTCACCGTATGCTAAAGATGTTGATAAAGGCGTCAGGCGCTGGTGTAAAGGAGGTCTGACAGTGAGGCATCGAGTTCACCGACGAATGTATAAATAAGAAACGAACGGTACCGATTATTCCGTATGTCGTTTCGTCGTATACCTAAACGAATAATAAGAAGGTACCCTAATCTCTCGTGAATGTTGACAGGCCGGTCAGCACGTCGGATTTTCTTAATTTTACATCGAGAGGTCAAATTTAATCATTGACAACTCCATGAATATCAAACGAATGATATCGCTTATCCCTCATATCGATCTCTAGATCGACGCAGATCTCAAAAAGAGTCTTCCACCTTCCGCGTCAACGTTCGACGACTTTTCGGAATCGCAGCGAATTTCCATCCCGAAGACACATCTCATCGCGGACGAAAGTGATCGCGCCGGTAAAAGGGAAGAATTCCGTCGCGAAACCAATGAGGCGCACGTCGCTATCATCGCGGCTTTCCTCGCGATATCCGCGCGTACCGATTGTAATGCATCGCGTTGCGATCGAGCGGACTCCCGTCCATACGAGTCAATTAAAATTCCCGACACCGCGAGCGTCGATGGCACTTGCCAAATGGTTCACGGATTGGCCCCACCATCGATCGATGGTTCGATATATAAGAAAAAAATTGCCTCGGGGCGCAACAGTCAAAAACCACCGCGCGACGCTCCTTTCCGCACGCGAAACTGCAATTGAAAATCGGAGGGTGCGAAGATGAAGTGGAAAACCGTAATCCTTTCGCTGTACCTGACGTCGCTGGTAGCGGCGGCCGACCCGAGAAGCGCTGCTCAGGATAACGAACGAGAAGAGGGGGTGGAGCAGTTCGAGGCTAAGCTGGTCAGATCGATGGACGATCTGAATGAGAAGGACACCATCAATATCTACGGGGACATGATCACCTTGGAGAAGATACCCGTGAACGAAGCACCAGCCTACGAGTCGAGCGCCGCAGCGGACCCGCTCGTCGCACGGATCGAGAAGTTCCTCAGGAGTAGAAAGATTCAAGTGAGATTTCCCGACGACGGATCGTCGGCGGACCTCTTCGGTCGCGCGCTGGGCGAGAAGAACATCGATATCGAGCTGAGGGGACTGACGCATGGCGCCTCCGAAGGTAAGAGAAGCTTCGAGATGAGACGGAAGAGAGTCGCGTCGACGTTCCTCGCTCGCGCATTTCTCGCGCGGTCCGCAGTCACCGGGTCCGCCTTTCTTCGTTGCGTGAACCGCACGAAGGAGCGGACGAAGAACGCGATCTCTTATTCGCGCAGCGTCTCGGCGCGGAACGAGGTTCATACCTTCGCGGCATAGTCTTATAGGAGAGAACCTTTCTAACATCTCGTCCAATGGTCTCGAAGTGGGCCGTGGAGAGGAGAGGCGATTCGTTCGTAAGTGGGTCTTCCGGTATTGCGCTTTCTGGTTGGTGCCCGGTACCAACACTGAGGTCGTCGTGTAAAGAGAGATTCTCCGGATTCTTCGGTCCGGCGCTCCGGCGCTCCGGATGCGAATGCTGGTTCGAATTCCGCGGTGATAAGGCGGATTGCGGGGCAATTGGGTGCGTTTATGTTTCCTTCGCCGGCCAAGGAAGCTCTCGTCGGCGGTGATCGCGTAGGAGCGATCGATGACTCGAAACGCACCGAACGCACGTCGATGTGACACGTGCGCCGCGATGAGTTTCGGTGTTCGAGAGAGAGAGAGAGAGAGAGAGAGAGAGAGAAGGTTAGATCGAAATAGAACGAATGCGTTAGACGCGTAGGTATGTAGGTACGTAGGTGAGAAGAGGGTGGGGGGCGAGCGATCGAGAGAGGAGGGGGATGTGGTCCGTTGACCCACTTACGTGCATCCACGGGACCAAACGACCGGATGAAAGGACTCATCAGAGGGTAGGGAAGGGATAAGACGCGAGAAGCCAAGAGGGGGGGGGGGGGCAAACTGGATCGTGGACCGCGCGACGTGGGGATCTCAAATGTCCCAGGTAGGTTTCTAGGACGACGCGCTGGGAAAACGGTGGGGGAAGAATCGTGGAGAAAGAGGGAAAGAAAAGAGAGTCGGAACGCGTGAGAGTTCAGAAGTAGGTGATCCTCGCGACGGAGAAGACGAAGAGGAGCGCGAAAGCAAATCGAATCGCGTTTTCCAAACTCCCGAACGTTTCCGGCACGACTTCTTTTCAGGTCGCACCAAACTGAAGAGGATGATTATGCCCCTCCTGCTGGCGTTGAAGCTGAAAGCGTTGATCATTTTACCGATCGTGATTACCGTGATTGGTCTCATCGGCATCAAGGGTTTGGGTGCCGGTCTTGCCGCTCTCCTTTTATCCGGAGCCGTTGCCCTGAAGGCCCTCCTTACACCGCCTCCGCCTCCTAGAATCAGCTACGGCATCGTGAAGCCTCACGATATCCATCACGACCACTGGCACAGGTCACAGGACGAGGTCGAGACGCCCTACAGGGGCTGGTCGCCTGAATACAACGGCGACCAATATCCCTACCAAGAAATTCCTTAGAAATATCTCCTAGCCTTACGTCTCGTCTCTGTTTCGCGTCTTGTTATTTTATTTATTTCGTCGTTTTCCTGATCAAGGAACGAGATCTGCCAATAAAGTATTGTGTTGTTTTCTATTTCATGCCTATTATTATTATCGAGGTTCCAGTAATTGCATATATCCTCGTATAATGCATATCCGTTGCAAGTGTAGAGATCACAGCCTGCATACTATGCTTCGAAAATATTCAAATTTAGCTAATATTTTATAATAAGATAGTAACATAAAGACTGCATTCGTATAAATATTATGTAAACGCATTTTCGAGTCGGAGGCCACATAATATCCAGCGCAACCACCGGACATTCTGCTCTCTCACGGTATGGCTGACTCGATACGTATCTATACTACTGCAAACCTCCGCGGGAGCACAAACTCCCTCTTCTCTGTTCGACGGACACCGTCCGAATGAAGCCACGCGTCCCGATGCGAAGTCAGTACCGGCAGGCACGACCTAAAAATCCAACGGCGCTGTAGGCTCCACTCCCCGCCACCGATTCAAAGTAAAAGCGTCGCAGCGCATTGGTGCTGAGCCCGAAAAAAATAAGGAACTTCTGGGAGGGAGAGGAGAAGGAGGAGGGAGACTCAATTGGGTCAGTGGGTCAATCGGCACTCGAGATGCGACTGCGCGCCGATACTGGTGGGAGAATCCACTTGTTTCCAATTGGCCTTCTCGGTCTCGATCAAGGTTACTGTGTCATTGCCTCCGCCGGGTTCTACACGGCGGAAAAGTGGGGATCGCGGCAACGGGATCGGTTGTGAGACTCGTGGAAGGGATAAAGGTGACGGGTAGCGGTGGTGGTTGCGTCTGCGCCGGCGACGCAGCTTCAGGAAGTGGTAAACGGGTGAGTATATAGCGGCCGGCGAACGGAAGAGACAGTGCCGTTGGCGCTGCGCTGCACGATGCTGTTGGTGTCTGGCTCCGATGAATTGTCGCTCGGTGCGCGTAGCACGTGTACATCGTTTATATCTGGGCTTATGGGTCTCTATGTCGCGTTTTTCTTTCATTCGAAAGTTTTGTTGGCACGTCAATGATTTCGAACGAAATGTCCCGTGCGAATAAAACATCGAGAAAGGAAATTTCCGTGGACAACGATCGATTGGTTCCATGATCGATCTCGAAGAAAAAGCGGGATAAACTTTCTAGACGATCTCACTGACCGACTTTATCACTTTCTTTCCAATTAAAATCGTTGCTGCAAGGATACCTTTAGTCTATTTTGAACTGACTCCTGTTCATCGTGGCAGGCTAGCCCCCGCGCGTGAATCGTCTCAAAATTTATTCAAGAAGCGAGAGCTTCACGATTAAGATTAAATCGGGACTCGATCTGTAATTTGTTATTGCTCGAGCTTACGATTGGCTCCGGTTTAATTTTAGAGATTGAACGCACAGTAATCAAAATTTTAATTGTCACGCTCTTCAAATCGCATCATCCGATTTACATCGTGTATTCCTGTGCATATAACTTCCTTGTAACTCTCGAAGGGTTATGCTCCGATTTCACCAAATAAGGCTTTCAATCGAGGGGTGAGGAATTCCTCTAACGATTCAACAAGGGGTGAACCTGTCTTAACTTATATGGCCACCATAGGCAAACGAAATTCACGAATCAACCCGGGGGCTTTTCAAATCCTTATATTTCAAAACGAACTTTTAAAGCTGAATTTTTGCACGTATGTTGTTAGGTATATCCGGCTATGCCAATAGGCACGCTCCGTTTCGATTCGAAAGTAGAATAGGTGAATGTAGGTGTTCCAAAATCTATTCGATCGACCTTCCCCGAGAAGCTCCAGACATTTATTTTGTTTCCCGAGAATCATCGAAAGAAGTGGAACGTCAGCGTCTGCGTCGTTTCTCATTTAACAAGACTACGACGACTAACGAGCTCAGCCATCCGTTTCGGAAGTTACCTTCGACTGTGCTGTTCCGATTCGACGAAGCGTTTCGACCGCTACTATACCTGTAACGAGGGAATTGTCCGTTAGCGAAAACATTAAGTTACACAAAAACCACAATTAGTCCTCCTCGAGAAAGCATCCCGCTCGAATATCTCACTACGACGCTTTCTGAAAACAAATGTATTCATTCATCGAATACCCGATCGAAAAGGAAAAGCGATTCTCTCGGGCGACCCACAGGCTCTCATCCGAGTTGCAATTCCTCGCTCTGCAATCAGCAGCGGTGGAAACTGGCTAAGCACCGAGATCCCGTGCGATATCCGATTTATCAGCCTCGATCATTGCCTCTAACGGTAAATCAATGCCGATACCTAGACCCTAGGCGCGAACGTCTAGGCGCGTTATGCCTCCAGGCGTGATCCCGTTGACGGGTAGATATATAGATTAAAATTCGCCACGCGTGAGCGTGTACAGACTAGGAAATACGCGCGAATGCGAATGGATACCCGTGGGTGCCTGTATACAATTTTAACGCGATAGTATTTCAGGACGTGATACGCGGGGTATGCACTAGATGTGCGTCCTGGAAATTCAAGGTCTCCTCCGTTCAGCTAGGTCGATCGGAAGGTATACATACCATCGCTTCGCTGCTCTCGATAGCACTTCTACGTGTAAATATCTCAATGTATTTTATAGATCCGACTTAGTCATCGAATGAGACATAATATTGTACTTTTTGGAAAGCTGACGAGCGTTAGAAGCTGTACGATACTCTTCGATACGGTATCAATGCTAGAGCAGAATTGCATACTTATACCGGGTGTTCGAGACTATCCACCGGAGTAAGATGGGTTATCTGATAGTAGGGGCAACTGTGTGCTATATCCTATACAGAGAAGAAGAATTAGTTGAATCCACTAAAAATTACTTGTGAGGTAGCAAGTAATTATTTACTTATATCAATGAAATCTTTTATATACGTGAATTAATATCTCTTCCTTACAATCATATGGAATAGTATGTGATTGCAAGGAAGAAATATCAAATTAATATGAAAAAAGATCTAATCATTAGCAGATCCAACTAATTCATTCTCTCTGTGTATAATCAACAATCTTTCACCACTGTCGGAATTAGCATACAGCCACCCCTATGATTAGGTGAGCTATGTTATTTCGATGTGTCTTAGGGCATCTGATAGACTGAAATATACAGCCGTTATTTTCATTAATATAAGTTTAAGAGTTTTTAAACATAAGATATAATATATTAAATTTTCTTCTTTCTAAATGCCCCGAATAAAATGTGTCATATGAAATTACAAAAGAGTGTGACTGACATTTGTTTATTCGCTTCTCAACACAAGATAATTACAAAATTAACCTGTCGTATTATTACTTTCCCACCCTTCAATAGTAAATCTATTCCGTGCACGCGGTTAACTATATTTTAAAGCTAATTAATCAACGTACGTGTCATGTTTACTGTAATTAGCGATGAATAAATAAAGTATGAAAGAGTATTAAAGTATTGCCTCCAATATTATATCAAATGGCTTATCCACATACATCGATTTACTTACCAGAACACTTCTCCTCCCTCCGCATCCCTCACGTCCTTCGCGTTCATCAGCTCCCTTCAACAGAACCCCTATACGACGAATCCACTCTACCAATGGCTTCCTCGTCTCCAACCCGGTACAGATGGAGGACCGGGGTATAATCCGGTCGTAGCCATCCGATCTCCCTAATCGGCCCAGTTATCGAGTAAAAGAGAAGCACGAGGACACGTCGTCTCGGACGTGCTCGTACCCTTCACTCGGGCTAGACTAGTTACTAGTCTTACCAGAGGTGCGCGCGCCGCTGGGGAGGGCATAATCGGCAAAAGAGACGGTACGCCGCCGAGGGGGAAAAAAAATAGGGAGCAAAGCATCGCGCGCTCTCGAAGCTACGATAGCGATTATTAACGAAAGAAAGACGTTGGAAAAAAAGAATAGCGCGGATCTCGAAATAGGTGCCCCGTCGATGGGATGTAGGCGCGGGGGGCGATGTTAGATTCTGCTCGGGTTCGTCTCGCTGATCTGTGCCGGCACTCAAACACCTGTAGGTACCGGGACAATAACTTTGCGCTCTCCCGCGTGCGAGATTATTACACACTTTCTCACCGAGATCCGCGCTGCAGGAGCAGCGTCCCCGTCGTCGTCGTCGTCGTCGTCTTCGGAGCAGTGTGCGAAAAGCCGATCCGATCTAGTCCGGAAAGTGGGCCGAGTCGAAAACATCCCGACGGCCGGTGCCCCGGCTAAGGAAAGTGATGCGGCTGACGGTGGAAAAAGATATCGGTCGTAGTAAGGATCGCGCGAGTACCGATTTCACTTGTATCGGCAGCGCCGGGCGAGGAGACAATGACTCGCACGGGACTGCTTGCACGTATCGGGAGACTCTTATTCAAGTACACCGGTGCAGAACGGAGTGGAAGAAGTTTCGTCCGAGCCTCGTCACAGATGTTTAGTAATCCAGATTTCCTATTTTTTCTTACCGGGATCGATCGAGATTCTGTTATGGTTCTTTCGGAGATGGCAAATGCTGGATCTATTGGTTTGGACGGGAATAGGTAGAAATTAATCGTAACCCTGTAACTATCGATCTGTATGACGTGCATGTAAAGAGATCATACATATATACGCGCAGATTTTGCTGCTTCCTGTTCTGAAAAAAAAACACAAATTAATAATCGGATGTCCAAATTACCTTATTAAACTTAAAGCCGGAATTTACAGAAATCTTTATGAACGATGCTGTTTAAAAATGTTGAAGTTAAAATGAAAAATGGTCGACGCGGTGCCTAAACCGAAGAAGAACTCATCAGACGCTTAAATTCGTCTAAAATTGGGTTTGGAAGATTTTAGAGCGATGCCCAAATTACAGCGGAACGTTCGAGCAACCCGGGTTACGCTACACGTGTTATCCTATCATCGCGATGTTACACTGACACCAAAAACAAACCGACCAAACAAACGTTCATCATACAATTAAAGCCATAGATTTTAATTGAAGCCTCGCTCAGCGGTTCTTCTACATTCGTACGATACTTTCGAAACGAATTAGCCTACTGCTATCCAATCAAGGGCCAGCAAAATCTAATCCGATCGGCGAATTTGCGTAGATGATAAAGTTATCGCGAGAGCACGTGGGGCCCACGGCGCGGGTGGGGCGCCCCAAACGAGAAGCGCTCTCGACGTCGCGGACAACACTTCTTCGCCCGAGATCGGGCGCGCTTTCTTTGTCCGCTCGCGTTTTTGTAATTTTGACTTGGATTTGAATTCTCCGCTCTATTTGCCGCCTCTCCCTCCCGCGGACGTACCGTCTCTCCGGGCACGCCGCCTCTCTCAACGGCGGCAAAGAAGAGAGCCGCGCGAAAGAGAGGCACGCTCGCTCCGCACCGCTCTGCTCTCTGTTCTGCACTGCTCCGCGGAGAATGTATGAGCGTTGAAAGGAAAAAAAGGAAAAAGGACCGTCCATCGCGCTATATATACTGGAACTATCTCTGGGTATATCCAGTACACACTACGCATCTCGGACGTTCGCGTCGGCGTCGACCGAAACAGGGAACGAGCCAAGTTTCGAGGCGTGGTCCACTTCTTACCCTCGGGAAACACTCCGACACCCCCACCGCGTCCGCAGCACCCTTCGCGCAACGTCCGACGTACGAGTCTCGCGAGATGAAGCCCTCAACCGCGCGCAGCATCCCTCGGTGCGTTCCCCTACTCCTCGCTCTACTGTGTCACATTCCGGGACCAGCGAACGCGGAAATCGAGCAAAGGACGGCGAGGCAATCCATTGAGGAGTCGCCGGAGACGCTGGCCTCGAGCCTCAGCAAGGACTGCGGGAAGTCGTACAGCGCGACGTGCCTGAAGCTCGACGTCGTGTCCTTCCTGGACAGGCTCTCGGAGACGGAGGACCTGGGAATCCTTCCCGGGGTGTCCGTGATCAAGGAGAACGGCTCGAGCGACGTTCCTGCTTCGGAGGTGGTCGCCAATCTGGCGAGGGACTTCCCGAACGACGTCGATCGTCGATTGGATGCCTACCTGATTCATAAAGTCGGGAGCTATCTGAACAGCCATGCCATCTCCATCAAGCTCTTCGACCCGCGTACTTTTGAGGCGGCCAGGAGCTTCAACGAAGACGCCCTCGCTCAGCTGGGACTCGGCGGCGCCGGTCAGGGCGTTGAATCCGGTTAGTGGTGGCACACCTTCGTCGGGAACTCGCATATAAGTGCGAGTACGACGTGTAAATCAATGCATTTTCCGTTCGTTTCTTTCGCAGGTCGTAAAAAGGGCGACAAGGGAGGCGGCATGGGCACCTTAATGGCCGGTCTCATGATGATGAAGGGTACCCTCGGTGCCGTCGGTTTCGGCGCCCTCGCACTTCTCGCCGGCAAGGCCCTGATGACCGGTCTCATGGCTCTGATGCTCTCGGCAATCGTCGGTCTCAAGTCTCTGGCCGGAGGTGGCGAGAAGAAGACCACCTACGAGATCGTCAGCAAGCCCGTCTACACGAGCTCGCACACTCACAGCTCCGAGGAGCACCACGGACACGGATACGGTCATTCCGGCTACGGTCGGTCCCTCGACACGGTCCACGACTCGCTCGAGGACGCCGTGATGAAGTACGGCAACGTACGAGATCGCAGATCCGTGCGACAAAATTAATACGGATCAAAGCCGGAACCGAGATCGACGTCTAGACTCCGGAGCAGAGCCACCTCGCGATGCTCGTCCACCTCGAACAACTTCGACGCGTCAAAACTGTGGCGACGTCTTTCGCCTTCTCCTCGCTCCACATATTTCACCTCTATTTCTCTTTCGTTCCATCTCTCTCTCTCTCTCTCTCGTCTACCCATCGGCATCCGCCGTACCTTCTCCTTTCTCTCAATTATCGCAACAGTCGTCGTCGTTGTCGTCGGGCTGATCGATATCGCCGCTCCCGTCACTGCGAACCTTAGCAATTAATAATTTTACAGCGCTAGTATTTATTTAGCAGACGTCCCACTGCTCCTCATCTACCAATCGTCGTCAACTAGGGTTGAAACTTGGTTGCGTCGGAAACGCCGCTGTACGCGTGTTTCTATTTATTCGCCTACGATGTATGACTCTGTAATAAACGACGTTTTTTTTTTTATACAACTTCCTTATCACGAATTTCAACGAGTCCTCGCCGCGTGCCGCTCGCGGTGAAGAAGGCCGCCTTGGCCGACGGTAAGTAGGTGTAGGCAGCGCGACGCGGAAAATCCAGTCGCTCTCGTCCTATCATTACGCTTAGGAGGGAAGGAGCCTGTAATCGCAATCGTGACGACGGATCGACGGAAAAATATCAAACGCGCCACGAATGACATAAATTTGTTTGTATAAAAGCGCGACGGATGAGCGGCACCGGAAAACAGTCGGTGACGCGCTCGGTCACCTTTCGATCCCGTCTGCAGCAACGGATAGCCGGAGCGATAATAAGGCGAGTGCGCGATGACGATAGTCTGTCAACGGCTCCTCGTTTGTTTGACGCTGGCGAATTATGCGTTCGCGCGCGAAAACGACGCCCGCGCCACGATGGACTACCTGCCGGATATGGAGCCATACGAGGAGGCGGGCGCGGTATCGACGGAGAAGCCGATTTTTGGATATCGAAAGCACGGCCTGAAGCTGGACGTCAAGATCGTTCCCGCCGATGGAAACGACTCTGACGTTAACGAGATCGACGAGCGATTTCCGGACTTCCCGATCAAGGAAATCGGTGTATGCGTGTTGGATCTGTCGCTGACTTGCGTCCAGAAACGAATCGCGCTTTTTCTGGACGCTGTCGGACATCTCAAGGAAATAACTCTGTTCGGTCGTGGTGTGAAGTTGGTAAAAACGAGAGCGACGCCGATTTCCAACGCGTTGGAAGCGCGCGGATCGATCGCCGATGGAATCACCGACGCCGTCGACAGGAGCGTCGACCGGTTCTTCGATACGTTCGCGCTGCGCATCACTCTTCCCGGATCTCGGGGCAGGAAGGAGAGGAATCAGATCGAGTTGATGTTCGATGAATCTAACGCGGTCGAAGGTTTGCGCGATTTACGAAAATTCTGCGTGTCGTTGGAAAGTGTTCTTCGAAAGTTCGGTACACGATCGGTTTCTTTCAGGTCGAGGGAAGAAGGGCGGTGGGAACAAAGGAGGCGGCGGTGGTGGCAAGTGCAAGAAGATGATGATGATGATGCTGGTTATGATGAAGATGAAGATGATGGGTACGATATCGACTTCGATCTCGAGATGCGGATAATCGAGTACTAATTGTAGAAGATAGTGGTCAGAACGACTCTTTCTGTATCTCAGGGATGATCGGTATGGCGGCAATGAAGGGCATGATGATGGGAGGCATGTCTTTGATGATCTCCAAAGCGGTGCTGATCATGAAACTGTTGGAGAAGAAGGGAGGTGGAGGCGGTGGCGGCGGGGGCCCTTGGCAGTCTGGTGGTGGTGGTGGTGGAGGCGGTAAGTTCGGCCACTGAAATTTCTTGCACGTTGAGAATTGAGTCCTGCCTCAAGTATACCTAAAATTTAAGAAATTTGGCGTTACCTCACGAAAGATCGGAAGAAAGTAATTGAATAATAAACATTTCCTTTTGAGATATTTTGGTAGACCTTTTTATGAATACTAAAAACGTCTAAATATCCTGTATTATAATTGGATGGAGACTCCTGCCTATAATATACCTAAAACTTAAGAAATTTGATGTAATCTCACGAAAGTTCGCAAGAAAGTAATTGAATAATAAAAATTTTCTTTTGAGATATTTTTGTAGATCTTTTTATGGATACTAAGAACATCTAAATATCCTGTATTATAATTCCCTAAAGAATGGTAGCCTCTACCACTTAGAAGTATGTGATCGATGTACACATTTTTTGTCAAATCAGTATTCGACAAAATTTATTGGCGTCAAACTCTCATCCTTGACAGGCCAATTGAAGGAGATCGTTCTACTAACGAAAGCTTCCGGTGGTGGTGGTGGTGGCGGCGGCGGCGGCGGCAGCTATGGTCCACCAGCAGACAGTTACTCGGCGCCTCCGGCTAGCAGCTATGGTCCACCTTCAGGGGGTGGTGGTGGATACGACGGCGGTGGCGCCGTTGGAGGGTGGGGTCGTAGTTTCGATGAATATGAGAGGGAACTATCAGATATTCACAGGGAAAGGACGATAGACGAGGTGGCCCTTAACGAAGACACAATTTCAAATTCCAACATCAACTTTCGCGATGCTTTTGAAAATGACAAAATCGCCAGCACGAACACCCTTCACAAAATTATCTCCACTAACAAAGACGATGAAGAAGGTGAAGTAAAGCCTCATCGCGTTTACGCCGAAAGCTGGCGAAATTACGAAACGGCCAAAAAGAGAATCATCCCCGTCCCGAATTACTCGGAAAATGAAAATTCCCGCTTCTACGTTCCCGTGCAATCGGCTCAACTGGAGATGTCGATTCCTCGATCAAAAAATTAAAAGTTACGAAATACCCGAAAAAATCAGAATAAAAGCCTTTTTCTCCGTCGGTACAGAGTCGTAGAATATCGATTCTTTCTTAGCGGCGATCAGTACTATACGTTTATTCGACTATGAGAGAAGCGGCGAACGGTCCTTTCATTGGAAAGTATCGCGCGCTAATAGACGGTACCGGAAGACCCCTAACGGCGAACCTCCCAAGGACGAATCCACGATGTCGCGATCTCTTGGCGAAGGCGCAAACTTCGTGAAGACCTTGAATCGCGAGATGGCGGCACCGATCGGATACCGATCCCGATTTCTTCGTCACCTCGATATCGCTGGAAATCGGTTTGGCGAGGCGCGCGCTATGTACGAAGCCCGCGAAAAGCGAGGCGGATCAGCAAGTAAAAAGTAACGGCGCTCGGACCGATTGGCCGAGTAGCCGCACTACCAATCCTGTTTGACCTCGTCGACTAATATATGCCTTCGTTCCATGTAACCTCGATGTATGCTGCGAAGTTGCAAAAATTCCAGACGATTCCTACTTCTTTCACCGAATCACTTTCTTCATTCAAATCGACACACTCTCGAATCAGTCGTGATTTTCAACGAAGTAGACTAATTTGTTTATTTCGAGTGCATTTATGAATTGGGACATTTGATCCAATGAGGCACGCAACTGATAACGGTAATCCCCTACATAGGTACCTATCTAAGAACAAGTGAAGAGAAGGGCCAGTTTTAGTTTGTGGCCACCTGCCAAAGTCCTCCAGAAAATTGATTATTAATGCTGGTAAATAAATATGCGCATATTTTAAGATTCCACTTAATTCCCATTTGTTCAAAATATAAAAAACTTTTGAATTAACTAAACCTGCAACTACAAATTACAGTAATACATAGTATACCGTTAAATTCAATTACACTTTTTCTTAATTAACGGAATATTCAAAGAAGCAGGTATTTAGGAGGAATAAACTCCATCGAGCGTTATCCCAGACAGCGTAAGATCGTTCAGAGAACATCCATAAGACATCTCTAAGGGATATACGTGACATCTTATGGCTGTTCTTTAGAAACCCAAACTCGTTCTGAATTCATGAAAATGGAACACGGTCTCGTCTTCACGGGAATATCCTTTTGAGATAAGCACGTCTTCTGTGAACGTCGCATAATGTCTGGAATATAATTTACGTAAATGCGAATTGAACTTCACGTCATCGGGTTATGCATAACGGGGCTTCTGAATAGCGATTCCTTCATTCTGAAGATTTACTGAACGTCTCTCACGGTAGTAATTACGACCGTTAGCCAATCCGACGACTGACAGCACGAATAACAGTTTTGAGTGAAAAAACCGGAGAAAGTACAGACGTTGACCTGACCAAAGGGACAAAAAGTTCCGGGATCTAGCCGCCCCAGAAATCCGAACTAGAATATGCATCACTTTCCTCTCTCGGACGACACGCTCGCCGTTCCAAAACCAGGAATACAACGATGCTCTCCAGTACTCGACCGGTCTCAGCTCGTGGTCTCCAGGAAAATACGCCTGGGAAAAACGTCGAAACGCTCTCTCCACCTGTTAACTTAGTTAGCGTGTCGGTATGATTATACCTATGTCGCAAGCGACTCGAAATTGCTTTTCGGAGCGATGAGGAGAATCGCGGAACCCGGTTATGGCGTAGCCCACCTACCTACCTAAGTATTGGTAGTGGGTCAATGGAATTCAACATGCCGCACGTCCGTGCGTCGCCTCGGCGCGATCCATTGGCCCGCCTGTGTTTGTCCCGCTCTCGCTTCGTCGACCGAGAGTCAAAGAACTGGTATATCCCGTCGAAAAGTCGTAATCCTCGAAGGAATCGAAACATTCACTCGGCGATACCAAACCGATACATTGACAATTTCCGCCAGGATGTTTACCAAACCCAAGACTTATACCGTACCAAAATCTGTAATCGCGTGCAAATGCAGTTCGGGCGATTACACAACGCGGATCTACGATGGACCAAGTCGACCGGAACTGGAAAACTCGAGTAATTCTCCAAAAAAATGATCGTATAACATTCCGAGTCGAATCGATTAACCGGTTTAGCTACGTGACGCCGGCATTCGCCACGTGGTCCCGGCGCATCGTTTAGCGCGTAACGCATTCGGCGAACCCGGCGTTCGGATAGGTAGGCGTTCCAGCGCGTGTTACAGCGTTGCAGCGGCCAAGATAATGACCTTCCACGGCGTCCGAGGCGGGAGTAGGAGGGTCTCTGACACACTTGACGCTCGGCTGAATTGTACCGTGGAAGACGGGAAAAGGCCGAGGTTAGTATCGGACGAGAGATCGCTCGAAGCGCATCTCCAATGAATCCGAGGTGAGTGTACACGGAGCGGCGTTAGTGACGGTGAGGGTGACGACGGTGAACCTCTAGACCGTAGATCCCGGCAACGACCTTGTCGCGCGCTTGAGTCTCACGGCTCGAGTACCGGTACTGTGCGAATAACCGCGGTGTCGTCGATATAGCCACCCTTAGAAACGAGGGTGAACCGGCGGAAAGCAAAACGAAAGGGAGTGATGATAAGGCGAGGTGCGTTGAAGAAGTACTTAACTAGGTGCCGCAAGATAATTGAAGCGATAGAGAGATAGTTGGTGGAAATAAATTAGGGAGATATTGGCATTATCCTGCGGCGATTCCTGCGCAAGATACATAAAAGGAATCCTTTCTCTGAGACATATTAAGGAATTGCTCCAGCGAAGAAACATGTACCGGAAGACAATACCAATTCTGCTCCTATTCTCGATTTCCCTCGTGTCCCCTGACTTATTTGGATTCGAGAAGATGAAGTCGTACGCGAAGCTCTTCAAGGTCCAAGAACTTACAGCGAATGATACCGATAACCAGTTGTGGCGGGGTCTACTCAAGGATTGTTCCAAGAAGATGTCATTTTCCTGCATCCAAAAAAACGTGTACTCTTACCTCGATGAAACGTTCACCGATCGGGACAATATCACGGTGTTCGATGGATTGGTCCTCACTAAGAATAACATGGATTACGAGGCTTGCGTTCGTCGCTACGGCGACCTGAACGAGAACCTCGTGGTGGGGTCGAAGAACGAGAAGGAGAAGATGAAAAGGGAGCAGGCCGAAGATCGTTACGACGAAGAGGTGGAAGAAAATAAAGTAGAGGCCGAGGATGAAAAAGTTCGGGAGTTCCTCGACGATGAGATAGAAGCAACGTCTCCCTTGGAAGAGGTGACCAATGCCCTCCGTGGAAAGACCATCAAATTCCTCGCCACTCGCGATTACGAGCTTCAACTTCCGGAATTCTTCTTCGAAGGGGCGACTATAAAGGTCAGCCCCCGGGAGGTCGACAATAGCGGGGCACTCGTCAGGATCGACTTCGCTCAGCGCCAAGTGAAGAGCGAAGGGAGACTGCTCTTCAAGAAAATAAGTACGCGCGCCACGACGAACTCGATTATGATTTTACCAAAAATGTCCTATAAATATCTTCTTCGATTGCAGAAAAGTTCATCGCCAATAAATTATTGACGAGCTTCTTGGCGCTACTCTTAGTCATAAAGCTCATCAAGCTGAAGTTCTTCTTCATCATTCCGTTCCTCTTCGGAGTGGGCACGGCGAAGAAATTGTTCCTGAAGCTCCTGCTCTTCCTGGTGCCGGCGTTCGCTCATATCTTTAAGCTCTGCTCGAGTTACTACACTCATCAGGGAACCAAGTACTATCATCATCATCATCAGGTACTCATTCCGTATGCGTGAAAGAGGAGCTAACACTTGCTATCGTTCCTTGGAAACTATTATAACGTTTTTCTCTTCCTCACGCAGATAGCGCATCATCATCACCACGTGCCAGTGCCAGTTCCGGTGCCGGCTTATCACCATGATCACCATGATGACTACCACGACCACCCTCCCCATCATTACAAAGAGGACTATGGTGGTTATGAATACGACCATCCGCATATCCAGTACAGAAAGGACGTCGAAGAGTTAAAAGAATGGGGAATAGAAGCCGGGGACGATAACGATGGTCATCCTCTCGGCGTACTGCCAGGACCATACGGGATGCCTCAATACGCGGCCAATGCCAAACCCGTTGGCCCCAATCCTTACCACCTGCCGGAGAAGCATCCGGTCCAGCCGCCACCGCTGCATACCGAGAATCGTTTCCCTCTTCCGGCGCCAAGTCACGCGCAAAACTTGGCTTACTCCGCGTACACGGACGACGGACGATTTACGCGAGCCACCATCGGCGTCACCGAGTCGATCGGCTCGGCACCGATCGCGGTTCAGGAATTGCAGATCGACCAGAAACCAGGGAGGATCAATCGTTATACAGCTCAGCAGCAGCAACTGCCGCAACAACAACAATTGCTGCAGCAACAGCAGCAGTTCCAACAGCAGCAAAAGTTGCAGCAGCAACAATTACAGCTCCAACAGCAGAAGCAGCTTCAGTTGCAGCAGCAACAGAAACAATTGCTCCTGCAAGAGCAGCAGAAACAACTGCTCCTGCAAGAGCAGCAAAAACATTTGCTTCAGCAGGAGCAGCAGAAACAGCAACGACCCGCGAATTACGGACAGCAATCTGTCGCGCGTCCGGAGAACTTCTCCACCCACAGGCAGTCCGTCGCCGTCGGCCCGAACGTCGCGACGATCGCTCACGACGACGAGTTTTACGGACCCATCCTGGAGAGGCTCGACGAGACCTTCATACGGCTCAAATTCATCGACGATAACTGCAGAGAGAGGCTCGTTTGTAACATGTACAAAAATCCCGCTCTCTTCTCGCCGCACAGTAACTTGGTGTCGAACGAGCTGTCCAGGTACGTTACACGCCGTACGGCGCGCCCGTACATCGCGGCCCGGTATCGCGCGGAGAAAGGTAGCGATTGCTCCGAATCACGATCACATTGAGCCACCAATCGGGTCGCCAGACCGGGCGAGCGCCGGCGGGAGCGCCTGACTTCTTTTCTTCTTTCTTCGTTTTTTTCCGTTTCCGCATTTCTTTTCTCCGTTCGGCTTTTCGGGGTCACGCGAACGCGCGATCGAAACGCGGCGCGTATTCCACATAGCGAGCGTATTGTCATCCGATTCCTCACCACGACGCTCGCTCTCACTTTTGCAGAGATTCGCAAGAGCTGAAACGGGGGGACGCCGCCAGCGCATCCGGTAGGAGATTCCACCGGTACCTCAACGCGGCGAGGTTGGGCCAGGATGGCGGCGACTGCACGAGGTCGTACGCCTGTCACGTGAAAACCGATTGACGACCGCAAGGCTCACCGAATGGCTAATAACCTGTTCTCCGCTGGGCTGCATCCTTCATCGTGACTGTCTGTCAAACCGGGAGAATAGCCCAGCTGAAAACGCTACGGGTGAAGCGACGGAGCGCGAGAACCTTTCAGCGATGAGAACGTCGCGTTGTCCCGAGAGGTTCTTACGCCGAATCATTTCCGAACCAAGTGTCCTGCGTGCGATCGCGATACCTCGCCGATACGCGCGATATCGAGGAAGGATACTGCACCCTTCAGCGCCGAGAGTCGTGGGACCACCCGGGACCATCTCGGCACTTGACGGCGCAGCTACGATACTCCCGTTAGTGCGTGAGTTCCCATTCCGCGTCGATGCTGTGTGGACTTTGAAAGTTCGACGGGGCCAGCGTCCGCGCGGTTCGACGTTCACACGGAATAATTCTGACGAATCAGTAGCGACTTTGCCGGCAGCTTTGATCTATTGACTTTAAGATTTCGTGGCTGGAATGCGGCTCATCGTGTTTTCGAGTACGAGAGAGCAGTAAATAATTATAGCGTCTTTTCGATCGGAAGGAGAGCGAAGTATTGAATGGCGTTAAATGAAGTTTGTTTCTTTGGAACTGGAAGATTTTTAATATTTGTACGTCTGCATTTATATTGCCATAATTTTTGTACGAAATACCAATTTGAGATGTGCAATTGAGAAAGTTTTAATTCCAAAAGAATTAATTCAAAAGTTTGCTACTCAAAAAGGTCGTAGTTCAGTCGTACGCGAAAGAAGTTCTAAGACATCTCTGATCTTTACCGTCTAGATTAATTTTTTTTTTTAATTAATTTCAATCTAGACAGTTATTTTGCAGTATACTTATCACAATCAGTAGTAGCTGCGTTCCAAAATAAGACATTATTACTCTATTTCTTATTTTGCATATCTTAATATACATATCTTAGCAGCATGATTGTGTATTTTCTATATCTATCCTACGTAAGTATCCTATCCCGAAGAACCCATTTCCTTCAGTGTCTACATCACCCATCAATAGAAGTCATAGCTTTTTAATCAGCCGCAATCGATACCTAACACAACGTAGATGATATCCTACATGCGATAGAAATCTCACGAGATACGAAAACGAGGAAATGTCGCTCTTGCTTCGTTAGAATTATTCCACGACGTGGGAAATCAGCCGCTCCGTTGAGAAGCCCTACAGTATACTAATATAGATTGTGTTTATTTCTTTCTTCCTACTAATTTATTTATTTTTACTTACTCGGGTGCCATACCCATCGACGTCGTTATGATAGTGTAAGCATCTTCCCGCGAGGATTGGAAAGACGAACATTCGCCGCTTGTACATTATTGTATGTATAATAAATGGAACTTAGATGGAGGTCGGTTTCTCTGCCCTGTACCTTTGGTCCATTCTACTCTACGCCGCTTTCTTCCCATTAACCTACCATTTTAACGTGAAGGCGTTTGACATGCGCATTCTTTTTACAGCTTTTAATAGTTCCTTATCCGTTAACGGTTGTAGCGCAATGACTGCGTTCCATTTCTTCCGTCTCCGAGCGATTCCACCGAGAGAAAGGTATATTTCAATTGTTCCAGCTCGCCAGCTATAGTGAAATGAATTCTCTATGCATTATAATTAGCGAGACTATAAAATATAATTTCAACAATAATTATTATGGTCTCCTTGTCCACTATATTATTATAATTGTACGTATTCATTAATGGAGCTCACCAGCTAGTAAAATAAATCCTCTATAATTTACTATTAACGAGACTATAAAATATATTTTCAACAATAATTATTATGATTTCCTTGTTGACTATATTTTATATACGAGAACTTGTTTCACTATACACGGAAAAAAATAAATCGTAGCATTTACAAAGTTTGTGGTAAATTTCAAAACAAGACCAATTTATTGTTACGATAATTATAATTTCAGTAAAAATTATAGCTACGCTTACAACTTCTATAAATTTTACTATAATTTTTTATTATTAGAAGGTTGTATGAAAACCGCTGTTCTCCTGTAGAAGACTCTAACTATTTATGTCGTGCACAGCGACTAATACTTCTTGTATCACTCTAAATTATGGATATTTCTCATTAAGATTCAGTCATTAAACTGCCATTTTTGATTAATATAAACCTATGTCTATGACCTGAGAAAATGGAACGTGACAAATTGTTTCTTCGATATGTACTTCTACACTACTTTGATTTTTTTTAAAGTGCTGCTGCAGCTCATCAATTACTTGTGCTTTATGCTGAATCTGCTCCATCAGAAATAGTATGTAGAGGCTGGTTACGTTGCTTCAAAAGTGGAAACTATGATGTTTTCGACAAACAACGGCTAGGTCAAACAAAGAAGTTCGAAGATGAAGAATTGCAAGCTCTATTGGAAGAAAACCCTACACAAACACTCAGAGAATTGGCTCAACAGCTTGAAGCTGATACGAATCTACAATTTCACGACGTTAACATGCCATGAGAAAGATTCATAAAGAAGGAAAGTTGCTGACACACGAATTAATCGAAAATGCCAGTGCTAATCGTCTGAACATTTCAATTTCTTTGCTTGCAAAGCATAAAAAGAAAAGTTTTTTATGGCGTATCGTACCGGTGATGAGAAATAGATTTATTTCGACAACCCGAAACGCAAAAAATCATGGGTTGATCCTGGCCAACCATCAACATCGATACCAAAACGAAACATCCACGGTCATAAAACAATGCTTTCAATTTGGTGAGATACGTGGAAGGTGTTGTTTATTATGAGCTGTTGAAACCGAATGAAGCAATTGAAGAGTGTAACTTCTAATTAGTCTAAGTGCCAATTAAATGAAGTTTTGGATTTTGTTGTGAAAAGTGTCTATGTTCCAAGACCAATGTTCCCTTAAATGCGCTAAGTGCCGTTTAAGATGTTTCATATGAATAAAGCTTATTTTTGCATTAAAGTCTTTTATTGTTTAATTCAAACAATTTATATCACTAAACGCTATTGACGATTTTTGGCACATAGACTAATTAGAAGTTACACTCTTCGATTACTGCCGAACGTTATCAACAATTGGAGCCTTGTAATGATAATTTGATGTAAAAAGGACCATCAATTGCATGAAATCGCCGAAAAGTGATTCTTCTTCACGACAACGCTCGGCCTCATGTTGCTTGAGCCGTAAAAGAAACATTGATGGAGCTTGAATTGGAAGTTCTCCCGCACCCGTCGTATTCTCCAGGCCTGGCCCCGAGTGATTTTAATTCATTTAGGTCGATGCAACACGTCTCGGAAGATACACACTTCCATAATTACCAAGAAGTCAAAAATTGGGTTGCTGTGTGGATTAGCTCAAAAAGTAGATAATTATTTCGTCGCGGAATTCAACTTCTCCAAGAAAAGTGGAAAAATTTTATAGCTTCCGAAGACAAATACATCGATTGAGGTATACAGACATTTTATTACGACATAATGTTTTTGAAACAAGAAAAGAACAGCGGCTTTCAGTGCAACCCCCTAATAGAATGATAGTTATCGTAATAATAAATTGGCCTTGTCCTAAAATTTACCACAATCTTTTTAAATGATACGATTTATTTTTTCCGTGTACTATATTATCTTGATATATCTAATCTTCTAAAAAATACGATAATAGGAATGGAATAAGAATACGAGAAGAATCTTACAGTACGAAACTCATCGAGGGATGCAAAGTTATAAGGAGTGTGAAAGTTGCAAACCGGAAACCCCACGTGGACTTCGTCGAGCAGGGCTGGAGAAGCGCGAAAGTCGAGAGCCGAGCGCGTGGTACGTCCACACAAGCGCGTCACGCGAACGACTACAGAATATTTCAGAAGGAAGACCCGAAAAGATGCTTCGTTATTTGCATCACACGATTTTCGTATAAGTCACGAGTTTCGTGCAATCTTTTATCTTTTTCAAAACATGCTGTTGTCACGTGCAACGGTAACGAACCTCGGTGTTCTTGAAAGGCTTCTATAAATGAAAAGTTTCACTAATAAAATGTTAAATAATTTAAGTTCGCTCTTCTGATATGAAATTGTATCAATTCAGTAAAATCAAATTCAATCCTCACTGTAACCGCAACCTTTCTTCACCTATAATTTCTGAAAATTAAAATTCACGAAAATCGCTTTCAATAAGGGTTGCTACTCACAGCGAAAATTCGATTCCAAAACCGACACAGTACTTCGTTCTTTTACATTCCCCACATGCCACAATTTCCGCGCTATGCATCCCCTAAGAATCTCCCAGATTTATCTCCCCACACGTGAACCGCGCATACGCACCTCCAGACAAACCCAAGAATCCATCCTTTCGTCATATGGAACTCGAAGACGACCAGCGCGCGACACCCTAGATAATGGCTTTCTTCTTTCCTTCTCGACGAGGAGGTGGCGGCACGTCCCTCATAAAAATTCATCAATCGTCCGCAGCTACCGTCAGCTATAAAACCGCGTGGCGTAGTTCGAGGAGTCATTCGGTGTTTAGCCTGAAAGTTCGATCGATCGGTAGTAGCGCGCCATGAGGGTTTCGATTGCCGTTTCGATGGTCCTTTTTGCCGCCTTGGCCGGCGCGCAGGAGCCCGCGACGACAGCCGAGGTCCTCCAAAACATCTACTACAGGTTGGTGAGCGCGCGAGTGCGATCCCTTGATTCCACGATTCCTCTAACGACACGATAAACAACACAACTCGCTTACTTCCAGGTGCGCGGATAGCGAGTCGATGCTATCCTGCGTCAAGCCCAAAGTCCTTGCCTACCTGAGCGAAGCGGTCGATCAAAACAGGATCGCGATTACGCAGGATCTCGCCGTCGTGCGTTCTTCTCGCGGCGTATCCGAGGAGGATAACTACGCTCAGGATTACTACTCGCAGTACGACGGCGTCGATCCCGCGAGGAAGGAACTGCTGAGATCCATGATGCTGGAGAAACTGGACGCCTACTTGTCGAGTCACAGTCTTGAAGCTAAGCTACCGGAAGCCATCGTCGGATCCGACATCGTGCCAAGGTCGTTGGTCGACTCGGTGCCTCGGAGCCTGAGCATTCCGCTGGCAGAAAGCTCGAACGTACAGGGTGAGTACTTAACCGGTGGCCTTTGCATACATTGAGAATAGTCGTGCATCCCGTTCTCCAGAGAGTGAAGAACGATCGATAAGTGAAGCCGTTTCGTCTGTTTCTAGGTCGTGGATTCGTGAAGAAGGTGATGATTCCCTTCCTGTTGGGTCTCAAGTTCAAGGCTACGGCACTGGTGCCCCTCGCACTGGCCCTGATCGCCCTGAAAACCTGGAAGGCCCTCACTCTCGGTCTCCTCTCGCTGGTCCTCAGCGGTGCCATGATGATCTTCAAGCTGACCAAGCCTAAGATCGCCTACGAAGTGGTGCACTACGGACACCCACCCGTCGAGCATCCACCCCATTGGGACAGTGCGCCGAACGGACCCTACCGTGCCTACCGGAAGTAGGAACCGGCCGTCCAAAGGCGCTTAGACTCGACTCGACTATAGGGGGACTCTTCCATTCGATATTTATTATTTATCGCACCACAGTGCACACCACGACTATTTATACGCAATAAATTGATCATTTTTTCATACAAGATCCGCCTTCGAATTCGTCGTCCTCCTTTAATCCACCTTCCTCCTGCTCGCCGCTTCTTCGGAAAGCGTGGCTCGTCGCGCGTAAACGTAAATAAATCGCGGTCGACACGCGGTGCGCGTGCACGGCAGCGAAATCGAAACGTTCGAGAGAGGAATCGCAATGCCGCTGCAGCACGGATCGCGGAATGCTCTGGTCGTCGTCATCGTCGTCGTCTTATTTTCTGACGAGCATTCGTCTTCCAGTCGTGCTACTGATCTGCGCTCGTTGCATTCCTCGCGTGACGCTCCGACAAACAAGTGAGTGCGTGTCTACTTCTCGAGATCGTTGGGATCAGCGAAATAACGATCTATCCGTGTTACACGCTCGGGCGAACACGAGGACGCCGCCTCTGTTAGAAACCGAACGTGAAAAGGAATCGAGACAATAATATTGGTAACAGGATCTTATTCGTCATGACGAGTAGAACGCATGGTATGATCAGATAGTATACGAATGCCGAGCGATCGGTAGGTGTTACACAAGTATATATATAATTACGGTAATACGTGCGATACTGCGAATTAAATTCTCGAGTTTTGGAAAGGTGCATCGAAGAATGCCGTGCGAAGCAACGATTCTGGTTTTCCGGGCGCTCCTATCCGACAACGAAGAAATGGATCGATCGGAATCTCATAGTAGCGATTCGACGGCCTAAATGCTTATGCAAACGATGACCCGAAAATCCAATTATCGCGCGGTCGTTATGAAAAAGTCGGGCGAAGTAGGTACACCGTTCGAGAACGGCGTACACCCCACATACTCCTACGCGAGAAACTCGAACGAGGTGTGCGCGGCGTAACGCGCATACTAAGCGCTCGCTGGTTAGAGGTCCGGTCGAAGTGACACCTCGCCATTTGATCGATAATTGTATCCTGGTGGCGGGGATGAAATTAAGCCGGAAGAAGGTGTGTGCTAGAAGGAACGCCGGATATGGGAAAAGCGTGTCAAGGTGTCGATAGTAATGTCGGTAACCCTGTTGATGATACGATAGCTGTGTCTCTTCGTCGTCAGGATCATGTCTTTGGAACTTTTCGTGCGACTGTTAAGGGATGAATGCCGATTGGATGTAGAGCATCTGTCGAATATGAGCATACATTTGTATCTTTTGCATAAATTAGCGTGAAACGGCCAACGATGCGATACTTTCGTAAGTCTTCTACTTCATCCCTTATGTTGGTATACCGTAAACAATCATTGAAAGTATAGGAAACTAAGTCGGAACCAAATTTCCTGTATCTATCATATAAAAAATTTACCCCAGATTTTCATCACGCACGACAAATTTCGAAAAGTGCTTGCAGCGTTCGCTGTCGTCACAGTAGCACACAGGAACACAATCGAGATCGAGAGGACTCGGAGGAGGACGCGGTCGTTTCGCCCGGCGCGTGATCGCCATGCACCGCCGTAACCCGATCTAGGAGTCCCATGCGAGCGTAGGGTGGCGTCGCGCGACTGCTTCCACGTCCATCCGGCTGCTCATTAAGAAGTCGCGACATGCTCGAGGCCCCGATAATCGAAGACCATACTGAACGAAAAGAAAATTCGTCCCGCAGCAGGGGCCGAGGGGCGATGGGACGGCAATTTGTACGATGGCTTCGTATAAATAGGGACATGCCCGATCGAACGGCATCAGTTGCGGAATTGCCATCGGTCGAGTGCCGTCGTCTAAAGCACAAGAGACACTAGGCAATTCGATTCGACTCGCGTCCCCGTCGTCGTCGTCGTCGTCGTCATGAAATTCTTCGTCCTGTGCTGTTGCCTCGCGGCCCTCGCCGCCGCTCAACCCGCCAAGAATGAATTTTGGAAGGGAACCGGCCTCGACTCGATCGTCGACCAAACCAAGAGCGAGTGCGCCCAGAAGAACGACGAGATCTCGTGCATGAAGTTCAAGGTTCTGAATCTCCTGGATCAGATCTTCCGCAAGGACAGCTTCAAGGTAATCGAATAGATTAGGAAGTGACCGTGCGAACGTATCGTCTTCGAGTCGTCTTAAATTCGACGCATTCTTCTTCAGGTATCCGAGACCGTGGAAGTGACGCGCAACTCTTACCCCGCCGAGGAAGTGAGCGCCCGTAGCGAGGGCTCCTTCGTGGACACCGTGCAGTCTTACCTGGCGTCCCACGACGTCACGTTCAAGCTGCCGTTCGAGTCTTCCGTGAAGGTCAGCCCCCGCAACATCGACAACGACGAACTCACCTTCGACGTGAAATTCGGTGAAGGCCGTGCCGTCCAGGAAGCCCGCAGATCCAAGCTGAAGAAAGTCATCATCCCCATCCTCGTCTTCGTCCTGCTCAAGGCCATGACCCTCATCCCCCTGGCCATCGGTGTGCTCGGTCTGAAGGCCTGGAACGCTCTTCAATTGTCCTTCTTCAGTTTCGTCGTCTCCGTCGGTCTGGCCATCTTCCAGCTGTGCAAGAAGATCGCCGCGGACGGTCACCACGCCGCGCCGCTCTCTGCCCATGGACCGTGGGAATATCAGGCGGCACAGTACAGGTCCTTCGACGAGGCCCAACCCATCCAGCCGGCCCAGTACGCTCAGGATCTCGCCTACGCTGGTTACGCGCAAGCCTAACCTGTCGTTATCTCACTCGCTCACACGTCCTTACACTCGACCAACCCCCATCTCACAGTCGCCTTCATCTACGACTACCGAACTTTTGTAAAATACTTTTCCATTTATACCTACGACCTATTTAATAAATTATTCTTGCAATTCTTACGACGAACATTTGATCTTCTCTTCAATTGCGTAGTGCTTATTGTACTGTACATCCTGTCCCAATCTAGAAATAATATCATGTCCGCGTGTCTAAATCTAAGGAACTAGTTGTTTGAGTCTATAATGACTAGTTATTGCATATTCAAGTTAAAATTTGTTTTCATGAAAGTTGAGTAATCGCATTGAAATATTTACAATTCTTTACTAATTTACAAGTAGGCTTATTTTTAAACTGGCATAGGTATATGGAAAGTGCCGCATCGTAAATGTCTCAATTGGATTTCCACACTTTCATATACCTATAAATACGACCACATATGCTAATCTAATTCCATTTTAGTCTGCCCTTTACCACAAATTTATTGCACGTATTTTTACGAAATAATAGTGAAAGTCTAATTTAACAAAAACAATTTTATTCGGAATGAGAGCTACTTTCGATGCACCGGAAATGAAAATATCCATTGTTGTCAAGACCATATACACGAGAAAAACGATCTTTTTTCACGAGAAAAAAATGTTCTTATTCCTAAAAAACCTTTCTTTACGTAAGAAAATCGCTAGAGTCTAGAAATGACTTGGCATTGGTAAAGAAGTGTTAAGTTATTTTAAAATAGGAACTCGTTGCGACATTAGAAAATCTCATTTAAATTTTTATTAAGAGAATTACTTCGATATTATATGTATTAACTATGTTTGTATCAATAATGCGAATTTACTGATTAATAATAATTAATGCGGAGATAAAATTGTTCAAACCTTTGAAAATAATTCTTTATCTTGATACTATAGACAATTTAGGATCGGGATATTTATGAATATCTTATGATAAGATAATACAGGGTTACTACAAAAGAATCATCGGGTTTTAAAAATATATATTTCATTAAGTATTACAGATATAATAGTAAATGACATGTCAATAGAAAGGGAAAATATTCAAGTTGTTGAGCGTATCATTACAAATGTTCGATGTGGGCTCCTCGCGTCACACGACATATGTACACCCAAACGATAGTCCAATTCCGATCCATACACGCGCTGCAATGTGTATCGATCGATACTTTTAACAGCAGTCGAAATGCGTTCTCGAAGTTCATCCAGTGTTGTTGGCAATGGTGGTACGTAAACCTTATCTTTAATGCACCCCCAAAGAAAAAAATCACACGGTATAAGGTCTGGGGACCTGAGAGGCCACGCGAGTAATATCAAATCTTGTTCAGCACATCGACCAATCCATTGTTTGGAAATACATGTAATACTTTCTGAAGTATATATTTTTAAAACCCGATGATTCTTTTGTAGTAACCCTGTATTTTGCACATTGGGTGGTAAGTACTTTAACCAAGGAGTGCATCTTTTCATATAAAATGCATATTACTATAGAATTGCTAGATTTGATATGGAAAAAAGATGTTCACATTGTGAATTACTAGACAATAGTTGTATCATTGAATTCTACGATGAAACTATCTATTTCATCGTTAAATAAATTATTGTTACAACTACTGACATGAGTTTCATACTATCTGTCCCTTTCAATACACGTCAGCGTGGCGGGTTGCATATCGGTTATCCGCCTTGCGCCAGACACAGGCGCCACAGGCGCATGGCCACTGCAGCGGATCGGAGGCGTCAACCGATATGCAACCCGCTACGCTGGCGTGTATTGAAAGGGACAGATAATATATTTATTTCACTTCGTGGGACTAAATATTATACACCGAATAGATTGATACGATAATATTATGAAGTAACGATGCTAATATTAGATATTGGCGATAGGTCCTCTATGTGGCCCTTAAAAAAAGGGAAATAATAAATATTTTATCCGTAAATCATAATCACAGTACCAAAAATAAATCGAGCAAACGTTCGCTGCATGAATAAAGTCAGAATTATTGTAAGCTGAGGATTTGAGATATCATCGATCGTCAAACGTTAATTTTATATCGAAGGATTCGTATGCAAGACAATTTGTTGATAAAGAATCTCATCGTATTCTTATCGTACGTTAACTTTCACAACTTTCAACGAGTCTGGAAAGTGTACATCACACTTGAATTCAGAGTCGAGCTTCTCGCAACTATGATGAATGATAATTAGCAAAGCTTTTAGTTCTCCTACAGATTACACATACCACTATGTACTTCGACAAACTCCAATAGAAGAAATTGCATAGAATTCAACTGAAACTCCCTGTGTTCCGTACTAAACTGATGGAAAACACTGCGAGTTAAACAAATTCCCCCCAAAAATTAATTTGTTAAATTTTAGCGATAAAATTTCCACTCTAAACTCGCATTAAAAATATCAAATAATTCTTGCCTTTGACAATTTAGAAGAATAAACTCAAATAATTATTTCAGATTTTGACGAAATAATTTATGACGAAGGTCTGAAGTAGTCAATTTCGCGATGTCCAAAACTACCCTACATTAAAATCTACCCCAATTTCTCCGACTCATTACACCCCAAAACCTCAAAACTAACATTTCTAAGAAATCACATCCTTCTACCCCTCTTTTACGATCAAGCTGCTTTAGTAAATTTGTCTTACATCTCAAATTGAAAGCAAACTTTCGTAGACCTAGCGTCCGCCTCGGTCCTATTGCCAAAACGAAGCGTCCCCGGAAGTCGAAAAGGTGGCACGCGAGCGTCGACACTCGAGCGTAGAGCTCGTCGCGTGCCTCGGCACAAGCGCGTTTCGGCACACGCGCTCTAATCGTGATGGATGGGTACGTACGTACGTAGTACGTACATACCGACATGAACGAGTTCCGTTTCCCGTACGCATGCCACGGTGTACACCATGACCGGCGCTACTCCTATGCGAATGAAATTTAAATAATTTTCATTCGATCGTCGATTCCTGGCATGCGCGACCGAATAACATAGATTCGCAGGGCAAATTAAATAAAAGGGGCGGGCCACTCCTCCGTCAGTTGCAGTTCGATCGCCGATTGAGTTTCACCGGGCCAATCGATCGATCGATCATCGTGTCGTGGCGGGTAGCGAAAACACAAAATAGTGCGTCCTGTGCGTCGGTCCTTCGCGGTTCGAAGAGAAACATGCTCCTCCGGCTCGTCACCGTCGGTCTGCTGGCGCTAGCCACGACCGCCGCATCCCAGGACTTCCTGACCGATTCGCTGAACCGGTGCATCGCCGCCGAGTCCTGGTCCTCCTGTCTGAAATACCAAGTGCTCGGATACCTCGACGACAAGCTCGGCACGACCACCGAAGCGCGCTCCCTGGATACGGTGGACGAGGCCCTCGTCGCCAGGACCGTCAAGTACCTGAAGAGCTTCGAATACGGAATCGACCTGCCCTTCGTCGACGCCAATCTCAAGTACAGGCCCGGCAGAAGCCTCGTTGACCTTGACGTGGAATTCAAGAGTAACGATGTGGCGACCAGCCAGGCTCGCGGCATCCTGAAGAAGAAGCTCCTGTTGCCCTTCCTGCTGCTGCTCAAGTTGAAGCTGAAGGCGCTCATGCCGATTTTCGTCGCCATCATCGGTCTCAAGGCTCTTAAGGCTCTGGTGCTCTCCAAGCTGGCTATTTTGTTGGTCGTCGGCTTCATCGCCTTGCAATTCTTCAAGAAGGGAGGCATGATGCCACCCATGGGTACGTAGCGCGAATCGGTCTCAAAGTTCGAACATTTCCGAATCGAATACCCTAACGACCGCTCGTTTCAGGAATGACGATGGAACCGCCACCCCCGGCATACGGTGCTCCCCCGGTACCCTCGACCACGTCCGGCTACGAACCCGCCAACACGTGGGACGGCAACGGCCCCTATTCGCGCGTCTGGACTCCGACGAACGGCGCCGATGGCCAGAACCTCGCGTACAGTTACTACTCCTCCGGTAGTTCCAACTCTTACGGCGCGCCCTCGTCGTCCTCCTCCTCGTCTTCGTCGTCCTCCGCGGGATCATCGAGCCCCACGAATTATTAAATCCGGCTTCGATCCCGATCGGTTGCCGGTACCCGACTGCGACCCTCGTTCGCTGCGAACGAAGCTCGCCCGGCCGAAGCTCGTCCAAAGAAACGTACCGAAGGAAAACCACCTTGGACAGAGCACGCCGTCTACCGAATCGCCGAACGTATCATCGCTCGTGAGATCGTCGTTTTCGTCGCCGCTGTCCGCGAAGCGCGTGCCTTCTGGAGACTGATCCTGGCTTTTGGCCGTGGCTAACGAGCGCTTCTTCTTTTGGTCTCTGCACTTATTTATTGTCTCGCGCCATTCGCATATTTATTATTCGTTACGCTCCCGTTTGTTAATAAAAGCACATTTTTTGGAAATACTCGCACCGCTGTTGTCCTACTCCTTGCGTGAACGTATAAATCGTGGAGATTTGTACCTTTTTTTTTGGTACGCATCGTAGTATGTATTATGTATTAATAATATTAATCGGAGAGGAGCGAAATGTAGGTAAATTGCAGCAGTAATAAAATTTTTTGATATTTATAAACCTCCATGTCCCTCCGCTGAGGTAAGTATGTATATTTAGATGATTATAATTTAGAATAACGCATACGGAATTCTGCTGATTTGTACAAATGCCTATCGTAATATTTCTTATGAAGTACGTCTGAAATTGACACTTATATCGGAAAGGGTTTATTTCCTTTTTTTAAATAATTATGTAGGAAAATAATAAAAGATAGAGTTCAGAAAATAGAAATTTAAACGATATGCCGAAAAAGATGACGAACGCGAATTTGGTAATCGTGGAAAATTAAGTAAAATATAAATTATGCAATGCCGCAATTTAATAAATTACGCATACGGAATTCTGCTGATGTCTAAAAATCCCTATTGAAATATCTCTTATCAAGAACGTCTGAAATTGATACATAAATCGGAAAAATAAATAAGCGGGAGAATAATAAAAGATAGAATTCAGAGATATAAATTTAAACGATGTACCAAAACAGATGTCGGACGCGAATTTGATAATCGTGGAGAATCAAGTACAAGATAAATTATACACTGCTACAAATTAATAAATTTTTATTCGTTGAAATAAAATATAATATGAATATTTATTTCCATTTTATGGCACATCAACTAATTTCTTAATACTAAAATGTATTCTCTTAGAAAGGAAAAAAGGCATTTTTTCTCCGACTGAAGTAGAAGTGAAGTTTATATCCTTATTAATAATACTTTAAAGTAACTGGAAAATGCATTTCTTTTGAAAAGTTTCTGTTCTCTGTATTGATATCAATTAGGAAAGCAGGTTGATCCAAAATATGAATTACTCGTGAAATAATTTATAAAACCACACACGCGTACACTTATTCAAAAAGCAAAATCGCTCCCTGATGACTTTCATCGGAAGCTTATGCAAGCAGCACCGCAGCGAAAACAACACTTACCCGCCTTTGGTAGTCCTCCTCCGATCGAGCAACCAACGAACAGGTACCGACGACGATCTCACTCCACTCGCTCGCGCCGGAACACGCACTCAACGAGCGTCAGTCAATGACTGGCCCGTAGAGCTCACTGACCCCGGAATCGCTCGCGAAATACACCAGATGGCGCAGAGTACGATTTCCCGCGCCAGCAGTCAGCAGCACCGAGATGTGTGTACACACGCGCGACACTTCGAGATTCGACGTCGAGCGGTAAGATGCGACGAGTCAAATAAAGTTGCAAGGAAGGGTCGCCTCACTGTCGAATACAAAAGTAAAGTTTGGGAAATTCGGGTCAGGTCTTCGCTCAAATGACCACTTGCAGACCTGAACCCTTTGGGTCTCATCGAAGCATTTCTTCTATCCCTCGGTAACTTTCCCTCGGAATTAAAAAAAAGTGGCAGGTCGAAAGCGCGGTAATAATGATTTACTGCGGAGGAACCAGGGTGAAATCGTTCTCGTTTGACAGTGGACTTTGACTACGCGCGGAGAGAAGCGCTGCGCCTCGTCATCCTTCTCGCAAAGTATAAAACAAAATCCACGTCGATCCATTAGATTGCCTTACCTTCCTCAACCAAGGATAAATCTCCCTCGCTGTCTCCTTCTCTTCCCTTCCCCTTCTATTCCACTTCCTCATCTTCTCCTCTGCCATTTCACTCTCCTTCGCTTCCTTTGTTAAATCCGCTGTACAGTTGGACGCGCGAGATGTACATAGTTGCTTCCAGGGAAACCAGAGTCCCTGGGCATTTTATAAGTCGCATTCTCCTGAGGTAGAGGTACCATTTTAACGTAAATCGCCTAATTTACTTCCACGCTCGTGGAAACCGCTCGGCAACCCGTCGACCGAACAGACGTGCAGTTCGCGCTGCGCGCCGTTCCCTGCGGCAGTCATCTCGCCTCATCACCTACGCGACGCGATAAACGTGTTACCTGCTGCCTCGGGACGCGTATACGTTCCGCAACCCTTCTTCGCATCCCTGCCGCCCTCATCATCCCCCCCGAGAACCACTAGCGTCTCCACCCCTCTCATTTTCTCATATAATAAGCAGGTTCTCACGGCCGGGCGAAACTTCGTCCAGACGATCTTTCGTTGAAAAAAAAAATCGTTCGCGCGAGGATACCGTCTACCCTTCGGTGCGAGGGAACATTTTATCTTCCATTTCCTTCCCCCTCCGCCGCCCAGAAAAGTTCCCTCAAACCGAGTACGAACGACTTATCGACGGACCGATACGCGAAACCGGACCCCGCATACGCGCGCGTCGGGGTAATGTAGCGCGTGTACGCAATGCGTACGGCTCGCGCGTATATGCGCGAATGGTCCGTACAGGATGCGTAACTTCCTGCATTTGAGGTTTCTCGGCTGCGCGCGCTTATAAAAACCCGCTATTTGTACATCCACAAGCTGCGCGGCTTTTTTATGCGCCCTATTAGAAACGTTCTCGAAAAGTGGAAACCTTTTGTACGACACACATGCGCAACCCGGGCGTAGACGTCAGGGGGAGGCGCGGCAGCGTGCGCTCCGCGCGCTTAGCCGGCGGGCCCCCGTCGGAGCGCCTGTTACGCAACCGGAAGGGAACTTATCTAAGAGGGGAGGGAGACAGCGGCTTTTTTTACCTGTCGTCTCTTTACCCGGCGGACCAGTACCGCGACTCGTGCAGTTACGCGCGCGGAAAGTGCACGAGTCGGGCGACCAAATATCGTTCGATGGGAAAATGCGAGAAGCATCGACTGGTGACTGTTGGGACCGTACGTACCGTCACGTACCCAGTTTTCGATCAGCTAAGGTTTTCACGGCATTTCTTTTACTATATAAGTATAATAAATTAATTAATCAAAGACTTTTTGTTCTATAATTGATAAATTGATTACTTGAGTTGAACTTGGCACAAACAAAGATACAAAAGTCTTGCTAATTAAATAATTAATTACGCATTTATGAAAACATACGAGAGGGAGCAGTTTTCGATCACCCAATCATGCATGGGAGTAGTTTGCGATCATGCATGAACCCAATTTTCGATCAAAGGTTTTAATACGTACAAAGTGAAACAGAAAACTACGGCGAAGTATGAAAACTGGGAGGAGAATAAATCATCACATTTTATTTTACTAAAAAATAAGACAAAGTAGGTAAAGTTTTATAAATTATTACTAATTGAACTATTACACAATGAAAATACATAATAATTACCTTACAAGCTCCAAAACACGAAGGAGGCGGAGCTGTTTTTAGTAGCGTCACTTCTAACAGATTGCAGTAAGACTATAACAGATATGCCATCAAGCCGAACACGTTACTACTGCAGCATTTATTTTTATTGAAATAAGTATTTCTCTAAGACTCTGAATATGGATAACCAATTTCGGAATAATTGTTTAATTTTATTTTTCCTTCTTTGTGTGAAATATTTTTACTATAAATTTTACTATAAAAAATCAATATAAGGGTTCAAATAGAAAAGTAATCGAAAACTGGGTCCGTGACGGTACATACCTACACTGAGAAGAAAAAAGATTAAAAATTATTCTGTTTTAGAAGGATAATAATCTGAGTACGAAAGGTAAAATAGATCAAAAGTTATCTTGAAGAAAGTTAAATTTTATACCCTGGAAGGATAATTTTTGATCTATTTTACCTTTCGCGTACTCAGATTATCCTCCTAACAGAATAATTTTTAATCCTTTTTTTTCTCAGTGTATATAGAGACAGTTCGAGGATGGGGTAGGTACTTAGAGAACGTGTGAGCGCGAGTGCACACATAGTGACGGCATAAGAGCCTCTCTGTTGCACGCAATTTTCTGGACAAGTTTACTGAGGAGAAATGACGTCCCAAAATGTTAATCAATCTCAGAAAGTATGGGGAGAAAACTCCAAGTAAGAAGTTTAGTGATAGTGCAGTTATGAACTCGGTGAAATATTATAGTACATACCTAAAATTTACTTCTCAGATGTAAATATATAATACATTAGTAATTATAAGTTCTATACATTATATAGTAATTCATAACTGCACTATTCCATGATTTCTTACATCACTGCGTGTGAGAAATGTATAGGTCGCACAGTAATAAGTATAGCTATAATAACTATACTTTAAGTTAAAATGAGGTTAACTAGTTAATAGTTAATATAGGTAATACAGAAATACCAAATAACAACAATAGAACAATACGTATTCCTGAAATAACCATACGTATAGCTGAAATAGAAATACGTATTGCTAAGTTAACTAGAACTTATTCTTATATTAAAACAAACTATTAACATTGCCGTGCAACCTATAAAATTTCTCTCAGTGTTCGAGTTCTTTTCCCATACTTTCTGGGATTTATTGCAACATTCTGAAATATCATTTTTCTCCGTGTTCGAGACAGAGAGTCTCTCATGTCGTTACCGTGTATTCTCACTCGCACTCACACGTTCCCCGTGTACCCCGTCCTCGTACTGTCTCCGTAGTTGCGCGTACCGCGTGTATACGGCGTTCGCAACAACGCGCTTCGCCAATCCCTGTACTTATCCGGTCGATCCTACGGGCGGACTACCGCGTACACAAGTTGTGGCACTTTCCTTTCAGGGCTGCGCATAGTCGGCAAAATATACAACCGGCGAAAGAAAGGGCTCAAAGGAGCCGCTGCGGCGAAAGTGCGGCTTGTCGACAGTCCGACGCGCGGACGGTAACGAATCTATTCTCCGCTGTCCGGTTTCTGCGGGCAGCCGCCTTCGACGAAGGGTTGCTCATAAAGTAAGACGCTGCCGTAGCGTCGTCCGAGGAGAAATGCGTGCCATTTCTCTGAACGCTATCACGGGGTGTATCTACGAAATCTCTGTGGGAATCTCTCTCGCTTCGAACTATTTCAAGAAGGAAAAGTAACTCATTGTTCCCGACCGACGACCCCCTTCGACGGGGCTTTTTCAGGAGCGGCGACGGCGGCGGCTGCGGCCGATTGCCATCGATAGTCGCATCGTGCGCCGGACGCATAAATCTCGGACTCTCGATAGAGTACGCGAACGGTGGTACGCGCGCGTGGATTAAAAATAAAGCGAGGAGAGAGGAGGAGAAATTTCCAGAGGTTTTCACGCTCTTTCGAGCGACGCCAATTGGTGCCGAGTGCGCGCGCGCGTAGAATGACCGTTAAGTATCCATGGCTAATGGAGCCAGAGCGCGCGGACGGCCGAAGCCAGAGCGAGTCTCATTAACGAATTCGTTAATAGTTCGTGGTGGTCCCGGTCGTCTAGACGGGAGTACTCACGGACGATTGGCGTCGGCAGGGATTCATCGGGCATGTTGATCAATGGATCTCGTGTCTGCAAAACGGACGGACCACCAGTTGAGCATAAGATATCGGCAGTGTTGATCGGCGACCGCCTTCGAAGACTGCTGGTGTGTGTATCGCTGTACGGCGATTAGTCTACGTCAAATTGCTTACGAACTATATTTATCCGTCCTCGACCTCTTAGACGATTGTAGAACGAATCCCTGTATCGTGACCGCTAGGTAGAAGTTTCTTAGAAATATTTGTAAACCTTTAGATCGTTTATACCAGAGGATTAATCTTCAAATACTATACCTTAGTCAATATTTCTACGTCTTCTCGAATACAGTTAAAATCACGGGGCGGCCGGTTTTCCCCGCTGACAAAAGCGGTTGTTCTTATCTTAATTTTAGTTCTGTTTATGTCATATTTGGATGTTATAGGTATTTCAAAAATTTAGACAAAATTATCTACACCGTATTCTTTTATTCTTTATTTTTCGCCTTACTTAAGTGGAAAACGATGTTTAAAATGCAGCATACGTCATAGTTATTATATAGTTGGACATTAGTTGGCGTATCTCTCTCATACTTGTTGCTCGGCATAAGTGCGTCTCTCCGTGGCGTTTCGATAACGTCATAATACAACAGAGAGAAAGGCACTCATAATTTTGCGAATAATTATTTTTTCGATCATTTTTTTCGCGTGACATTGAATATGTATACAGATAGCAAATTTTAATTAAAAAATATGAAATTCTTTCTATGCGATAACCGTACTGTCGTCCTTCTATGTATGTAATTCACCATTTGATTCGTTTGATGTATACATAGACGATTTAACGAGGCAGAAGGCGAGCGAGCGTGCGGGGTCGATTGTTTTGATACCTTCGACACTTTCGATTTGATCCCAACTGTTGCTATTTTGAAGTACCGAAGGTGTCACGTTCGAGAGGACTTGCGCCCGTCCCTCTCGGCCCCGACGAACGGGAAACAGAGCAGAGGAGCGGCAACAGAATGTGAGCCTATCTTGCAGGCGGTCGCGCCTGGCCTGAGGACAAATAAACAGTCTTCCACTACAAGTATAGCAATTATTAAACACAATTACTCTATTTGGGAGAAAAAAATTATATCTCATGAACACAACTTCAGAAATGGGCATTTTTTCGGAGGAATTGAATTTAAATTTTCGTAAACTATTAATTTAATTATATTCTCCAGTTTTTTCTCCCACAGTTTGATGTTCGAAGTCATTCAATTTTGTTGCAGAGGAGAAAAATTATAAACTTGCGAGGTCTACCTATATATACCTACACAGAGAGAAGAGTATGATAATCACTGTTATATTACTAGATACACAGGCTTGACTTTTTGGGAAAACTATTGCGTTCATCGCTTTACCGTATGACAACAGTTGACATACATATAGGTATCCAGTGAACTTCACTAGACGTATGCCAATGAACGCAATGCTTTCCCAAAAAAGTCAAACTTATAATCGAGTACAGCAGTGATTACTATACGCTTCTTTCCGTGTATTATAAATTGAATAGCAACAAGTGGTGTAAACTCGATGTACAGCATTTGAGGATTAAAGTTGGTCGCATCTAAACGCTGAGTTTACATCAGTGAACTCCGTCTCCGTGAAAAGTCGACATAGCAAAAACTCGAACATGATTAAATCCCTCCGTAAGTCACCGATTCGCGCAAAAACGTACAATTCGCCCCGAGTGAAAGAAATAGTTTTCGTCAGATGTCCCCCTTTCACTCCTTTTCGACGAGACCAAAAGGACTCTTCCCCTCGACTCCCCCTCTCCTTCCTGTTCGTCTCAAACTCCACGCCGGCCGACCGAACGCGACGTGTGCGTCGTCGTCGCGCAATTCCGAAGCAGATTTCACCGCGGTGACGTCATGGAGAATCTTACGCATTCCTGCGGTAGCGCAGTCCCGCTCGAGAGCTCCTTTCGGGACCGATAGCGATATATTTCGAGAATATCGCGCGGAAGATCGATGAGACCCGTTGCGGCGCGCGGCGTTTCGAACCGACTCGTTCGGAGATAGTCGCGTCCCTCCGGCCGCTCGCGAAGGATACACCGAGATAAGAGACATAAGCGTCCCCACCGTGCTTTCCCGCGGTGCGGCGACCGCGCCGCAAACGACCCGGACCCCGATTACACGCAGCTTCCATCTCTTCTTGCTCCCCGGCTGGCCGTATACGCGCGCCGTCCCTCTCCACGACGATGAACCGCGCGCGGCAGGAAGCGACGCGTCGGCCGGCAAAATTTCCCCCGACGCCTCCGCCGCACCTGGGAACCATTTCCCCGGAGCAGTCGCAGCGCGCGAAGAACCGAAAGCGCGTGTATACAGGGCGGCCGCGGTCGAACGGACGGACGGACGGACGGATTAGTCGATTAGACCGTCGTCGCGGAGAGGGAACCGTCTGTGGGGGAGGCGAGCGAGACTGGCGAGAAAGGTACTTTCTAAATGGCTCGCACTGGTATGCGGAAGGGTTGAGGGTACCCTCCAATTTTTTTCATCGAGTTTTTATCCCCGAGCCGATGCAGGGGTGGTTATAAGGATACCGTTAGGTCCGCGCCACGTATCGGCAAGCTGCCCTCCTTTAGTTTTTTTTTTGTACCTTGCCTAACTGTGGTCCATGGCATCGACTTCCGCGTTCGGGATCGAGCCCGTGAGAGAGCGAGACGGAGGTAGCCATCCTCAAAGGTGAATTCCAGTTTCGCTCGGCGTCTATACGCGGCGCACCGGAGAGTATGGGAAATGCCGCGGTCCCGCTGCGGAGCGAGCGTGTACGAGATATAACGTATAAAAACTGCCACGGGCAGCATCTGTCGCGTATTTCGTGATGAACCCACGATGGCTGTGGACGCATCGCGCGCGAGCTTTACGCGGGGATCTGCGACAGGGGGGGGGGGAGAGAGACACGGCATTTGTTTCGATCAAATTCGATGTCGGGATGAGTGGGTGGCTGTAGGTAGGTTGGCAGAGGAAGGTAGACCGGGTAAAATCCGAGATGCGGTGCGGCGAGTACGCGCGCACAGTTTTACGACTGAACGAGGGGTGAAAGGAAAGGGGATGGAGGGCCGTGGCCTTTCGGCACAAAATTGATTCCCCGCGGCAGTGACGAGCCGTCGTTTGCGATATAATATTGAACGGAGCTCGGCCGTTTATGAGCCGAACAATGGGAGAACCCCGATTCCTCTGTGCGGGGGACGGTAAACGTACCTACCTGTCGTAAAGTCATTACATCGCGGACACACACACACACACACAGGATCGTCTACTGTCACGGTCGGGTCGTACGGCTTGTTCTATATGGGACTTTCTTTCTCCTCATCTTTCCTCTCGATTCGATACCTGGAAACACATTCTTGGCCGCCGCTCGTCTTTCCATCCTTCGTGAAAAGATGTTTACGGTCTCACGCATCGTTTCGATGTGTCTACACAATTTTCTTCGGTCACACTTCTTATCTACGATTACTTATTTATTACACTTTCCGAAGCCTTATACGATAGCCTTTTTTAAATCTGTGCTACCGAACCTCGACATATTCTTATAATACATTACCTTTGGTCGTCAAGGGTCCACTTGACCCAGGCTTCAATTTTGAAGCTGACTGTACTTCTTTTTTTTTTACAATCGTAACTAGACCCTCGTCAGATCTTGGAATAAATAGGTTCTTTTTAAAACTCGTACTACGAACTTTTTTCAGGCTTAGGAAAAAATCGTTTTTGAAACGTGTACTATATAACTATTTATTGCTTCGAAGTATCATATCCCATGAAAATCATCCGTAGACTTTATTAAGAAGTTATAACACGTCGAGTGAAGCAGCTCATTTTTCACGCATCTACATATTCATGATCGTTTCTGAATATGACATCATTTCGTTTCTTATGTTGCCACGATGATTAGATATTCTGCAATGTTCGAAGAACGTTCTGTAATTTGTCGGTTTAAATTGGACGGATTTATCGATTTAAATCGTTCCTCGCCGTCGCTCATAATAATCGACGTATCGCTCTTACACCGTCGAATTTACTTTCGACGAGGCGTCGAGCGAGCGCGTGACTTAAAACAGGAGAACGACGCGCGCGGACGTTTGTCAGGTTTTTTTTGAGAAAAAAAGGAAACTAGTGGCGGTGATGAAGACGTCGACGGTGTCAATAGGGGAGGTAAAAAGTCTCCCGGAAGGGGCGGAGGACACGGCCGAGACCTGTCGCCCGAAAAAATTCGCGTCAAGGTTGCCGACCGTAATTTGCCGTTTGCAAATTTTTAGACCTTTTTTCGTCAAAGCGTATTTATGCGTTTACGGCACCGCCGACTGTGAAAACCGAGCGAAACGCCCCCTCCGACGCGTCTCGAGGTCTCAGCGATCGTTACGAATCTCGGCCTAACGGTTTTACGCGAAAATTCCATGAAAATGAGTACAGTAGATGCATTTTTAAAAAAATGTATTTGCAATTGCACCATATGGTCAAAAGATTTGTAGACAATTTAGTCGAATTCTGCTTATCACAATTAAACGAACGCCGATGAAACTAAGCTAATGTGGCAGATCCAACTGCAAGGCATAGTTGACTTGTTCAGTTGACTTCTTCGCATTTAGGTTCCGCGTATTTAACGTCGCAGTGTGGTTGACTTAATCCGTCAGCACGCGCGTTATGATCATTTTACTTACGCTAATTTTGAAAGCGATATTATTCGATAATTTCTAATGGCGTGAATAGTCAAAATATTGTTTATCTTCATGAAATTTGTTATACTTTGAAATTTATTATATTATTCTGACAGGTGTGTGCCAGTTTGATAACTTTAGAAAAAGATTAATTATTATTCCGAATTTCGTGTTGCGCCGTGAGAGTTTCTCTCATCACGCGCATACATTCGGCTAGAAGAAAATTTACGTTCGGCGTCGTTCGTTGACGTTCGGTTATCTTCAGACCACATCTACATTGTGCATACAGGCGCACTCGTGTGTGTCATTCACGTCATAACTTGTACTTTCAATAAATAAAATATGAGGAAATAATATATCCGCGTGATTTATAATATATTTATTCGATTGTGCATTCATTTATTAATTGATTTCTGAACCTTAGACGACATACACGCGCGCGCCTACTCTACGCTGGGAAACTGACGCGCGTGCTGACGAATTAACATCGCAGTGTGGTTGGCTTAACTAATATTCAATTGAGTCAATGGATACTTTTTCTCATTGTCAGTGTAACCGGTATGAACTCTTATTGCCATTTGATGCTATATGGCGTAATACAGAATATCGGCCCGTCTAGCGTCGAGTTTATTGTCAGTTTGAACCCGTTGACGACATATGGTGCACAGTCCACCACTGCGCCGCTCGGTTTCAATGTGCAACGCGTGCAAAGTCGCAAGTGTTTGGTTACGATTATGCAGTGGTGAAAAAGTGAATAAAAACAGTGTTGGGATTACATGAGGAAGAACTAAACGAACGGCAATGTAGCAGGATTATTCATCGGCGATGGCAATTACGACAGTAAGAGTTCTGTAAGTAGTATCTCGTTACTTTTTCTATAAGTCGAGATCGAGGTTGTGATGTCGATACTTACTTGCAGCGATGAGCAGTGTATACCATATGAGGCTAAACTTACTCACCAGAAAAGAAGCTTCAATCACTATTATCTCATTATCTATGAGTTTTTGGCTTATACTTGTGTAATACTTTTTTGAAGATTACATTTTTATCTGCAATAAAGTCTCATATCGATTTCGGCCAAAAGTTCATAAATAATGAGATAAAAAATAGTGATTGAAATATCTTTCCTGGCGAGTAAGTTTAGCCTCATACGGTATGTACCTAGCAACGTATGCCATAATCGACATGAGACCGTATCTCACACTGCTCGTCGTGATGTAGTATGTTGCACTTCTTGCAATGCGATATAATACATTCCCCTTCGATGCATCGTCAACATTGTTGCACCATACCATATGAGGCTAAACTCACTCGCCAGGAAATAAACTTAGATCACCATTATCTCGTTATCTATGAGCTTTTAGCCTTTATTTGTATAATACTTTTTCGAAGCTTATACTTTTACCTACAACAGAGTCTTACATCGATGTAGTCTAAAAGTGCACAAATAATGAGATAATAGTGATTGAATACTTTTTTGTGATATAATACTTTCTTGAAATTTACACTTCAATCTACAACAAAGTCATATCGATGTGGGCTAAAAGTTCCCAAATAGTGAAATAATAGTGATTGAAAATGTTTTCCTGCCGAGTAAGTTTTGTTTCATATGGTACACGATTCGTACAACACCGACAATGAGTTTCATTCCGAGAATCCTAGATTTCCTACAAAGTTTATTATACCAGTCTAATACCGAACGTTATATTCGGCTTTCAATCTGTTTCGGTTGTTTCTCTCCGTGTGCTCTATAAATGGAATCGAAGAAAAGCGCGCGCCGCTTGCATAATGTAATAACAGCTGACGCATCGGCGTATAATACGCGGACGATTGCGCCTAGCGATAGAACGAAACGGAGAGAAACAAAAATTCACGGCTAGCAAGAGTGCCGGGTTTTTCGTGCGCGATGATACCCCGTGCCCGATGGCTTTGTGTCCCGTCTCACCGCTCCCAGCCGCGCAAAACCCCGGGAGAGAGACGGAAAGAGAAGCGCGACCAAGAGACGCTAGCGATGCCGTGAATCGCCGCCACCTTTTCCTCGCCTCGATGACCGGCACGTGGCACTCAGCCCGTAACGATTCGCTTGGCGCGGACTGTGCTCGACGACCGTAGCCGGAAAATCGTTGGTTCGCCTCCGCCTCGAAATTACCGATCGTCCCGAGGGGGACGGGGCGTTTGAGGGAGGGATACCACGCAAGCGCCCGCGAGATACCGCGTACACTATTGCTAGAGTAAACAAAAATAAAGTAGAGTCCCGGTTATCCGAGATTCCGTGTTATCTGAGGTGGTCAAATTATCCGAGTACTCTGCATTAACCGAGGTACGAGCTTGGATGAAACGGACGAAGCGGCTACGCTTCACGCGAAGTATAATTATGTGTAATGATTTTGTCAAACCATATCAGTAGTGCGAAATTGCAATGAAGATATACATATACTTGCGCCTGTTATAAGTATAGGTATATCTTTTTATACATTGCAAATATAGGGTCATATTCATATTTATGTATACAAAACTGGCATACTTACATTGTTAAAAATTGTATTATTACGTATGTTGCTCCGTATTATCCAATATTTTGGTTATTCGAGATACGCTCCCCCCAATTACTTCGGACAACCGGGACTCTAGTGTATGTCTTGAATGAAGAATATATCTGCCGTGTTAAGTTAAAAGGGCGTATCTGACATTTTTACAGTTATGAGATATTAGGGTTTTTCTAATTCTTTTCGTGCCACACTGATAATGAAATTCAAAAAAAAATGATTAAATTTTTTTCTTTCTGGGCCAGATACGACTTTTTTAACTTAACAGGATGACAAATCTCGTGTCAGACTTGTATAAAATTTAATAAACTGAAAAATGATTTTTTTGTAGATACGCCCTTTTAACTTAACACGGCAGACATGATCTTATAAATTTTTAAGAATACAGATTCTTGGTCGTAGAAAATATATATACTTAGTTCACACACACACACACACAAGAATACCTTCGTTGGAACGAGAATTCTTTCTATGCGGAAAAAAAACAATTACTCGAGCCTATCAAGAGCCTCATTTGAGTCCCGCGCCATTAAATATTTTCTTACAAGAAGAAAACCATGGCTTGATCCTGGAGTTATATCGTGTTCTTGATTGAAAACATTTTTTTGGCATCAGCAATTATATCTCTCGGTGTACGACGACGAGGCGGAGCGATTCGGCGAGTCCACGAGTGACCGCGGAAACGCGCGCGCGGATACCGAGAAGAGGAGAAAGGCGGCGCCGCGAGATCGTTTAGAAAGCATTCGCGCGCCGACAGGAAGTGAAACCGTGTCGGTCCGGTCCCAGATCCGCGAGCGGCGTCCGACGCTATCGCACGGCGGCGGAGAGGAGAGAAGAGAGTCCCGCGAGGCGCCGCACGCGGTGGGGATGGACGATGGTCGAAGGGAAGGGGTAGGGGGGAGGAGAACGAGGGACCCAGTAACCCACTGCCGTGTTGCTCGAGGTCTGCAAAAACAAAAGAGAAGCGCGTGCCACGCGCCGATCCGCGATCCGTGATCCCCGCGATTGACGACGGGCGATTCTTCGCCGGACGATCGGCGATCCGTCAAAGTCCTGGCTGCACTCGCGCGCCTCTCCCGCTGCGCGCGTGCGAGCGCACCCGGCGCCGTGGGTGCCAACACGAGGCGGCGACGTCGACGGTGCTGAAAGGATGATCAAGAGGAGGGGGGAGAAGCGGAAGTCAAATCGCGCGCTATCGACAGTAGAGATTCCTTTCACTCTGTATGTTTTTTTATTATACAAAACAATGCCTACCTACGTGCCTACGGTCGGATAAATAACTTACGATGTACGATTACAAAATACATAGGTATAAGGATCTGACTAAATCGTCGTGGCTTTAATCGAGGTAACGTTCAGACCCGCCGCTCGTAGGCTTCCGAACGTGACCTCAAGTAACGTTTGTAATCGGTTCGTTGAATTTCGCTGCGCGACAACGCGATCGCGAATGGAGGCGAGCGCGTCTCGCCGGTGTTCTCTCGCGGAGCACCGCCGCCGGTGTCCGGAAATTCACTTTGATTTCCCTTAAAGTATACAAAAATATATGCATCTCTTTCTCTCCGTTTCTCTCACTCATGTCATCTCTCTTTCTCGCACAGACACAAACACACACATCTCACCACGCGCGCGCGCGCACGTGCTCTCGCCGAGCGGAGCGCGGGAAAGACGCCGCGGAATCGCAGGAAAATGCGCGCGAAAGACGCTTTCGCCTGCGCGCCGCTCGAGTGGTAGGAAAGAAAGATTCGACGCTGGTAACTCGTGTATATAAATATACTCGGCGTACGACTTTGTACGGGGGGAGCGTCGAAAACGCTCGGTACGCTGAGTGGGCCGCTCGCGTACGTACGAATGCGTACGCTTGGCCGGAACGCGTCTCGTCCTCGCGAGATTGCGGGGAGAAGAGTGACGCGCGTTCGCGCAGACGGCTACGCGGACGCGGGATCGAGCGGGCGAAGAAAAGTCGGACGTGTTCTCTCTTAAATGCAGCTAACGAATAAGTCTATATAAACGATAAGTAATATCGAAACGCGCCAGGAGGCACGGCTGTACGTATCGTGGTAAATAATAGTATTAGCAGTAGTAGGAGCCGTAATAAGTATAAGTAATACAATGGTATCGGTAGTATAATACCAGTAGCAGCGGTAGTGGTGGTAGTAGTTGTAGCGGCAGCAACAGTATAGTGTGGTATTGTTTTGTAGCGTAGTTGTAGCGCCGACTGTACGTACACCCTAGCGTCAATCGCTTGATCTGATCAACACGCTTCAGGTGGACGGTATTCCTGGGGTCACGGATTCTGTCGCTGGTGACTTTTTGAAATATCATTTGTAAACGTACCGATCAATGAATAATCAATTACCATGCTTTCATTAACCGGAGCAAACGCCGCCATAGCTGATGAAAGTATGAGAATTAATTGTTCATTGGCTGGGGTACATTTAAAAATGACATTTCGAAAAGTCACCAGCGACAGAATTCGCGACCCCGAGAGTACTTTTATCGAGTCGAACGGAGATGAAAAATTCGAGAGCATCTTATTGTTTTACCATGAAGGCTAAATTTGATCGGTGATTTATAACAAAATGAGAAGAAACGCTCGTACCCTTCAACTACGATCGACTCGATGAAGTTCCATCACTCAAAGCGGGTCGATCAGAATCATTGGCCGCGTTCAGCAGATCCAACCGTTGTACAACCGTTGAGTGATTTTCGATGGTCATTGGCTAATTGTTCAATTTCAACCAATGACCATCGAAAATCACTCAACGGTTGTACAACGGTTGGATCTGCTGAACGCGCCCATTGACGCCAGTTGTACGGCAGTCCAGCAGCAGCGGCATCGGTGGCAGTCGACATTGTAGCGACGCGCGGGTATGTGACTATTTACTAAGGAAAGTGGTAAAGGTATAATAAGGAAAGTAGAGACAAGTAAAAACGGTAGCAACGTAAACGGCTGTTTCGCTATGTTGTAATAGTAACGTGTCGATTCCTCCCCGCATCCTGGGTAGGGGGAGAGAGTCGGTAGAACCCTGCATACCGTCGGCGACGACGCCGACGAAGCAACGGTGTTCCTCCCAGTCTTGCGTGCTCTTCCTCGTGGTACCGGGACTGGGAAACGAGAGGGACGTGGGAGAGCATTGCGAAATGGGTTGAAGGATTTTTTTTTCGGGGATCGCGTATCGAACGGGAGACGAGGAAGAGGAGGAGCGACTAGGTGGCTATCATGGCAGTGCTTGCTTCCTTTGCCCGCGCACGCTTCCTCGTGTTTCCGGGGGACACGTCCGGATGGAGCGAACGGCGGTATGCTTGCTCGCGGCGGCAGTGACGTTGAAGCTGATTGGATTCTGAAAGGAGACAAAGACGCGTCTGGTCAGCAACACGGCGTCGACACGGGGTAGAATAATGAATTGCAAACGCCGGGGAGAAAGGTGCAATCTGTGCGGACAGTTATTTATACGCGTGTGTATGTCGGTCGCGCGAGCGCCGTGGCCGAGCGAGACCGGGCGAGTGTATTCGATCGTAAATTTGGAACGCAGGGAGGAGGAGGAGGAGCGGCGGAGTACCCTGATCTCAGCGAAGGCCGCCTAGTGCATTCTAGGCGGGCAAAAACTGCACTAGGAAACCACGCCCTGGCCGGCTCGCGTGTCCTCAGGGACATTTCACCACCGCAATGGCAACGCTAAACTGCCTCGCTGATATTCTTCCCGTTGCCCTCGTCGAGCGAGCGAGTTAGAGCGTGCGCGCGCGCGCGCGCACACTGCCCCGTGCATACCCGCATCAACGAACAACCGAACCGTGGCGCGCGCGTGTCGAGACACACGCACGCGCGTGGACCGCCTGTGTGTCTAGCTCGGCACCTACCTAGCTACCTACCTATCCACCTACAGCTATACCACAGACGCATTATCGCTCGGCGATACCGCGTCGCCCGTTTTTTCGCCGTCGCTGCGCGCGCCGAGTCCTGCAGCAGACGGCCTTCGTGCAATTTCATCAAGGACATTTTTTTTTCGATAGTTGAACGCGTACGCGTAAAAAGTCAAGGAACTAATCGAACGTTCGTCGCCACGGGAGTTCGACGCACATCGCGCTGCATCCCGAACCGGCGCCGCCGCGGCTCATCTTCGAGTTCGTCGATATTCCTCCCGCGTTCTATCTGCACGCGTGCAGCTACACCCGCGCATGCATTCTCCTCTCTTTCTCTCTCTCTCCTTTTCCGTCCCCGCGCTTTCGCGGAGCGCGCCGATGAATGAATCGGTACATATAATGGACCCGTAGCGAGTGCGCCGTATCGAGAGTGAGGGGAGAGAGAACACTTCTACTTTCCTCTCGATATTTCTGGGCCAAGTTCGGCCGAAAAGCGGGACATGGTGAAACTTTCTTCCGAGGCAGGCCGCGAGAAAGCGCGCCGCGCCGGTCCGACGCGCGCGGCCTAGGCCAAGATTCGAGATCGGTCGCGTTGCGTGCGCGTGATGCCCGCATGCGTGAGTACCAACACGCGGAGGAGGGTGGCGAGCGGAGGGGGATGGGGAAGCGCGAAGCGGGGAAAGGAGTAAGTGTGTACCGAGCACGCGGGGAGTGAGGAGAGGAGGAGGAGGAAGTGTAGAAGGAGGTGGGAACGGAGCGAATGGTCCGGTGAAATAAAAATAGGCGGACCGCACCGTTAGACCGTTCCTTTGACGCGCGCGCGCGAGCTCCCTCTCTCTCTCTCTCTCTCTCTCTCCCTCTCTCTCTCTTTCTCTCTAGTCTCGAGCAACCCGACCTGGCCCAGTCCAGCCCGGGCCGGCGTTGCAGTCTGCCCCTGAACTTGGATCGCTCGCCCGGTTGCCGTTGACCTACTTTTGCGGCCTACCCGATCTCTCCGCAACGGAATAAATATTGAGTTACCGCGGGATTTTCTACGGACGCCCCCCCCCTCCTCTCTCTCTCTTCGACGATCCTCTCTCGACGGGCCCCTCACTACTCCTCCCCCGTTGTCGTCCTACCGCCTTACCGCGTCTATCTATTTACCACTCTCCGCGTGCGACCCCCCGGCCCTCGCCGGTTTAACCAAGAGGGACCTGCAGCGGCCGGTGTATCGCGCGCGCGCGAGAGGCACGTAAGATCGGTGACGCCTTGGCGTTCCGTTGGCTCGTGTGGTATTTTTACGGTACAGTTAACGTTCCCGTCGAGCGGATCGGACCGTACTCACCTCTCTCGCGAGGGGCAGGCGCGCGCGCGCGCCAGCTTCAGAAGCGTTAGGATTAGAGTCGGCCCGAGCAACGCACGCGGGGACTAGATAATCATTAGTTTATATAACGAGTCATTTCCCGCGGCCACGTGATTTTCTCGTCAAGGCGATCCGCTCACCACCTATCGCGGGGCAACTTCGACGACGCTTGCATCCTGTATCCAGCGTCTACCGACTCGGCAGCGCGAACATATCGCCCCGCGTCTTTGTCCCTCGCGACCTATCGAATCATTGTCCTACTGAATATTGAAACGCGGAAAAGACGCGCGCGAAGAGTCTCGCCGCGGTCTCTCGCTCCGCGCTGAACAGAGGGGGAGGAGTTGGATCTGCGACATGGACAAATATGACGATGACGATTTTGCGGAAGTAGCGTCGGCGTTGATTGATCATGATGGGTAGGAGAGGTTAAGCAGGATCGGCAACTGCCACAGAGAGAAAAAGAGTTAGTTGGATCTACTGAAAATTACTTACGATGTTGCAAATAATAATTTATTTATATCAATGAAATCTTTTATAATAATACACCAAATACTTTTTCCTTACAATCATATGGAATAGTACACTCAACAAAATTTAGCCACAACTAGAAAATTATAGTAATTGCAGTGATAATTTTCTTCGCAATAGCAAGAATTCTTGCTACGCTAGAAATATTTTTCTAGTTGTGTCTGAGGCAGCCAGAAATATAGCTGGATTAGCTAAATACTTTTTTCAGTGTATGCGATTGCAAGGAAGAAATATCAAATTAATATGAAAAAAAAATTAAATTATCTGAATAAATAATTATTTTCAACCCCGCAAGTAATTTTTAGTAGATCCAATTAATTATTTTGTTCTGTGCAGTGATGAAGCTCTTAAATCAGATAGGTACACCTGATTCTTACCAGATTTCCCTCTCTTTCTGGTTAGAGAATCAGGAGGTACCTATACCTGATTTAAGAGTTGTATCACTGCACAAAGAAAAAAAATTAATTGGATCTAATGATAAATACTTGCAGGGTCGCAAGTAATTTTTTATGTATCTCAATTTGATCTTTTTTCATATTAATTTGATATTTCTTCTTTGCAATCACATACTACTCTACATGATCGTGAGGAAGAATTATTTAATTGATTTATTAAAAGACTTCATTTATATAAATAAATAATTACGTGAGACCCCGAAAGTAATTTTCAGTAGATCCAATTAATTCTTTTCTTCTGTGTGGAGTTGCCGATCCTTACCTGCTCAAACTTTCCTGCCTATCACGACCAATCAACGATGACCCTCGTCGATCTCAATATCGTCTGTTATATTTGCTATGTCGCAGATCCAAATATTCACCCTGTACCATATAAGGTTAAACTTATATTCCAGGAAGAAAACTCGAATCACTGTTATCTCATTACTTATGAACTTTTGGCCTACATCAATATAAGACTATTGTAGATAAAAATGTTATTTTCAAAAAAGTATTATACAAATATGAGCCAAAAGCTCATAGATAATGAGATAATAGTGATTTGAGTTTCTTTTCTTGCGAGTAAATTTAGCCTCGTATGATATACTTTGTTCTCGTGTACGAGTCTTAACTACCGCGTGGAGCGAGAGCTGGATGTAGGAGCGTGCCCGACCGAAGCGCGGGTAATCCTCAGCCGCCTCCTGTCTTTCTCTCTCTCTCTCTCTCTCTCTCTCTCTCTCTCTCTCTCTCTCTCTCTCTCTCTCTCTCTCTCTCTCTCTCTCTCTCTCGCTGTCTCGTACAATTCTCTCCGGCGGAATCGCGGTCGGACCGCCGCGCGGCGTGCCATCGAACGAGGATTCCCGCGAGCGGACGAAGAACCCGAGAAGTCGCGCGAAATGCAATCCACGACGAAACTATACACGGCTCGCGATGCGAATCCATGAAAAAAAGTACCGTGTGTAAAATTTGCACACGCACCGGCCGCCGATGATGCGAGACAGCCTAGGCAAAGGTGGTCCGGCGCGACGGTAAATGCCACTGGTTGGCATTATACCATACCGCTCGCCGCGCTAGACCTTCGATGCGCCGTATGTATATTCGTAGATGCCGTCCGATGCGCGCGCGACTGCCGGGGCTCTATCGATCGCCCGCCACCGCCGATCTACCGCCACGCGAAGCAATTTTCCCTGATCGTCCGTAATATAAGCGCGGTACCAACGCGCGTGCCAGGAGTTGCTTCTGCCTGATGTCGATTCGCTCGATGCCTACTATATGCAAATGTCCAGCGAAAATAGATGCCGAATAACGCGCGCGCCAACCGGACGGCGAAAGACGCGCGCTCGCAGTGTAGTGATGCCGCTTGGTAATGGTCGGGCGCGCGCGCGCGCGATGCTCGGTGTGGTGGTAGCGCGGCGCGATGCGACGATGACTAGTGGTGGTGGCGGCAGCAGTCGCCACGGTGATGTGGCGGTGGATCGCTCGCCGGTCGACGCACGATCGAGCGGGAGAAGCGATATTTTTTTTAAATCGCCGGTCGCGCGGATGGAGACACGGCGAACCGCGAGAGGTCGACGAGAACGCGCTCGAGAGAGAGCGGAGGAACGGGAGGAAGCGAGCGGTTGATCACAGTCGACCTCGATACCATCGATCACAGAATCCCCCGCGATCTTCGCGCGGAAAGGTGGAATCCGATGAAACGCCCCGAGCGCCCCGCGCCGGATAGGAAGCGGTACGATCGTTTCTTCGAAGGGACGGGATAAACGAGGCGCGACGAGTGCGACCTCACACGGGAGGATAGGTGCGCGGCCGAAAAGGGAGAAAACTGAGAATTTGAGGAATGTCAAATTAAATTCTGGTTCGTCCAGTGCGCTCAGTTCGAACGTTCTCTCGGCTAAGAGGGCTCACGCTCTGTCCCTCTTCCTCTTTCTCTTCATATTTTCCTCTTTCTCTCTCGGATCCTAGGATGAGGCTAGGCGCAGCGCGAGGTGAACGAACCTCGAACCTCCCGGGCGAGAAAAAAGACGAGCGTCTCTCTCTCTCTCTCGAAAAAAGAAGACCAGAGTAGGAGGAGGAGGAGATGATAAAGAAGGAAGAGCGAGAGGAGAGAAGGAGGAGATCGAGAAGACGAAGCCGGCTAGAACGGACGAGACTGTGTGTAGCGACGGGAAAAAAGTTCGTTGAAGGACAGACAGCCCGAGTACCTAGGATGATGCTAATAATCTCGCGTCTCGAGAAGATCGTCGTTCGGCTCGGTAGGTACAATTGGTTTCCGCCCTACGTCAACTGTACGGACGCGCGTGCACACACGCTCGGATGTACGTAGCGCGCGGCTCACGGAGAGACGCGCGGCTCATTCTCGGTCCCGTGTCCGCGGTTTCACTCGTGTGTGTCCCAAGGGACGCGCGGACGGACAGACGGACGAACGCACGAGATTGCCTATTTCGGTAGAGAAGAAAGGAGCTTAGCGCTCGCGCCCGTCGGTCCGATCGACGACAGTCCGAATCGATCTTGGGAGACGCGACTGCGAGAGAGAAAGAAGGAGAGAAAGAGAGTGCCCGCGCGTCGCTCGCGCTCCCGAGCCAAATAAAGTCCGATTTAGTTTTTCGTACGGCGTCCGTACAAAGCCCGAAACCAGCTCACGCATTCGCCCGCGTCCGAATTCAAATCCGCCGAAATCGATTGGTATGCGAGCGGCGGCGTATACCGGCCGTCCGAAAGCCCGTGCCGCGGTCGATAACTTTGTGTACATAATGCCGTCTAAACTTAGTATTTCCAGTGCGTTAGCCCGAGAGGAGCGCTCGATTCGATCCGCCTATTACGAACGACGACGAGAGAGACCCGATTGGCATGCAGGTCGCGCGGCATGTTGTCCTAGGTCACACGTGATCCTCTCCCTCCCCCCCCCCCTCCTCTTCCTCTCTATCGCGCGTTCTTTCTCCCTCTCCCCCTTCGCGCAGCGCGTATCTTTCTAGCCGGCACGGATCGACCTTTCGCTCGATCTATCGCCACTGCGCCGCAGGACGAACGTTCCCGCACATATTTATTATATATATCCCCCGCGTTCGGCTGCGAGACTCGCTCGCGAAGACGGCTATCTCCCCGGCTCCGTCGCGATCGACCTTTCTCAATTCCCGAAGAACTGTCGTAACGATACCGGCGAGGAGAGCGTCATTGCGGGCTCTCTTCTCTCGCGCTGCGCGGCCGGTCGACGTCGGATGCGCTCGCCGCACGGTTCGCTCGCTCTCTCGCTCACGACCGCAACTGCACGCGCGCGCGAACGAGCGAGCGGGCGCTCGCGCTCGCTCGGCCGGTCGGCCGACGGAGACGTTGACCAAGGCGGAGGCATCGGCGCCGGGTGCGGGAGTAAGCGAGACGGCGAATGCCCAAAACTCAGGTAGTGTCAATGAACCCGGCCATGTGAGTCGAGGTTGCTTGCCACTATCGGGGTCTTGTCTTTCCCATGGAACCGAGACTAATTTCGTTCTTTTACGAGCGGGATAAAGAAGAGATCGAGAAGCGCTCCCGCATCATCGCGCCTCACCCCCGATTGAATCGATAAAGCGCGATACACGTTCGAGCGTATCTACGTACGAATACTCGCGTAGCTCTCTTCGGGGAGGGGGGGGGGGCAGAGGAGAGGGGGAACTCCTCGGAGCCCGCGAGTACCCATCTACCTCTGTATACACGATGCCTACTCGCTCTCTGCGTGGATATCGGCGGCACACGGGCATGTACTCGCGCGTGGCCGCGCGGCGGCGCAAGGAGGTGGCGGAGGAGTTGGCGGAAGGAGGGGCGGGGGGAGAAGACGAAGTAGAAGGGGTTAGGTGGCTGTACGGAGGAAAACCGGGGTGCCGAGGCCGGCCGAGGACGCGAGGTGCGGATCGAGGAGAACTACGCGTGACGTAAGCTCGGGAGATCGGATTCCCCCCTTTTAAATCGGCGGTCAAGCGCGGGTCGGCGAATCTTCGAAACCGATCGCGGGGAACGCGATAACGCGCCGCGCCGAAACTCCGCGTACGTGTCGTTGCACTCCGCGAAACGCGCGCGCCGTTCGGGGCAACGGAGGAGGGGGACGTGCAACCGATTTCTCGCGGTGCAGGTGGGAATAACGGGCGCGATGAAAATAATGTCGACGACTTACCTCGCAATGTGTGGGACCCGCGGCGACGATCGTCGGATCGGTTCTCATTGACGATCCCCGTCGGACGGCGCGCTCCCGTCGCGATGTCTTCCCTTTCGAATATGGATGCTCCAGCACCATCTTCTCAGGTTGGACGACGACGTCTCCTCTCTTCCCCTCACGTTTCGCATTCTTCCTCGATCGCTTCGCTCCGATACGTCGAGACGATTATCGCGCGGGGACGAAGACTTCAGTACTGCCCGGTGGGGTCGAGAACGGCCGTGGCTGCCATGCTGCCGGTGAATTTCTTCCGGGTGATCGGTGAGACGACGGAGACGCGACGAAATTCGGCGATCGGTCCTCAGTACTGACCGGTAGGGTCCAATACAGCCATGGCGATATGTCAAGTTCTCGGATGTCGTGTGTGTACGCGATAACAACTCCCGATCGAGCGAGAGCAGGGAGCAGGTTGAGGTCTCGCCGAAGCGTGTCCTTGAAACGCTCGCGACCGCTGATTCAGTAGAGACCGGTGGGGTCCAATGCTCCAGCCATGATAACGACGGTGCTAACGACACTGAGAGATCGACGGCGACACGGAGATATCGATCCTTCAATAGAGGCCGGTCGGGTCCAGTTGACGTGCCATTTCACCGCTCTTCCCGCGGTTTTTTCGAATCTCTTCTTCCGCTCTTTCCTTCGCCCTCCCACGGCGTGTGGTACTCGTTCGATCTCTTCGCGCGAACAACACAGTCGACGCCGAGAAACGACGTTGACAGCTCGTCGTGGCGCGCCGGACGTTGGCGATGTCCGCGAAAGGCTGTCGCGCTTCGTGCGCGAATTCCCACGAGGTTTCCTCGATGAATTTTCGGACGAAAGTACGAATCGCTCGACGCTACCGGAAACTAGCTGCTGTGCGTGACCGTGCCCCACAGAGCTCTGACAGCTCACGGCGAGTGGCCTCGCTTAAGTCTCGCCTGGCCCCCACCTGGTCGACGAAGAGCTCTGTTCATTGGCGCGAACCCGGCCACAGCGGAATTGGCAGGGGGAGGTTTCGGAAAATTTCCCTTCGGTGCAACCCACCCCGCTACGGATCATCACGTTTCGCTAGGTATATCGGCCCCGGAGCGAAGGGGTGGGGAGAGCGTGGCGAGAGGCGAGAGGAGGAGGAGAAAGAGGAGGAGGAAAAGGAGGAGAAGGAGAAGAAGGAGAAGGGACGTTCCGACGGAATGTCAAGCGTTTTCGTTGGATCTCGCCTGGTGCGCCCGATCCGCTCGCCTCCTCCGATAACCAATTACTAATTGCGGGCCAGGCGAAACGAAAATCGATCCGGGCGTAGAGTCGCGGACGCGATATCTTTGCCGAGCGTTCCGTCGCCGGGTACCGCGTAGGTGCACACGTGCGTGTGGGTGTACTCGCACACGCGCCCATCCGAACACGTAACCCTCCTAATCGCGCGATAATCGACGCGGGCGCGATAACGAGCGCGTCCGCGGCGATAATGAGGAATAAACCCGACGGAATAGCGCGTGCGCGGATCCCTCCGGAGGAGGTGACGACCGCAAGGGACGATGACGTGTTCCCGCGTTTCGCGAGATTCGTCGAATTCACCCCCCCGACCCTTTCCACCGACATTTCACCGGAAAGGAAAGACCCGAGGGAACGCGAGCGTCCCGCCCCGCGATTCGTGCGGTAAAATTGCACGGATTTTTTCCTCCGTTCGGCTTTCCCCGGGGCCTTTTGTTTTGCCTCCCGCGCGCGCGGTCGACGATCCCGATGACCGTTCCGTTTCGTTCGAGCCGTGTAGCGTCTCGCTGCCGAAGATCGCGGAGTGTATAGTTTTTTCGGGCGCGCCGCGGTATATAGGTTCTTGCGACGACACTTCGGGGCCACGCGGTAGAAGAGCCTGTGCGCCCTTTCGAATCGCGATGTAGGCGCACGAGCGAGTCGCGCGGGAGCGATAACGGTACGGATCGTGCTCGGTTCGGTAGTCAGGCTCGATTCGGGTAGCCCGGGAAAAGGGGGAGGTGAAAGAGGGCACCACACCCGCGCGATCGCTTCGATCGGATTCCAGGAGTTGCGAGCGCGCGATCGTCTTTTCGCGGGGGCTAGGAAAAAGTCGATCGCGAGGAATCGCGTGACGATCGATTCCGAACGGTGAAGTAATAGTAATGATAATAATGACAGTGATGGGGTGGAGTTTTATAATTCCGATCGCGCGTGTTGGATCGCGATTGTCTCTGTTCCTTGTGATAGTATCAAGTAAGTCGGAACGTGACTCTTTTTTACAAATTGATATGCAATCTTCGATGTGATATCGCGTCGATCCGAGGTGTAAGGAAGTTAGCGCGATTAAATTCGAGCCTCTCTATCGGCGAAATTGCTCTACTTTGCTTCGATAATATTCTGATAGATCATTTGACTAAATTCAAGATCGCTTTACGGTGGAATACGAAATAACCCGTATGAATCGACAAATATAAAGTAATGTAACCCATCCTTAAAAAGGGCACATGCCACGTAAGACTCTTTCTGACAATCTTATTGGCTAATATTCACAAAAAGTAAAGGCACTTTTCCCTGAATTTTTTATTGGCCGACTTCATATCGATATTCACTATCTCGAATCTCGAAATGACGTTTGCTAATTATCAAATGACAGTTTAGAACGAATTTTACTTTTCCGTGAATTTTATTAGCCGAATTCGCCAATTCGAATCTAGAATCTCGGAAGCATAAGTGAGTGACGTTTGTCAATTGTCAAAGTATAGAAATCTATGTGATTAAGTAATGACGAATAAACGAAAAGTGCGCACGAAGCGTAAGGCGAAGTGTAAAGTAAAAAAGAAAGAAGAAAAGAAGGAAACGATAAGAGATTAAAATATCGCGAAGTAAATGCGAAATATGTAGAACGTCACGGAATGCAGGAAACTAAGCGTCGGTACTCAAAATAGAAAATTCGACCGCATCGAATGATGCAATACCCTCAACCGCGATGCAACGAGCTAGAAATTAAAATTATCAGGTCTCATAATCGGTGTATTTATACACCTACATTCTTCCGCAGTGACACGTCATATCGGCACATGCCTCGAAGGATTAACGACGAACGATCATTAACCGTATGTACCCTCGTTAACCTTACGTGAAACGAGAACTCGTTAGCGAATCGCCGCCTTATATATTTGCCCGAGGCATCTTCACTTGTGCGTGCAAACACACATACAGAGCCAGACAGAGGCACGGACGAGTCGTCGAAAATGCAAAAGCGCACCGGGTAAGGAAAATTAGCCGGTGGACGTGCGGGAACCAGATTAGCCGCGCAGCAGAGGGGCGTAAACGCGTTCGTGCACGCGCTCCGCGGGACGATCGGAACGAATCGCGATTCGTTCGCATCATATACACCAACGACTCAGAAGCCGACGTACGAACCAAACGACGTCCTGCCGCAGGAACGACTCGTAAATCATCCGGTTTCCGCGGTTCTTCCAGCTACTTGAGTGGACCCTCGACGATGGGAGTATAAATTCATCGATTCTCTCGGGCGCTCAACGCGGTAGCTACTACACTGACAATGAGAGAAAAATGTAGTAAATTTGACTAAATCGGCGGTTAAGTGTGGGGAAATGCAGATCAAGTTGCTTCGACTAATAATTGACTCGAATGGACTACAGCTTGTTTCCTTCAAATAGCCTTTAATCGTGATAACCAAAATTATTAATCGGAGCAACTAATTCTGTATTCCCCCACTGGTAGACGCAGATATCATATATGAGGCTAAACTTACTCGCCAGGAAAAAAACTTCAGTCACTATTATCTCATTATACGTGGGCTTTTGGCTCGTATTTATATAATACCTACTCTTTGAAGATTACATTTTACAAAGTCTTATATCGATGTAGGCCAAAAATTCATAAATAATGAGGTAATAGTGACTGAAGTTTCTTTTCTGGCGAGTAACTTTAGCTTCATATGATATAATTTAATATATTACTTTTTCTCTCAGTGTGTGTGTAGCCACACGCGTTTCGTATGAATTTGGAGTTAGGTTGTGAGGCAGTAGATTGTTACTGAGCCGCACTCTTGTTGTTACAATAAATGCATTATTATTATTATTATTATTATTATTATTATTATTATAATATATATACTTATCCACTGAAAAAAAATTGTTTGGTTTGCAATTGCACCAACAGGTCGAAGAATTTGCAGTCGATCTAACCGAATTTTTCTTAATACGGCTAAATGAAGATCGATGAAATTAAGTTAATGTGACAGATCCAACTGCACGGAATAATTAACTTGTTCTGTTGACATAACTACTAACGCAGTTGCCATAAATGTATAGAAATTTAAACAACAATTGGGTAATTGAATAAACTATATTATTTAATTAATTATCAATCCAATGCTTCAATAAGGTCATGTAAGTTCCTACACAAATTACAACACTACCAATGAGGTTCATGGAAAATCATCATCCTACTGCGACGAACAGTTGGGACAACTTCGCATTAATTGATTTTCAGTTGTGCCAATGGATATTTTTTTCTCAGTGTAGCCACACTCATTTGGTATAAATTTGTGATCTATCTAGCGATTTTATATTTGTTAAGTGAATAAAAAAGTATTTCAATATAAAATTCATGCTCTCAGTTGTTTAGTCTCAGGCTGCAAAATACTTATTCGATTATTCGAACATTTAATTATCCAAACGTGGTCCGGTCCCAATTAGTTTGGATAATCGAGGTTCGACTGTAGGTCGTAAACCAGTAGATTGTTATGGAGCTGCGCTCTTGCTGTTGCAATAAAGGCATTATTATTATTCTTTTCACGTATACAAGAGACGCGACGAAAACGCGAAGCGCGTCGCGGTGCCGTTTGTCGAAACCTTGCAAAAGGATTTGTAGCAGCCACAGTCGCGCGCAGTCGTGTTGTCCGCTGTACGCCGCGCGGATTCAGAAGAAGAAAGGAGACATTATATTTAGGACTTAAGGGTGTGGCCCACCGCAGTTACCTTCCTGCTCTATAAAGACAATAACCCCGGAATTTTTCCTCTTTTGTCACGACCGTTGGCCAACGAACGACGCCTGGCGTCGGTCTTTCGTCTACCTTCCTTGAAGTACCTTCTCGCGCACCCGTATACCATTTACGGTTTATAGAGGGACGCGCGCTCCTCGGGGACGACGTACATAATCCCCATGAAACAGCCCTTTGCTAACAGACCGACTCGACTCCTCCCTCTTCCGCGACCCTCCGCACTCCCAGCGCACTACGACGCGGGTACAGAGTCTCCCGCGCGCGAGAAATAATGGTAAGTAGACACCGAGAGACAATCGACGGATGGCTTTTCGGAACGTATATATAGGTGGTATCCATCGCGGCGGCGGCGGCGGTGGCGGTATCCTTCGGTCACTCACTTTGTATCCTCCCGTCGATCGACTCCGCAGATCGATCCTCTGAATTCCTCGGCGCGTCGTGGCGCTAATCGATTCGGGGTCGATCGCTCGAGAACCTCTCCGTACAAGAGTGACTCGCGAAAGGCCAGCGGGGCACGGGGTGGTGGGAGCGCGGGGGGGGGGGGGACGCCTCGCGGCAATCCGCCCTCCCCCCTTCCCGGCCCTCCCTCGCATCGCGAAGCGTTACAAACGAAGTAGCCTCTTCGCGACTGAAGCATGTGGTTTGTAGTTCGTCGTGCACGACGCCGTGTTACTGGGATAAAAGGTGAATGACACGTCTCTGCCGCGCGCCGTACCGACTACAACGGCGTCCGGCGGCGGCGTCGCTGGAGCGAGCGACGACGACGACGACGACGTCCGCGTACAGCGCTCCACTCGCCCGAGAGCGGGGACGACCGCGAGTTCGCGCGCGGGAGGGATGCGCGGCGCGGGTTTTTCTTCTTCGCGAAACAAAAGGACGATCCGCGGTGTCGCGGAGGACGAAGGCCGGGGCGCGCGACGGAGACTCGCTTTACCTACGCGCGGCGCAACGAACTGCCGATAGCCGCGCGCTCGTATACACCGCGCGGTGTATACGCGCGTTGCGCAAGCTATACGAACTGCCGCCTGCCCACGTTGTCGCGGGCGCGCGCGCGCGCGGGGACCGGCTGTACCTACGTGTACTTTTCTCGCCGGAATTCACCCACCTATGACTACCTATAACCTACGTGTCCGCCTGGATTGCGGCACCTCGCGCGAGAGATCGCGGAACGCCACCTGCGCGCAGGGCCTCTCCGCTCGCGTATAGCGTGCGACCGGGAAGCTGTTCCGCGCGGTATCGCGCCTCGCATCGGCCGGGATAATAGCCGTACTCCCCGACGAGGTCTCGGACGTACGTTGTTACCCTTTTTTTCTTTCCGTCGACTGTATCGCCGCGTGCTGAAAAATCTTTTTCGACACAGTTTTTTTCTATCCATTCAATAGCCGCGTCGGTTGGTATGGCTTTGGTGCGAGATAAGCATCTCTTTTATTACGCTTCTCGAGATTGCGATATTAATTGGTATGATATTTGATGGGAAGAGTTCGATTCGGTTTGTATCGAAACGTAGGGATCTTGTAGGCGAGGTGGAAATTTGAATGACTCTTTCTCGTTCTTAGACGGAGCTTCAATCTGTTATTTAATGGGTAATTTCATATGGAATTTGTATAAACGCGTCAGATATTACTGACAGGGTTTTGATGTGAAAGTGGTTAATGCTTAAGGCATTTAGAACGTGCGATTTTTCAAATTTACATGTATGAAGATAGGTATCGTATGTTCAATGAATTATAAAGTAATTCTTCCCTTTCAAAAAAAAAATATATAGAATACGGAATAATGTATTAAATTTTAATGTTTACGCATACATATATTATTATACCGATCTACGCATATTGATAATGAGTTGTTGTATTGGGACCCGTCGACGCGATACGCAGTTCGCTAATGCAACGTTTGCCTCTGACCTGCAAAGCTTCTGAAATCGCGAGTTTCGGATTACGTCAGTATATAAAAAAATGAATATAAAATAAAAGGCTAAAATAACGCGTCGAAGGATTACGGCAGGCGACTGTGTAGCAGGAGAATTCGTGGCGATGACAATCGCTATGAAGAAATGCGTGAATATCATTTTCCTATTCTTCGGATAGATTGACGTTTAGTTAGGACACCGATAGGTACTCATGCGCGCTACGTATGTATCTTGCGGTGTATACTACCATCTTCCGCAATATCTTGTCATTTCTAAGAATCACTCACGTGTTCGTCCATCTGTCCGTCACAGGCATTTATCTCGGAAACCATTTAATTAATATAAAAACTTGAAATTTGGCATAATTGTACATTATTTTGATCCATACATTTTCCAGTACTTATTACTCAAAAAAACATTGTAGAAGGGGTGAAATGTTAAGACCAAACAATTTTGTTTATAAATAGCTCGTTGGATATCATTAGAAAATACCATACATGTGGAAATTTCAAAAATATTTTGAAAATTTCTTTTCAATACAAATTTGGGAGTTATTGCCGAAAATGTGTTACCGAACTAAAGTCAGAAATATGAAAAAACCAAAATTCCTAGATACGTAGCTAAACAATATAGAACAATAATAGTAATGGTCGTAAGATGCATGATTTTTGAAAAATTCGCATTAAGAATTTTGAGGTCGATGAAACTTGTTATTCGGAAGAGTCTAATAATCGTTTATCCTAATTTATGTTTCACAACAGTATTTAGGTAGGTTCTTCTTCGTAAATATTATAAAAAAAAATAAGCGCTCTTGACACGGAATCCTTCGTGTGCGAGTCCGACTCGTACTTGGCCGGTTTTTTCTCGAGTTCTGCACGATCGCCACGACTCGGCGTTCTATTTTGGGGATACCGAAATTCCTGAGTACTGAAAATAAAACACTCCCCGCGTACAATTGATGACTCAGGTTCGACGAGACGGTAAATACGTTGACCTGAGAATGTTATTTGCTCGTCAAACAAAGACGGATTAACTGTCCCGTTTTGCCGAAATCGAGAGCTTCCTCGATACAATTCTCCCCGAATATTACCTTCCCCGAAGTAGGATTAGGTACCCGAATAAGCTTATCGTACCCCGATTTTCCCATTGATTTTGAGAAGGATTATTCGGTTTACTTTATTGCCCGCCAGTTATTACCAGGAATGGCAACGAAGAGGATTCACGGAATTATTAAAATTATACCTAGATCGATCTTATGTATACAGGGTGGTTTACCTGAGAGGGTGGAATTGGTGTATGATGGCCTGAAGGGCCCCTTTCACACGTCATCATGTCTGCACAAGCTAGTTTGAACAAACCGATTTAGGCAAACTTGTTGGAGTTGACGTATGTACTTTCACGCTCAAACATTTTAGCACAAATCGTACAATTTGTTTAGGCAAACGTGCCATATCACGCGGTAGCGGTATATTTCAGCTTACCTAGGCCGCGAATGCGCTCGCGGTCCCACACCTCTCCCGGAAGGCAATTTTGGCTGTTTTCAATAAATTTATTTCAAACTATTGAAACCAAAGCAAATTTGTCTGTTTGTAAACAGACAATTGTAATTTCATCACATAGAAACATGCACCAGTCACTTCGACTGGTACTGGTATAAGTATCAATGACAAAAAATATATTTGTTACGAATATATATAAAATAATATCAAGTTCATAAAACTAATTCTTTATTTATAGCTACAAAAGTCATGACATAATTTCGGAAAGAAAATGTTACATGCAGTAGGAATTCTGAATTGAAATTGCAAAACCAGTCATTTTGACTGGTGCGGTAAATCTAGTATTAAATTAAATAATATTCTTTAACTAGGTACAGAAAATGTCCCAAAAAAACTCGAATTATGAAATTTTTTTTTAAAAAGAAAAGAGCACTTCCTCTACAGGAAGAATAAATTTCGTATAAAACTGAACTTAAACATCTTACAAATCTTGAAAATAACTTTCTGCTGAGCTTCCTCCCTTTTGGGATTTATTGGTTCCATTCCGAAGGGGTTCCTATTCCAAAAAGCGTTGATGTTCTTGTTGATATTGGTTTGTTTGATGTGGTGAATGAAGTAGTTGTTCACCTGAATCAGCTTCTTCTGGAAGTTGTCGGGCCTGTTCTTGTAAAGATTGCGAATAAATCGACCGTAGTGACGAAGATGATGGCCATGGTTGGCCTTGATGTGAATGTTGTTGGTGATAAAGCTGTACATTCTGTTGATATGGTTGTGTGTATTGCGGATATGTATGGTTCTGTGGTCGATATGCTGGTTGTGAAGATGTTATTTGCACGGTGAAGCTCGCCGTTAGGTTTTCTAATTTAACAGCATAAAATACATCGTTAATTAGTTTGTCGACATAGATCGCTTGACTGTGAGGAAGGTCTCTTAATTGCATCGCCCATATTTTGCCCATTAATGTAAATTTGTCTTCAACGGCATCAGCCGGCGCTGCAAAACATTTCTCAATTGCATGTAATATTTCATCACATTCATCAATCTGTCGTTTTGCTGTTCTGGTTGTCTGAGTGGATGTGCATGATGTCGAAATAGATGCCCGTGATGCTGAAGACAGTGGTGTGGATGGTGACGAAGCACTTTGTAAGTCCCCCGGTGAGAATGGTCCTGGTTCACTAGTTACTTCATCAAGCTCAGCGGCACCTTGTTCCTAAAAGCAATACCTATTTATTAATACATACCAACAATTACACTTTACGAAGAATTGTGAGACATCAGCAATAATGCGTGTTATTTTGGTTACAGTTTCCTAAAACTACGACGGAATGGAAGAATATTGCTAAAGAGTTTGAACAGAAGTGGAATTTTCCGCATTGCTTGCAAGTTGAGAACATTGATAAAGTGGTGTTAGCATCCTGTGTTCTTCATAACTTCCTACGAAGGCGTGCGTCTGAATCATATGCGCCTATAGACGTATTCGATGTGGAAGATGCAATAACTAGTACCATTACTTCTGGCCTTCGCACAGCGGATTATAATTTATTGGATCTTGCACACGGCCATCAGCGGAATGTCAGTGCAGAAGCAAAATATGTAAGAGCAAGATTTTCAGATTATTTTAACAATTCTGGCAAAGTCCCGTGGCAGCACAAAATGATTTCTCCGACAATTCAAGACATGTAGATAAACAGCAATTTAAAAAATACATATTGTACTAATTGAATAAAACCTCTTAGCTCTATTATTTTTGGAACCCTCTTGGTCACCTCTATCTGCATTTAAAATATGTCCCTTTCCCAATGAAACACCTTGTATAATAAAAATTTACTTACCGATTCATTCTCATCTTCGACATTTGTTTGGGTCTTTTGTGAAATTTCTTGATCCCGTATAAAGTCGAGTAAATCAAAATACCACACACCTGAGGAACATACTCCTCTTCTCCACCGACATCAGACATCTCCGAATCAATTACTTTTTTAAATTCCCTCCTGTAGTCGGTTCGCAAAGTGTTAATTTTTTTAACAACAGTTTCTCTGTCTGCTTCCGGATCGAACTCCCGCATTTTTTCGATCATACTTTCGTAATCTTGAAATTTCGCATTACGGTCATATTATATATATTGTTCCGATTTTATGTTCCAAAGGCACGGGAATGACATGTACAGCTCGATAAACTCACTTAAGAACTGTTTTTCTTTCTCTGACATCGTGATGCAGCGAATTAAAAGCTCTCGGTTGTTGATTAAACGTGTGGTAAGGTGGTTTAAACCTAGCGGTTGATTCAAATGAGGTAACGCTGCACTCGCTATATTAAGTTAGAGATACTGTAGTATGATGATTTAACCATGGTTTATACTTAGTTGTTTCGAATGCACTGTACACGATACACTACACTGACGTTTGCGAGGTACAGGGAATCGATTACCTTGATAGCGTATGAGACAGAGATGAAAACGAACCGTCTAATTACAAATTAGAGCGCTCTCTTGCACACTGTGTACGGTCGGTGATACACTTCGTTTATGCATTGATTAACACGCTATTTGCAGCTTATATAATTATCTTACATCCAGTAGTTGCAAGACGGTGGGGATAGCGTGGGCTGATGCGGTACGCCCTGATTGGCTGGATGAGAATGACGTGAGCTAACGCGATGCGCCCTGATAGGCTAGGAGAGAACGACATTAGAACAAGGGATGACGTTGGATATGTTACGCGTTCCGGATCTAGCGGGCAAGGGTACCGTTGTTCGTCCTTGGCTATAAAGAGGGGTCAGACTACGCGGAAGGCGAAGCGACCCTCTATACCTGATAAGCCAGGTATCAGGCTTACCCGAAAGGTCATCCATTGAATCCATCAATTCCACATATAGTGGTATTTATTAAAGTGCCACTACGGGGAATGGCTTATTCCGATCCGTTCGGTAATAATTAGCCTTTCCGTGAAAGGTGCAGGGTTACGAGCTCATTAGCGGCCTATATTTGCCGAAATACATCCTCCGCCTTATGGCTAGATCGACCTCTAGATTAGTGAGGTATTTCGATTGCGATGCCACTGTGCGGTAGGAATCAATGTTCAGAATTCCGACTATATCGTTTGTCGGAACAAGCGTCAATACGCAGGCGCTGGATGTGATAACTGCAGAAACCGCTTTGAATTGCGCTTTCACACATAACCAGCGCACCAACCTCAAACCAAAAATCAAACACGGACAGATTTGCTCAAATCGCTTATTTTGGTATGTACAAACAAAATGTTTGCTCTTTCACGCAAAAATTATTGCGCAAATCGGTTTGTACAACCCTAGTTTACGTAAACATGTTGGCGTGTGAAAGGGGCCCTTTAATATTTTATTTTTAGGATATTTCATTGTTTCCCCCTTGCTTGGTCAAGTTTCTCTTTATGATGAGGGCTGTTACACTCGTCATGAATAGATACTTGATCAATCAGTAGGAAAAAAAATGGAATTGGCTACACACCGATCCCCCCTCTCAGGTAGGCAACTCATCACTCAGAGAAAATCACTCAATCACAGTTTAACTCAAAATCGTGGTAAATTGTAACGCTGATCGTAATTCTATAGTTGCTTTAAGCAGTGAAATTTCGGTTATAGTAACGAGAGATCAGGATTGCTGCAACCAGGATAACTTGCAGCCTGGTCGATAAATATTCTCAATCTTTTTTTTATATAATTGACACTATCATGCAATAATGTTATTGATTTACTTTTGTGGCTAAATCAACCCTGGTGTATGGCTATCATAAGCTAAAACTTCGTTGTTTACTGTAATCATGCAACAAAAGTTATTTCGACTACATTCACGATCTGCTTAATCATAAATAGGATACTAGCAACCAGAAAAATTCAACCTCGCGATTACGGTTGATTTTACCACTCACTTTTTTCTCTCGGTGATTTTTTACACAGAGAGAAGAAAATGGTACATTCAATTAAATCAGCGTTTAAGGGTGGGGGAATGTAGAACTATTTGCTTCAATTAATAAATTTGGTTATACCGATTAACGGTTATTTGAAGGAAACGAGCTGTCCATCCAAGTCTATTATTAGTCCAAGTAATTAAACCTTCATTCCCTCACCCGTAATCACCGATTTAGTTAAATTGACTATATTTTTTTCTCAGTATATAATAAAGGAGGATAGAGACAGAGGGAAAGAGAAAAGACGATTACATCTCGATAGAAAGGTAAACGAAAGAGGAAGAACGCGACGCGCGTTATCGGATGGTAAGTCGGGTCACAAGGGCGAGGGGGTCACCTCGATGAGGCAATAATCCATACACGAGTGCGTGTGTGGCAGTTTCGCGTTGGTCTCTCCCTGACCTAACCACTCCATTCCACTCCATTCCGGCTCGACTCTCTCGACTCGACACGGCCGCGACGCGGTTCTGCTTCGCACCTAACCGCTCCGCGCTTCGTTTCGTTCCGCGCTCGAAATCGCGTTCGGTCGCTCGACGCGGCCCGGGCCGGGCGTAACTCGTAGCCTCTAGGTCGGCCGTTCACCTTGTACATTTTGCCGAGTCGGAATCGCTCGGAGAGTTGCCGAAGCGCGATCGAATTTCGTCTCTCGTGAACCGCCTCGGATGTATATCTACAGCGGGGGGCACGTTTCCATCCGCGCGTACCTGTATCACCAGACCGGGTATCTATTGTAATGGCGGAGTGTGGGTGTGCGAAAGTAAGTAGGCAGACCAGGTATGCCAGGTACAATGTACAAGAGAGTCGGAGCGGACGATCCTCGCCGTTCTCCCTCCGTCTCGCTCGCTCGCCCATGACTCATCCTCGCGGAAAAATTCGACGACCAATCGGGTCAAAATCCGCCGCTCCTCGCTGACCCAGTTTTTCTCGTTCGACTCGTGTTACTCCGTATTCAGGCGATTTTACGACCCGCGCGCCGCGGCGAGGACGTAATAGTTTCGTCCCGCGCGTCGTTGCGCTGCAGGAATCCGGGCGCGCGCCCGTGGTGGTCACGTGCGTGTCGCACGTTCGGGACTATTTCGCGCGACTCGCGGAGCGCCGATGACGACGCGCGTACGGGCGACGTCGACAGGTGGGCTGCCGCGGGTGAGCCGGGTATACGAGATGGGTTGATCGATCCGCGGTACAGGTGCGATGACCCGCGATGCTCCGCTCCGTCGCGGCGACCAGACGACGCGTCCGCCCGCGAAGTGCGGAGTCGTGTCGCGCGATCGACGAAACTTCGCACTTCGAATTGAGGGACGGCGCGCGGCGCGCCTACTTTCCCCGCGGTGGAAAAAGGAAGGATCGCCGCGGAGAAAGTGAAATCGTGAGGGGGAAAAAACAAGAGCGATCGCGCGTGCTTTCTCGCGGGAGGCCGCCTAGACAAGGCTAATCGCGGGTCTCGTTTCCCCGAGTTTCCCGCGAAGCCGAAGCGCGATGGTCGTATGGTCGATCGAAGCTCGGGAGATATCGAGACACTCTCTCCGCGTTCTAGTCCTTTCCACGGAATCTCGGAGATTTCACGCGAGAGAGTGAAAGATGAAAGTGCGCGTCTAGTCTTTCGGCTGAAAACAAAAACAAACAACGAATCGATACGGGGTAACCGGCCAGCCGGCCGGTAGAGCAAAACTGGCACAGTGTCAAGGCGCGCGCGAGAGCCTCGGCATCGGTATAGACCCCTCCGGGGAATAGGTTCCTCCCCCCGTCTCGTCCTCTCCCCATTCGCCTCGATTCACCACGCTCGCCAGCTACTAGGCGACTTTCGCGGGGACTTTCTTCTTTCTCGCGCGTCGAACGATCGCACCGCTCTCACCGGTGTTTGCGTCGTACCCTCGGCGAGTCGCAGTGGACGCGGGCGAGGATACGCGCACGACGCTCGATCTCGCGCACGCGCGAGAGAAAGGCGAGAGGAGATTTTTTCTCGGAAGCGAAAATGAATGACGCGCGAAGGTCGGGCGAATCGACGAGCGAGCTTCTCGACCGCCGTGCTCCGTCTACCAGTGCAGAGGCACGGTGCGCGCGCGAGGGAAGGTGTAGCCGCGCGTGTACGAATAATCCGAGCGACAAACGGGTACAGGGCACGCACTCGCGCAGGTGCACGGGTGGATAAGGCAGGCAAGGGCACGTAGGTACGCGCGCATTCGTACCTGTGCACGAGCGATGCGCGAGCGTCGAATCGTTCCGACCGCGAGGCACTCTTGTAACCTGGTCTCGAACCGAAATGATATTCAGCCGAGTGTTTCGACAGGCGAGTGTCGTTAACCTCCCGCGCGGTTCGCGCCGGCAAAGTATTGTCCATCCTAGACCTAGGGCCCGCGATGCGGGATCCCGCTCCCTCGGGACTATTTCAACGCCGTAGGGCTTCCCGTAGGTTGCGAATTGGGCGTTGGCCTCCGCGTGCGGCGGGACGCTCGGAACGCCACGTGGGGCTCGGGTCGGCTCGGCTGTATACTCCTCTCTCTCTCTCTCTCTCTCTCTCTCTTGCTCGCCCCTCGTCCCTCCGGCACCTCTTCTCCCTACTCCGCACGCACCGCGCGCACGCATCACCGTCGACGCTTCGCGCGGCTCGTGTGGTGTGCGAGCCTCTCGCCGTGCGCGCTCCCGAAATTCGGGGTCCACGTGGATGGCCCGCGATGCCGTCGAATGTCGCAACTCGCGCGACTCCCTCTTCGCGCGCCTCTCGTTCGCTTCCGCTTTCTTTCTCTCCTTCGCGCGCTTCTTCTGCCTTTCCCACCGTCATCGTGCGCGCGCGCGGCTCCGCAGCGCCTCAGCCTGGGACGTTTCTCGCCGTGCGCCTCGTCGTCGGGAGCGTCGGACGACGTCGCGGTGGATCGAAACGCCGCGGCGTAACGACGACCGTAAAGGATCGCGCCGCGGTATCCGAGCGGAGTCAGTGACTCGGAGTGACTCCTCCACCCACGTTGCGACTCGGTGAACTCGTTCGCGCGTTAGAGAAGTCGGGCTCGGGTTTGCACCGCGTGGATTTTCATAATTACGCGGCGTCATTCGCGGGCCGACTGTCGCGATGCAACGACACCGAGCGCTCCACTCCAAATTTCTCGGTTGTATGTCATATGAGGGGCTACCCGCGAGTTGAAATTTTGGACCTACTCTTTTAGGCTTGCAGTAGGTTGATTTTCCATTGTATCGAAACCCTATGTTAAGCAGGCCAATGGTAGGCCGAATGGAGTATTAAAAACATCTGAGCAGGGTTAAAATTTCGACTCGGAATACCCGTCACAACACTGCAATGCATACGTACCCGAGTCGAAATTTTACCCCTGCTTAGATGCTTTTACCCCTACTCAGATTATAAGCCCCTATTTCGAATCTGAAATTGGTAAAATGTTCACTAACGGATCATTTCTCTAGCGTTAGGTAATAGGCGACTTAAGTCGAAAACTATCGTTTTTCAGAATTTCACTATTTATTTTCAGAAAACTAATTTAAAGATATTAGAATTCTTGGTAAATTTGATTACTACTTGTAGAAACTCATATTTCGATATAAGTATTAATTCTAAACTAGTTTCGAGTCCTGGTAAAATTTATATCAAGGGAATACGCATTTACATGGATTTTGCTAGACTTAAGTCTTTATGATCAAATCGTGACTTAAGTCCCTATTACCTAACGTTAGAGATTTTATGCTTAACATAGGGTTTCGATAAAATGGAAAATCGAACTACTGTAAACCTAAAGGAGTAGGTCTAAAATTTCGACTCGCGGGTAAGCTACCTCGCCAGGAAAGAAGCTTTAATCACTATTATCTCATTATTTATGTAATCTTCAAAAAAGTATCATACAAATATGAGCCAAGAGCTCATAGACAATGAGATAATAGTCACTAGAGTTTCTTTCTCGACGAATAAGTTTAGCCTTATGTGGTACGTAGTCGTAATCGTGATGTGACGGTTGGCAGGCGCACCGATGATTTGCGAAGTATTATATATAGTGCGTCGCACGGGTGTATAAACATATAGAGGAGAAAGTAGGACAATTTGTACCACTATAGCTCTTGAATTAAAACGCGTACGAGTTGCAGGTGAAAATAGAATTTTAGAGAGGAGTGATCTACTTTAGTACCCAGGTCCAGGTTATATTCGCTTCGTATCCTATAGACGATGTTTATACCCGTATTATCATTATCTTCTTAACGGTGAATTACTTCGTCACGTGTCACGCATCCCGATATAATTCCTCAACGGGGCATTTCTAAATTCCACAAAGTATCACGCCCAAGTCCAAGGTGAATGAGCAAGGAGATAATTGGAGCTCTAACGGACACCTCTCCGCCGGCGGAATATAAGCACCGCTCTACATATATCCAGCTATTCCTCTCTCTTTTTCCGCTAAGAGTGACGATACCTTATGCGGTCATTCAAACGCGGATCGTTCTCTCATCCACCAAATGTCAATCGCAACGGTATTTCAACCGGTGAGATGCGCACACGATGGTACGATACGTCATATTATGTAGTGCTGCGCACCGAGAGAAATAATTGCTAGTGTCCAAAAGTCTTATACCGATGTAGGCCAAAAGTTTATAAATAATGAGATATATAATAGTGATTAAAGTTGCTTTTCTGTGTGGCTAGTAAGTTTAGCCTTACATAATATTCTTCATTGAAAAATATACCTTTGTTGGGATGAGAAATTTGTCCTGTGCGAAAAAAATAATTACTCGAGTCTATGAAATATTTCTTGCGCGAAGAAAACCGTGGCTTGATTCTGGAACTATATAATTTTTTTGACTGAAGAAAACATTTTTATGAGATCAATAATTATTTCTATCAGTGTGTGAAAATCGAATGAAAAGAGCCGCTGACTTAACATTTTTCTTACGCGAGCCAAACCCGTTTGGAAATGAAGTTAAGAGATTTGATCTTCTGACGCAACCACAAAATCATTTAAAAAAATCGGGCGGTAATTTACTTAGCCATCACGTGATATCCGTGTATGGTGTAAATAAATCAAGCCGAAAATAATTCGAAATATCTTTAATCGAAGTTATCCTTACGCGGGGAATTTTATATTCGTCCCAAGTTCACTGGCAGTTGGAGGCAACGCGTTTAGCCTCTCGGTTATTTTTCGTCTTATTTCTACCAACCGGTTTGAAAAAAATTAGAAGCTGCTACTTCACGGAAAGTAGAAGACCAGCGAGCGGTAATTGGTATTACCGCGTTTAAACACTTTCACGGGCCACGTTTGTATGCCTCATTTTTTTCGGCAGTGAATCATACTTGGTATCAGTCGTTCGTGCTCGGCTTAATAATTTATTCGTACACGAATTTATTTATATATCAAACGCTAATTCGGCGTGAATAATTTTTCGAGTAGATTGATATCCGGTCTGAAAAATGCAGAAGACAGCATCGTGTTTTCATAGTTAATACATTTTCTCATAAAAGTCCGTATGCAAATAATTTCATACCAGAAACCAGAATTGCAACGACGGAAACTACACAGAACGGAAATCGAGACCCGCAACGATAACCATTCGTCTTAACCAGAAAACCGTGCCGATGCTAATCTCAGTCTCCGTGCCTTCGTCGCTATCGCTTCGTCGTTTCTACGAATTCTTCTTCAAACCATAATAAACGGCTTCTTTACGACGACTATCCGTCCGCCTCCATCCTACCTATCACCTCTTCGCGCACGGACAAAAGTCGAGAATCGCCGAGCGCTCCGTGGCCTCCTCGGCTTTCAAACCCGAATGGCATAGTAGGTAGGTAGGTAACGCATACACGCGGAGCTTCGCCGCGAGTCATCGCACAAGTAGGTTTACCCGCTCGGCGCAGGAGCGTGAGTACGAGTATACCGCACGATGGCCGACCACGATGCCTGATTTTTTTTCGTGCCACAACCGTCCGGGGCTAACTGTATTTTGACTTTGTGGCCTCGATTGCGGTAACACGGTAACTGGCTGTGCGACACCCCGAACATAACGGACCCTCTCAAAGGCATGAAGGCCGGTAGGTAGAGCTCCTCGTGTACGCGGGTTCCCCTCCGTACCTATATGTATACGCTCTTTCGCGGTACACGTGCGCGGCTCTCCGGTGCGACGGGACGCGCGGAATCGCTGCGCCCAGCCGCATCCGGCGGGTAGATAGATATACGCCGCTTCGTCTACGCGCGCGTAGCGCGATGCTCGGCCGTTCGACCGACCGAGCGACCGAGCGACCGACAGACCGAGCGACCGATCGATCGACGCATAGCACGCGTCTTGGCGGCACCGCGCGGAAACCTTGGGCCTCTTAGGCTCTCTTATACGTGGAAAGGGACCATAGCCCGCGTCTCTCGCGGGACTAATGACGTTTCTCCTCTTCCGCGTTCTCTCCCGATGCGCGATATACCTGGCGACTCCGTCGGCGCCGCTCCTCCCCTCTCTCTGTGTCGCGTTATCTCTCTCATCGCTTTCCCTCCGCTTGATTATGCACATATGTATCTCCGTCCCATCGTCTCCGTAACACGTAAATTCTTCTTACGTAAGGCAAATTTTCAAGATCGTATATTTTTATTCTCCCTTACGACTTTCCGTGCCTCGTCCGCGTCGCTATTCGAGGCCGCGTGTCCGGCATACGCGATACGCCCGAACGATTTTACGCCGATGCATCGTCCGAGCGGAGAGCTAGATTATTCGAACTCGGGCGCAAAGTCGCTTTTCCCTTTCGCCTCGCGTCTCTCCCCCTCGCGTATGCAGAGGCGGAGGCTGCGAGATGACTTCGTCGATACGGACGAAGCCAATTAAGCGCACGCGTGCCACGCGTGGCCGCATGGAAGGTAATGGACAAAGATATCGTACGCGCGCAACGCGACGGATGACCGCGAATCGCTCGCCGGCCAAGGATCGAGGCCGGACGATCGCTTCTAATTTCTTCCTAGTGCGCGCGGCTTTTAATCGTCGTCCCGGGATTCCGCGCGCGCGTCACGTGTCGGCGGCACGCGACACGTGACTCCGGTTTCACGAGCGAAATAAAGGAACGGTGAATCGACGCGGAAGAGAGTTTCTGCCTCCCGTTCCGCCCCTTTTCGCCCTCAGCGCCGTACCCCTTTCACGTGTCTCCTTCCGGCACGTTAAGAAGAGCCGCGCGCGCGCACGCGCGCAGCTGCTGCGCCGTGCGTATACCCTTTACCGGAACGGGGTAGAAAACCGGCCTTCTTTCTCCTCCGCCCACCTTTTTCTCTCCCCCGTCGTCGCAGCTCCTTCCGGGATGAGATCTCGTATCTCGGGGATCGCGGCCGCGTCCGAGAAAACCATCCGGAAAAGAGACGTCTGCCGGCGATCGAGGGGAAAAACGTTCACGAGAGAGGAAAGAAAAGATCCGGAAGTGTCCTCGAGACGAGACGATCTCGTACCGCGGCCCATATGGCGCACCAACGGAGCCCCTGCGCTGCGCGATCGCCGGTTGCACAATTCGGAGGACCTCCCTCGCGTCGAGGATCACCGGCCCGCGCACGCCCTCAGCACGCGCGGGATCACCCGGCGTCTCGTTTGTTATCCGCGGTGCCGCGCGGTGTCCCCGCGGCCGGTGCGAGCGGAAGGCCTGTATGGGCGCACGAGCGGCGGCTGCCTCCGGTGGGAGCAAATGGACTCTGAAGAGGGGGAGGGGGATATCGAACAGAGCGCGTAAGTGAGAAGGGCCGGGCAAAGAGCGCGTGTAGAGAGAAAAAAAAAGCAAATGTCTCCCACGCAGATGCAGATGTCCGAGGGCTGGTACCGCGATCGAGAGGAGAGGGCGAGTCCCTTTGAGGCGCGCACAGTGGCCAGCGGTCAAAGCCGACGGCGCTCCGTCAACGCTCGATTCGAGCGGAGAAAAATGTCTTTTTAATTGGCAATTAGACGAGTCGGACGTCGATCTCAGCTGGCCCCTTCGAAGGCTCGCGCCGCTTGTATATCGGCTACGTGGCTGCAGGGGGTGTTCCGGCCGCTGAATGGGCCGAGCGGCGCTAAAAAGCCCCCGAAGTGCGAGTGTCCGGCATTCTTCGCTAATCCTTCGGACACGCGTAGCCCTCGTGTCCCGTTGTCGCGGACCATTGAACGGGTAGAAAGCGGTCGAGAGGCGCGGAATGGGACGTTGAAGGATGGACCACCGCTTCGGTCGATCGGACCCGCATTTTTGCGGTTAATTTGACGGACGGCCCGGGTTTTGTGGCTCTAGATTCGAGTAACGCCGAGCCCAACGCGCGCACGCCGCGCGCAATGCGGCGCGCGGGCGCGCGCGACTGCTGCAAGGCGCGCGTCGCTCGCACGGAAGACTGAAAGCGCCGCAGCGGGGGAACAGCTGGCCGAGACCCGCAGCGGTTTCTCGCACACCTATCTCGCGCGCGATGCGTGTGCGCCGATCGTCGCGGCCCGAGAGGAAAAACTCGCGATCGACGGTCGTTCGCGCATGGCGCACGGCCACGGGTGTCGCTTCTTTCTTTCTCCGATTCTCATTCGGTCGCGCGCGCGCGGCGATGTTTCGTGAACAGTTACGTGGGAGTCTAGGTCACGAGGCGTGGCTTCCTATAGGGCGCACCGTCCACTGTCCCATAGAACCACAGTCCCATTGGCCAAGAAACAATCGAAGGCGCGAGTGGAATAATTATGTAACGCGTTTCGCGCGACGACGACGTGCCCGCGGCGGCGGGCGTGCGAGCGCTGCGAGCGCGGACATGGGCAAGGCAGTCGCGTCGCGCGCCCGCGCCGCCCCGCCGTGCGACACGTCGGCGTCAGACGCGAAGGGCGAGCGCGCGGTTGCTACGAAGAGGATCGCGCGCGGTGCCGATACGAGTATCGCGATCGAGGCTGCACCCGCGCGTTACTCTCGCACTTTCACGACATTTCGCTTTTTCTCCTTTCCCACTCGCAAACCGAATCGCCCGAGCGCGAGAGCCTAATGCCCCACTAGCAGCGTGACCCTTCGGCCGAGGCGAATTTGCAATTCAAATAAATCGCGCGTTGCGCGAAAAATGCCCGCTCGCTCGGCCGCGCCGCGGAGGTCGTCGTACGCGGTGAGAGGACGAGCGAGAAAGAAAGAGAGGGACCGAGAGAGGATCGTTAATTTGGCCGCGAAGCGACCGGTCTAGCTCGTATAAAGCGGGAAGTCCACGGGAGGACGAGCGGACGAGGGGCCGCAGCGTTGCGCCGAGCGCGCGCTAAACGCGGCGAACGGTTATACACACAGCGGTGACTTTTTGGCCTAAATTTCTTAATGATATGCCGTTGGCGTTACGAGTCCTTGACCGTCGTCGTTATCCACACAGGCACGCGGCCGTATCTGTATGACCGCATACCTCGCCCGTTCGCTCGTTGACACTTAACTCATCTGACCCGTCTAATCCGCCTATTAGCAGCCTCGCGCGCGATTCCACCTCTCGCCCGACCCGATTCCGCACTCGTGCACGCGCGGCGACGACCGGGCGTAAAAAAAAAAACGCTGGAATTTCCCTTCGCGAGGTATCATCGCGCGCTCGCTCCGTTTTCCACGCGATGGGAAATTGGGAAAAACGGGAATCCTTATGTGTATACCGCGCGATAAACGCACGCACGCACGCACGCTCGCACGCGCGCGCAGCTCCGTTACGGTAACACGAGTAGGCACGCGAAGTAATCGAATACGCGTGCCGGGACAAAAGGTGGTAACGAGAAAAAACTGCGAATATAGACGAAACCAACGACCGATAGACAGACGGACGGACGGACGGGACCGTGGGTCCGGCAGGATGCGGCGATTTTTTGCCGCGCGAGAACTTTTTCTCCCGAAAAATGCATAACGGGATCGTTCTCTCTCTCTGCAGCAGAAACGCCTCGCGGTGTGGGGAGGAGACGGGGTCCCCGGACGTGCGCGGAATGTGCGGCGCAACGCGTTAGTTTCCCGAAAGAAATCCGACCGAGAGAGAACGCTCCGGGAGATCTTCGATCTCGCCCCGCGTCTCGCTACGGGGCCTCCGGGGGTGCAGCGGCGCCTTCCCGGGGTATGCCTTTTCTCAGAGGAGAGAAGTAAGACGTGACGGGAAAGTACGAGAGCCGCGCGGGCGGTGCATCTTATTAATGTCAGGCGAGAGAGCGCGTTTACGACCGAAATTTAGAATTTCCCGTCCCGTCGCGGCGCGCGGTAATCCGACACGCCGCGGAGCGGGGCGGAGGTCGTGCACTTCCGGAAACGGACTTATGTACGTCGTCTTCTTTAGTCGTGGGACGAGCCGAAAAAACGAGAGAGAATGGGAGAAAGAAACTTGATTTGTGCGCTTCGGCGTATAAAACTTCTTTTATGTACATCTGAACAGAGAACAAAACATGGTAGATCTGACTAAATTGGCGGTCATGACCGGGGGAACGCCGATCAAGTTATTTTAATTAAATGATTTGGTTTGTAAAATGATTTGAAATTGTTTGACCAAAACAAGCTGTAGCCAAGTCTAGCAAATTATTAGCTCAAGTAACTTGGTCTGCGTTCCCCCGCCCGTGACCGTTAATTTAGTCTGATCTGCCAAACTGTTTTCTCAGTGTAGCGTCAATGATTCTGATCGAATCGCTTTGGCTGACGGTACTTTATCGAATCGAGCGTAGCTTGACGGTACGAGCGAATCTTATTGTTCTGACATGAGCGCTAAATCTGATTGGTCCTTCGTGGCAAAACAAGAAGATTCGTTCGTACTGCTTATAATATTACAGTCGATTCGATAAAGTACCGTCACCCAAAGCGGGTTGATCAAAATCATTGACGCTACACTGAGAAAAAAAATTCAGTAGATTTAACTAAATCGGCGATTTAGGGTGGAGGAATGCAGATCTAGTTAATATACATGGACTAATAATTGACTCGAATGGATTACAGTCTGTTTGGGGCCATCCATAAACCACGCGACGCAACATTTGGCTATTGTTGACTCCTCCCTCCCCCGTGTGATGCTTGGTGACGATAGCCGGAACCCTCCCCCTTCCCCCGTGTTTTCAGGTGACGCTTATAGTTAATGTAAATCACTTAAAATAGTATGCATTAATTAAACATACGTTTATTCGAGACATCACGGTTTGTGACTTAAACTTTAAAAATATAAAATAAAATGGACACATCATCTTGAGTCGTTTTTTCTATTTTTAATTAAATCACAGTTAGCTAAATCTAGTATTTAAATATAAAGCAAAAGCTGTTAAATTTAAGAATTTTTCGTTCGTGTTCGCAGAAAAATTAAAAAGCAAAACTATTTAAATTTTTAACATTCTATATTTGTCTTACAACTCTTTAGTAATATGAATGACTCAAAATCTTAAGTCAAATGTACCTTGGTATCACGTGAAGAGAGGAGAAAGGGAGGTGGTGTACTGAATTCGCATTCGAAAAAGTACCCAGAAAAGACATGTGACGCAGTCGCTGACCCCTTCCCTCCTCCATGTAACAGTCGTCGATGCTTGGTTCAACCCCCCACCCCCTTAAAGTGCATCACGCGGTTTATATCCTTCAAATAGTCGTTAATCGCTGTGACCAAATTTATTAATTGAAGAAAATGATTTTATATTCCCCCACCCGTAATCCGCCGATTTAATTGAATATACCATTTTCTGCTCAGTGTGGGTGTACTCCCGGGGACGCGGATTCTGTCGCCGATGACTTTTTAAAATATCATTTTCAAACGTACCAACCTGTGATTAATCAATTTTCACACTTTCGTTAGTCAGGGCAAAATGCCGTAGTAGCAAACGAAAGCGTGAGAATTAATTGTTAATTGGCTGTTATCTATGTTTAATTAAAAATGACATTTTAAAAAGTCACCAGCGACAGAATCCACCACGCTGGGAATACACATCGAGAGAGAGGAAGAGAACGAGAAAGATAGTCGGCTCGATGAAGTAACTGAAAATCGTCCTTCCGCCGCGCGAACGTGCAGGTATCCCGCGCGCGCGCGTCGCCGCGATCCCCCTCGCCCGGACTCGGCGTTCGATTTTCCAGCGGTCACGGAAGTGGCGGCGACGTGATAGAAGCGGCGCGTCGGGGACGACGTGAAAGTGAAACGGAGAAAACCAGGTTTCGAGACGCAGATGACGTCAGTCGAGAGAGAAAGAGAGAGACACCTCGCCGCGGTTGCAGCGCTTCCGACCGCGTCATGTCGTAGGTCACGTCACGTGAACGCGGGCTCTCCTACGCCAGAACCCATGCGCGCAGCGATTTACGCGCTTCGCGCCGCCCGGCGTGCTTCTTTTCCAGGAGCTATGTCGGCCAGGAGGCAAAGGTGAATCTCGCGCGGCGGCGAGGACGGGCGCGCGAGCGAACCTCTCGAGCGCGAGCCGACTCCGTCGGGCGACGGAGGCGAACTCGAGACCCGCCCGTCGCACCGCGCGCCGCGCCGCGCCACCCTTGGTTTGGTCACGGTTCTCTCAGCTGAGAGGCCGTCCGAGTCAGCTGACTCCGATTCCTGCTTCTCAACGCGGATCAATCCCCCCTTGCCGCCCCTTCACTCCTACTTCTCGCCTGTGCCGGCGGTCGCTTCTCTTCCTCGCCGCCTTTCACAAGCGCTAGCGCGCGGATCGCGCCGGCTCGGTCGTCCCGGAAAAGGCTCTTTTCTCGCGCGCGCGAGCCACCTTCGATTCCGGATTCCGATTCCTGAATGGGCGACCCGCCGTCGCCGGCTCCTCGGCGAGTGGACGACGGTCGTCGGCGCGCGATCCGTGATGGCGGCGTGACGGAATTGCGCGCAACGTTGCTCCGTTAATACGGATATGCCGCGCGGGTGGGAGGCGGACGGAGGGAAAGAGACTGACGAGAAGAGGCGGCGAAAGGGGTTTGCGAGGAAGACGGAGGAGGAAACGGAGGCAGACTCGTATATGTATGTGGAATGGAAATTGCGCGAGGTATTTCACTTTACCAGGTCCTCTGATTTGAGAAATAGGTAATTATTAGTAAGAACGAGGATAATTCAGTTTTTGTGAAATTCCGTGTTTTCTCAAAGAATTCTGCAGTGCCTGTATTCGACCAATTTTGCGTCCAGATGCAGATATTCTCGAGTTTTCTCGCAGATTTGATTCTATAGCCACATTTAAACGCGGTGCACTAGATTTTAATTCAATTACAGTCTCGAGCACTGTATAATAACCCGCAGACAACACGATCAAAATAGTCATTTTTTGAAGTCATCCATGGGTAGTCTGTCTCGCTTTTTCTTAACTTAAATTTCATGTTATCCAAAAAATGACTGTTGGATAATTCAAAATTTAAGTTATCAAAATGTAAACCTACGGATAACTAAAAAACAACTTTTTCTGGCTTGCGTTTTCTGGGCGCCGTCAGGGACAATGAAGAAAAAACTTCAAAATACACTCGAGCAGCGCGAGATTAGGATGCCTATCGACTCGTATTTTATCGACGACTTACAGATAATTTATACGCGTCATCAATGACTCCCCGCATCAATGAGAACCAAGAAAACCGCGCGCACGAACCATATCGAAAATCGTCTCTAGAAATATCGACAAACTAGAAACTTCCTCCGCGCAAATTTCCCTCAGCCCAGAAAACGCAGAGTACCAACAAGTTTCGGCGGTGGAAAAGCACGCGCGGTCCTCGAAAACGCCGCGGGCAGCCGCGTGTATCGAACTCTTCTCGCGCTCTCCTTTTTTTTCGCGGAAGTCGCGCGAGCTCCGCGCGCGAAAACCGAGCCGGGCCGCGCGCGGTGCTTTCGCTCGAACGCGAACCGAGCGGGTTCCCGCGCGCGGAGATAGGAGGTGACGCGCCGCATTTTCGACCGATCGGCCTGGGGCAGGAGCGCGACGATGCGCGGTAGCGCGAACCGAACGAGGCGTAGGGGAATCGGTAGGCGATACCGGAGCGGGGGAGGCCAGAGGGCCGTAGCCGGGGCTGTGGTAGGGGGAGGGGAGTCGGTATCGCGGATGGCGATGGCGATGGCAGAGTCAATGTCCTAGCGCTCGCACTGGGTCACGGCGAGTTGCGGCCAACGACCCAGCAGCTCCTCTTTACTTTGCACAGAGCTGCTTGGCGTATATACTGGGTGCTCGCGAGAACTCTGTCTCGCCGCATCTTTCTCTCTTTCTCTTTCTCTCTCTCTCTCTCTCTCTCTCTCTCTCTCTCTCTCTCTCACCCTCCTCTTTCTCTCTTCTCTTCCTCCCTCTGTTTATCTGTCTTTCTCCGCCTCTCCGTCTCTTTCTTCTTTCTTCCTCCTCCCACCGCGCGGCCCCGTCTTTCTCGTTCCTTCTCTCTCCTTCTCTCTGCCTCTCGCGGCTATCTCTTTGCACAAGTCGCAATTTGAGAACCTCCGGGTGAGATTCCGCTCGGGGAGCCGAAAGAATGGGGATACAACATTGCTGACGCAACGAGGATTGTACCTGCCCGCGCGAAGAGAAGAATCGCGCGGTACGCGGTGGACTTAAAGAGCTCCGCGCGCGTGATGGAGTCGATGATAACCGCGCGCAACAGGAGCAATTTCGGTGAGAAATAGGGGCTCCTCGCGCGGATGATGTACATTCTTCCCAATTAAAATTGTATCGTGGCTAATTACGCGAGTCGGCGGTAGAGCTCTATAATTTGAAAAGGGAATACGTACATCGAGGGAGATCGGTCGAATGAAATAATTGGACCATTATCGAAACATTTAATTACTTCGGCTGCTCGTGTAGTTGGTCAAACGGAAAAAGAACTCGTCGAAGGGGAGCGCTGTTTAATTGCGTCAATTCAAATTTAGCTTAAGCAACTATATAGCTGTTTTATTGACAACCCGCAACGACGCATTTGGTCGTTTCGACGAGTATTGGTTTTCGGTGTAGGAGAGTACGTGATGTAGAACGACTCTGGGTTATACGCTATTGGCCAGCTTTACGCCAATAGCGCTTACTCTCGGCTTTACGCCAAGCGTTATTGACGTGCACAGTCTAGAGCAGCAGTTCTGAAACCTGTTTTTTTCACCCACCACCTAAATACCATTCGGCAAGTATAAGTATGCCATCTCAAAATAGCGTACCGCTGGACTAGAGTCTTCTACGGAATATTTTCTTATTCATGATATCGTCGTGCACGCTGTATGCCTGGATAATTAATTGAACTGTATACAAAACAACGAGTAAATTTATTTACATTGATTTAAAACGCATTTGACGGTATTATCAGTTTTTTCATTCGAATGCAAATTTTGTTACCCCCAGAAGAATAATTGGGTTTTCTCATCAATTTTTTTTATTGCAGACTCGAAAAATGTAGACAAAGTTATTTGCCCGTATTTTTCAATCTTTATTTTTGCTCTTATTTAACCTGGAAAAGGACATTTAAAAATGCAGCTACGTCATCGTGCTCTATTTCTCTCGCACTTGTTGCTTGGCATCGACGTCTCTCTGGCGTTTCGATGACGTCACAATGTTGTAGAGAGAAATGGACTTATACTTTGCGAATATTTATACAGGGGTAAAATTGAATTTACAAAAAGGAATATTTTTGTACGGAAAAATCGAATTGGCGAGAGTGCAAGTCTATAAATAAATTTATTTGAGCAAATGTGTATTATTATTTAACGAAAATCAACGTCGCGGTACAATCATTTGTGGTTTACTCTTGGAATAAATTGACTCGTGAAATAAATTTTACAGGTACCTAACACTGCCCCATTTTTCTCATAATACAGTTCTAACTAAAATTATACACCTGACTCGACTTCACTTGCTTCTAATGACAGTACCAAGCCCGAATTACGTACCCACAATTCACCTCCGTAACATGTGCTCTCATGGGAATTATCCCTCCCGCCGTTTCTAGCCTGAAATCCCGATCGCTGTGAAATGCAAATACCGCGCGACGCGAATTTTTCGACTAGGCGATATCGTATACGTTTACGGGTGAACTCTTGTGCCTGATAACGCAATCGTCGAAGCAGGGGACGAATTGCGACACACGATTCCGCGATTTCGTCGTCGCGTTCGCGATGTCGTTCGTTCCGCGTGGTCCATAACCTCAGCCCGCCTGTCTATACCAAATATACCGCGTTTTTCCATTCACACGCATCTACCCTCACACACATCCGCTTTGAGGCGCGAAAGAGATCGTCGCGCGGCGCTCGCCGCGCCTCCGCGCGACCGCGGGCAGTTCGCCAATGTCGCGGACGCGGTGGCACCCGTCGCCGCAGATATTTAGGTCGAAACGCGAAGACGCATCCGTTTCGGGAAGAGGAGATCCGCCGCGAAGAGAGGACGATGGGGATGAGCGCAGTCGGGGGCCGAGAGCGCGGGGGAATCGCGGTTGTACAGCTACGCGGAGAAAGGAGAGCGTAATGGGACTATACATAAGCGAATATGTATACAATATATACAACATATATGGAAAAGAGGATGGGGGATGTCGGACCGAAATTACAAACCGCGATCGGGTCGATCGGGGACCGTTACATCCTTACCTCGCTGGCTCGTTGGTCGGGTACGCCAGGCAGCGGCCCATTTTTTTTTCAGCCCCCTCGTCTCCCCCTCCCGGGTCGGACGCACGCCGCTCCACGAGATCGGGTTCATCGCGGCGATCTTCGGCATAACGGGTCTCCATCGTCGCGCGGACCTAGTTCGCCGACGGTTTTTCTCACCTCGCGGTCCGGTATCGCTTACTGTATAATTGGCTTTGTCGTCGACACTTTGGGGGATTCGAACGCGACGTGTCGCCGTTCGCCGGGACCAGTGCGGCTGCGGCGACGTCAAATTCAATGGTACCTTGTACATAGGTACCGACACACCGCGGAGACGGCCTGTACATAGACGCCGCCGGTGCCGGTTAGCGGTCACGGAAGACAAGGCGTCTCCTGTGTACATACCTTCGGCTTTGCCTCGAATCGCGCGTAGATTACTTTTCCTTTCGAGCCCTTGTCCTTGCCCGACTGCGGGACGAAGTAGTTACAGCCCTTTCTCTGCTCGGGGGGCGGCCCGTCTCGGCCCTGCGCGCGAAAGACGCAAGAGTCGTTGTAACGCCGTGGCGAACGCGGCGCGAGAGTGGCGGGGGTGTGCGGCGTGACCTCCGCGCGCGTGAGGAAAGAAGAGAACAACGGAAGAGAGGGAAGGGGGTAGGAATGAGGAGACGTAGAAGAAGAAAATGCGGGAGAAGAAGGTGGCAGAGGAGGAGGAGGAGGAAGAGGAGAAGGAGGAGGAGAAGGAGGAGGAGAAGGAGACGCAGAAGAAGAAGAAGAACAAGAAGTAGTAAAAGGAGCGTGGTTGAGGCAAAGAGAGGCGAGGCGACACGAAGAGCGAGTTAAGAGGGAAGAAAGAGAGAGAGAAAGAAGAGAGCGACGCTGGAGGGACGGAGAGGGAGCGAGATGATGCAGTTGTGCGTTTGCAAGGAAGGCGGAAGGAGGAACCGCGGAGGGAACCGGTCCCGGTCACTGGGCCACCAGCCGGCCGTCGAACCCGCCACACTACCTCTTCCTTCTCCTCTGTCGTCCTTTCCGCCTCCTGGCCAGCTCTGCCCCGAGTTCTCCAAACAATGTCAGACTTCGCGTTCGATGATAACGCAGCGCGCGCGGCGACTGAGTGGTAGCGCCGACGATGTCTCCACCGCCGTAAGCTCTGAGGTTCAAAACGTCCGAGAAGCGTGAAAGGCCGCTCGCTCGACGGTGATACTGGCGCGTCCAGCGCTAATTTGCTGCTTTCGAACGATGTTTTTCGATCGTTGTGAATTTGCAAGCGAGTCCGTCGCATTGGTACCCCAGTGGTAGAAATACTTGAATGCTCGACGTAACGTACGATGACACCAAACCACGTGAGGTGAACTCGAAGAAGGAATATCTGGAGTATCGACGCCTTTTTCAATGTGTGTACATAGATATGCGTATACGCATGCCGAATACGGCTCAGTTCTAATTTCAGATCTCGTTCGTGTACGTTTAAATGCATAGCGATGGGTTATTTCATAAGCAGCTTCGTCATCCTTCGGGTATTAAATCGGTTCCACCTTATACGGATATTGGTTCGATCCGAACTAATTCGTTCACCCGTTCGCGTTCAACGTTTCGTCGCGCTGCATCGTCTTCGGTGAATCGGCAAAACGTGATACGCGCTTGAGATACACAGTTCACTGACTGGTCCACAGTCGCTGTTTTACCGACTCTGCGTTATCGGACGCGCGTAACCTTGGGACGTCGATAATGTAGCGCTCCTGATAATGTGACTGTACGAGGAAGGCATACCTACCTGCGATATGTGTCGTAAGTCCATTGGTTGGTAAAGATACATCTTTATCATACCGCCTACCATTTTATTTATAAATAATTAATTATAAATAAATAATTATTGATCTCACTCAAAGGATTATACCGTATGTTTCATATCCCAAACAAAACAAGCTTAGAAACCTATATTGCCGATATTTTGCCGACGGTCGAGAATTTGATAGTTAGAGTTGGCTTGAGAAGAGTGCGCTGTGTGTGCTGCGTGAGAGCGATGAGTGTCAAACGTTTGATTTCCCGATAGCTCTCAATTCGGGAGATCGAATTGATCGAATTGACAGCTTTCCCGCATGCATGCAAGCTTTGTAGATAGTTTGTTTATTTTGCGGGTGCAAATTGCAAAGAATTATTTATTGTAATTCTCTCAATTTTGAGTGCAATACATGGATTAACTCTTCAAGTGGTTCGCGTTAAATACAAGATTTAATAATTAAATCTCATTTAAAGTAGCTTATTCTCTCTTAGAAAATCAAATTATTCATAAAATCTCATATTAAAACACGGTGGATATTCTGCTTAAACGATCAGAGTATTTTGCGGGTGCGAATTGCAAAGAATTATTTATTCTAATTCTCTCAATTTTGCGTGCAATACATGAACTAATTCTTCAAGTGGTTCGTTAAATACAAGATTTAATAATGAAATCTCTTTTAAAGTAGCTTATTCTCTCTTGGAAAACCGAATTATTCAAAAAATCTAATACGAAGGTTTTCGACAACGCGCTTTGGGTTCGAGGCTAACGCTGAGCCTTTGCCGGTGGCCGGGCCGGGTAAAACCCGTGAACGCGCCAAGACGCGCACGGCGGCACACGACAAGGAGACAGGAGTGGAACTACGCCCCGTGAGTGGAAAAGGTCGCTTTCAAAGCCGTTAAAAATTGGTTTCGCGTGCCAAATCTTGATCGAAAAGTCTGTGACAACTGTTGGGAAGAAATGGAGAAGACTTTCCGGGCGCACTCTGCTTCCGAAGCGTCGAATTCACCCGCTCGGAATCTCGCCTCGTCGCGGGAGCAACGATAGAAGGTAAAGACATTTCTCTTTCTCCTGAGACGACGGAACGAATATCTTAATCGTCTGAATACGCCGCGTTGTGCGAATCGCTCGAAAATAACCGCGCGATGAATTGATCCAACGGATGCGGTAAAAATCGTGATAAGACCGAAGGAATTTCTCACAGGTGTAATCGTACGAGTGCGCGCGAGAGAGAGAGAGAGAGAGAGAGAGAGAGAGAGAGCAAACGCCCTGAATCGGCGCTCTCTCTCGCACTCGCACTATACCTTCCCGATAAAATTTTAGCTAATACTCGTAGACAAATGCCTGTTCTACGATACTACGTAGATTTTTCTCCGTTTGGGAAACAAAAAGCTAGGAAAACTTTTCAGAAAGAATTGCAGGCTTCACGGTGTGTCCTCTATTGTTGTTGAAAAAAAGAACCAACAGATCCTTATAAATTCCTTATGGAAAAATGATACGTATTTAAGCAGCAATTCCAGATATTCGCCCATTAAAATCTGAAAAGGATTGGTCGAAATGTATGGGATTCTATGGGCATATGTAAGAACAAGTTGAATTTCATAAAAATTAATCCCATTCCATTGATAATAACCAACATAAACGTAATTTTATTGGTAATTACTAATTGGATAATTATTACCATTTGAACGGCATTTATTTTTATGGGATTTTACTTATTTTTACATCTACGCGCATAGAATCCAATAAACTTCGATCAATTCTTCTCAATTTTTAATGGGTGGGTATCTGGAATTGCTGTTTCAAATACATATCATATTTCCGTAAGGAATTGTATGGGATTTCTAAAGGATTTTTTATGGATCCCTATCCCTTTTTTTCTATGCCTTTTTTACCAAAGGAATTCCCTTCTATCCCTCTATTTTTTCAAGCTTCCCCCGTTTCACCATAAAACTCGCGATTTTCCCCCTTTGCCCCTATAGTTTGATATTTTTCCTCTAAAACCGTTTATCATTTAGCTTTTCAGGTGAATTTGTCGCTTCATCGTTTTATATTACGTGAATGGGTCCTAATGGTCAATTGTTTTGCAATTATAACTCCTACTTGAGACGCCTAGATGCAAAACCAGATATTTCCTATATCCTTATAAAGGAAATATCTGGTTCTGCATCTAGGCGCCTCACTTTATCTACCTGCATCAATATTTCATTTAAATATAAGAACTCAGTTAAACTGATGTTTCTGATCAGATACTCGATTCGATAGGTGGTTTCTTTTTCTTAAATCAGATTATGATACTCAAATTTAAGTTACATAACATGAGATATACATTTTTAGCTACAAAAACATTCTCCCTTCATTGAATAAAAATTAGTATTTCATTGTATAATATATCTTAAAAATCGTTATCTCTCAAAATCACTCGACGTTTCCAATTTCTCGAAGATCTTTTTTATCAAAATTTCCCTTATTTCCCCTAAAATGAAATAAATAGGGGCTGCGAAGTCCTTGGCATTGGCATTCGCGCTAATACGTTCCATTCTTTATTTTTACCAACAGATCTCGATCGTCCGACGAGATCGGTAATCCTCGCGAATAGCCCTCGAAGATTCGCAGTCTTTTTGAAAAGGATGGTTGGATGCAAAATGTGGGGCTGAAGCAGATGACTTCAAAGAAGAGGCCGCCGTAAGTCCCGCCGGTCTCCTGGAGTAGGCCTATTTCACGTTAAATCGGTAGTCCGTTTCATAAAATCGTAATTCATAAATTCAAGCATTTTTGGTTAGCCGATTTTCGTGGAATAGGCCTATGTGGAGGGATCTCCGGGGGCAGTGCAAGAAGACGTCAGTAAGCCGCCATCGCCTCGACGAAGGGAATCACGCAGAGGGGTTCGTATGTCTTTGAGTCCCTCCGGTTTTCGATCATGTCGCAGGACGATTGGTCCGAACCGACACCGAAAACTGGTTGTAATTTTCATTCCTTTCGACAACTGTGCACGGTGACCACGAGTCGAAGCCGTCATCGGTTTCGGCTCGTGACTTTCTCGCTATGCTTTCAATAATTTCAGGTTTATATTAGCCTCTCATCGTTTCCTTCGCGATGTTCGATAGAAATCTTTCTGGATCTCGCGTAATTAGTTTTGAAGTCGGATGACCTTCCGACTTCGCTGACAAAAATTTCCCTCTCGCCGTTCAGATTGTCAGAGACACTCGTCGAATTGAATTTTATCGAGGAACAATGAGAGTTTGCGCGACAGGTCGTTCTCGTGGTCGAAGTAAATATTCCATGCGAGTTTGCGAAGTTTTTAGTGTTTTTACTTCTACTCGGAGAACGCCTCAGGGTTTTCAATATTAAATCGAATATTTTGATTCGAAGAATTGCTTACAATTAAAATATATATTGTTGAATATTCTTGCATTATTGTGTTCTGCTGTTTGAAATTAGAGTTTCGAGATGAGCATTTCTTATTTCTTACATCTTATTTCAATATTCCAACATTTTTACAGAAAATATACATATATTATATACAATTCAATAGAGTCCTTAGCCCGTTTAGATGAATAAACTGCTAATCATATTCATGAAATATTTTTTCAGCTTTCGTAAACAGTAAGTGTACATTATTCAGGTGTGTATATTTATGAAAGGTAAATCAAGCTCCGGTGACGGATGCGTCCCGGGACGTTATCCCTAGTGTAGGCCCTTGCACCGGGGTGGAATGAATGGAATTCGTGGAATGATTGTGTTGGCGAGAATGTGTTGCATCTTTTTAAATATAGCCGAGGGAGGTAGGATAGACTTTCGGAGCGAATGTGTGTCTAGTTTTAAGTAGGCAGGGTCGGCCGGAAGTTCCTTCGCGGAATAACGCGCGAAAGCTCTTCCGGATCCGGGATTCGAATGCAAGCGCCCGCGGTTCTAGACCCGGACGCACGCGAAAATGAAATATTTAAGTCGTCGAAGTGTTTTTAGAAGTGCGCGAAGTGAACGTGAAAAGGCTCGAAGTTAATCGGCTCGAACAATTCCGAGCTCCGATTCTGACGATCGCAGATCGTCGTTCGAGCTTATTTACTTGGCAAGGAAATCCCTGATAATGTCCGTTCTTTGTCTTTACGAATCTTTAGAGATTCGTATAGATCGAAGGCCGACTGAGGAGATTTCAAAATGAAGTAAGAAGTGTGGCAGTGAATAAAAGGCTCGAGGATTCGATCAAATGTGCACAGACGTCAACGGACTGCGATTCGGGGAATCGCAGGTCGTCGTTTGGGCTAGTGACTTATTTAGCTCGCGAGAAAGTCTCGTAAAGCGTCTGTACTTCGATCTCGATGAATCTCCGCAATTCGGCGAAATCGAAGACGGACCAAAATGATTCGAAGCGCACTGAGAAGAACTGTGATTAAAAGATTAAGTTGTCTTTAAATTAGTCGATATTAATCACACGAAGAAAATGCTTAATTGTTCCAACTGCACAAAAATAGTCATATATGGCTAACTAAATTTGTTGAGTTATAGCAACTAAATATCTACTCAGAGTGATACATCAGTTGTGAATGAAGGGGTATTGGATTGAACACGATATATTATAAAAAATATCTCATTGCTTGAAATAATTCGAACCAAATAAATCGGTTTAACCATTTTTTTTTCTTAGTGCGTCGCACGGATGAACACGAATTTCCATTTGATTTCAATCGACGCTCTCTATGAAATGGAATCAGTGAAAAACATTGGCAATCGGTGAATAGCCACTGCTTCTCAGTTCTATAACTGAGAATTCTCCAGTCTTGTATTTTTATAACTGGGAATCGGTGGGAGTTTTCATTAATTCGTAGTTAAAGGGAACATTCGATCGATTGACGTGGAATGGCGATTTTATTCATCCGCGTGAGACTTTCGTTGAAAGGGAATGTTCGAGCCTGAAAATAAATTCTACACGTCATCTCTCTCTCTCTCTCTCTCTCTCTCTCTCTCTCTCTCTCTCTCTCTCTCTCGGGAGCTTTGCTCGAAGAGGCGATTCGCCGAAGAGGAGAATTCATTTGTGTATTGCATTTGTATTATGTCGTCACCGTGCACGTTGTCATTCGTATGCTATTTTATTATTTTTTTAATTCAGGGATCTCACGTTCAGATTTCCAAGTATTTTGTATCGTCGGATTTTTGATTTTAATGCTTCTTCAGTTTCTAGAGTTGTCATTCGATTGCTTTCCTTGTGTTTGTCTAAATTAAAGTTTTACAAGGGCATGGATATAATATATCCCACGTGAGATCCTTATCTGTGCCAAGAAATACGTAGCATTCCGTTTGAATTCGAGATGGTAGCATTTATATTTGATTAGAAATCTATCGAATTTCTCAAGTGCCTTTAATTGCCTTTGATTATTTAACAAAAGACTTTTTCATCAACACGTTCTTTAATTCTTTGTAATAATCAAATATTATTACAGTATACCGCGTGAATTATACCTTATTTTTTCAACGCGTGTGTAATTAAAAGCGGCTCGTTTTCTGTTGCAATTGCATTTGGTGTTAAAAAATGTCCACAAATATCGATCGTTACTTGGCTACCTATTTCTTTGAGAAATCGAAGGAGTTGTTAACGAACGTTTCTCCGATGATGCTAGTTCATCGAGAAACGTCGTTCGCAGCTCGTCATTTTTTCACTCTACTCATCGGTCTCGCTGCAATTTTTCAGGGTAGCACCTTATTTTCAGCGAATTCAATTGAGAATGAATCTATATATCGAGGATGTCGGATTTCTATTGGATTACTGAAAAATGACAATATTTGGAACTATCTCTCAGTGGATGACGATGTGATGATGACCATGATCTTGGATTCCGAAGTGAATCTTAAATTTCGGGGTATTGAATATATCCTTTTTTCCTTTCTAATATTACCATGAATATGTTTCTCGCAAGTAGGTATGTATTGTATGTACATCGATCGATCTTCATTTTTATTTACATTGATTCGTATAATTTTAATGATTAGGGTAAACCACCCAGTTATCGGAAACCTTGCAGTTATTGGATAGTCTGATTTAAATAAATGAAAACAAGATTCGTAGTTTTTACTTAAATAAATATTATCAAAAACCGTACCTGGCTTATTGATTCTTGATTGTTCAATTACTGGATTGAGTATTCCAAAAGCTAAGAACATTGTCCAATAACTAATTTTTTTGACTTGATCCCAGTTTTTTATTGTTGAAAATTATATTCTTTCCAACTTAAAATTGTAAGTTATTAGAATGTAAAGTCAATATATTTTCAATTAAAACAAGCCACCACTCATATCTCTAGGTAGAAATATATCTTTTTTAACACTGTCTCAAATTTTGGAAAATCCTTAAGTGTCCAATAACTGGGTGCAGGTTTACCCTACCTATACTTACCTAATAGGATTCAAAGTATTATATATTCAATATTTCAGTATTGATCGTTCTCGAATTAATACTATTTTGTACTTTTTGTTAAATTAAATCAAACAGTCAATTATTAAGTATACGCGCACTGATTTTATTATTTATTTAATTTTGAATTCTGTTAATGCGAGAGTCTGATTAAAGCTCATGAATGTTCGTGCATACATGTACATGCAAGTAGATGTGTATGTTCTTTGATCGATCTTCATTTTTATCCTTTATTAATCTCTACTTACTAGTATTTCAAATATTCGACATCTCTATATTAACTCTTCTTCAATTAATATTATTTTATAGTCTCATCCAAATTAAATTGAATTATCAATTATTAATTATAGGTGCACTGATTTTATTATTTTAAATTTTGAATTCTGCTAATGCGAGAGCCTTTGATCAGGGCTCATGCACGTGCATGCTTGCACATACAAGTAGGCGTGCATGCTTATTGATTGATCTTTATTTTTATCTAAATTAATTCATAACTTTATTTATTTATAATGATATTCAAAGTATATTCGATATTTCGGTATGAATTCTTCTTCAATTAATACTATTTTATACTCTTATTTTTAAATGAAATCAAATAGTCAGTTATTAATAACATATACGCGCACCGATTTTACGAGTATTATATTTAATTTTGAATTTTTCCGATGCGAGAGTCTTTGATTACAGCTGAATTAAAAAATTTCTCCATCTTTCAATGGTCGTGATTTGATCACGTCGAAACTTATAACTGCAAAAAGCGATAAAGGTAAAAGAATTTATTTTATATGCAGTCAATTCGTTTGTGCAAATAAGTTATATTTCTGTAGTGTTTCGTCTATTATTCAATACTTCGATCGGGAAATCAGACGTTTCACACTTTTCGCTCTCACGCAGCACACACAGCGCACTCTTCTCAAGCCAACTCTAAAGGGCCGTTTGCACGGTGATAGTTTCTGCGATAGTTGCTGTCATGATAGCCTGTAAATAACCCGAAAGTAACTGTCATGCTGACGCGACAGTACTCTCGCGCTATCTCGTCAGCATGATAGTTACTTTCGGGTTATTTACATGGTGATAGTTCATGTGATAATGGCTATCATGACAGCAACTATCGCAAAAACTATCACCGTGCAAACGGCCCTTAACTATCAAATTCTTGACCGTCGGTAAAGTATCGGCAATGTAAATAGGTATCTATATATAAGCTTGTTTCTCGTTTGGGCCGGAACATACGGTAGGTAGATTTCTCGTAGTAAGCACACTTTTACATGGTAGTTGCTGCAACTAGAAAATCTCAAGTAATTTAAACATTTTTTAAATTTCTAGTTTCTTTTTGAATTTGTTAAACTTTCTTAATTTCGTGTATTCTAGCATAGGTACTTGAAAAAATGCTGTTATTTATTTATACTGGTAAAAAAGAAATGAGGAACCAATATGTGTTATGAATTATTTTTGTATATGTATTTGGTGGTACACTCATTGATGACTAAATGGAGCTTAAATTTATGTCAGTTTGCGCAGTTTTGTGATCAAGACCGAACTGAAAACTATCCAACGTGTATAATTTGGAAAGAAAATAGAATTGTAGGCCAAGAAATTTCAAAAATCCTGAAAATTCAACTTGATCGTTGATACAGCAGTATCAATCGATGACTCCGTCTCTCACGCCACCCTCGTTAACACTAGAACCACCACAACCGGTCAATTTGACCGGTGTCTTATTCAGAGTTCCATTCAATTTCAATTATTTCGTAACCCGTGAGGTTTTTGTCAAAATTGCTAGAATACATTTTTGTAGAGTACATTTCGGTCTACAAAAAAGTTCGGTCTACAAAATCACCCGCCAAAACGACCGTCTTATAAAGCGCGACCATTCGGTAGTTCTAGTGTTAATTCCGATAAGCAGGCGGGGTGCCCAGGCTACAAAACCAAAGCACCCAATAAGCATGACGCTGCCGAAGTTGCAAAGAATACCGAAACCCGACGGCGCCGAATCGCAAACGAAAAACTTCTTGAAACCGGCTAAAACGGCTGCAGTGTTGCCCAAAGCTGCGACGACTCCAGATAAGGAGGAAAGTTTTTATACTTACAGATATAAAGACATGTGCGCGAGCCGAAACACAAAAAAAGAATCGTTTAGTGCGTTTTCCCAAAAATTTTCCTCCCAAATTCCTTTCCCTAGTGTAATCTCCTTCCCGAACGGAATCAAATTCTCTCACGTTCGGTACTCAAGAAGTTTGCTTTTGGATTGCAGGAGAAAACAATATCAAAGAATCGATCCACAGGGCTAACATATTTTATATAATCTAATCCATGGTCATCAGGCTCTATTGCACGTTTTTAATCGTTTACAAATTCCGGACCTACTGAAAGTAGGCCGGGTTTGTAAAGCATGGTATGATTTAATCAATCATTCAGCACGTTGGGAAACCGTGCGAGTGAATATTAAAGACGTAACAAATTGGGAAGGATTTGCGGATGCACTAAACAGGTAGGGCACCAAATATTTAGATATAAGCCTGCTTCAGCGGATTTATCACGTCGGGATCTCCATTATGCCGAAAGAGATGTGCTGTCGCCTCCCAACCCGCCTAGTGGTGTCTGTTGACTCCGGTCATATCGTCGGGTTACAAGCAAAACACACGAAGTAAAAATTTTTACTTATAGTGTATTTTGCTTGTAACCCAACGATAATATATGGGTCATTCCATACCAAATCGGACACTTCTTGGAGTAACATTTCGGATTTTGTTCAAATTTGGATGTATTGTAGTCTTTGTCGATGTTTAACCGTATCTCGAAGGATTTTTCAAAATTTTGAAAATTGTTGATTTTACAGCCACTTGAAGAATAACGCTGCTTTTTTTTCATTAAATTATAATTATTAAACCGGTTGTCGGCTGAGAATAATATTTTGTGTACTAAAAGTGAAAGAGTTGAAAAACCAGAAAAAAAATTTTTTTAAATAATTTTATTTGCACTTGATTTAAACAAATGACGTATTTTCATAGCTGGCCACTTTTTAAAAATCTGAAAAAAAGCAAGCATATACTTTGATATCCTCTCTTAAACGACAAATAAACAAAAATAACGACACTTTAAAATTGACGACACAAAAATTAATTGAAGTTGACGCCGCGTCGGCCCCGCCGCTAGCGTGTCGCCAAGCCAGTCGAACCCACCGACCGGTGGCTGGCGGCGGGACCGACGTGCCAATTCCGACGCGGCGTCAACTTCAATTAATTTTTGTGTCGTCAATTTTAAAGAGTGTCGTTATTTTTGTTTGTTTGTCGTTAAAGAGAGGATATCAAAGTATATGCTTGCTTTTTTTCAGATTTTTAAAAAGTGGCCAGCTATGAAAATACGTCATTTGTTTAAATCAAGTGCAAATAAAATTATTAAAAAAATTTTTTTTTTGATCGATGCAATTTTTCCCTGGTTTTTCAACTCTTTCACTTTTTGTACCCAAAAGATTATTCTCAGCCGACAACCGGTTTGATAATTATAATTTAATGAAAAAAAAAGCAGCGTTATTCTTCAAGTGGCTGTAAAATCAACAATTTTCAAAATTTTAAAAAATCCTTCGAGATACGGTTAAACATCGACAAAGACTACAATATATCCAAATTTGAGCAAAATCCGAAATGTTACTCCAAAAAGTGTTCGATTTGGTATGGAATGACCCTAATATAAAAACCAGATGACCGAGCGCTAGCGAGAGCCGAGAGGTGGCGACGCCATCTGGTGATGGGCAGCCACGCGTATCCCTCCGACATAACAATGACTGCTCTCGAAGGTTCTTCTCATTAAATTTTTAAAAATAATTTGATACTTTCTTTTTTGAAACAGTAGCGATTATGATAATTAATCATTCATTATTTATGAAATAATTCAGTACAATTTGCACTGTTTGAAACATCATTATTATATCAATTTTGTTATTTTCTAATTTAAAAATTTTGTGAAGACGGTGCATTCACGGTAAATTTACGAAATGTTTGCACGTCGTAAGGCACCGTGACTGCACTGAGTTTAAACACTGTGTCTTTTCATGCCGTGAACCACTAAGTGTGTTCACTGTGTAGCCACGATGCTCTTAGTTTATGTCGCACGAACACACTACGGTGATACCACAGTGATGCCACTACGTGTCGCCGTTCTAGCGTGCAAATGCACGCTTTGCTATCGGGGCTGTACGATCTAAAACTCCACAGATAGTCCGGGGTCAAAGGCAAAACAGGTGATTTACCTTGCGTCGCGCGATAACAGGAACGTATTTCAAAATACCTATAGGCAAGATAAGTTTCCCAATTTCTAATTCCTAACCACATATATTATATATTTAATTTTATCAATAAAAATATAACATTGATGTGCCTTTAATTAACAAAAAAATATTTATCTAAATAATAAGGGATAATAAAGATATTCATATGAATATAGTCTACGATAAGTTAATAAAGAAATATTTGAGGACTTGTTTAGATATTAGGACGTGATTAGGAATTGGGACATTTTCACCTTAGTTGGTAAAAGCCTGCTTTGTAAACTCGTCGCCTCTCTATGGCTTTGCTTATCGAAAAACAAATACTTTTTTTACGCGTAACAACGACGTCCGATAACAGACAGATAAATCATCGACCCGGAAAATAAATTCTCCGCTTATATATATTACTGCACAGCTTGACAAGCATTCGTATGAGTAAGTTGTAAACAGTTTCTAGGAAACGGTTAATGAGACAAGGGGAGATTAATCTTTCGGTATTATATAAAAGCGGTCACAAAGATACCGGTGATTCAATCGCGAGAGTTATCAAATTGAAAAAAGTTCACCGAGCAAAGCAGCTACATATTGGGCAGGAACCACCTCCCAAAACTCCGCAGACTTTCTGGGGAGCCTACGGCCTTTTGTGCTTTTTTACTTAAGAGCGGCAAAAAGCTTCCTTTCTTTTTTTGCAAGAGGTACGACCGATCATCGCCTTCGGCCGTCAATCTCGGTACTTCACACCTCACCAGGCTTGCCCCTTTTTATGCGAGGTGTTTCGTATACCGTTTGAAAATAAAGAGCTGTGTGTGTGTGGGAAAAGAGGTTTCAGATAAAAGTTGTAGAGCACTTAAAACCATGGAACTTTTGTCTCACGCACCCATTTTGCCATCTGCGTGCGATTTGTTGAATTAAGTTGAATATTTTCTTTAAACGTTGATTGTGATTCAATAATTGAATAATTAGAAAGTAGGTAAAGCACAAAAATAGAAAAAGAGAGAGGGTGGCAGACACGTCTTTCTCATTTATCCGAATTCTTCAAAATAAAAAATTATGACGATTCTGACTCATTCTGGGCATGCAATAGATTTCGCGGCGACGATCCTATCAGGCGCTTTTCATTTATATACCTACACACATACCTTATCTACCTCTTTTATACAGCTATGTGCATGAACTACTCACGGAGCGCTCGACTGGAAATTATCGAGAGATTGTCGCCATAAATAATAACGCGCCTTTGGCACAGATGCATAATATCGATCAGTTCGACAAACTATATCCGCACCGTTGATCCTTTGTCGTCCTTCCTCGCGCGGAAATGGAGAACATTTTTCTCGCGCGAGTAATTTATCCACGACGGCGAAGCTTACAGCGTTAGCCCGGCGCAGATGGAAGAGAAATGCACGTAAAGAGAATGAGTGGAAGGATGAGAGAGTGAGAGGGAGAGAAAGAGGCATTAGGTGCCACGTCAAAGCGACAGGTGCATCCTCGCTATGGTAAACACCGACGACAATGACTTATCGCGCATCGGCACTCCAACTCTCGCCAAGTCAAATCCATCAAATACGTAGTCGCGAGCGATCGCTGTCCATTTATTGTTCAGTCCGCGTGTTGGCGGTGATCCTACCTGTAGCCACTCTTTCCACTGTCCAGAGGAAGTTGGACAGTTGTAGATTATCTGGATTACGATTAATGGAGTTGCGCGATCACCCGGAGCGATCGTCACTCTAGGTACACGAGCTCAGCCCGTTCCTCTTTATATTTGGTTTGCAAGTAGGTTCTGGGACGCAGGCGGATTCGGGAGAGGGAGGGCAGCGGGGACTTTGATTAGGGGCACAGGGGGGACAAGAGACGCAGGGAGGATAAGGAGCACGGGGAGAGCAAGGAACAGCGGGAGGACAAGAGGTACGGGGAGGGTAGGGGGCACGGGGAGGACAGGGGACACAGGGAGGACAAGGGACACAGGGAGGACAGGGTGAGCCATGGCAGAGTTCACGAGGCGTCGATTGTTTTCGACACTGGTCCGCCGGAGGGCACGGTGGACAGCAGGGATCGCAGGGAACTCCGCACGGTTGACACGGAGGGACGCACACCGGCTTACAGTCGGCCTCGCAGACGTATTGCATCTCGAGGGGTAGATCGTTCCGCACCGTAAGGCATTTGCCTTGGATGAGGTAGCAGTAGGCCAGCGCGAGGACGGGATTGCCGCTGTAGGGTAGGTGATGGGGATTTGGAACGTGAGCGGCGATGTCGACGTGCGTGTACTTGAGTGGCGAGCAACTGCAGGCGCCGTGCTGTAATCGACAGGGGATACGGATGGGTTCGTTTCCATGGTAAATGTCGGTATTTACAAAAGAGACTTCGCTATCTTTAATTATCATCTCCGCCACATTTCCAAGCAGCTTTACATCCACGTTAGATAACGGCACACGTTGCGCTTGGTACATCGTATGAAAAGAATATGTATCTCTGTGGCGATGAATATGTACACTGAGAAAAAATGTTACTTGGTCGAAATAAACGTGCCTTTGGATAGTCCCAAGAGCATATTTATTCAATTTAAATGAATATTGATTGGACGCAAATATTAGATTATTGAATTAATTAGATGTTATTTGAATCACATCGATATTCATTTAAATCGAATAAATACGCTCTTGGGACTATCCAAAGGCACGTTTATTTCGATCAAGTACATTTTTGTCTCAGTGTACCTAACGCTATAGATACATTTATGACTGATATACGTGTAGTAAAAAAAAGATTCTGCCACTCTTTGAGGTCGGCGGGAGTAGCTATACTGTGGACACAGAAGTATAAAAAAGAAAGAAAAGTCTGCATTACAATCCACTTCCGGAATCAACCGATATCGGGTTCAAGGGACGCCGGGACTTCTCACTCTGAAAGGTAAAGGGAATCATTTTTTCGTGGTTTCTCAATTTTCCGGGCTCTTTGGTCCCATGTCATTGGACTGCTCGATCAGCTTGTCCAGCAGGAATCTTCTGGCCAGCGCGAGAATTGGAGCGCCGGACGGATTCTCCGGCAGCCTTCTGCCGCTCGCCGCTATGTCCAAATGACAATATTTCAAGGGCTCTTGCGCCTCTATGCCGTGCTAAAAGGGTAGAGGGTACATTGAAGCGGTCCTACCTTTCTTCAATCTGGATTTCGCGTAACGTCGTAAGATCTTTACCTTGTCCAAGCCCGAAGTCATGATGAGGAACGCGCCGGGGCCCTGGTGTCCCCGACTGCATTGCGAGCTGGGTAAATTGCTCGCCTGGTGCACGTCGTCTCCTTCTGAGCGACCCTCGTGAGTACGGAAGTCCTCCCTGCGCAGCCGGGAAATCTCGAAGGGGTCGCCCATGGTTTCGCCGGACGCTTGGAGCTTCTCGGCGTTGCTGACGAGTCTCGCGACGGCATTGTCCATCGCGATCTGAAAGGCGCGATGAGCGGTCGCTCGATATTGGTCGGCGCGAGACAGAGTACGAAAGAAAAAGAGATCAAGGAAGAAGAGAGCGAGGGAAATCAATTTGGTATTTATTCCCTCCGAATTTTCCGTCGCCTGATGAGTCCGCCGAGATAATCTCGAGTACCAATGATATTCTAGTGGCGTCCAGTTTCAATTACGTTCGCGCGGGTGGAAAAAGAGATAATCGGATTCTTATAAAGCGAGAGGAATGGGAGAAAATGGAGAAGGAGACCGAGTAAAAATCGCGCGAAGGCGTTGCCGCCGCTCGTGCGCTTGTCCTTAACGACGCTTTTCCCGAGAGCATCCTTTCGGCAGCGCTGCCGTAATATCGCGATATTATTGGCGCATCTGCGCGCCGAGTGAACCTAGTTGCGTCGTCGTACGTAGAGAGTTCCTTTTAGGCTCTATATATACGTTTCTCCGAAACGTTCCAAATGGGAGCAATTTCAAAGGGGGGAGGGGGTGGACGAGGGGGAAACTTAAATCACAGGCACGTTAACTCGAAGCACAGTTAGCACATACTTGCTTCCACTGGGGGAGGGGACTATTCCAATTACGAAGGACGCCTTCTCGTGACGCATCGCGGCGAATGTGCGAAATGAACAGTCGTATGTACATTGCCCGTCCGAGGTGAAGTGCTTCGTATCGGAAGAAGCGGTAGCGACAGGAGATCGCGGGTCAGGTAAATCGAAGAAGTTATACAGTACAACCCACAAATAACGAATCTCCGGATAACGAATTTCCCCTCCTCCGGGTAGAAAAAAATGGCGATGTACAAAAAGCTGAATGATTGTCCAGATAGACATTTGACGGCATGTTGCCTACATTACGAATGCAGTGCACATTGAAAAATGATGGGAGAATTGTGCACGGATGCGTTCGCGTATATATTGTATAAATTTTGCCGGCATATAAAAAGAGCAAAAAATGCTTTGAAAATTGCACCAATATGCGTAAAATGGTAGTCAAATTACGCGTCATGCTTGCATTACTTCGCAATTAAATGTCGAAAGCATGCTGTTCATTATTTTAGTTTATATATTTTCTACAATTTAGCTACAAAGAGCCGTACCATAAATTCTAGCATTTTATATTTTTATAGTGACATCTTAATACGGGAATAGAATTTCTAAATACTACTTTCAGTATTGTGCTGTTTATCTGAGTGGTTTACGAAAAGTATGCCTAATGCCCGTCTATAAGCTCACTTTTTCTTATAAGTAACACAAAGACGCCTTATCTCTCCCCGGAAAAAAAAAAGTTAATTTTTGGTCGGATATTAGATATACTTTTCGCGTGAACTAATCGGACAGCTTTTTGTATATCGCTATTTTTTTTCTATCTGAACCGTCACGCTTCATTAAGCACAGCAGTTTCCCTCACTCAAAGACGCGTCTTAATGCGCTGGAGTTTGCTTAACCACCTACAGATAAGGAATCAGCCAGTTTGCGATTTTCGACGTATTTAAGCGGCTAAATCGCTGAATTGGTAGCTTTTCTTAGCTGCGGATAAGCGACGTCTTTACACCGCCGCAACACATACGCGTGACGATCAGCTCCGAAACGAGAAAGGGGGGAGACTCCCCATCATTTTATTTACTTCCGTCCCGAGATATTCGTTATCTGTAGATTGTACTGCTTAGAAAACTGATACTTACCGAGTAGCCATTGCCGACCGTGAGAATGGCGTGTCCCGTCAGAGTCGCGATCGTGAAGATGTGCGGGTTCACCGAACACAGAGCCATTTCCTTTACGTGGTACAGTGCGTCAGCCATAGCCATTCTACCCTCGGCGTCCGTGTTGCCCACGCGCACTCTGACCCCGGACTTCGCGGTTATCACCTCGTCGGCGACGTATGCGTTCTCGCCCACGCTGTTTCTCACGACGCAAAGCACCGCGACGACCTTTACGGTGGGCGGTTGCAGCAAGTTCACCACCTGCGCATTTTACAAAGTGACGCGGTGGGAAGTACCAGCGTGAGAAACTTTGCGAAGAGATTCTTGCAAAAATTATATCGCATATTGTGTAAAATACACGTATAAAAAGAGCACAATTAATATTCCCCTTTTTTTCGTAACTATGTAATCTTAAAATTATTTTGCTACATTTGAATCTACACGTTTTGGAATGGCTCATTTATTACGCGGCGTGTCTTAAAATGAGTGGCTTTAAAAGTAAAACTGCTCTGAACTTTTGTGATACTGACGAAAACGAGCTACAAGCGATCAGCACACCTTCCATGCCGTCACATTCTAATGCATCTCCAGCACGTATCTCTCCATGCATATATGCCCATACGACCATAGTCATGCTCGAAATACGCAGAACGTCCTTCCCACCCCGACCCACCTGCATGAACCCGGCGCAAGCAGCGGCGCCGCACTTGTCCCTGGACATGCCAGCCATGTTGCCTCCGTACTTGATGTCGGCGCCACCCGTGTCATAAGTGACTCCCTTTCCGACGAGCATGACCGTTTCGAGTACGCAGGCCGAGTTCGACGGCTCGTACGTGAGGAAGATGATCCTGCCGGCGTGTCTCGGTATCACCGAGGCTGCTCGGTTCACGCTCGCGAACAGAGGATACTCTCGCAGAAGCGTGTCCTGATCGGAGACCACCTGAACGGAGATGTTCGATCCGCAGAAGAGTTCGGTGATGTATTCTTCGAACCTGGGCGGTGCCATGCGTTCCGGATCGGCTCCTCCTGCACAGAGGAAACGCGCGCGATTCCGGTATAATTACGCGTACAGGGAATAGGCCGTAAAGGCATTTCGAGGATCGCCGAGGGACAGGAGGACCCGCTTCGTACTCCCGAGGGGAGGCTGCGATAAAACAAACCGGGCGGGGACTTCGCCCGGGGAAGAAACTATCACGCCCCGCGCTGGCAGATTGATGACCGGTGGGGAACGAACGAGCTATTGTGCGCTACACTCAATTAAGGAGGAGCCAACCGGCTTTTTACCAGCGAGTCGACATTGTCGTCGTCGACGTTGTAGTCGTTGTCGACGGCAACGAGTGCGGGCATCGGCGATCTCCCCTCTCCACCCCCGTGCCGCGCTTAGCCCTCCTGTTCCTATTTGCCACTCTTTGCCCCTCTTTTCATATCTCCCTCCCTCGGGTTTCCTCTTTCTCTTTCGGGATTAATTTTCGCGAGAGGCTCATCCGACTTATCGGCGAATTCCCGCCGCCGTCTCGAGCACCGAAAAAAACTGGAAGACTCACCGATGTCCCGGGCGACGTATCTACCGCTCTCCAGCGCGGAGGCCAGCTTCACGACGCCCTGCAGTTTCTTGCTGCAGATCGGACTCCAGACGGCGAGCTGAGACGCCTTGTAGCATTTGTCGGGACCTATCTCCCGAACCTCCAGCGGCTGAAACGACAAGTATTGCGTGCCGATCGTACATTATGACATATAGAGAGGTGAGAGAACGTGGGATGTGCTTACCACATAGAGAGCTTCCAGGGCGCCCAGGAGTGTGACCAATTCGACGTTATCGAAGCGCACGTCGGGTAGGAGCACCAGCAGAGGGCAACGGACCCCGGCTTTCAAGGCTCTGTCGAATGTGAACGTTGAGCGATACGAAGGAAGAGCGCGCGCATTGAGAAGATCGTGTAGCGTTTACGCTTATCCACCGATGCTAACTGTTCCTCGATAACGATTGCGCGCAAGTCCGCAAAATTATCGAACCACGTCGTGCGAGTGAATCGAGTGAATGACATTTGAATATAAAAGCCGACGAGTCCCCGTCGTCACCGATGACCGGTGTCGTCGACGTCTTTTTTCTCCCCGTGTCAAAGCCATTTCGATCGAATCCGTATTACGACTCTGTATCGACGCTCGTCCACTTCCGCGCACCCATCAATCCTCCCTTTTCTAGCTTATTGTTACATCGTCACCTTCGCGTCCATTTTTATCAACAATACCATTATCCATCACCCCCCCCTATTGTCAGTACATCACCGCGTTATCCGACTCTCGTCCGTAGCTTTCGAGACGCGGATAAGAATCGGCCTTCGCGTCTGTCAGAAGTCGACTGCTGTCACCTATGCGCAATCGCACTTCGTATCGCTACTGTCGTATCGTCAGAGATTTCAGCAAAAAGCCCCCGGGAGCGAGTAACCTGGATTTTCGCGCGGGGGACACCGAGGGTCGAAGTAATCGATCCACGCTCGTGTACCTTTTGATCCCCTTCGTCGCCGCCTCGCCGAAGCTTCGAACGTCGTGGTAGTCCATATTCAGCGGGCCCGTCGGGCTGTAAATGAGCCTCTTAGCCGGAAGGTTGATGGGCAAAACACCGCCGCAAGTGCCCAACGCGTCGTCGATTTGCGACGCGGCGAATAACACGGTTTTGAAGGGTTCCGGCTCTTCGAAGCCGGGCGCACTGCCCGACACGAGGATGATGCCGTCGTAGTCGCAGCTGACTATGTTCGGCTCGATCTTCAGCTGACAAGGCATCCATCTGGAATCAGAGATCGATTTTGGTCGAAACAGAGTAAGGGAGGAAAACGTTATTAAATCATTTTTCATGCTTCCGGATGCCGTAAAAACCTCACTTATGGTCTTTGGGGTGTTTTTAAAGGCACTCAGAAATGACTCGCCGGATATAATATATACAGTCGAACCTCGATTATCCGAACGTTACTCTGCCGTATCCGAACTAAATCAGAATTTTTTTATTGTATCACTTTTGAAATACAAGTACGATGTCCCATTTTTTAAACATCTAGTATAACTGATTCTCCAGAAATGGAGTTTTGTAGGTACTATGATTTTTCGAGATGTCACCAAGATATTTAGTTCACCTATAATTTGTAAATATGTACTACATCGTCCATACATTACATCTAGTGATTTCATGTTTATTAAGTGAATAAAAAAGGGTTTTAATATAAAATTCACGTTCTCAGTTATTTAGTCCCAGGCTGCAAAATATTTTTTCGATTATCCGAACGTGATCCGGCCCCAATTAATTTGGATAATCGAGGCTCGACTGTATTATTATGATTACACCCGGCGAGAATCGCTTGAACGCTTCGAAATCTACGAGGTTCTCTAGCCTATGGTAAACCAGGCGGACAGCGATCGCTCGAGCTCCGCGCCTAGACCCACTCACCGTGAGAGTTCTCCGGTGTGACGTCACGCGCCAGCCTTGTCTCGCGGTGAACTCGGCGCGTGACGTCACGAGGTAAAACATGCTCTACTCATCGTACGAAACTGAAGATACAAGGCTCGATTCGAGATAGAATGCAGACGAACTCCCGGCGTCACAGATTCTGTCGCTGGTGACGTTTTGAAATCTCATTTTTCAGTCAATGCACAATTAATTCTCATGTTCTCGTTAGCTACGCCGGCGTTTGCCCTGGTTAATGGAAGCTTGAGAATTGATTGAGCATTGGTTAGTATGCTTAAAAAAGACAGTTTAAAAAGTCACCAGTGATAGAATTCGTGACGCCGGGAGTATGCGATCAATTAACACTATATAATTCGGCAAAGATGAAGGCATAATTTTTCTGTTAAATATGATTTTGATGAGAGAAGGTGATGTTACGTCTTTTTCCAGTTCATTTCCAATATCGGTTAAAAAGAGTTTACGTCAAAAGGTGCGAATGCATCGAGACCGGCGCTATAGATATAGACGTGACACACAGCGGAATACGCCACGGTACCAAGTCTATACGTACGGGGGTTTTCGGCAATTTGTTCATTTCCTTTCGGCCGATCGACCACACCGCCACTTCGAAGTACATACTTTCGGCTTCGCATCGCCCATCGATTTTCCTCTCGTTACCCACGTTTTAATTGCATTCTTTTCCCGCTCACCTCTTTTTATATTTCCCTGCCGGCGTACTCGCACACACGCTTCTCGCGTATGCACACCCTGACGGTTCCCCGCGTCCCGTTTGAGCTCCCTTTGCGATGCTTCACCTCTCACGTTTTTACGGACGGTTCTCTCTCCCGCGCAATTTTCTCTACCTGCACTCTGCATCCTCCTCTCTCTTTCTCTCGGTCGCTCGCTCGCTTACTTTCTGCCTCTACGAGTTAACGCGAAACTCGTCATGTACACAGGTATATTTATGCGTACACGCGGGCTGTCTCTATGTACGTACACTCGCCGAGCAACGAGGAGAGACAAAGCTTAACGCGTAGAGAACGTGCGTATATGTAAATACAACGCTACTGGCCGTCGCACTCCCGTTCCTGGTTGTCTCACCGTTCCGAAATACGTACTCAGATGCGATGTGAATTTTTAATCGAGCTGCCTCTATTCATCGCATCGCCACACCGGTAAAAACACCGTTGTGTGGTGCAACTCGAATGAAGGCGGAATGGGGAATACGAAAGTGGTCACTGTTAAGGTGCTACATACACCTAGTTTGGTCCAAAAAATCGATTCTTCAAAAGTATTTTTATTTAATAGTAAAAAACAAACAGTATATATTGAAAAAAGTTTGAATCAAAAATTCGCAAAATTGACCGAGTTACAAGTGCTTATATACCTGACTTAGCGTTTCCGGGTCTACCTGAAACTTCAAACGCTGTTTTCTCACAACTACTTTTTTAAATGCGGTACCAACTGTATTTCAGAGACTACTGAACCGATTTTAATGTAAATTGTCTCAATCGCTTTGTAAAGATTTTATCTCGTCCCTGATACTCATCAAACATTTTTTAAATTAATACTTTTTTCTTGGCAATCATAAAACCAGGACGAAATTACTTGAAAAATCACACTCGTAATTTAAACTGTTGTAAAATTGTTAATTATAAATATTTCTCAAAATCACTGGTTACAAGGACAAGATTGAACCTTCTAGTTTAAGAATTTTCGTCATTTTTTGCTTTCAGATGAAATCCGAACGAGAATTTGTTGGCACCGCGTAAAAGGTTTTCATAATACACCCCTTGCCGGATTCAATGACCAATAACTTATAAACAACACAATATTTTTAAGGTTTTCTTTTTTATACATTTTGTTAAAAGTGTGTATTTGTAATAACATTTTATAAATGAGCGTTAAATAAATGAAATATATGAAAAAAAAATTATTGAAAGTAATACATTTTTCCGGCCGTCTAGGTGTATATAGCACCTTAAATTTGGATGCGCACATCGAATTGATTTTTTATTATTTTAGGAGATCTAAGCAATATTATACCACGAAGAAGGCGTAATAACTTTGCTTCTACATGGAGAAAATTGAATAGTAACGATTACGCTGCCAGAATATTAAGTAGATGGCAGTTTCGACAATATTATGTTGAATAATCTGTAGAATACCGATTATTACAATACTGCAGATATAAATTCAACATAATATTGTCGAAGCTGTCACCTATTTACCATTCTGGCATAGTAATTGTTACTTTTCAATTTTCTCCGTGTATGATCTCGATAACGTATGTGGGTATGTTTGAATTCAGATCTGATACATAATACATTCATTTATTTTAAATTCGATGTACGGTTGGCTATTTATGGTTTGGATATGTACTATGATACCGAATTTGTCATATTTCTTTACTAACTATCAAAAGAGACAATATTGGTAGATTTTTAAATAAAAAAGATATTTTATTCTGTATTTTTTATTCAGTATCGGAGAATTTCTTCGACTCTTCATTGCATTCTCCGAGTGAAACGAAGTATTGCGTTCCTTCAAAAGACTGCACACGTTTCTGTATAATTACAATACGTGCGAAAAGCTCGCTCCTACGATCTAATCGTAAATTTAATATACTTTTCGTGCCGTAAGAACTTAATTGGGCTTACGAGCGAGGCATACCCCGCGCTTCGCAGAGGCAAGGCTCTCAAAACGATAATTCCTCACGTATAGGTCTTCCACGGTGTTTACTATCGTTTCCGCACGAAATGTATTAACTATCAAGTCTCGCGAAGATTACACGCACGTATAGGGGTAGAATAAGGTAACTTCTCACGCGGAACAACCGCGATCAACCTAACTACTCGCCGCGCGAGATAAGCCTTTACGGGATTTCGTGCGTGCCATACATCACTGGGCGAGAAGACAGTATCTACCGTCTACGGTGTGCGCTTAAAATTCTGCACTCGCAAACCGCATCACTTTCGGCGCTAGTTTCTCCCTGACTAGTCGGTTGGATTTTTTAATGCACTCGAGAACTGGACATTTTTCTTCGTTGAAGAAAGTTTCAGGTCCGCGAAAACATTTCATTCTTTCTTTCTTGTACGACTAACTCTTCGCCGCGATTATTGCATCGTCTTTTTTTTTATTGAAATCATTAAACCGAGAAAAAAAATTGACCAGTTCAACTATCAGCCGCAGATGACGGCGGCGAAGCCAATTGGCTTCGACCGATGTTCGATTGATGGAACTGAATATTTCGAATGCATTTCTCTTATTTCGATTGAAAATTAGACGAAGCTTTCTCTTGTTTCGTCATTGACATCCATTGCTACAGTTCAATGAAACGAATCTTTTTTTCGGTGATACACTTTTGCAAATTTTAATTTCCGAATTACGTTTTACGAGAAATACTTCACAATTGGCGCTCTGGGGTTGCCAGAAAATGCGCGTTATTCGGAAAATCGGTAGTTTTAATAGAAATAAAAATAGGTATCGCGAATCTAGATTTTATATGCGATATTTTGCAGCGAAAATTCGATCGCGAACGGCGCTACACCTGTCGGCTCTAGTAGGTCTTTAAATCTCTGGAATACAGATTAACCAAGCGATTGGACGCGTTACTCGCGCGGACGTAATGCGTCGATTTTACGAGCGAGGCAGGTCGAATGAGTGAACAAGGGATGCACGGATAGGATGCCGGGAGAGCGCTATATCTGTAGAGGGGAACCGCCGTAGTTACGCACCTGTACCAAAGTTCAAAAGCACACAGTCAACAGTCGCGGTCGTCCGGAGAATCGCGCGGCGGATTGAAATTTCTCTGCAAATCCCGCAAACTTCCCAACAAATCCCGCAAATGATCATGTCTCTCTCTCTCTCTCTCTCTTTCTCTCTCTCTCTCTTGTGGAATTCGCTTCCTCCTGTTATTAGGGAGTCAACTACTGTGCCTATTTTTAAGAAGAGGCTTCACTGCTGGCTGCTGTCCGAGGACTAGTTTGTTATTTAGTTTGTTTCTTCTCTTCCTTACTATCAATCTTTTGTCCCAATCATTATCATTACTCTTCATTATTATTATCATTGCTCTTGTTACTTTACTGCTTTTGGTCATTACGTTTATTCTTTACTATTCATTATTGTACTTGCTGCTTTATTTCTTTATTTTGTTATCGACTTCAATCATCATTATCAATGCTGTTACTCTCTCATCGCCATCTTCATTAGTATTACATTGTACCGGTTACTTCATTATTTCTGCTTATTATCATTAGTCGTTAATATTACTATAGTTTAGGCTACGTTTTTACTTTTAGTTAATTTCCTTTTTGTATTAATTTGGCTTTCCCATCAGCTCTTAGAGGGTACGCCCTAGAGCTCAATAAATGCTATTCTATTCTATTCTATTCTCTCTCTCTAAATCTTTCGGACGATATAGGACCTGCATAAATAATCCCTATAGGTCTATTCTATATCTACGAGTTACTGAGATAGTGATTGGCTCGGTTATATAGATGAAAATAATTTTCGAGCGTTGTGAACACTACTTGGGAAATATTTTCTTGGGGAAGTACTTGGCAAATAAAGCTATGGGTTGGTGACTTTTCAGCAATGCGAATGTAGATGTGTGGGGTATTTTCACTTGGCAAACATTTTCCATTCAGAGTCAGCATGAGTTTCGCAAGTCAAAGGGAAATGTTCTGTTTTCTTTGTCGAATTTCGTTGCCGTCTTTTTCAATTGTAATACAATTATTATTTGAAAAACGAATAACAATAGCGCAGAAACTGGGGAGGCTGAGAAGCGTCGGTAAGTCAATTTATTGAGTCAAAATGTTTGATCTGGAGAAGGTTAACGCATCATTAGCAAAAGATATCATTACCAAATAGATCACATTTGAAAAGAAAGTTCACTTGTTCAATCAATACACTGAGAAAAATAATTGGTTGTGCCGAAAAAATGTTTTCTTCAAACATAAACATGAAATAATTTCAAGATCAAGCCATGATTTTCTCCGTGCAAATAAATAGTTGATAGGCTCGAGTAATTGTTTTTTTTTTGCGCGGAATGAATTTCTTTTTCCCACGACGGTATTCTAGAATCAAGAATATAAATTCTTCGATGAAGAATCCGTATTCTTCAAAATTTGTAAGATTAGATCGATCGGTACTAGAAAAAAGCATGTATCTTTTCACTGTCATTGACCAACGTTGTAACTTGTTGCTATGCGTGGAAACATCGTAAGTCCTTGTTGTCGTCGATGTGACTTCCGACTTTTCCTTGCATAGCAACGAGTTACGATGTTCTACAATGACTGTGAAAAGATACGTACTTTTTTTTCTAGTACCGGTCGATATGGTCTTGATTCAAGAAATATTTTTTTGATACTAGTAATTATTTGTCTCAGTGTAGATAATAGAGGGGATTGATTAATACATCAAACGTACATAAAGATCCGAATCGCCCGTATCTATAGTCCATGGCTGGTCGACCGATACGTAATTATTAAAAATTCCAACGTATATATGGAGCAGCCTTCGGATACATCTATCTGGTTATATAAGCCTATAACCGGTCGACACCTTGGCCGCAGCTCTCCGATGATAATCGCTTTTTCATCGAGCGCTTTTCACGGTACATTACCCCTCGACGTATCCATCCTCATCTACATCTGAGGCGAGAGTGCCTCGCAGTTCGTTGGAATTTTTGCGGGTATTATTAAAATACATTTCGACCTTGACCTTTCAAATCACTCGTTATCGATCTTGACTCCCCATGTTTCCCCGTCAGTCTAAAAATCTTTTCGGTCTGGAAATTCCGCTTTCGCATATGCATAATGCATTTCAGTGACCACTCCGAAAATGGGCATAGAGTGCTCCAAACGCGTTAGGCAGTACACTGGAGAAAAAATTTGCTTGATCGAAATAAACGTATTTTTTGGATAGTCTTACACAGAAAAAAATGATTTTACAATTTTAGCAAAACTAGGTTTTACTGGGAATTTTTTACTATCATGATAAATATATTATCTGTGGTAGCGCGCGAAAGATGTGTCCAATAATAGAACAAATAATTGCTGGGATAGCAAATATTTTTACCGAAAAAAATTTCACTGTGATTGCAATTACATTTGCTATTATTGAACATATTTTTTGCTGCCACAGATAATTAAAAAGTTCCCGACAAAACCTAGTTTTGCTAATACTGCAAACTAATTTTTCTTTTTCGTATAAGAGCGCATTTATTTGATTAGAATGAATATCGATTGTACTTACCATATATATAATTATATAATATATACCTAATTAATTAAATTTAATATTTAGACCAAATTGGTATTCATTCGAGTTGAATAAATGCGCTCTTAGGAATATTTGAAAACGTTAAATACATTGTCGTTGTTATCGAGTCTAGTCCAGGCATTTCGTGGGAGAAAATATTGATCAGTTTTCTGGAGTCAGTGTATCGAAAGTTCGCGTAAGTTTATAAGAAAGTCATAATGCTTACGATCGTTAGTTATCAATTATAATAAAGAAAAAAGTAAAAGTTCCCGAGATTAGCCCATAGATAGAACGTATCTGAATGTCCGATAGAAATCGCTCGAAGATTCGATAGAGCTCGTTATTCGGTATAACGTCTTCCGCGAGAGATATAGGGTAAATATCAATACAATCTCAGATACCGGGTCATCCGTCATAGATCCCTTCGACAATATTATTTCATTGTGACGCCATTTTTATTTCCTATTCATTCACGCTTAACTCGGAAATACTCGGGCCGCGAACATTTACTTCGTATCCAGAAAACTTTATTCGTTATTTCTACCTGGGTATCAGAATTGACCCTGGAACGAGGCATCGTCTCGTTTCTCAAAACTTGACCCGAAATAGCCCGGAAAGCCGATAAAAATTGTTTTCCGAGCGAGCGAATGCATTCCCGGATTAATGTATGCATAAAGACCGCGCAGAGAGAGTGCTCGAATTTCCGATGAAATAAATGTATCGGCAAACAACCGGGAAAGCTCAATACCGTTCCATTTGCAAGAGCGAACACGGTTGCAGCGATACGCTGCATTTCTGCAGCGCTAACGATATGCAACGACGAACCGCTCTCGCGGCACATCGTATACTTGATTAGAATTATTTTGGCAGTAATGATACTCGGAAAGTGAACCTTATCTGCAACGCCACTCCCGTTGTTTTGCCTTACAGCTGTATAAATATGTAGGTATACACCAAAGAAAACGTATTCAGAGGACGTAGCACTACTTCTGGCTATAACGGTAACGGCTGAACATGTTGCAGTGACAGCGAAAAGCATCGCCGTAGCAGCCAACGATAGCCGCTACATTCTAGAAATACTTTTTTTTTTTTTCAGTGTGCGCATACTCCCACCTCCGACAGCGGCGGTATCAACATTTTCGTCATCCGTTTCGTGACCCATTCGTCGCGAGTACGTCGGTACAACTCGCGATTGGCCTCGTCGTAATGCAGGCTGCTCCGGCGCGATAAGGAAATCGGAGTGTCTCTGTAGATTTCGAGGGAGAATCGATGTATAATATTTAAGAATAGCTTTCGTTCTATACTTAATTGCTTTCTCATTTTTCCTCGTTGGGCCGTGAGAGTCATTGAGTACGCTGAGCTGAAGCGTCAAATTATGCGCACTTTTATTAATAAATCAGGAAGAGATATATTCACATTGACGGATTCATTAGTGATGTAATTATGCTAGAACACACGGCTTTGATTTTCTGTCTCTTTTAATTACTCGATGCATTCACAAGCACTGTCTTGTGACTGAGAAAAAAAAATTGGTCAATTTAACAAAATTAACCGAACCGTCAGGTGAAATATGAATCCCCCATCTGTGTATGGTTAAACTCACCATTTTGTGGTTAGAATAACTAATTAGGACCGGATCATGCTCCACGAAAAGACTGATACCGGTAAATTTTACTGCATTTACAATAAAAGAGGTACATATACGGATTTTCGGATGTTTTTATTGTGTTAAAGAACAATTTTTTTCCTTAGAAACTAGTCAAGTGTAACATAAACTATCGCGATTTAATGTTTTTAAAAGAAAAATAGCTGCATCGCACTAAACAAATCCGAAAATCATTATGTAGACCTCTTTTAGTGTAAATACAGCAAAATTTACTAGTCTCAGTCTTTCCGTATCGGATAATCGAACAAGTATTTGGCAGGCTGGGATTAAACAACTAAGAGCATGAGTTTTATATTAAAACACTTTTTTATTCACTTAACAAACATAAAATCACTAGATATCGGAACATAACTAACAAAAAATAAAATTATAAGTTTTGAATCAATCACACAAATTTGAATTAATCGTACATCTTTAGCTGCCTTATGCGAGCGCGCAATCGTACAGGTTTGAAGTAACCGTGCATCTTTGCCTGCCATTTCTGGAGAATCAGCCGTAAAAAAGAGATATCGTACTCGCGTATTTTTCAAAAATGATACAATTCAAAAAAAAATTCTAATTAAGTTCGGATACTGTACATCGTTTCACATACGTATGATGAATGAGAACGCACAATCGTTCGTATTTATTCTCCCGAGTTTGAAGAATCGATCGAATTCCTCTTACATACGGCGAACGTCGTTACCGTACGTGAATTAATGCGCGCGTATTTATATATTCAGTCACGTCTATGCGTCCCGTGTGAACGAACTCGAACAAAGGAAATCAAACATCGATTCCCACGCATTTGGTTTCGTATCAACGCTTCGATAGGTTGCATTATTAATATTTGCTTTAAATGTACTGTAATTTAGAAGAAATTGGGGCGGGTCGAATAATTGTAGTTTAAATTCGACAATGCCATTGTTTCACGTGTGCAATGCGTACAACGCAAACGTTTTAGCGAAAGCTAATTGGCCAGCCTAGATGAGCCATTGTAACTTCGCGCGTACACAAGAGAGTATGTGCGTCGGCGATATCTCGGCGATATCTCCCGTTATCCGGAACGAGTGCAACGTTCGTCTCTATTTATAGAAGCTATACGCCCCCGCTTAACTGCTTCCCAACGATTTCCACACTCTCGCGGGGACAACGTAACCACCTCTCGCGCGATGTATCGTGCGGACCGCCCTTTCCAGTTTCCTCGGGTTCCTCCGAGTCGCATTTCGCCACGTCGGGAAATACGGCGCGCGCGAAGTCTCCCTCGGAAGTTGGACATTTTAAATTTCTCACGGCTGACAGGCGCCCGAAAGGCGCGCTGATTATGGATTTATTCGCGAAAGTCATTCGCCGCTCCTCCCCCCGAAGCACGAATCGCCGGGAGTAACGCGACGTCGAACTTTGAAAGATCGATCAGCATTAAATGGCCAACCACGGGGCACTCGAAGGCGGCACTCAAGTGCGCCCCCCTCCGCCCCCTCCCATTACACTTTTACTCCTTATATCCACTCGGAAGTTGGACGCGACTCGGGTCTGTAACTTCGCGCGAGAGCGGAGAAATTGCAGCGGGTTGTGGGCGGTCGCGGGGGAAAACGTGCGGCGGGGGGAAGGCGAGACGTAGGACTTTTCGATCGAAGTGGCGCGAGGGGTGGGGGGAGAGCGAAAAAAGGCGCTAATTTAATTTTCCTGTGAAGCCGAGCGTCAAATAGCCCGGAGCGTGCGTGGGACATTTCTGACGCGCGATGCAAGTTGGCAAATAGCCGCGGCGGAATACGAGGCACCGATTGTTTTCGGTCGTTTGACAGAAGCGCAGGTATAATCGCCTGACAAACGCGAGACAGATGCACAGACGGATGTCGCCCTTCCGGCAGCGGCGAGGCTTCTATTCGCTCGACTCGCGAACCTCGCCGTACCCATCTCCCTCGACCGTTAACCTTGCGTCGCGAACGCCTCATAGACGTGTACAGGGCGCGTCGATGATGCATTTTTGCGTCCGACTATACCACGTCGTTACAGCCTCGAACCTCTTCGCGCGGAACGTGGATCAATAACCGGACCATACCTACGCGGTATAGCGTACAGCCGCCGCTTCCCTGTAGCTCCCCCGTGGCTACCTACTAGACGCGCGAGAACGGGCGCGTCGGAAACTTCGAAAGGAGAATTTCGAACGCTCGTGTGAAAGTAAAAAAAGAAACAAGGCGCCTGCGCAGCCGTCGGATCTTAGTTCCCCGAAACCTGTTCTGCTCGCTCCGCGGGCCGCCCATCGTTCGCTCGATCGGCCGTTCGAGAAAATGCAAGCCGGCGTGTCGTACCGTACACTTTCTCGTTCTGGCTCCGTAGGGATGAGTTCGGCGCAGGTCGGGAACGACAGTAGCGCCGAACACGCCGCAAATACGCGGCGAGCCGCGAAACTAGCACGCGCATTTTCATCGTAACATTGTAAAATTAGATAAGGAAACTTTCTCAGCCGGCGACACGGCGGGATGCGCGTGTCAGATGTGTGACGATGCGACATTGAACGTTCCCGAACAGAGGAAACAGACGCGCGAACGAAGTAAGTTATCTCTAAAAGTACTCACCTCGATTCCACCGCCATGGTGAGGTTGTTTCGCACGCTAGTGTCGCTTCGTTCGCCGTGGGGAAAGAAAAAAGGGGAAGATACAGGGAGGAAGCGTTAAAAGGGAGAAACCTCCGAGTGGCCGAAGCGAGCGATACCCTTAGGTCCTTCGCGGATAACGCTAAATTATCGCGGCGACGAGCGCACCCGGGAACACTCCATGCAAATTTATCCGCGTTGAAAGCTGCTCGCGCGACGCGAAGACGGAAAAACAACAGTCGACCTTATGTTTGGTTCTCGATTGTCTCGACCACGCTCTTATCGAGCGGATCGCGGGGTCAAGGGAGGGAACAGTTTTTCCCACCGCGAACTCCCGCAGAAAACTTCTGTAAGCGTCGGTCACTGCGTCTAGTAGCGTGCTATTGTGCTTCGCTCTTAGGAATTCGGGCACTCGCGACAACGTTACCGCGCAGGCCCCTGCCAACTATACTGCGGCGCGCCGTAATCGCTTCCCCAGATATATTCCTGCTGTGTGAGCCGCGGTCACGTGGCTCCTCGCTTCCTTCCCCTTCGTTGCGCAGCCGCGCGGCGGTACGGGTCGGTCGCTGTAGTCTCGCGGCGGCTCTCGGGGTCTTTGAATTTATAGTCCGGTTTGAAAAAATAAGACGACGGCTTCGGAGGTCTCTTATCGGCCGAAGTGCTATTTCGAGACCGTTTTATGTTTAAAACTCGATTACAATATCCGCGAGGAGACGCGATGCTAAAACTAGCGGCCGGAGAGTAGTCAGTAGGTATAGTCCGTTATATACACCTGTCGCCTTACCGGGAGTAGTGCGACGGCAGACGTACGACTCGCCGTATCTACCGCATGTCCTATGGCCAACCGCGCAGGTGAGCTGCGACCTGAATTCTTGACTTCGGCAGTATTTATGGTACAGTTAGAGTGGGCTTCAGACGAGTGCGCTGCATAAGAACGAAAAGTGTCGACTGCTCTTCTAATAGCTGTCAATTCGGGAGATCGAAGCGTTTCGTGTAACCTCAAAATCGTAAAGTTTTGAATTAGTAGTGAATAATTTGTAGAAGTGATGAGAAATAATCATAAATAATCTTCCGAATTGACACCTTAGGTATCGCTCACGCCAATTCGTAAAACTACTTCCTAGACACGCGCGGTGCTAGCGCGGAAATAATTTCTGAAACAAATAGGCATGAGGCGTGTAATTCGGTTGGACATCGAAAAAACCCGAATGATTGTTAACTCTCACTTCTGAACATTACTTACCATTTATTCAAAGATTCACGATTTCGAGCTTAGACTTCGATCTCCCGAATTGATAGCCATCGGGAGATCAGACGTTTCACACTTTTCGTAAGAACGCAGCGTAAGAGCGAAAAGCGTCGTCTGATTTCCCGATGGCTGTCAATTCGGAAGATTAGTTATGATTATTTCTCATCATTTCTACAAATTATTCACTACTAATTCAAAACTTTACGATTTTGAGGTTACACGAAACGCTTCGATCTCTCGAATTGACAGCTATTAGAAGAGCAGTCGACACTTTTCATTCTTATGCAGCGCACTCGTCTGAAGCCCACTCTAACTGTACCATAAATACTGCCGAAGTCAAGAATTCAGGTCGCAGCTCACCTGCGCGGTTGGCCATAGGACATGCGGTATTGTTTACTCATCTGTTACCTACACTGAGAAAAGAATTTGGTTGGCTTAAGGAGGATCGTCAGAGAAATGACTTCTCAGAAACCGTAGTTGAAAATTTTTTTAAATACTTGTGAACTCATTTTAATAAGAGAAAAAACAATCAAACAATTTCACTCTACAGTTTTCTCGTAAATAATTTTTAAAACTTACGCGAGATTAGCATTGAGTCTTATGGGGAGCATATTTCAAATGCACAGAACTTGCGATTTTCAACCGAAAAAAATTCTGAAAATTCTGAAATAAGTTTCAACACCACACGAACTTGATTTTACTAAATTATAAAGAATTTTCACTATACAGTTTTTTTAATATAAAGGAAAAACTGTCGAAAAATTCAAAAGTTCATGTACTCGTCCGCCATATGCAACAACGTGGCAACATCTCACTACGTGACGTCACAAGCTATTGGCACGAAGCGTGCTCTTTCTCACTAATGGCCGTCACACACGAAATTCCATAAGGCCGTAAGACGTAAGCGTAAGCGAATAAACCCATCAGGATCAAGTATTCCGTTGTCCGTAACCCCACCGCAACGGAATACTTGATCCTGATTGGTCTATTCGCTTACGCTTACGTCTTACGGCCTTACGGAATTTTGTGTGTGATGGCCTTAACCAGTTTTCCAACTTGAGATTGAGGTTATAAACATGACGTCATGAACCGCTTCAACGCGTTGTCTGTCGATAAGAATTCTGTTTAACCTACCGATTTGCTACCGACTTACAAATACACTCTCTCACTAACCAGTTTTCCTTTCCATCGGAAAGTTTGAGTACGTGAAAAATTATACCTACATGTCTTGGCAGTTCTTTTACGTCTGTTTATACACTCGCAAACTTGAGATTGTGGTTATAAACAGACGTCATGAACCGCTTCAACGCGTTGTCCATCGATAAGAATTCTGTTTAACCTACCGATTTGCTACCAACTTACGAATGTTGAAATGCTATGTTGCCACGATTTGCACGCATTTTACATATTGAAAATAAATTAAGTTTGAAGTTATAAAATTGTTTTCGAATATTTCTTATTTTTTAGGTTGAAAGTAACAAAAAGAAAAAAAGAATTCAGCACCTATACTTATTATTGCAGTTTTTATAAAACTTGAAATTTTACTATTTGAAATTGGCAACACACGTCGGTCCCTTTGTTCTTTTTCCCCTTCTACCTCACCCCGAAGAGCACTGACGATCCTCATTAAATTAGTCGAGACGATAATATAATATATTCATTTGAGTTAAGGAATTGAATTCGATACTCGGTTGTTTCGCACCAAGTGTAAGCGTAATCAGTGTGAGTGAGTATTAGTCGTACTAAAAAAATACTTAGTTGGTCCGACTGCTCAAAAATAGTTATATATCGCACATCCCGAAGAAAAGTGTAATATAAGTCAAAATTTTTCCCTTTTTGGTTTTCTCGCGAAATGAATACCAAGTCTAGTAGGCTTGCCTAGTGGAAAACTGTAAAAAAGACAGTTTTACTATTTAGTTTAGTTTTACTATTTACTATTTAGTCAGTTTTACTATTTTATTTCGCGAGAAAACCGAAAAGGGAAAAACTTTGAACTATATTACACTTTTCTTCGGGATGTGCGATATGGCGGACTAAGTACCTACGTAATGTTGTAGCAACTTTATATACAGGGTGTTCATTTTAAAACTTACCACCCACGTTATCTGCGTAAAGAGACATATTTCTGAAAATCGCCGAGACACGTCAACAAAATTATTGAGGGGGAACATTTTTTATAAAAATTCGACGCCCCCCCCCTCAACCACCTGACTCCGGGGGCGGTAACCCCAATATTCTTAAATGGAACAGGAGGTCGAGTGATACCTCATTTTAACGTCAAATTTTAAAAGTAGGACGTCAAAATGTACACAATTAAAAGCCCTTTAAAATGAGGTATCACTCGACCCCCTGTTCCATTTAAGAATATTGGGGTTACCGCCCCCGGAGTCAGGTGGTTGAGGGGGGGGGGGCGTCGAATTTTTATAAAAAATGTTCCCCCTCAATAATTTTGTTGACGTGTCTCGGCGATTTTCAGAAATATGTCTCTTTACGCAGATAACGTGGGTGGTAAGTTTTAAAATGAACACCCTGTATATTATATCACCTGCGAATTAACAAGTCTTGGGAAAATATTTGATTGCTCGAAATAATTCAAACCAACTGAATCAATTCAAAGAATTTTTTTTTCTCAGTCTATAGTTCTGACTATTAGCTTCAGTATCGCGAAGGTGTTTGCAGTGAAAAGTACCGGTAACGACGGTCTCGGCCCCACTTGGCAGATCGACGATAAGAGCCACACGGAGACGACATTCGCAATGAAATCGAACCAGTTGTCTGTCTGCGTAGTGCAAGACGGGGCCGCCCTTGAGGGGAAGAGCAGTAGCGTCATGCGCGCGTGATTCGCCTATCGCTCGTATTTATATACACACGCACATATGTATACAGAGGCTTTCCGATAAAGGACCTAATCTAACTCATGGCTGGATTGTGATTGCCAGTTGTAGATACGGGCTAATCTATCGACCATGCACCGGGAACCTATCGAGGATTTGATTTAGAAAGAGAAGATAATTGACTAAAAATTGCATTATGGAAAAACGAGAATTCTAAACGTGTTATTGCGAATATAGACGTCCTCTTGGACGTAATTATGTACATTTATATACATTAATTTACTTATGTACATACATATATACGTATGAAGTTAGATATAAATAAACAAACGTATAACTTACACGTCGACAGCTTATCAATTACACTTGTACGTTGCAGGACTACGGTCCGTTTAGCGAGTATGAAACGTGATATAGGTACTAAAGGTTAATTTAATCTACCCTGCGCGAGCTACAAAATAGTCATCGAGTTGTCAAGGGAGTAATATATAGAAACTTTTCGCGTGGGACACCGGCAATAAGACCGGTACCACCGCTTCGTGGTCTTATCGATATAAGACGACACCGATCGAAGCCCGAGGAATAACCTTCTCCAGTTCTTTTCGTTCGTAAAGTTTTGGGTCAGACCCGACACGGATCGCGATCCACCTTCAATATCACAACGACGAAACCGCGGTGTCCGAACTAATGTTTACGCGTCTCCTTCTTCAACATTTTTTACAACACCTCTCCTCACGTTCCGATCGCGCGCGAAGGACTTCGAGATCGAACCGCAACGTCGCGAGGACGCTTCCGGTTGTGGGCTAATCACAACTTCGTACTCTTGTTGATCTCGTTGGTCACTTCGAGCGAGACTCCCTTCAAGGCTCGAAGCTTCTCCGCGTACGAGCCGGGCAGCGTCTCCTTTCCGTTCTGTTCGATCACGTCGACGTTCGTCTTGGTCAAACTCGGACTGCCGCCATGCCGCGACGAGGATGTGGTTTCGGAGCCGTCATCGGTCTCCTCCAGTCGCGTTTTATTCGTGTACAATCGCGGCCTGCCTGGGAACATCCTGGACAATTTGAGCGCGAGCGGATGCAGTAAATGCTCCTCGTAAATGTCATCCTTCGGGTCGGCAGTTAACAGACTGACGATTATGCCGACCAGAACGGTCGTAACGCTGCCGATGAAGGCGTAGTACATGTAGGTAATGCTGTAGAGGTAAGCGAGGCCCGTCGGATGATCGCTGCCGCTCGGATCCGGTATCATCGTCGTCAACAGGGCGCTCGCCGTCGGCACACCGGCGTCCGGCAGCAGATCCGTGATAGATCCCGGCCGCATGATGTGGTCGGAGAAGGAGTCGTTGCGGCAGCCGTCGGTCGTCAGGGGCAGAGTTTCCACGGGTTTGCTTATCGTGAGGCTGCCGAAGGTGATCCAGAGCGTCGTTATGTGGCTGAATATCATCCCGGCGGAGGCACCCTTCCAATTAGCGCACGGCACGAGCATCGCCAGGATGAAAACGCCGAGCAGCGGCCCCGAAGTCGCCGAAGTCATGAGCATCGAGGACTCGATCACACCGGACAGCATTCCCACGAGGAAGCTTATGCCCATGATGAGGAATCCGTAAATAACACCGATGATCTTGATGATGCGCAACTGCGAGCCGTCCTTCAGGTTGCTCAGCGCGGGAATCTGGCCCAGGAAGTCCTCCCAGGTGACGGTCGCGAGGGAATTCAGATTGGACACCGCGAGACTCAGCGCTCCGTTGAACAGGGTCGCCATGACGAGCCCCAGGAGCCCCGGCAGGTAGACGAATTTGTCCTCGACGAAGAACGGCACGATCTCGTCGAACTTGGAGATGTAACCGAGGCTGAGGGGATCGCAATTCGCGTAACACGCGTAGATCACCATCCCCACCACCCAGTTCAGGGAGAAGAGCACGGTGATTACCGGCATGTTGGTCATCATCGTTCTGAAAGCACATTGGAGCAACGTGGTACCGCGGAGTTTTTACTCGTCGACTCTCCGTAGCCTCGTGTTTCAAAGTTTTCGACTCTGCGTCGCGTCGGCTACCGCGGAGTCTGCTCGTACATAGGTATCTGTGCGAGCGGGTGTGTATGTATGTACGTACTGGACCACTTTGCGTTGACTGCTCATGCTGCAGTATCTCTGCACGAAGTTTTGCTGGCAACCGAATATCGACAGGCTCATGAAGAGCTGGCCCACGACCGCGGAGACGGTGGATACTCGGATCGTCGGGTCCATGTTGAAACTGAGGAAGAACATTACTACGTGAGAGAAAGGGACACGGAAAAGTTTGGGCGCGAGTCGATCTAGCGGGAGTCTAAGTGCGACCGATACGAAGAGAAGAAAGTTTCGTACTCGAAGAAATCGAGGCGGCCGCGCTCGTAGGTGATGTTTACAACCGGGCCGATGCCTCCGACTTCAACGGCGCCTTGGATGATGATGGCTAAGGAGACGCCGATCATGGTTATGCCCTGAATGACATCGGAGAGGATTGCCGCCTTCAGTCCACCCTGGAAGAGAATGGAGGATAAACGTATACAATTCGGTCCACGCGTACAGGCGACGTCACGTACGCGGCGCACATATATTTTCAAACATTTGCTCCGTACTCACCATAACGGTAAAGACTATCGATATCAAAGAAATGGCGAAAATACTGGCCCAGTAGGGAAGGCCGATGACCGTCTTCAGGGCGACGCAGGGCGTGAAAATCGTAACGGCCAGGTTCAGCAGGCTCCGAATCACGTAAGAGAAGCTCGCAAGACATCGCACCAACTTCGACTGGAACCTGACGAGTCGGGACGAGACGGGTCGCGTGTTACGAGGAATAATAACAATCGACGGGAAGTGAATTAAAGATACCCGACGGGAAAAAGTCTCACCTCATATCCAAGTACTGATAGACGGACGTGATTCCCAAGCTGAAGTAGACCGGGACGAAAACGAAGCAGACGATGGGATACGCGAGCAGCATACCGTAGAGCGTCTCCCACATAGCGCTTCCCCTGTAGAACAATTCAGAGGGGTAGCCGAGAAACGACCTGACGCCCAAGGTGCCCCTCGCTATGGACAGCATCATCGCCGCCATGGACACCCTTCCCGTGGCGAAGACAAAGTCCGCCTTGGTCTGGCCCGTCCTCCCTCGAAACTTTCCCCATAGCGGCACCACGAAGGCGGCGATGATGCAGGCGGCGAACACCAAGTAATCGATGACCATCGAAGACGCTTCCATTGCCATCGTGACGGTGTCCGTTCTGCAACGTCGCGAACGGAAGGTTCACGCTTAACGAGCTGTTATAACGAGATGGTTTCGATCGCGCTCTCCCGGCAAACTCCGGTAAACGACCGGCGAGCAGACGTATAAGCCGTGCAAACGGGGGGATGCCGACAATTAATTAATGCGATGCGATCGAAGCGAAGTCACGTACTGACTACACCGAAGTAAAGCACTCGGTGTTATTATGCTAACGACAAACGGACCGACTCCCCCCTTATCTTCATCGTATTGTTTATCGTCATCTTCGCCCGAAGGCTTCGGCACCCCTTCCCGCAGTACCAGAGAGTATACGACTTTCGTTTGCGCACTTTTACACGAGCAAGTAGCGCCGCAATGCGAAGCGACGAGATTATGGGAGGAGGCGCTAGAAAGAGCTAGGTGGTGGTGGAAGTAGTTAAATGAAGGAGGGGGGAAAGGGGCCGACTTGCTAGCGCGACAGACGGATGGACGGACTCGCGCTGCCAGTATTGGCCGATCATGCCGGTTCCCTCGTGATTTCGGATCGTTTCATTGACGGTGACGCACGTAATCGCAATGCTTCCGAGCCGGGCGCGCGGCTCGTGATGTAGGCGCTTTTTTTTTTCCTTCGCTCGCGGGTCATCAACAATAATTTAGAGCCGCGGGCGATACGTTCGCTCATAAAATTCACATGACTGCCCGTCGTGCAGATAGTGCGAGTTCGCGAAATTCGGGTTTTAAGCAATCTTTTTATCGCAGATTCGAAAAAAGTGGGCAAAATTATCGACCCCGTGTTTTTTCATTTTTTATTTTCGGCCTTATCTGAGCCGGAAAATGACATTTTGAAATGCTATCTCTCTCGCACTCATTACTTCGCGTAAGTGCATCTCTCTGGCATTTCGATGAGTTCACAATGTTGCAAAGAGAAACGCACTTATAACTCAGCGAATAATTATTGTTTTCGCATATTTTCTTTTTCGTCTGATATTGAATACGTATGTGGATTACAAATTGAGTTTTAAAATATGAACATTTTTTTTATTTAATGATCGAATTGGACGTGTATATCGAAGCTTCTTATTTCGTGAAGGGGGAAATGATTTCCTGTACAGATTTCGCGCGTGGGGTCGTTCCATTTTTGCAAACGACGTTTCTACTTTAGACGCGAAGATACCCTCTTTTTGTCTTCTCGAGTTTTGTTTAAAAAGTCTCCACATGCCTGGAAAATACTTATAGGATTTCACGAGGGTTAAACCAGTCGTTATACGAAGTTATAATGTTATAGCGAGTTTAATTACTACCTCTACTACTCCCACTTATGGTATAAGGGGTCGCGAGTCACGGGATGCGTCTGGTGTATTAACCTCGTGATATGCGGGAGAGTACGACAAATCCACAGATACATTATAGAGGTTAACTCACCAGACGCATCCCGTGACTCGCGGGCAATCTACTATATCCTACAAGTGGGGATAGAGAGAGCGACCGTACTTTTATACTACTCTTGTTATAAGATTATAATTTTTTAATAATTGAAACAATCCCAATTCGATTTTCAAAACGTAAGATATTTTTCAAACGTTTGAAATTTCTCTGAAATACACATTAATCTTTTCCCGATAGCTGAAGCTTACAAAATGAATCTGTTATTCGAAAAAATCGGTTCTAGATCCAGATATATAATATATGTATTATAGAGGTTAACTCGCCAGACGCATTTTGTGACACTTGCGAAGAATTTATATTCTACAAGTGGGGATAGAGCGATCGCACTTATGCTCTTGCTATAAAATCATAACTTTTTAATAATCGGAACGATCCCGATTCGATTTTTAAAACGTAGGATATTTTCTAAATGTGTAAAGCTTCCTTGATATACAAATCCACCTTTTGCTGATAGCTGGAACTTAAAAAATGATGTTTCTTTTCGAAAAAATCGGTGCAAAATCCTTCAAACATAGAAAACTTGACGTGTCAATTTCTTCCTTTACTATTTTTATAAATCGATCATAAACAGAAGGGAAGGAAAACTGACGTACAACTGATTGCGCAGAACTCCCGGTAGTAAAAAAAACCGAGGCGGAGTGTTAGGTAATTGCTTTCTTATCATCATTTCCGCGTGTCAATACTCGCACGTTAAGCCGGGTCCAAATCGTAGAGCAAAAACAACCGCGAATATTTGCGAATACAATTTGCGGCACGCGCTCTGCATAAACGCGACTTATGATCTCGCGCGCTTTTCGTGGCCAAAAATTGTATTCGCAAACGTTCGCGCGCGTTTTTGCTCGTAAAGCCGAATCCGGCTTCGGGTGAATAAGTATTGAGAGCGCGAGCCCGGCGCTCGATATATTGTCACGCGTACAAGTAGAGCGCCGCGATTCGCGGAAAACTACTGTGCTCCCTCCCGTGAATAAGAACGACTCGGCGCGAGCGAGAGATGCTTTCTTCCTCCAAACGAGGAAAAGCGCACGGAATTCTCGGGCGCTGAGACTGCGCCGTCGCGAGTTTAGTGCATATAAAGAACTCGTAAAGAGTAGAACTTTTCCCATCTCCATCATCGATATCCATGGTAACGCCGATGTGTACGCTTTTTCCTTCACGACGAGGTGCGAGTATGGGTACGGTCGCGAATGCATTCGTGACGTCACCAGGAAGTCAACGTGACTCCGAGCAACATCCGTCTATGACCGCTTCACGCGGTGCAAATCGCCCAAAACCGAAAAACATGTGTCGCCGAGTTGTACCTACGGACCGATAAATTTGTTTACTCCGAATTTTAATACATGCGAGACTATGTACGTAACCCGTTCTAAGGTACGGTCTCGTACATTTTACGCAACGCGTCGTATACCCGTAAACGCGCCTCAGTACACCTGCGGCTCTCCGCTTTCAGTTAGATGCCCGTTTAGGAATTAACCGTACGGATGCTGCGTGTGTCAGTCCGGCAGCGATAGCGAATCTCAGATGAAGACTTTGCGCTGAGAAAAATAACGTGGTTGATTTAACCAAAATCCTGGAGACCGTAATCAAACCGTTTGTTAAAATATGGGTCTTCCATTTGTCTGGTTAAACTATCTTCTGGTTAGAATAACTAGACATGTAGTTAGAATAACTAAATATTTGTTTCATCTTACATTGAGAAAAATAATTAAACTAAAATGACAAAACACGTCTAGTTAAACGCGTTTAGTTATTTTAACCAAAATACCGGTCAGTTTAATCAAATATTTAGTTATCCTAAACAAATGTTCGGTTATTCCAACCAAACGTTTAGTTATTCTAACCAAAAATTGGTCACAATCTAACCAAATAGATGGAGGATCCTTATTTCGCCAAACGGTTTGGTCATCATCTCCAAAATTTTGGTTAAATTGACCAAGTTATTTTCCTCAGTGTACCAGTATTGTCGTGAGAATAACGTCTCGTTTATCAAGATGCGTTTTGTCATTTTGACCAAGTTACTTTTCTGAGTATAGCCGCGCCAGTGTCGGCTGAATCGCGCAGGGAAGGTCGACCGGTATACTTAGGTACTGCATAAGAATGTTGGCCCAATGTCGACGCCGATACCGAAGCTAGGAGTCGGAGCTAGCGGCCAGTAGGTACGGCCCGTTGTACGTCCGCCGCCTCACCGAGGCGGTATACGGCGCTGGACACACGTATGTCGGACCGTATCTACTGCCCGTTGTAAAGTAGCCCCTAGACGGTCAATATATTGATTCAATATGTATTGATCAATACGTATTCAAAGGCTATATTGAACGTTTAGGAGAGCTTCAAACATATTGACGGTATATTGAAGCATATTGATGGAAATTTATATTGAAGCGTATTGATGGAAGCTATATCGATGCTCATATTGACGTCTATGAGGCATATTGATCAATAATTGCTCTGCTTCTGTGACTCGACGATAGTGTAGCAAATGTTCGTGTGTAAAACGATTTCTCAGCTTATACCATTCTTTTGTGACCAGCGTCTTTGTCTTTTCTTCTTTCGTTTTTTCATTTCACACACAGCCAGTCAAAGTAAGAAAAGCTAAATCTCTATGGGACACCATTGCTTGATATTGGAAAAAATAAGTAATAAAAATAAAAAAATACGCACAACACGTATCGCGAACTTTCCAAGCACAACCAACAGTCAAAGTGAGAATGGCTAGTCGTCGTATTGAAGGAGCTATATTGAAGCTATATTGAAGCGTATTGATGAGACCTTCAATATATTGATCAATACATATTGAATCAATATATTGACCGTCCAGGGGCTGCTTAATACCTCGACGGTCGGCTTCGGCATCGACGCGGAGCCACAATGTCAAATGAGCAACGACAATGAGCAACGTGTCGAACAATGGCTCAGTGGCTGCTCGACGTTTCACAAAAGCAGTCCAAGTACGGCAACCGACGTCGCGCCAATGTGTTCGCTCTACCGCTCGCACCGGGGAGGTATGGATGTGTACCGTCGAAGCTGTGGGCCAGTGTCCAACGCCAAGACTCGTTTTCCGGCGTCGTGCCAGTTCCGTCGGCGACTCGTCCGAGTGCCGAAATTTCTACATGGGTAGCTTCGTTTTGGACTCGCGCGGGCGTGCGTGCGCGCGCACACACGCAGAGCGATAAAGCGCGTTGCTCATACGCGATGCGTCTCGCGCGGCTCTATTGAAAATACGTGACTAAGTAAAGCAAAGAGCGCCGCTGGCGCCGAACGGCACACGTGCCTCCGCATGGCCACCCCGATTTCTTCGCACGTTGCTCCGCGACGATAATCGCGTCTCTCCGGCTCGCGTACGCCCCCTGAGACTTCCCGGAAAGTATTCGTCACGCCGCGCGGTTGACGACGGAGGAAGAAATTACCGGCGAATAGAAGGAGCGAGCGGTCGTGGAAAATCCGCGAACGGTTTCTCGGGAAGGCGATTACGAGCAGGATTCTCCAGTTACGGCTTCGCCCCGGCGTGATGCGTAATGAGAGACCGCGTGATCGAGCGTGTTGCGCAACGGTCGCGCACCGCGCGGGCAGGGATCTTGCTTGCGCAAAACACGCGCGAAGGACCTCGGCGTCTTCCGCGCGCTGCGCAGCGCGCGGAAGACTTCGGAATTCGTCTAAATTTCCGAGTCTCGAGCCGTTTCTCTCTCGTGCTCGCCGAGCAAACATCGCGTAGACGCGTGCGACTCGGCTAAGCCCCGCCACGCGTTTCATTGTCGCGAGTGCATGAATCTCGTGACAAATATTTGCGCACTTTTCTCCGCGGCCGCGTTAATTAGCCATTAATCACCAGTTTCAGCGACACCGCGTATCGGCCTACATTTGTTTGTGTCTCGTGTGCGACACGTGCGCGTCGTCGCGTTCTCTCCGCTGGCGGTCCTGCGAGTTTCTTCCAGAGCTCCGGCGCCCGCCGCGTTGCGGTGGAAGTCGCAGCACGGTGCCAATGGGATGGAAGAAATCGCGGGATCGCCGAACGTCTTTGAACGTTACGTTCCGCGATCTGGGTTGACCAGGGGGTAACGGGAAACGGGAGAACGTGATGGATACGGGCGAGAAAGAAAGAGGGAGCGAGTAGCGCGAACGCGCGCGGCTCGAACGACGAAAGGAAAGCCTCGGTAAAACATCCCGAGACAAGTTCGCGCGATAAGACGCCGCGGAGCATTGTAGGGAAATCTCGCAAACAAGGATGCGTCGAGAGATGTATGAACGGCGAGTGGTTTGTCCGTCTGCCGGTTCCTGGCTCGCTTCCAGTACTCGAGCTTCCGAAGAAGCGTAAACGACGGTGGTCTTGGCATTCCGCCGAATTTCGCCCCATCCCCCCTTCGCCCGATGCCCGCTCCTTTGTATCAATGCTTTTTCCATGAATTTGCGCGGAAAATATCACGCTTTTGCCATCCTCGTTTCTCAGTATTTACTTCTGGTTTTAACGAGTTACTCCGTTTGAATTATGAGTCAGGATTAGGTGCCTATGGTCTATTATTTCACGGATCAAGTAAACTTCGAATTGAGTAAACGTTACAGGTGATATCTCGAGGGCTTGAGAGCTCTACGATATCGTAATCCTTCTTAAGCTCGCTTTTTTGAAGAAATCGACTTTGCAAATGAATGAAATCCTCGAAGGGATTATTAAATAATTGTCGAAATTGGAATAGGACTACTTCTCATCGACTATGGCTTGTATATTTTTCGTCTAACAAATTTACCCGAAGAGTGAACATTTTTTATAATCGAGAGATAAAGGGAAATTGTCTTCTAACTGATAATCCGAATGAGAGAAGAGTTATTTAATCTCGTTATAAAAGCATTTTTATCGAATCTAAATACCCGGATAACGCATGACACTTTCGGAATGTTCCGAAATGATACGGATGATATGTCTAATATTTACATTTTTTCGAGAATATCCTGACGATGTCAAATACTTGATATTCTGACGATATACAGGGGTTATTCTTTAAACAAGAGAGAGAGTTACGTGGAATATTTACTTCGAGTATATTCCGAGAATATGCGAATCACTGGAGATCAAATATATGAAAACGTTTTCTTATTTTTATGCTAGCTGGAATTATACATAACGTACGTTAAACTTTAATATTTTTTTATGATAAAAAATGAAATTGCAATCCACCTTAAAAGTTATTTCATATGTACGATACATATGTTTTATGTTTGATGTTGATCATATGTTTGATGATATAGCTTTTTAAATGTGTTGCTTTTTATCAGTCATTTTTCACAATGGATATTTAATATATTGCAGAAAATAATGTTATGATCTTTTGACAATATTCTAAAAAGATTATTGTAATATTCTTGAGATATACGGAGAGCAGAAACATGGAATATTGTAGAAACGTTCTGAGGGGCTCTAAAAAGCTGTCATTCGGTTGCACTCCATCCAAATACTTCAATATACCTCGAGAATATTTTTAGTATGTTACTAACAATCGTAGGAATTTTTGACAGGTATTTTTAGTACGTTCTGAGAATACTTTATGCCATTCGCGTACCATCGTAGCTAGAAAAGAGTTCCATATCCAAGAAATGTGTGCCGTAGTCATGTGTCATAGAACCACGTTTGCCTTGGGTTACGCGCGCACTATGCGGTGACGCGGCGCTCCATATCTCCGATAAATGATAATAACGCGACCAGTTCTGGCGATCGTTGGCGTTTGATTATAAATACACGAGCAGCACTCGAAGTATCGTCGCGTACGCGCTGTCACCCTTCCGACAAAATTTTCCGATTGACTTTATCGTCGCGTAACACGAGTAAATTAATTTCATAGATTGATTATTCTTCTCCGGGCTGTATATTTTTTCTTCATTCCAGATTACATAATGTACTGTCATGTTTAAGACGCTTCGTTACGACATGGAACAACTATTTTAACTGAATTTTTAAATGCACATTTCCGACCTTGAGTCGACGCCATGGGCGTGAATGCCATTTCAGCGATGAGCATGTATTACGTCACGGGACTTAGGCCGGTATTCATAAAAAGGCTCGGAATAAGATGATTTCGAGACGATTCAGATGGTTTCTCATTAGCCGAAAGGCTGCCTTGAGGATCGTCTTATGTCACGAACCTGATTATGAATACCGGTCTTAGACCATCACGTGTGTGCTTCCTAGGTATACGTGAGATATTTTGGTGCTACGCTGAATAATTAGAACCTTAAGAGTGGAAAAATAAATGTATATTTATATACAAGGTCGCAGTGAAGATACGGCATAAATGGCAATGTGCCCCACTGTTGTTAACGTGATGCTGAAATGCAGCAATCACGTGCGTCCACCACCGTAACGTTTCTGGTAAGGTGGTAGATGTATCGCTGGCTGTACCTACTAGCTAGTTGCTTTGGCGTTATTATTCTTACTCTGCATACGTTTCGTACATCCTATTAGAGTAGAAAAAATATTTGGGCAAGAAGTAAATAAAAAAGAGATGAAACAACTTGCTCCCTCGTTACGATGATACCAATAACCTCATTCCATCGTCTCTCCACTAAAAGTCGAAATACATTTTTAATAAAAGGAAGTCATATAACATTCTCATAAAGTGGACACAAATACTGTGTATGAACCTCATATATTCTGACATATAATGTACATATATGAGAATATACGAGGATATAATATGTAACTCTACGCGGCATTTATCCAGTTTATGATAATTTTATGCATTCTTCTCAACAGGGATCACAAAAGGTTTGTAATTCCTGACTCATAAAAACAAACCGATGTTTCCAATCAGTTTGTCAATCGAAGTTACGATAACACGATGTTATTTTGAAACACGTAACGATGAATGAGGAACAAAGGGGATACACTATGACTCGCACTATTCGCAATCGGTTAATCGCGATGATTGCAAACGCATCACTACTTTTATCGACTATTGACGAATCGCCGACGAAAGTCCGAAGTATTTCCCGATGTCACAGCTGACACAAAGGATGACGATTCCCACGAATCGCGATAGGGACGCGCAAATGCGACTGGCTACTTACAAAAGTGACGTCGACATCGTGACGCGATTCTCCGGGCGGCAGGGATCACACGCGACCGGTTCAGGAAATAGACTGAACGAGAAAAGGAATCATCGCGATGCCCTCGAGCCGATCGATACACTCGCGACGAGTGACTGCGATCGTTCTTTGATAATGTTCGCTCGATAACGAGTTATTTTAATTCATCGATAGCTCACCATGCCGCGCCACGGAGGTCAGTGGAGCGGTAGTCACAGTGGAGTCGTTATGACCTTCGGACTTGTTGGAACAGTTTCAATTAGGTGGTGAAACTAGATTTTCCGCAGAGGAATCATCTTTAATATTTGCACGCGTTTCTGTCCTGTTGATTTTTTTCGTCTTATACTTATATAATATAATGTGAGGCTAAATTTACTCACAAGGAAAAAAAACTTGAATCACTAATATATTTTTTGGAGATTACGTTTTTATCTACAACAAAGTCTTAATCGATGTAGGCCAAAAGTTCATAAATAATGAGATAATAGTGATTGAAGTTATTGGCGAATATCTAAGTTTAGTCTCATAATATGGGGGGTATGATGCATTATAACCTTACTCCCCTGATAGTATGTAAACAATTTAATACACGATATACGCGATGCACACTTGGCGGTGTTATTTTTAAATGTTAAAGTTGAATCAAATACAAAAAACGTATAATATGGCATGTTAAATTGATTGAACATACATTGGTTTGCGGTACAGTCGCTCTCGACGCCAAGTACTCTTACTTTGTCGATTTCTCTCATTGCTTACACAGTGTCAATAAAGTAATCGATTCGCAACAAAGGACGTCACTACGGGCATTGTAAAGTCATGTATGCACTTTCGCGGAGTTCAGTCATCAAAATGACCCGTTTTAGGCTCCCACAAATTTTGATTGCTTTCACTACTTTGCTGTCAATGTCTTTATTATCCTGTTCATAATTGTTCAAATGACAACAAAAAGTATCGTATTTTTGTTTAAGAAGTCAAGCAAATTCTCCAAAAGCTTTAACGCTATTTTGTAAAAAAGACAGAAAGAACAAACTATAATTATAATCGCTCGTTAGATATACAATCGACGATCCTTCAGATTGTGTCATCACTGTTGCCGCCGCTGCCGACAGCGTCGCGTGACGATTCATACGCCGCAATCAAGTCGCACACGAGGCGAACACACGAGAGAGACAGGCCGTAGAAATCCGCGGGCGGGTTGAGTACGAAAATTAAATATACGGCCCGAGGCCGGAGCACTTCGCCAAACGATTAAATTAATACACGATTCTACAATGCAAATCGTCATCGGCAGGCTGTTCGGGCAACCGACTAAAAGTGACGCCCCCCACATCCCCCTTCATCCACTCCGCTCCAATAGTCGTTGTCGACTCGGATGCCGGCAGAGACGAGCGAGCCAGTTCGAATTATTACAGAAAAATTCGTCGATCGGCTTCCACAGCGCTTCCCCCTTCGCGACCTATCAGCGTCACTCCGCAATTGCCTTTCCACCCTTCCACTTCCGCGCTCGCTGTTCATCCCCTTTGCCGATTCCCTCGTTCGCCGTCAAATCGCGATGCCGAAGCCAGCAGCGAGGCGCAGTGGGTACTGCCCGTCATGCGTCCGCCGGCCTTATTGGAAACGATGCGGCGGCGGACTTATGACGGACCGTACCTACTGGCCGCTAGCCCCGGGCTGCTTAGCTTCAGCGCCGGCAATTCGACGTCGTCTAACGAATGCGGATGAGAAGACGAATCGCGAGTGGGTGCATCTGTGCGAGACAAGGTCGAGGATACGGTTAAGGTCGCGCGTTAGAGACCCGAGAGGGACGCGGAGCATGTATAATACGCGAGAGCGTCGTAGAAATCGCGGTAGTAAGGGAGCTCAGCTCCGCTGCTCTACTATTCGCTTGGAATGATTCGGTCGCGTAACTACTGTCACAACAATGTGTTATATAGGTGGTCGGGTGCGTGAGTCATCGATTTAAAAATTGTCTCACGCCGCTGTAAATACACGCCGATAATTTTTCCGCGTATACTTTCGTACCGGAAAAATAAAGTCGTTAACCGAATCGCTCCCTGCACTCTGCTCGTCGTCGACTCTCGCGCGCGCGCATTTGCACGCGCTGTCGCGTAAATACTCCCGTGTAAATTTAGCGACAATCCGATGAATGCGGCGATGGGACAAAGAGAGACGGAGAGGCGCGCGAGAACACAGGGAAAGCGGAGAAATGAGAGCATTTCTCATCGACGGACAATGCAGTCTCCGCCGCCGGCGGTGGTGGTCAACCGCGGCGTACCTCGACGCCAGATGCGATAACGCGAACCGCCGATGTTACGAATTTGCGAGTATAATGAGCTCCGCTCGTTCGTTCCTTCGCTTGTAGCGACCCGTACGTATAGATACGGAATGCACGATAAGGGTCACGTGGCCGTATCGCATTCGCGGTTCCGTTCGCCGCTCGACGACGTGCGCGGCGAGCGCTGTACGTTGGGCAAACGTGGATTCGACGGGCGACGGAAAGGTTCGTCGATGCGAGAAGATCCGCGAGAACGTCTCGAAGAATCAAGAGGCTTCTGTCACGTGCCCTTTCTGTCAGCCCGCCTCGCCGAAATCCTTCCTTTATAAATAGACCGGCACACTCGTCGGAAACTTTCCGTTCGCGTTGTCGTTGCACGCGACGGCGAGCCGACGGGACGGGTCGAACGAAACTTGCCGGCGGAGTGGAGTCGGTCCCCGGGGAGTGAATTGCCGCGGAAAATGCGAGCGGGGAGGGAACGAAAAAAAGTGTCAAACCTCGTGTGACGCTATCGCCCGTCGACGGAGCGCACTCTCGTCATCGCGGCGACGTTCGATCTCTCGTCGTGCGTGCGACGAGCCACGTCGTCGCGTTTTTCGACCTCCTCTCGTACGGAGCCTCCCTCGCGCCTCGATCCGGTGTACGTGCGGATGAAATTGCTCCTTCCCTCCCGGTGTGACTCCTCGACTACGCGCCGGGTGTCTCTCGGCCTGGCGCGGCGTGGAGCGAGACTCTCGAACTCGAGATGCGAGATCGTAGCGCGCGCGCGAGCGGCCCGGCAGATCGTGCGGTCGGTCGTGGTCGGTTCGCGATGCGTCACTGGGAGACAACCGCGGGCGGACTGCGATTTATTTAAAAACCACGGACCTAGCGACGCGGCGACTCTTCGAAGCGAACTGACGCGACTTCTTGCGCTCGGAAGCGGAATGGTCAAGAGAACTGGTCGTCGGGGCGGTGTCGAAGCGTTTTCGTACATCGCCGCGTCTCGAGGTCGAGTCCGTGAAAGCGCCTGATTTATCCGCTCCGTGCGTTTGCCCGCAGCTGCCACGATGTGATCGATAACGCGGAACGCGGCGCTGCAGCGGCGATGAGCAACGACGGCGGCGTCGTCGTCGTCGTCGAGTGGTGCGTTCGCGCGACTAGTTCAACGCGTTATCGTTTCGCGCAAAGTTGAGTTAACGACGCAGCGAGAAGGAAAGTTTCGAGAAGCCTCTCGCCGGAGCCTGGGAAAACGGGAAGATCGCGTCCTCGAGCGCGACGGGAGACGACGTCGGGCCGCTGAGTAAGGCTTGCGCGCGGAGCCCGGCTGATAAAGATCGGATGTACAAGAATTGAAAGCCGTCCGACGCGCGCGCGCGCGCTTCCTCGCCGCAAGCTGCCGCTGATCTCGCGCGCGTGCGGGGTGGTTCGAAGGGGGCGGCGTAACTTCATTATCGCGCTCGTCCGTCTTGCAGCGCAGCGCCCCGTGCCACGAACGTGCATCGGGTTTTGCACGCCGTTTAACGATGCATCCGCGGGACATCATTTATTCCGTTTATACGCGCATTTAACAACGGCACGAGCGCGCGGCCACCTCGTTGCCCCCCTCGACCCCCTCCCAACCCCTCCCGTGTGGATCGGAATTCGCGTCCCGGTATCCCGAGTTCCCGCGACGCCCCGACCCGACGCCGCGCCGTGTGTCGCGCGCGGCCTCGGAAATATTCCACGCGAGTGGAAGCGTAAACGTATAAGCGTTAGCGTGCTCCCGAGTGTCGAGAGCAGCGTCAGGCGATGCTCGAGCGCGTGTTCGTCGGTGAGAGTGTATCGAGTAGGTCTGTTCGAGACGTAATTTACAACCCTCTCTATGCGAATCTGACGGGTGTATCCCGCTCTCTCGGGCCTGTTTCTCTCTTCGCCCCCTCGCCCTTATAATTCCCTCGGCATTTCGGCCGCCCGGAGAATCTCACCTGTGCCGCGCGTGTCGTAAATCGCGCCGGCAAATGCCACGCTTTACCTGTCGGCCCCACCGATCCTTCCTCCGCGCGCCGGAGTTCGCTATCTTTGCGTATCTCTCTTTCGAATGAGAGAGAGAGAGAGAGCGAACTCCTCTCCTTCCGCACGTAGTCCGCCGAGCGTCCTTCGATAACAATCACGGGCAAATCTCGACGAGCCGGCAAAAACGGGTTGCGTTATTTGGACAAACGCTCCGATACACGGCTTCTCGTGTGTCAGTTTTTTCGGCGGTGACGTTACCGAAGGTACGGGTTTACGACGTCTGTCTGGCATGCTCGAAGCCGCCGCTCGGGTTCTGCGGAGTTGCTTTCTGGTAGCCGCCCGTGTGGGTCTCCTCTCTCGCGCGATCGGCGTAGAATATCGCTGTCTTTTACGAGCCAGCGACGCGAAATGTGTCGACAAATGATACTTTACGAAGTAAGTCGAGATACACTTATCTGGAAAATGATTTTTTCGGTATTTATTTGAAACGATCGCTGTGATCTTGCATGTCTATACTGTAAATTTCTATTAAATTTAATATAATTGTATATAGTGTTTTTATCCAATATGTGATTGTAAAAATTCATGCGCTTCATTTATGATGTTTATAGGGGAAATCTTATAAGGAAATCTATTAATTTTCATAATCACGTATTGGGAGAAAGATTTATATAAAAGCATATTAAACATAGGGTAAGTTCGGGATAGTTCGACCAGCGGGTTAGTTTGACCAGTACCTATAGATTCAATACGAAGCATCCATATTTGGTAGAAATGCCGTCACGACGTTTAGTTGGTTCTGCGAAGACACAGCGGCAACTCGCGGTCATTTTTACAAACACAACACGTGATACTGAGAACAATATTTTCATCTCATATTGATTTTTTTACCGTTAAATTTGTAACGCACGTTTAGTAATCTGAAAAGGTGAGAATTTCATTTATATTAATATGTTATGAGTTTGTTAGCATATCTAAGTGTGACAAAATGAAGTTTTGTTACTTTAATTTCATGTTAACCCTCTGGTCGGTCTCACCCTAATGAAGTGGTCCAACTAATCCAGCTATTAAGGGTTAGTTGAGCCACAGTATCATATTTATTATTTGTTGCAACTGCATTATGCTTATGTTTTATATGTTTTATGTTAAATACTTGTATAGAATTGTTCTCTTAATGGGATTTTAATAGCTATGAAAGCATACATCTATGGAAGAAGATACTACAGTACCTCAAAAAAAAGTGGTCGAACTATCCCGGACTTATCCTACCAATTTTTTTTTTACAGTCAATGTACATTCTATAATATTAAGTTCGTTGCACGATCGAAAACCTATGCGGTAAGGGAATAAAATTCAATCGATAGATTTCATTCTAGGGGCTTACATTCAATTATTATTGAAAAAAGGACAGAACAGAAAATCGTTTTTTGCTTCTGTTTCCAAAATTACACATGATTTCCCGGATTTTCGGTCCACAAGTTTTACCTCGCCAAACTTTGTTCTTCTGTTTCCAATACGATTTATATTCAGACTTGACGATTCCGATAATTTTCCGTATTACGTAGAAGCTGATTCTACGAAATTCCTCTTTGGAATAAAGAATGTCAAACCGCGACATCAACTCCAAACGCGAGTATCTCGTCGCCTATGAACTTCTCACTGATATCGATACGAAGCTTTTTGACGCGTCGAAAAATAACTTTAAAAAAACGTGTCGTACCGTTTAAGTCCAAAATTTAAAAATATCCCAGACAGTGCAAAAACCAAATGGGTTCTGAAAACACAACGCATGTCTTTTTTCATTTTGCGCGCGTACTCGCGATCAAGCCGTACGCCACCGTCTAACATTATTTATCGAAGAACGGCGCGTCGCAATTCTGCTCCCACATATTATACGAATTCTCGAAAGAAGTGCCACCGTTTTACGTCCAGCAGACGCTAATTACCGCACATGTGAAGTCGAGGTATCGTATTTACATTCATTACCATTTGTTAACTCATCTAATCGAAGGTCGCTCGCGCACAATTTCCTTGTTTTGCAATCACGTTCCTTTTTCCCGCAGGCTCACGTGTGCGCGTACTTGAATCCCGCGTTAAATTCCCCGCGCGCGCATTGATTCGAGCGATCGGTTTTCCCTCGTGCGTTATGCGGCAGCGCAATCTTATCGCGGTATCGTTGCACTTTCCCCCCCTCCAAACGGACAGACGCGCCGGAATAACGACCGGGGAAGTTAATGGACTCACGACCGACGCACGTTGGACGGCGACAGATTAATACGTAACGGCGGATCAACTCTCGCCCTGAGCCGCGCGGTGATAGGCGGAGCCGCCTCGCGTATAAAGCTACGGAGCCTCTCTCTCGCCGTGCGAGGGATATCTCATTGTACACGGGGACCGCGTGCCCGACGAAGCCACTTTCTGCATTTGGCAGGTCGGCGAGGCGAATCACGTAGCAGCGCGCGAGGATGATCTCGAGGCGAGCGCTGCCGGGGAGAGGCCGTCGGACGTGATGGCACGGCGACTGCACGGAAAAAGTAGAAGACGCGAGATAAAGGGAAAAAGTGGACGGGCAAATGACGTCGACTGCCGCAAGAAAAAGGGAGCAGTCCGTACGCGAAGTAGGACATCCGTCTGTTTGACGTAATCGAATAATCGCCGGTGCTCCGAAAGTCCGGGAACAAAGAGACGCTTCGGCGCGTCTAACGGCAACTGGGTACATTGCGGCGGAAAAAGAGAGTCTCGAGCGAACACCCCGAACTCTTCGTGGGACTCTCGTCGCGGCGGATCTTCGGGATATGGCGCGGGGTAGTCACGAATTCCTCCACCCACCCCTGTCGCCTCGTGTAGACGGCGAGTCAGGTGAATGCTGATACTCTCTCTCTCTCTCTCTCTGAAAATTACACGGTCCCGCGGGGTGTGCTTCCCGATGTTCCATTTCGTAATTCCCATGATAGTTTTATGTACGCGGCGCGTTATATCGTATCGCACCTCGCGTCTGATAATATGGACGCTCTTATACGGAGTGAGTTCTTTGAGAGGGAAGATCGGTGTATGGTTTAGAGTGACTAATATATCGGATTATTCTATTTTTTTTCCGCTGCTTGACCAAGTTTCTCTTTATAGCGAGAGTAAAAACCCTCATCGTAAAGAGAAATTTGACCAAGCTACACTGAGAGACGAGTTTATTCGTAGTTAATAAATTTATGTGTAGGTACTTGATTATGGCGAAAGAAATATTCCGTTGGGCCAAAAAATATTAATTATCAGAATCTCTCTTTCAGTCAAACGGAAATAGAGAGTGATAGCTAATAAATATTTATAATACTTCCCGATTCGAAATTTTAGACTTATACTTGTTTAGGCTTACAAAAGGTCGATTTTTCATTGTACTGAAAGTTGTACTTACTTGTTTAGGCTTATAGTAGGTCGATTTTTCATTGTACTATGTTGAGCTTAAAATAGTTCGTTAGTGGACATTTCACCAACTTTAGCTGTAAAATAGGAGCTTATAGGTTGGGTAGGCCAATGATAGATCGAATGGAGTATTAAAAGCATCAACACAAGAGGGTACAATTTTGTACTCGGGTTAGTCTAAAAAATATTTCTTTCGCCATAATCAAGTATAGGTATGTTAACTATAAATAAACTGTTTTCTCAATATAGGGGAAAACAATGAAATATCCCGATATTAGTCACTTTAGGCCACACACCAATCTTACCTCTCAGGCAACCCACCCTGTATATTATATTTCAGTGATTTCCTTTTATACGCTCGCGTTCGCACGCTGCATATCCACCGACTTGCAATTAATCTCGCCCATCGATTTCGGCGCGCGCTTCGGGGTGACGTTTTTCTCGACGTGGGTGCTGCCTCGCCATTTCGTACGTCACGATATTGGTAGGTCGCGAAAATATATGTATCGAACTATTGCGAAGTTTCGAGGTGTTGATTTCATTGCGAATGTATTAAAAGCTTTTCACGAGGCGGGCGATTTGACTGTGAACTGGATGACCTGCGCGCGGGGGGGAAACGTAACGATATAAATCGCATCAGCGCGATGGAAAGTTAGGTGAAGTTGGCATCAATATTAATAAAACTGCATATTTACGCCGACACCTGTAAATTTCATTTTGAGTTTTGGACTAATCAGAGTCCAACTTCTACATATAGCGGGGCGAAGTTAATTATGATTGGCATCTGTGCCTGATCACGCTCCGATACGACTGCTGATTTGAATATAATTAACGATAATTGAACGTGCTTCTAGAGAGTGAGTTATGATTCGAGGTAATTTATTTGTTCATGTAATAAGCACACTAATTAGTCTAATAATGCTTCATTTCCTAGCTAAAATGTGCTCCAAAAATGGAATTGATAATTGAATAATTAGATAAAAATATTTATATATAAATATATAAAGCCTTTCCTTTGGCTACATAATTCCATCCTTTTTTAGAGGTACTGCCCAATTGTTTCTCCGGCATCGTATAACTTTTTGTTTTTTTTCCGTCTTTCGTCACCCAACTTTAGAATCAACTTTGGAGCGAAAACAATCGTTTTTCTCTCATCCAATTTTCACTTTCCCTTAGTTCTCGTTCTCACGTACCCTTTTCACCTTTTCCCCTTTGCAAACAACACCTTTCTAAAGTCCTCGTCAAATTTAAAGGGACGTATAACTCGACGCGTCGAGAAAGCTGCGTGTCTCTGAAACAAATGTTAATCTTTCCAAAATTTAACTTTGCCTTATTAAAGCGGGGATAAATATATGGAACTCTCATTAAAATTAGTGGCTTCTTCTTTATCGTGGTTGGGAGCTGAAATAAAAGTTGTAAGAAATAACGGTTTATTTTATTTCAACTAGGCTTAATTATAACTAAAGGGGCAAGTGGATGAATGTGTTATGTTACAATTAGCTTATTTGTCCCATTTATCACATTCTTCCACTTTTAAAAAATACAAATTTTTTTACATGATACGTTCATCCACTCTAAAAGTCAGTGAAAGAGTGTCAGTATACTTCTGAAAGTCTGTGATATCATACAATGATACATAACATGTTTTTCGTTAAGAAGAAAAGCTAAATTGAAATCGTAACATAACACATTCATCAACTTGCCCTTTCAACTAATAAAATGTTTATCGTACCATTGATTGATAAATTTTATAATTATGCGATAATTATGTGGAAAAGGTTTCAAGAAATTATATTCTAGGCGAGAATATCAGTCTCGTGAGGAATCAAAATAAAACTTTATATCCAAGTGGCACTGGAACATACGGCATAGTTTTCACGTCCTAAGAGCTTTTTTATTAGAATGTTATTATCAATTCTATTAGAAACCATTTAGTCAAATCAGCAACTCGGAGACTCGCTCGGCTATAGTATTCGACGGCAGGATTTCCTTAAATAAATAAGGCTTGGGTTCCCCTTTGCGGTCGCAAGTTCAATCTCACTCGAGAAAGGAAAAACAAACTGACTAGGACAAGGAAAATGGATAGAAATTCGCCATGTAAACCCCGAGTATTTTTGATATCGAGAAGTAAGACAGTAATGGATATTTATTCTCATGATTTAATTTTTCTGCCAGGCTGATCTTTTCGTAGCGTCAAGTTAAAGTAAGATAGATAGATGGTTTATCCTGCGTTCAATCTGTGGCCTTTTATTTACACTGATTATAGGATACAGTTTTTCCATATTTATACACTGATAAACATATAAAAGGTAATAATATAATATAAACGTATAAGCATATCAAAATTCCGTTTTATTAAACATATTGAACTTTAACATCTTACATTACTACTGATCACATTTATAGCACCGTTTCTACTTAGAGCTTTTTGGGCTTTTAATACTTTCTTTAAGATACAATCTTTCTGCACACACATCGTGTCACGAATTTTTAGTATTTAACTTCACCTTATCTCTAACAATTGAACTGATATATTATTTCTGTAAAAGCTTTGCAAAGTACTCGAGTCGATACCCTCGATAATTCAAAAAGGTCACGATCTACTTTCCATCAAGAAATAGTGCAGGTGAAAGTCGTTGAAAGTGATGTAACTTAAACATAATAAAAGCGTCGTAACATCCAAATTGGTACCTACTTATCTTTTCTTCACGCCGACCGACCGATCGCGATCAATCTTCTCGACTAACTAGCCAAATAAGTACATTCTCGCACCTATACAATTGCGTATCTTTATCAGCGCAATTCTCCGTTCTAAAAATAACAGCCCGTATACAAAAGTACATTATGTGTAGATAAATAAGCAAATGACCCGGCTCAACGATCCTATAAACCGCGATGCGGAATATCTCTAGCTGGTAAAACCTGTTCAACCACTCGATACGTCGATTATCCACTGTATGGTGCCCACAGTTTTAAATATAGACGGAAAATACTTTCGAGCTCATTTTGCATACACGACCGTCTCGCCTCGACCTCGGCGTCGTATCAGCCGAGAGAACGGATGAGGAGATCCGTAGGTACTCGGATATCCCTACCCGCTCTAAAGAGAGCCCTTCCTCGCGGCTATGGAGAAATTTTAAACGCACCTTCACCTTTGTAATCCACGGATTACGCGCCTCCGCTGACCTCGGCTCCCAAGTTGGTACATCTCGGGCGGAGAGCTGAGGTAGCGTGACTCGCACCGTGTACGGGATCTCGGTATTAATTTAATTTAGCTTTCAACTCGGCAGCGTACAGCGATTCGTTTTCTATTAACCGATGTACACGCTCGTTGCTCGCGATCGACGGAACGACAAAAACTAAATTATTCACGTCTGCTCGCAATGGCACCGCAGGCGAGCTGTACGTGAAACCCGACATATGTATAAATAAACGCGAGCAAAATCTAACGCTCCACGACTAATCGCGTCATATACGACTGTGATACGCGTCGGAAAGGCCGGCTTCGATAAAGGCGTGTTTCTCAATGGTCTCGTGACTTCGCGGCTACAGTACAGAGAGCGTCTCGTTTTAATTCCGTGACGCATCGCTGTCAGCGATATAGATAACGCGGTGCCAAGGTCAAGCGAGAAGAGGCCGTTCGAGAGATCGCGCGATGATTCCGTTCGCCTCTGGTGGGGTTTACGCCGCGCGCTTTACGACGGGTCCCCCGAAGGCTGTTCGTCCGCGGATGGCAATTCGCGGCGGAGAGAGATGCAGGTGCAATGAATCCGTCGGGTCGATTCGCCTCCCTCCCCCAACGAGGATTCTCTTTCCCATACCGCGTCGGCTCTCCTCGCGTCTCCCTCACACGCGTTTTCCCTCCTTACCTGCGCTCTCTCGTTCGCCTCTCTTTCCGGGGCACCCGTGACGTTACTCACGCCCCGATCGTCCTCGAAGCGGGCTCGTCCACCTTCCGAAAGCATCGCGAATCTCGCAGGGGTCGATACACCCCTTCCCGAGCGCTCTGGCCCACTCCGCGCGCACCGCGCGCGCGCGTGCTTGCACGTAGCGGGGCGGGGTGGAGGGGGGGGGGGGGTTTGAAAGAGCGACCGAGAGGGAGACAAACGCGCGGCGCGTGCGAGCGAGACGGGACGACGCACAGTTGAGGGGGATCGTGGAGGGGGAGCAACGAGAGGCGCTGAGCGCAAGGGACGCTGGCGCGAGCGAGCGAGCTGACGTCACAAGGGCGGGGTCCTCGTCAGCGATGCACACGAGCGACACGCTCTCTCGCGACGGGCGATCTCGCTCCGCGCGCTGGAAAATCGGACGATCGAGATTTCCCGTTCAACCCTTTTCCCTTATCGAGCGAACCCTCCGCCCGCGCCGGTCGTTTACGGTGGCGCTGCATTGTATCCGCGCGAAACTGCGAGCAGGGGTTGGAGGGGTGCCGCGTGCGCGCGGGATTTTCTCCGATAATTACCATTAACGGGGACGGAGAACAAGCGAGATAGGACGGTCGTATTAAGCGACTTTTATCTAAATTTCCATCCCTTGCCGTGTCGCGAGCTTCGAGGCGTATCAGTCATCGTTATGTACGTCGTCGTCGCGACGATGGCCGAGATCGCGCGATAGAGCCGACACGATGCATACGCGAATCGGGGTTGGAGTACAGGGATGGCGGGAGAATACGGCGAACTTCCCTCTCGCGGCGGTGATAGTTGTTCGGTGTAAAGTGTCGATGGATGGGGACAGGAGTACCGCGCTTCTCGCCTCCCTTCCAAACACACCCCGAAATACGTGTCTCTCAGGATACGATCACGCTCGGTTCAACTATAGGACTATTTCCCAAACTCCCAATAGAAACTTCCGGGAAACTGCCTCGGAGGATTTCGGGGAACAGGAATGTTCCCTCGTACCGAAACATCGGAAGCCTTACCGGCGGCGGGGGAGGGGGTGGAGAATCGCGCGAATGTCTTGCAACCGTGGTCGAAAGCCCCGCAGCCATGCCGGAGCGAGAGACGGGAATCTTTGGCCCGGAAGGCGGGATCGGACCTTGGCACCTCCGCCCGACGTTCCCCGTACCGGAGCGAGGCTATAATGGTATGGGTATGGACAATAGACGCTGGAACGGGGGACCGAAGCTCAAATCCATCTTGCAGAAAACGGCTTTTCGCGACAGGGAGACCGATCGGTCGATGGTTCGTAGTCGACTGCCGGTCGACCACGCGAGCGAGAGCAACTTGTCACGCTTGCGCCCGCTTCGCCTAGCGTGGGTCGACTCGGCTCGGATGGGAGCGATTCGCGAAGGGACGGACGGTTTTCATTTCTCATTTCTCGCGCGCACGGCAAGTGGCGTGGCGCGTTATGCTCGTGTACCTTTATGGACGGTTCTCTCCCACGTAAGTACATATACAGGGTGTTATCTTTGAGACGAGCGCAGCACGATACACCGAGAGACATTTTATAGGTTGTACGGCAATGCTGGTACATTGAGACAACAAAAATTGGTCGAATCGATGTAGTTGGTTTGAATTATTTCAAGTAATGAGATATTTTTCTAATTTATGTAATTGTATTCGATCCAATGTCCATTCATTCTCAACTAATATATCGTCGTTGGTCTAGGAATATCAGCTCCTATATATGTGCACATTTTACCGATTCTGCGATTGCACTATATTTAGTATCAGAAAGTTGGTCCGCACTGTTTGGTAATATCACTCATTGATCTGTCTGCAGTTTAAAATAGTGTAAGCTACAAACATATTAACACAAAGTTTCTAATTTAGACTTTAATAAAATTAAGAACACTTTTTTTCGCTTCTCAGGAGATATTCTTAAATCAGCGACGATATGCTTAATTACTCTAAGTAAATATTAAGTTGCTGCAATTTTACATATTTGGTCTGCCATCGACACTTTCCGGTATGCAGCCAATTGTATAGCCTATCCCTTTACTGTATATCGTCCTATGTCTGGTCTCAAGGATAACACCCTGTATATAGGGGGATGTTGCGTAAGTTGGACGGGTGTTTAAATTGGACCACCCACTCTGACTCTTGAAACGAGATGCGGACGATCGAAGGCATATGTGAACAGAGGGGCTTAGAGAGCTGGTTGAATTAGAGAGCCGATCGATATCGGTGATCCTACTGTATATATCGACCGGAAAAGCTGGTCATGGTCCATTGGTCAGGGGCTTAAGACACTAAGACTACACACCTTGTATCCAAATATGTTAGGGACATTTCGGGGGTGTGAAGATTCTAGCACTAGCTTCTGAATATCAGATGCCTGCGGCATTGTGTATTCGCAGTTTTTAAATAGAGCTCTTACGAGAAGAGCGTCCGATGCGGCCTCGTGTCGTAATAATTAAATTAATTTCCATTAATTGACGTGCGATGGAAACTTTCAGAGCTCTTAACAGAGCCTTTGATAGAAAATTTGGAGCTAAATATCGTGTTTTTAATTACAGGCCTCATGGAACGACGGCGTCGGGTCCAGTTTCATGTAATAATTAAATCAGTTTGCGCTAATTGACGCGTGCTATAGAAAAGTTCTATACGGGGTGTATTTGGACTCTCCGTGTCTATAGGAGATGTGAGTGCGAGCGAGAACGTCGATCGTAACGCGCGGGTTCCTCATTGAAGGCGTCTCTGTCGCACGCTCTCTATCCTTTGCGGGCACCCTTTTTTGCTTTAGATGCGCGATAAGGATGTCCTTAACGGGAGAACTGCATTCTCGCTCCCACTCGCATTTCTCCTATGAATATTAGTATTATTGCACATTCGAAAAACCATTATGGATTTTGTTTTCAGTACTGATCAATATTGGACTCTAAACTAGCACACCGAGGAAAAAAAGTTTCATTTAAATCAATTCCCGACTTTTTTATCTATTAAACATTTATCCAGAGTAAATTAATTATATCAGATCTATAGGATAAATATCGAAAAACATGAGACAATTCATTTTCTCCTAATTTTAAAAGAGTAGATATTAATATAGTTCAGGTAAATATTCTAATTTTTAAATAAATTCCCATCTGCTTTTTATCCATTAAAGATTTATCCTATGTAGATTAATTACACCAGATCTAGGATAAACATAGAAATATATCAAGCCGTTCATTTTCACTTAATTTAGGAAAAATAGATATTTGTACAGTTGAAATAAATATTCTAATTTTTAATAACTTGTCAGGTTATATAAAGAAATCAATTGTTACGTGCTGGTCTGCCAGTGCACGTGTGGCCCGCTTCGGCAACATTCAGAAGTATATCGTGTGACTAGCTGTAAATCGAGCAAACAGGTGTCACGATGTAACCCCGTCACGTGAACGGGTCACTCCAGTTTGTTCAGCTCGCAATAGTTCGCTATCCTTTTCGCGCTCTCGACCATCGATTAAAGTGGCTTTGGAGACGAACCAAATATTTTCATTCATCGCGGTGCTCCTGGTGATAAAAAATTTCGCTATCGAGTAAACACAATATATAGGATTCAACGGGTCAATGGAAAGTTCATTCGAGTAACGATTCAGGTTTTTAATCGGGCAAAATTACGTGTAGAGAGAAATCTCGTGTAGAGGGAATTTCAGGAGTTTCGATTCCGAAGCTCGCTTATTCGGAATTCTCATCTCGGAATGGCGCGACTCTTACTCCAATTCCTCCTTAAACGCGAACAAAACGCGAGCATCTCAATCCGTCCGACGAAAACGGATTTCCATAAGTCTCCGTCGCTAAAAAACGATATCGATATAACTGCCACAGCGAATGAAGCGAGAGAAGCGAAATGGGTTTAAAATAAGCGAAATCCCCGCCGGTAAAAATTCACTTCCAATCGTCGTCGCTGCAGCGGAAGCGGATTTGTCCACTCGACTGGAAAGGTAGTCACACAACAAGCGAACTGGCTTTCGCATTTTCCGAGTTTCCCCGTCGCTCGGACACGAGTTCCTTTGCGGAGTGTATACCAGGTACGCGTACCCGCATACATACACGTACCCCGACCCTCTTCTCTTCCTTTCACACCTCTAAACTTCATTCTACGTTACTTTTCAAGGGAGGAAAGAGGGACAGAGACAAATAAACAAATAAATAGACAAATAAGAGAGGAGAAACAGAGAATCCACAACGCGGGACACAGTCTCCAGGCGAAAGTTTCGCGCCGGTCGGTCGACCTACCTATGAGGAGCGCAACGCACGCCCTGATAGGTCGGCGCGCCCGGTCGGCCACGATCCCGTGACCACCACCACCACCACCACCACCACCGCCGCCGCCGCCGTCGTCGTCGCCGTCGTCTCTTCCGCCACTGCTCCCACCACCTCCATGATCCCTTGCTGCCGTTCGGCCGATTCCGAGTGGAACGAACGTCCGCTCGCGCGATCCTCCTTCGCTCCCCTCGACCCCCACCACCCTCATTCGCCCCACCAGCTCCTCTTCGCGGGGTTTCTCCCTCTTTCTCCCCCTTCCGCCGCGCCGACCATCCCTCTCTCGCGTTCCTCCCGCCATCCGCGGCGCACAGTCTTGAAAGTTCGCGTCCGTGCGCGCGTGCGTTTGCCGTGGGTACGCATCGGACGATTACTTTCGTACCGCACGGTGCGCGAACGACCCGTCGTGTGTCGGGGTCGAGCGGACGTGTCACGAGAGAGGGAGAGCCGTCGTCTCGTGATAACCGACGGTCGCCAGAACCGAAGCGCGGTGGGAATCCGTCGAGGGCCGCGCGCCGTTCTCGATTCGCGAATAACAATAATCCAATTATTGTCATTCGAAGGGGTGGTCGCGGGGTGGGCCGACGACCGCGGGACGATAAGGAGAGGAGAAGCGGAATGCGCTGCACCGGCGGGATGTTCGGCGAGAGCGAGGCCGCAGCGAACGCGCGAGTCGGCTGAACCACGAACGAATGAGGGACGCGGCAGTGCGACACTCGATCCAGTGAGGTACGACGCGAGGTCGAAGGAGGGTCCCCGGTCGTCGCGACGTCCCGGCGATCTCGCGGTTTTCGTGCCGTCGGCGAGGCGGAGGACGCGGCCGTCTCACCGCTTCGCGTCTCGGTGGCGTGTGCGAGACGAGGAGTGGGAGACGGGGTCAAGGCTTGTCGGCGTACGTTCGGGACTGTACGGGGCGCGCTGCACCGAACTCGGTTCCGTGCGATGTGCGAGGTTGATCGCGGCGAGGAAGCGTCGGGAAGCTGCGAGCCGCGCGGAACGAGGTAGCACCGACGCTCGACGCCGCCTTCATCGATGTGACGTTGAAGGTGCGAAGGGAAAGGTAGGTATTCGATACGCGCCGGACGGCAAAACCGGCCACGGGTTGAAAGGGCGGTAGACGGAGCTACGCGGGGTGCGGGTGGGCGTAGCAGTGCGTCCGCGTCGAATCGTGTCACATCCGCGAGGACGGGGTTCTCAACCGCCTCGAGCTCCTCGCGCGCGGCGGACGACGGGGATGTCGGTGAGCGGGAGGTAGACGCGCGCGGTGCCGCCGCTCCGAGGTGAGCCGCGCGATCGGATCGACGAAGAGACCGCAGGACCGATCCACCGAAGCCGGAAGGGATTCGTGTAAATAGCTGGAAATACGAACGAGCGAGAGAGCGCGCGCCGGGAGAGTGACTCGAGAGTGACCGCGCGGCGTCGTACGGACTCGTCGCGCGCAAGGGACGGACGCTCGCTCGAGATTCATTTTAACGAAACTATCGTCGAGCTCCTCTCCCCGGAGTTTTTCGTTTCGCGATAAGCAGGTCGGAACAGTACGGGTATCAAGCGCTTAGGCCTCTTAGCCGCAGGATAATTAGCTGTCGAGCCGTCGTGTTATCAAGCGCGAAACTCGATCCGGCGATCCAATATAGAAGCGGGAGGTTGGACGCGAGCGGAGCGAGCGTCCGAAGGAGCGAAGTGTGGCGAGCGCAAAAGTTCGACGTCGGCTCTCTCTGGTCGTATCGCGCGTTGCGCAGCGACGAGACGGAGGAGAGGCTTTCTCTGCGGATACGAAGGAGGGACCAATTTTTTCACTTTCCGAGAGGACAATCGCGCGGTAGTGAATTCAAGAGACTGTGAGCCGAACGCCTTTCGCTCGCGCGTACGGAGTTTCGCACGGAGACAGTCGTGAGACGAGTTGTGGGTGGGAGTTTCCCTCGGGGGAGACTCGTTGAAAAATCGCCGAAAACAAATTCTAAAAGATATCTGGTCCAATAAGTCGAGAAACCGGTTGACGCTTATTCGAATGGTAAGGATTAGCGCGTTGTAGTAGATATAACGTTATTTATCTCGCGACGGTAATATAGAATCGTTCGCCCCAACCCACTGTTTATACATACACCCGCGTAACGCTGCTCGCGGTTGCCCCGTCGGCCTCGTCGAAGAAAAGGAAGAAAGAAGTTGGAGAAGGGAGAAGAAAAAGCACTACTCGTGGTAATTGGCACGACCGAGAGCATAAGGCGCGCACCGCTATCGCGGGGAGGACTGGCGAGAGGGAGAGGGGGAATGAGTGAGGGCTGGAGAGCGAGAGAGAGAGAGAGAGAGCGTGGAAGTGAGAGGGAGTGAGAAAGGCACACGGACATGTCGGCGTGATCGCGCAGACGATGAATGGGCGAGCGCGACCCGCGGGCGTGCCGGGGATGAGGAGAGAGTCGAGTCGATGTCGGTATCGATATCGGTATCGTTAACGCGTGTCCGCGGCAGGGGCGCCGGAGTAGCGGCACGGGGGGTGAAGGTGCGCGCGAGGTATGCCGAGCCTCCGAACTTTCGTGAACAACGCCGGTAGTCTGCCATCGGCGAGCATCTTCGCGGACAAAAACATGCCGTGGGGCGGCGGCAACGGTGCCAGTGGTAATAGCCGTGGCGACAACGGCAGCGCAGGTGGCAATCGAAGTGCCGGCGGCGACGGCGGTGCAGCTGCAGGTGGTCGAGGCAGCGGTGGATCTACCGCGGCTGGTTCCGCGACGGGGGGAGGGGATAACGGAAGCGGTGGTAGCAACGGTGGTAGCGGTTCTGGAAGTACGGAAACAGGTGGCAGCGGCGGCGGCGGCGGCGGCGGTGGAAGTAGCGGGGCTGGTGGGGACGGCAACGGCGACGGCGACGGTGCGGCCGGAGGCTCCGGCGACGGCGGCAGTGGTAGTAGTGGTAATAGTGTCGCGGGTAGTGCTAGTGGTAGTAGTGTTGCCGGCATCGGAGGCGGCGGCAGCGGGGGCGGAGGTAACGCGATGGGTGGACATGCTAACGATCACGGCGACCTGCTCTTCGGGTTCGAGGAGATGATGGAGGACTTTGGCTCCTCGCTGAACGCTTCCTTCAACGAGAGCTTCTTCTCGTGGAACGCCAGCCTCTACAACGAGACGTTGATCGTCTTGGGCGAGGGCATGTACCCCTCGGGTTACACCCTGCCGCACATCGTACTCGCCTCGATAGTCGTCACTCTCCTGATGATCGTCATCGTCGTCGGGAACATGCTGGTGATCATCGCCATCGCGACCGAGAAGGCCCTGAAGAACATTCAGAACTGGTTCATCGCCAGTCTGGCGGTGGCCGACTTCTTTCTCGGCCTGGTGATCATGCCGTTCTCCCTGGCGAACGAGTTGATGGGCTACTGGATCTTCGGCTACTGGTGGTGCGACATCTACTCCGCGATGGACGTGCTACTGTGCACCGCGAGCATCATGAACTTGTGTCTCATCAGCCTGGACAGGTTTTGGAGCATCACGCAGGCGGTCAAGTACCTGAAGAAGAGGACGCCGGCGAGGGCGGCCCTCATGATCGCACTGGTTTGGCTGCTCTCGGCCCTCGTCTGCATACCCCCGCTCCTCGGCTGGAAGCGGCCCACTCCGGAGGAGGAGTACCCCAAGTGCAGGGTAAGTCTCGGCGCTGGCGCGGTGCTATCCTCGTGCACGAGATTCCCGCGGCCGTTTTGCCTTATCATCGGCTCGCCGTATCCGGTCCCCCCCCCCTTGCGTGTTATACGGCCCCGACTCTTAAAACTCTAGGTATAGGTCGGGCTGTAAAACGTCCGACTCGTATACGAGCCCGTGCCAGGCTACTCCACCCTTTCCAGACGATCGGCCTCTCGTAAACAACCCTGTTATTATTATACTACCATTTACCATCATCGTACCTTACGACGCACCGTGATGCGCGCGCGCTAGCTCCCCGCGAGTATTCCGCATAGATCGGGGAACCGCGAGGGACACCATCACCGATGAAATGTGCGACGAGACGAATTTAACGATTTAACGACCGGCCGACAACTCCCCAGCGGTATTGAAATAACTCACTCGACGTGCACGCCGTCGCTGTATAACTGTATCCATCGAAACGTACACACGTACGTATAGCTATACAGGCCGCACGGGTATATCCGAGTTTCTCGAATCCGCATCCACCCAGCCATTTTCCAATCCGAGTACTTTCGCGAACGCGTATTTCCTCGCCAAAGGAACGGGGCGGGAAGGAAAGGTGGAGCTCTCTTAACCTAGTCGAGCGGGGTTTTTATTCTCCCCCTCCCCTCCGTCCTTTGTTCCCGACGCATACGTATGCCATCCGCGGTTCTCTTGATCCGCGAGAAACGGAATCAGCGTGCGGATTTCCGTGCACTCGTTCTCGCCTTTTTTCCGCGGCGCCGCGCCCATCGTCGCATCCCCTCTGTAAATATCGCATCCGCGTGATATACCTCGCGCTCCTGCACTCCGCGCTGCGCTTCCGCGTCGACCCCTCCCCCGGCCCTCTTTCTCGTCGCGGTGAAATCTCTCCTGCGAGAGAAACGGCACACGCCGGGGTATGCCAATTTTCACACGTTATTGGCCCTGGATTCGACGGAGACGCCGGAGAATGGACACCCGGACGAGCGGTATCGCGGAGTGGCGGAATTCCAGGGAAGTGGATACCTGGAGAGAGCTTTTCTCTCGGTGGCTTCTCGCTCGGGGGGTGTTTATTTATTCATTTATTTATTGAAGCGACTATCGAGTCGCGTACGCGGAGAAAGAGGAATAGTAATTTTTGCAGTGAATCCCGGTAAGAGGGCTTATCGAGGTGAAACATTGAATTTTTTAATAGACTCAGCATGCTTTATACAGTTCGTTGCAGTATAAACCTGTAAACAGCTAATATTACACTGAGGGAAAAGGTTTAATTGAATACGAACCTAATAGAAAAATTTATTTGCGATAAATAGGAACTTATTTACGTCGAACAAAAGTCTATTTGAATTAGATAAATATTTTGCATATCTTTTTAATCGCGTATGATCTTAATAGAACATTTATTTAATTTAAATAGACTTTTTTTTTATTTGAATAAATTCCTATTCATCTCAAATAGATGTTTCTATTAGGTTCGTATTCAACTATAGAAATTAGAACTGTTAGAAGTTGTTAAAAGCTTCCAACACATTTGTGAATTAAATTTACAAAACTAATTGTGAAATTCAAAAACAATTGGGAATTTTCGATAAATACTATTTGCGTATAAATACGATAATGCGATTCTACGATATCTTATTGTGATCCTACAATATATTCATCGTGATTTTCCTTTACATTCCTTATGGAATTTGTATTTCCGTATCAAATTATTATTATTTTTCCAAGCTTTTGTGTTTGTTAAAAGCTTCTAACATAATTTGTGAATTCAAAACAGACATTTTTTACGTCGTTTTAACTTATTTACATCGAACAAAAGTCTATTTGAATTAGATAAATATTTTGCATATCTTTTTAATCGCGTATGATCTTAATAGAACATTTATTTAATTTAAATAGACTTTTTTTTTATTTGAATAAATTCCTATTTATCTCAAATAGATGTTTCTATTAGGTTCGTATTAAACTATACTGTTAGAAGTTGTTAAAAGCTTCCAACACATTTGTGAATTAAATTTACAAAACTAATTGTGAAATTCAAAAACAATTGGGAATTTTCGATAAATACTATTTGCGTATAAATACGATAATGCGATTCTACGATATCTTATTGTGATCCTACAATATATTCATCGTGATTTTCCTTTACATTCCTTATGGAATTTGTATTTCCGTATCAAATTATTATTATTTTTCCAAGCTTTTGTGTTTGTTAAAAGCTTCTAACATAATTTGTGAATTCAAAACAGATATTTTTATCAGTATAGACCTTTTTCCTGGGTGTAACGGGAGGTTGGTATAAATTTTACCGCGTATAAACTGATGGTTATACTATTACAAAACCCGTAAAAAGTACATTTTGGTCTATTAAAAGCTTCAATGTTTTACCTCAAGGAGCTCTGTTAATAGGAAAATTGTAAAAATTAATGGGTTTTCCCATGATTTTTTATTAATCCTTTTTCTTCATGCACGCTTTCGACTTCTAAGATTGATGGGTCCTATATGGAATGTTGGCTGAATTTAATTATACGACATCTAATTACGGAGGAAAATATGGGACGATCCGTACCATCGAAACGTTGTAAGGTCAACTTATTGCCTGGAGAACGCCCATCGGTACCACAATTATGATAATGATTCTCATACGCCGAATAGTCAATACCGACTATACGCGAGAATGAATAGCATATTTGTGGTACGATGCAAATCCCGCGGTCAATAATTCTACTTCCCGGTTTGTGTTTCTGCGCTTCATTAAATTATGATACGTATGACGAGGCGCGATTAATAATCATGACGGGGTGGTTTCATTCCGTCGTAAGAGGAATTTCATTTCGACGCAATAAATTACTTATGTAATTTCATGAAAGCTGTTCTCATCGATAATAATTATTCGACGACCGTACATCTCGATAGTAGTACGATACTTGCTTAAATAAATAAATTTTATAGCGTTTTTTTCATCGCGACGATCTAAATTAACGAGCATATAATAATAATTGCATTAAAATCTTTCTCCCCGAACTTGGCCATAATGTTAGGTTTCAAATAAAACGACGATAAATGATTTTAATGAAATTAAAAGCATAAAAATAAAATTTTATGATCGTGTGTATCTACGCGTTCAAGCGACTACGCACGCTTTAAGCGCACGAAGCACTGTACGGGGGTTGGGTCAAAGGTACTCTGATCAAAGGCACACATTTTTAAGCCTTCATATTTTTTGCGCATTAGTCCATAGGATAAACGTATCGTTTCGTAAAATTTGTTTTAGTGGCACATAACCCTTTTTCGCTCAGTAGGTCTCATGGGAGGTATCGATTATACAAAAATAATGTGAATATTAATTATTTTTACTATATCTATTTTGAAACCCACAGCCCAATGCGCAACAGTGATTGGCATGATAGTAATTTCATTCTGTAGTCTTCTATCGGACCGTCTCTCTCTCTCTCGCTCTCTCTCTCTCTCTCTCTCTCTCTTTCTCTCTGAATGCAGGTCATATCACTCTGTGCTACGGGGTTCAACAATAGGGCTTTATAGAATGATTAATTGAGAAAACTTAATTTATATTTCAACGATATGTGAGCCTTTAATAATTAGGTATTTGCTCGTGTATACCTACCTCACCCGAATTACCTCGTATCGACCAAAAATAAACGCCCCAAAGCCAACGACCATCAGACACCGCAACGGCCCCTTCGATTAGACATAATTTGTTGACAAAGTTTGCGCGAGGACGGGAGGCAGAGCGGAATCAGTCAGCGTGTACCCCGCGCGCGCGGGTGAAACGAATTTTACAGTCCGGGAAACCATCCCCGCGGCGCTAGCGGTTTGTTGCTCTATTCGTCCCGCGCGCGCGCGTGTTACAATTTACCCCGCTCCCACCGATACAGAGACACGGGACAAGTCCTCGTCTAGCAATCGGATCGCGGGGCGGGGGTTGCAAACTTCGCCCGTCCCGGCGAATCCATCGAAAAGAAAATAAGAAAACAATCTCGTCCCCGCCGTGAAATTCGCGGAGTAAAGGAACTCGAGAATATTCCAGAGACGCGTACACTCCGCGGCACCGTCGAGGCTCTTTAATCAAACGCTCGACGCGGATTTAAAAAGATATCAGTCCCGCTAGCGCGCGTCCTAGCGGAAGCAGCGGATAATCGATTATGCTATCTAACTCCGATAAACGAACAAGGGCTTTCGAACGCGGATTGAAGCACACACGAAGGCACCGAAGGTACACAAGATTCCGGCCTATATACGGTTTGTGTGCTCAGCGAGGGCCCTCATGCGGGGGACGATTTTAAAGGGGTTTAAAAGGCGCGTCTCCCCTCCGCGAGAAGCGCGGGGCCAACGTTTTGCCCGGCATATTTTATGTACAACCCGTTTGACGTTGCCAGCGCTTCTCTCGCCTCCGCAGTCCCTCGACCCTGGCAAATGTTGATGATGGACTCGGACGCGGCGCGTCGCCCGAGCGTTACGTCCGCTCACGATGCAGACAGGTTGTTGGCAACACATCTCCGGCTCGCGCGCTACGACGGCCGCGGCCGGCCGTCCCGCGTAGCCCTTCCTCCTCGGCCCGGTCGTAATGCGCTTGGCCTCGGCCGCGAACCCGTTACTTCGGCGAGAACGCGCTGTAGACGTCTCGGCGTGGGACGGAACACGCTCCTTTCGCGACCGAGCTGTAGCAGGCAGCCGACAACAAGTGGGCTCCCTCGTTGAGTCGCGACGGAAGAGACAGGTGGCGAATTTGCCATCGCCACCTGTCACCTCGTGTACATCACGAGCGGCGCCGATATAGAAAGGCGAATCGACACGGCCGACGGTGTAACGCGCGTGCAAATAATCGCGTTGGCGATTCGAGCGCGACGAACGCGTGTGTGGCGTTACAGCCGCGAATAAATCTATAATATAATACGCGCGTATCCCAACGGTTAGCCCTCTCGGACGAACAGCCCGTATACGGGCAGCTAAATTACAACCGAATAAAGGGGAACGAGAGCGCACAATACCGAGATAGATCTCTTTTGATTAGATTCGATCGAACGCCGTTACGCGGTATACCCACGTATCCCGGCACACGCGCGCCCAACTCGATTCCACGGCGGCGCGCGGTCCGATCGACGCGCATTGCCGCGAAGCACCCGGACCATAACCATCCCTCAGGAAAAGAGCTCCGGCGAGCCAATCGGGATCGCGAAATCCGCAGTTCCCCAATCCGGCGCGACGCGGAGATTTGACGACGTCGAAGAATGAAACGTTCTCCCTTCCCGCCCCACCGCGCGGATCCCCCGCGAATCCACTAACCGCGGCACTCTCGGCGGAGGCCATTTACCGCACGGCCCGTACTCAAAACTCGATACCGTCGAACTTCGTTCCGCGAGCTAAAGTGTAATCGAACTTACGCGTTCTCGGCGTATCGACTTTGAGTGTGTTTGCTCGTGACATACTTAGATATGAGGAGCGGTGTAGGTATAGATGGATCGGTCGATTCGAGCGGAGCGATAAAGAACCGAACGAGGAAGCTCCGCGAAAGTCCCTTTCAGTAGGAACTCTGACGAGAAGTCAGACGTCGAGGGAGAGCGCGAGTTGCCCGCGTAAAGCGCGTAAAGCTAAAGCTCCCGTGCATAAGTCGAGCTGTGTGCAAGGCGTTTGATGCAACTCGACGCGTGCGCGTAGTCTCGGCTAAAAGCGGCTTTGCGCGATGTACGGACGTCAATCGGCGTTTGGAATTAGCGTCGGACTCTGTGTATGTACAGGTTGTTATTGGAAGAAGGAAGCCAAAATCAGTTGTCGAGAGTCACTCATACACCCGGGAAATGGGTCTAGTTGAATACGAATCTGATGGAAAAATTTATTTCAGGTGAATAAGAATTTATTCGCATCGAACAAAGTCTATTTGAATTTGATAGATGTTCTACTGGGTTCGTATATATAATCGATTAGAAAGATATGCGAAACATTTATTTAATTCAAAGAGACTTTTGTTCGATTTGAATAAATTGATCTTAAAAAATTTGTTCCATTACACGGTAAAAAAGTGGTGTCAAATTTTAACACCATTCCACTGGTTTGGACATATATGTACATACCACATTTGATGTCATTCAGTCTAATGCCATTGTTATTTGACACCAAAAGTAGTCTATATAGGTCCACAGCGCAGAATCGTTTACAGTGTAGATTCATATGCGACTACACTGAGAAGACATTTTATTTATAATTAATATATTTTTACTTGACTCAACGAAATATCTCTTTCGCCATAATTAAATATACATTTATTAACTACAAATAAACTCCGCTCTCAGAGTGTAGATCTTTTCGCCCAGTGTATGGATGCGAAATCGTTGGTCCGCGTATGTGCACACCCGATAAAATCGTAACAACTTCAGATCGAGTGATTTCCCAAGTATCGCAGCGTCATCTTGTGCCCGCGATCGACGATCGTCCAAGTCGTCTCGCAAATTTCGTTCAAGTGTAAAAAATGTGTTGCCAAATGAGGCCGACAACTGTCGGTCGCGCGTATAAAACAACGTTCCGGGCCTCGGGGAGGTTACGCGATCTCACCGACGCTCGGAGATTTCGTTTCTCGTAAAAGGGGATTCGGGCCGACGCCCGACGCAGAAGTATATATACCAAAATCTAAGGAAGAAGATGAAAAAAGAAATGACGTGGAAAAGAAATATCGAGTTGCGGAAGTTTTTCAGTGCGATGAGCAGGTTTATATAACGTAACAATTTCCTACTTTGATACGGGATATATATGTACAGCGGGGGCTGTAAAAGACGAAGCTCGCCTGACGGCTGCGAATAAAATGAACGAAATTTGTATCATGTTCCGCGATGCAGCAAGCAACAGCCATTCTTTACCATTAAACTTGAATGGGATAAAGCAGGATTTTAAATCATCCATGAATTATGGCGTTGCCGGTTATATACGTTCGACTGACGCAGTGCACGTATGGTTGGTTCTATAGATTTGTCTTCCGCGTGTTAGAGCAGGATGACGAATTAAATCATTGAGAGAAGATTTGGGTCCAGTGCATTTGAAATCTTTTACGCGTGACGGTTTATCGACGTATGTGTCTATCATTTTCTTCGTATCGTTCAATTCTGAAATTAAATGCTGCACCTGCGTTGGAAACACTGCCTCGGGTGCGGTTTTCACTGCAGTCGAAGTTTACCTCGAAAACTGCGTATATTTTCGTATTTTAATTACAAGTAGCGAATTCGATGAAGTAGAATAAACTCATCCAGTATAAAAGTTTGCCTTTTTTTAAAATCGAACTGTTTTCCTATTCAAAAAATGGTTCAATATTTAATTATATTGAACAAAAATAAAAACAATTTAATAAATAAAAATGTGCTATATTCAATCACGATGAGGTTGAATACGGGTGAACCTCACGGTGTAATTATTTCAAGTAGATATTCACTTGTAATTTCAAATTGGTTGTCTCGACTCTATGTATTTGTCCTTATAGTCTTATTGTATTGAAACAACTATACATACTATGAGGTTCGCCATATTCAACCTCATCGTGGTTGAATATAGACATTTTTTTTCAGTGCACAAAAATATCTGTCAAATTTTGCAAAAATATTTTTTTCTTCTTAAAAATTCTAGGAAAATAAATATGCGAGGGAAAAATGAAAAGAATTGTTGAGCGTAGCACAGAAAATAAAGCGTTACAGTTACCCCTCCAGCATTCTGTTCAGTACACGTTACGGGAGTGAAATTGTTTCGAAACTATCGGAATTTGTTTCAGGAACAATCGTCCATCTGTTTCGGCGTTATTCCAAAGCGGTTGTGAAACAGATAGGGATGCTTCCCTTAGGAAGGATCAAAATACACGCGTATCAGTTTCAATATATATTTGTTACAGAGTTTCTCGTTGCGTTGTTATTCGTAATGGAATGAAACGGAATCCGACTGAGTTTGCCGGGTAGACGAAGGGAACAATTTCTGAATGTTTTTCAGTAAACGCTCCAAATTCATTTAATTACAGTGACTCCAAAACGTTAATTAAGATTTTTCCGATTGCCGTTACTATGTTTTCCTATTTTCATAAAAACTCTAAATAAGATTACATCTGCGGGATGCGAAATAATATACTTATACAACAAAATAGCTAACATATTCCCTTCGCCATAGAGTGAAAAGTAATTTAACGCGTTCTCTCTCCTGCAGAGTGAACCGTCGCGTCGTCCGCAAAGTGTCGCCTGAATTTCCAAACTCGCCGCGGCGAATAGAAGTGGGGTCCTCTGAAATATTATACACCGCCACTTCACGCGCTCTACCCCCATAAATGCTTCTCCGCGGTCGGAGAAGTTCGAAGGTGTAATGTATCAAAATCTCTGGAGAATTACAGCAACAAGGGATTCGTCGGGTGAAGAGTATCGATGGCACGTAACACGCGGTATACACATTACGTATACATGTATATAGGCGTGTCTCTAATACCAGCGCGCGGCTCGGGAATAAGGCAGGGCCTCCCGGTTGCTTCCCGCAGGAAGCCAGATTGATATTTGGTCAGGACGTTATAGCTTCCGTGAGAAATGTTCCAACTCCTCGATTTCGCCGAGACCCTCGATAAATAAGCCTGGATATGGCGGTATACCTATATACATACGTATATAGGTTGATCGGCGATTTCGCAGTGACACTTGCAACTCGTGGATCTAGACGGATGGAGCGGCATGCTTCTGCGTCAGACGCCGCCGGCGCGTTGCCTACGTATGGGCATATGTACGTATAGTGGCGAAACTCGAGTGGTTAATAACGACCGACGGTTCATCGAGATGCCGGGATGAACGGAGGTACGACAGGTTGTTAGAGATACGCTATTGTCGGCGGGAACAATATCGAACCGCCTACGGTGGATATATGTACACTTAATGATCGACCCGCGCGCTAGCGATTCACCGCTCCTTCCCACGACAGATACGCCGCCTCGAAGGGGGGAGTGGTTCGATCGTCGCGTGGCGTGCGGAAGTGAAGTAAAATTGAGAAGCTCTCCCGAGAGCTCTTCCGCGCTCTTTGTGCGGCGATAACGCGCCGCCTGTATTTATAAGGATGTAACGCGCGGAAGCTTATACGGGGTGGTACCCGCGACGTACCTAATACCGTCTTGCGGGAGCGCGTTTATACGCGACCGAAATAGGAAAGAAATTCCGTCGAACGGGAGTTGGGAAATTTTACCTTGAAATGTGTTACGGGCAGCACGAACGTACGGGGTGTAACTTTATACTGCGAGTTTCAGCAAGTACCGCCATTACATTGGATTTTGATGGAAGCCGTAAGGGTAACCCTACCGAGAGAAATTCAATTCTTTCGAATATTGCCCGAGATCGAAAGAGTGGTAGAATGTATGATAAAAGTTGCACCGGTTCTTAGCAGTTCTACAATTTCATGCCCGAAACTTTTTTTATAACCCTCGTGTCAATATGACGGGGGTCGTGTAAGAAAGAAACAGGCTCTCGAGGCTCGAAGAGCGCCGATATTGGGCGACCGAAGGGGATGATCGGTCGTGCCTGTTGCGAAAAAGCGAAGCTTTTTTTGCGATTCCCGCGCGAGAAAGCGCCGAAGTGGAGGGGGGGGGGGGGGAGGGAGGGTTGCGGACGGGCGATCCGAGAGCGGACTTGTTAATATTTGTACTCCCGCGTAAACTTTTGCATTAAACTTTCTTCAATTTACTAACCGCATTTGAATTACAAAGGGCACGAGAGTTGGGAGAGATTAAAACGGTAAAAAAAAAAAGGGAACACCGATTCCGTGCGTTTCGCGTCTGGAAAAATAAAAACACCGAAGTTTCGAGCATTACGCGACCCTCGTTCGCGAAAACTGTTTTCTTGTTTTGGTCCCGTAAATACTCTTGCCCGAAGTTACGGTATTACATTAGGGACCGCTCTGTATGGGTATCTGTACGCATGGGTGTATACGTGCGAAGTAGAGCAGTCCGGTAACCCACCGGCGCGGCGATGCCGCCTGTCGTTGTTCCTCCTACGGTATACGTATACACGTCTTACTCTACGAGAGTATCTCCCAGGATCGCGTGTCGGAGCAGATAATATCAGCGACTGGAGGAACGCTTCTTGCGTTTACGCCCGACCTGGCGCGGCTCGGTTCGGTTAGGTCGGGGTTCCAGCGCCGTCTTAACGACCCACTTCCGCGAAACGTCCTGGCCAATGTCCTCCGAGCTCGCAGACTCGTAGCTCGCTCGCCGCGGCGCGCTCGTAAAGCGCGTCCCCGCTTTTTATCCCGGAAGAGCGCGGGCGGGGGTGGGAAAACGAGCGCGGCGAGTCTCGCGAATTTTCCAGGACGCCCGCCGATACGCGCGATACGACGGATTGCGCATGCATCGGTCGTCGAACGGAAAAGCGGAGAAGTCGCGCCCGTATCGCAAATAGCGGGGGCGATACGTCAGCGCGCAGAGAACGCGCGCGATCCCCGCGGAGATTGCGCGGTAGAGCAAAACGCTGGAAGCCGGCTGTTAGACGGCCAATGTCGAGATCGAGTTACCGCGATAAGACGCGACGCGCCCCTTTCGACGCTTCCGACTCTGTGCACACCGTAGGCCCGTTTCGCTCCCTCCTGTACGTGAAAAAAGCCCGTAGTCATTTTTGCGCTCGCGGAACGATACTTTTTCCCGCGGCCAAGATTAAAACGGGAGATGCCGCGCGGGTCTCGTAGTGCCAATCGAATGATTACTTCGAGCGACACGGTTCGTGTAATTGAGGGCCTTACAATAAAAGGGGTACAACTGACTTTTCTTATATATGGACTTATGTGCAGATTTAGGTACCTTGTGTGCCAATTTATTTAGTATAAAAATGTTTCCTGCTTTGAGCTTCATCTAGATCACGAATCCTGAATTTTTTAAATCCAAATAACCTAAATCTGCACTTAAGTCTATATATAAGAAAAGTCACTTGTATCCCTTTTATTCTAAAGCCCTCAATTGAGAAACGCGTCGCGTGCGCGCGAATTCCACAATGGCGCGATTCGCTGAATGGCGGGAAGCGGTGGGGGTTCCGCGAAGCGCTACGCTGCTCTTCTTGCGAAGCGATAGAGCGTGTGGCCGGTAATGTTTCTCGATTATTTAGGGGTATACCGTGGTACCGCTTATGTGATACGACACCGCGTACGAACAAAAAAGAGACCAGCAGTTTTTACTGTTTCATCCAGTTGCTCTGAGACTTGAACTCATTTTTAAGAATTTATACAGAACGATGCAATTATTCTTAGTGCCTTGCATTCTTCTGCCAACAAGCATATTTCTTCTAACTTTAGCAGAGCAAATCGCTATATCAAGACTGTCGTGACGGTTTAACCTCTTATTCCTAAATATTTAAAAATACAAGATTTTACTAATACACATTTTATCTTCTTATCTCGATTAAAATACGGATATGTGCTACCAGTTGAAATGCATACATACACTAATCGCAATTCTTGCCCTACAATATCCTTGCAGGTGGTAGAATTTTCTATTTATTATTTACAAATGTATAGATATTAAGTTAACCAGCGCTATAATGTTTGCACAGGAATTTCTGTCGGTTTCCCAAGAAAAATACTTAATTACTGTGTAATTCTGTAAAGCTTCCTGGGCACGGAATCCACGTTATTCAGCGGTCAGGGAATTCTGGAAAACCTGGAACTGTCAGGGAATTATGTGAGCCAGGGTAATTAAAGAATTTTCTGGAATTTTTTAAAAATACTCAAACTTTATCAATTTTGGAAGTAGGAGTTTCCTGTTACATAATAAAAATGTGATTTCATAAAATAATAATAAATTATTTTCATACTTAAATCTCAACTTGCACATACCCGTTGTTTGGATATTCGTTAATCTGTTCATTTAACGGAATGACTGATACGTCTCGAGAGTTAAAATGTTACCCCTACTCTTTGATGCTTTTAATACTCTATTCGGCCTACCATTGGCCTATACTCAGTCTATAAGCTCTTATTTTGAACCTAAAGTTGGTTTAATGTTCACTAACAGACCATTTTAGGCTTAACATAATAATACTCTATATTGGATCTATAGGCCTGTAGGTAGTGGTCAAGGAAGATTTTTTATTTTAGACTGGAAATCCTGGAAAGGTTTGGGAATTTTTTGGTATACTTCGCGGGACACCATGGAATTATAGTTTATGCTAGTCACACACAAACTGTCATTCACGCAGTTCTTACTTCTCCGCGCACGGACCCCGGAGCTTCACATTTTTATCGGAAAATGTTCACGCCTCGAAATTCGTTCGAATCTCTCGTCGCCCTCGTCCTTCCGCCAATCCCCTGTCGCCCTTGCCGCGCGCGGCTCTCCCGACCCTCTTTAGCCGCGCGGAAATCTAAGAATCGACGGAGCGATAAGTTTTCGCGCCTCTTGGAAGCTGTCACGGGCCTTACGTTATACCGCGGGGCTCGTCTCTTTAGAGAACGTATTTAGAGGAGCCCCGCGGGTTGCTTGGTGACGACGTCGCGGCAGGGGGGTGCGGATGTGGTAGTAGTGGTAGGTGCGTGCTGCATCATTGATTGGTGGCTCCCGGTAAGGGCGAACTTGTCATCCGCGTGATGAGAGGCATATTGTATCGCGAGTTAACGCGCTGGAAAACCGCGGGGTGTATAACCGTTCGCGCGTGGCGTCGCGATTCGATTGCCACGCTACGTTAGGCGAAATGTTTTTACCTGCCCGCGTCTACACGCGGGGTGTTTCGCACTCGTGTTTCTCACCCTCTCGGCGTCGCGTGAATATTTTATATTCCACGAAAAAAGAGCGAAGTCGCGCGCGCGTGGAAGACGATCCGTCACCATTACTGTCTTCGATATTGAGAATCCCGGCCTCTTCTCGATGAGAAGATTTCACTTACGGTACTTATACGGTCGTGTCGACGTGTATATAAGCTGAGACAAATTTTGCTTCGTCGAAATAAACGTGTTTTCGGATAGTCCTAAGAGCAGATTTATTCGAATCGAAATGAATACCGATTTCATTCAAATAATTCAATTGAATCAATAATATTGCGTTCAGTCGATATTAATTTTGATCGAATAAATGGGCCCTTGCGACTATTTAAAAACACGTTTATTTAAATCAAGCAAACTTTTTTTTCTTAGTGTACGAACACGAACGTTTATGTTATAGCCGTGCGTATATAAAACAACCTTAAATGTACCAGAATGGAAGTGTCTTTCCAGCAAAAACTGTAAAATTCAAAACTCTTCGAAAATTACAAATAATTCATGGTGCTTCACATTACTGTGCTTGATTTGCAATTTTATAATACTTTTCTATCGAAAATATACAGCAAATTTACAAATCTTTTTTATAGTGTACACATCCGTTTTTGTAGTCATATACTGAGAAAAATAATTAAGTTGAAATGACAAAACGCATCTAGTTAAACGTGTTTCGCTATTCTAATCAAAATACTGATCAGTACAACCAAATATCGATACCTTACTTTGAAAACCTCGTAAGTACAATTTTTGACAAAAATGCCATTTACAGCTTACTGCGTTAAAGTTTAAAATCTGAACACACAGTAAGCTACAAATGGCATTTTTGTTAAAAATTGTACTTACGAGGTTTTCAAAGTAAGGTATCGATATTTAGTTATTCTAATCAAAAATTAAACAGTTTAATCAAACAGACAGGGATTCCATATTTTACTAAACGGTTTGATCCATCACCTCCAGAATTTCGGTTAAATTGGCCAAGTTACTTTTCTCGGCGTATAAGCAAAGCGCCTACGGTCTGGACTTCGAAATTTCTAAGTGACGGTTGGAAGTGCACACAGGCACTTATGTACTCGTATACGCGTCGACAACTGGCGGGGGCATTCACGGAACCTAGTTTGCAAAACTCCCTTCGCGGAGGATAACCGACACGCCCCGCGTGCGAGAGAGGAAGAACTTACACACGCGCGCGGTTTTAGTCACATGGACGAGCGAATTGCAAACTGTACCAAGGCACGATACCCCATTAAATTCTAGCTCCTTTACACGGCGCGCCGCTCGATATTTTAACGTTCCGGCCCCCAGGCTGAAAGGGCTGCTCCCGACGTTGGTCTTTGAAAAAACTAACGTAGAATCGCATTAAGAATTGTGTAGGCAATTTAAATTAAGCCGCCGTGACGTTGTATCGGTCGCGTGTTTCTTTTTCTCGTTTTCCCTTTATCGCGTCCCTGTCATTTCATGCTTACCGTCATTATACCTAAACGGTCGTACAAGACGGTTATAACCTCAGAGCTCGAAAACGGGCCGCGTGGTGGAAACGAGCAGAGCGAAGGCTACAGTCCCGCCGCTTCTTTGGCCACGGGGCAGAAAAACGGCGAGCAAATACACAATGAATACATAAATAATTAAATATATATAATGGCCCCGACATTGAGAACGGCGGAGAGAAAGAGCTTAACGAGCTTGCCAATTTCCCTTTGGTTATTCAACTTCCTTTTGCGACATTACGTCGATACGTCGGAGGGGTGTAGCAACTACCCCTCCGGCTCCAGTCTCCTAAAAGAAACGGGATATTATTAAATCTGCATGCACGGCTTTGTGCGTTGCTGCCGCTTTGACAGTCGAATTCTTGCGTTGATCGAAAAATCTTTATCCCCGCCTTTTTTCGCAGATTCGTTCCGCGTATTTTTATAAGGATCTCGCTCCCGCCGAGTCCTTTTTAAAATTCTTTCTGCTCATCTCGTTTATAATTCTCGAGCTCCTCCCGAGGTATTATTTTTACAAGGACTTTTAAGATTCCTTCTGTGAATTCTCTTTCAAACGTTGCGCCCCCTTAATGAGTCTCCTCGAGGTACGTTTTAAAACTGAATAAATGAAGGCACGACGGAGTTTTTCTTGTCTACCCGCGCGATAATTTTTATAAGAAAGTTCGAAGAAAGGATTGGAAAGGTGCATTGTTGTTACCGGGGCGTCTGATTTTAATTTCTAGATTGGCGAGGAGAAACACAAACCTGGCAAACGGCGAATCGAGCAAAGGCGAGCGTTATTGTATTTCGATGTGAATCAACTCTAAATTGAAAGTCAGGGATTTCTGGTGGCACCGAACTTTTAAATTTTACTCATTCATAGTCCTTACCTTACGATAACCAAAATTTTCTTTAAGACTTATGAATAGTGCATTATTTTTTCAAAATGGTTCTATTTGGGGGTTGACATTAGGATATGTAACACATGGAAAGAAGGAAAGGCTTTGTTCTTTATTTAAAATCCATCTATGGCGCAGTTTGAATAGCAGTCGGCCAGCAGTAATAATAACGACCGGAGAATATGGACTGATTACAACTTACCATTACTACTATCGGCGGCCGACTGCTGCATTGCCATTAGCCGGCTGATTGAGAGTAAGAATTAGCCAAATTACTCCACGCCCACACTGCTGAAGCCAACAACGGAGCAGTTGGTACGGGGCTACGTTTAAGTGCTCGAAATTTAGGGCATCAGAAATTGAATCAAGTAATTTTTATAAATTTTTATCTCTGAATACGACTCTCTTTGCAAAATTGGAACTCTTAACTTTTCCTCGTCGAAGTAGCTTCGCTGTGCTGTCGGATGACGTCGAAAGGGGGCATTCGAGGAAACGCAAGACGTACTTTTATTTCTGAAAATGTCAGTAATGCATAATAAAAGCGCATGTGCAGAGCGACGTATTATACAAATTCCAAGAGATTTTTTCATCTAAAGTGCGCGAACTAGCTTTTCTCATTGTGAATTCCGAAAGAAAATACGTTCTCCATCTCGCAGATTACAGCAACACTCGTTAAACTTCTCGCCCTATTTTATCAGAATATCCGAGTCCCGATACCCATTCCAGGTCGGAGAACGGACATTACTCCATGCATTTCAATAACTAAATTTCCACCGGAGCCGAGTTGAGAATCGAGTCGAGCTTTTCCCCATCCGTACCTATATATTTCCATTTCGTCGATGCGGGAAAAAGAGTGGAACGGAAAAAGAGGACTTCAAACAAATAACAAAATTGTTCATCTCTTCATCGAGAAAGCGTTCTTCCCTCGCTTCTACTTCACCGATCCTTCTCCTTCTGCGCTCCAATCTCAGTGAAAATGTGATCGTTATCAGAAATATTCAGACAAAAATACCCTTCGCATATCTATTCGGGGAGAAGTAACGAAATTACTGTACGCGTATGTGTGTCAGGAAAATGCTCAACTGTACAGGGTGCTTTTCGACGAATGTAAGACGTGGCTTGAGATGCGAACCGTACGGTGGTAAGACGCCAGAAGGGAGGGCGAGAATTATGCTCTATCGGAATGACGAAAGGCAAATAACCACACCTATATCGTCTCTACTGCGTCCTGCCGCCCGCGTCTTACCATCCTACTGCCATACAGCTTGCATTCGACACCAGCCTAAGGCGGGTCCACCATTGAAGGAGGCTCTGTCGCACACAATCCATCCTTCGAGGATGCCTTTGTCCGCTCGTGTTATGCGACAAAGACGGTCTTAACGGGCAAGCCGTGTCACGAGGGCTGTACACGGAATCCGTCAACGGATCCATCTTACCCGGGTACCAATGAGCGTGCCACTTTTCCAGCTGGTCCCTTCCGATGTACGTACATACATCAAAGTCACCGGACCTCTCCGTATCCTATACAGAGAAGAGGAATTAGTTGGATCTACTAATAATTACAAGCGGGGTCGCAAGTAATTATTTATTTGCATCAATTTGATCTTTTTTCATATTAATTAGATATTCCTTCCTTGCAATTACACGTACTGTTCCATATGATTATAAGGAAGAGATATCAAATTGATGTACAGTAGAACTCCAATTATCCGAACTCCGATTAACCGAATCGCTGATGATCCCAATCGCTTTCAGAAAAAGAAAATGTAAGACGGAATTGCAAGCAAAATAATGTACAGCACTTGGAAGTACGCTATATAACAGGTAAAAGTGTTGCCTTTTCATTTAATTAATTAAAAATGCATACAGTACCGAAAATAAGCTCTTTTTATTTAAAATACATATACGTACCCTTTTTTGGGGAAAAGTCCAATTATCCGAATCTTTGATTATCTGAATGGGGTCCGGTCCCAATTGATTCGGATAATTGGAGTTCTACTGTATCAAAATATCTCATTGATACAAATAAATAATTACTTGCAACTCCGCAAGTAATTTTCTGTAGATGCAACAAATTCTTCTTCTCTGTGTACGCGCAACATTCATTGCGATCGAATTATTCGTCGCTCTCGCACTCATCAGATCCAATGTAGAAAATCTCCTCCGAGAAATCCGACGTTCGCGTTAAACAAAGTTCTCGCCCGAGCTTGTTTTTATTAGGGACATTCCCGCAGGGGGGTATTATTTTTGTTGCGTTTAACCGAGTGCTCGCGTTATCCGAGTTAGGATTAACGAGGGCTTGCTGTAGTTAAAAGACGGTCTCGCCGGACGAGAACCGTAGTTTCCTATAACCCACTCATTCATACCGCGTTATGTCGCCAATTTATCACGACCCTTCACCAAAATATCGCCGACGCGCGCGTACCCTCACCCGCCGCGCGCTCTTATCCCACTCTACCCTAACGAATCTCTCGAAGGTAGCCTTTCCGCGCGACGCGCTTTGTATTCCGGGCGTAGAAAGATTTCCAAGCGACGTAGCCAAGATTGGATCTCGATTGTCAACCAGGCCGTGTCTCCTTCATAACCCACTCTCGCCCCGACGCAGTTTCATCTGAGAAACCCAAACGATCTCTCGCCGAACCTACGATATAGTCCCGAGAGTTATTGACCGATCGAACGAAGTAACCCGAGCACCGATACGGAGACCCGACCGTCGGAATAAGATACCGAGGGTGAATTTCAAGCTCCGGCGTAAGCGCTCTGCACTCGTCCGGTTCGAAAGCCCTCACGTAGGTACCAAGTCGTAACCGATCGCGGACGGAGGGGGGTGTGTCATTCGTTTCATTTCCCGTTCTCGATGTCCGGCCGGAACGGACGATCGATGGGGTCGCATGCGTGGTCGAACGACTCCGTCGGCGGTAATAACTTGTAGGACGAATTCGCTGCGGGGCCGTTTTACTTTCCCTCGAATCGAACCTCCGGCGGTGCGGCTCGAATTCTGATCAGTCCGGTAACGACGGTGGCTCGTTTTCCTCGCGGTAACCCAACGGGACTCCAGGAAGCGAGGAGTGGTCGATATACGCTCTCCGTTCAATTTCAGCCGGGCCGAGGCGGAGCAATCGACGCGCGGCGGCAAAGTCGCTTTTTCGCGCGCCGCGCTGTTATTTCACGCGACCTAACGTAATATTTGGCACTCATTTCTGTTATGGGGTACAGCGTATATAAGTTACGGGACGTTCTGGCGATGGTCCGCTCGAGCGAGACCGCCCTACGCGTTTGACGAGAGCCACCTTCGTTAGTCTGGCCGGTTGGCTTCGGGGTGAAAAGGGAAAGGGAAGAGAGAGAGAGAGAGAGAGAGAGAGAGAGGAGAGAGTCAGGCCTTTCGATAGTGCCGAAAGGTTTATAGGTCTTTGAGCGATCATCGCGAATCCACCTCGTCCGGGTCTCCTCGTCCGATCGGCCCTCGGCATTCCCAACTTTCCCCTTCGCACATCTCTCGCGAAGGTTCCACCTCTCTCTCTCTACCGCGATCGACCTCTAATTTTCTGGCTCCGTGGGCACGAGGCTCGAACCAGTCGCGGTTGCTCGCGTAATCCGCATCTGAATCTTCCTGAATTACGGGCACCGCCCTTCCGAAAGTGCAGGGATATCTGTAATTACGTAATCTGCCGTCCTATCGACCGCCCTGAGAAAACGCAGTGCCGTCTGCTCAGGGCGAAGGGCGAGCCGAGAAAATAAAGGGAGGTATGCGTATTAGGCGTATAGATACCGAAGACTGTCGAGACATGCTTTAAAAGGCACTCGAAGATAATAGAGTAGGCGTCTAATCATCGATGAAATCAGAGGGTCTGATGCAACAATTTTTTTAAAAAGCTCCTCATTCTTTGACGATAAAAATGACAATACGTAGCTAATGACGAATCTTTGAATATTTTGAAGAAGCAAGAAGGTTTTTCTTAACCGTATATGGTGGTATACGCATATGGAGAGTTTTACGCTGTAAAAGAAAATGTCTACTAAATTTAATGTAATTGCGTATAAGCTTTTATTCAATATATGATTATGAAAATTAATACACTCCGTTACGAAATTTATACGGAAATATATTAATTTTTATAATTACGAGGTATATTAATTTTCATAATCACATATTGGAAAAAAGCTTTAACAAAAGTATATTAAAAATACAATTTTTTTACAGGGTAGTTACGTAAAGCTTTTGACTATCTTCAATGAGGAATACGTAGTTATTTCTTAATATTAGATAAATAGCGGAACATACGCTGAGAAAAATAATTAGGTTATAATGACAAAATGCATCTAGTAAAACACATTTAGTTATTCTAACTAAAACACTGGTCAGTTGAACCAAATATCAAGTTATTTTAACCAAACATTTAGTCATTCCAACCAAACATTTAGTCATTCTAATCAAAATGTGATCAGATTAACCAAATAGATGGAGGATCCAGATTTCACGAAACAGTTGGGTCATCGTCTTCAGGATTTTAGTTAAATTGACCAAGTTATTTTTATCAGTGTAAGAACTACTTCGCTGTCGGCTTCGAAAATTAATGTTGCTTAATTTCGCCAACTTTTATCTAGCCGCGGTCAATAGCCATAATAGTACCTAACCAGCAGACAAAAATAGAGACGACTGATTAAGATCGGACCATTTTAACTGGCCGTGACTATAATACTACCGCCTCCGGCCGGTTGCCGTCGCTATTAGCCGACGACGCGACGTACGAATTCAAGTCGAGCTACGCATCCATTCACGGCGAAAGCACTCGCAGTACACACGGGAGGTTGTAAACCTCGAAAATGGGCGTGGTCTAATTTCGCCAACTTTTATCTCGTCTACGAGGAGCGAAAGCGTGGTCCTCTTATAGCCTGCTCGTCCGCAGTCTGATTGCGACTAGCCGTTACTACTACCGTCGGCCGTCTACCGATGCCATTGACCGGCGGAGTACGATTTAACGAAATTAGGGTACGCCTATTCTCGGAGGTCTCGGATGTTGGGGAAAGTCGCGTAGTATCGGGAACTTTGATGGCCCCTGATCATCTTTATTATCAACTACATGACGATCAGGAGCTGTCAGAGTATCCAGTATTGCATGACTTTCTCCTAAATACCATAAATAATCATTTAGTGAAAAATTTGTAACCGACGTAATGTGTTACGAGCGTGGAGTATATTTGAATGACGTAAGGAACGCACTGGCAATGGCATGGCATATAATAAAAAATGCTAGAAAAGATTATTGCACGGTTTATTCGTACTCATTGCACTTCCTGAATTTAATTCGGCAGTACCTCGGGTTATGAGCATTTTCCTCACGCAACAAAAGGATTCAATTTCGCCCTCGCGTTGCGCGCGAGGAAAAGAGCAAGAAGCAACCAAACTCTCCCAGGCTAAAATGAGCGTGACACGAGTCGTATAAGAATGAAGAAATTTAATTTTCTAGGGGTACACCTATACACACCCTAAGAAAAGCTAAGAAAAGGGGTCTTAGAATTCTAGCGACGTGCTTTTATACGGGGCGTCTCGCAAAATTGTGTCTTGCTGTGAACGGGATTTTCGTCAATCCCGAGAATCCTGGAGGATATAGCACTGCAGCCGCGAGTTGCGCGGGGCTGTTTATGCAAGCGAGCAGCACCAAAGTGCCTTCGACTTTCGTGATTGGCGGACAACCGCTTCTACACGAGATAGCAGCGCCGTCGTCTCAGCTTGCAATTTAGCAGTAGCCTTTCATGGGTTATTTCTGATGTTAATATATTCGAGTAAATTTCATTAATATGTACTCGTAAACGAATAAGTCTGCGTCGTACTTTTTTACCGAATAAAATACATTTTCAATTATAATTAAATAACGAATCGTTTCACGTAGTTTAATTAAATACACATAAAATCGGACACACCTTTGTTCGAATAAGCAGACAGAAATTGAGTTCTACCGAATATAGTAGAACAGAGGTAATTGCACAGCAACGAACGCTATCAATTTTTAATTTATCATGAATGGTAATGTGAAAATTTAACGCTTCGATTATTTTAATTAGAACTAATTCATAATGCGATCTCCACGTGCCCGACGATCGGTTAATATGGTTTAGTTGAATATCGGATCTATGCTATTCATGTGGCATTAATGTGGAGCGTAAATTCTAAAGGGTCTAAGTATCACCAGACTCGATATTTTTTATTCTTCAGTTTAAAATTGTTAATGCAGCGTCAAAAGTGTTTTATTTGAATATCTTAGTTAAAGATTTCTAGCACTTAGGCCGGTATTCAGAGTCAGATCTCTAGAAATAAGACGATCTCAGACGGCTTAGGGTCTCAGTGGCTAGAACGCTGTCTTGAGACCGTCTTATGTCTTGAGATCTGACTGTGAATACCAGTGTTAGAGCCTTCACAATTGGAAGAATTAGAATAAGTATAAAAATAGGAATAAGTATAAGAATAAGAATAAGCATTATCCTGCAGAGCCATCTAATGGTTCAGCTGTCTAGTGATTCAACCATCTAGTGACCCAAGCTTCCTTACCTTCACTCCCAATATGATCACGATCTGGAAATGTCTAAACGGAATTTAAATGTATGAAAATGAATCAAGAACTTTTAATGCTTGCAATTTTGAATGCCGCTCAAGCTGCTGCATTGGTAATGATTAGACGGGGAAGACATAGTCGGAAAGATCATGGGAAATGGAAATATAGGAAATATATATATATATTCATATTGAGCCATTAGATAGCTCTATGGCAGAATGCTTATTCTTACTCTTTTGCTAATTTTTATTCTTATTCTTCCATTTTTGTGAAGGCCCTTAAACCCTTTAAAATTTACATTCTTCATTTGCCGAGACATGTTATTTTATAATTATGAATGTCATTTCGTCGCAGGATTATGCGCTTACGAAGCAATATCCTATCTTCAAAGGTACAATAACAGAGCGTATACGAGTATATACTACTTTCCTTGCATCTACGGGCTTTGAGTGATTAACTCGTAATGCGATACAAATTGAGGTGTGCTATAGCTGCCGTGCGATAAGAGCTGCATGCAGTTCTCGAACGTCGATTCGAGTTCTGGCTTTGCAGGGTGGTTTACCTGTCTGACGGTTCACGAGAGTCCCTGTGGCTTCTCGAGACGACGTCGTGGATTACGTGTAGGTACGCGATTTCCCCATCTCCAGGGGCCGCTCCGAACTACATTAGTTTGGCTAGCTGCTTTGCAGTTGCTAAGCCTTTGCATATACATATGTATGGGCTCGCCCATGATATATGATATATCCATGGGCGAGCATAGCCTAGATTCTCGAGCTTGTTAACACTTTCCCTTTTAGGAAAACAAGCATTGTCGCGGTATGGAGTCGTTGTGAGTTCTCTCGATAGAACTACCTGTTTGTTGGTCGACGTGGCCCAGTTATTCCAGTGTAACTGGAGCTCGAATTTAATACAATAGCGGCCTTACGCCAAATGTCCGAATTGTCGTGTTTATATCACACTGCGGCTTATTATTTTATTCACTCGACGCTTGTGTTTTTAGTGATAATGAAAACAGAATCGCGTTTCAATTTGTACGCGGTTTACCGAATTCCGTTCTCGTGAATTTTTTTTGTCATAGTTTCAGTGAGTAATATTAGTATTTTGTCATAATATCAGTTCAAATGTTTTAAAAATATTCTCCTATAAATACGGACTTATATAGCTAACGTCGGGGAGAGCAGGGCTAGTTGTAACACTTTTCATATTATTGCCTGTAACTTAGGTCTAATGAAAAAAATGGAAAACATATTATCATGAGCATTTAGCTCATTTATTGAGCTCCCATTTCCAATATTAAAGTAGTATGTTCAATCACTAAATTAGAAATAAATCCACTTTTAGTGAACTAAATCAGGTTACTTCTTGCCCCTTTGTTGAGGCTAGTTGTAATAGGCTGGGGCAAGTAGTAACAGAAACGAATCGTTATGATTATTGAGGATAAGTATAATAAAAGGCTTATAAGTTTCAAAGTTTAACAACTTTTAATATTACATCAACGTCATTTCTGCTACTTACGTTCTTAATTAAATATTAGTCTTTCTTAATTACCTAAATACATACATCTCTGAGGTTTTGTAGCACCTCATTCTATAATAGTATACAATAATATACCTGTGATAAAACTTAGATATGTAAGTTATTCAAAATATCATTTTCCGTTTGGTAATGTGGGGTTAAGTTGTAACATGTTACAACTTGCTCCAAGAAATTGTTACTTTAAGCCCCATACGATTATTTTCACTATGCATTGAAATAAAATGGATAGGGTTTATATATCATTAATAAAATATGCTTGTTACCGTGGAAGATTTACGTATCTAGTATTACAATACCTATGTAATCACACGTTGTATAAGGGATGTTACGATAATCACAATTTTAGTAAAAATTATAGCAACGCTTGCAACTTCTACAAATTTTACTCTAATTTTTACTAAAATTGTAGTTATCAAACAATAAATAGCCCTTGTCCCGAAATTTACCACCATTTTTTTTCCGTATAGTTATTCTCTTGTTGTTTTGTATTCTCGTGTTTCTCTTGTTACTTCAAATTGATTGCTTCAACTCTATTTATTTTTCCTTACACTCTTATGGTATTGAAAGAATTACACCATAAGGTTCGCCGTACTTAACTTCACCAATGGTTGAATGAAGCAAATTTTTGTTTCACTGTATAAAACGTCTGCTGCTACTACTTACCCCTGCTACAACCAGTCCCGCTCTCTCCTATTATTACATATCTCCAAATCAGCATATCAGTGTTGAAAAAATAGCATTGCTTAAAATTGCCGACTATTATCATTCGATATCCATTATCGCGTAACACAACCTTACATACGTTAATATACGTTCTACAAATAATTTTAGTAGTATATATTAGTATCGCGGTTGACCGTACTTCCTTTTATAGATCCATAAATAGAACCGACGATAGTGTACCACACAAGGAAAGAAGAGTTATTTACTATCTATTGACCTTTGACCGGACTCGCTTATGAAATCGCGCATAGTATTCACAGTAATATACCACTGCTTTCCAGATCTTGGATATTTCGAACGAATCTGAATAAATAAATCACAAGTTTCGACTTAAAGTTTCTCGAGCGGTACAGGGGCTTTTTCCCTGTTAAAAGTTAGTCCACTGAAGTACAGTAACACTCTAAAGTATGTTCTTCGTGCGATGTGGCAACAACGTTTGACGTACAGTGGTATGTGTGTATCTGTGAGTTCAAAAATGGAGCCCAAAACATCTGGTCATGTCGTCGTTGACACATGCAACGTTGTCACATTGACTTATCGAAGGTTAAATTTATAAAGAACAATTAATAAAAAAATAACAGGCTTTTTAATGAACGTGAAAATTGGTATAGATGATTTCAGTTCATTAAACTTGCTGTTCGAAAAATTTCAGAATTTTTTCACTATTGTTCTCAGAAATATCGCGGTTTGTTAGTTATAACCCATAAGAACATATGTTATTTTGTGATTAAAAAATCTTTGCAACGAGCTTCTTAAAAGACTTGAAAATTTAACTGAATGTTTTTTTTACTTCAATCTACCGAACGCAATCATTTTCAAGCATTTCTTACTATTTTTAGTATAACGCTCGAGAATCCTTAACGATGAAGATACTGCGCGATACGAGTTTACCGATACCGCGCTTCGCGTCATTCGAGAGCTCTCAGATGAAAGCGCAACGACTATCCGCAGTGACTAGGAATGATTTGTACAGGTCTCAACTTTGCACTCGATCTTTTATCGGAACATCCCCGCGTATCTGAATACGCGAATCGCGCCTGAAACGTTACGCTCCACAACGAAGTCGTCGCGTGTTTCGCGGTGTCGCTCTTTGCCCATTGTTCGCCCGCAGGAAGATCGGAAAGAGAAGGAAGACGGTAGAGTCGGAAGCGCGCTCTATACGAGTACACTTACGACAGCCCAAATGGCCGTCGCGCTGCTATTTCAATTGACGCACGACGCACCTCGTATACGCGGATCACCTCGTCGTAAACATTTCAAGCCATTCGCCCCCCGTCGTACAGCGTCTTCGTTCTCGCGGATAACAACATCGCGTCTTTATTTCGGTCGGCATAGCCATTTCTCCTCCCTCGGGATTGGCTTCTGGCTTTCCCTCGCAATGTCGCGTCTATCTTTATCCTCCGCTTCGCCTTCACGAATCATCGGTCGCGTGCATCCCAAATGAGTCAGGCTTTCGCCGAGTCGCCCGGCGCTTAGGTACACACGGTATACACGAGACGGATACTTGTACCAGCGCGTATACTGGATACGTGTTCGTAACAAGGCGAAAAGAAACGACGACATCTCCGAGTTCGAGATTATATTCGCGTGGGTGAAGAAGGCGAGGGCACGGAATTACTCAAATTATTCGTATCGCCCACGATTGTACACGGACGAAAGCGGATGGAAAAAGAGATTCAGCTATACGTATACACAACCCATTTCCCGCAACCCTCGATTTATCCGTTCACCTCTCCGGCGCATATCGACCTTCGCGAAGGACGGTGGGTGGAGGATGGAGGGTAGGTGGGTGGGGGGGGGGGAGGGGAACCGCCGAACAACCCGACCGCGAATGCATTTTGAATTCGCACGAGCGACGTTCGATCGATCAGCGCGAAACCATTATTATCCTCGTTACTGCACGGAAACGAGCCGATCATACGGTTTGTTTGTTACCCGCAAACTCCGACTATCCGGTGTGGCGGGTCGAAGCCAACGCGCGAGGCGAGGAGCGCGGCGGTTGCGCGGAAAAGTGCTGGAAGAAGCGAAGAGGAAGGAAAGCGCCCTCGAAGGAGCGAAGAGCGAAGGGCGAACGAGGAAAAGGGTCGGCGAGGGGTGCGGGGAAGGGTGAGAGGAGGAGACAGAGAAAGCGAGAGGAGGGATGGAATTTATTAGGCCTCGAGCGAAGTGACCCCTTCCCGAGCGAGCTGCCATTGATTTACGCTACAGCTGCCGCGGAACCAACAATGGGACTAAACTCTCCGGATACTTTTTCGGCTGAAACTGTACTAAAACTAGACTGTCGAAACGGCGTATACGGCCAGGAGGGACGGACCGAAGGGACACCGGCCGCACAGGGGGGGGGGGGGCTATCAAAATAATGGAGGCGCCTTCGCGTACAACGACACACACCGACGCATTCCGTCCGGCTTTCTACGATGCACGGAAGTCGCACGTATTCACGGGTAGTGTCGCTTTATTAAAAATTTCAAACAAAAGGCATTCGACTCGTTCCGCGAGGGCGATGGCCCGCGATGCCGAGGCAGCAGTGGTTGCACTCCGCCGCGTGTAAGGGGTGTTTTTAATAAAACCGTGCTTCCGCGCCAGCACGGTCTGAATACGGGAAAGCCGCGCGATCTGCTTCGCATACAAATTCAGCCGGTTTCGCGCGGAAACTGCGAGCCGCGCGATTTCTCCTCTCTTGCGATTTCAGCGACACCGAAGCGGGTGGACCATCGGCGGTGGAAGGGGGAGGGCATCTACGCGATATACTCGTACACTGAGAGAAATAATTGCTGATCAAAAAAATGTTTTCTTCAGTCAAAAACATGATATAATTTCGGGATCAAGCCACGGTTTTCTTTGTGCGTGAAAATATTTGATAGGCTCGAGTAATTGTTTTTTTTTACGCAGAAAAGGTACATATTTCTTGTTCCAGCGACGGTATTCTTGAATCGAGAATATATAGACTGGACCAGAAATACTGTCCTAAAAGTAGATTGAAATAAAAATAAGAAGGAATCATTAGATACGATTGGCACTTTTCAGAAAATTAGAGGAGAGATGTAAGTTTTGGGGTAGGCATCGTTAGCAGCGATAAAAAATGTGATTCAGCCCCTTCAGGTGGTAAGTTTGAGAAATGAGGTCCGACCTTGTGGAGCTCCAATGTTTGATTTCGAATGGATGAGAATTATTTGAACTGAAGTGGCTCCAGGATTTTTGGAATTTTATTCCTTCTTTCGCAATAGGGGTGGCCATTTCTGCTAGGAGGATAAAAATATAATTTTTTAATCATTTTTTTTTTCGAAATGAGCGTTGTCGATTTACTGTAAAGATGAGTCTTCGGAGTTCTCGTTCATTTTTAAGCAATAGGAGTAAGTAGGAGCTCCTGCTCAAAAGATACAATTACGAATTGGTAACAGTTATCAATAGTATGATTGTGGTCGAAAATCCCTGAAGCGACTTCGAGACGACTAATATCAAATAATTTTCATCCACTCGGAATCAAACATTGGAACTTCGTAAGGCCGGACCTCATTTCTCAAACTCACCACCTGAACGGGCTGAATCACATTTTTTATCACTGTTAACGATGCTTTCTCAAAAATTTACACCCCTCCTCTAATTCTCTGAGAAGTGTCAATCATATCTAATGATTCCTTCCTATTTTTATTTCAATCTACTCTCAGGACAGCATCTCTGGTCCAGTCTGTATATTCTTCGATCAAGAATCTGTATTCTTAAAAATCTGTAAGATTATATGTTCTTTATTTAAGAAACATTTTTTTGACACTAGCAATTATTTTTCTCAGTATCTGTTCGGCCGCCGCGCGATGGATTTGTTCGATCTCCTCGGGGTCTTAAATACCGAGGACACTATGCGTGACGCGACTATTAGAATGGTTAACCGAACGACCGAAGGGTAGAGACTCAAACCAATCGGCTAGTTCAAATAATATACACTGCACTCACTAATTAATGATCGTATATTAAATTAACAAGATACAGTGGAGTTTGTTAATTACAATGGTTATAATTGAACGTGCTGAATTAACGCGATACGAACTCAGAACTTCAATCCGTCGGCTGGCACGCAATGGCCTATTGACAAAGGGAGCGATTATGTAACTGAGTCGTGTTCAGATAAAGGACTGATACCTGAATGTATTATCCACGTTCCGCGATACCAAATACGACGTAGAATCTTGTTTATCTTACTGATTCCGAGTGAGGTTGATCGGCGGAGTACGACACGTACGACACGTTTGATGATTTGTAATACATTGAAATATAGACGCGGTTTTTCTTGGGTTATATACTTCTAAATCTACCGGTACATGGGCTATGGTAGGGATAGCGTCGGTAGTCGCTACGCACTCCTGATTGGCTGGGGAGGAGCGTCGGTGGAGCAGAAGAGGACGTTTAAGCCGCGTATACATCTGAGCACGAACGGGAACGAGGCAAGGTGAGGCGAGGCGAGGCGAGGCGAGGCGAATGCTTCGTTCGAGGGTTTTTGGCAATCGTACGAGGCAACGTTCGAGGCAGCGATCCATCCATTCGTTCGTACATTCCGGTGAAATGGCGGACGATGTAGCAGTGACGAGTGCAGCATTTGTGGTGATCGCGGGTTTATTATCGCAGCGAAAGAAAAGAAAAAGACGGTGGTGGGCAACTAGAACCTATCAAAATCGGTCGATTTCGAGGGAAAATTCAGTGTTAAATAGTATGTTAGAAGAAGAAGAAAGTGGTCATTTTCGAAATTTTACGAGGATGTCGCTAAATGACTTCAGTTTCTTCTGCATTTCATATTCTTTGATAAAATTAAGCGTTTTTTCATTGTCCCAGCTCATAACCACGAAGTAAAACAATTCGCAAAATAGTCGCGCACAAACTGCCTCGTACGACGCACCGAAAAACCGTCTACACTGCACCGAATGATCCTTTGAAGTACCGACTCCAAACGGATAGACTCCGAACGGCTCCGAGGCGAGGCCGAGGCGTCTTGCCGCGCCTCGGATGCACGTACACACTTGCATGCTCGTTCGGCCTCGCCTTGCCTCGTTCCCGTTCGTGCTCAGATGTATACGCGGCTTTAGCCGATTCGGATTGCACCTTCCGAGAAAGGTTCGGGACCGTGTTACTACGACCTTCGTTCGCCGAAATATTCAAATCGCCGATGACACGATTGAATCTAATCGGAGAGTTATTTTGAGCGGTGTCATGAATAACCCTCGGAATTCCGTCGCTCGGTGCGACGGAACAGTATCTATACAGAGACGCGCCAGGTTATTATTATCGACATTCTCCTCCGGAGCTATACCGAGGATGGATGGATATATCTCTCACCCTGCTGCTTCGCCCCCGAGCACTCTCTCGACGTTCCACCCTCGATTTCTCTCTTTCCCCGCCCCCCGCGCGCGTTAATTCCCTCGTTTAAATGAATTTCGATTGGATCGCGCTCTTTGGCTCTTCGGAGTCGAGCGTAACCTATAAATAGAACTATGGTCGGGAGCGACGGACGCGTCTCATTATCCTCCGAATCAGGGGAACTTCTCTAATCTTCGAGATGCCCCGGCGGTTTATCGAGTAACCTCCGCCGCGCGATGAAATGGGGGGATTCCGCCGAGCGTTACACGTGATCGCGAATCAACGCGCGGATCGCGCGCCGTCCTTGCGCTATACGACTCCGGCCCGTGTACGCGTGGAGGTGACGACAACGAAGGGAAGCCGAGCGGCGTTATAGCGCGAGTCAAGAGGAATTTTCCGGAAGAGGAGAGGAATTTCCGGCGGGACACTAAAACTCTGACCTGGTATGTCACCTAATCCTTTTGGTTGAGGCCCGGCGGAGCTCGAGACTCGAGCGCGTATCATCTACGTACCTACGTACTTACACACGTATAGACTTACCCACCGATCTACCAACCCCCGTCGCTCTTTCAGCCCAACAACGCCAACGCGCCTCGGATCGCAATCCCAACCCCGCGCCTTTCCACCAGAGCCGACGGCCCTGGACATTCCTGCGGGGATGAGACCGCGGGGGTGATTCGCGCGCGGCTGTGCGGCGGCGGCAGCGACGGACGTCTACGATTCTCATAGTTTTACGGGCGAGATAAAGCGGAGAGGCGTCGTTCCCCCGCACGATGTTTTGTCAAGGGAGCGGATCTCAAAGTTTTTTCCGGCGAAGCGCGCGCCTCCGTCCGTCGCGGCGGCGATCGGGGTAGCTGCACGCGGCGCCGTTACGGGGGAGTTTTCATGCGGCACGAGGAGTGGCTTTTTTTCGGTCGGAATTATCCGATCTACTTTCGTAAGGCGATTATCGGATTTCACTTAGCCCCGTCCACGCCCCGGCGGTTCTCGCTCGAGCCGCGCATTCGTTTCGGTCGGTTTCATTTTTAATTCCTTCGGTCCGAGCTCGAAACACCGCCGCGCGACGTCGATCCTGTCGGACGACGCAGGGAGGGCGAGTGGCTCTCGTTTGCCCTTTGCTCGGAGTTTTTGCACTCTCGACCGCACCCCGTGCGGGAAGATGTGTCGCCCGTGTAAGTATAGCCACCGCGCCGTTACCACTTTCTCGTCGGAACGACGGGAATTAACGAAGCGCGCCTCGGTCGATCGCTTGGAACTTCGCGTCTTTCGTTCTTCTTCGCTCTCTGAATCTCTCACTAGCGCTCACCTTCTCTCTCTCTCCCCCCCCCTCACCCTACACGGAAACTATCGTCCGAGGTAAAACAAGCGCGCTCTCTCCCCACGCGCGCCACTCGCTCTCCACCCCCGCCGCGCGGACGCTTTCCGCAAGGTGAGCCACGACGACGGCGGCGTCACGCGCGAATAGTTTACCGAGTAGGTTGGCCGTGGTTGGAAGGTAAAAGGGTAGGGTACCAGCCGCCTACCAGGCACACTAAGTACGGTTCGACGAACGTCACTTTTTACCCGAGCGCACCCGCGAACGAGCGAACTGGAAGAGCGCTCGCGATCAATTTTCCACGGACAAAACGAAACCGCCGTCGCCCCCGCCGCCGCCGCTTCTCCCCCCCTTCCAGGCACCATTCTCCGCACCCTCTCCCGCGAGCTCGTGTTTCGAGAGAGACCCTTATCAAGGGGAGGCGATATAGTTTTCGCCTTATCTGCGAATACAGGCGCGGCGACGACGGAAGCGACGTGTATACCGGGCCTACATCCTGCGCGCTTACACCACCGACGACAAGAGTAGCCGGTCGAGGGCCAGTAATGAACCCACCCTGTACGCAATATATCAAGGCTATGACAGACAGCCGCGAGGCCGAGCCACTATTGGCTCGCTGACTAGCGGAAGCTCAACGTGGGTCGAGAGACGCGGGACGGCGCATCAATCTATGCCAAGCCCGCTCGATGCCGGGGCTCGCCGACTGCCACGGCATCGGGCAACCCCTGCCTCTCCTCTGTTTCTCTCTTTCTACGCGCGTATACACGCGCGGATGCCTTCTCCCTTCCGCCTTTTAGTCCCGCGTCTCCTTATCTTGCTCCTCTCGACGGTCTCTCTGTCTCGCTCTCTTTCTCTCTCTCTCTCTCTCTCTCTCTCTCTCTCTCTCTCTCTCTCTCTCTCTCTCTCTCTCTCTCTCTCTCTCTCTCTCTCTGCAGTCGTTCGCTCCTACAGGTTGCGCTTAACGAGTGCTCAGTTCTATAACAGGTTCGCGATCGCCCCGGGGGGGCGTCGGACCGTATACGTCATACGGAAACGGCCGAAAATACATTTTGATGCCCCTTCTACAGATGCGGGATTACTCGCGCGATATCGGCCACCGAGATACGGCCGCGCATATCCGACTCTCGGCGCGAGTTCGGGATCCGAAGTCGGGCCGAATGCGGAGATTATTCTTGCAGAAAAAAAAAAGCTATACGCCGCGCGGAATTGATCGATGCCTGCAGTAACGCGTCCCCATTCGGAACGCTTTCAAAGGGGTTGCGCAAGGTAAAAGGGCGGGTGAATGGTCGTCAATCGCCCGCCTCGACCGCGCGTACGATATACACGTACGTATAACGCCGTTGAAAAGTTTCGGACGTCGGCGGGGATTTGCCGGAAATGGATTATTATTTCTGTTAACGCTCCAATTATTTTTCCGACCTACTTTCGGCGTCGCGTTTCGAACTTTTCGCGGCTATCTCTTCACGGCCCTTCCTCCGGATCGCGACGTCGCCCTGGCACGCGATTCCACGCCCCTCGTCTCTTCGCCCTCGACCCATTCTCGCGGTCATTGTGAGAGAGAGAGAGTGGTGGGGGGAAAGTAGAGGGAGAGAGGAAGAGGGAAGGAGGAGGAGAGGAGAGAGAGAGGGCGGGAAAGGGAAAGAGAAAGAGAAGGAGGATGAATTTATTTACCTTTCTCAGGTATTGTATACATAAATCATTATAAACATTAACATACTACATAAACATTGTATATAAATAGAAACAGTATACGTAAATAGGTATGACCCATTCGACCTACTATCTAGATTACACTTACTGTACTCTTTTAAAGATGCATTTATGCGTACCGTAAATATACTCTTAATGTATTCTTATATACCCTTAATATACTCTTTTAAAGGGATCTTCCTTTTAAAAATGCATTTATACGCTCATGCTCTAAGACAAGGTCTTCTAAGAGCACGTATACAATGAAACTAACAGGAAAAAAAACTGAAGAAAATTATAACTATAAAAAATTATTAAAAAGAGAGAAAGAGAGAGAGAGAGAGAGAGAGAGAGAGAAAGGGAATGATTCACCATTGGAACGTCGCAGTCTCCGACGGCTCGAAGTTTCGCGGCGCATCGATTCTATCGCCGAGAATAATATTACTCATTTGAATAGAAGTCAACCGAGACGGTGGTAGCGACTGCGGCGTTGGCAGCGGCGGCGGCGGCGGCTGGACCGATGCCCCTCGAGAAAGAATGACCCTCCCGGGAGGAGCGGATGGAGACAAGGGAGCCCGAGAAAGAGACAGCGCGAGAGTCCCGGGAGGCCGACGTTTTCTCCGATCCACCAGGAGGAGCCGGAAGATATACACGTCGTCCCTCCGCGCGCGCGGACCGCGCGAAACGACGCGAGGACGGTGCCGCCAGTACTGGGCGCGCGTGTCAGGGCGAAAATGTCTATTTCGATTTTGCCCGGCTTCCATGAGAGGCGTGTGCGCGCGGACTCGTGTGACTGACGTCGTGTAAATTAGAGAACCGTCCGCGGGTTATCGATCGGCCGACGAGGAGTCGACGGGAGGAATCAACGTGCAAAAAGCTTGCTTTCGCCCCGAAACCGTTTACAGAGCAAATAGCTCGCGTGGTCTACCCGCGCCGCCGGCTCGAAACTGCCTAATGCGCCGGGCAGTTATGCGTAATGACTCGATACTTTTTCCTCGCTATTTCCAAAGTTACTCCCTCGTACGTCGGTACCGGCGCACTCGCTCCTCCGTGTCGGCCTGTGATTTCGCGGTGAAGTTGGGGCGTCGACGCGGCGTACGTTTATATACTCGATTGCATATACAGGGTGTTCGGAAAAAACACCGACACAGAAATAGGGGTGATAGGTTACGTCATTACAAGTATTTTGATGTAAGGGACCTATACCCGCAAGCGCCCCCTTCTGGAGATATCAACTTTTCAAGTTTATAACAACCGAGGTTGATCAAAGTAGAATAATATTGAGTTTTTTGTCTACCTGTACAATTGAAAAACAAATGAAAACTCCTTGTATCCGCATCATCTTCGAAAAGTACAAGGACTTGAGCCAAGCGGTTATCCTTTCCGCAAGCAGTTTGCGCAGTGGCACATCTATCCAGAATCGTTTCCGATGTTGCATGGACATGGGTGGCCGTCATTTTGAGCATTTGCTGTAGTACATTGTTTTTGTATCTCGTAAAATTAAATATTCGTTACCATCTTGATACGTTTCTTATTATTCTACTTTGATCAACCTCGGTCGTTATAAACTTGAAAAGTTGATATCTCCAGAAGGGGGGGCGCTTGCGGGTATAGGTCCCTTATATCAAAATACTTGTAATGACGTAACCTATCACCCCTATTTCTGTGTCGGTGTTTTTTTCCGAACACCCTGTACATATGTATGTGCGCGATGCCTATACGTGGAAACTCAAACACGGGACTCCCATTCGGGCGTCTATAACACGCTACGACATAACGCCGTTTTTATGGGTTTCCTATATTTCTGTATACACGTACGCGAGCGCCTGTGTACAGCCGTGGGCGTACATAGTTCCGTAAGTAACTCCACGTGTCACTGTGGCCTCACCGGCGTTGCCACGAAACTGCGGGGAAATATCGTCGAGCCAAGAGAGAAAAAGAAACGGATAGGAGAACTATGTACGGTGTAGTGAAATACGAGCTCGCGCGGTTGCCTTTTATATTGTATATATTACTCCTAACTATATTTTTTCTCGGCATTGCCATAAAAATGCTCGTTATGGTACATAGCCGAGCTATGCGGGCGAGCTTATACTCTTCAACTGCAATTATCTCGTTACCGGTGAATTTTTTATTGATACGTCGAAACGTAGCCACTAAAAAGTTCAGTTTGAATATGGGCCGAAAGTTCACGGATAACGAGATAATGGTAATTGAAGCGAACGCCTCTGCGAGTATGGCATAGCCTCGCTCTACCCTATACGGGCATAAAGGAAGGTCGCTATCGATGGATCGTTGCCACGCGATTCGGACACCGATGCTATTATGTGCTCGTATATAATGCATCGCGGTTGACATTCGCGGGCTGCGATTTTATGAAATATCGCGCGCTACTCTCGGCTGCCGTGTTACTTTGCAGCGACAACGACAGTTGTGTGTACACACTTTTATCAAAATTACAGCCGCGTCACTGTCGACATTTTTTAACGCGGTGAAAATACGGGGACAGCTCTCATTTGAAGAATATATACACTGCTCCCGCACCGGCAGAAACGTTTTCGCTTTTCATTTTATTCTCTAATTATAGACTAAGAGCTAGTGACATTTTTCAGTGATTATTTAGTTAAGGCCTATTTTTTGAGAGAATGTTGTGGGGGGCATGTCTAAGTGCCATCCGTGAGGATTAATCTTGATAGCGGTATGGGAGGTTGGCGGAACGCCCCCGACTTGTAAAAAATAGTGCACAAAATTATTATTTAGTTAAGGCTAAAATTTTGTTTACTATTCATCTGGTAGTCCACAATTATGAATATAAATTGACGGATCGATTGGCCGGCATTACAAGGGTGGCGGATCATCCTAAATACGTCGTGTGAACAATAACATTTTTATTATTTAGTTAAGCCTCAATTTTTAATATGTTATTGAGGCAACTGTTTCAAGTGGAAATTTAAATTGGCGGAATGAAATATTGGCATTAACTACCTGGCGGAACGGTTTAAACATCCATTGTGCGCGCCTCGATTTCGTGTTGTTTGCCGCAGAATTTTTTGTATTAGGAATGCTTCTAATGTAGATAATGATTTTGTTTATTTTCTGGAATCTTTTTAGTAATATAATAGTAATTTAGTTTCCCTGGAGTTAATATTTTAGCGCTCATTCAATATTGATGAGCTTCAATATATCAATCAAACATCAGTCGTATGTTTTGACACTCAACATTTTATTTGTGATGTCAGATGTTTTAACAATTTTTAAATCGGTTGAATGATATAATTTTTTTTCCCGTCGGTGCAGTGCAGATTTTCCCGTTGGACGAAACGCGAATGCATGTTTTAATGATACAACCGTATTTTTTGTGGGTATAGTAAGACTCGTCGTTTCGCCATCGCATTTTGTCCGGTCTCTATATACTCAGATAAATAATTGCTAGTGTGCAAAAAACGTTTCTTGTATCAAGAACATATGATTTTGCAAATTTTTAAGACTGCAGATTCTCGATCGAAGAATATGTATTCTTGTTTCAAGAATACCGTCGAAGGAACGATAAATTCTTTCTACCCAATAAACCAATTACTCGAGCCCATCAAATATTTTTTTGCACGAAAATAATCATGGCTTGGTCTTGAAATTATATCATGTTTCTGATCGAAGAAAACATATTTTTGGCACCAGTAATTATTTCTCGCAGTGTAGTACGCAAGAATAGAAGTGCCGCCTATAGAGTCGTCGCTGTCGAAGCGGTAATTCGACGATAATTATCTTACCGCGCTGTGAGGATAAGAGGAACCGAAAGGGGGGCGTTTCGAGAAGCCGAGCGAAAGTAAAAACGTCGCGGGACACCGAGAGTGTCGTCCACGTTCCTCTCTCGAGTTCGTCGATGGAATACGAGTGTATACCTATGGATATTGCATCGACGCGGTTGCAGGTCGATCCGCGCGACAGCTGTGCTATATCGCTCTCGTCGCGTACCCCTCTTTGTATATTCCGCGACTGCGAGAAAGCGCGGTTGCGGTGGGAATCGGGAGGGATGTGGAATAGAGAGGGAGATGAGGAGGTAGAGGAGGTGGGTAGGGCAGCAGGAAGGACGATGTGAAAGGGGTCGAAAAGTTAGGAGTAGGGAGAGACCGGCATCGACGGGAGAATAGCGCCGGAGTCCGGGGAGGGAGGACTCCGCGAGAGGGAAAGAGAGATAGACCGATATATACCACGTCCACCGTAAAAGTAAAGAGGATACGCTTTCGCGAGGCGGGGCCGCGAGATGAGCTTTCCTCGGTGAATTCCAAGCTGGCGCATTATTGGCAAACGGACGGAAAAATCGATTCGCGTGGCACTGCTTCCGCCGCAGCGCTACGTCGCCTCCGCGCGCGCGAATTCGCTTTGACATTCTTTCCCCGCGTGTCGAATGCCGCGCGCCGCGTCCCTCTCAATGCGACCGCGAACTTTGATGGGACGTGTGCGAAGTTCGCAGCGGCGACGCCGCCGACCGCGATGATTTCGCGTCCCTCCGCTCGTCCGTGCCTCGCGTGACACGGATGTGGGATATCCGTCCATCGTTCATCTCTCTCTTATCTGTCCGCGGAAGCTATGCGCGCGGCAAGGCCGAGGAACGACGCGTGGAGACGCGGAAAGCGGCCCTCGGGGCTGTCGACCTGGTTCCCCCTCCGTCCTCTCGCGTATCCATCTCCATCTCACCGAGGGAAACCGCAAAACTCTCGACTTCAAAGGGAATATTAATGTTCGTTCGACCGTTTCCCGGATTTCTACGGTTCCGCGCATCAGAGCTATCGCAACTGCGCGTACTCCCGTTCCGCGGATACGTATGGGCGACCGAGACGTCATGCGGGTATCGCGAGAGTGGTACGGGCTTTTCGAGAAGTCCTTCCGACGTAATCGCGAAGCGTTTGCTGGATTATCCATATCGGTACACGGATAAAAAGGATTGGTAAAAGATCGTGGGAAAACTCGTGAATGTTTACAGTTATTTCAGTAACAGGGCTCCTTGAGGTGAAACATTGAAGTTTTTAATACATCATAGCGTACTTTTTACAATTCGTAATAGTGTAAGCATTAGTTTATATGGAAAATGTATCAATCTCCCGTTAAGGGGCATCTTTTAGCATTATTGTATATTTGATTTGATTTGATTTATTCGATAAACGCCAATCGGCAATATACAAAGTTTACAACATCCTCCAATAAGGCAAATTAGAATAATTAATGACGCGATGTATCATCCAACATGCTCACTCGTCCAATGATCCGACCAACTTTTTGATTCCCGCAGTGAAACTCGATACGGAGCAACCAAAGAAGTCGATATCCTGATGACACGTATTTACGATATGCACAAGTCTATTATACGGGCTATACGCTACGTAATTCTTGTTAGATTTCCGAGGCTCCGAGGCTCCGAGGTATATTGGCAAAATTGACATAAATCCGCAGTCCCGAAATCTCTTTTCTTGATTATTTTTATACGTTGAAATAAATTTTAATCGATCGTATCTAATTATTATCAGGCCGCTAACGTGCGCTTTTTTATTTCTAATCGTCTAAAAGTTTGTTATTCGATTAAGAAAATCGTAGGCGATGCCTATAACCATCCGTGATAACAACATTTAACGGGAGACAATATTTTGAGCAGTATTAAAATCATTTACGTACATACAGTAAATTCGGTCGCGCTAGCGGCCTTCAGATTACTCCGCTGAATCCAAGAAAATTTCTTCCAGCGTAGCTGTTATCTGCATAGAGTTACTTCGGGAAATATGGCGTATTTTCGATTTTTTGACTTTCAGGAAATATTAAATTTTATTCAAGGCATACTAGTACAGCAGATATGATCGCACAGTGAGAATTCGATGTTTATTGTATGATATTAAACATTAACCAGTGAGGGTCGAATACTAAAACGGCGTACCCTGACTATCATCTGAAAAATTCCTATGAGCTATGTTCAAAGTTCCCAGAGTTGAAAGACACCCCTTAATACGCATCGGGTGTTTATGCTCTCTTAATCTCAATCAGTAAAAATAACTGAGAATCAGTACACCTATAGGCACTTAAATCCTGTGAATAGAAGGTTACTGGATTTCAGTGACTTTTCACTGATTTTCAGTAATTTTTATTAGTAGTAGTAGTCATTTTATTAGATTAAGAGAGCTGGTTTATACTGTTACGAACTGTAAAAAGTACCTACGATGTGTCTATTAAAAAATTTAATTTTTCATCTCTAGCAGCCCTGTTACTGGGATTCACTGTAAAAATGTCTAATCCTTTTTCTCCGTGTAATGTTGAGAACGTTTCGAGAATTACCACACGTTCTCTGAGAAATGAGAAACTACCGATGATTTTTCATCTCGAGGCCCGGGGTGTTTGAAACTTACAACGGCGGGTCGCGCATTGTTCAACGCGATCCGTAGAAATCTCTTTGACATTTCAAAGGGGAGCTTTTTGATACGTCTCTGAACATTACCTACAATGAGTCGGGTTCGCAATTTTCTCGCACAAACCACACGCGGAGTACCGGCGGTTTATTCGTCTAAAATTGAAAGCGTCTATTCTTCAAAGTTTGCAAATCGGCTCAGTGTTGCCGCCTAACTTTTTAGTATCATCCCCCACAATGGTAACCCGAGCAAAGAAGTATTACACGTATGTAAACATCCGTTGCCAAAGTACGCGCGTTACACACGGAGATACGGCTCGTTCGACAAATGGGAGAAAAAATTCCACGCCGATATATTTAACGGCGGTGCTGACAAAGGAAGAAGGCGGGTTGCGGGGCGATGAGTCACACTGCGGACGGCGCGAAGAACCCTTTTTCGTACAGATGTTTACATAACCTTTTTTTTTCACTCTGCACACTCCGCGCAGAGGCCGTTCCATCTTCGCAATAAAATTTATCTCCCACGGTTAATCTCTCGTCAGCCACTCTGACCGGCCTCTGGGAGGTTTATCGTGGGGATAAAGTTATCGCGGAGTCGGAACGAGCAGCTCTCAATGGGCGGAATGTTACCCGAAAGTTTCGCCAAACATTTTAAACCCACCCCGTATTATACGCGTACGTATCCGAGGTAAGTAGCGCGGATCGGAAGCGGTGGTACGAGGAGCACGAGGAAGATGGAACGTTATATAGACCGCGCGAGTAGTCGCGGTTGGATAGGCAGGTGTAAGTAGGTAGGTTGAAGTAGAGTCGGTAGTGAAAGAGAGGGAAAGAGAGAGAGAGAGAGAGAGAGAGAGAGAGAGAGATAGAGCGCGTGGGTAGGGGAAGCGGGGCCTTCGGTATTTTAATATCTGGCATTCCTGAAACGACCGATCGTCTGACTCTACCGTCACCACTACTACTGCCTCCGCCTCGCCTGCAACATACCTATACTCGCTCCTATACTCGTATCCTCCCCTCTACGGGGATACGGGATCGGGAGATCTCTTCGCTTCTTGCCTCTCTCCCACTCCACACACTTCCCCGTTCTTTCGCTCTCTCGACAAGTCCCAGGGTATCCTTTCATGCTCCACTCTGACGGTATTATCGCGGCCCAGTCCTATCGGTAATTATAAAACATTACCTCCGGAATATATCGTAGCACTCGCGCGCGTAAGTTCTCCTCGTGTCTCTTCTTTTCCTTTCCGGCGCTCGTAGCCCGGCGGAAGATTAACGTCGTGTACGTCTCTCGTTCATTTCGCCATTCCGACTGCCTCGTCGAGTCGCGGACTATAGTGCGTTCAATTCAGGTCGCCTTTTAACGGCTTTCGCTCAAATTGCTCCGCGACATCGACGTAGGAATTGCGGCCGCGTATGAGGCGTGGGCACGTTTAAGCTCGAACTCGTATTTCCGCGCAGCCAGCCACCCGCGGCTTTATCGCGCGTTCGCTTCGAGCCGCGCGCTATACGGGACCCCGTATACGTGTGTGTGTGAGCGCGCGTTTTATATCCGTACAGGTGATTTCAGCGGACATCCCACGGAGATTCGATATGGTCTCTCGACGGGATATTTCTTCAGTATTTCGCGCTTCGTCGCGCACGCACGTATACCCCGTGTTTCGTTTAATAGACACCAGTGCAACGAGTTGCATATCGATTGGTGCACCCCGCTCGTTATCATATCCTGTTATTCGGTTGCAATACCGACAGCCGAGATCCGAACCAAATAACACTGCTTATGCGGAGAAAAAGGACTAGTAAAAAATAATGGGAGAAGCTATGAATTTGTACAGTTACCCTAGTAACAGTGCTTCTCGAGGTGGAACATTGGTTTTTCATTGACCACAGCGTACTTTTTACAGTTCGTAATATCTATGAACTTCAGTTTAAACGGTAAGATTTACCAATCTTTTGTTAATATGTTATGGATTTATACTGTTACGAACTGTAAAAAGTACGCTGTCTCTATTAAAAAATTCAATGTTTTACCTCGAAGAGTCCTATTACTGGACTCATTGTAAAAATAATTAATCCTTATTCTCTCTCCGTGTACGTTTATTTCCTTGATTATTCGAAAAAATACAAACGAGTATCGAAACTATGTCGGAACGTCTATGACTTTAAGTAATAAGATAACCGATCTTTATCAGACTGATACTTCTACTTGGTTCTGATCCTGGCTCGGTATTTCCACCGAATTATAGACAGAGGAAAAGAATAAGTTAGATCTACTGAAAATTACTTGCGGGATCGCAAGTAATTCTTTATTTATATCAATGAAATTTTTTAATACATCAATTAAATATCTCTTCCTTGCTGTCATGCGAATTAGTATGAGATTGCAAGAAAGAAATATCAAATTAATATGAAAAAGGATCAAATTGATCAGAATAAATAATTACTTGCAACCCCGTAAGTAATTTTTAGTAGATCCTACTAATTCTTTTTCTCTGTGCAATGAAGCACAGCGGATGGGGTGCACCAACCGATATGCAACTCGCTGCACTCTGACGTATATTAAACCAAACACGCGGACTATAGGAACTCCTCGCAAGGACGAGTAGCGTAAGTTCTTCGCGCTCAGTCGCGCTGCAGCCCTCGCTCAAAATTTACAAGCTTCCCTGGAATTTTACGTAGACCCATTCGGTAGCGAGAATATAGACGCTAAGTGGAGGTTTCAATATTTCATTATCGAGCAGGAGTTAAACGCTCCGAGCTTTTGGATGCAATTAAGCCGCGAGCTCGCGTGCAGCCGAGTTCTTCGCTATTATCTCCCATTCCGCACCGCGGACCCTTCGTTAATGGACACGCGGACCCTCCGTAGCTCTATGTGTTACAGATACGTGTATACACACCTACCCCATATCCATAGATTTCACATACAGGTCATTTCAACAGACGGCACACAGATATTCGTCGCGCACGTCCCCTCCCCCAAAGAATTTCCCTTCACAGCCCTCGCGTTTCCACACTGAGAAAAAAAAGATTAAAAATTATTCTGTTAGAAGGATAATCTGAGTACGAAAGGTAAAATAGATCAAAAATTATCCTAAGGAAGGATTTTAAACTGTGGAAGTTTAATTTTTGATCCATTTTACCTTTCGTATACCTACTCAGATTATCCTTCTAATTCACAGAATAATTCTTAATCTTTTTTTTTCTCAGTGCACCCCGCGCGGGAACATCAACCCATACAGATATCCTTCGTTCGGACGAGCGACGTTGCACGCGCGGAGGCGCAAACTGGAAGCCCTGGATACCTATATCTACTCGATTTACTCGGCAAATCCGTGCGCGGTCGCGTATATATACTTACATACACCCACAGTCCTTCGCGAGGGAAGAGAGAGCTTCGTGCTCCGGGGAAATAACCGAAAATCAAAAGCGTTATCGCCCCCTTGGAAATTACTCGCACGAATGCGTGGGCCAAGCCCTACGGCCGAAAGAAGAGGCATCGCCGGCACACGTTCGATCCGCCGCTATATATACCATTATATATATCCCATTCCTAAACCGACCCTCTTCCTGCAGCCATTCCGAATGCCGCGCGGATGTACTCGCGCCTATAGTTTTGTCTTTGAGGGCGAGGGAGAGAAAGAGGAAGGAAGGGAGAGTGAGAAAAGGGGAGATAAAGATGGGGTGGGGGAGGGGAAAAAAATAAGTGGAACGTCGAGATTTACGCTCAGCCGTGGCTAACGCGTTGGTAGTGAACCGTGGCGACGGCTGCGAAAGACTCGATAACACAGGGAGGGTTGCTCGGCCGAGTTAAAATTTCACTCTTCGTCCCCTAGGTGCGCGGTGTATTATACGTAGAAACGCGTTACGGATTTCGCCACGCGATCGATATTCAACCAGACTCACAATCCCTCTACGCGGAAGCTTGCAGAAATTGGATGGTGGGATGAACGAGAATTTCACCGGCAATGTGCGCTTGCATATAATCGCGTAAAGCAACACTGCCCGCGAAAGAGATACAGAGTACCGAGAGAGTACAGAGATGCGGGGGGGGGGGCTACGGGGGTAGTATCGCATAGTCGATGCTTCGGTCAAATACACCGGTTATTAGAGGGACGGCCGGGCATTCCGATCGGACATAGCAGCATTACCCCGATCGAATTCCAATCAGCATCCCCCTCCGTCGTCCAGCCAGATCCGCCGCCCAATCGCCGCTCACCGCTCGCCGACCGTATACCATCGACCGATGACGCGGCCGTTCGTTTTCATTCGACGTGGCCGCGTACGTTACACGCGTCCGTATACGACGAGGTTCTCTGATCCGGGAAATCCCTCCACTGATCCCGCGATCTTACAGCCCCGACGGTTGCGGGAGCAGCGTTCACGCGGAAAAATTAGGACGGCTTGTAGAGACGACGGTTCTTGGCCGAAAAGGGGTATTTCTAAAAATAAAGCGCTGTACGAGAACTGCGAACGCGGTTCCTACATTTCTTTATCTCCGACGCGGCTCGCTCTTTTTACTTTCGCTTCGATTTGGCTTACCTCCTGGAATTCAACACCCCGAGGAGGTTCGTCCTTGATTATCTCGATCGCTCAGACACGACAAACGCTCGCCACCCCAACCTGACCCGTGTCAGCGATCTCCTCTCCGCGAGACGAAAAACGCCGACGGATCATTTTCAGGGAAATTGGGACCTCTCTCTCTCTCGCGGTCCTCGGAGGTGGCGGTGGTGAGCGCGCGGGGTAGGTGGGAGGGGGAGTGGGAGGTAACGGATTACACTTTTATCGCGATTGGGAAGTAATACGACCCGCCGAGACGGATGATCTGTCTCCGCGCGACACGCGGGGATCTCTCGCAATCGCAGTGGTTATTTCTTTGAGGGATCGTGTAATTTACAGGTTTTCCCGGCGTCCGCGCGGTGCAGCCGGCGAGATGAATTCGATCCGTAATATCGATACGCCGGCTGTGCCGTGATGAGTGCTCGATATACCCGCTTCAGAACGACGCGAGATTAAACGGAACCGTTCTGTACCTGCGATCCGATTCCAGTCCGGAAGGTTTATAATCGGGCTGTGCGCAGGGAGTGAAGATTAAATGCCACGATAAGTAACGAGGCATTTGTAATCGAGTTATTGCGAAGCAGCGACACCGTTGATCGATAGGCACGGGAGAAAGGGTTCTTTCTCTCCTCTCTGCGGGTATTTGTTTCTTTTCCGTGCTTCCGGTACGGTGAAATATCCGTCGGCTTAAAGGGAAAGCTTCTTTCAGGGAGGCTGTAGAGCTCGGTTGCTACTTTTACAATCTTTCAGAAGGAATCGTCGTTTGATTGTAGTTTTTCGGACACTACGGTATGACGAACTTCGAAATAATCACAACTCTAGTTGTATTACGTTTATCGACGAAATGTCTGCAAGCGGAGGTTGTTTTCAAAGGGAGCCGAAGCCCCCGGGAAATGCCTACGTTGATGTTAGCGGTTGTCGGGCGGTGGACGGTCTGACCCCAAGATTTCCTATAATTTCTACACGGTCTCTGATTCCAAATATTGAGCTAGTTTAGTTGGGGTTCCTATAGAGGGTTCCGCCATACACGAGGACCATATCTTTAGACTTAACGTCGCCTGCAGCGGACTTCTAAGCCCGGTACACGGTCTCCACTTTTTCCATCGAAGTATGCAAACCGTTACCATAATTTACTTGCCAGTGGAGCTGGTTCTGTATCGATAGGCGCACACTGAGAAAAAAAGTGTATAGTAGAACCAACCATAATCGCAAGGCTGAATTTTCCTGATCGCTAGTACCAGATTTACGATTAAACGAACTATAAATGCAGTCGAAATAACTTTTGTTGCATAGTTATAATAAAAACAAGATTACTGTTTCTAATAGCCGTACACTATGGTTAAATTATCCATAAAAGTAGATCAATAATCTTACTGTATGGTAATGTCAGCTACAATATATGAAAAAAAGTTGGGGACATTTATCGACCATGCTACAAGTTTACCTAGTCGTAGGAATCATAATCTCTTGTTACCAGAATCAGAATCTTACTGTTTAACACAACTATCATGATTGGCGCCAAAGTCAGCCATGGTTTTTGGTTAAATTATGGTTCTTTTAACCAGATTTTGCTCCTAGTGCACCCCGTCCGCTGTGGTTTCCTGTAATTTCGTGGTGATACTGGTAATCTCATTAATGCTTAGAGCGACAGATGTTCATATATAGTTTCAATATTTGTTTGCGTCTTTTCGTGTAATCGAAGAAATAAACGTAAACAATGCCATTTGGTTCGGATCTTGGCTACCGGTATACCACGAAATTACAGTAAATTATGCAATAGTTTTGTATATTGATATACGCGTTAAAGACATTAAAATCCATAAGGTGATCTTTAATGTTTACAGTCTATTCATTCACCTGTGTAATTTCTTTTCAAAGTAAACATTTTACGAAGTTAAATAATAAGTCTCGACGGCACGTTTCTTATATCATTCGAAAATTAGTCAATGCAACCGAATTACTCGCTTCGCCACCGGAATCTGCAGTCGTAATTGAATCCAAAGAATCTTTCTCACCCGCGCAGGGGCGCCAGTGTGTGGTTTCTAAGAAGTCTGGTCCGGAGGATGTCGGTACCCGGTTATCGAACTGTACGTAGAATTTTTTCCCGCGACTGCCGGAAGGGGTGAACGACTCCCCGGAAGAGACTCGTGTTCCGATTCCCCGCAGTCTCCCTCCTTTTTCCGTTGGACGGAGAAGAAAGATCCAATATACCTTCCACTATTGTTTGACTCTCTCTTTCGAAGGAAAGAAAGACAGGGTTGACGCGCGCGAGAGAGTACCGATAGCTGGAAAGGAAGGGAAAATGCTGGGACGAGAAGATACACTCGTGTACCACGTATACGCGCTTCTATATCGACGCGTATATACGCTCGCGTCTTATACAGATGCCGGGGTGAGTTCACGGATGGAGGAGAGGGGGAGAAGCAGAAAGAATAGGATGAAGAGCGCGGTGGTGGAAAAAAAAGCGAAGAAGGGATATAAAGAAGCATCGTAGGTACCTATAGGAATTTATAGTCTCCGAGCCAAGGCTCGCGATAGAGCCGACGATAATGGAGTTTCACGCTAGCTGCTCGGAAACCAGACAGAGACGAACGGACGACGACGGACGGCGACGACGCGATCCGGGACCTCGCGCGCGGAGAGGGTGGAAAACCATCCCGTACGATCTCGTTTCCGCCTCATACTCGGAAGTTTAGACACTGCGGAATTTATGACGTATAGCTGGCTCTCTTCGCGCGATATAAAAATGACATCATCTCCCGGCGCGATAAATCAGGAGTCGCGCGAATAAGCCGATACTCCTGCACGCGTGCGTACGTTTCGAGCCTCCTAATTACTGCGTCGTCGGCGGTTATCTTTGGGCTGTCGCGCAAGGTCTGTGGAAAGTAAATAAGTAATAACGATGTTCCCTTCGTTAAAAGTGAAGTGGTGAAATTACGAGAGAAATTGTCCCGAAGGCTATACAAGTTTGAGTGACGAAGATAGTAAAGTTTCGCCAATGAAAGAGCGCGTTCCTCATAATGAGGGCGGCGACGCAAGGAGTTCAACTTGGAAGGCGGCACCGAGAAAGTCACTTTAGCGTAATGAACGTTAATTCCAATTAAATCTGCGGTTTTAGTCGTTTTGCGAGTCTGGGGTCTTTCAGAGTGGTGAAGGAGGATTACTCTTTGATGCTTTATGCTCCGCGTCGAATAAGTCGAAATTGCTATACAAGTACGATGGCGATTATATTCCGAGTTTGGTTTAACCACTTGCGGTGCAAAGAAATTCACGGCTGGCGTTCCGGTAACAGAAGCATCTCGCCGTGCGCGCGGCACGTCTTTCCACCGCAAGTGGTTAATACACGCCAGTGCAACGGGTTGCATATCGGTTGACGCACCCCGTCCGCTGTGATTTCCTGCAATTCGGTGGTAATACCGACAGCCAAGATTCGAACCAAATGACACTGCTTACGTTTATTTCCTTGATTATTCGCAAAAGTACGCTGACGAGTATCAAAACTTTATCGGAGCATCTATCAATTTAATCACTAATGAAATGACCGATGTTTCTCGTACTCATCTATTTTTCTAGTTCTATTTGGTTCGGATCTCGGCTGTCGGTATTACCACCGAATTACAGGGAACCACAGGGGGTGCATCAACCGATATGCAGTCTATTGCACTGGCGTGTATTAAACGAAATACAAGGTATAACGTAACGTTTTCTACGTGGAAGGGAAAACGTCGGGGTGAAACGAAACGCATTTGAGAGCCATGGCAACCATTACCCGGCACGACAATCGCGAGGGCCAACAACTCGGCGTTTCATTTCACCCCGTTTTCCCTCACATTTCGTCAGGCGCCGACCTAAGAATGACGGCGTCTCCGCTGTCATATCTCTATGCGATGGTGCGTTTGATATCACACGTAGAGAGACGCTCGAGTGTCACTCCGCATTATTCACGCACACGGGAACAAACACCGTCTTGAGTAACGCCTGAATCGAGGCGTTCGAATGGATGAGATTAGATTTCGTCCTCGTGGACGCCTACGCGCGCGTCACCGCCTGTGCGTAGAGAAACGCGGAAATTTGGCGACCAGTCGAATCGGTCGGGTCGGGAAAAAAATGTATATACGCGAGGAAATATGTATATACCAGATCTCTCTCTCCCGGTATACGTACATACTGCGAGATATATAAGATGGGTTATCTATGCCGGTAGGGGTGGCCGTGCGCTCGAATCCTGGTTGGAGTACCTTAGATTGCGGGGATTGACGCACAGCCGTCTCTGCCATTAGGCATCCCTTCTTACCGTGATATATATTCTGGTATATGGAATAGATACGCGCAGGCTTAATCGGATTAAAGCTCCGTGGATAAACAATAATATCCGTTCGCATCGTTCAGCGATGCTCTAGTTTGGTTACATTACGTCATCTAGAGCGAGTAGTGAAGAGTTAGCGTTCGTGGGGTGTAAATACCAGTTATCACGATTTCAATACTTTATGTCAACGCCAAAAATCCGTGATTTTCACACGTTGCTCTAATTGATGAGCACATGGCTCAAATTCAGTTTAAACACGGATGCGTGATGCGTTCCAAATGACTATCTGCGATGAAGATCTACCCTGCGCTCCACCCGAGATCAGATAGAGCCCTGTATAAATGAAATGAAGAAACAAATGAAAGACCCTTTCGTGTCTGGTTTAACCCCCCGGGGACGCATTACTTATTATGGTAGTCCTTTGTAATATTCATGAGGTCGGGAAGACAAGAGTCACCTTGGGCAATTTGGGCGGGTGTAACACTCGCGCTATTATATGTCCAAATCTAAATTAGACGGAGGTTTCATTTATTTTTCAAGCCATTCTTATACAGCGTCGCACGACACTGTACAAATCAAATGGGAAATAAGTGGAACCCGTGTCTGGTTTACACTTGAATACATATGGTATAGATTTTCTGCGGTAAAATCTAGCTTCGGAACGTTGCCAATTGTAGCTACTAAAGTATGACCACCACTAAGGTAGACGACTTTCATTTGTTTCTCCTTTTACAGAATTATGTCCGGGTAGAACGTGAACAGTGTAACTCGTACATTTCATTTTGAAATGTTTATCTTTCATAAAACAGGGGATACATATCTGTACCTCAGAGCCAGACTATGTTAAGTCCTATGTTGAGACTATGGACTTAACATAGGACTTAACATAGTCTGGCTCTGAGCTACAGATATAGTGTTGTATTTAATTAATTTCAAAGTACGGAAGTCTAACGTTAATATATTATGGTCAAATTTTATTCCCCATTCCCCCTAAGTACACATAAGTTCATGATGCTAGAGGAAAGGAAGGTAATGCGGAATACGGTTGATAATTTGGAATAACTATGTATAAATTGAACTAAAATTTATTTATTTTCGGACGTAAATACATATTGCGCATGCTATCCAGTAAGCTTCTTAGATTTTTAAAATAATGGTCGATACTAATATCATAGGGTAGACCGAGGCGAATCGGATCACAGGGCCAATCAGATTATACCGTGTGTTTTCGAGGATGGGACACATAGGGAGTATGCGAGTGCATTTTAAAGCACCGGTTAACCTGGGTGACGATTAAGAGACTCTCTATCGCTCATTTTTCTGTCCTTCTCGGATTTGTCGAGTTCGAGTGTGCAACAGAGAAACTCTTATGCGTTCACTCTCGTTAATTGACGTTCTCACTCGCACTCACATGTCTCCTATGTGCCCCATCCTCGAAAACACACGGTAGATCCAATTTCTTAACTTACTAACTGCGGAATTTAGTTTTCAAAATCCCCCACAGAGTGCGGAATTAAAATCAAGCAATGACACACGAGTATACACGTCGAACGCAGTGCAAACGATCCTATTTTAAATTTTGCGAAAAACGAGAAATAATTACTATTTTATTTGACAAAAGAATAACAATTCATTTCTGAAAAGGTTATTGTTATTAAAAACTTAAAAACTGTCAACAAATAATAAAATACACAAACGAGAAAAATTGAAGAAAGAAAATAATTTGAAGAATTTCAATTGATTTCGGTGTGATATTTTTCAAAACTCTTCAATTCAGTATCCACTCTACTGTCACGTAACGTGACCATACAATTTTTTTTTCAATTTTCCCCCTCCCCATACCCCACCATCGATTTAAAAGATGTAATTTACGTCTGAAGCTTCCCTAAGATATAAAATAATAAAACAGAATTCAATTTACTGTACCCTACCGGGAGTCGCGGTCCTTTTAAAGGGTACCCAACCATACGTCACAATATAGGGCGTAAAAAGTACGAGCAAGAGAGGAAAAAAGCGGGAGACAGATAGAGTGGAAAGCTGATCAGAGCTCAGTCGATCGGAACTCGCCCTATAAGCTGTATACAGCTTCGGCTTTGATGTTTGATGGGTGTTTTCATGGTTCCGCGGAAATCACAAAAGAGCGTGCTATAAGGTGGGGACACGTGGTTACGTGGGATATATCATGTATGTGTACGGTGAAACGCAGAGTATACAATGGTACTCGTTGTACAACGCACCGAGAGGCAGATCGATGGGCTCGCGTGTGAACCGTGTAAACCTGTAAACGGGAGCACCCGTAAACCCCCAAAAGGCCCTCTATATTTCGCGCGAGATGTTCAACCCCTAAAAATGTCTGAGCGGATAACGCCGGAAGGCTCGACCCAAAGCGTTCGTTACGGAGTATCCCCGACTAGCTTGACCCGAGCTGACCCAGGTCGACGGCAAAGGGGCACGGTCAATTGTCGAGTGAGGGTCTAAGGTTTGGCTGCTAGGATCACACTGGCGGACTTCCGAGTGGAACCCTCTGTTATCCGCGGTACGCGAGATCAAAGGTCGTTGCCGAGAGATCAGTCGCGGGAGTAGGTAGGCATGTAAAGTAGCTGACTGCGTAAAGAATGGGCTCGAATGCAACGGCAAAGCCGTTTGAATCTGTTTATAGGGTTGTGACTTTTGAAGACGACTTTTTATAAATAATTCCGCATTTAAAGTTGAGCAGTAAAGAAACGCGTGATCGTAAATAAGTATGGAGAAGAAAAGTGTCTATAAATTACAGCGTCTATACTTCGACATTCGGCGTAACTCGGATTTCGACATGTATTGTTGTTTCAATCGCATTCTGTATGCTATTGTCACCGATCGTTTTTCCTTCTTTATCGATACATACCTATGTAGTGTGTAGGTACGGGCAACTATAATAATTTTATATGCCAATGTGTTTCCGGAGTGTGTGAATACATGGTAGTTCGCGTTCCACGGGTTGAGCCAATATCTGTGATTGAGAGCTTTGCGGGTTTTCGTCGGCATTTGAAGTGTCTCAAAATTTACGGATATTTCGATATAGAAATAAAGCGAACTAGTGGGCCCATGCTGAAATTCCGCAGACGACAGAAGATGGGGAACGTAATGCAAAAAGTACGGAATGATTGTAGATTATGCGTTATTTTTGCTAAAAGTAAAATTTCATCTCCGATTTTTAAACAAATAATACAATATGCAATTGTAAACTAACAATTTGTTATTAAAAAAAGCGGAGAACTTAATCTTTAAAATAGTACCTCATTTATCGTTTTTGATTTCGTATGAAGAGAGAAAAAGGGTTTATCACGAAAAATTACCTTTTAAAAATAATATATAAGATTATGTCAGGATACAATGTTCATGTATAGATACCTTTCAATCGAGATTAGAGACGTGATTATTAATTGTAAAACGCATTTATAGACTAATACAAATTATTCTTTTGTATAACGACAATGGTCATCAAAATTAACAGTTAAAGACTAGTTGATCTGCTTACATGATAACGTAATGATTCTCTTATCTCAGCCGAAGTAGCCGTAGGAGTTGTAGTCCGTGAAGATAAATTGTACTGTGAAGATTGATCATCCGTTGCAAGAGACGTCTAGCAAATGTTCCGTTTTCGAACATTTCCCTGGAGAATCTCTGTCGCTCCGTTAAGCGGAACACCTACAAATGAAATACCTTCATCGAAGTAAAGTGAGCGAGACAGAATTTATACGGTCACGCCTACTGTACTGGATCGATAATCATGCAGCCATTGGGTAATACATATACGCACGTCAGCCTGGCAATGCGCAATTCCGATCGTATACCTTGTATATACGCCTGGATGTATAGCTATGCAATTATATCCAAGGTAACACTGCCGGATTACCTCCCGAAGCCCAATTGCAGTGTTGACCCCTCGAGCTTATTGCTATATCTATCTCGGTACATCTCAAAAACTTGGTGCGATTGTCACGCGATATAACCCTATCCACCAGATAAGCTGGTTGGCATTCGTGCAATTTTCACGTTAGCGTCGGACCCCCCAGGCTACTTGGGCCCGCTCGTTCACTGTTCAACCTTAATCCCGACGAGGAACACGATCCTCTGAAGATAGTCTGCACGAATAGGCACAGCGGGACTGCGGTACGATCGCGCGGGCAGGAGGCCAGCGGGCATTAAAACCGGAAACGACGAACGGAACCGGTTCCGGAAGCGGAAAGCCAGTCGGAAGCGGCCCGTTGGCCGCCGCAAACGGAAAGCGGTGACGACGTTTCCGTTCTCCGCCGGCCCGTAAATTTCCTCGCGCTCGTGCAGTCTACAGCGGCTCACAGAACCGACACCCTGCGACGTATCCTCTGTTATATGGGAGGTAGAAGGGCTGTAGCACTCCCGGCACGAGTCTCGTCATATGTAACTGCGTTTTAGGCGCAGGCGATATAATCTACAGAAATGCTGAAATGTAGGGGAGAGCTGGATATTGTACTATCGTCTAAATCGTACCGACACTGATATTTTAAGAAACAGAGCGCTCTGTTATCTCTATTTCATAAAATATCAGTGGTGCTACAATTTAAGTAGTGGTACAATATAGCCAACTCTTCCCTAAGGCATAGACGGGGAAAAAGGATTAGAAATTTTTACAGTGAATCCCAGTAACAGTACTCCTCGAGGTGAAACATTGAATTTTTTAATAGATACAGCGTACTTTTTACAATCTGTTGCAGTATACTCGTAAACCCGTAATGACTCGACACATATTAACGGGAGATTGGTAAATTTTATCGTAAAAACATATTTATACTATTACGAACTGTAAAAAGTACACTGTGCTCTATTAAAAACTTCAATGTTTCGCCTCGAGGAGTTCTATTACTGGGATAATCATAAAAATTCACGAGCTCTTCCATGATTTTTAACTAATCCTTTTTATCCGTGTAAGAGAGAACTGTTAAAAGAGAAACATATTACTAACCTTGAAACCGTTTAATGTGCAATAACGGGTAGAATATATGTATCATTCACTTCTTGGCTCAAGGGCTGCTTCTGGTACCCAAACTCGATGAGTCATGCAAACAAATAATATAAAGATGGTCGTGGAGTATAATACAACATAGCTCAATTCTTTTATTCTTACGTGCGTCCACTTTAACGCAATTTACTACAACCTCACTTCTGCGAAATTCAATGACAACCATGCTATTATATCTTTCATGGTAATCACTTATTAAATTACTAAATAAACCCACCCGATAATTATCAATAACAATTTCCATTACAATTGAAAGAACTGCTTCATTAGAAAATGGCCATTATCGCAACCGCACCCACGACCGCTGGTCGCGTTTATTTTGCGGAGTCCTATAAAAACGTCGAGGGTGCGCGCGCTATTGTGCCATATCGGTCGCCTGTATATAAACACAGAGAAAAAGCAACGGGGGTGAAAGGGACGCGCGGGTGTAGCACGTCCCCCGTACGTCCAACCCGACGAACAAACGAAGCAGGCAGATCGGTAAAAATAACAGTCGTTAGGAGGAGAGATGTGCGTTCGAGGGAAAAATTAAAATGAACGACTCTTTTGGTCCGTTTAAGGGAAGAGGCAAAAAACGAGGGCGTTATATGACGGAAAGCACAGACCGTCCGTTTTATCGAACCACTCCAGAATTGCTCGCGAGCAAATTAGCTAGAATTAAACTCGTCTCTGTCGCCTTTCCTCCCTTGCCACCCCCTTTCTCTCTCTCTCTCTCTCTCTCTCACTCTTTCTCTCTCGCTCTCTGAATCCGCAACGCTGTTGAGCCGCTTTCCGCGGCGACTTTCAGCGGAGGCGCGTCGCGCTATGACATACTGGAATGCGAAATGTAGGGTGGGACACCCTGCGCCGGCTTCCAATTACCGCAGGTGAAGCGTAACAAGATCGGCTCGTGCTCCGTATAATACCTACGTTCTCATTTCGTGCCGCGGCGCCCCATCCCCCACGTCTGTTTCAGACGTATCAACCCGCTCTACGTTTCCGTCCGGATATTTCTTCAGCTCCTATTACTTCCGTGTCGGCTCTATACACGATTATCCTGAGATATCGTCGGGATGAGCGTAGGATCGCTACTTGTACACGTATATCCGAGTTTTAAAGTTTCCGTCGACGTCGCGCAAGGGATCTAACATATATCCGACGCGGATGCCGGAGATCCTCCACGCAACTGTGACCGAAGCGGCGAGTTTTCAGAGGGCGGAGAGAGAGAGGAAGCGCGCCCGCTTGGAGAATTGTACACTTGGTGCAATTTATGCTGGTAGGCAGGTGGAAGGTGGATCGGTACAGGCAGATAGGTCGGCGGGCGAAACGCTCTCCAGAGAGATTTCGAGGAGATAAAAGTGAGCAAAAGAGGTCGTTCGTTCCTTCGTTCCTTGATTCGTTGATTCCTCCGAGGCGAGAGACCGTGAGAGAGGGTAGGAAGCCGGGAAATGGGAGCGACGGAGAGTAGAGAAAGAAAAAGAAAGAAAAATCAAAGAGAGAGGAAAGAATAAGGGCGGGCAACCGGCAAAAAGGGTAGAACGAGTTTGAGCTTTCTACACACTTGAGATAAAGTTGGAATCGGGCCGCGGGTGCTCTGAGCCCCATAGTCCGAGATTATTAGTAAAACTGCATCTTAACTGAGCGTACCTCGTCTTAAGTTAAACGTATGGAATTTTTCATTTAATTCGGTTACTCCATAAGAAATACTCATATTTATTAATTATATTTGTAATCTGCATATATGTATATTTGATATCACACGAAAAAGGAAATACCTAAAAAATAATAATAATTCGCAAGTTTACCTATAAGTGCGCTTCTTTTTACTAGATAGTGACGTCATCGAAAAGCCAAAGAGACACACTTACCTATGCCAAGGGACGAGTGGAACAGAAATAGTCTTATAGGAGAACGATATAACTGCATTTCCAAATATCGTTTGTGGGCTTAAAAAAAGGCGAAAATGAAAAATGAAAAAATATGAGATAAATAAATTTGTTAAAACCTTCTCAAATATGCATTTAAAAAAAAGTGAGAAGACCGAATTTATGCGAAACCGTGCCTGGAATATATACATTTTATGTAAACCCGATCGATTTTACAATATGCTCCACTCTAAACTTGTATCAGAGTTACGATTTCAATAGGAAGAGCGCATTGTGTGTGATAATAATATAAAACCCTCCCACTTCGCTTACGGTGACAACTGTACTATTATCCCAACATTCGATATACCTATTATCGACTTTCTATTTTTGAAGTTATATTGCTACGCTAAGTTTCGATGGTGCACACACATGCATTAATTAATATACATTTTTTACCTTCTGAGGCCACCAAGAGTCCATTTGACCCAAACTTCAATTTTAAAGCAGACTGTACTTCTTTTTTTTACAATCATAACTAGACCTTTGTCAGATCTCGGAAAATAAATTGTTTATTCTTAAAACTTATACTACGAACCTTTTTCGGACTTCGGAAAAAATCCTTTTTGAAACCTGTACTATAGAACTATTTATTGCTTCAAAGAATCATATCTTACGAAGATCATCCGTTAACTTTATTAAGAAAACTCTAAAAATAAAGAAGTTATGATATCTTTAGTGAAGCAGCTCATTTTTCACGCAACTATATATTCACGATCGTTTTTGAATATGTCATCATTATTTTCATTTCTTACGTTGACGCGATGACTAAATATTCTGCAATGTTCAAGGAATATTCCATAATTTCTTGGTCTAAATTGGACGGATGTTGTTCACGAACTTCACGTTCGTGAATTATTATCTAAAAATCAGCAGAGTCAATTTGACCCATATGTGATTATCGCGGAATTGTGCAAACTTATTATATGGGTGGCTCAGTGCCATCTTCGTCTAACCCACGAAAGTTTCAATTTGGCGCTTTATTGCTTAAAATCATATAATATACAGCAATATGTCAGTGCCAAAGATGTGAGTGACTCAGTGCTATACTTGCCTAACCCACGAAAATTTGAATTTGGCGCTTTATTGTTTAACATCATACATATATATGCAGCAATATGTCAGCGCGAAAGTGTTATATTTGGAGGAGGCTTAGGGGCAAGTATGGCACTGAGCCACTCATATAACCACAGAGCGTTAATTGAAATTCTCAGAGCGAAGAGTTTCATCGTCCGATTAAAATTGAATCGTTTATTGTTAAAAGACGCCAAGTAACATTTTCGGGCATTTTCGTGTTTTGTCGGAAATGCGCATTTAGCATATAGACGCATCATTTAGTGCAGAAAGAATGCAAGTACGCATATCCTGCATGTGTTATTTCGGTGTGTCACTCAAGCCGTTTACTTTCATTTTGGAAAATTAAACGTATTTTGCAATTCCTGAAAAGTTTCCCAGAAGTCACTTAGCTTGTTTTAACAATATACGATTCAATTGAATCTCAACGAAATCTGCAGTTCACACAATGTACATGTCTTAAGTCTCGCCTTAGTTCCGATTTCATTCAAGCGAGCAATGCAATTTTCGGCCTTTAGCGTTTCTCCGTTCAAAGAGCCTCGCTCGCGCAGAATATTCCCGTACCTCGCGCCAGATCTCGCACGCGAAGCCATCGCGCTTTCGAATGTGAAAATAAAATATCCACCCGCGCGCGCGCGCGCGCACCCACACGTAGACGTGCAACGAGGTTACGCGCAGGCGTCTCGTCTTCGATCACCGTCAAAGAGCAAAGATTCGAGGGTTATGCACTTCCGCGCGGAGCGTTTGGAGGGGGGGGGGGGGGGGGGGGGCTCTGCGAGTGCTGCAAAGTGCATAGGTACATTTTATTCGAGACGACGGATGAAGAGCTTCACTCGCCTGGCAAAAATCTCGCTTACTTCGTACGACGTCGTACGCGGCAATACGCGAGGCGGGTGTGGCTGGATTTTAATCCAAGACGTTACTTCGTTACTCGCTTCTCGAGGGCGCATGAAAGAGACCGCACGCCGCGTCGCGTTTACCTCGAGATATTTTCCACCGAAGAGATCAGTCGACTCGGCTGAGCCGCGATCTCTACCGGCGCGAGCACACGTTAAAGTTATTAGGGCGCGCTGTAAATAAAGTATCGATCGGAGAGAGGTTTTCGCGATCTTGATAAAGCGGATTTCAAAATTTCTTCTCTCATTCTTTCATTTAATTTCTACATAATTGCTAATTGGAAAGGCGGGGCACAACTTAGTCGCATATAATTATTCATCCGCACGGAAGAATTAACTTCCAGGTGGAGATATCCTGAGATTGAATTCTTATCAATTCGGTCTTTTCATAAAAAAGTATTCGTATTTTAAATTCGATTTGTAATCTGTATACATATTCAGTGTCATATGAAAAAGCAAATGTTCGAAAAAATAATTGTTCGCAATGTTATAAGCGCGTTTTCCTCTTCAACGTTGTGACGTCATCGAAACGCAAGGCTTACAACACGATAACGTAGTTGCATTTTGAAATCTCGTCTTCCAGCTCAAATAAGGCCGAAAATGAAAAATAAAAAATACGGGGTTGATAATTTTGTCTAAATTTGTCGAATCTGCAGTAAAAAAGTGTTAGAAAACCGAATTCTTTCCAATCGATTCTCTTTAACGGATGTAGAATAGAAGATCGAGTATAGTTTAGATTGTATAGTTTAGTTAACCATCGCTATTTGACGGGAGCATTATACACGAAGTGAAAAGATGGTATATTCAATTAAATCTGCGTTTATGGGTGAGGGAATGCAGAATTAGTTGCTCCGACTAATAAATTTAGTTATAACGTTCAACGGCTATTCGAGTCAATTGAAGGGTCCAGTGGAAAAACGATGAGGGTCCATTTTTTTCGAAATCGATATTTTAGCGACATCTGTTAGCTTGTAACATGAAGTATCAACATATCAAACCTTACAGGGGACGAACACTGAGATTCCACTAAAAACTGTGGTTGAAAATAGGCGGCACAGTGGACTCCCGTGCGTTGTGAAACTTTAAATGTCGTGTTTCTCAACTTTTAGAAATATGGACCCTCATCGTTTTTCTACTGGACCCTTCAATTATTATTAGTCCAAGTATTAGGTGTACAACTTTGCTTTCGCCGTTGTTCTCGTAAGCTATCTATAGGAAAACGGCAGAAGCAAAGTTGTACACCTAATAACTTAATCTGCATTCCTCCACCTGTAACCACCGACTTAATTAAATTTACTACATTTTTCTCTCAGAGTAAAAGCACTCAAAACAGCTCGACGTAGGAAGACGAACACAATTAAAATGCAACCAGAGATTCAAAGTTATCGTACCTCCTTTCCCTCCCGATTTCCTCCTGCACCAAAGCCCTGCAATCCTACCTGTCGCCACCCGTCAGCACCGCGCCGCGTCTCTCCGCATTTGTTTCGCTAGCTCGCGACATTAGTTTCGCTGTCCCAGCTCTCGCCATTTGCATAATGCATTTACAACGGCTTACCGCGAAACGAGAAGCAAAGTTTACGGGGCCAAGAGCCTCTCGAAATCCTGTATTCCGAGCTTAATCTTCGGCTCGGGGTGAGTCTCTCTCTCTCTCTCTCTCCCGCCATACCTCGCTCCACGCGATAAACATAATTGAATCTCTCGCCGAATTCGTTTCCGAGCGTCGCGCAGCGCGGCCTCTCAGCGCGTCTTCGCCCGTCGCTCGCGACTCGTCCGCGCGACTTTGGGAGATAAATATAAGACGAGTTTGGCGCGGGAGTTTCGCCCCTCGCGCTGTGCCGCCTGATCCGCGCACCCCATCAATCCGACGGAAGATAACGCGGAGAAATAGAGGACGGGGAGGAGTGCGGCAGCAGCGACTCGATTGAAAATAATGATTCGCGCCCGGGAAGATTAAAACTCTCGGACCGTGAACGCGTCAGACGGTCTCTACTAAATTTCGATTTTCGCCCGTGGAATCTGGCGACGGTGGGTCGTTACTCACCCGCGCGTACTCCCAACGAGGATCGAGCGAGCATCGCGTCCCCTCGAGACACTCGCCGGGATCTTCCTCGCGCTCAATCGATAACGCGCCGATCGCGCGACGAGGAATTGCTGCCGGGGCGGGGGGGGGGGGGGTATACAAATTTTATTCCGGAATATACGGGGGATTCTCGCGGCGAGATTGCTCTCGAGTGACCGCCGCACGAGAAGCGCCCGTCTCTGCGGCCGAGCATGCAAATCGGGCGCGTTGTTACAAAGTATACCTATACGTGTACATACCTACTTTCCTCGCTCGCTTCTCGTAAGTTTTCCTTTTATGTATTTTCGAACCGGAAGAATTTCCCTCGCAACATTCGGAGTCGTAAAAGCTGATATAGGTGGGCACCCGCGCGCGCTGTCGCCACTGAAAACAGCTGTTGCGCGCCTTACCTATACCGCCCCCCCCCCCCCCCCCCCATGTGCGGTAACGCGCGGCACGGCTTCGGCTCGAAACGGTTATGTAAAAGTAGCCCGATACACATCCTCGACGGAGCAAATACGACGGCAAGATCGATGTTAGCGGTCCGCCGTGACGCGGGAGCAGCCCGGCTGGATTAGGTGGGAAGCGAGCGGTTCTTTTTAGCGCGCGGAACGAGCGAAGGGCGAAGAAGTGGCGGAAGAAGTGCAGCCACGGGGGAAAAAGGGAGACGGAAAAAAGTTACAGGCCCGCGCATGAAGACTGATCGTTCCGCATGAAATTGGGGCTGTCGCTCGTCCGCGGTTAACACGTGGCGCGCCCTCTCGCGGCGCCGCCTTATGAATTCGTCCTTAATATCCCCCTCCCGCGCGACACGGCCGGGGGGTGGCACTTTCGTCTATCGCGAGAAAAAACACCGCGGGTCTCGTCGTGGATAATTGCTTCCCGTTCGCGTCGCCCCGTAAAACAGCCGACAGTTGGTGGTGGAGCGCGGCGCGGGGCACGGAGGGGTTGCGCGCGTCAACGCGTGGTATACGTCGCTTATTCGCGCCCCTCTAAATAATTGCCCCTGCGTCGATTAGCGCGCGTAGTGTAACGTTCAATTACGCCGGGGTAATCCGGGAGCCCCGCTCGATAAAGGGGCAACACGTTCGTACGCGGCGTTCGCGCGCTGTAGAAGTTGTAATACGATGAAAAACGAACGCGACGCGGTGGCGTTTATAGGAGTGATATTTCCGTCGCGCGGGAGCGATTCGGCGATGCGACGGGTTGATTTGAATGGCTCGCCGCGAGAAAAAACGACTCCGCGCGCCCTCGCGATTGGCGTGTGCGGCGAAGCGAGCCGGGAATGTGTGTACAGGATGCGGGGCTTGATATAGCCGGTGCAAAAATGAATGACATGCAAATTAGCCGATAAAAACGCTCGGGGCGTGAAAATCTACGTATCTTTATTCGTGTCGCGCGAGCTGGCGTACGCGTGTATGTACGCGGACGCGTGTATGCGGGATTTTTGCCGTTATTTTTTGGACGGTAACCGAATACCCGTGGATCCGCGATATAAAGAACTCGGGTATTAAAAACGCACTGTACGCAATACGCGTGTATTCTATAGCAGTGGCTGGTCGGCAGTGAATTTGTTTTTGGACAAACGCGCTGCGCACACGTGAATAGCTAGACGGTAGAACCCGTTTACTCTGGGTACCGAGTCCTCTGAATGTTCCTTCTCTGATCCGTCTGAACCGTGTCTCAGAGTAAGAGCCTGCAAGGAATGCCTCCCCACAATTAATAGCAGAGATATAGTGCATACGCGCATTGAGAAAAAAACTTGGTCAATTTAAACAAAATTATGGAGACGGTGAACAAACCGTTTAACGAAATATAGATCTTCCATCTATTTGGTTAGACTGACCAATTTTTGGTTAGAATAACTAAAAGTTTGGTTGGAATAACTACAAATTTTGTTAGAATAACTAAACATTTGATTCAACTGACCAATATTTTGGTAAGTATAACTAAACACGTTTAACTAGATGCTTTTTGTCATTTTAACATAATTATTTTTCTCAGTGTGTATATTTATTTTAAATTTTACGTTAAATATTACTGCGACGGGAACTTTAAATCATACAGATTCAGTTCCACAATCTCAAAACTCACTGAGTAATCTGAATAATACTATAAAACCCATGACTGCTTTACCATTGTGCAATTACCAGCCTTTCAATACAGTGGTTCACATTGCAAATTTGAATAAATTCAGCATACGTCTCATCATCATTGCAACTAATAATTCCAGAGCAGAGTGAACAGCTTGAAAATGCAGCGTCGTCTAATCCTGTAATTTCAACTTTTGATCCAATCGTTCTTGCAGTACAAACGTCTTTATCTGTCCCAAAGGGACATTCCGCCCTTACTCCGACGAGACATGAGAGTACGTACCATTTGAAAGTTCCGCCCTTACTCTGAATCTTCACAGTGAGAAAAATGGAAGTTACGCGAGGCTGTATCATGGCATCTGCGAGATAGGACCAAGACTCGATGAAATTTTAGCTGTAACACTTTGCATATCTATATACCGGCAAAGTAAATACATTAATAATAATGTACGAAGTATAAACGAAACCCGTAGCGACGCACCTCTATATGTAGATATCTACATCTCTTCTCTTTTTCTCTTCCGAAATTACTCTTTCTCCCTGTTTCACCCTCGCCCATCAAAATTCAAATCAACGATAAACGCGCACCTGCTCTCGTCCCAGAAATTCGACGGAAGCGCGGAAACTCCCGCCCCCGACTGTAGATCAGTGCTCGCTTCGATATTTCGACTTACTTACGTGCCCGACCTCGCGACGATAACGCCCCGGATAACGATAATGATTACGACAATTGGTGTCGACTATCGCGGTATTACACAGTCGCGAGGACGTTCCAAGGAGTCGTTCGTGCGATTCGTTCGATCGGACCACCCATCCGCGTAGCCGCTTTCCGAAATGTCCACGGATACGTACTTTATCGCGAGGAGACGTTCTTCGCCGATCATTCGCGACGCTACGATTTCCGTTCGCCTTCCCACGCAAAGCGATTGGCGAAGGTCCCAAGTACCTATCGCATGAAATTATATGGCTGCGGACTGGACTGGATAGTCGGATTACCAGAACACGTCATTTTTAGGAGTACGAAGAAACGTATCAGCCTCGTATGGGAGCTGGACCAAAGTTACCTACACGAAGAAAATTGAATACTAACGATTATTATGCTAGAATAGTAAGTTAGTGAAAACATCGACGATATTGTGCTGAATAATGTTCAGAATAGTAATGATTACCGTTTGAATAGTGATGATTACTATTCTGCAGATTATTCGATACGATATTATCAAACCAGTCATCTACTTACTATTGCAACATAGTAATTATGCCAGAATAGTACATTGGTAACAGCTTTGACAATATTGCGTTGAATAATGTGCAATATGATTACTGGTCGAATAGTGATGATTACTATTGTGCAGATTATTCAGCACAATATTATCGAAGCCATGCGAGAATAGTAAGTTGGTGACAGCTTCACCGATATTGCGTTCAATAATGTGCAGCATAGTAATGATTACCGTCCGTATAGTGATGAATATTATTCTGCAGATAATTCAGCACAATATTGTCGAAGCCGTCACCAGCTTATTATTCTGGTATAGTAAGCGATACTGTTCAATTTTCATCGCGTATAATTCCAATCGCGTTCGTGACCCGTGAAGCGAAAACAAATTGATTTCATACTTTATTACGGTCATTTTCTCGATCGTAATTCTCTTTAAGCCGTATTTTCGACGACATAATTTCATTCCTGCCTCGTAAACTGTATTTAAAATGACGAAGAGTTCTCCTTATACGTACACCTATAGATTAAATTCACCAATACCCACTTCTCTTCCATTTCAATCGGTGACCTACATGTACCCATACTCGTCGCTTACAATGGTTCGCAAAAATCGCACGTGCGCCCGTGCGCGATTTATCGGACGGTTCAAAAATCAGGTTTCGCGGATCGTATTTTTAAACCGCGCGCAAGAAATTGATTTACAGGCCGTCACCCATTCTCCCGTACAAATACGATAGCTTCTTACAAATTCAGAGCCCCCCGCGCTTTCAGGCGCACCCTCCGTACGGCGTACAATAATCGACAAAAGGCACACGTGCGTCGCGAGGGACAATTTCTCGCGAGAGGGCTCATCTCGAGATGGAATAATAAGCGACGACCCTGTATCGCACGAGCACTCCACTCGGGATTTCGATAAAAGTCGACCCCGACATCACCGGCCCGTATATAACGCACAGACCCGTCGATACGAAGTGTCGAACTACAAACCGGCCGTCTTCAGCGAAATACCTTTGTCCGCCGTTTTTCCTCGGGCACTCGCGCATATTTGCACGTATAGTCCCGCGGGCGGCACGTAACGAGACACCTGAAATAACGAACTCCCTACATAGGAATGGTAGATAGGCACTAGAGCGAGTGGATAGGTACGAGACGGTGTGGAATAGCACGCCTCGCTCTCAGCGACAGCGGAAAGCTCGCCTCGGGGCTCTGCCGCGGTTTCGAAGCTCTCTTTTTCCATCCTCTCTCCCTCGCATGCTCCCTCCTACTATCCGCCCGCACAGTCGCGACCCTCGCCGCGGCTGACGGTTTTAAAAATGTTGACGATATGGTACAGTTGAAGGTTGAGAGAGCGAGGGAGGGTGGGTGGTAGCAACGCGGAGAACTGAAGAGAGTACGGAAAGAAGAAAAAAAGGAAGAGGAAGCGGCGGCGCGCAGGACCCGCACCTATATCGCTCCCGCCGCTTTACCGGGCAAAATATCGTCCCGCATCCGCGCGCCCCGGGAGACGCGGGAGGAATCTCTCGCGCGGTTCGCTCGGTCAATTCCATCGCTCGGACTCGCGCGGCTTACGAGTAAAAAATGGTCGGCTTATTGTCGAGAATACGGCGGGCTGTTTTCCGCCCCGGGGTCACCCCGCGCCGGTACCACGCGGTGGTAAGGGGATGAGGGAGAGAGAAGAAAGAGAGAAATATTTCCCGTAGGAGAGATCTCGCGCGCGCGCACGAGAGAGAGAGAGAGAGAGAAAGAGAGAGGGTGACGAGGCGGCGCTGAAGTAGGTACCTATATTTATCAGTGATCATGGTAGGTGCTTGCCCCGCGCCGTCGCGACGCGTATTACGTCAGATAACTTCGTTATCCGCGTCCGGACGTCGCGGACGTGTGTAGCGTGAGGCGAGGTAATCGGACGCTAACGACGCCTACGGCGATCGCGGATGAAGCGAGGAGCGTCGGAGGGAGTTGAGGAAGATGGGCGACTGATTGGCGGGAATCAGTGTCGATGGGGAAGTGTGCGAAGATAATTGGGCGAGGTGGGGTAATACACAAAATCGTTTGGGTCGTATACGTTGGGAGGGACGGGGAAAGAGTTTCGAGTGGCGAGAACCGATATCGTTGTTTTCGCGTGAAAGTATAAGTACATAATTTTGCAAAATTATTTATTTATCCTTATAATGTTCAAGTATTGAAGATAGGTCAGCGAAGCAAGTTAAGATAAATGCATGGTTGAAAGGTTTAATTTCAACGCAAAAGTTTCAACTACGTGGGTACGTACAAGTAAAACATCGCTATATAATTTTAAAGATATTTTATTGTACACCCCTAACACATTCCATAGTATTTCACTGTGAGATATGACGAAATATTTACAGCGAAGTTAAAAAACTTCAGCGTGAAAAGAATTATCCAAGCCTGCTATATTTCGCTTGGCAACTTTCTACCCGGAAAAGTTGCGCGGCAAAAAGTGACATTATTTCTACATACCGAGAAAACAGTTTATTTGTAGTTAATAAATGTTTGTTTGAATATGGTAAAATACACATTTTGTCAGGCCAAGTAAATATTCATTAATTATTACGATATTTATTTAGCATAATTTGATCTTTCGAAGAAATCGTTTGAATCGAATAAAAATTGTATATAATAATTAACATATATTTTCTCGTTCTAACGGAATATTTATTTCGCCACATTTGAAATTACATTTATTAACTGTTGATAAATTGTTTTTTTTTCAGTGCAGAGAAGAACATAGTTTCGAATACCTACCTACTCATTATTCATTTTAATTATTGTTAGGTGTATCATTACACGAATTTTATCGCTACGAGATGACACTAATTATACCTGAGCGTTCTTTATATACGAATTTCCTTCGCGCGAAGTATGTTACATATCTTTTCCCAGTTGAAAATACATACACGTACGTGCACATATCCATTACGTATCCGAGTTTGAATCTGATCGAAAGTTTCTTGAGCGATTCCCAGCTGCAACAGCAGTAGCAGGCATAGGAACATCCGAGGCACGGTTGCTCACCGATTACCGCCGAGGCAATCCCATCGGATCCGTTTCCCAAAGAGAAAACCGCAAAGTGCCGCGCGTTATAAATTTTCATAAATTAAATTTCACTTTGAAAGTGCCCCGCCGCGCCGGACGAACCGGAGGGAAGAAACGAATTGATCGCACCCCCCTCGTCTCCCGTTCAGGGTTCTTCGTTCAGATTCCGTTCTTCGCTCCCGGCTCTCGCACCCCGAGGGTGGAGAGAAGTACCCACCATGGATCTCTCGGGCGCGCACGCCGCCCTACGCCTCTCTACTCTCATCCTCTCCGCCTGACGGCTAGGCCCATCCTACGCGCATTTACTATATATATATATATATATATACGGCGAGGGCGAACCGGGTGCGAAGAAAAGCATGGAATACGATTTCCCGTATTTTCTCCCGCGAGACCGTCAGATTTAATTGGGTCACCTCGGGCGCAATTCTCGCGCCCCTCGGTCCCGAGGTCGAAACCGTAGGGCAGCGGCTTTAAGTCCGGCGTTCGTTAAGCTTAATTGCAGATGCTCCTCGAAAACGTGCCGGGCGCGGTGACACGCGTTATGCATGTGTACGTGTCGTCACGATCGAAAGATCCGCGCGGCGCGCGCGGTAATCCGACGTCTACCGCGGAAAGACGGACGGTGATATCTCGAGATACAACGACGCCGGGGAGAGGCGAGCCGCGCGGGCAAATTGGCTCGCTCGAAATCTCGCGCGCCGGGATTCGAAAGATCACCGCTCGTTTGGCTAGGGATCGCCGCGACGACGACGACGACGGGCGGTGGCGAATCCGCACGGAGATCCCTTACAACGCCCCGCGACCTCCGACCTCCCGCATACGTTTTAGACGTCATTCTCGCTCTCCCGCACGCCCTACGGCGACCCGGTCTTCAAGGATAACGGCGCCGGGCGGGGGCATTGTTAGGGATAAGATACGAGAAGCGCTCGCTCAAAGGCCATCGTCCGGAAACGTCGCGGCGGGGAGAATCGTCTTTTTTCGAGGAAAAAAAACCTCTATTTGTTTCTCGACGACCTCTGCTCGCGATGCCTCCCCGGTGATCGCGATCGTTTCGCCCGGGAGTTGTAGGCGCGCGTATACGTGTATGGGCGCGGGTGGGCACACCCGGTTTAATGAAACCTTTTCGCGCGAGTCTCGCTTTTAGAATGGATCAGCGTAACCGTAATGGGCGTGCCGGTAGGTTTAGTGTAGCGTATTGCGTACACGGGGATAAGTTCGTCCATTGTTCGTCGTTGTTATTCATGGTGTCATGAATTTTCATCCGGACTGAGTGAAGGCGAGATCGACTTGTCGGGCTGGGTGTATATACGTAGACGGAGGTACGCGTACACTCCGCCCTCCTCTCCCTCCGCCTTCCTTCCCGATAGGGATTAACGGAGAGAGACAAAGATTTTGATTTACTTCGAGCAAACTTTTCTTCTTCGTCCTTCTGAGGAGGTACATATTTATTTTGTTTCGATGAATATTGATTTCGTCTACATAAATCAATATTAGCGATTCCATTTAATACTCGAAGACTCGGGTCAATATTCGGAGGAATAGAACAAATATTAACTAAGGCGGATCATTCGTATACGAATGATAGTGACGATATATTTGTTACTGCGTAAGACTGTTAGTACACGGAAAAAAAGGATTAGTAAAAAATCATGGGGAAGCCCATGCTTTTTTACTAGGAGCTCTATTACTAGAATAACTGCAAAAATGTTTGCAGTTATTATTATCTTAGTAGCCTAGTAGCAGGGCTCCTTGCGGTGAGAAACATTGAAGTTTTTAATAGATCGCAAGGTACTTTTTACAGCTCGTAATAGTATGAACATCATTTTATACGGTAAAATTTATCAATCTCCCAATAATATGTATCGGATGTTTACGGGTTTATAGGGTAGACCAAGGCGAATCGGATCACAAGGCAAATCGGGTGATCGATCCATATTTCTTAAATCGTGATGAAAATAAGCATTTCGTCCAACGAAGTAATACGGATGATCTAATGCTCATCTTCACCACGATTTAAGAAATATGGATCTATGATCCGATTCGCATGTCTATTAAAAAATTCGATATTTCACCTCGAGGAGCCCTGTTACCGGAATTCACTGTAAAAATTACTATTCTCTTTTCTCCATGTAGTGACGATCTATTTGTTACTGCGTAAGACCGTCTGTAACGACAGCTGCCATTCTTGTATTTTTCATTTTCTACCATCAGTCCACGAGACCGTGTGAGTGTCGTACTCATGATACAGATTCGTACATAAAAAAAAAAGGAACGTTTACTTAAAATAATGAAATCTTCTTCGCGGAGTAAGTGTCTCTATCCCTATCCTTCTTTCGAATGGGGATGTAAATTTACGTCGTAAGAGAGATACACGGAAAGAGGTGAGAACGACGGAGGAAAATTACGGTCCATCACTGGACGCGCCTTTAGATTTACCGGGTACTTCGAGCAAGAGCTCGAGAATGAACGTGGCCTAATTCCTCTCACTCTCTCCTACTCCGCCGGTTGTCGGTATAGCAACACTGCAGCTGCGATACTGCAGTAGCAAATACCGCGCACCCGTCAGCCGGTCCGATTGCAACCGGCTGTTACTACTGCCGCTGGTCGGGCTTCCGCGCGCGCGAGGTTCAGAGGCAAAGCAAGATAGGGACGGCGCCAGGGGCTGCACAGCGTCGTATTTGTACGCAATTACGTTATCACACACATACCGCGAAACAATACCAGTGATCCGAGCAACGAAGTTTGGCAGTTGCCAACTTCGGCAGTAACAGTCAGCAAAGAGTCGGCAAAATTAGGCGACGCTCATTTTCGAGCTTTTACAGCTGAAGCATTTTAACTGATATCTGTACCTTCATTCTCTATGTTGCAGCTGTCGGAGGATATAGGATACGTGCTCTACTCGGCCCTGGGCAGCTTCTACATCCCCTCCTGCATAATGGTCTTCGTCTACATCCGCATATACTTCGCGGCGAAGAAGCGCGCCCGACGAGGGATCAAAAAGCGGCCCCTACCGCGACCGTCAGCCCCGTCGAAGTCCCCAGACATTCGACAAACGAGCTTCACCCAGAGTACCCCGGTGACAGACAGCAGAAGAGCCATCTCGGCTCTGGAGAACGTCGCCACCATCGAGAACCAACCGGTCCAGATACCGATCGTCACCTGCGACTTTGCCAGCGACATCAGCACCTCGGAGGCCGATCCCGGGGGAGGCAGCGGTAGCCTGCCCCTCGAGGAAAAGGACACGCTGAAGGTGAGTACCGCGCGTTACGGGCGTCTCTAGTGTCCCCGGGGTAACCGTGTGCACCGCAGGTGACGATACCGATGCCGCTCCAGCGGAACGCGCTCAAGTCGAGCCTCTCCGTGAACGGCGAGGGTCAGTCGGGTCAGAGTCCCGTGTCGATGGTCACGAGATGCAGAGCGCCCAGCGTCGGCATCGACGTCGACATGGTGTCGGAGTTCGACCCGTCGTCGTCGGACAGCGGCGTGGTCTCGAGATGCGCCGTCGTCAAGCCGCTCAAGCTGCGACTCTGCAAGCCCATCTTCGGCCGCAAGACGAGCAACAAGCTGAAGCGGGCCGGGGAGCACGTGGACGTCGGCAGGCATCCGCGAGAGGGACCGGTAATCGAGGTGGCGAAACCGGTGAAGCCGCGCGATCCCGAGAGGGAGAAGCGGAGGCTCGCGAGGAAGAAGGAGAAGCGAGCGACGCTGATCCTCGGACTGATAATGGGCAGCTTCATCGCCTGTTGGCTCCCCTTCTTCTTCCTCTACATCGTCAAGCCGCTCTTCCCGAACCTCAACATCCCCGGGCAGGCGTTCGCCATCGCCTTCTGGCTCGGATACATGAACTCGGCCCTCAACCCCGTCATCTACACCGTCTTCAACAAGGACTTTCGCAGGGCGTTCCGTCGGATTCTCTTCAAGTGAACCGGCGGCACGCGGAAACGGGTGTGGCCCTGCGCGCCGAGCTTTTTCGAGGGAAGGAAGGTCGTGCGACGGCCGGCGGACCGTCTCGTTCTGGAAGAGCGCTCGATGCCGCTTGGGTGCCGCCTCGAAGCGCGCGACGCGCGTCAACGGCCCCACGAATCACTCATATGCAATATCGAAAGAGCCTTAGAAAAATATAGAAAATGAAGAAGAGGGAGAGAGAGAGAGAAGTATACCTTTCCCTTGTAGGTCCTAATGGTATCTTTAAAAAAAATAGCGTTTCCGGAGGCGAATCCTCCGATTCTCCAATCAATTTTTCTTCTTCCGATTCTTCGCCTCGAATCCTGTACGTATTCTTCTCGTTCCGTATTACATAGCGTACGTAACGCGCGACACAACGACTGTATAGTTCCTCCCGTGTAATTCATTGTTTATCTACATCGGGAACCAATCGCAGTCCACCTCCTCGCGATGCCCATCGTACGGGCCCCGTTATACTTTTCGCGGCGTAGCGACGAACCCGCGACATACGTTATCAGCAATCACCCGATCACCTCGTTCGCATATGCGAATTCGTGTTTGGGAGTTCTTTCTCTTCTCAACACGACGCGACAATCCACTGATATTCAAACTCTAAAATCTAAAAATCATTGACAAATAAGATGAGCAAATGTTTCCTATTAAACGCATAGGTTGTGTAGGATCGAGTTATCAGTTCTAACGTTTCTAATGTGTAACGACGATTCGATTTTTCGGTACGTGACTATATGTAGTTATTAATTAATGTACGACGCGATACGCAAAAGTGCACGCGAGCGGCGCCCGGCGTTCGCACGCACCCCGCGACAGCGTACCGACTCGCCGGCACGCGTAACGGTATTTACGTATCGGGCGTGCAACGTTTAGTTTGCGCGCGTCGTATGCGTCCGCGCGAATAACATCGCGAGCGTACGGCGATCGCGGTGCCACGCGTTCGTGCCTCTACTCGCGGGAGGTGCACGTGCGCGCACACGTACGCGCGTGCGATACACTCTCGGACGCTGAATCGATAGACCGTCCCCGCGTACGCGCGAATGCGGGCGAGGCGCGTTCGCGGCAACGTCGCGGTCATCGTAATTTTAACGTTCGCGCACCGGCGGCGCCTCCCGCTGTAACGCGTCAACGCGTATACGCGGCCCCCCGCTGTCTCGACAAAATATAACATCCGCGCGAAAGCGCTTCGGAAGCGAAAAAAACCGACGAAAGCGACCCGTGCGTGCCCCGCCCCGCGAACTCTCGCGGCGTGTGTCGCTCGCGCGTGCGCGATATTTTCGAGCGAACCACTCTCGACGCGTCGTAGGGAAAGATAACGTTACCGCGGGTTACACCTACAGTAGAGAGAGTCGCTTTTTGCAACCGCTCGGGATCGAGCCGCCTCGACGTCAGAGGGGAACTTATTATTCGATCCCCACACTCCGCGAGTCGCAGTCATATCTTTCGTCCAATCCGCAGCTGCTTGGCCGATCCGCGCGTTCCACTCGCTACATCCACAATGTGCGCGGAACTGCGGCTAGAGAGCGTACGAGTATTGCATACCTACTATGCGCGCGAGACGCCACCGCACCACGCAGTTTGCCGGGGATAACTTTTCCCCTCCGAAGTCGCACGAAGCGATCCCGAGGTAGTTCCGTGAACTGAGCCATTGAATTAAGTGGCGTTGCAAAAATTGACGGTCTGCTGTAAACGAGAAACGGGGTGCGTTCGTCCCGGTTTCACAGCCGAACCGATCTAGGCGTTTCCTCCGCTCTTCGAGGGGAAAATCGGTCGCAGCGCGCGCGAACTGTAACGCCTGTATCACTCCGCACGCGTCGGGTACGCGCGATATCCGCTCTGCGAGTCGCATGCATCGATACATCGAGCGTCGAGCTACGCGAGTCGAAGTCGTTGAGTTTTAGGAAGTAAGGATAAATAAGTCAACGCGGTGAGCGCGCGAGGACGAGAGTCAAACATTGCCCCGGCACCGCCGACGCCGATGCGGAGGCGACACCCTCGAGCGTTTCCGGCATCGCGACGCGACGCCGCTGCAACGTCGACTCCCGCTGTCGCGCGGCCGCGAGCAATCGATCCCGTGAATCTACGTGTAACGCGCTTCGTCTTAGACGGAGGAAAGTTTTTTGCGACGTTTTCGATTCTCTGTGTGTCAGTTACCTCTGACTTACGTGCGTAAGCGATATATCCGATTAATCTCTCTCGTAAGGTATAAGTATTCAAAGAGAACAAAAAGAGAGAAAGAGAGATAATTGTACGAGGCGTCTCCTTTATCCTACGATCATTAACTATATACTTATACACGAAGTATTCGAATTCGCATACCTATATACGGTATATCTACATATATTCGTCATATAAGTATACGTACATATACGATATATACGTATCACCGACTAGAGTCGCTGTAGGAATCTAACGATTGACCTTATTGTTTCTATTCGTTGAGCGCGGCCGCGCCCGAAAATCGTTGGCAAGCGTCGCAACGGTGCGTCGCGCGGCAGGGAGACCGCACCGCGGGGTCCAACGACGCGGAAGAGTCGCGAAGGCATTGGAGCGACGCCACCGCGATTTTCGGCCCGCGCGAGCGACGCGGAGACAAATTCTATCGATAATATTGGAGCAATGAAATCACTGTGATATCACTAAAACGCTTTCAAGGTATGTTGGGATTGAAAAAGAGCAACATGGCCGGTAAAAAAGAGAGGTAGAGAGAGAAAGAGGGAGAAAAAGAGAGAGAATTTATGATATTAATTATGGTATTGTAAATCGTATATTATTATCGATTAATGACTATTACGAACTCGTATATATATATTAACTACTCGGAAGATTCTATATATATATATATATATTGACTATTATTATAACTATTATTACCATTGCTATTATTACCATAACTATATTATTATTATTACTATTACGCGCATAAATAACGAAGCCCTGTCGTCTAATAGCGTTGGTTATCCGTTATAGAGAAAACGAAAAAAGAGAAATATTTGCGAAAGAAAATCGTGTAAATAGAGAACCAGGCGAAAATAAGGGGTAGCAGCAGTGTGCCCGCGCAATCCCCGTGATTCCTCTTCCCCGTCCCTCCCGCTCCCCACTCCTCATTACGTACATAATAGCCATAGGCCCGAACGTCGTTTCCGATCCGACGATTCCGGCGTAGCCGTAGCGCGTAGTGCTCGATAACGGTTTGCGATTTAAGATTTAAATGAAAACGTTAGTTCAAAAGATTCTATTATATAGAGACAATAGCGACCGCGCAAGCGCACGAGCAAGAGTTCGTCTCGCCCGCGCGAGACGCGCAACGTCGCCGAGCAGAGTAGTACCGTCCGATGCGATTCGACGTTGCTCCGACGGTCGACACCCGCGCGGACGACCGGACGGGGGTCGCGGACCGTAGCACGAGCCGCGGAAACGTCGCGTACCGTGATCGCAGAATTTTCGCGGATAACGCGTTCGCTGTAATAACGCCCTCCGCGCCGTATCGAGAAACGGCGCTATAAAAGGAAACGACATCAGACGCGGGGAGGCTTCTTCGTCCCCGCGCGTCGGGTGATGAAACCTCTTACCTCTCGACGATGCGTCGCATCGGCGAGGGTGTATAAAAAACGGGCAACGGAACATTTTCTATACGCGATCATGAGTAAGGTCGTTAAACGTCGCGTTCCCGGAGCGTTGACGAATAATTGTTATCAACGGATGCGCTCGCGCGTTATCCCGCGCGGTTTAACCCTCGGGCGAGCCTACCATTATCATAATTATAGCACTCGAATATAGAGGAGAGGGTGGCAATACGGGCCCCCCTTAGAGTTGGCTCCTGATTACCGCGGCACATAACGGTAACGAGGGACTAATTTCAAGGGTTACGCATTACCACCTTTTCCCCTACGAATTAGTTTCCAATCGTCCAATCCGTTATACATTATTCGTACACGGAGAAAAAGGACTAGTAATTTTTACAGTGAATTTCGGTAACAGGGCTCCTCGGGGTGAAACGTTGAATTTTTTGATAGACACAGCGTACACATTTAAAATTCGTAATAGTATAAACTCGTAAACACTCGATACATAGATATTAATGTAAAGTTGGTAAATTTTACGTATAAACTAATGTTTATACTGTTACGAACTGTAAAAAGTACATTGAGAAAAAAATGTAATAGATCAGACTAAATTAGCGGTCACGGGCGGGGGACGCAGATCAAGTTACTTAAACTAATAATTTGCTCGACTTGACTACAGCTTGTTTTCGTCAAACAATTTCAAATTATTATAATCAAATTATTTAATTCAAATAACTTGATCGGCGTTCCCTCGTTCGTGATCGCCAATTTAGTCAAATATACTATTTTTTGTCTGTGTACACTGTGGTCTATTAAAAACTTCAATATTTCACTTCGAGGACCCCTGCTACTGGAATAACTATAAAAATTCATGGCTTTTCCCATGATTTTTTACACAGTGAAAGAGAACTAGTTGGCTCTATTGAAAATGACTTGCGGGGTCGCTAGTAGTTATTTATTTACATTAATTAATTTGTTTTTCATATTAATTGAATACTTCTTCCTTACAATCATATGGAATAGTATGCGAGATTACAAGGAAGAAATATTAAATTAATATGAAAAAAAGATCATCTTGATATAAATAAATAATTACTCGCGACCTCGCAAGTAATTTTTAGTAGACCTAGCTAATTCTTTTTCTCTGCGTACTAATCCTTTTTCTCCGTCCATTTAGCGCTATCCAATATAATGAGACAAAATACTTTCGCCGTAAGTTCTTCTTCATCTCGCGTTCGAAATGAGTAGGCATTACACTATTAAAAAATACCGGCGTCCCACGGTCTCCCGGGTTAAATTAACTCCACACTGCAACTTTCACGCGGCGCTACGTACGCCCGCGCTCGCAACCGGCTCGCGTGACCGACCGCGGACCCGTCCCTCGATCTCGCGAGCCCTCGATAGCGTCGAAGCTCGCGCGAACGCGGTCGGTAAACGCGGAGAAAGGGCAAGCTCTCTCGAACCTCGACGTGCGAGCTGGGAAATCGAGGCACTCTCGACGTCCGAGGACGGAGACTGTCGGTCGGACAGAACCTCGATCACACCCATCCTTCCGGAACGAAGAAAAAAAAGAGTCCGCCGTTTCGATCCACGCTTCCATCCTCCACGGCGTTGGGATACTCGTCGCTTTGCCTCCCTCTTGTCGTTATAGACGCACCTCTGTGTCGTTCCCTCTTGTCGCTTCGTATACGCATAGCCTACTACTATACCCGTATAAGAAACGTCTCCGACCGTAACGCGCGACAACCCCCTCTCCACGTTACTCGCCATTGCCATCGTAACGTCGCATACGCTATAAACATATCGCCCTTATCGAGAATCAAAGTGTTCGTTTCGCAGATCGCTGCCATCCTATTCCCCCCCCGCGGTGCTCCCGAATCTTACCCTGCGATCTCCCGCTGCCGCGTTATACCTGCACTAAACACGGTCGAGAGAGAGAGAGAGAGAGAGAGAGCGATCGTTCTCGATAGGCTTCCGGATGCTCTTCTCCTTGTATTGACGCGGAGATGACGTGGACCGCTGGTCGAAATACGTGTACACGTATTATACGGAGAGGGAAAGTGGTGATAACAGGGAGAAGAGGAGGAGGGGGCTGAAGAACGAGCGCGGCGGAAGAGAGATAGGACGATCGCGTTCGTGTCGTTTCTTATTACAACGCCTATATCCGTGCCGCGAGAACGTCCCCGGGCGCAACGCGCGACTCGTACGTCGTCGTTGCTCAGCCTTCTGGCTTGCGGATTAGAGTTTAGTCTAGGTAACGTATACGTAACTATAGACACTCTCGCTCCGTAGTGCGATTTGCGAAAAAGTATTGTTATCGCGGCTCCAGGACGAATGCCTATGTGCGCATAAGTGTAGGGAATGTTGTACTTTATCATGCGGGGAGAAATGAATGCTATCGAGTATCTCAAAGACAAAAGCTCCGATGGGAAAGTATATATATATATATATATTAGACTGATTCAAAAAAAAGCTTTTCCAATGAATTCTTTTGGCGGGCACTTAAACGTTAGTATTTAATGTAACTTTGAATATGTCTCCGGATGCACATTCTCACTCAATATTTAGGGGTGTCTCAATCGCTTTTTCTGATTTCCATTTGAATAACACGGTAAAATTGTTGAATCATTGGTTTAGTGCTAATTCCTCTTCTACGGTAAAAAAATTTCCCCGTGAAAAATTAGAAAAATTGAGAGTTTTAGGTGTAATTGACGTAAAGAAATATTATTTTTAATTATTAAATATAATTAAATGATAATTAATGGGGAATCAATTGCACAATTTCTTTACGTCAGCTACACCTAAAACTCAATTTTTCTAATTTTTGACGAGGAAATTTTTTTACCGTAGAAGGAATTAGCACTAAACCAATGATTCAACAATTTCACCGTGTTATTCAGATGGAAATCAGTAAAGGCGATTAAGACACACCTAAATATTGAGTGAGAATGTGCACCCGGCGACATATTCAAAGTTACATTAAATACTAACATTTTAAGTGCCCGCCAAGAGAATTAATTAAAAAAGCTTTTTTTTGAATCAGTCTAATATATGTAGAGTGGCGGGGCTAATTGATCTAAGTGCCTAAATTCCATGATTTCGGATTTTTTCTACAAAATGACCTATGCGCCAAGGCCAATGCATAGCTATATGATTTAAGTGCCAGTGCGCTTTCCTTTTCGTTGTATAAGCCGTCAAAAGGTGGACAAATGTCAGTTTGGTTTCACTGATGGGCAGTTTTTCTTATTTTCCTGGGAAAAATGTTTTTGGCACTTAAATCAATTAGCCCCACCACTCTACATATATCATCTGCATCCTTCTAATGGCCCGTAGATTATACATTTCTTCCCGCGTGTGCGGGATATCGTCGATGTCATTCCGATACCGCGTATAGACATACATACATAATATATACTTCGCAGTAAATTGGTTTTGTGGTTGCTATCTATCGGGTGTAGCTGGAGTCGTTAATGCTGCGTCTATAGGAGGCAACCACGAAATCGAATTACTGTAGAGTAGTGTAGAGCGTATCGCTTTGAATAACCATTTATATTTGTAGAATACATCTCGTAATCAGTAAACGTGGGACAATCTATATAATGAAAGGTAAAAATATAGAAAGTAATTATATAATTTTTTTTAACGTCATTTAGAGTGAAATTGTAGTTTTCTCAAGGAGATTTATTCGTCATGCTTTTGTAAGATTTTATTTTTCATGATTACGAGATACTGGAACGACATCGGCGACGTATACGAGACGATCTTTGGGGCATATCGACATCTTTATTCAAATCCTCTCTATCCGAGCGATATTTTTACTATGGGTAGTACAAATCTATGAGAGAAACTCAACCGTGGTTATTTCCCTGTGAGATTTCAACTGAACCTTTAATACATCACCATCTGACGACAAGTCTACCAGAAGGAAATCTCTCCACTCTGTGACGTCTCTACTTATAATATGTCTTGATAAAGATGTCACAGTGGAGAGATTTCTTTCTGGCAGACTTGTCATCAGATGGTGATGTATTAAAGGTTGAGTTGAGATCGAATAGGGAAATAACGACAGTTGAGTTCCTCTCGTACACGCAAAAACAGAAACCAGCAATTTTTACTACTTCATCAAGTAGCACTGAGATTAGAGCTCATTTTCAAGAATTTGTACATGGGACACATTTCTATTTATTGTTTACAACTGTACCAAATGATAGTTTTTAATTAGATATAATATCTGTTTGCATAGGAATTTCTATCACTTCCCCAGGAAAAATTCTTAATTACTGTGTCATTCTGTATGGTTTCCTAGAATAGTAGTTTAATGCTATAGTCAAACTGTAATTCGTGCAGTTCCTTTTTTTTCTTGTAAACTTGTACTATAATAGAAATGTGTGTGTGTCGCTTGGGTAGAGATAGTTTGAGTAGATATGTCTATATACCAATCCTCGAAGTATTTGACGGCGTATAAATGATGTTACCTGTTCGATAGCGGCTGATCGAGTTGATAATGTATCGATAAAAAGTATAGAGAAGATGGAATTGCAATAGTACTGGATAACAATAAATAGGGGTTTCGTTAAATCATATGCGATCGTTTGTACGCTGCGTAACGATGATGCGTACCACTATCACGCCAAAGATGCATAACAGGCAGAGAAGATTCCAACGTGGAGTGCACGCGCGTACAAATACAGTCACGCGCTATTAAACAGCAGCGGGTAAAGCTCCGACATTAGAGGTCAAAGCGCACCAGAGTGACTCGTCGCGACGAGAATTGAGACGCGTACAGGCTCGTAAATGCATCTCGTAACGTAACCACACTGCGATACAGTTTGCATGATGCAAACTGAATACGGGTATCTTCCTAATGCTGTACGGCTAGTGTCACATAAACCTTATCGCAATACGGCGACATTACGAAGTGCGGTCGCAAGTTTGCACTCGCCTCTAAATTGCACGCACTCAAAAGGACTAATAGGTACTTAAGTGAGGTGCGGAGCGACGCGTAATCCCGTTTAAATGCATGTCATTTATAAAGTCACTGCACTGTGCGTCGCTTTACGAGTAATGTGTTTCGAGACTTTAACTCGTGTCTCGCTCTAGCCGTTGATATGTGCAAACTTTTGAACTTTTATCGCGGGCAATAGATTAAAATACGAATGAGAAGGCAATTGCAGAGGTATACTCGAATACTTTATTAGCATCATAAAGAGAGTACACGGTAAAAAAGTAGTGCTAATTTTTAACGCCATTTCACCGGTGTGAACCTATACAGGGTGTTATTCTTGAGACCAGACATAGGACGATATGTAGTAAAGGGCTATACGATTGGCTGTACACTGGAAAGTTGTCGATCGGCGGAACTAATAACACGGAACCAACTCTCCGTATGATTGGTTCCTTTACTGCGAAAAATAATTTGGTTAAAATGACAAAACACATCCGGTTAAATGAGTTTAGTCATTCTAACCAAAATACTAGTAAGTTGAATCGAATATCAAGTTATTCTAATTACATGTTCGGTTTTTCTAACTACATGTCTAGTTATTCTAACCAGAAAATGGTTAGCTTAATCGAACGGATGGAGGACCCATATTTCACCATGGTCTACAGGATTTTGATTAAATCGACCAGGTTATTTTTCTCAGTGTTCGATCGACACTTTCCGGTATGCAGCCAATCATATAGTCAAGGATAAATCCCTGTATTTACCACATTTGGTGTCATTCGGTCTTACGCTATTGTTATCTAACACCAAAAGTGGTCTATATAAATCCATTCCGCAGAATCTTTTACCGTGTACCAATACGTCGATGTATCTTTAATTGCAACGCGAGATGGCGATTTTTGCCACTCCAATCGAATATTTGCCACTGTTGTTCATATCGCGAGAAATTGAATCTCGCATTCTAATATCGACTGCTTACACCGTAAGAGCCAACGTGCCGGTGTAGTTTTCTCCGCGTCATCGATCACATACACCAACTCGAGCCGCTCCTATCGCACGGGCAACCACATTTCCATCGCGCAATACTCTCCGGATGTGCTTCCGCATAAATCTAACGCGTTCTTCCCTTCCCTTCGAGCGAATCAAGCCGACATCAAAGTCGCGCGAATTGTCGAACGAACGCACGCTCGCGTCACGATCGCTCTCTTTGTTAATTAGCAGCACGCACTCCAACCCCGCCCGCGCATCATCCAACCGATAATGAAAATGCATATGCACGCAAAGGCGCACGCGATATTAACACGCACGCGGATATGACAACGCGCGCGGCAAGTGCGCGATGCGAACGTCGCTCCGTTTCGACGATTAATTACTTAAATATAATACAGTTCGTTTCTCGCATCGAGTTCAATCTATAAAAAGTCTTCCATTCCTTCCTCGACGCGTAATCGTCTACATTCGGTCGGTCGGTCGCGAGGACGCTCGAGTGTCGTTGAAAATAAACGGAGGAGGAGGTGGAGGAGGAAAGGGGCGCGCGGTAACGCCGTCGCGACCACTTCTCGAGCAGGGGTCCTCCTTCCGCAGAGTTCGACTTTCAAACGCGTCGTCGCGCGCGTCTCTCGTCGCGTCGTTCGTCCACTCCTTCGCTTCGCCCCCGGACAGCGACGAAGGGACTTTCACGGGGTCGGACGAGACCCTCCGGTTCGCCGGTCCCGAAATGTACGTCCCGACGGGGCGCGGAACTCCGGTGTTTCGACGGACCGATGTCTCTCCTATAAGTCTCGAGGGGCCAGCACGGTTGCTGCGCAGTTTACGCGAAGCCGTGGTTCCCGCGGTACGTGATTCGCGATGAGCATCGTGGGCGAGCGCGCAGCAACCCCGAGAAAGGAGTAAGATATGATAAAAGTTTCGAGATAAAAGTACTCGGGTTTTTAAATCTCGGCAACTTTTCTCTTTAAACGTTCGTTGTATCTCGCTTCGTTCCCGGAGACATATAGCGCCATCAAGGTTCACCCCCGCCGACGATTTTCGCGCGATAACGCGGCACCGCGGGAAGCCGCGTCTCCGATGGACACGCGTTTTCTTTCTGCATCCTCTTCTTTGCGCCGATGCTCTCGCATACACGCTTCCTCGTTACACCGGGGCCGTAGAGGACCTCGCGCGCCTATCGAAGGCACCGACGACTGCAGCTCGTTCGACACACACCGTCGGAATTTCGCGTCCGCTGCAGCGGGGGTAGCGTGTATCCGTCCGCGAACGGTCGAGCGGAACTCGTGGGCCCGGTATACACCGTACGCGTTCGACCTTCGACTTTGATCTCCGCGGCGGAAACTGATCGCCGTGCACAATTGACGCGCGTGTAGAGTTGCGCGCGCGGAGAGAAGTCTCGCGTGTGGATTCCCGAGGTATAAGGCGGGCGGTATACACAGAGACAAAGGATCAGTAAAAAATCATGGGAAAACCCATGAATTTTTACGGTTATCCCAGTAATACGGTTCCTCGAGATGAAACATTGAAGTTTTTAATACACCAGAGCAGCGTACTTTTTACACTTCGTAATAGTACGCTGAGAGAATAAATGGTATATTTAATTATAAATATTCAGATTCAAAATGGTATATTCAATTAAATATTCAAATATTCAATCAAATATATTAAATCGGCATTTACGGGCGAGGGAATGAAGAGTTGGTTCGATTAATAAATTTGTTTTAACGATAAACGGCTACTTGAAGAAAACAGGCGTCCATTCGAGTCGATTATTAGGCCAAGTACACTGAGATAAATATTATAGATTGTATGGTAATGCTGGTAGACTATTAATGTAAGAATAAGTTTTAGTTACCTTAGCAATACGTATTTCTACTTCAGCTATACGTATTGCTCTCTTGTTACTATTTATAGTATTGCTATATTACCTATACTGTCTAGTTAACCTCATTTAGCCTTGAAGTATAGCTCTCATAGTTATACTTATTGCAGTGCGACCTATAAATTTCTCTGAGTGTAATTAAATCTGCATTCTCCCACCCATAACCGCCGATTTAGTCAAATCTTCTATATTAATAAAAATGTAAATGTTCGTTTGTTCAAAATCTTAAATCTCCAAAAGTTCTTCACCGATTGCTTTGAAATTTTGACACAACGTTGCATTCGAATACGCGTGTGTTTTTATATATTTACTTACTATTTATATACCTACCACCTGTGACAAGTAAAAACATGCTTTTTTTTTTAAAAACAGCGCTATCTGTTGGAAGTAAAAGCAACAGATAGTAACGGGAAAAGTGAATAGTAATATTATGAAAGCCCATAAAATTTCCTGTCGGAAGGCGTTAGACCGATTGTGATTGGAAAATTAGAAGCCGAGAAATTTGAACGAATATAAAAAATCGTATAAAAAGTGGGGTGGCGACACTATGCTTGCGTAATGCTACAGAAACCTTTTACAAAACTGACCAAAACCCGAGCAACGCCGGATAGAACTATGCTAGTTTACTATATTTTTCTCTCAGTGTATAAACTGATGTTTATACATTGAGACAAAAAGTAGTTTTGACAACTATTTGGACTCAACTGCTCCAGTTTTGTAATCAGCACCAGATTTATATAGTTTTCACGACAATTCTTTTGTTCCAGTAACTAAAAATAGTTACGATACCTATAAAAACTGGTACTACCCACCAAACTTGAACAGGCAGAGTCCAAAATAGTTGTCACAACTACATTTAGTTTTCCGGACACGGTCAAATTGACTAATCTTCGGGGTGTCGGGTTTTTACGGGTTTATACTGTAAAGAACTGTAAAAAGTACGCCGCGCCTATTAAAAAATTCAACATTTCACCTCGACAAGCCCTGTTACCGGGATTCGCTGTAAAAATTGCTAATCCTCTTTCTCCGCGTACGCTTTGTACGCGGAATACGAGAAGGGAGGACGCGAGTTACCGCAAAATAACGTGTGCTGGAATACGATGTGCGCGTATGTTCGGATATCATACCACCACATTCGCGAACGAGACGGGAAGGAAACAGCGAGGAGAGAACATTCGAATAGGAAAAGTTTCGTATATCACCTACAGGAGCGAATAGAGACGCGCGTAAGTGTCAGTGTCCGCGCTCGCTCGGCCGCTCCGGAGAGATCCACGCATTTAGCCATTAGAGAGATGTAGGTAATAACTTTTTATAAACCACTCGAGTCGAATAGGTACTAACGGAAAAAAAAAAGAAAAAAACGACACCGTCGACGAGAGCGCGCAAGTCGTAGGTATAGCGAGCACCGACGGAGTGTGTGACCAAAAGGGAATAACTGTTCCGACGGTATGGTTTCCGGCGCGACGCCCGACGCCCGTCGCGCCTACATCATACCTAACACACCTACTACCTACTGTCTATACATCTACGTACGTACCGTGTGCTCGAGTGCCTGTTTATGCGTGGGAAACGATCGATTCGCGGAGACGGAGAGTGAGAGAAAGAGGGAGAGAGAGAGAGAGAGAGAGAGAGAGAAAGAGAGAGAGAGAGAGATATTAAGAGAGATATATATGTATAGAGAGAAACGTTATGATGGTATAAAGGAGATGTACCCACGAGTACCTACTACGATGTACACAGACATTAAACTATCGGTACGTTACGAATTCTGTTTTATAAAAAACTACTGAAAAATATACCCGTGCGAGTCTTCTTCATTATCGCACCTTCCTTTCTCCTATCCTGTTTCAGTTTCTCGATACTACACTGAGATTAAAACTCGGTTAAGATGACAAAACGCATCTGGCTAAACGCGTTTAGTTATTCTAACCAGAATACTGGTCAGTTGAGCCAAATATTTAGTTAATCTAATTAAAAATAGATGTCGCGGATCCATATTTCACCCAACGATTTAGTCATCATCTTCAGGATTTTTGGGGTAAATTGACCAGTTATTTTTCTCGGTGTATGCGCATCCCCTCGAATCTATTATACACGGAGAACGAGACACCGATGCAGCTACCCTTCGGTAAACGCGTGTGTGGCAATGTACACGCAAAGTAAATCACGAGCCAGGAGTACCGGCGGTCCGAACAGCTGGCGTAGGCAGAATGTATGTAGGTACGTATATCGCCGGATAAGCTCGTTGAAGTATAACCGCGTTCGTGTACGCCGCGAGGTCTCTGCACGTGGGAAAAGGAGATTCGTCGCGTGTTATTATTAGAGGCGAAGGCTTGGCTCCCGAAACGAATTTTTTAAAGAGAATTTTTCACGATGGTGACAATTTGAAATATGTACGATCATCTCTGTAGCTATACGAATTGAATTAAAGGAGCGCTTTTGGAAAATTGCATTCCGATGTATGAAAAGGTTCTGCATTAATATAGGTCAAAAGTTCGTAGGTGGTGTTGGGAGAGATTGCGATTGAAACCGCTGCTACTGCGGCTGGACTCATCCTTGTTCGTAGAATAGTGTTCATTTTGAAATAAATTATTTAAATTTCCGTGCTGGTTCATCAGTGGAGGGGCGTGTGTTTCGGAGCATCGCTAAATAGACCAATTAATTGCCGAATGGATAAAGATAAACCTCGTACCTTCTGTATATTTTGGCTAAAGTTTTTAAACAGCGGTAACGACTTTAACCCACGACCATATCTCGCAGCCTATGAACTTTTGACCCCGATTTAGTTCCACGAGACCCTGCTAGCGTTGACGTGTATTACATGTACAAGCGCGGTACCGATTAATAAACGTCTAGCGAGAATTACCGTACGAAATAGTATTAATCATCAAAGTCAGTCGCGTTTTCCGACTATTACAGATACATACATAGTAAGAACACGCTCCCTGGATATCTCGTCTCCCCGCCGCGAAACTTCCGCGAAACTTTCCATCCTCGCTGCAGGGCGCGCGCGCTCGGTTCCCCCGGAGAATTCGCGAATTCTCGTCCGGTTCTGTACTTCGACGATCGACTCTGAAATTCGAATTACCCCGGGAGGCTGAGGAACCGAACGAGAGGAAGCGTCCAAAGACGCCAGCTTTCTCGCATCGTCACGCCGAATAAATAGATCCCCGCGAGAAACTTCTATACCTGTATACGCGGATCAGCGGGGCCGGACCCTACGGGGGTAACCTCACCCCGCGCTATAACATAATATAATACGAGAAGTCCGATTTTCGATAACCGTGCAGCGAGGAGCGAACCGCGTCCGAGAAACGAGGGGGAAAAAAAGCAGGCGAGCCCGGCTCCCGGCGCTGTCGCGAATAATTACTCGGTCGGATGAATCGCGGTAGCGAGGGGTGATCCAAAGTGATTTAGAAAGGATCCGGATAGGAGCGCGAAGGGACGGCGGGGACCGCGCCGCGCCGGCCGAGGTGCAGAAGTTCGCCGAGCGAGTTTGCTTCGGGACGCGATGGAAAACAACTCGATTTCGAGTTTTAATCCGATCTCGCCACTGCTTCCGCGGAGCCGGGATTGGCCACGCGGGGGCCGCCGCGTCTCCGACGTCGAATCGCCCGCGGGAGAGTCGCGACGCGCCTCAAGAGGCGAGCCGAGGTAAGGCGGAAGGGGCAACTTCCTCCGTCGCGGGCGTCGAAACGGAGAAGAGATATTTTCGGGCTGTCGCGCGTAGATGCGCTGCTGCGAAGAGTTATATCTCGCGTTTCGCGTCATACTGACCATTCGTTACTCCCTATTGCCGTCCATTCTCGGCAAAAGAGTTTCGAAGTGTCCGCGCGCGCGCGTGCTACTATTTACCGGTTCGCCACGCGCGCGGAACACCGATAAACGCGCGGGCGAGCGCCATTCGTCGGGGGTTGAAACGCAGAGCGCTACGGCGAGCGTGACGCGTAATATACAAAAAATACATATTAATGGGATATCGAGTGATCGATTCCCCCGTCGGGGCCGCATCGTCGGCCGACGAGCGCGTTCAATTCCGCTCCGCGTGCCGTACGCGGAACGGCCCCGCCCCGTCCTTTCGTATAACGCGATATACATAGCGCGGAGGAAGAAGGATAAGGCGCACCCCGCAAGATGGATGTAGGTTTATTGGAATACATAAATTTTGCGTACCTATCTCTACACCGGCGATCCGCAACAAAGAGAGTCGATCCACCCGCCGCGCAACCCCGCGTCCGGTCCGACACGCGCCGCTCTTTCGATTCGCGGTGGTCAAGCTCGCTCGCAGGGGTGTGGGGCGCGGGAGGGGGGAAAAAAGTACCCGTCTCGTTCGGGAAAAAATCGGGAAAGTGCGGGCCGCGTGTAACGCGGGGGTGGGGGCGCTCGTTTTTCCCGCGACCGCAGCTCGGCCGAGAGAAAAAGCGCTGGATGCAAAGCCGCCCGGGCGCACCTGTGTGGGTCGCGCGCCGTGGATGCGAATCCGAAATGGGGAGAGGGCGAGGAAGCGCTTCCGTGTAGATACACGCGAGCGGAACGACGTCGTGAACGCGCAGTTCATAAAACGGAATTAACCGGCGTTTACGAGCTCGAGGAGAGGAAACGAGGACTGAAATGACCGGGCATTGGGATTAGAAGGAATTGGAAGTACGTAAAGGTGTCGAGAGGAGGGGTGGATAGCGATGAGGATGCGCGACCGACGGGCAAGACTGTTTGCGGGGAGGGGAACGTTCGTACGGCGCGCGTTGGGATTATAGGAGTCGGTGTAGACACAAAGAATGTATATATGGATGCGCGCACATGTGTACGTGAGATGCACGCGAAGTTCCATGTGAATGGTACCTACACAGATATTTTCTCGTCACCTCTGGTAGCTCTTCCTCCCTTTCTCTCTCTCTCTCTCTCTCTCTCTCTCTCTGTCCGCGAGATAACTACGTGAGATAGGTAAGTACATATCTTACGGTGAGAGAAACAGATAGTAACGTGAGTTTATTACGCCGCTTTCCCCCCAGTCCTAAAATAATTCGAGAAATCTAGAGAACGGGTATGAAATAGCGTTTCGGTGTTACATTCCGCGCGCGATACCAGAAGCGCCAAGTAAGCGGGACGGACGCGCGGAGGAGAGCGAGAGACGGCTCGATATTTTAAATTCCGCATCGCGCGGTTCAGCCGCGTGGAGAAAGGCGAAGTTTCTCCGTATTTACGGCTATTGCAGTCGCTTTAAAAAATCACAGTCAACGCTTCCCCGACGAGCTGGAAAGCATTAGCGCGCACCCGAGTGCATAAGTATGTTTGCAGGGGTACGCGCGGAGCCGGCTGCCGGGGATTCCGTAAATACGGCACGGTGTGCGCCGCGCGACCTCGCCGTAGTCGGTGTTTACGGGGCTATTTGGGTTATAAGAATTATTTATACGCGGGAGAAAAAAAGCGGGGTTGGAAAAAATTGCGAAGGAAAGTCGAGGCGCGAGCGTCTCGGGTGAGTTTATTCTCGCGCGTCGGATTACGGCTGCGAGACGTCGCGAGACAACGTCGACGGCTCCCGGCAAAAGCCTTTTCTTCCACGGCTCTCTCGCTCGCGCACAGCAGCGCCGTCCGGAACAGGAAGCCCGTCGAGTTTCACCGCACGAACGACGGCGCTCCGCGTCGACTACCCATACGTACCTACTCGCGTTCCTTCCAGAGCGGCGCCGTGATTCGCGGCTGAAAGGAAGACCAAAGCCTCTAAAGTGTACCTACGTGAGCGGAGTATTAGCGAAGAAATCGACGGTACAGCGTATATGGAATGATGGAACGTATAATCCGGGAGCGAGCCACCGGGAGTACCAATGTACACGTAAGTGCGCGAGGGTAAGCCGTGTCTTTGTTGGCATGCGGCTCGTACGAGAGAGTTGGAAAGAATTTCTTACTTCTACGTGGAGCGCGATTTTCCCGCGTCTAACGGACGTTTGAATTGACTAAGATCGTCGTATACCGAGGTCACTGTTATTCCTTATGAAAAAAAACTACAGTGCGGAAGTACCACACGTGTAGTTAGTATAATATTCTGTAGTTAATTACAAAAGATTACACGTGTTACAGTAAACTACACGCGTGGTACTTTCGCACCGCAGTTATTTTTCGTTGGGGAGGGTGGCTGCAGACCTCGAAAACCGGGAAATGTCAGAGAATTCGATTTGTCAGGAAAAAGTCAGAGAAATGTCAGGGAATTTTTTATTTTTACTGAAAACTATAAATAAAGTGGAGTTCATTTCTCGAAATTTCACAGTTGATACATTTTACGATAAAGTTTGCGCTGATGCTTCATAATATAGGTACATACATACATATATCTAGTAGTAGCGCACGTGTGTCCTATCGAGAGAGATTAGACATAGAAGGCCTCTACACGGAAAAAATTCATTTTGCAGTGTTAACAAAAATGGGTTTCCCTGAGAATTTCTTGCTATCACGACAAAAATATTATCTGTGGAAACGAAAGATATGTCCAATAATAGTAAAAATATTTGCTGGGATAGTAAATATTTGTATCCAAAAAAAATTTCACCGTGATTGTAGTCATATTTGCCGTTATTGAACATATCATTTGCTACCACAGATAATATTTCTGTCATGATAGCAAAAAGTCCCCAGCAAAACCTAGTTTTGCTAAGACTGCAAAATTATTGTTTCCGTGTACCATCCACGTTACTTTCTTAGCATATAAACCTCTTTAAAATCTCGTATTCTTGTGCTATAATTATTTATAGTTTTGTTGATTTGATTATACAAAACTCAATACGAACAAAAAATATCGGGAATACTTACAACTTTATCTGAAATAATCGGGGAAAAAGTAGGAAAAAATCTGGAAAAGTCAGGGAATAGTCAGGGAATTCTATAATCAAGTTTTTGTAGCCAACGTGACTGTGAGTATCGCCGATCGGACGACGTATCGGGTACGTTTTTGGGGATGGTTATTCGTTTTGAGGGCGGATCGAATCGAACTGCACCGCGAAGAGATTCGTGCGCGACGAATATTGACTGCGAGAGTGTCCTCATGGATGCAACGGCAGATGTGAGAGAGCTCGAACTTGACTTTGCCAAATGTGAGAGACCCCCATAATGAGGCGTCAGCCTGTATTAATTATCCTCGAGGGTAATTGAAAGGTCGCCACCTCTCGTTGCCGTCAAATTTGTAAATATCATCACCTCGTCGTTAGATTTCGACACCCCTTTTGCTTCCTTCTACATAAACATAATAATGTTCTTCTTCTATTTTTATTCGTCTGGTTTATTGTTCGCATATGGACTCTTTTTGAGAAACAGGTATTAGTAAAAAAAAAGAAGAAATTCTTTTCTTAGAGATGCACGAAAACCTCTAGTCAAAAAATCATCTCTTTGCCAAATTCAAGTCTTTCGATTTTTCAAATATATCGATAAACCCATCCCATATGAGTAGATTTATCGAGAATAATACTTCGATAGTACTTTTAAATAATAAATGGAAATAAATGCTACAATAATTTCAATAGTCGACGCACGCAGATAAAATTGAAACCTTCAATTGTATATCTTATTTCATTAAGCGCCACTTGCGCCCTTTCGTTTCAATTATACGTCGGAACCGCGTCGAATCTCGACGGTGCGAAGCAAGGAGTCGTCGTCCTGACGTCGCCCCACGGCACGTGATCTCTCGCTTACGCAGTCACCGAAGGCAGAAGGGCGTTTGAACGACGGGTTGGTAATTGAACGGACTTAACCCCTCGTTACTGCGCATTCTTCGTACAAAAGTCAATCCACGTCAAACCGCGGGAAGCCATAAAAGGTTACATTTTTCAAGAGAGTGTCACAATTCAGAATATTAATAGGACGTGATACGTATTAGAGGTTAAGTTGTAAGTGGGAAGCTTCGCAAATACGGAATAAAAATGTTACATCGTATGTGAGAAAGATTTTTTATACGCAATACATATTTTAATAAGATATTAAAGTAACTCATATGCTATTTAAAGAGTTCGATTTTTCATTTTTAAGGAAGTTCTAGTGATTTTCGAGTTTAATAAAGATGCGAATCGAAAATCCCTCGTAAAGTACAAACGAAAATGTTTTCGATAAAATTGCACGCCGTCAAAAGAGGTGGATTTATAAAGTAATAAATAAATCGTCGCCTTAGAGCAGAACTGTACCAAGTCACATTTGTAAATGTTGGACTTAGTATACTTCTGCTCTAAGGCGACGAAATCTCTTTCGAAGAAGGCGTCGAGGGACACCTAACGAGTACATACTTAAAAAGAATACCGTCTTGAATATCCTCGAATGGGTACCTATTGAGGTCGCATATTACGAGTCACTGAACTCGCCCTATCGATAGCTGCTATCAAAATGCATTCAAGAGGCACAGACTGATCTCCGATATCCCTTTAACGCGTCTGCCTAAGAGAATCATTCGCGCCATATGACGCCCTCTTTGGTACTATTCCACTTTCCGGTTATGGGTATCAAATTCTCTCGATACCATGGCGCTTACGCCTCCGCCGAAAAAGCGAAGGGGTGCCCGAGCCACGGGCAATTGAGCGGACTTAACCTCTCGCGTTACCACCAAATTCGTATAGACAAATCCTCTGACATCCACCATCCACCCCCGTCTTTCCCCTTAACCGCCCCGCGGTACCGATATGCGGTATTACCCCGCGATGAGAATCGAAACCCCCGTCGATCGTACCTACCGTGTCCCCGCACAACGCATCGTTTCGACCCCTCTCTGTATGAAAAGTCAGACCCGCGAACCACCCCGACGTCTCGACGGCTGGATGCGGAGCGAGTCGTCCCGAGGTCGCTCTTCGGCACGTGATCTCCGGCCGTTTGCGCCGACAGCGAGAGCGGAAGGGTGCCCAAGCTCCGAGTAAATGAAATTTGCTCGTTCCCTAATTACTTTACGAAGCGACGGACGTTCCCGTGTCGGGACCCGGAGAGATCGGGAGGGGGTGAAGGGTAGGGAGGTGGAGGCGGTAGATTCGCGAGCGAGATCCGCGCGATCGATCGGGAGAGGTGGTTCTCGCCACCGACGTACGAGCATTAGTCTTATTCAGTGGGGGGTGTCTGAAACTATACAGGAAGAGCCCCGGGAGCCGGCGTGGGTAATGCTTACGCATGTAATCGAAGCGATATATATATGTATGTATATCCTTGCAATAGAGATGAGAAGCGCCGTTCTTCGATGCAAATTAGCTCGCTTCATGCCTAGAGAGGTAGCAGCCAGGGGCTCACCGCCGCGTCAAAGAAGAGTGAATTATTCAAACGTCAGGTATAACCCCCTACCTGCGATATCGAACGGCGATGCTTCGCCTTCGTGTACACCCACGCTGACAGTATAAGGAGAAACACAAAGCGTGCTCCGGTTAGATGCGTTGATACTTTGCACTGTAATGAATTCGCTCGAATTTCACCATGTATTCATACAAGCGAGCAATCGGGCGCACCTGTATATCTATAGGATTGGGTGAAACGGACGCGGCATAGATACGGGACGCGACTCTGCATTTTCAGCTGGAAATCGTATCCGGAGGTAGAAACGCTCCAAATCTCCTACGCGTATGTTTCCAGGCAAACTCTACTTCGTCACGTTACGAGGAAACGTGGCATGCCCGTTGTTTCGAGATTCTTGTTGCCGGATCCGGAGATCGAGTCGCGGGGGCGGGGGATGTACTTTGAAACAAAACGCATCAAAGTTTCCCCCGAGTAGTCTCCACGAAACGGGGGTGGGACTAGTTGCGTATGCCCGCCGCCGCGATCGGGGGCGTCCGGAATGCGACCGGCGACCGCATTACACCGAGCTCATAGTCGACGGCTAAGTGCGCCGCTTCTCGAGGACCAGATTACTCGTTCTGGGTTTTCTACATTCCTCTAATTATGCTAAATCCCGAGCTCTGCCTTAATGGAATATTAAATTCTTGGTTGGCCGGGCGCGCGCGTTGAATTATTTATAAAGCGAAGTAGGTACTGGTCAACGGCACTTTGCTCGTCGCCATTGTTTTCTGGCTCCACCCCATTACGCATCCCCTCGCGCGCATACCTCCGTTTGAGAGAATTGCCTCGATATGCCGTAAATGGAATTAGTGAAATTGGACCCGCGGGAAGTGCTCGTAGTCGGGCGTTCAACCGCGCGTGAATTCTGCGAGTTGCTGGTCTTTCTCGTTCCGCTCAGCCTCCTCCCGATTCTCCTCCCCGCGAAATCAACGAGATTTATCGAGCCGCTCTGACCACAACGACGAGACTTACGGTGGGTGCATTTCTCTTGTCGGTAAGACAAAGCTCGCTGGAACGCGTTCCAAAAGCGATTTTCTTCTTCGCGCGGTTAATCGGATAACTGCGTCCGATTTAGATTGGCGCCTGATTGGTCGGTCTTCCTAGAAATACCCCGGCGTTAAGCGATCGAAATGAATCTCCGGCGCAGATCAGAAGGGCGTAAGAAAGCAGCTCGGGGCAGGGGAGTGAAAGAGAAAGGAGAGGAAGGCGAACTAATTGTTTTCAATCCGTTTACATTACGACATTAGGAGACGAGTAGTCCAGGCCGCGCTTCCGTTCTTGTGTAACCATCGCAAATCATCATTTTTCTCCTACGAGCCAGAAGACGAGGTCCTGCTGTGCGCAGATCCGCCGGACGAGGTTTTTTTTATCGCTCCGGTGTTTCGTTAATTAATTTCATGCGGCGGACCCCCTCGCCACCTCCTTTGTCTCGCAAACTGTGTCCTTGTCATCTGATACTTTTTCCGTGCCAAGTTTTAAGCGAGCGAAGATACTTTACCAGAAACGCGCGCAAGCGCATACATGTACATATATATGTATGTATGTGTGTATGTATCGTAAGTTTCGAGGGAGAAATATTATCAAAGCATCGTTAATGGCTGAGGCCACACTGAGGGGTATCAAACTTGGTGACTAACTTATAGGTGAAGTACCGTCGATTAATTAATGTGGTGTATGATACCGTAGGTACGTGAACGTATCACAGTGAGCGAGTGAGTGAATGAGGGCGCAAATGAAAGAAGGATTGAATTTTAATTTCAATTAGAGCCAGAAACAACGGGTAGGGTAGAGGGTGGACCATTCGGCCAGGTGGAGGTTTAGGCCAGTACTAATATTTGTGTTTTTATTTAAATTAGCCGCCTCTGTAGCTTGTCATTCCATTGGAACGTCGGATACGGTCATTTTCAGCTAATTTTCATTGGCTGATGTTGCTCAGACTTTGTGCAAAATTAAATGTGATTTAAAGTGATATTCAAAGTAAGTATTTTACTATTTAGCATTACGAAAATTTTGTCATAATTTCTAATTTTAGTCTGATAGTTTTGGTTCACAAATTTACTATTATTTATAACGGAAACCTAAATGTAAGAGCCTTACCTTAAAATCTTTTTGAAAGTTTCGAAATATTTAATTAAACTAATTTAGTCCCCATGGGGAGCAAAGAGGAAAGTTCTACAAGACTCCTCGTCCAGTGATTCCGAGATTTCAGTCAAGAATGCAAATTCCTCAGATGTATCCTTTTCTTCGTTGGAGATAATCGGAAATGACGGTTCTTCATTTAATTTACACGAGTTTGTCCTTGTGAAAGTCCTCAAAACTTCGAAGAAAAAGGAATACTGCTATTATATTGGTAAAATTGTCGGTATAGGAGAAGACTTGACAATATCATTTCTCCGGAGACGAGGAAAAACAAACAATTTTAATCTCCCGATTGTGGAAGAAAAACAAGACGTTTCCAAAGATGATATTGTGGCAAAATTAAGCATCCCGAATAGAACCGGTACCTACAACCAGGACTCTTTCATCATATCGTTTTAATTACAAATTTGAAGGATACGATTTGAGATAATCACTTATTCAAATATATTTTGTTCCTGTCAACGATTTACCAAGTATATTTATCTTCATTATATCACGTGTTTTGTTTCGAGCCGAAACCTCCCCTGGTATTCATTGACTCAAGACGAAACCTCCCCGTGCAAGGGAGGTTTCGGCCAATATACGGTATAGTGTTAAAAACATTTTTAGAATATTTCAACGTTGTACCAAAGCCACCATTCGTTAGAGGCTGAATAGTTACACCCTATAACTAATGAGGCGACACAAAACAAGTTGATATATTTATCTAGGTATAAGTTATGCAAATTAAAGTAAAAAGTAGCCGAATGCTCCACCCTCTCCCCTAAATGATGAACACGAGGAAAACATTGGATATTGAAAAGATAGCATACGTATATTTACCGAAAGGTATAAAATACAAAAATCTTATTGACAAAAATAGCACATAAGATGCTATTAGTGTACTATATCGACGTTCCTCTTCTTTTTCTTCATTTTTATTGGCATTGGACCGGGCATCTTGAATACTGTACTGTAAGACGTATTATTTCAATGTTAGTGTCACATTTATATCTATTTCAAATATGAACAACGACGGGGTTACTTACTGACACGTTGTGCATATTGGGCTGAACTTGCAAAAAACTGAAATAAGGGATAAATATTTCTCTTTAATTTTTCATTGCCACGTGTGATTAATGTTGAGCGCTTGAGAGAAATTATCCCTTACTTGATAAGCAAACTGAGCATACGTATCCAATGTCTACTAATTCCTGATGACAAAAGCACGCGGCCCGATAATCCACCTTGACGGGAGGTGGTAGAACGAGTTTTGTTCGAATGTCGGGATCCGGTAGGAAAACCCACTAATTGGAGGAAAACGAATTTCAATCATGAAACGGATAATTATAATCTAATCGTTTTACTCGATAATCAAATATATCGCCACCAACCAAATAGAATAATAAAACTATAAATGCCAATATTACCAGTAAATACTGCAGCAATCCAGCCAGTTGTGGGATCTTCAAATAATTACCACCGGTAATATCGCAGCCTTGCTGCAGTAATGTTAATTCCTGATCTAAACTGCATACGTCTACTATGACTCCCTGAATAAATGAAATCACGCGGCTTCAAATTTGTGTACTACACCCAGCAGAAGTGTTTCTATATCAAACACAGTGTCTAGTGAACTCTGAACGTAATATTCCCTGACTTTTCCAAGCTTTCCAGTCTGAAATGACTTGTTTTCTTTGAATCTCATTCATATCTACATCTCTGATGTTGTGAATCTATTTCTTCATAAGCTCGATATTATGCGCGGCTCTTTAAACCTTGCGAAAAAATGCATGAATAATATATCGTCGTTTAAGATGCAATAGCTCGTAACCCACATAGAGTTGATTTTACAGGGGAGCAGCTATTGCTTCATGGTATTGCATTTATGTGCGAGGGAGACGGGCTTATTATTTTTAAAATACCGGATTTATTATAAAACTGCGGCTTACGAAATTTTGCATATACACAAACAAATATACCGCAAGTCTTATGACGTCTAAATCTCGTTTTGGACAAAACTGTGAGTTATGAGCTATTGCGTCTTAAACGACGATATATGAAAATTGGGAAGAGATGGTGAACGGTAAAAAATGAAGAGTCCAGGGGAAAAACCCCGTCATCGACATTTTGGGGTGAAACAGGCTCGAAGTGGTTTCTAAAGGATTTTGAGGCGTAGAATCCGATGATGCAATCGGATTTGGAGAATAACCCTGTCATCTCATCGTTAGGTATAGTTGAATATTAGCTGTACTGCGGAAGAACCCTGTCATCGACAGCTTTAAAACTCATTTTCCTCAAAATCAGCTTTGAATCGATGACAGGGTTTTTCCCCTGGACTCTTCAAATGTATACAACCTCCAGAGATCCCTTTCGATATAAAATTAAAATGACTTTCGATCAAATTCTGAAGACGATCGCACGATTTAGGACGGCAACTCTATTCTATACGGAAAGATGAAGTATTTTGTTCATAATAAACAGTACGTAACCGTTATCAACGACGAAGCGACGAATTCGCGTGTCTTAAATATAGAATAAGTACTTCTCAAAGCTGCAGAACGGGAAAATTGGCGATGGAACTATTTACCTTGTTGTAAGTCCTTTTATTAGAGGACAAAGTATTTAAAATTACTAATATTTTATATCTCATTCTAGATATTGACCTAATGATTGTGACTTTCGAAATGAGTGTAAAAAAATATAGACTTTTTCAGTTACATTGAAATCTCAAACCTGACAAAGTAATATTTTTTTCCTAATGCACATACAGATTTCCATATTGGCCACATAAAATGTTTCGATAATCCAAAGTTTTCCCGAATTCTCTGATCATTAGACACCATGTAAAACTATGAAATTTAAAATACTTGTCTTGAAATCAATATATTTTAGACGATTTACTTTCTTAATCTGTGCAATTTGATTATGATTTTTTCTCCGAATTTACACGACCATATAAATTTCTAGAAAAGCATTATAATCTCCATAGCTTTTTGTAGAAACTTTGCTGCTAGGGCAATTGAAAATGATTATTAACAAACAACAAACTGACCATTTTTTGAGCAGTGAAGAAAACGTTCATATAGTTCATATATTGGGTCGCCGAATCATTGCTGCCGGTAATCACTAATATTCTGGGATGCAATTTTTCCCCAGGAACTTTGTCTCGCTCCATTCGTGCAATATAACAAAGGGCCATCGACAAGGCACCGGCAATTAGACTTTCTGTGTTTAAAGATTTATTGGTAGGAATTTCATTGATCAGTCTTTGCAAACGTTGTCTAATAGCTCTTTCAACTAATGTGAATTTTTCGTATTGTCCGTCCACTTGTCGAACTTCCGTAACATTTTCATCTGGATAAAGGAAGCATGATCCGTGTCCGTGACACGCCATTACGCCGAGTTCGTTATTTGATTTTTGCATGAGATGGGCATTGGCAAATACAATTGTGGAGTCTAAGCATTGTGTCAGGAACTTTGTCTCCTGAGTAACAATTCTCTGTGCCAAGTTCACATCCAATATGATTATTAGCACACTCTTGTCCACTTCTGTTATAAAAATTGAAAAACTTAAGACGTTTTATCTTTTCTCTATATATAGAGGGATTAAAAATATCATAAAATACTACAAAATGCTATAATTGTATTGTTATTTTAAGATATTTGCTCGTTAATGCATTGTTTACTTATTTCAGAGACATGATTTGGCTCAACTTTCCTGCTCCAATTGTATATATATTTTTTAAATAGATAATTAAATAAATAGCACATAATGAAATACAAAAATTAGGTTTGTTTGCTAAGACTTTTTCGCGAAACAGCAAAATAATTAGATATACACTCACCATTTGCCATATTTGCATATACTCTTCCCGCTTGAAAAGTAAATAACACCGATTCAGAAAAACACGTGATTGTTATACAATATCTCCGTAATTTTAATACACTCCCGTTTTTATCAGTATTGTTGCAAACCGACTGAATCTGAAACTGACCAAACGATCATAACAAACACGTGCCACTGATGCTACAATCAGCTGTTACAAGATATCTGAACCTACCGGAGCTACCCGAGCTCCAAACTGACATTGGCGCCATCAGACGTAAAATAGACAAAATACGTTTATGTGTAAAAATAGGTAGATATAATACATACAATTCTATTGATTGATTATACACGTACTCAAATATAATAAATATCGTAGATATCATCAATATTTGAACGATAATTTAAATTTAAAAACCATGATTCATATAAGACACGATTGATTCAACCTTATTAGCGTAGTGATAAGAAAAAAAGTACCAATTTCCATTTCCATATACCCATTTCAGAATATTCGGCATTTGTGTACTTTGCATCTACTGCTTCACGAATTTACGTATGCTTTGATTTATGGGAGAGTAAGTCTATAACTACACTATAGAGCTAAAAGAAGGAATTATCGAAGCGTCTAAAGATAAATAGGTTCAGTTGACCATGATACCATACATATACAAAGCTGTAATATACGCGAAGATCAACTGTACATCATAAAGTATTTTTACAATTATATATATATAGGTATCATATGTAGCATGATTATCTGAAGTGTTTTTTTCGTATTAAGAAATCAAAATATCTGTACAATAAAAACCAGTGTGCGATTCAACTCCAAGTTGGATGACGAATGAATAGGGTTTTCCAATTTCATTCCAATTTCAACTGAACCAGCAGAGAACTGTTTCCATACTTTATGTTATAACAAAATATTAAATGCGCTTTTGACGGACTTAAAAATCCGCAACCTAAAAAAAGAAATGTATAACATTAAGAACACTTCTTAAAAAATGTTAATTTGACAAATACGTCCGTATAACGACGTGAATTCTTATTACTCACCAATTCATCAAAATCAATACCAGATAAGTCTTCCGCATCAGCAATTTCAGCAGGATCATTCTTTTCTTCCACAACTTGCACATCGTTTACTTCTGTCTTTATTTCATCATTAGCAGGATTGACGGAAAATTCCCCCGACTTTTTACCATTAGTAGAATTCTTCCTGAAATAAGTGCAGATATTAATAATTCCATCAATCACCACTTCTAAATAAAAACAAAGAAATGCTTACTTCATAAATTTCTTAGGCTGCACTAGTTCAATCGGAAATAGTTTTACTATCCGTTCTAAATATGGTGCACTTTTCTTCTTAATTGACTCTGGCGGATCAAGAGATTTCGCCAAGTATTCCTCCATTGGTGGGCAGGGCTCATTTGGATGTAGCGCTCGATAAGCAAGAGTGTTCCAGAAGTGTTGTGTCGCGGGGTTATGCACAGCACCATGTTTAAATGGTTCATCTGCAGCCTCATCTCTTGATATAATAATAAATTAACAATGAGATACGCGCGACTGCCTACCGCGCGGTACAAATCATAAAAATAAACCCCTAAGAGTACGTCTCTTCATTAAGAAATAGTCATTAGCTTACTCAGTATTGGTCAACAACATCGAATCTATTAGACCATTTACAGCGTCATTTTGTTCCTTTGATAATCGGTTAATCACTGCATCAAGAGGCACGGACTCTATTGTTCGTTTATCATCCGCGAAGATCAGTTCCACGTGTACAAGACACTAAAAATTTAATTCCATACAAATTGTAAAGGTTTGATTTAGTTTGATACCATACAAATAAACAAGGGCGAGAAATGTTAAACATTATTAAGGACAAGGGAAGTGTACTTTTATTGAAAATTATAAGAAATGCTTGTACCAATGGTTCATGAGGAACATCAACACGTGGAAATAGAGCTCCCATAGTAGGCACAGCATTGTCCGAATAAACCCTTCTGACAATGGCTGCATAGTCTTTCTTGGCCATTGCCCTTACCAAGGCATTAAATGGTCTGACTGCTTCCTAGTTTTTATGAAATTAAATTTTGTAATTGCAAAGAAATAAAATATTAGAATTCTCCTACACTCTGAAATTAACATTCGGTTTTCGTAGTTTTGTTATTATAATTAGGAAAACGCACGATATAATAATTATATACTTATTTCGTACCCATAGAACTTACCTCACTGCCAGGTACAACTATACGCGTCCCAGTTCCCGACCAATATTCTAATTTAACATCTGCTCTCTTTACAAAACCATTCACTGAGAGTCCTTTTTTACCACCTTGGTATTTCATGGCTACTTCATCTTCCTCTGTAGCGTAAAATAATTAATACTTTATTGTAATTTAATAATAGGAGTCAACACACATGAAATACGAGTACACTTACCTGAAACGGGAATACATTGTCCACCATATTTGTACCCATAAATTACATTTTCCACATCATGTACCTTTCTAAATTTGTCTATCAATTGTCCTGTTCTCTCAACTGGAATTTTCTCATCAGCCTCTGTACTCGTGGCTGAAGTCTTCCAGCTTGGTAACTTTGCATCATCAGTAACCTATTAAGAAGTAAATATTCATATGTATATTCCTATCTTCCCTTACAAAACATAACGTATTTGGTATGCGCGAAGGCGGTGCCTTATTAATTTTAGTAGCAAAACCTGATCTAAACTAATGTAGGCGTAATATTGTCATAAAGTTAGCCAAAAAGGCGACTTACTTTCACGTAGGCAGAGATAGGTATCTGTATTTCACCTATCTCCAAATTGGCTTTCCATGGCATAGCCTTTGTTTCCTTTTTCTTGTAAATGCGTGATTCTTTTATAGCATCTTCGAGCGTTATACATTGTCCATTAACCTGAGAAACATTTTATATGTCAACAAAACCATAAAAAGATATAGATTATCATTTCAGAGGAGGAGGAGGAGGTTTCATAGTTAAATTACCACCTTCTGGCAAACATCCTTAAAGAGCTCCTGGCTAGGATTAAGATCTAGTTCGGAATCATCGTCAATTGAATGTTCTGTTCTGAAATGATGAACCAGAGTGGGGGCATGACCAAGGACTAACTGATATTGAGTATGTTAATAACAGATAAACATATAAATTACATTGCCAGCAATTCAATTTCCTGCGTTTGTACGCTCTCTACGATTTCACTTGCGTCAAATTGCTCAATGACTTCAGGATCATCTTTGAAATCTGTCAATAACACCAGTGTCTTTCTTCCTACTGATTCTCTAAAATAATATCAACTCATGCAAATCCTCCAGATATAATACGGGCAATTAATAACTGATTCAACGCGATGCAGGAATAAAATCTTGAGTTTATTGTTAACAAAATTAACATAGACATAGTTTCTATAAAGAGAAGAGACTCGTACATGCATTCTCTTTGAAATTGATCAAGCGCAACATGAAGACCTTCCACCCAGCAGCTTGATTTGTTAGTTCCTTCAATTTTCATAACATCTTCTACCATATTCCAACTTGGAACTTGCATGGAATAAAGTTCATGGATATGCTCAAAGCTCAAACTATTTTCTTCTTTGATTGCACCTAATAATATGATGCTGATTTCATCTTTTGGTTGTAAAAAGATCTAAAAAATAATAATGAACTATTAAAATAGAATTGAATTAAGATCACTGCCATTGAATAGAGAAGCTTGAGTGAAGGAAACGGATGTAAAAATATATATTTGCTTTAAAATGTAAATAATGACAAAGATAATCCACAATGACCACAATAATCTCTTAATTTACAGATGTAATATGCAGTTACAAAATTAATGTTTAGAGAATCTTTCTCTCATTTGCTGCTCAGAAGTTGTATAATGTTCTAATTGAATACTCGTAACAATAAGAAATTACCTTTTTTTGGATGAAAGATTTTGTTATGAATTTTGCTTTATCTAGAAATGATTCACCCTTTGTGTCTCCATAGTCGTGGGTTGTCGCTCCGATATTAATCACGATTACCAGTGCTTGCTGAAATATGCGAATTACACATATGAATATGAGGATTTATTTATCGATCGGTTAGTTTTTCTTATAAAATAATTGATAATACATAACCTTTCCAGCATTTTTTGGCGGCATTTCGCGAAATGAAGCTCTAGGGATCGCTTTTATAGATTAAATAGTAAACGATTACGATTAAACTATTTTGTAATTGTGCTCATACGATAGACGGTGCATTTAATTTACTATTTTGGAGTTTTTGACAAGTAAGCTGGGAACTGCTAAAACGTCACACTTTGGAATATGTATCATCTACTGACATCAAAATATCAAATGTCAGGCGCAGTCATAGCAGCCAATCATCATGCTTACCACACAGGAGCCTTCGTGGGTAGGTATTGCAGAAGTAGAGAAAAAATGAAATTATAAAAACAGAGATCATAAACTTTTATTATTCCTTCATTATTTGAATTTCTTCCTCGTCTACATTTCGGCTACTTAATTAGATGTGAAATAGTACATACCATTGTGAAGCAAATCTGTACACACTACATCAAAATAAATTGTAAGAACAGTCTACCAAAAGAAAGGATGCCGATATAAAAAGATGTAAATTTTTAAAAGAATATTTCAGTCTGAGCTCCTTTGTATTAATACCATCTTGATGTGTGACATTCAGATAAGACGATTCAATGATAAAATCACAGTGACTTAAAAAAAGATCATGCTTTATCAATCTTAAAAGTAATGAGAGATACCTTACAGGCGAAATGGAGAATAACAGCACTCAGGAGGAGGTAAATAATGAATATAATTATTATATTTTCGAGTAACAATGTTATATATAAGTCTTATTTTCCTTATCTGTTGAGAGTATAAATATATAATATATATATGTATATATTATAGTTTGAATATGACAATTGTTGTTATAGTAAATTCTCCCGCCAAATGTACATGCAGTTATTCTAGCTTAGATTTACATTTGGAGTTCAATTTTTCTCCCAGATAATTTCCCTTATAATTTGAAATGTGCGTTAGGCGAATATAAACAATATGTAATCTGGTAATATCGTTTTTTCTCATAGCCTCACAATTGTTCTATTACAATATTAATGATATCCTTACTCTAATATTAACAAAATTATACAACGCATAAATCAGTTCGAATCACATCATGTAACATACGTAGTGCGGTCCAAATATTCTCGGCCTAAACCAGTTCTGGTTGCATAATAGCATGCATAATAACATGTAAAAAGATTTAGTATGTAGTTGACCACGGGCTAAGGCGCATGTTTGTCGGATTAATTATTAGAAAATAATTGTGGTGCTGAATTCACGTAAGATTGAACATGTTGAAGTTAGAATATTGTGCAGTCATAACATTTTTAACAAAAGCGGGTGTTACACCTACTGATATAAAACGGCAATTAGATTCTGTATATGGCCACTCTTCAACATCATTTTTCACTATAAAATATTGGTCAAAATTGTTTTATTTTGGGCGAGAATCTTGGGATGATGACCCACATGCCGGCGGTCCAAAAATTGTGACGATATGCCTGAACACACTAAAGAAAGAATAATTTGGACCGCACTACATACATCTACCTTTAATATAATCAATTGAACGTCTGGAAGAACGAAGCAATATATTCATCATTGTTTAAACGCAACATTTTGCAAAACCAAAAATAAAGTATTATACACTCTGATGTATTTGAAGAATGAGACTCACAGTCAGATATTTTAGAGATTAAAAGACGAGATATATTGCGTTCGTACTTCGAACGTTACAATGACTATAAGAAGTATTTTTCCTCACTCATGCCCATTTCGAGGCCTTTTCCAGTCTACTTTTAGACCGTAAGATGGCATTTTTCTTGCGTGACACCGACTAGGAGTCCGTAGACTATTAAAAACACTTTACTCGGACTGACGCGAATACTTAGTCGAAGTGGGTCCTTTTTTCAAATTGATGAACAGAACGTAAAATGAGCAGAGTATAGCTATCTCACTTCGTCAGCTGACACTGTTGCACTCTGATTCGCGCGATTGCTTAGTCCGAAGGGTCCGAAGTGGGTCTTTTTCAAATTGTCCATCGCAACGTGAATTTAACTGTATCGAATCGATTCATGCGAGTCGACTGAAGGACGTACGAGAGTATACCAAACCTACAGGGTCTCCCAGAAAATACACGCCAAACGATTATCAAACTATACGGAGCGTCTGTCACATTCACCACTATTGAGATGACCGATGTCTTTCGGACTGAAACGTCTATTCGGTTCGTGTCTGGGCTGTCGGTATTACCACCGAATTTTAGAGAACCATCTTGGATCGGGTGCGTCTACCGATATGCAACCCGCTACGCTGGCGTGTATTTTCTGGGACACTCTGTACAAGTGTAAAATCAAAATATGAAGAGAAAAAGCGTCATTATCCCGAACAGCGACGTAGAAGGCGACGAATTTCAAAATATCGTGAAACAAGAGCTAAATTGTACTTCGACATCGAGTGTAGAGATAAATTTACATTCGTTGAGTATCAAGAGAATGTAGAAAGTGATAATAACCTCGCTGACGACAACAACATCCCGGAGGATGTCCTCAATGAAGCTCGTGAGGCTGAGTTTATAAAATTGCTTTAGATTTTTGCTATTTTTTCAATGGGGGGCTTGGCCCCCCCCCCAACCTCCCTCCTCCTCCTCCCAACACCCTTTGTAAATGGGCATTCGTGAGGAAAAATGGTATATGTCATTCAGCTTTAATCCTCGGATTTTTCAGACTGTTTTCACGTCGTAGAACGCGGTATGGTGGGGGGACGGGGCTTGCCGAAGGCCACGTGCTATGACTTGAACACAGTCTGAAAAAGCCTCGGAGTACCGCCTTATGACATAAGATACTAGTACCGAGCTCCTGGCGTTCAAACGTATCATTCTGTGGCAAAAGAATTTCTAACTCTATATAACAATCATCATACTCTCTCAAATTAGGCAAAAATATTACCTCCTATACAGAAGGTTCCAAGAATCTTGCATGAAGGATTTGTGATGCAGTCAGGTACGAACAGACCTTGTGTGTTCATACGCTATGACATTCAAGGCATGTATAATCGCTGAATCTGCTGTAAGCCTAATACTCGATTGGATGATGTGCCAACTACAGATGACTACGTAGAGGTTCGTTGGCCAAATGCTTTAGTCTGAAATGATGAGTGTTACAGTTTTTTTCAATTTTCCAATTGTTTATATCAACTTAAATTTGTATACAGAATATTACTCCTGAGATCGTGCATAGGACGACATGCAGTAAAGAAATAGGCTATACGTTATTAGCTGCGTACCATTGAGTTAATCAATGAAAACAGTTATACAACACACTGGAATATAGCTAATAATGTATAGCCAATTCCTTTACTGTATATCGCCCCATGTACGATCTCAAAGAAAATACCTCATATATATCAAATGCCGACGCACTTTGCATGGAAATGTTGTAACTTATAAAAAATATAAGATAAATGTTTAAGCGAGAGAATCGATTTACCTAGTTGGAAGCAGTTGCAGTTGCGTTAGGAGCAGCCGCCGATGCCGCCGCGGTCGCGGGTTCTTCAGTAACAACACGTCTATTCTTCTTAATCCTCTTCCATTCACCGTTCGTATAGTTCATTTGGAAGTGTGTTTCAACTAACATTGCTACAGCCGTCCCGTCTGGTTGTATCACTTCTTCTATATTTTCCGACAACATAACTGTCACTATATTACCCAACTTTGGGCAAGGATTATCTGTAAGAAAAATTTTAAAAACGTAAAATGTAAGTAAGCTAAAAAATATCAAACTTTACCGAGATGTCGTGACGGACAAACTTACCCCTCGATCCAGCCATGAAACCAAGTATGAGTGCTTTCTCTGGCCTAGTGACTTTATTCGCGGTTCTAAACATTTCCTGAGCTTCCAACATTTGTTCTCTCTGCAATGGAAACAGTTTGTTGTGATTATTTAACGCTCTAGATATGTAATAAATATTTAACAGGTAGAAGAATAAATATACACTTACCGTAAGCGATAAACCTTTTCGCGTATTAGCGGCAGCATTAGCCGGTTGTGCGGTGGTCTGTATATGAATTTGCGTAACCCTCTGAGGCGGTCTAACCGTTTGAACACCAACGGGTGTACTTTCTACGGGTGCTAAGGGCGTTGGAGTCGCTAACGGCAAAGGAGTAGTCGGAGTCGTTGGAGTAATAGGTGTGGCGGCTGTTTAGGAACGAAGATCCCATTAGGTTTATCGTATAATTTGGAAAGAATATTATCATCACTACCAATATTACTCACGTGTTTGCGGAGTGGCGGCAGGTGGTACTGCAGTGGGGGTACTTGGGGTCACATAAGGCTGCGCCGGGGCAGCCGTAGCTGCTGCTGGTGTAGCGGGAGGATTAATAGGCGCCAATCCTTGGGCGTATTCCGGCGTTGTTGGCGTTTCTGGAGTGGTGGCAGTTGCCGATGCCGCCGCGGCTGCAGCCGCCTGGGCCTCTACCACTTTCTTCTGCTGCTCCTCCAACTCCATCATACGCTTTCGCTTTTTAGCTTGCGCGTATCCGAGAGGTTGTTCGTTAATATCCAATAATTTTATGCCACCGTCCTTGCGGATGCGACTGCCGATTGGCGTTCGATTGGACATGGAAGGACTCGTGAGGGAAGGCGAGCGAAAACCACCAGTGGGAACCCTACTAGGTATGCCTTTCAATGGCGCTGAAAATGAATGATAGATTGATCATATATTAAATATTATTACTCTTTAAATTGCAATAATGAACACTCGTTAAAATGGAAACTTACTAGTATCGGTCATCTTTCTTGGCATTCCTCTACTTCTAACGGGTACGGTAGGTGCTGTACTCTTCTTTAAGTTGCTTGCAGCATCTGCGCTCTTTTGAACCAATTCCGCCCTGAGTGCAGCACTCTTTGGCTTTCTTTTTAGTGTGAAATGTTTGGTTGGAGCAGGTTGTTGACCAACTACAGAAGCGAGTGCAGCTTTATTAAGGTAATGGCATTCCAATGGAAGCATGGCAGGATCGTTTTGTTTCTTCAAAAGTTTCCTCAAATCATTGACGAGTTCTCCGAAAATAGGTCGATGCTCATCTAGATCGCTGATGTCCGTATTCAACGAACCAGTAGAGGGAAAGGTCTTCATCGCTTCGGATAACATCGATACCCATAATTCGCTATCCAATGATGCCACTTCAATGATCTCTTCCAGCTCAACGCGCCACTATAATTAAATATTTATTATTTTAAGACTAAAAAAAAAAGCTCCAATATGATTTATTTCACATAGTTATTTATTGCAGACTGCTGATACAAGAGATACATGTGAGAAATACTTTTAAACTTAAACAATTAGCTAAACCAATGAGTACTAAAGACGATTATTTTTAATTTGAATTTTGTGGAAAGCATCCTAAATTGTTTAGATCAACCTACAAACATACAAATTTTGATTGAAAACTGTGAAATAAAATCTCAAGACCAAAAGGTCTAACTCTACATCATTTTGGTCGCAGAGAGATTTTCATTACCAATAATTACTGCAGGTGTAATAAAATCACGTAGCAGACATGCAAAGATTGAAATCAGTTCTGAATGGAGTTACGTCGTGTGCGGTTCGGTTATTATGCATCCTGAAAACATCAGTGCGCTAAAGAATTCGATGGCGGGCCGCAAATTTTCGAGGGAACCTGCGATCGTAATCTACGGTAGAAAAGTGTTGAAGAAATGAAAAAATAGCGGAATACGATACGTCGTTAAATTTGATAATGGACTCACATATAGGAATAATAAAATGAGCAATTTCAAGCAGACTATAGATACCTCCTCAACATTTCGCCTGGGTATGTGGAAGAAAGAAAGGAGTAATTTGAGCTTGACTTGGGTCTGTAGATCTGGAAAACAATCCTTGATGTTCCGTAGCACTTCGGCGTTGAGTTGCGAACAAATTGAACTACCAGTCCAGCTATCGTTTGACGTTCCAAGCTTGTTGTGAAGCCACAACGACGTATCACTGTCTCTCACATTCGCCATATTGAAGTCGTATGACTTGCGCTACTGCCGCACGTTGCCGAAGAGCGCCACATATTCTTCCCGCCATAAAATCCGTGTGCGATGGTGCGAAACTGCGCAAGCTCCGTTGATAAATGAGACAATTTTCTGAAGCGGGATTCAGATGGGTGCGGAAAGCATGCGGAGTGCGGCATGCGGACCGGTGCGGATTGGCAGGCAGTACGCACGCGGAAGAGCTGATTGGCTAACGGTGTTTCCACATCCCGCACTCCGCAAGCCTTCCGCACCCATCTGAACCACGCTTGACGGGGTCTGTTCATCGTACGCGTTTGACAGCTAAACTTAACCTCTTATTTTGTAGAGTCTTCGCAATTTAGTTTCTTCGATTGTTAGAAAGGATGGATGACAAACTATCACAGAAACCGCAGACCAACGAAGAAGTCATCGACGAACTGACCAAAGATTTAAAAGAAGCCTGTATAAAGTTAGAAGCGAGCGGAGAAAGCGAAAATGACGGGGGTGATTCGGTGAGAAAAGGAACGAACCTTTCTGACGATCCTTGGGAAAATATAGGACGGGAGCCCGATGCGATGAATACGGAAAAGCTTGAACCGACGGAGCGTCCCGAAGACTACGTGGACGAGAAAGCTTTGATAGACAGAGAAGTGGAACTAACGGAAAGCGAGAAAGAGGTTAGCACTCGATCTTTTCATTTTGATAATCATTGTAGTTTCTTGACCTTGAATTCGTCACTCGATTTTATGCTTTCGCTAACACGTCGAATTTGGTGTTTGTATAGAAATTGAGGGCAGATGCCGAAACTTTAAAAATGGAGGGCAATGTCTTATTCAAGGCTAGGGAATATAAAAAGGCCGTAATTATTTATACACAGGCAATACAGACATGTCCACTTGCATTTCACAAAGATAGATCTATTTTATATGCGAACAGAGGAGCAGCAAAGCTGAAATATATGGTAAAGTATAGAACTCACATATATCCATTTATCATTAAAATGTAAATGTGAAAACAATCAAATTAAAAAAGAGTGAAATGTATTAATATAACCCAAGTGCATAGCCAAATATTTTGGCTAATATAGCATTGATCATTTTTCAGTCCGATAAAGGGTCTGCTATAGAAGATTGCACAAAAGCGATAGACTTCAATTCGACCTATACAAAAGCTTATTTAAGAAGGGCACAATTGTATGAAGAGACAGATAAGTTGGATGAAGCTTTGGAGGATTTCAAGAAAGTTTTAACTTTTGATCCTGCCCACTCTGAAGCAAATTACGCAGTTAGGGTGAGTTTTAGCTGACGGGGCAACCATACAGAAGGATTTTGTGGAGTATTACATACTTTATTTTTCACATATATTTGCAGAGACTGCCGCCGTTGATTCATGAGAAAAATGAAAAGCTAAAGACAGAAATGCTGGGCAAACTCAAAGACCTTGGAAATATGGTGCTGAAACCATTTGGTTTGTCCACGGAAAATTTTGAGCTACAACAGGATCCCAATAGTGGAGGCTATTCTGTAAAGTTCAATCAAAAGGCAACATAATACTTCGCTTCTATACAAATAATATTAATTTAGTAGCGAATGCATGATCATAATATATGTTTCTGTAATGTATGCTTAAATTGTGAAATAAATATCCTGATACATTATTCGTAAGGATTCGCATTTAATTATGAATTAGGTATTCATTACGAAATTTTTCGTTTTTATTTTCGAAAAAAATAAAAAAAACAGCAAAATCGAACAAGTAAAGGTACGTCAGTCATCAATTTTCTATTTTTACGGCGAATTATTCACTTTGACATTGTTTCTGCGCGGGGAGAAGTACCAAAGAAGTTGAGGCGCGAAAAGTTAGCGGTTCAATTTTTAGGAAATGGAGAACCTAAGTTGGTTGCGCAAAGATTTTTTGACGGTTTCTTTCCGGGAATATTTTGAACGAATGATTCGCTCTGTTACACATGAAACACTTTCTCGGGGGTGAAAATGAAAGTCTATTGCAGGGCTGTTTCGTGAGTAGACTTCCAATTCTTCGCTAAAATTACGTATTTTCCGGTATGATGATACTAAAAGGTCGTCACTGATTAATACAGCACAATAAAATGCCGATCGATTTGAATTTACGCGAGCCTAAACAACGCCACCAACGTATAGCGCATGCACATCCTGTAGTCTATACCCAGGGGTTTCATATTCAAATCGTAGAAAATAATCACATTTTTTGATGGTGAAATTTCCCGTATCTGTTCGGCAACCAAACTTCAAGAGCCCTAATATTTAGCTCATCGGAGGTTCGTTCTGTAAAATCTAAATTGATATTAATTACTTTCATATCCATTCTGATAACTTCGTTAAAGCTGTATATTAACCGGGAAACGGTTTCGCAGGATAATTAGAAGTTTCCAGCGATCGTCTTTGACGATTGGAAAGGAAGAAATTAAGTTTTGTATGAAATTAAATACATTTTTTTGAGATTTTTAGTCATCGCGCGTGATTATTTATGTAAAAGAAAAGTCGTTTCACTATTACTGGATTATTGTAATTTGCTGCCGATCGAATACTGGAAAACTATCTATACAAAAGCACGAACCTACATTTATGTGTGATAATACTTTTTTATAGGAGAAACATGTAGTGCTGCACTATGCGCTGAAAACAGCCTTTTATTTTTAATCATAATTTTGAAAGCTTATATGCTTTTATTCATTGAAGAATATTTAAGAATGTACGATACTTTAATTTAATGTTATTTAGAGCATTTATATATCAAATAATTCATTTCACTTCAGCTTAATATGTATATTTATGCTCAATCGAAATTGTTCTGAAAAACTTAGCCTTTTTCAAATTCTCTCTGCTCGATGCAGACGTGCGTACGCACGTTTAACGTTATATGCACGCGGATCAGCGTGCGTACAGAAGTAAGGGATGGGCCAACAACGTTTGTAGGTTCCCGTTTCTCTTGATTGCGCAAGCGTATCGAGGGCGAGAAGCTCCATTATCCGCGAAATAACGTAGCGATCCGCGTCGAACCTCCAAGCCGGAGCTCGGAAGGAGAGAGAAGTAGTTAGTGAGTTGCCAAGAAAAGTTGTAGAGCGGTGAATGTTCGTCGATAACCGTGCATAAAAGGCCCACCTTTTAAAGTGCCTACTCACGGTACAACGAACTTCCGAGCTTTTGGATACGCACGCGAAATTAAGCGGCGACAGAGAGGGAAAGAGGCAGAGAAGGAGAGATAGAGATATGTGAATGAGCGATAAGTCAGAAGTAGTGAATTTTCAAAAATACGCAAGAACTGGGCTCTCCGGGGAGAAATGTCGGGGGCGGTGAACGATAAGGTGAGTGAGCTTCGGTAGACCTGTGTGCTTCTACGAGTTCTCGTACCAAGGGAAAGAGACCAGAGAGATTGTAAGCCGCTTTATGCAAATCAATAACATAGATTCGCGATAGCGTTGATACTTTCTAAAAATATATTCGTAATCGTTCCCTGACCTCTGACGAAGAATGAAAAAAATTTCGACTATTTTCTTTCACATATTATACGTACTCGTTGGCTATTTTTCTCGACGCGGGTTTATGTGACAGAGAGATGTGGCATTTAGTTATACGAGATCGAAGAGACAATTATGTTTAACGTAACGCAGTTAACGAAAGGTTCATTTTATACAATGCTATTCATCTCGTATAGGTACAGTCGTGGTTTTCGTCGCAAAGTTGAATCTATAAAGTTTTCGTTATAATCGATTGGGGGCACTGCGGAAAATTCGAGAGAATTTTAGTTTTAATTTTTTTTTCTTAACGATCTTTCTAATTTTATTATTTGCTCTTTCTAGTCGTAGATAGGTACCTATATGTAATTAAGGAATGCGTGCCTAATATATCTTCTTTACTACCAATGTACTTATAAACCGACGGTAATTAACAGACATTTAAAACCAATTACGTAATTGCAGTGATATAGTTATCTTATTACATTATTGCTGAAGTTGCAGTCTCGCGTAATATGATTCGTGCTACATGAATGGCGGGTTCGACAATTTTAAATGTACGAACCGAATTGATGGTGGTGATAATTACTGTGGTCGAGATAATTAGAGTGGGAAAAATAATGTTGACGAAATACGGTCGCCCAAAATATTGCGAAAAAGAAATGTTTATCCACTAAGAAAAAAATTACTACATTCGAGTAAAAAACGTGTTCTTCAATTGCTCTGAATAAACTATTACTTATTGAGTCCGAATGAATACCGATTTCATTAAAAAAAAAAGGTGCGATTGAACTGATAATATTTATGTAGATTAAATCAATATTTATTTCAAACAAGTACATTTTTTTCCCTCAGAATATAGAATCTTTATACAATTTTTTTTCACGGACGAATCATTACTAATATAAAAAGCTCGACGTACTCATTTCTATATTATGTATGTCACCATTGAAATCATTTAATGAGTTTCCTCGGAAGCACATGCAGCGACCGAATCGATCGAAATATTCGCCGGTGCGCTTGAACCGCCCCATCAACGCACGACGTAACATTATCGCATTTGTGTGTCCTCATTTTCGAATGCGTTAAGTGGGAGCAGGACCTCGGTTCCAGTTCTCCTCGGTCGATATTCTTAACCGAAGAAGTCATTCGTTGTATCGGAGTCACATAAACAAAAAACACACACACACACACACACACATCACATCACACCACACACCACGTCACATTAATTAAAACAATAAATATATGTAAAGCCAATTTATTGGAAGTAATTCATTATCGACAACTACCAATTGCAATAGACAGGCAACTTCATCATTTCGCCGTGTTTTAGCGGTACACCTACAGCCCATCTGAACAGTCACCCCCTGTAGATATACAGTGTGCCCTCTCACGAAGTCGACGACTAGGGGAAAAGCGACTTCGCTATATAAGGAGGTATTTCATTGTTTTTGTCGTCTGTTGGGGATTGCCGCCGCTGATAGTTCAGAGACGTCGTAAGATTATACATATGCGATACATACTATACAGAGTCTTACCTAAGATAAGGGTCATATAAGGGTACATTGCAGTGGCATGTAAATCGTGCTGCTGTTAATTTCGAGTTTAGATATGTATACCAACACACTTTCCTAATTTATTTTTGTTTTAGCGACTAGAGAATATTAATTAGAACTCTTTTAGTCCTCGCTCCTACGCCTTTTCACGCGAAAGTCATTCATTGATATGTATGGCACTATTTTTTGTTATACATATTATTATCTATAGTTACTGTAATAAAACATATAATAATAGCAACTATTACTGCAGTATACATATAACATTCGCCAAAATTATTGCCTTCGAGAGAAATTTAGATTCGTGTTCTTGGTAGGACCTAATCGAAATAACAAACTATCATCACTTTGTTTCGTGCAGAGAGATAGTCCTCGATAACTTTGTAATCTCGAGGGAGCTTAGTCAATGTGGCGTGATCGAGCCCAATCGGTCGAAATAGAATAATTGCTTTAGGGGTTGGACACCAATGCCTAGCAATCGTTCACGTCTTCGTTTCCTTTTTCTTCAAAGATGAGTTGTATTGTATAAATAAACTGTTATATTTATTTAAACGGTAAAAAATATCGAATAGTAGGCAATACTTAATTCATGTGCTCCGCTATTGATGAGGTGTAAATATGAATGTGATTAATCACTGGTGGTCGACTACTGTTGCACCTATGACGAATGTGATATGTGGAAAAGCTCCCGGGAAGAGGTTCTCGTGGAAGAACGAACTGTATAATCACGGCTTAGCACTAAGGATGAACGATGAATCGAACTGTTAGGTGGAGGAGAATTGATAAGCCGTCGAGTGAGAAGACGAACGAAACGTTGAGGGTCTAGAAGAGGGTAGCGAGGAAAGGAAAGCGAGTGCGAGAGGGTGGGTCGAATAGGGGTAGTAGAATCGATCCGAGAAGTGAGAAGTATAGTTTTAGAATGAATAAACTTTGAAAGGTTTAAATTTTTTCCTTGAGTCGTTTTGTGAATCGAATCATTCCGAATTAAAATGTTGCAAGATAAAAAATTGAAGATGTAAAAGTGAGGAGTAAGGATTTCAGTCAATCGTGAAGGAATACATATAATAATAAAAGGTGATTAAATTACCTTGTTCAATATATCTTATATTTTTATATTGTGGATTTAATATATTTATCATGTTATTTATACATATCATGTTGTTTAGAAGTTCCTTGGTATTTTATGAGGAACTTCTAAATACTCCGTGAAAGTTTCACGGTTATCCTAGGAATCATATTGGACTAGTTTTTAAAACCAACCAATAAATCATCGGATAGGAGTTAACGTCAAGTTTTATCGCTCTATCGTTTTTGTTATCAGGACCCTTTGCACTTTCATTTACGAGATCTAGATAAGTCTTCCATTTCATCGTTGACGAAACCCAGATCCACTACTCCATCATTCTCGGTATCTAAATATGTTGCATCGTCATTTCCGATGTTTAGAGCTTTCACACTGTCATTGACGATGAAAACCGGTGGTACTCGCATCTCCGTAGCTGGTCGAATAATAATTCTATTAATAAAAGTGCAGCGTCACTGTGAAACTTATTTAACACCTTTATACATGAATGGCTAATAATATCTGCCCATCGTTCGATTTCACGTACTTCCCGATGACCTAGAAGGATGAAATTTGGGGATCGACAAAGGCTCTGCGATACGCCAACCCCCGAGGAGTTCACCAGCGAACGAAGTCAGCTATGGTTTTCGTAGACGCTGCAGTTTCTTTCGTTCGTTTCGCTCGTGTATGCAGAACCGTGGAGACCGAGCCACGCGTGCAGTACATACCGTCACGCGATCGAAGCGAAGTCATACGTGACAGAGCATCGTGATAGTTGCATAGGATCCTGCATTTCATTTCAGCCGCAGACCATGAGGAGGAGACCACGACTTTTGACGCGCCGCGAGAAGTGGCCTCTGCAGATTGGCCTATTTCTACTCTACATTCTCGTACAGCTCGTCACTTCGAAGGACACGCCAGCTACTACGACTCCTATGAGTACTTCTACGGGCTCTTCCGTCGAATCAGGAACTCCTAAACTTAAGGAAATCGATGTCAAGGTTAAAGAGATCAAGGAGATCGTCGATGTCGACAGGGAAGTTGAAAATGGGAAGACTACCCAGTCTAATTCGATTAGTAAGCCTACAGCGGGTACGATGGTTCCCAAAAACGGAACTCACGATGAAAAATCAAAGGCGACGAATCCGAAGAACGCAAAACAACGTAAAGAGGAAAAGGAAGGATCTGTAAGTTATGGATGTTTGTCTTTTTCTGTAGATATTATTAATGTAGATGCGATATTATTTTTCACATATTTTATAGTGCAGTTTTTTCTAATGCGATAATCATTAATTATCACGTAATATGACTTTATTTTCCCATACCAAGCACAGAAATTTACGGCTCTATTCCAACATCGCTATTCCCAATTCGTAGACCACTTCCGCACCAACCACACCCGCGGCGACTATATTCACAAATACAACAGTTCATAATAACTCTATCGCTACAACGAAGACCCCCGAGAGTTGTTCGCCACCGGCTATACAACAGTTTCCCCGGCCTTTGATGGGGCACGAAGCTCGAAAGCACGGCGGACTGATCATACACGTGCTAGTCGCGGTATATACGTTTCTCGGATTGGCAATCGTCTGCGACGACTACTTCGTTTCCAGTCTGGATAGAATTTGCGAAGGTGACGAGTGCATCCACGAAATTTACCGATGCGAGATGCATCGGAGCTTAAAAATCGTATCTCCTTGCAGAGTTGAAGCTGTCTCCAGACGTGGCAGGAGCGACCTTCATGGCAGCTGGATCCTCCGCTCCGGAACTGGCGACGGTCGTTATCGGTGTCTTCTTCGCCAAGGACGACATCGGCGTACGTCACTCGTATTTTCTTCCTCTCTCGTGTATCCGCACTTAGCGATTTATGCACTCGTATAATCAAATGCGACACTCGTACATATGAACCTAATGTAAACCAGGAATCGATACATTATTGCGGCAGGTCAGCGGGGTTATCGGCAGCGCGGTATTCAACATTATGTTCGTCATTTCTATTTGCGGCCTCTGCTCCGGAACGGTCTCCAAGCTCAATTGGTGGCCGTTGTGCCGGGATTGTTTCTTCTACGCGATCTCGATCCTCGTGATGCTCGGCGCTATCTACAACGAGCAGATATCTTGGTGAGACTGCGAGGCTGAACCCGCGAGAAGTAGTTGTTCTTTCATAGGGAGACGTACGAAGGGTTCGTTGTTCCTTCAGGGGGGAATCTCTGTTCATGTTGCTGGTATACGGAGTCTACTGCATAGCCCTTACGTTCAACGAAAGGCTGGAACGGTGGGCCAAGTCACTGAACCTCCCCTACTTGCCGAAGGACGAAGACCTCGCGGAGGAGAGCGCCCTGGTAAGCTACAGGTCGTTACAGGAAGACCGACTCTCATATACCGGTCCTAATTCTCCGAATGGCGAACAAGTGAAGACGCAAGAGCCAGGTTGGTTGAAACTTAAAGAGAGAGAGAGAGAGATACGTATTTCTTTGTCGGTATTCGGGAGCGTTTTAACTCGAAAGTGATCAACCGAACGATAGTATGATTCTTGTGACCGTCGACGAAGAGATATCGGCATTTCTGAAGTATCAGTTAATATACCTATAACGGGACTCCTCGAAGTGAAACATTACATTTTTTAATAAATAGAGCGTACTTTTTACAATTCGTAACAGTATAAACATCAGTTTATACGATAAAAGTTATCAGCCCCCCGTTAATATGTGCTAGGTAAGCTGATATTTATACTGTTACCAACTGAAAAAAGTACGTTGCGTCTATTAAAAAATTCAATGTTTCACCTCGAGGAGCCCTGTTACTGGGATACACGGTAAATATTCCTATGTTTTCCCTTTTTCTCTGTGACGCTTTCATTCCTATCATTATCCGTCCACAGAACCTCAAAGCACAGCTGAGCCGCAGCAGCGAGTGAATCAGCCGCAGTATTACAAGGCGAAGGAACCCGACCCAAACGAGGTTTCACCCCTCGTGAAGCCCGTGGACGGGACCAGGTGGCAAATATTCACTTGGGGTCTGGTGTACCCCATTCACTACATGTGCAGAGCCACGATGCCCGACTGCAGACAGGAGAAGTGGAGACGCTGGTATCCTTTCACCTTCTTCGTGTCTATGATCTGGATCAGCTTCTACAGTTATTTCATGGTGTGGATGATCACCATAATAGGTGAGTGCGAAGGTTTCCTTTGCGGAAAATTGCAAAGCATGCGGTATTCATCGTCGAATTGCACACGTGTGTCACAGGTAGTACGCTCGGCATTCCCGATACGGTGATGGGCCTCACATTCGTGGCTGCCGGTGTCAGCGTTCCCGACGCGCTGTCGTCATTGGCCGTGATCAAGGAGGGTCTCGGGGACATGGCCGTGAGCAATGCGGTCGGTAGCAACGTCTTCGACATTTTGGTCTGCCTCGGTCTTCCCTGGTTCATTCAAACAGCGGTATTAAAACCGGGTTCGATCGTCAAAGTGAGGAGCAGAGGTGGGTGTGGGGAACGCAATTCTGACGACGTAGTGCGAATAGATTCCAATCGATTTAGTGAGAACGTCAACACATTGAACTTTCGTTCAAATCTCTCTTCACATCTTCAGGTCTGACGTATTCGACGATATCTCTGCTGTCGACGGTGGTATTCCTCGTCGTAGCGACGCATCTGAACGGTTGGAAACTGGATCGACGGTACGGCGTAGTGCTGATGGTATGGTACCTTATCTTTATTGCGTTCGCCTCGCTCTACGAGCTGAACGTCTTTGGTGAAATGAATCCACCGGCTTGTCATAGCGATTATTAAGTGAACGCAATATTTTGCCTCGATCTCGATCACGGCTTCGAGCTCCATCTCGAACGAGGGGTGGACGTTTCTGATCTACGTTTGTCGCTTTCGATGCGCGCGAGGGAACGATTTTGCTCGGTCCACGGGAAAGTGGGACGCTGGTACGAATGATCGGCCATCGAAAGTAATAGTCGACTGTGCTATTTTATCTTTCTCTTTCGATACCGAGAAATGATGAGCGTGTAGTTTATTATTTTTAGCACTGAAAAAAAGAAGCTAATGAAGAAGACAATAAGTTGCACGGACACTGCATAATTCGCCAACAATTCGAGAAGATGGAGTGGTGTATCGCTTGTGCACGCGATTTTTCTCTATTTACTTAGGTACTTCTTCATAAATTACGTGTTTGGCACTTATGCGTATCGCGTTGTAGATATGCACGTGCATACTTGTATGACCCAACGTTTATTATAAATAATGAAACCCACTCGAAGATGTTGGCAAAATTAAATCGAAGTAGTCGCAATCTCATTTCGAGACGTACACAATTGTCTCAACATCGAAAGGGTTTAATCACCGTCACTCGGGATCGCGATCCCAAGTTCGAGAAGAGATCGAAGCTCGGAATATCAAGGAAGCTCCTGCATACGTATATCCGGTTATCACGGACGAATGTAGGGAGGTAATTGATTTAGTACGAGATGCGTAAGTCATTCAAAAACGTGACACTCGAGAGACAATATATTTACCAGTATTACATTGTACTTGTTAATTAATACGCAGATTATCGTAAAGACGATTAGCAGTCTGCAGTCGACTCGCATACTTTTGGTCGGCAATAGGTTCGGTATCTAATGGTAGCGAGTGGTAGCGCAAAATGGTGCACGTGTTGTACCTACGTACATATATACGGGTTACACGAGAGAACAGAGAGACATCGAATATCAAGCTTCGAGTTCCAAATACGCGAACGTACGCGTACGCGCTTTTCCGTTCACTGCACATGAACACACATAAATGGCACATAAATGGAGCAATCGTATAATGTAGACTAATGCGCGCAATATGGCGCGTACGCGTGCGGCTCGATGTAGTTCAGTTGAAGTTTATTATAGTTATACGTGAATTAGTTCGGTGCCATTTATATATTTATAATTATAACGATCGTTAGACAAGTTACGAAGTGGTCGTTGGGTGGGACGGAACTCGAGGCAACTGCTATACATATACATACACTGAGAAAAAAATTTACTTGATCGAAATAAACGTGCCTTTGGATAGTCCCAAGAGCATATTTATTCGATTTAAATGAATATTGGTTGGACGCAAATATTAGATTATTGAATTAATTAGATGTTCTTTGAATCAAATCGATATTCATTTAAATCGAATAAATACGCTCTTGGGACTATCCAAAGACACGTTTATTTCGATGAAGTACATTTTTGTCTCAGTGTACAGTCCCAAATCTCTCCTTGATCCTAATCTTCTGAAAATGTACCTAAGTCAGGTGCATAAGCGGATATTGTTCTAAATTAGAGCTGTACGTGGTCATCTCATGATTGACTACGATAGAATTCTAATTTAGACAAATGAATTTGCAAAGTCCACAATCCTCAGGCCTGATTTTGCGTCACGCCAGATATCCGGTCGGCTACACTACGGAAAGGAGGGTTGCCTTCTCGCAGGCGACGTTACTGCGTGAGTCCTACGAGTAGACAATCCACCTTATCGGCATGCCCTGCCGTAAAAAATCCATAGATCCATATAAATTTCTTTAGAAATCCCGTACAATTCCTTATGGAAATATGATGTGTAATTGAAATAGTAATTCAAGATTCGCACCCATTCAAATTTGAGAAGAATAAGTCGAAATTTATTGGATTTTATGCGAATATGTAAATACAAATAAAATCCCATAAAAATTACCAATAGAATGGGCATTCATTTTTATGGGACTTTATTCGTTTTTAAACATGCGCATAGAATCTCATAAATTCCGATTTATCCTTCTCAGATGTTAATGGGAAAATATCTGAAATTGCTGTTTTAAATCTACAGCATGTTTCCATAAGGAATTGTGTGGGATTCCTATAAGATTTTATAAGGATCTATTTTTCTTTTCAACAGGGCGTAACGTTCTAATACCCCGTACGTGATACTGGAGAGAACGAATGTGCGTTCGATAAAAAGAATTAGAAGATACCGTCTCTTTTTAAATATATTTAAAATCTAGTAAAGAGAGACGGTTCCATCTCATTGTCAGCCACACCCACATGCCAAATATACGTTCAGCCTATGATAAAACACAGGCGGTGATCGCTCCAGAAGTATTTACTCTAAAAGTGCCTAATCCATACGTCATTGAGTCCTAATCCATAACGGTCAGCTACTCCTCTCCCGCTTTTCGGGCACCGTTCCATCCGATGAGCGGTCCTCGCATAGGTACTTATACTTATGCAGGCTCAGGTAAAACAAAAGGTGGCGGTTTTTAAAAAGTTATCTAAATGTAATATACAAAATGTATAATTAATGTCTATCCGAAAGGCAACTTGTTTTTCGGATATCTTAAAGGTATCTTAAAGGTATTCAAAAAATAAGTTGCCTTTCGGGCAGACATTATAGTTAGACATTTTTGAAAATCACCGTCTTGTTCTGCGGGAGGTGAATCAGGAGGAAACGCCATCACGTCGAGCGCTGGTCGTATAGCGTTCGTTTAGAAAAAAAAAAGTTTATAAAGACGCGCAGGGATCGATTCCGTATGGTTGCGGAGCTCTTTTTGAATCTCAAAATGACTCAGAGTTCTGAATGACGATAAACATATTGAAAGTAAATACACATAGCATTTTCTAAATACTGCTTGCACCAAACACTTTATACGCTTCGCAACGATCCACTGTATATAACAACGATCAAATTGATTCAAGGTCGTACAGGTATGTGGCTGCTTCGTAATCATATCGAATCGAATCCACGTTTCGGCTGTTTCTTTTCGAATCACCCTGTACACATACGTAACGTAAGTACTTAGGCATTTGTAAGCCATACACACACACACACACACGCGCGCGCGCGCGCGCGCGTCCAGATATTTTGGGAGATATTAAAGAGTTCGTATCGCTGTTGCGACGCGGTATCGTCCGTGTACCATCCGCAATAGTTGGTATAATAGCGCGGCGCGTGAGGGAGGCGAAGCTCTCGATCGAAGCAAAAAGGCTCCTCCCCTGCACGCGAGTCGAGAAAAAAGACAATAATTGACGCAGCCTTATCCGATGAAAGTATCTACTTAACATCCTGCGCGTTTCTTGAGACCGTCGTCGGACACTCGGAAAGTCGAAACCACGTTGAGAGCAACCCGCTGTCAGGACCTTTGACCTTTCGACCGCGAGCTCCGGCGGGATCGTTGATCCTCGGGACCGTCCTTTGTTCCCTGTTCGACGCCTGCAGGGAGGATCGGGAGAAAATGGCGACTGTACGCGAAGGAAAATGTGTCGAATAATTGAAAAGAGTGATAAGAACGAGATATCGATAAAAAAACGGAATGGTGTAGACTATGTGAAATGTCAAAGTATTCCAATCTACTCGAAAATTGACAAGTTGGTAAAAACTAAGTCGAATATTTCGCATTAATTCGACGCATGTTTTTTCTTCGCGTACCTATACTTTACAATTAGGGGGTCGTGAAGTAATGAATGGAAAGAAGAATGGATGGATGGAATGGAAGATCCTTCGTGAAACGAACGCGATCCCATGGATCGCAAGGATCGCGCAGTCGCTCTAGAATTTTAGAGTAAGTCGTAGTCCGTTAACGGTTAAGCATTAGATGTGTTAATTGTTACGTTATAATTTAGCTGTAATCGATTAAGGGAAAGTGCTTCTCCGAGAGTAGTTGCGGCGGAACGCGCGTGCTTCCGTTATGCACGCCCCGCGGCTCCTCACATTTGCCCTATTCGATTCCTTGGAATTGATCGGCCCAGAAACCGACACGCCAGTTCCGGCGCGTGGTGTTTCGATAAATTCTAAATAGACCTCCACGAAGAGTCGATACTCTCGATCGATATCGGCCTACGAGAAAAGTAAGGGCGAAGGACGAGATCGTTGTCCTCCGCCGATTTATCGCGGTCACGGGAGAAGTCCAGGGACCATCACGCGACCGGACGATTGGAAATTCATTGACGCACTTATACAATCCCCTTCTAACCAGCACTTTAAATCCTATAGCTTTCGATGGAAGTGTCGCTTCAGGAATTGGTAAGAAAGTTGTTTAGATAGTCGCACTCTCTCGGCGAGATAGATATAATCGTAGATTAGCAAACGCATTCGTCAAACAACGACGATCAATTCGAACGTGTCCTTAGTATGCAATCGAAGTCAATATCTCTAATTTTTAGAATACCTTCTTTCTTCGGTTTACCAATTTCTGAAATGGTCAATTGCTAGCCTATACTTCTATATAGATTCCACGTTATCACGAATTTCGGAGGAAGTACTTTGTACGGTGAAGGTCGGACGAAACTTCTGAAGGGTACAAATAACGACTTTGGGATTGAAAGCGCGTAGTTAGATTAATACGAAACTTTATACGATTTCGTCGATTTCTCTGGATTAGCGCACCATTTTTTTTACGCATGTAATAAATACTCGATAAAAGTAAATTCAACAAAAAGCATCGGGTTCACATTGGAAACTACATTTTCGGTCACCGGAAATGCGGTGTCCTGTGATTAAATATCTTTCTAGAGAATTTTTTAAATGAAGTGAGCTTGACCTTCGTCGAACGATACGATGTTCCCGCGTTTAGACGAATCAGAGGTGTCTTTTGCAAACTTTCCAAATACATACCTATCGCGTCAATACATATATCTAGTCCGTAGCTCGTAGTTTTATGTACATAATTATTATTGTACCGACGTCATATGTATACAGAAATATATTATACATAAATGTATATACATATAGTCGTATACACACAGGAACACATGCATAAATACATTTACTTAAATTACAAAAAATATAAATTGTAACGAACAATTAATTATCGCCGTTAAATGAACAAAGGGAAAGGAGATAGTAGGTGTTATGTACTCTGATGTATTAAAAATGTTTAAACAATAAAGCTTTTGGCAGTGGTTAAAGAATGTTTTCCTTCATTATGAGGTCTATGCGCACATATTTCATATTTGATCCAATATCTATATTGTATCTGTTATTTTGTGTTATGAAAGTTTCATCTCGAATTTGCTTAGATATAGTGATCATAAAATCCCGCCGAGAAATTACTTTGGTAGAAATCGAACTATTTTGACGAATTTTGATTCGCCATATTATCTCTATCTTTTTAAATTTTCAAATTTCGACCCCAGACTTGTATTCAGCCATCTTATAAACTCACAAGAATAGACGTTGATAAATATCGAATCATTTTTATGAGTTTCGATCCGCCATACGGTTTACCATCTTGATTAAAAAATGTTTTACCCCGGATTCGGGCTTAATGACTCCGAAAACCTCCGAGCAACGATCTTGGTGAAAATCGGACAATTACAAATTCTCCATTCGGAAAAGAAAAGTTTCTTCGTCAAATGATTAACCAAATTCCGGAAGTCTGCATACCTGCTAAGGAATTTTAATACTTTGATCACTGATACACAAGCGTTTTTACATGCGCATCATCATTTATGACCAACACGACGATAGAAAAAACGACAACACAATCATAGGTCGCGAGCAGGTAGGCCCGTCTTTCTCTCTGCTGCGTTATCTTTCTTTCTCGTATTAGAACCTCGATCGCAACTGTCTCTCGTACTCGGTTCCGTCCCGTTCAGCTTCAATAACGATTATCTTGTTACTTATGGACTTTTCGTCTATGTTAGTATCATACTCTTTTATAGATCGAAATGTGATCTTGAAGAAAGTTTATATCAAAATAGGCGAAAAATCTATAAATAACGAAAAAACCGCGATTGAAGTTGATCGGAATAATACCATTCTAAGTCGGTGTCGGCTGTAACGAGTAGCCCGGAGTTAGCTTCCTGATCTCACGATTTTTTATGTTCATGAACGGCCAATTTCTGGTTACAATTGGCACCAGTTTATAATAATATTTTTAGAAGATATAATTTTAATTGAGTCAATCTTTAAATTGGGGGACCAAATATAGGTATACACAGGAAACGTAGATGTATTTGTACGCTGAAATAAATAAATCTAGATATAAAAATAAAGGTGTACATTTATTTATACCACATGTATAATCTTTAAGATCATATAAATATAGTATCATCATTTTCATTTACTGTGTTTCATATAAAATTCTTTTAATTATCACTATCTAACCTGGCGGATAAGTAATAATATTAAAATTAGATTGTTATTAAACATTTTATCAGTACTGAATTTCATTAGTGAGTGCGATAAAATTACTCTCTTTAACTGACATCTTCGTCTATTGATCTTTGCAAATCATTGGTTAAAATCATGCGTCATTGTACATTAAACCTTTTTATTCATCATTATCCGAGGCCATAAGTTCGGTAACTCCGAAACTAGATTTTTTTTGTGAAGCTTTTAGAATACAGAAAGACTTGCTCTGATTCTTTTGACGTGCATGATGAACCCTTTCACTCAAAGGTACGTAAACTTCTATATCAGCGAACTCATCCGTAGTGTTATGTGTATCTTCTTCATCTTTCTGAGGATTCTGACCCTGTGAATCAATTTTTAGTAGACCTTCGTTTGTCGACTTTTGCAAGTTACTGGTGGGAATATGCTGAAACGTTTGCTTTGAGCATATTCTATCGACGATTTCAGACAAATTAAAGTCATCAGACTCGGCTTCACTGTCGGTGTCAATGATTGAAATTTCGTTGAGCATCATCTCGAACGCTTTATTCAACTTTGGCCGATTTTCTTCCGCGTTAAAGACTTCTTCCAGCTGAGAACCTAATTTCTTCTTTGAAGAGGAAATGATTGACTCTATTTCAGTTTCTTCACTTTTGGCATGGGACATGATCATATCACACCGAGTATCATCTTTGGCCCTTTTTGGGGTGATGGTCAAACTTTCTAAGGATGCCGTCAATTTTTGAAGACAATTATCCTTTGAAATGAAATCATCGATCTTTTTATTGTTGGTCTCTACCAAAGCTTTAGCTTTCCCGCGTTTCTTTGGTTTTTTAACATTTGTTTCCCGCGTTTCGTCCGAATTCCCATCATTCGCCACCACCGGTTTCTTTTTTCTGGATTTAACGGCTTTCCTTTTTGCAGCGTTGGCATTTTCAAATGCTTCAATTAACTCAGGATAGCATTTTTGAACCGCAACTTGCGGTTCAATGGTCACCAGTTCCCGAGGGGAACTTTCATTCTCAATTCCGGTAGCGCTCTCGATTTGTAATCGCCCTAACAAATCATGTTCATCCTTCCAAAGAATCTCGTAGCTTGGAACACCTCGTCTATTCCTAATCTTTCTTATACTGTCAGCAATCAAAAAGTTTCGTGTATGTAGGTGATTTCTTGGTATAATTTCTGGTAGATGTAAAAGTTGCCATCGAGTGGCTAATGGAAAGAACTTATCGAATGAATAATCGCGCTCCCAACCTAAATGATGCTCCATGAAAGCCTGTTGGGTACCAGTTTTTGTTAGTGGAATTGTAAGAAAATCACACGAGAAATGAACAATCTAAAATGTGACTTACTATAAATTTCTCAATGCAAGGTTGTTTCCATTTAATGTCTAAAGCAAAAAACGTAGGATCTTTTCTGATGAGAAATTCGTCAATGAGCTCCTGACTTGGAAAGTCCTCATCGAGCAATGCCTTTTTCATTAAATTTACTTCGTTCTTATAAGCGTCATTACATTTTTTTATAGTGTCACAATCTGTGCATCCTAATTTACCATGCACTTTAACGCTTCCTTTGTGACCACAAGAAGTACAAACAGTTGGATTCCCTGCCCTCATTCTTTTAAATTTATCATTCGCTCTCCAACTTTTCATTCTGAAAATACACATCTCTTAGACCTTCCAAGGGAATCTGGCATTTTTTATTAGAAACCCTCACAAAGGATGATGGAATATGTATCTCATACCTCTCCAATATATCTTCATCTTTGACTAGCTCAAACAGTTTCAAAGCGGATTCTTTGCCCACACCCTTTACACCCTCGTTATAATCACAACCGCAGAGTAAAGCAAGGGAGATCATTTTTCTTCTGCCTAAACGAAACGCACGTTCGATCTTTTCCATATCATACAGATCAACGTGACCACTAGACGAAGTTTGATTGCCTTGCGTGCTGATACAAAAATTTCTATAAACCTTCCTCGCACCGTACAAGAAGCAATCTGTATCTTGGGTAATGATACCCTCGACTACCTGAATTGACGACACATGATAAGAAAATGATTTGAAATTCAATTTGGAGAACCCTATCGCGTTAAACTTACTCCATCTTCATTTAAGTAGGCGCAAGTAGCTTCGGCTTCTCCGAGGCCCTCTACGCATGGTAGTCCCATGTAGTTCAACAGCTCTTTACATTGACGGAGAACAAAATTAAATCGTGTGCGCCCGCCCCGCTCGGTAGCATTTGTTTTAGATGCACCCCTTTGAATTTCATTTCTACGCGAGATCGTTTTGTGTTTCAAAGTGGGCGCTTTTCCCTCTAATACGAATACTGGAAGTATCCCTTGCATGAGAAGGTAGTCGGCACGGAAATACAAATTTCTGAAATAAGATATTTATCGCTCCGTCTATGGCACTATAGACTTTTTGCATGTATGGGTAGCTTCTTTTATTTCTAAATTGAGATATAGCTACCTCTTTCAAATACGAATAAATAAAAATCACCTTTTACCTTAGATGCATTTTTAAGTGAGCCCCTGTATTAGGGATGGTTTGACAGCTAACGACCCATCCGCTAAGATCAACGGCGACTGCCTTTCCTTGAAGTTCGAAGAGAGGTTTTCTGTCACTTATTGGAGACAAAATACCCCACAAATCTTTAACGCCCATCTTATAAGTGAAAAGAAATGTACGCTACTCAAATTTCACGACGCGTGATCACATAAACATTGTCTGAGTTTAATATAGTATGACGCTATATGTAGGCAGGTCTGAATCGAATTCCATCGAACTTGTAACGCCATTTCTTTCGGAAGTAAAAATAGTATCAATCATACTCTCTACCTACAAGCCGCACGAGCACAAATTTTGAACTGACAGCCGCGAAACTGCGAAACCGTTGTTTTGAACTAGGATTAAGCTATTTATAGTTTTGGATAACTTGTAATTTCTAAACACCCTCACAGCGTCGCCTATTGACTTATTTCTGTACTTTTTCAGTGAGCGGGAAGTGTGGCTAAACTTTTGTCGAATAGTAATGGCAGCAGTACTTAGAAGGTGCATAGATATTTAAATGATGCCATAAATTCAAGTCTCATTGTAGCTGAATATATTGAATAAAATTTTACGTTTTATTGTAATTTAAAAATCATGTATGGACTGTTAATAAAGCAGATTATTTAAACGTAATGTTCCACCCATTCCCACCAATAAAGTTGTTAGTTCATGCTTGATATAGTAGAGTGCATACTACTTGACACGTGGAACGTATGAATGAGGACGTATGTGTGCGTAGGGTCGGACGGGTCGGAAAACGATTCGAGAGGGTCTTGTGCTTGTATTGGAGTTTAGTGCAGTGCCTATGTTGTTTTGAAAATGAGCGATTCGTCGCGTAAAGTCAAGAATCCGTTGCTGTCCGCCGCGGGAGTGGGATTTCCTTTTGAGAATTATACGGAGAACGCGGTGCTCATGCCTGTTACTCCGACGACCCCAGCGGTACTTCCTGACGGTGAGTTTTCTGATACAAAATATGGTAGGGTGGGGCATCTTCGATTATCCTATTTACAATTTCCAATTACGGGTAAGCTGTCATCTGACTGGATTACAACGCGAACAAACGGTTCGATCGTATCTTTTTGCTTCTCTAGATGTAGAAATAGGGCGAGTGATACCGCGTATTCTAGGAATGTGGCGAATGTGGGTGATGTGGGTTATGGAAAGATTTTTCGAGTGCGCCGCTGTCGATAATGCAGAGAGACCTATGTCAACAGATTGTGGATGTAAACTCGTCTTTTTTGTTTACAATTAGTCAAGAGACTTTGTAATAGATTTATATTTTGTGATATTATAGAGAACGGATATGGATCATCGCGGGGATGTGTGCGCATTTTTTTAAAAGCTAAAAATATACATATACAAGATCGTATACTTACTTCCTTACATCCCAGTATAGCGGATTCCATAACGGCAGGCGCACCTGATCTTTATTTACTGCATTTCCACTTGGGTCATTTTTTTGACTGGTCATTCTTTTCAATCAAGTCTGTAGAAAATGATTTTTTTTTTAGTCATTAAAAAAGTCATTATTTTTAAGATTCATTTCTTGATTCGTCAAATAATTTCACGATACCTTCCCGCCGCTATAACGCTACAACAATTCGTATGAGTTCTCAGCGTTGAAATGGCCGTGCTATCTGTGCCCAAATTCTGTAAAATGTTATGATAGTGCGTAACAAACAATCGGTATCGTTGCGCGTGTTTCTTGTAGTAGGTATGAGATCTAATTTGTTATCTTTCATACCTCACAATTTCGATGTGTTCTTATGAAAATAAATTATTCGGATTACGAATCTCAATCATTCTCTTTCAATATTATTTTTTCAAAACTTTATTGAATTTATTACAAGCACTATTACAACGCTTTCTCTTATCCCCTCATAATGCTCAAATTAGGAAAGATTGGTCACTTATTGATCATTTTTTCTGGATGGGAGGTTTGCATTTAGGTCACTCATAAACCAGCATTCATAGTTATACTACGAATAGAGAACTATTGACAAAACTGCCTATTTATATTAAATTATATTAGGAATTACGTTATAATACTCTACACAGGCATAGTGGGGGTTAGAAGACATTGACTTAGGCTCTAGACCATACTCTGTTGACGTATAGGCTACGATCTAGTGTGGTTAATTATAATTTAGTTCTGCTTTCGGTTCCGGATTCTTTGAGGATTCATACTTTTTGAAATCTAGAATACCGATTACAGTTCCAGAACCATGGATCCATTCTTGGTTCACAACACAGGCTCAATTATAGTCTATCCCAGCACACTGCTCTGTGTGCTTCATTCTCGCTCTAACTCTGTAAACTCTATCGATGTGAAAATTATTTCTCACTGTTATATATCTCTATTACATACGGGTTTCAACTGTACGTGGTATAATCTAAGCTACACTGACACTGTAAACACATATGCTTCGTGTTTTTCCAGTACTATATGCATAACGTTGACGTATGCACACTATTATTTACAAAATATGATTTATATACGATCCTTGATAGTGTGGGAAGTGACGGGTAATCTGATCAATTATACCAATGTAGAAATAAGATCGCAATGAAACATCCGTTCTAACGTCAGCAATAATATGCGGTGCTCATATTTCATTTCTGAACATCCAGTCTAAACATTTGCTATGCGTCTGAAAGAATAACGGATTAGTCTTATACATACCGTACATCCGATTCTAAACTAGGAATAGGTTTACAGGCTTCACAGTGTGTCCTCTATTTCCCTTTATTCCCCATATTTTTTTAAGTTTCCTCTTTTTCATCCTAAAACTAGCGATTTTCCCCTTCTTTCAGTATAATTCAATATTTCCCTCTAAAATTACTTATTCAGCTTCTGAGTTGAATCACTTTTCATCGTTTCGGATTACGTGAAATAGGTCAAAATAGTCATTTTTTTTGCTAAAATAATATATCTCCTACTCTTTATCTATCTGCATCAATATTTCGTTAAAAATATGATAGTCTAGTTGAATTAATGTTTCTTATCAGAAACTCGATTCGACAAATGGTCTCTCTTCCTAAAATCGAATTGTGACATTCAGATTTAATTTACATAACAAAGTAGACATTTTTAAATTACAAAACACCTTCATTCACTTAACAAATATTGGTGTTTCATTATACCTATAATTAAAAAATTGTTATTTTTTAAAACCACTACACGTTTCTAATTTCTGGAAGATCTTTTTTAATCATAATTGTCCCCCTTTTTGCCAATATTTCTTCTATTTTCCTTAAAATTAAATAAATGAGGGCTGTGGAACTGGGTCTGGTTATGCGAGAGTCGTTTGAAATATTATACCGTAATCAAATATATTATATTTACTGATACATTTACAATATTAATTATTGATGTCGTATATACAAATGGCAGTATTAAAAACTAGTTCTTTCTCTTTCGTTTCGCGTGGCCGGTCTGGAACCGTAACGTTGGCTGTACGGTAGGTCGAGGCTTTGTCTCTTACGTACGCAGTACAATGTGATTAAAACAATTAATACAATCAATAGTATAATAAAGAATACTCCCACCACTATGGCAGCTATTTCTCCTTGCGATAGATTGTCCCACGCTGAAAAAAAAATTAATTAAATAGTTTTTTCTCACGTAAGAATCATTTTATAATCATTTAATAATATAAAAGAAAATCGATCAGTTCTTTGCTCACCTGTTACGTCTATATGGCGTGAATTATAATTCCCAAGTAAATCAGACGCAGTGATTTCCACCGTGGTGTAGCAACAAGTGGACGAATAGTAAAATTTCACTTCATTTTTTGTCCCGCTGATAAATTCCGTTTTAGGGTAAATTCCTCTCGGGGTCGAGCTGACCCTCAGAAGTCCTATGACAAAGAAACGCCCGCTATGATATATACGAGACGTCTGAATGCAATAGAGGGAAAATATTCCAATGATACGTTCAGAAACGGCAGGACATACCGGTACCCGAATCCTGTGCAGTAATTTCTACGCTCCATTGAGTGTTTGCGCATCGGCTGCTGTCCAATCTACCCGCGCAGTTGTTATTGAATGAATAACTGAGTGTAGGCTTTTCAGTGTCGAGCAACTGATGAAAGGAATAACGAAAAGTAGTATTTCAGATTAGCAAAAAATGCTGCATTGGAATGGAGAGATTTTGCTCTTTCCCGCAAACGAAATATTCCAAATACTTGCAATCTGGTATTTCGTAGTATATCCAACATACGGGACTAAATTAAGTCGTACTTTTGCTCAGAACGTTTTAATAATAGAACGAACAAATTTTTAGTGCATATAAAAATCCGCTATTGAGAATAATCGAAAATTGAATTAAGAACTACAAATTTAATTTACCGTTGTGGTTGAACTTTTGACGTACTGCTGTGCCGATTTTTCTATAATGTCAATACCCTGAACGCGAAGAGTAACGGTATTCATAGTATCCTCTGAGATGCCCGGTGGCACTATTACGTCCACTGCCACTTTAGCGGTTTGCCCCGAATCTATCCACGTGCTACAAAATCGTTGAGTTAGTATAGGGATACTTATGTACTTGGCAAGTGAGGCACGAAGTGAACGTTGATGTGGATACGAGAAGATTAATGAGAGAATCGGTGGATAACAACTTACGTAGTGGGCTGAAGATTCGCTACGTTGAACGTCGAGCTTCTAGCCTGAAAGTAGTGTCTGATGCTCAATGCGTGATTGTTGGTTACGTCGAAGATCACTCTCGCGTAAGTACCGGGATTTACGATCAAATCGGTATTACTGCTCAATTCGACGAAGAGGAATCTCTTCGTGGAGATATCGGAGGTCGTTATTTTGGCGAGGTCTTCCAGTTCCGATGCTCCTGCATTTGCGGAAGCTTGCGCCGATGCCCCGACTACTACTCTCGCGGAAACGGTGCGATCAGCCGCGGCACTCTTCTTGCTGGGATTGACGTTATCCCAAGTCGCGGTTTCATCGCCAGTGCCGATGGTCTTAGCCGATCTATGGCTCGTCGGCGAATCGAAATAAAGTCGGATCTCGTCGGAGACGTTCGTGCTCTGGGACGAAAAAATTACCTATTTGCAATGTCCAACCGCACGAAAAACTTTCCGCGTGCACATTTCAGCTTAAACACGAACCTGGCTAGATGACTCGACTAAATTCGACGAATTTTGATTATTCGTAGGAGCGAACACTCGAACCAATTTACCGATCATCTCTTGATTAGTAGTGGCCTGCGCATCTGTCATAGAAATTTCGTCGATCGTCGACGATGACCGGGACAAATATTCTCCCGTTTCTGCATTCGATAGAGGCACCTCCTTAGGTCTCCTCGCCACTTCGTCAATTCCACCGAGATCGCTGATGTTTTCCACGTCACGAACTTCGATCGAATGTAGGTCGGGTATCGCGAATCTATCGTAAGTATTGCCAAGAGACGTTGCGATTCTCTCGACGTAGTCTTTCTCGCCCGCGAATGGTTCCTCAAGGGTGATTCGAGTGTTATGCGAATCTATAATTTATAATATACGCGTCATATACAATCGATTATTCAAGAGCCACTATCTATCGGTCGTGGGTCATTTTATCTTAATTTCGATTATCAGTCACAAATAAAGAATTCAAATATAGAACGACGTCGCGCAACCGAAAGAAAGCACGGCATAATCCTATTGACGATAATGACCGAGCGGAATTATTCCGACAGTTGCACGCTCATGACTGGACACAGACGAAGGACGGTCTTCTGTTATTTCGTGCATCTCGACTTATCGTCTTGAAAAACTCCCTTGACAGCCGTATGCGTCATTCCCGCGGTAAATCGCGAGTTGAGGGCAAAGTGCGTCGCGTCACGTTACACAATCGGCTGGTTCGTGGGCTTCGAGCCAACTTTCGACCAGTGGTCGGTCGCTCGTCGCCGCACGAGCAGACGCGTGCATGTACATCCGCTCGAGAGAAGAGCGGCGATCGCGAACAAAATAGTTATCATTCCTCGCGCTTGCGTAGTTGCCGCGGGAAAAATAAGTAAATCGATCGAGCAAAGAAGAATGGTTTATCTTTGACGCAGCCGAGGCTTACCGTCCGGTAAGAAGACGCCGTCGAGGACATCGCTGCGCCGGTTGCCCTCGACGCGGTTCGCGAGACCCTTCGTGGACAGCACGGCGACGCGGTAGTTTGAATTGTCCATCCCTCGGAGCTTGAGCAGCCAGCGTCCCGCGGGTGAGTTGCGCGCGTCGAAACGCACCCCCGTCGCGTCAGCCGTTCGCGTCAGTGATAGCAGCAGACCGAGCGTGTCCGTCGCGTCGATGTCGGGTGCTATTGGCAAAAGTGTGGCAACCGTATTATTGACAGTTCGATTAATCGCGCGGCAAGTTGGAGGAAGAATCGAGCGTTTCGGAGAGGTCAGGGTGGAGCTGCCATGTCGTTGCGTCGCCTTCGGAGCGGTGCTCGTCGAATGTCGACGCTTTACCTAGTGGCGGGGTGACAGGTAGTCGATGCATCGTTTCGAGCGACGCTACGTACTTACTATTGGATAATATCAACTCGCTTCACCCCTTCGTAAGCTTAGGACGTCTAATAGGATCGAAAGCATTTGAGAGACCTCTGAAAATTTACCCCCACAAAGCTATACTTGGACGGTGGCGTACGAGATTCTAATTCTAGTTTGCGTCGCGGGAGGAAATATCCACCTTGCGTCTCGAGTGCAGTCAGAAGATCACCGCTAAATCTCGGAGAAAAAATCGCTGTTGCATCCGCTTCATTTTTATCACCGGATATTTTGCATGACAGCGTGTGTAAAGCATACATGTGGTACTTGGAAAACGCGAGGATGGGAACGAGACCTTACAATGACGCTTCGTCCGAGGACGGTCGATATTGCGCACCGAATATAACAACGAGTGTATAGATAAGCACCGCGACATTGGCAAAAAAGTTCGAAAGAGGTTTCGGTCGTCAATCGATTGCATGTGCGCCATCCGAGGCACGGGAACGGCGGAGGTCTTCGACCCACCACGCGTTCTATGGCGAGCACGTGTCACGTATATATGTGGTCACGTGTACTGTATAATTATAATCGACGCTGCGCACTTTACCTAGAGCCATAAGTGGCGCTTTTCGAGTTATTTGTTGGAGCGTCGTTCAGACGGGCGGGCCTGATAACGTCACATATTGCACCACGCGTCGGTGGGGTTATTTTTACCCGGTCACCGAAACTGTTATCCATCGGTATGTCGGACGCGTCTTCGCTAATTTGGCGCAATTGAGAGGTTCATTGTGCAGTACATCGCGTCTTTCGACATGCTTCGAGCTATTTCAGAGCTACGGCGTTGTATCGCTTCGCTGTGACCTTCGCGACTGGGTCGTGAGGTCTTTACGAGTGTATATGAATCAGCGTTTGGTACACCCTACCAATACTGCCGCATCGTGTCCCAACAGCTCGCCGATAAGCGATAGAAGAAACGTTGCGTTACGTATTCCGGATGTTATACTATACGAATGTGCGTCGTAAGCGCGAGCTATAGCTGTGCGTGGAAGGGGGGGTCGTAGGGTTTTCTCCTCCTCTTTCTCCACGCGCAGCGGATGCGTAAATCGATTCGCGTGCGCGAGAGATGAGAGAGAAAGAGAGAGAGGGTAGTTTCATTCTTTCGCTAGATTCGCGCGCGTATAGTATGCATCGCTGCATCCCCCGCTCGGAAAAAAAGAAATCAGCAATTTTTACTGTTTCATCCAGTGGTGCTGAGACTCGAGCTTATTTTTAAGAATTTGTTTCGAGGAACCATTTCTAATTACTGTTTATAACTGTACACGGAGAAAAAGGAACTACATGAATTACAATTTGATTACATTCGGTGAAACTTTATGGGTGTTACAGTTATACGTAGAGTTATTTCAGCAATACGTTTTGCTCTTGTTACTATTTGGTATTGTTACATTAGTATCTAGTTAACTTATACTACCCAGTTAACTGGTATACTCAACGTATACTGTCTAGTTAATCTCATTTACCCTTAAAGTATAGATGCCATAGCTATACTTATTTTTGTGCGACCTATACATTTCTCTTAGTGTAGCGTAAACTACGATTGAACCGATAGAAATTCCTGTGCAAACAAATATTATACTTGGTTAAAATAATATCTGTACAGTTGTAAAAAAAAAAAGTAAGCAGAAATGTGTCCTCTGTACAAATTCTTGAAAATGTGCTCGAGACTCAGTGCCACTGAATGAATCAGTTGAAAAATTGCTGGTTTATTTTTTTCCATGCGTGCACTCTACAATATGTACATATATCGTACATTCGTGCTTCGTCGACATTATCGTAAAATTACCTGTGGGTATCTTTAGAATCGCCTGAGACAGATTTCCTACTATGACGATACGTATATTCGTCACGACGTCGTTCACGAGGAATTCGGTCTCCGTATAGCCTGTCAGGTTGCTCCTCTCGACGAGCTTCTCCTGTTCGATCAGAGAATTTAATTTCGGTTGAAGAGTTCTGTTCAAGTATTTGACAAATGAATAGAATGTATGATTCTACTTACACCTGCGCGTAAGGCGGACTGGAAGCTGGTAGAACGATCCTTCGAGATTAGTTTCGCGATATCCTCGCGCAGACTTTTTACGATCTCTTTGTACTTTGTCCATTCGTTTTTATTTTTAGAAGACTCGTCACAGTACAGAGCGTAGTTCTAAAGAAAAGTCACGATTAAGGATAGCGGCCCGTATTCATACCTTACATCTAGCGCTAAAAGTACCGTGTTTTGCTTTTCACACTCACAGGCCGTTACACTCAAAAAAAATGTGCTTCATTCAACTATCGGTGAGGTTGAATACGGCGAACCTCACGGTATAATTGTTTCAAGTAGATATTTACTTGTTTCAACTTTAAATTGGTTGCCTCAACTCTAAGTATTTGTCCTTACAGTCTTATGCGATTGAAACAATTATACTGCGAGGATCGCCGTATTTAACCTTACCGATGGTTGAATGAAGCAATTTTTTTTTCAATGTAGTAGGGTCGCGCAGGCCTTAGTATCGATGCGATTGAGAATTAATGGAAAATGGAAAAATGGAAAAAATCAGGCTTCACAGTGTGTCTCCTATTTTTTTTAAGTTTCCCCTTTTTCACCCTAAAAAACTCGATTTTCCTTTTTTTCTCCTATATAATTCAATATTCTCCCTCTAAGAATACTTATTATTCAGCTTCTCAGTTGAATCAGTCTTTTCATCGTTTCAAATTACGTGAAAGGGATCAAAATGAACAATTTTTGTTTTGCTAAAATAATATAACTAACTTCATTTATCTGTATCAATATTTTGTTTAAAATATAATAACCTTGTTGAATGAATGTTTCTTATAAAAAACTCGATTCGACAAATGATCTCTTTTCCTTAAATCAGATTGTGATACTCAGACTTAAGTTACCTAACATAAGATAGAAATTTTTAAGTTACAAAAAATCCTTCATCCACTTAATAAATATTGATGTTTCATTATATATCTTGAAAATTGTTAATTTTTAAAACCACTACGCGTTTCTAATTTTTGGGAAGATCTCCTTTTTTAATAAAAATTGTCCCCCTTTTTTGCCAAAATTTCCTCTATAATTAAATAAATAGAGGCTGTGAAGCCTGGAATATGAATACGGGTCAGATTAAGGTTTATCGTAAGGCTTTTATTGACTCCTCGTTATCACTGCTTGCTATGGTGGTTAGGGAATACTAATAGTATTACGATGAACCTTTCTTCAATAACCACTGTTTGGAAACACGATTCTTCCAACCAAGTATGCTTTTCGAACTTACCTCGGCGTTTCTCGAGGTTGACCCTTTCGGAAGTTTTAGAGAATCTTCGAATATCTCTTTTGTCGTCCTCGCGCGCGTCGAAGCCTTTTGTCTAATCGACGCATCGCTATTTTCTGCAAAGCACAATAGATTTGTTTTCATTGAATGACTTTATGGAAAGTCCTCTGTGAACCCATCAGGATAATAGTCAATCAGAGATCTGTGAGACATCAAATCTGCAGTTAAGGGTTAAACGATGTTTTAGCTTAACTCATCGATATAAAATGGTACGGAATGACGGTCTGCCGGTGAAAATTAAATGTTTTAAAGTTACATTATCCAAAGAGGCACGTGGATGAGAGAATGCGTGTAAAAGATTTGAAAAACAATCAAAGCTCTATCGCCTCCACGGCAATTACGTCACTTGTAGCCTTGTGTTAGCTTTTTTTCCCGATTTGCAGTTCTACGACGTCGTTCATCGTTTATCAAACCGGGAAGCTGACCCACCAGATTCGGGGTAAACACACGCGGCAAATAAGGATATCGAGAGAAACTAGGGACGCAGCTGCGATAATCCGTAAATGCGAACGTAGATGGACGGATGATCGACGTCATTCGCCGCATATCGGACCAATTTCTTGGAAGCGAAAAAATGGAATTGATGAAATTATCTATTGTACAAGCCGAGCGAGTTTGTTGCATATTTTCAATTAGAACCAAATAAATGTTGCATATGCTACTCTGTGACTGGCCGATAATAGATTTACTGATGGAAATTAATTTTTTTAGACGATAAAAAATACACGGAGAAAAGGGATTAATAAAAAATCATGGGAAAGCCCATGCAT